>OX439385.1:5072484-6426611 GCA_949319315.1 Zelleria hepariella | reverse complement strand
AAAACCGAGCTAGCGAAGGTTTCTAAAATTGAGCCACGAGCGTAGCGAGTGGTTCAAAAAAAGAAACCTGAGCGTAGCGAGGTATTCAGAAGCACAAGACGCAAATAATATTGCATTCGTGCGAAACACAAAACTTTTCATCTCACAGAAGCGAGGAAATGACTTTGTTAGCCAAGCGGGACAAACTCTATAGACAACTACTTACAGGCAAAACAGGTGAGTCAAATAAGTTCCTTTTAAAAGCATATTTTACTGTAGTTACGGCTGCCGCACTAAAGTTTTGAGCTTCGTTGGTATTAAAACCATTCGTTTTATTAATAATTTCCTGAAGTTTATTTATCCAGACACAAAAATAATTTAAATAAAAGAATGTTTTTTTTTCCGGGTGCACTCTGAACTTATACCATATAAATTAAAAATTTGTAGGAGATAAAAAATTAAATTAGTAATATCGTTTGAAAAAATGTATTTAACAAACCAAAACATAATTATCTATTTGATAAAACAGAAGCGCAGCATTTTTTTTATTTACTGGTATTTAAAAATAAATATGTGTACAAAATATTGAAAAGACTATAAGAAGAAACCGCGTTTCTGAATGTGACTTTACCTTTTTAAAAGATGCTTATGCACCATTTACATTCACAGTTTTGTATAGAGAATGGGCACGAACAATCGCTTTCGCTGAAATACGCGTTTAAACGAACTATGAATGAGGTTTTATTTTCCATCGGGATCTGGCATCTACTTAAACGGCCAGTGTTTTTTTCTTTTTCAAAACCATAGGGCGCGGGAAAGACTGTCCCGGCGTCGCGTTCAAATTTCGAAGCGCACAAAAGTTCAGATAGTTTAAATCCGGCCTTTACACGATCGTAAGTTACTAGTAACAGCAAACTTTCCGAGCGTGGGAGATGAAATAGTTATTTGTTATGCAAGAATGCAAAATTATTGTTTGCGGCGAGTGCTTGTATTGAAAACCGAGCTAGCGAAGGTTTCTAAAATTGAGCCACGAGCGTAGCGAGTGGTTCAAAAAAAGAAACCTGAGCGTAGCGAGGTATTCAGAAGCACGAGACGCAAATAATATTGCATTCGTGCGAAACACAAAACTTTTCATCTCACAGAAGCGAGGAAATGACTTTGTTAGCCAAGCGGGACAAACTGTATAGACAACTACTTACAGGCAAAACAGGTGAGTCAAATAAGTTCCTTTTAAAAGCATATTTTACTGTAGTTACGGCTGCCGCACTAAAGTTTTGAGCTTCGTTGGTATTAAAACCATTCGTTTTATTAATAATTTCCTGAAGTTTATTTATCCAGACACAAAAATAATGTAAATAAAAGAATGTTTTTTTTTCCGGGTGCATTCTGAACTTATACCATATAAATAAAAAAATTGTAGGAGATAAAAAATGAAATTAGTAATATCGTTTGAAAAAATGTATTTAACAAACCAAAACATAATTATCTATTTGATAAAACAGAAGCGCAGCATTTTTTTTATTTACTGGTATTTAAAAATAAATATATGTACAAAATATTGAAAAGACTATAAGAAGAAACCGCGTTTCTGAATGTTCTATTCCGTGACTTTACCTTTTTAAAAGATGCTTATGCACCATTTACATTCACAGTTTTGTATAGAGAATGGGCACGAACAATCGCTTTCGCTGAAATACGCGTTTAAACGAACTATGAATGAGGTTTTATTTTCCATCGGGATCTGGCATCTACTTAAACGGCCAGTGTTTTTTTCTTTTTCAAAACCATAGGGCGCGGGAAAGACTGTCCCGGCGTCGCGTTCAAATTTCGAAGCGCACAAAAGTTCAGATAGTTTAAATCCGGCCTTTACACGATCGTAAGTTACTAGTAACAGCAAACTTTCCGAGCGTGGGAGATGAAAAAAAAATTGTTGAGCCCGACTCGCACATTAACCGATTTTTTGTTTTGACGGAACATAAACTTTGTAGCAAGTGCTACGAAGCTCTACGGCGTAGCGTGTAGCATTGAACGTCTCAAGGCGTGATACTTAGTTAGGTCTTTGCATTGTTTTGGCTGGAATTTATTATTATGGAATTCTTATAAACCTTTGACTGTTTGGTCCATACCGCACTATTGTATGTAGTTGTAGACCGGTAGAGCGAGAAAAAGCGCTTTGTCGCGCGCTACTGTCGTATTTTTGTCACGAGTAAGTACTGTGATAAAGAAAATGCAACAGTTGCTAAAACTATAAAAATATGTAATTTTCTTAATCTAGCTTTAAAATATCTCATTTGCATGCTTACGACGTACCTAACTAGTTGTTAATTCTAACAGGCAGTAGTTTCAATTTAATAACTGTTACGACTATTTCTCTCAAGCGCCGATAAAAAAAGTTTACGATCCACATTTGCAAGTAAATGAAACTGTGAAGTGTATTTTTTTACTGACATTAAAAGGCAGCTAAAGGGTAGAATTGTAGAGGATTTATTTATGCATCGTCCAGTGGCACGTTAAAAAGTAGCTAAAAAATCTCATGTGATTAATGGACCACCCCTTACTACCTGTTAATTATTGACAAGACCTTTTTCTAACAAAAGAAGTCAAATATAGACTAATTTTAAGTACAAACTACTTTAGTTCGTAAAATGTGATTTCTTTCAGAACAAATTTAAATACCTACTAACTTAAAATATTTAATTTCAGACCTCTCGGCTACCGTTGAGTGCTTAATTTTGTTTCAGTAACAGCATTTTTTTACGTAGGCTGTATAGTGTCCCACTGCATGGCCGTGCATTACGTTTAATTAAAAAAATATATGCCCATACACCATTTTATCCATCAAAAAGGATATCAAATGCCAAAACTAGTAATACTTATACGTTTCTTAAGATGAAATACGTCTCACAACTAGCACCGCCAATGGAAAAAAATAATATATATTTTTTGGATGCATTTTTAGCAAAAAACGCTCCTGCGATTTCTCAACGCGAGGCTTAATTTGGATTCCAGGATTGGATTTCCTATGAATGCAATCGATTTTCGCCAAAAGTGGAACCCAAACCTTAGGTCCTAAAAATAGTTAAGCCTTGCGTTGAGAAATCGCAGGAGCGTTTTTTGCTAAAAACGCATCCAAAAAAAAAGATATATATTTTTTTCTCATTGGCGGCGCTAGTGTGAGACGTATTTCATCTTAAGAAACGTATAAGTATTACTAGTTTTGGCATTTGATAGCCTTTTTGATGGATAAAATGGTGTATGGGCATAATTTTTTTTAATTAAACGTAATGCACGGCCATTGCCCTGCAGTGGGACACTATACAGCCTATGTAAAAAAATGCTGTTACTGAAACAAAATGGCTGCTTACGAAAATTTTTGTCCAAATAATACACTAAACTTTTTAGTTAACTTTAAAAGCAGGCCTCAGCTGTTTCGGCCCCAGACTGGCCAATAAAATCAAACTTCTAAAAAGGTCGCTCGAAAAATAAAAATTGCAATAAAAATATTCTCGTTTGCAACAAAAAGTATGGAGTTACTGTTAATTTAAATTTTATACACAGATTTTTTGCGACGCCCGAATGAGTGCGATTATCTTGAAGACAAAGGTATCATTATGTGGATAGTACTTTTTAGGATGATGTGACGAATTCCGACACTTTAGGTGCCTAACTACGCACTTGCTTCTTTAATAAGAGTTTATAATGCCAAAATGTGTCAAAATGGGCTCCCAGTTGACGGCTTCAATTACGATTTATTAATGCTGTAGGTCAGTGTTAGTACTTTTAGTGTTTTTCTAGTACAGTAAAGAATATTCTGATTCTCATTCTAGAGGATTAGTTCGCTGGTTGTAGGAGAAAAACGAGGAAACCCCGGTTTAGGACGCCATCGACATGCCATTGAGTTACAGACTCAGGGGGCTAATTCTCGGCAATCTCGAATGTCACTTGTTACTAAGGTTTTTTTCGTAGAATCTCGAATGCGGCATAGCCGAGAATTCGCCCCCAGGCCCCTGGAGTGGGGAGCGTAGAAATGTATTCGTATCCACAATATACCGACGCATTCAGAGCTCTGCTGGGGCCTCCACTCGTCCGGAAGGCGTATGCAAATCAGACGACACTGCGAGGGCCCTACAAATGTAATGCGGATTTAAAAACAAACAAATAAATGAAGGAAGTATTTTGTCTTAGTTATTGTTTTGGTGCTTACTTGTTGCGTCTTTTGTGAGTTATTTTTTTACTGCTAGCCAGTGGATTTTAATGGATCTATGAGCTGTACAGCGGTGGTGGCCTAGTTAGTAGAACAATGGACTTGCAAGCGATTTCCGTTTTTTATAGAATCCTACCCAAACCCTTCATGCGCGAGTCCGACTTGCACTTGGCCGCTTTTTTGTTCTGAGGACTCAAACTAAGAAGATGCTAGTCTTTGTGGTTGTCACGTTGCTTGTAGTGAATAGTGTGAATATAAGATAGGAGGACAAAGTATCTAAATATCGTAGTTTCAATGAGGTGTACTTTCATATTTAAAGCTTCTAATATGAAATCTCTTACCTATGGGAGCGTTTCCACTGTGCACTTTGACAGAAAGTTACGTTTTGGCGTCTAGGTATGCACCGAAGACTTTTGAATGGCATGCTCTCGATCCTAGATACCAACCTACGAATAAATCCAACCTAAGTACGCGGATGATTCTTCAAAAAAGCGTTCTTCGTTGATATCCATGGCTTTTATTTTTTTCTCGTCGTTGGTGAAAACTAAAAATACAGAGGATAAAAGGGCTTAAAAACTAGCCAATATGTCGATGAGGCACACCTGTAGGCTTTATAGGTTAATCAGAAAAAAATCTTCTATTTTGACAGGCCATGGATATCAAAAAATATGCCATGGATATCAAATAGTGCCCAAAATGAATATAAACAGTAATTTGATCCATGGCCAGTATGTGATATCCATGGCTTAAATCCATGGATTTTAGGGCCATGGATATCAATTAAATTAAAAAATTACGTTGTTTCTCTTTAACTATAAAAGCTATCGTATTTATTTTGATGTCAATACCTACTGAGGGACATACCCAATCCTGTACTTTAGATAGTTAAGTGCAAATAGTATCACTTAACTAGCAAAACTGACCACAAGTTTCAATTACCCTCCCGAACCAAAAATTAAAAAAAGTGAAGAACTTACCTCACAGTGTTGGCGCGAAAGTTAGCGACATACCCGTCCCATCTTAGCACCGTGGTTAAATTGGCGATATTTAACACTAATCACAAGACACTTACCGCGTATTCAAGTATGTATAAAAGCATACTTTTGTCGAGCGGTTTCAACTTCGCTCGCCGCGTGACATTAGTTTAAACCTCTACAGACACAAGAGTTTTCATTCTATTAGATTGCTGGATATACGATTGGATAGAGGCACTCTTTGGGCATTTAGAAAGGTATAAATTAGCACAGTAGTGGGCACATGAGTAAAACCACAAACAAAAACATACCAGGAGCACACGCGTGTGACATGCAAAATACTTGCAAAATCACCCATTTTTTTACCTTCAAAGTAATATTTAGGCAATTTCCTCTATGAAATATTGATTTTATTTGATATGCCTCAATAGACCGTTAGTTAAGTAGACGATTAAGTGCTACTTTAGTACTGTGTGATGTATAGTTTAGTAGATACTAGGGTGTGACCAAAAAAATCGACCTCTCAAAGAATGACCCACGCACAAGAAACGTTGCGGGGTTGCTAGTCTATGTATGCGCCGAAGACTATCGTTTTGATGATAGTTATGAAGATGAACAGAAATATTTCTTGTGCGGGATTTATACGTAGGTTGCAACAGATTTGTCTGTACTGATACATGCTCTTAAGTAGTTATTGACTTAGTGAATTTCTCAATAAAAAGCCTGCGATTGAAACGATAGTCTTCGGTGCATACCTAGCCTAGCAAGTCTAGCAACCCCGCAACCCCGCGCCCCGCAACTCATTCAACGGCTTGTTTTAACAAAAAATGCATCCAAATAGAAGCCTAGATTCAAGACCCTAGAACCTACAAATAAATCCCGCACAAGAATTATTTATGTTCATCTTCGTAATATTCTATTCGATGAAGAAAACGCCGTATCGTCCGCAGCAGCGGAACCAGACCCGATGGCGAGATAAAGCACGCGGACGCTATTTTGCGCGGTCGTTTCCCGCGCAAACAGCTGTCATGTGTCACCGTTTGACAGCTGGGATTGGTGCCAAGCGCTAACACACGCTCGGTTTTTACCGAAGGTGTGTTAAATACACGCAGAAACTTTAGAGCCCTCGCCCACGGCGTCTTTTTGTGGCGATGCAGTAGCGATGCTGTCGCGCGTTCGCATTGATACAGTCGCAATGCGGTCGATAGCTATGTGCCCTGGCCCACCGTAACCACGATTCAGTCGCGATGCAAACGCGATACCGTCGCGCTTCTGTCGCGATGCAAACGCGATTCAGTAACGAACGACACTAAAATGCCTTAAGAGGGCGTTAGAGCACCATTTTCCCATACAAACGTAGTTCCGGTTTAATTTCTAAACTACAGGCTGGATTTTGCTGAAACTTGGTTTATATCAATAGATGACCAATATGGAGGTTTACAAATAGTTTTTGGTCGCATGCTCTCGATAATAAAAAAAAATAGCCTGAAAGAAATTAGAGCGATGCGTTTTTCGCGCCGAAAAAGGGGTTACTTTTAACTGTTATTTACTTACATTGTTACACTGTCTATTGGAGTCTAACTACCTTGGGAACATCAATAATGTGTTGTACCTGTCAGAAAAAAAAAGATTTTTGAAATACCTAATAAAATGTAGAAATGGCAGCTGAACTCCGAAAAATTTTGGGAAAATAGTTTTATTACATAACAACTACAACTAGATACTCGCGAAAGGACACGTACACACGTAGACTCATACAGCCCCATTGCCTCTCACTTTTCCCGCGCCCCGTCTCGTTCTGGGTGAAACAGCTATAGAAAACAGTGAGTCACGCGCTTGGCCGTCACTGAGTTCCCACGGTCCTGAAGGGGCCTCTTATTAATGCGCATTTGCATCGATACAGTCGCAATGCTGTAGCGCGTTGGTATCGCTTCTGTAGCGTGTTGCAAAAGCGACTAAAGCGCGTTAGTAGCGATGCTGTTGCGCGTTTACGAAACGTGCATCGCTTCAAAGTCGCCGTGGGCGAGGGCCCTTGGTCAACCAATAGTTATTTGTTATGCAAGAATGCAAAATTATTGTATGCAGCGAGGTTGTAGGAGACAAACGATAAAACCCCAGTTTTGTCCTTCTACTGGGACGCCATCGACACGCCATCGCGTTACAGACTTACGCCCCTGTATGAATGGTGGAATTCGGACCTCAAATTTTAGGCTACCAACTTGAAATCCTAACGCATCGTTCGTAAAATGGACATTATGACCGTCGCATATCGAACACATTCCGTTCAACAATAAAGTTACAGGTGTACCTACAGTACAGTACAGTACAGCCCGTCTGGCCGATTCCAACCGGCCACGATCAAACCGGAAACCACAGAGTTGATGCAACGGTAGGTCAGCATCTTATTCTTGAAGAATCGCCGTCATGAAATGTTCTTGTCAAGCGAAACTGTATTTCTACGCCACTGAACTAACTCTAAGCTTCTGAGTGTTCAAACCATCTCGAAAAAACCTTGCTAAAGAATAGGTAACCAAATAATTGAACTGATTAAGCTACACTTTTAACGGATTAAACACTCGTTTTTAAGGTAACCAAAGATTAAACATCATCATCAGCCTGTTATCACCCACTGCTGAGTAAAGGCCTTTTCATGGTCATGCCACCTCTCACGATCCTTGCCAGGCGCAACCACTGTTTTCCGGCTACTTGGGCTATGTCGTCCTACCATCAGGCTGGTGGTCTGCCAACTGATCTCTTCCCCTCTCGGGGTCGCCATTCCGCAATGGACTTTGTCCACCTGCCATCGGTACGTCTAGCCAGGCCGTCCTGCCACATCCACTTCAAAGAAGTTACGCATTTTCCGACGTCTGCCACTTTTGTGCGGATTCTTATTACAAGGTTCGTTCGGTCTTGCACCAAGAAATTTTGGACCAAGACCAAAGATTAGATGGGGTGAACTTGGCAGGGTAGCAATTAAACTGAAGGTTGGACAAAATCTTGTGTACATTATGTTATATTGGCTGAAGTTGGCGTCTCTTGACTCGATGCTGTCCTTCTGCGGCTCTCGTCCCACACCGGAAATGGTCGACATTCGACAGCCGCTTCCGGTCAGCGGTGAAATTTGAATTTCGAACCGATACCGCGCATTCGCGTTGCAACTTTTGTTGTGAGCGGACGTGCCTCCCGTTTGGAGAGGAAATTAACCGCGAGAGCTATCGCCCACGTTTGCCTAACTTTCCAGGCTGTATTGTTTGAAAGAGTTGGGAGCTTAAAGTGGTTAATTTAATTTAAGAGTTGTTAAGTTGGCAGCATGCTCAACTTTTCGTTTTACAGGCGCAGTTTAGTTTAAATTTTGCATGGCTGATTTGAGGAAAACCTTACGATTCTCGTAAAGTCTTATTTTGTCACGTATTGTAATAGGTACATTGATTTGTATCTAGCGTTTGTAAGAATACAATAGTGGAAAATTCGGGAACGGCGATAGAACGCCTGAGATTCCGGCTTTCAAACGTACGTTTGACGAGTGATACCGGTATTTGATCGGCGATCCAGTAATGTTGTAATTGCCACTTTATCGATGCTAGCGAATGCCTTTTCTACATTTTGCTTATGGTAGGTCGTGTGAGGTAGTGGCCACCCCTAGTGTCAAAGTTTTTAGGCCGCCCAAAGAGCCTCTGACATGGCTTAACGATTGTAATTAATCAACAACAACCGGGACCAACGGTTTAACGTGCCTTCCGAAGCACGGAAGCGCTCAGATATTATTGCCACTAGCGGTAACTCACTACCCATCCATGGACCCTGCCCGTTGTTGCTTAACTTCGCCACTAGTCCAACTAGGCTGTGAGCGATTTCGATTATTCGAAGACAAAATTTAGCTACAAAAGTACCTAGCTACTCGCTTGGTGGTGCGGGCGCCCCCTCAAAACACATCCACAAAACTTAAGCAAACCGAGATATGGAGCAAGGTATCAATGCTATTATTCGATTCAAAACAATAAATTGAATTCACAACAGACACCTACGTCACTCAGTAACAGGAAATGTTATTATGAACGTATCACACGCGCTGCTTCATTTATTTAATGCTATTTGGCTAAAATTAATTATTATTATGAGGTTTCATATCAGCGCATATCACAGTTGACATGGGAGCTTCCGCCATTTTAAAAGCGGCCATCTTTATTTGCCTTTGCTAGTTTTGTTGCTATGCTGGACATAATAAAACTGTGGAACCCTGTTTTAAGAGCGTGTAGCAGTATAGATAAATCTGTTGAAAAATCTATTACTATTGCTGTCTCGCGTGCGCAAATACGATAGGGCAACCTGAAGAAATACTACGAAATCGAGGTTTCGTAGTCCCCACTTTCCTCCCTCAAATGTGGTCCGATTAAAAAAAACATTAATCAAGAAGCAGGCAGCAGAAGAAGAGGTGGCCCAGGACCGAAAAGTCTGGACTGAAGTGGGGGAGGCCTTTGCCCAGCAGTGGGACACCAACACCGAGGCTAAGTAAAAAAAAAAAAAAAAGAAGCTACTTGATGTCGGACTGTTTTGTTTCTAATAAATTCTAATCTATAATCCGAAGCTCGAAGAAGAGTTCAAACTAATGTGGGATATAATCTACTTCGGCCTGAATAAGTGTTAAAGTGCAAAATCTTACAAGATGCTGTACAAAATTATCTTTAATTCATCTAAAGGTGTAGTTTGCCCTACCGACTCGCCGGCAAAACGTGGAGAATTCAATTTCCACTCCTGGCATTGTTCCCCGCGCGGCCCATTGTGGCAGACACACAGACGTGCGCTGATAGCGGCCCCCTCCCGCCCGGTGTCGGTTAACTGACAGAAGTTACTTGTTGCTTGTTCTTGCGCCTTTGTTCGAGGGTTGAGAGCGTGGGGCGCATTTTTGTGGGTTTGTAAATTCATTATACTCTCATTCACATTTAATTTTGTATGGAAAACTGCTTTTTCTGGAAAAAATTGCTCTGGCACCGAAAAGAGTTACCGATATAGCGGCGATGAAGAGACGAGAGAAAATTACGATATCGTACGGATATATCCCGCACAAGAAAAAAACGGCTACTTTTGAAGTGACCATCGCCTTAAGGTCCAACGATAGCAGAGTGGCGGAAAATTCTCACAGCTTTTTAGAGCTATAATAATATTTGTTCAGCGATTTTTCGTTTTAAATAGCTGAACAAAAATAGCTCGGTTAGCTCGGTTTGGATTTCCCGCCACGATGCTATCGTTGGAAGCTCGTGTACCTAAAAAAACTAAGGCCTTTGCATCTAACGTAATGAGATGAATTATAGAGCGTCCAGTGGCACCTTCACTCACAAATCTCACAATAGATGGGTGAAGAGACCAGTCGGCGCTGCAGTGCTTTGGAAATTGTCGTGTAACTATGACTTTGTTTATTTGTGAATCAGTACTAATAATACTGTGAGTGCACAAACTTCGTGAAGGAAAACTTCGTGAGGAAACCTGCGGATTACAGGGCTCCGCGCAGTAACCAAACACTGCAAAGTATTCACCATTCTCATATTTCCGACGCAAATGTTCTAAAAAGGAGAAAAAACCACCTGCGAACGTTTCGTTTATTAAAAAACTTGATGTATTACGGAATGCAGAGCAATTAACTGAAACTGTTTTCTGTATTTTTTTTGCTTTTTTGTTCGGGAGAATGAGTTGTTCGCTTAACAGGTTTATATTGCATGCGTGCCTGGCATTCCTTCAAAGCTGGTGTACTTTTTTCTGTTTGTAAAGTTAAGTCCGAGGTATATTTTTACAATAATTACAACAGTGAACCCTAAAAATATACTTAGACCTCGCGCCACCAATCAAGTCTCACGGTGGAATCCTTAAATCCATTGTAATAGGGGCTATTATTATCATTGGTCTACCTTTCGTCGCGCGAGCTCTACTTAGTAATTTGACAGTTATTTTTTATTTCCTTGACAGCTTTTTTTTTAATAAGAGCATCTTATAAGTAAAATTGTATACCTACATTGAAAATGTTTTTTTTATAAAGAGAATGGTTGCCGGCTAAGCAGAATAATTAGAAAGATCGCCATAAACATTTTGTATTTAACTTAATAACTTAAGGGTGGACTATAGCAAGGTGGCGGGAAATTCAAAATTTTCACAGACTTTTACACATTGTAGCTAAACTGAACTATTTTTGTTCAGCGATTTTTCGTTCGACGACAAGTTTTTTAGGCAGTACCACTGCTTCGTAGACCAGAACACATAATCGGCTGAATTATTGTTGTTCTGTTGTTTACAATTATGAAAATAATACGGTTTTATTCTCGCGAACGGAAAATCGCTGAACAAAAATAGCTCAGTTTAGCTACAAAATGTAAAAAACTGTGAAAATTTTGAATTTCCCGCCACACTACTATCTTCCAGCCTTAAAGACGCATCAAATAGTAAACATACCCAGCAAATTATTAATTCTACTTACTTTATCTTTTAAGGAAGCACCAAGGAATAAAATATATCCAGCAAATAAAATAAACTTACCTCCTACAACTAAATTATAGGATTGATATCTAAGCCTGTTCAATATTTCACTGTGTGCTGGCCCGTAGAATCGAATACTTTCAATGATGGAGATTAAGCTTTCAAATTGAAAATGTCTCAAACAGAAATGATAATATTTTACCTTGGCTGAGTTCCAAACTTGGTTGTGCGCCTTAGGTCACGATTCACGATCAGAGGTAATTTTTCAGGTTCAAACTAGATAACTAGTGGTTCACCCCGAACTATGAACTCGCGAGTGTGTAACTTTTTGATAAAGTTTTTTGTTCGAAAGTCCGTTATTGGCTTAATCTTATCTTTAGACAATATTGAGAAACTAATTTCAATTTTTTTTTTTTGCTTCAGTAGTTTTGTTTTTATGCGCTAAAATGTTTTGTTCTTATGACCGCCAACAGTAGCAGACCGTCGCGTGAAGGTCATAAAACCGTATCTTTGAAACGTTGTAAAATCCAAACTACTGAACCAAAATAAAAAATATTGAAATTAGTTTCTCAATATTGTCTAAAGATAAGATTAAGCCAATAACGGACTTTCGAACAAAAAACTTTGCCTTCCGAATTGCGCAGGCGCGCGCACTTTGCATATAAACTTTACAACGACCGATTTTGCTCATGTTTGAACTTAAAAATTCTTTTAATTTAATTTACCCGCTTACCAAATACATGATGTTCCGATCAAATTATCGTCGAACGAACATACATACATACATACATACATACAAACATACATACATACATACAAACGCCGCATTGTTCCAGTAGACTCTGAGAACTTCGCTCGCTTCGCTCGCTCGTTCAGTAATCAGAACACTTAACTTTTGAAAAATTCCAATTATTGAATTCTTACAACGTTTGTTTATAAACTAGTGGTTTGCCCCGAACTATGAACTCGCGACCGCATATCTCAGCAATCCCTCGACCGATTTGGCTCATGTTTGAACTTAAAATTCTCTTTGCCTCATTGAGTCATGTACCAGCCTACCAAATTTCATGACGATCCGACTAAATTTACTCAAGTTATCGTCTAACGAAAACTCATTCATACATACATACAAACTTACATACAAACGCCGGATTGTTCCAGTAGACTCGGAGAACTTCGCTCGCTCGTTACTAGGTATTTTTGTGCTTGTTACGTAAGTAGTTTTTTTTTGTTCAGTCTAAGTAGAAACGACGATATATCTGTCTATTTAAATTGGAATCGGCTGTATGTACCTAAGGCTAGCTTCAACCTCGACAAAATGGTCTTACAAGCCCCTAAAAGCGTGTCGTAGGTAATGGTCAGTGTGTAAATCCAGCCTTTATTGACATTGTCCGGCAAACACGTCCGCCCGGTCAATACAATAAAACTCGGTTTTATTACTAACAGCTACAACATGAGGGGGCCTATTCTTGGAGCCCTAAGTTCACCTTATAATCTGTATAATTCTTGGAATAGAAAGTGATCACTAATCAAGACGATACTTTGTCGATCCCACAAATGTTTTATGTGGCAATTTTTAAATAGCTTTATTCCTGAAACGCGTCTACTTCTACCTAGGTAGGTAAATGCGATTTCCAACGACGTTTGTTCTATGACGTTTCAAAAATCTTAATACTTTTTATTACTTATTGAACTGTTCTTATTCTCTAAGGTTGGCATATTAATAGTCGTCGACTCAAGTAGGTGATCTTAGAAAAGTCAAATGCCAATGTCAAGCCTTAGCTAATGTCAATGACAATCTCAAGATAGTGTCTATTAATATGATGACAGCTACTCAAGTTTGACATTAGCCAAGGCTTGACATTAGCATTTGACTTTTCTGAGTTCACCTACTTCAGATCGAGCTCAAGTGGGTGATCTCAGACGACTATTAATACCAATGTCAAAGTTTGCATTTGTACAATTTCAGCGCTGCCTGCGCGTTCATGCCTCTCCTCTCTCTACCACCTTTCCAGCCTCTGGTACCTATTTATTGCTTTGAGCTAAAGAAAAAAAAAAAAAAATCTCAGCCTAGGTACATTTTTTGCTCCGTACTGGGTTTAGATATTTACTAACAATCAATCAATGAAATCGTTTTAATCCAATCTACATGATTTGTTTGATAATAGCCACCCGGCTAAGGTGTTAAACGTAAACACGCCGAAATAAAGTATTTTCCAGCCTCAGGGCCGGACGAAAAACAATCGTAGACTGCATGAAGTTGCAAATAAAAAAAACCATATAGGTACTTTAGGCAGATGAAGAAAGAAAACACGGGATAGATTACTGAGATAGACAACTTTGGTGTTTACAACAGGGCAATTTTTAAAAAGCTTTACTGCTGAAACCACCGCACTAAATCCCATAGAATCCGCATTACGTATAAACTCACAATAAAAACTTGTCCCCACAGAAACAAAAGATATCAGCAATAGAACAATACGAAACATCATTTCGACCATACGTCTAATGTTCGAATGTCAACCTTATTGCATTAGTGTACAGTTTTACTTTAATTGCATAGACTACGAGCAAATAAGCTCCCAAAGGCAGTTTGGACATCTATTTTTCCAGACACATTTCAGAGTTCTATGTTGTATCTAGTTTTATCCTTGATAGAAGGCTGAAACACATCAACTTTGAAATGCGATTTCCAAAAACTTGAGTTCTGACTTTTCTCATGGCGCGATACTTTTTAATTACTGAACGTTTCGTGCTTAAAAAGTTAGAATTTGTGCCATTTCAGCGCTGCCTGCGCGGCGCCCTTTCCTGCCTCTCCACTCTCAACTACCTTGCCAGCCTCTCCTGCTCCAATTTGTTACTACGCCAAAAAAAAACATAAATTTTTTTTTATGGAGAACAACATTTGCGTTTTCACCAAAGTCGTAGAAAAAGTCCTTACAAAAATTTTGCTAGGTATATTTTGCCATCAGTTTTGTGTATTTCTAAAATAACGATCGAAAGAGCTAACAAACAGTTCATTTCACGATAACTTTTTCGAACGACTTTAAAGTGAAGAAAATTCTCCAAGAGCAATAGAATTTATACGTAAATGATCATATTTCCCTGCCGCTAAGTGTACCTACAAGTACAAGTACGGCCAACGCAGCAGTGCATTACGGCAACGTTACATTTATCGTTTTGCCAGACTATACCGTTAATGAACATTTTTGCGCATACCTTACCGCACACACGATGGCCAAGTTGGAGATAAAGAAAAATTATTTTTTGTTATTTTGGTATGATGTATAATCGGAGGGGTCCTGTCACTTGTCGATAGATACTAAAACAAAATATAATACAACATTCACCTGCTTCTTTTTATCTCAATTTCAATACTAACAACACTCGAGAAATTGAGACGCAGCCAACGATAGATCCGTATTTTTATTTTTTTTAATGAAGGAATAGATGAACATTTTAAAATCACCTTCCTACTTTTATTCGCATAGTCGGGTAAATAGTCTGGTAAATAAATCCTTCTTCGACTTATAACTTTTTTTTAACTCAGTAGATCTACGATCATTACAACTAAACCGAAAATATTTCTTCTTGAGTAGTAGTTTATTACTAGCGTGCACAAAAATGGCGTAAAAACTCAACTTAGTACACTCTGTACCCCCAAGCCAGCTTGCGTCTGTGCGCAAAGTAATGAAGTGCTCATCTCATTTGTCTGTCTGTCCGTCCGTCTGTCTGTCACTATCTGCTGCAAATCTGTTTAACTAATACTCTTGCTAAATGACTTTTCAAGAATGCTACTTTGGCTTGTTTTGTGCACTTTGCAGCGTTTTGCTACTACTCTATTGCCGACGCAAATTACACATTACACTACAGGGTGCAATCGAATGTGATAGTGAAACTTTAAGTAGGCTGTCTACTGATCACTACAAACAACTTGTACTAGGTGGCAAAAACATGGAGCGAAAAAAAAAATCTGCTGTTCCATACAGTCTTCACCACGACGCGTCGGGGACAAAAAATATTGTAAGTATATTATAACAACATTTTATTTTATCACATACTTATTCTTACACCTATGTTCGTGTAGGGATAAGAAGAGGCACTCTTGATAATTTATGAGCAGCCTACGTTTATTTATTTTCATTCAGCTTGTAGTGACATCTAGCGTCGAGTAGTGAAACAAGTTTTTATGATTTTCTTTGTTCGTAAAAAATTACATAAAAATATGTCGCAAAAAAGTAAATGTCCTACATTATTTCAATTATTTTTAAATTATTTAATCGGTGATGATCAAGCAAGGAAACTCCACCTAGCGCCACCACGCGTCCAATAGCGGAACTAAACACTCCTGAAATATTCACTTCGGAGTTTGTAAGTTACAATGTTGTTACCGGGGGAAAATTTAAAGGAAACTCTACTCAGTTTACAAAAGCATACGGTTGCAAATGCAACGTACAGACCAAAGTGGCTTAACTAAATTATTAAGGCGCGTTTCCGAAGGTAGATACAGATACTTTAGCGCTGCGAAAGAAAATAGTTTTATTTTCCTTTAGGTGTTGTACGTAGCTTCGTACTAATAACGGTGACAGAGGTGTCACGTAGAGAAGTATTCGAAAAACGGAGTCTATTTTAACTAGTTCGTGTCTCTATTTAACCCTTTAGGGCCTAGAGGTGTGTTACGAGTATAAGGCCTAAGGTAAAGTTAAAAGGTAGGTAATTAATTATTATTATTCTTCTTCTTATGAATGACCAAATTAAATTAATAATGAAATTACCGAAAGTTATTTATAGTATTTTAATTAGAAAAATACATTACTTTAGTTAGATTATGTAAAGTTACCTGAATTCTGTAAAAAATACAGTGAATTTGAGTTTAGTAAATAACGGAATTATCGAACTTACTGCAATAGTTACACCGCCTAATTAAAAAAAAAACGAAAAATACAACCCAAAGAACTCAAAATCGCCGACGAGGAAATCGCATAATATTGTGATTGACGGCAAAAAAGTAGCAAATAGAAACAAACTTAGCGAAAACTATTATTTTATCCAAATTATTATTTTCATTTCACCCGTATCTTGCTAGACGAAGACGGCTACACATTTTCATACTGAGCGAGCGAGCAGGCACTATACGTCGATATAGTAAGTGATGCCTATGTGTGAAATAATTATTTCTGTGTGTGCTATGCATGTATAGGCGTAGAAGTGTGAGTGGGTACATTTGTGTGAGTGTGGAGGGTTGCGGACGCAGGAAGAGTAGGGTTTGCAGAAAAAGTTCAGTTTTATTTTACTTCTTTGAGTACTCTGAGGGAAAAAAAGTAGTGACAGAACCTTTTGGGTCACAGGTTCGATTCCTGAGCTCTCGATCTTACTTGTCATGTAGTAAATGATTGCTTTGCAATAAGTTGCGCTTTGAAGCTTTATTATGTTCGGCATAGGCCCGGTTTCTGAATTGAGAATTTTATTAAGTAAATAGGTACTTAACTATCGTTCTGTCACGTTCTTTTGTGAGAAATCCGCAGAGGCAGAACGATATTTAAGTACTTGCTTAGCGAATTTCTCAAATCCGAAACCGGCAGATAGGGTTGAACTCAAACGTTTTTTAACAAGCGAGCGAAGTTCCCCGGGTCTTCTTGAACAATCGGGCGTTTATATGTTTATTTGTATGTATGAATGTTTGTTTCGAGATATAGTGTCGTGAGTTCACAATTTGGGGCGAACCACTAGTATTTAATGCACTTATAAAGCAAGTATTTATCGTCATTATTAATTTACAAAATTACATTGATATTGTTATTTTGAGGCCCAAACAGGGGAAAATAAAGAGATAATTAAACTGCGTATTATGTGTAACTCTATACCAGCCTTTAAAATTATTGGGACTTATAAAAACATTCGCGTCGACCGAAGGAGAAAATCCGGGCTAAGTAACCTATGGGAGTGGACTGGGATCGCGAGTGCTGCTCAGCTATTTCGCCTCGCGAGAGACAAAGAGAGATATGAAGAGCTGACCGCCAAACTCCGCTGAGTTGGAAAGGCACCCTAAGAAGAAGAAGAAGAAGAAGAAAAACATTCGATACTCGGTTTTACAAAACAAATACCTATGCGTGTCCCTGTTCGGGCGCCAAAAGCATTACCGAGGTCCCACGTCGGGCGCCAGTTTTTTCTATAACTGCTATAAAACATTATTCGATGCCCTGTTTTATACAGATTGATACAAAAAGGTCACATCAGACTTAAAGGGTGTTACGATAAGATTGAAATATGAATTGAATCCCTATAAATCCCTTTGTATTAAATTATTGTGTATTATATGTTTTTTTTTACTTCTCCTCTTTTAATGTCACAATCCTGACACCAGGGGCATCGGGTTACATACCTTTGGTGCAGTATGTTAAAGATTTGAGTAATGAACAGCAGACAATTTTTAGCGTACAGTGTTGTCCCCGTTACATTTTATTTACAAAGTGTGCTTTAAGGCAATCCTCCGTTGCTGACACTACAACTAATCTGCACCACCCTCCCCTAATAGGCCATCTCCTCGCGTCGCCATGGCAACCGCTCAAGATGGCCGCCTTCCCCCCGCGCGCGCCTCAGGCCTCGTATATAAACGCCACCCCGAGATCTCTTCGTTAGAGCGCCAGTGCTTTTTGTCACGGACGCAGCTCCGTGCTTCGCGTTTTGTTCAAATTTCGAACGATTTTATTTTTTCCCAACCTTCAATTTCCCTTCCTGCCTGGGTTTCAGTTCGATTTTACCGCCAAATTTCGTCTTCGCCATGTTGTTTGTAGTTTCCTAAGTTGTCTCGTTTGGTTTTGATTTGCGTATCGATTTTTGGTTAATAAATTATTTAAGTATTCCTCTTTGGATTATGATTTTATTTCCGTTTATTATTTTTCCCTTTAGTGAATTGTTGGTGTCAGTTCATCAAGATCTACAGTTGAAGGTAAGTGACGTAAGTGACGTCCTGATAGCGGTTGGGTACATGAAGCGTTTGAAAATCGATAAAAGAGCGATTCTAACCTCAAAACCATTTTAGACCTCACAATATGGTGTATTCTTTACAGTGTATTTTTAGGGAAGAAAATATTGTGAAAATGCGAGTAACATTTTTACATTGCACAACGATTTAACTTTTTAGGCGTGGTGATTGGTCCGAACTTTTTATCAACGAGAATACACCTCTAGCACGATGTTCTAAGTATATCGAGCTTAGACATCGCGTTTCCCTCCATATCTTCCGTTATGATTCCTATACCTGAAGAGCTGGTGATCAATTGACTTATTTTGTCGTAAAAGGCGGGGAGCAATTTTTTGTTGCCCGTTGCGTTTGAAAGTTTGAATGTTTTGACTTTAAAAGTGTAATAGTCTGGGTTGAGTTTATTTTTTCGTGCAGTGATTTTGTGGTCAGCGGATTCTAAATAAGTAGTCTAGAAACTCCTAGACTTATACGATAAAAAAAACTAAACCCATGCATTTACACTTTCAAAGTCAAAAAAATCAAACATTCAACCGCGACCGAATATTTTTTCTTAGACTCAGCGAAGTCTACTCTATCAGATTACCAACTCCCAGCCTTGTACGAACAATTAAGTCAAAGGGTGAACAGCTCTCCTGCTACTTAGAGTGATGTAAGTGTATCGAAGCGGTGATGGTTAAATATAGGTACACACTCTCTGCGTTGATTTTATAGTTTTTTATCGCGATGTTTTACACTTCACAAGCAACCAAGGTTATTTTTATGCCATAACCTCGAGATCGGGGCATATTGCATATAAATACTTACATATTTTATTTTTATTGAACGAACGAGCGGAGCCAGAGAAGTTCTCAGAGTCTACTGGAACAATCCGGCGTTTGTATGTATGTTTGTATGAATGTATGTATGTATGTATGAATGTTCGTTCGACGATAACTTAAGTACTCGTAAATTTGCTCCGATCGTCATGAAATTTGGTACTCGCGACCCTGAAAAAGTTCACACTTTCTAGGTTATAAAAAACGAACTTTCAACCACACACGGACAAAATAATATTTTTTTTCTTAATCAACGGAGTCTCAACAACTAACCTAGAAGTTCCCAGCCTTGTACGACAAAACTAATATGCTTAACCCATACATTTACACTTTTAAAGTCGAAAAATCTATCTTTCAACCGCGACCGGGCCAAAAAAATATTTTTCCCAGACTCAGCGAAGTCTACTCTATCAGCCTACCAACCCCCAGCCTTGTAGGAAAAAATATCTCGATTGGTCACCAGCTCTCAACCTATAGACTTCGCTTCGCTCGCTCGTTCAAAATAACTAAGCAATTAGATTGCAAAACTCCCAATACGTATACCCCAGACAAACAACCCACAAAGCAAACTGTACTGTACGTCCGAATGGAAATTTATGATGGCAAGAACAATATTGCAAATCAAAATAAATGTTGCAACCACGTGTCTCCGATTAGGGGTGCATTCGGCGTGGGTAGCATGAGATCGATAAAGTTGCAGATATTGATTTTGCTTAGTATATCTTCCATGGGATGAAGACTGCATCAACGATAATTAATTAACAATTGTTTTGAAAATCTAAATACTTTTACAATATAAAAAAAAAGTATTACTAATAAAAAAAACAATGAAACAATTCGAAGAGTACTTCACTTGAATACCCAGAAGTGAAGTCACAACTTACATTTATTACAAGCAAAATATTTTTACAAACTATTTAAATTACAACCAGCCCATGTCGTTGTCGCCTCTATTGAACTATGCACACAGACAGCACGTCGACGCTGAGAACTCTAATCGGTTACGTTACGGGCAACTTTGTAACAAAACTGTACACTCTGACGTGCTGTCGTGTCTATATGAAACATAACTCCTATTCAATAGGGTGTAAGAGAAAGGCACTGCAGTGCCTGGGATGTCCCCAGGCACTGCAGCGCCGAGTGGTCTCCTCACCCATCTACTGTGAGTGAAGGTGCTACTAGACACTGTATAAATCATCTCATTACGTCGATGCAAAAACCTTAGTTAGTTTATGAAAAAGCGTTTGCAAAAACTTTGTAGGTAGGTATCGATTTCCTTAGAGATGAAGCATGGCAAAATGTTCACAATCTATCTTCACGAACTAAATACATTTTAATCTAATTGTACACACGACAGCACGTCAGACTGTACACTTTTGTTGCAAAGTCGCCCGTAAAGTAAGTGAATAGAGTGCACCTGTGTAAAGGTCGACGTGCTGTCGTGTGTACATGTCCCACTAGCTGGGCAAAGGCCTTCTCTCAGAGTAAGAACACCACGCGTGCTAAATGCGGATTGGCGATTTTCGCGTTGAGGGCATTATGCCTCATACGCTCAGGTTTCCTCACGATGTTTTCCTTCACAATTAGCGAAACAAATTCACAAATGTACGTAGCTTTAGAACTAAATTGGGTTAGGTCCAAAGGGCCTCTGACATGGCTTAACGATGGTTATAAATAAAAAACAACCGGAACCAACGGGAAGACACATGCCCGCGCCAGGAATCGAACACGGGTCTCTCGCTTCCGAGACCATTGTCCTACCACTAAGCCACCGCCTTTTAATCTTTTTAAAACCACTTAAACCTCTCATGCTTCGCCGGCCATAGATCCCCTTTAGGATCCATGCACAATGTTTGATATATTGTCCCACTAACTAATAATAAAAGTGTGGGATGAGCCCGCGTGTCCGCAGTAAAAGAGAAGTGCTCTATTCAATTCAGGCCGTTCAATTGGATTGCAATTTGAGCTAATTTCTAAAGCGATTGTCAAAAAAGGGGGAATACCTCTACCCGTGACGCAATTTTTTCAATATGGCGCTATTTACAAAATTCGATATTTTACGAATTAAGAATATATTTTTATTGTACAAAATAGCCTGACCTTGGAATAAACATTACAAAGTATATAAAATCAAAGCATGACTGCGAATTGAAAAAGAAATTAATTTAAAAAAAAACGTTAATATGAACGCAATAGCGTCAAGGGTAATCCCCCCTGGTCACGTGGTCTTACTGCTTTGTTCAATTGATCTGACCACCTGGGGGTTACCCTTGACGCTATTGCGTTCATATCGGCGAAGTTTTTTAATTAAATTTTCTTTGAATTCGCTTGTCTTGCTTTGATTTTATATACTTTGTAATGTTTATTCAAAGGTATATATTACACTTTATTGCACAAAATAAAAACTTAAATAACAATGGTGAGAAATTAAATACAAGGGCGGACTTAGTTCAATAGGAATTTCTTCCAGCCAGCCAAATAAATATTGTGAGTTATTGTTTTGACGGCGGGAGACGGCCAATAAAGAAGACGTACATGAACAAACAACACATAAATATTACAATACCTAATTGATAATAACATACAAATACATGCTAATATACACACAAATACTTACATTAAAGTAAAATCTAGGTATAATATAATAAACTAATATAACTAAAAAAAAACTTACTTGCGGTAAGGCTATTTGGTACATAAAAAATATAAAATGCGTCTCAATTCGTGAAACATTGAATTTTGTAAATTGCCCCATATTGAAAAAAATGCGTCAAGGGTAGAGGAGCTGATCTTTTTTTTATTGAACTCAGAGGTGTTTTGCGCTGTTTGACTTTTCTAATGCATCTCCTTTGCATTAGAAATTAGAATTTTAGGTACTGGTGCTGATGCGTGGTGCGTGGATAGGTACCTAAGAAATTTTTATTATTTATTCTCTTTTTTTTTACCTTTAAATACAAACAACTTACGTCTACTAATGCAAGACAAAATCAATGCGCCGTAAAACGAACCAAAACTCCATAGACTGTTATGTCTTCCTATAAGCGAAAATATACCAATAATAATATGAAAATAAAGCACACCTCATGAAATATTTATGTATGAAAATTTAATATATTAAAGTGGGAGCTTGCATTTCGCGAGATTGATACGTGAGCTTGATGGGGAAACTAGAAACAGAAGGCCTCCGAACCATCCCTTCATCTTTCATCAGTTTTTTAATGATCCGCGATATTTGTGTACCAATATTATGTCGCATGATAGTGCTATACTCGTACTATAGATCAGTCAGTACACAAGACAGCACGCTGAAAAGGCCTTTGCTCAGCAGTGGGTGTTAACAGGCTGATGATTATGATGATGATGATAGAGTAAAATATAAAATATATAATTATAGACTATTATAGATCTGAATCATCTTATTACGTAGATACCTAGATGGAATGTTTTTCGCATTAAGGCGCTGGGCATAGTGAATTAATTGCCCGCGCGCAAAGAAAAATGCACAAAATCGATTCCTGTATCAAATACACTAAAAAAATTGAAAATGTTCACACATAAAACCCTAGAATTGATTGAGACCTATTAGTTGGAGAGCTGGTGAACAATCGAGATATTTTTTCGTACAAGGCTGGGAGTTAGTAGGCTGATAGAGTAGACTTCGCTGAGTCTGGGAAAAATATTTTTTTGGTCCGGTCGCGGTTGAAAGTTAGATTTTTTCGACTTTGAAAGTTTAAATGTATGGGTTGAGTCATTTCTTTTTTGTCTACAAGGCTGGGAGTTTTTGGGCTGCCTGTTTAGTCTCCGCTGATCATGAAATCACTATTTATTACTAGCCAAACGCGGTAGAAATATTGTTTTTTATAACCTAGAAAGTGTGAATTTTTGGGTTATAAAAATCAAACTTTCAACCACGCTTGGCCAAAAAAACAAATATTTTCTTGTTCAACGAAGTCTCAACAACTAACCTAGAAGTTTCTAGCCTTGTACGACAAAAAAAATATACTGAACCCATACATTTAAACTTTCAAAGTCGAAAAAATCTAACTTTCAACCGCGACCGTGCCAAAAAAATATTTTTCCCAGACTCAGCGAAGTCTACTCTATCAGCCTACCAACTCCTAGCCTTGTACGAAAAAATATCTCGATTGGTCACCAGCTCTCTAACTATATCTAACGCAGCCAGTTTCATGTTGATATCCATAACAGATTGCAAGATATTTTGTTTGAAAAAAAGTGCGCCGCCTATTTTTTTTCATCAAAAATATCTTCAAAACGTTTATGAATGTCAACACGAAACTGGCTGTTTTAGATAGGTCTCACCTAATTCTAGGGTTTGATATGTGAACATTTTCAATTTTTTTTGTGTATTTGATACAGGACTCGATTTTGTGCATTTTTCTTTGCGCGCGGGCTATTCACTATTACAGCGCCGCTAACTTGTAAGTATCCTGGGAAAGTTAAGTTTCGACTGAATACTTTCTTTCTGGATGCCTAATATGTTGTTCTTATAACAAAGCTACATGCCAAATTCGAGTATCGGAGATGATCGATCCCTTGATCCCTAATTTTTCGCACGAAAATTTTCGTCTCGTTTATCTGAGCGCTAATGAGCCGTTTTCAGCACAAACCACAAATTCACATCGGAATACGGCTGTCAAATTTCGCTTAACACAGATTAAATTTTGACAGTCGTATTCCGGTTTTTCTATGGCCGATGGCCACGCCTGTAGGCGCCATCTATGAAATGATTTGTGAATTTGTGCTGAAAACTGCACATTGTTCCTGTCCAAAAGAAGGCTCTGACCTGTCCCATTAGCTGGGCAAAGACCACTCCAACCATCAAACAAAGAAATAATAATCTGTCAAGCCATTATTGAATTTAATAAAAACAAATTAACTTTTCATGGAAGTTCACAGGTAGCAGGAAATGGGTGAAAAAAGAAACTTGCCTCAATCAGATGAATTCAGATGCACAAAACGCGCCAGCATTGAAAAATCTGGGGGCACGCTAGTGTCCCCGCCAAGACGAGTAGCGAAGTTCAAGAGGCGCTACTACCTTTTCTCGGAGCTCTTATTTTTTTAATCCTCATAACTTAGTCGTTTTTTCGTACCCTCATAACGGCCAAGCCACATTTTTTGACTAAGAGTTTGTGAAGTTAGGGCTTGTAGAGTTAAGGCATGTAACGTTAGAAGCTTGGCTCCTCGTGAGATAGCTTTTTGACAGTGCGAGGTGTATGGTCTCGTCTTGGCAACATTTTTTACATGAAAATGTTTTTGGTTTGATACATAGTTCTGCTTCGATCGAAACATCTGTCTCACTACAATCTGTGGCCGCGGAGTCTGCGGGGGCTATAATGGGGTATTTTACCCTATTTTTGTTTAGTGCAAGGGGTCTCGATATACCCCTGGAATTTTGACGCGATAGTATTATTGTGATTTAGTGTTATTTGGACAGTAATACGGATTAGTTCAATGATTTGGTTGGAATACCTGCCTACCCCATTGTGATATTTTATTTTAGGTTTGATACTATTCGTAAGAATAGCTGATGTTATCAGGAATTTATTGATTTGAAAAAAAAAACTGAGGAATTTGCATCTACGTGATGAAATGGTTTATACCTACAGCGTCCAGTGGCACCTTTACTCACACTAGGTGAGTGAAAAGACCCCTTGGCGCTGCAGTGCCTGGGACATGGTTTTTTACTCCATTTATTGGAATAAATTCAAAATTCAAATTCATTTATTTCAATAAATGGATTTATTGAAATAAATAATTTGAATTTTGAATTTTAAAACTAATTTGAATTTGATTTAACTTTTGTCGCGGGTAGGCAATTGATCTCAGGCGCTCAGGTTTCCTCACGATAATGTTCTTCTTAGTTAGCAATCGGTATTATGTGCGTTACTTCGAAAATAAACAAAGTGATAAACATTCCCGCCGCACCGGGATTTGAACCAGGGACTTCACGTTTGTGGGTCCAACGTTTTACCCTCTGTGCTACCACAGGCGTGAAGGTGTGATGTCAAAAAGAGGGTCAATAGTTCGTCGACCCTGCTCCAGTGTCAGTAGGCATCAAGCGCCAACACCAGATCGATAGGGCCCGTCTGTGAGATAATAGGGGTGGCCATAGTTGTTATCGATATATTATCGATCATTTCGTTCGGATCGGGTCGAATCGCGTAATTTTGGTGGAGAAATTAATTCGGATGGAGTTCGTCTGTAAGATTATAGGGCTGGGTCGAATTGGATCTCGATATCGATTGAACGAAATATGAAAATCCATCAAAATAAATACGAAAAGAATTTTTTTTGAAAAAATTATTACAGCCGTTGGATCCAGTTGATTGTTAAGCCATGTGAGAGGCCCTTTGGGTGGCCTCAAAACTCTGACACCAGGGGTGGCCGCTACCTCTTACGATTACCTACCTACCTCAAAACTTCCCAAATTATTCTGCTTATGATGCAATAGTCTATGCAGAGTCAAATAAGCCAACGGTATGCTTAGCGATGTTGCAAAGTTTTCCTTCACAAATGAGCAATTTTCTCATTCTCGTTTTTGTGAAGTTCCTCGTGAGTTTGTGCATGCATGTGCATAATAATTATGTTTGATAAGCCAAGATAGTCCAATCACCCGGTCAAGATACTCGCCGATCGCCCAAAACACCGTGAAATAGTCCCAAGATGACAGAATTAGTGCGCCTCCCCCAATTTTCAACCAATTAGCCGCCGTGATGGCGTCCGCTGGTAATGGAATTATTAAATCACTGCTCTTTAATTATTGAGGCTTTGGCTTGAGTGGCAAGAGGCGTGACAAGCGGCGATCATCATCATCATCAGCCTGTTAACACCCACTACTGAGGTGAAGCCTCTTCCTTACGCCACCTCTCACGATCCTGTGCCAGGTGCACGCAACCACGGTTTTCCGGCTACTTGGGCTGTCGTCGGACCATCTGGTTGGTGGTCTACCAACCGATCTCTTCCCCTCTTAAGGATATTTTTTTTTTGTTAAACAATAACTAGAAGTTGTCAGCCAATAAATTGAAAGTGCTTGAAACTAGGTGTTCACATGCCTACCTATTTGAGTTTGTGTTTGTGTGTGAAGCCTTCACAGCCTAGTTGGACTAGCCGTTCTTAATCGATTGTCAAAATTAAGCTACAATGGCCGCGGTCAGTCCATGGATGGGTGACCGCTAGTGGCAACAATAACTGACCGCTTCCGTACTTTGGAAGGCACGTTTAACAGGTTGGTCCCGGTTGTTGTTGATTAATAATAATCGTTAAGCCATGTCAAAGGTCCTTTGGGCGGCATAAAACCTCTAATACCAGGGTGGCCACTACTTCATACGATTACCTAACCCCTGTTTGTATTTTGAGTATAAATTACAGGCTAATCATCTTTATACATTTGTTGTAGGGTGTTGTCATTATGCTTCCAAGTACGGTCGGACACAGTCACAGATACCCCATGGCAGCTCTTACTGCACTTGGTATAAGGGCGCCAATCGAAAAAAAAGGGGTATCCTAGCATGTGGTCGACTGTACATTACGTACATAAATTTTACAAATTTAGAAATACCCTTATCAATTCTAACGGCAACTGCTAGCAAATTAACATGGCCCATCATAGCAAGATTCTTCGTGAAATTTACTTTTTTAATGTCGCTCACGCTTCCTCTTATCGCGCCGCTCGTCACCTGAAACAAGGTCATAATATAATTATTAAATCTCAGCTCTTTAATCAACAAAATGCTTAAGGTGTCCCCTTCGTTTACCGTCGGCGAGTTTGATGGAGTTGCCCGGAAAGGAGATACTAAGAAGGCAACTAAAAGGAATATTAGAACCTTAAGTCCTTACTTTGTGAAAAAACGCTGTTTTTCGCTACAGGGCGACTAAATAAAAGTTATTCGTTAACCACGTGGATCTTCCCAGCATAAATTATGACGACGTTAACGGTCGCCAATGCTTTTGACACGAGACTTAGGGTGGTATTAATAGTCGTCTGAGATCAACTACTTGAGTTCGATCTCAATAATATGAACTCAGAAAAGTCAAATGCTAATGTCAAACTTGAGTAGCTGACAGCATATTAATAGACACTATCTTGAGATTGACATTGACATTAGCCAAGGCTTGACATTAGCATTTGACTTTTCTGAAATCACCTACTTGAGTTCGATCTTGAGTCGACGACTATTAATGCCACCCTTAGACATCGGGACTTTTGGGAGTAATTATAATAGAGAAATAACAAGTCAAGCCACCGAGTTTTTTTTCCCACGTGATCAAACTAGGTACCCATTTTATAATTTATATCTTCTCTAATTTTATAATAAGATAAATACTTAGCTTCCAATAAACTAATTCACCTTTTTTACATAAATATTCCAAAGAAAGCGTCAAGTAAAGTTCAAAAAATATGTTTACTTCTCCTACTGATTTATCTATTGCCAACTTGCCACCTAATTTACTAACTCAGCCACGGATTTTACGACACGTCACCATTTTACGATTTACAGCTTCAACATGAGCTCCTCAAAACTTCAAGCTTCAAGTTCAAGCTTCAATAGACAACATAATATTATTATTTGTTTTTAAATCGTTTTTCTCTTTTTATTTAGGATTATTTAGGATATTATTAGGTATTATAATTATAACTTAGCATGATCATATTATTTTATCGTGAAAAACGGCCGAGCCACATAATATTTTGACTAAGATGTGGACTCTGTAGTGTGTGAAGTTAGGGCTTGTAGAGTTAGGGCGTTTAGAGTAAGAAGCTTGGCTCTACATGAGATCTGATAGCTTTTTGACAGTGCGATGTGTATGGTCCCGTCTTGGCAACATTTTTTACGTTTTGTTTAAGATCTCCGAATGAGAACCGAAACTAGTCGGCTACACCGACAAAATACAAATGAGTACAACCGTGATTTAATAGCTAAAACAGACAATAATTTAAAGAGACATAATAACATAAAAGGGGTGCCAACATCAAGGTAGAGGGCCCTTAGTTAATTAATACAATTACCTTCACACTAAAGCAAGATGACAGATTTTAAAGATTTTTTAACCTTATTTGCTTATTTGCTTACTTATTTGGTTACCCTTGACGCTATTGCGATCAAATGAAAAAGTTTTAAAATTTATTTCTCTTTGAATTCGCATAGTAATGCTTTGCTTTTAAATACTTTGTAATGTTTATTCAAAGGTAAGGCTGTTTTATTCAATAGAAACACAAAATGCGTCTTAATTTGTAAAATATTAAATTTTGTAAAAGGCGCCATATTGCGGCCGTATTGAAAAAAATGCGTCAAGGGTAGAGGGGCAGGACTTGAACCCGCAATCTCTTGCATACCGTGCAGGCGCTATCAATAAAATTGAGCTTCCGGGTCAAGTGACTGTCGATGCAAACCCAACCTCATTGATAGGTACTCTTTTTTTGTCAATGCGTCTAATTTGCACTTACCTACTAAAAATCTTATTTTAAAATTTGCCCTAGTACGGGTTAGTGCTTTAGAAAATACAAAAACAAGAAGACAGAATTTAGAAGAATTATTGAAGAATATTTTACAGACCAGTGACAGAAGGGCCTGTCAAACTACAGGGTGATTAAAAAGGTCCTGTGACACGCAAGTTTTACAATTGATAAAGTGTGAAGTCGAGAAAACAGCTATCTATACTTATAATAAAACTCTAGCGAAGTCAATTCTGTACATTGAATATTTTTAGAAAAAAACTAGCAGGGGTTACTAAGTAAACTATACTGAATCCAAAAATGCAAAAAAAACGGTTTATGTCTGTCTGTCTGTCTGTCTGTCTGTCTGTCTGTCTGTCTGTCTGTCTGTCTGTCTGTCTGTCTGTCTGTCTGTCTGTATGAACACGATAAACGCGAACACCGCTGAATAGTTTTCAACCAAACTTAACATGGTCGTAAATCACGTTTTTGGGAGTAACTTAGGCTATCCGATTTTTAGAATACATTGCGGGTTGCAATTTTAACTTCGTTTTTTGTAAGAAATATTTATAATTTGGATATGGCTTCTTGAGAAGGTATGTTAAGAACGTGATACTGAACATATTTCTGCAAAAAAAAAAAAAAAGTCCGACTTTGAACCACATTCTCTCGAAAACCTACATTGCGGGTTGCAATTTTAACTTGATTTTTTGTAAGAAATATCCATAATTTTGATATGGCTTCTTGAGAAGGTATGTTAAGAACGTGATACTGAACACAATTCTGAAAAAAAAAAAAAATTCAAGTCCGACTTTATTATCTCGGAAACCGTTGATTTCCCAGGCATAGTTCCTTGGGCAAAAATGTTCGTTATGATGAGGACTATACGTATACGTGGTCTCCCGCTTTGTTGGCGGTCTTTTAACACTCTATATAATAGCACGCTACGACTTTTGGCATTTGGGGCGCATATTGTAAATGAAAAATCGGCATTTGTTTTTATTTTATTTTGGCGGAAAATGTTAGTTCTACAAGCGTAGCATAAGGCCGGGTTAGAGCGTATCTATGGGTTTAAAATAATAGGTATCTCACTCTTTTGTTTGACGTAGAGCGGGATGGACAGAGCCATAGATACACTCTAACCCAGCCTTATGATGCTTGCTGGAGGGAATTGTGAGTGGTTTTCGGTGGAGGTCGGACAAAGTGTATCGATGTTAGAAATGTAGTACTGTTGCGTCGCGGTCGAAATGTTCTGGATTTGAACCCACGCGAGGTTGAAATTTTTTTTGTGCCTTTTTTTAAATATTTACTCTACTGAGCCCAACTTGATTTTAAAAAAATATATTTTGTTTGCCGTAGAGCGGGATAGACAGAGTTATTTGCGGTAGATACGCTCTAACCCAACCTTATACTTTGCTTGCTGGCTTAGCATGAGAATGGGTAAGACCTTATCTATGGGCTTATAACTTTATCTATCGCACTCTACGTCGAGGGAGATACATAATAAACCCCCATACTTCCCAGGCAATTCTTATGCTAAGCTTCCTGGTATCTTACACGGGCGATACCTAATCTAAAGAAAACATATTTTATCATAAATTTATTGTTTAGATTAGGGCACACACACACACACACACACAGACAGACACACAGGCAGGCACACCCTCTTATACACATAAACAGACACACACACAAAGCTATCAAACTTATGACACCCCTCTTTGTTGGTCGGGGGTTAAAAAAAACCTTCCTTTTGAGTTTTCCTCCACAGTCGAATTTAAATTAAATGTCACATGTGTAAAAACGCATACGAAGTCGCGGGCACAGCTAGTTTCATACTAAAATTAAGAAGGAACGCGGGTAGTGGCTGCTCCATACAAAAAATACAAAAAAAGGGAGACCTGTTTCCTCCCTGGATAATTATTTTACAAAGAATATGTTTATGTCATTCAATTTATATGTACCTCGGCCATGTCCCTATGTTTTCCTTTTTTTATTATTTTAGTTAGTTCATGACTAGTTAGTTAGACATGGCAGAGGTAAATATAGATTGAATGGCATAAACATATTTTTTCTAAAACAATTATCCAGGGAAGAAACAGGTCTCCCGTTTTGTATGTAGTTGAGGTTACCCGCGTTCCCCCTTAAACTAAACTTAGGCCTTTGCACCTACGTAATAAGATGATTTATGCAGCGTCTAATGGCACCTACACTTACAATAGATGGGTGAAGAGACCACTCGGCGCTGCAGTGCCTGGGACATTGTTTTAGATGGAGTAGGCTTGTCCAGCGCCTATATCATCCTGGCAGCTTAGCGGCCTAGCCCACAGGAAAAAACAAGTGAGTGAAGGTGCCACTGGCTGCTGTATAAATCATCACATGGTACAGTCGGCCACAGACTCAGATACCCCTTTTTGTTCGATTGGCGCCCTTATGCCGCGCGCGATAAGAGCTGCCATGGGGTATCTGAGATTGTGGCCGACCGTACCTTTTTACAACACCTTGTTAGGTTACCTATTTATAAAACTGTCGACTATCGATAACATTTCTATCGACACCGTCCCATCTCTACGCGAAACGGCCCCTTCATATCCTATGCACATTCCTGTACTGGAGAGTCGCTATCTATTCATATCTATAGCTATATCTATCCACGCACTGAGTCTCTATCCCCCGTTACTCGGTAGTTGTCTGCTAAAAAGGATATGAGAGGAGGTCGCCATTTCCCACAAAACATACTTACTTTGTGGAAATCCGTAATTAATTCTTGTAATAAATTTCTCGTTCATCGCGAAAATCGATACTTTAAGGCCCAGTAGGACGCACAACTAGCGCGAGAACTAGATGGGGTTTTTTTAATAAAAAAAACTCTCCTGCGATTTCTCAACGCGAGGCTTAACTATTTTTAGGACCTACCTAAGGTTAGGAATCCAGATCCTAGAACCTCCGAATACAATCGATTCTCGCCAAAAGTGGCCATCCAAAAAGAAGATATGATTTTTTTTTCATCGGCGGCGCTAGTTGTTCGTCCTATGTACCCCAAAGTCTTAGATACCCCGTGGCAGCTCTTACCGCGCGTGGCATAAGGGCGCCATTCGAACAAAAAGGGGTATCCCAGCGCATGGCCGACTCTACACAGAGCATTAATTTAAAAAATCGCGTCGTCAGCGCGCGAAATGTTTTTCAATGCGAAAAAGAACTCCATTTACGCTGCGCTAAAGACGATAAGTGCAAAGAAAAACATCGGGAGGAAACCCGCGGTTTAGTTGGCTCTTTCCTGTAGGCTAGGCCGAATGGTACAGGTGCTGGGCAAGCCTGTTCCATCTATAACAATGACCGAGGCACTGAAGCGTCTGATTGGCTACTTCAGCCATCCACTGTGAGTGAAGAACCACCAAAATTCGAATAACTCCCTGTATAAATTAAACGAGAGTTAAAAAAATAAAAATAAGCGCAAGAAAAATAGAAATAGAAGCAGTCAAAGAAGCACCAATACAATGACTCTTATCGCGTTAAAAAAGCGCACAAAATGTTTCAAAAAGAAAAATAAAAGTTAGTTGCTAAAACCGACTTCAAATCTTGCTGGAAACACTACTAGTCTCGGTGTATTTTTTTGTGACTGACTCTTAACTCTGTGTTTCACAAAGCATGACCTAGATAATAATTATTATGATATCTCTTTATTTTCTCTCTTTTGCTCTACAATCTGGTACTAATGGTACAGTCGGCCACACGCTAGGATACTCCTTTTTGTTCGATTGGCGCCCTTATGCCGCGCGCGGTAATAGCTGCCATGGGGTATCCTAGACTGTAGCCGACCGTACTATGTCTGTCGGTTGTCCGATTTTAAAACATAGCAAGAGCCATTTGACAAATTTTACAGCAGAGCAAAAAAAAGGTTTGGTTCAGGTTTGGTTACTTTGTTTCGATGCCCTTAATGATAATCATGGCAATAAACATGTTTACTTTACCTTTTCTTAGGAGATAAAGCGTAGGAACTGTGAATAACAATAAAAAAAGCATTCATGATAATAAAATTCAATAGCAATAGCATACCTCCCTTCAGTTGTGAGTCGGACAGAATTATCATCAACTGATAGAAATGAAATATCTACAACAAGTAAAAAAAATATGAAAAAATACTTGCTAATCTTTTCACAACCGCCCTCCCATTCTTGTTTGAAAGGAAACAGGGGTTCCCAACCCCCCTTTTAGAAGGGGGCTCTTTGATGCCCCCTGAAGGGTGGGGGTCTGTTTGAACCCCCCTGTTTAGAGTCGGCGAGGTTGGCGGGCCTGTAATTTCAGTCATGATGCTTTTTTTTAAATGAAAAATTGCGGTCGCGCCATGTGAAAAAGTTTTCGGATTGTTTTGCCCGATTGCGGTGGGAAGGTTGGCGGATTTTAGAATAGAATAGAAACACATTTATGAATATCTACGAATAAAATGTACAAAAAAACAAAAAGTAACGACGTACTTCCTAAATACAGAATAGAACAGAAATCTTTACATAGTTTAAGACCGCCAACAAACCGGGAAACTAAGTACTGTCCTCATCATAACCAACGTTTTCGCCCAAGGAACTATGCCTGGGAAATCAACGGTTTCCGAGGTTCAAATTCGGACATCATATTTTTTTGCAGTCTTGTGTTTTATTTCGATTATGTAACACTAACTTTTGCCCGCGACTTCGTCCGCGTGAAAAATTTAAATTATGTGCTTTACTTTCCTCCTAAGTGTAAAAGCGTGATAATATGTAGCCTATGTATTATTCGATATCTAAGCTATCTCTATTCCAAATTTCATCCAAATCCGTTCAGCCGTTTCAGCGTGAAAGAGTAACAAACACACTCACTCACTCACAAACTTTCGCATTTATAATATAAGTGGGAAGTGGGATTTTTTCTCAAGAAACCTTATCAATATTTTGAATATTTCTTACAAAATACGACGTTTAACCCATTTGGATGCGGTTTTCTTTTATTTGAAAGCAGGTTTTCTAGCCAGTGTTCTTAGATATGTTTTATCAAAATGGTTTCAGCCGTTTATGGGATATGCTAATCTGAAGCTAAAATGTCAGTTTAATACTCCCGGGGGTATTAAACATTTTAAATTTAGTAGGTACATTCAATTTATCGTTTGTTTTGCAACGACTGTGCAAAAGCTACAAGGGTCACGGTTTGTGATCCAACTCGCTTCCAAAAGCTAGCTCAAAGCACAACGCCTCCACGCATGGTCGCTTTTGGCATTTTGCACATAATGGCCGCCCCGAAAATAGGTCCTGAATGGTGCCATTTGCCTACCCTCATTGTCAAACCGATCCGGTTGACATTTGGAGAAATGTCAGGGTCTAATCTAGCTGGGGGGCGGTTGCTTAGACAGGTACCTACCTACTTAGGCTGAACCCGCGACAAACAAGGTAGGGGTTTCTTTGCCATGCTTCTTCTCCAAGAAAACGATCCGTAGATAGTGAAGATGGATGGCCAAGAAATTGTAGCTAGACAATCGGCCGTTTGTATAAAATGTCAAAATACATTTTCAAAATTAAACTCTAATTTTTAATTCGAGTCCACGGAATGACAGTTGCTAGTATGCAACTGTCAGATAAAGCCTTTGTAGCAACTGTCATTCCGTTGGTGTAAGGTTGTTTAACAAAATATCAGACTAATAAGCTAGTAATCCCTACTTCCTACTATCCTACTATCCTACTATCCTACTTCCTATTTCCTACTATCCTACTTCCTTCCTACTTCCTACTATCCTACTTCCTTCCTACTTCCTATACTATCCTACTATCCCACTATCCTACTTCCTACTAATATTATAAAGGCGAAAGTTTGTAAGTATGGATGGATGTTTGTTACTCTTTCACGTAAATGTTTCTCTGTAAACTCTCTAAGCTTGCGGATTTGCGCGGACAAAGTCGCCGACAAAAGGTAGTTTAACATAATTCGATGGTAAATAAACACGAAATCAACAACAACAAATAACTCCACAATAATACAAGTAATAGCAGTGGCAATTCGCGTACCGACGACGAGGTTTATGCCAGGGCTGCATTCAAGGCCGTCTTAAACTACGGTGAGGCCCAAGAGCACACAATATTTTGGGCCCTTTTGGAAAAGGGGCCCCAAATTCTTGTGGCGATTTCCTACATTAGAATGCCACGTTTTCTGTCAAATTTAATAATGTTGCGGCTTATTTTATCACTGCTCACTGTAACTGTGCCCGACAAAATTATTTGAGAATAAACTTGAGAGAATTTGTCGGTTTTTCAGGGCCCTCTGAGGATGGGGGCCCTGGGCACGGGCCCCGTGTGCTCTTATGGTAAAGACGGTATTGGCTGCATTGTAGGACAGAACAACTAATTAAAAAACCGACTTCACTGGTGAAAATGTACACGAGCTGGAATCTAGACAATATATTCTAACTTAACGGTTCGTTTTTAGCAAAAAACGGATCCAAAAAGGACGATTTTTCTTTCATTGGCGGCGCTATATTTATGCATAAATTTGGGCTTAGTCGGCCTAGCCCACAGGAAAGACCAAACTATTATAGTAAGGTCAAATAAGAAAGATAAAAAAGGAGGACTTTTCTAATGTGCCGTTTTCAAAGAACAAATTCAAAGCAGTTCATAGATGGCGTTTGCAGGTGTGGCCATAGAAGAACCGGAATACGGGTGTCCAATTTCGCTTAGCACAGATTAATTTTGGTAAGTTTGGTAATCTGTGTATTGTGTAAGCGTAATTTAAGAGAGAGAGGAGAGAGGAGAGAGAGAGAGGAAAGAGAGGTAGAGGAAGGCCACGGAGAAGCTACTTTGACCAAATTAAAGAGAAGGTGGATGTCGTGACGTACCAGGCTGCAAAGGAACTGGCCTGTGATCGAAGTGCATGGAGAATGCTGCACCGACAAGAGGATAACTCTTAAATATAATGATGATGAAGCGTAATTTGACAGCCACTTCCCGGTTCTTGTATGGCCAAGCCTATGAGCGCCATCTACCAAGGGCTTTGAATTCAGCTTTTAACTGTCAGTTGAAAACGGGCCATTCCGGTTCTTATATGGCCACACCAGCGCTGCCCTTAATCCGTCTCTGTCCCCAACTGATTTAAAATCGGGAACAACGAATTCACCCGCAATATTATAGAGCTTAATCTGCCCCCCACAAACCGAGACTTGGCCCAAACTTAGACCTCGGGGGCCCGGCGTCTCTATCGTTTGGCATAAATTCAAACTTTCAAGTTGCTAGAGCGAAATATCTTTAGTAACTATGCATTGTTTGAGCGCATAGTTCGGGAGAAAATCTATGTGGGCAACGCCATCTAGCGCCGAGTAGCGGGAATACTTGCGTCTTGCGGCTGTGACCGGTTTTATGGTTGAAAGTTTGTGCAGGCTGATTATTATTTTGCAAGTATTTTCTTGCATAATTTTCGAATATTTGCAGTTTAGTCAGCTTGTTACGTACTTACACTTAAAAAACAATAATTATGTAGGTAAGCCGTTTCCTATAAGCTATTTCTCCTTGACAAGCTACGCCTGTAAATTATATCATAGCAATAAGTCATTTCATTACATATTGTAGCTTTTGCTGTCATAACTGTGTTTTTTCTTTGTTATGGAAATAATAAAACCCTGTCTACATACTCATAGTAAAGTAAAAGTAAAAAGTGATGATAGGAATTACCTACTTAGTCAAACTAAACAAACTAGAAAATAAATTATCCAGAATCAGCTAATATTATAAAATAAAATGCAAGGCAAGACCACAGGGCCCTTAGCCTGTAACACAATGGTGCCAAAATGGGCTTCCGGTTGACGGTTTTAATTACGATTTATTGATGCTGTCGGTCCAGTGTCGGTCCTTTTAATGTTATTGTAGTACAGCAAAGAATATTATGAGTCTAATCCTAGAGGATTAGTTCGCTGGTTGTAGGAGAACAACGAAAAAATCCCGGTTTTGTTCTTCTACCTAGGACGCCATTGAGACGCCATTGTGTTAAAGGCTAAGGCCCCGGACAAAATAAACAACCATACAAATCATATCCTAATGATAGATGTTGATGTAGGTCTGTCTGTCTGTGAAAATAAAACAAAAAATCCAAACCCCTCACAGTCGATTAGGCAAGCAAAAACCCCGCACGTTCCAAAGCTATCAGATTTAGGCGGGAAATTTGACATTTGACGTTTGACGTTTGCTGTGCCATTAAAAATGGCGGACTGTTTTCGACTCGCTAAAATACTGCCTATTTATTGCATAAAATGTGGATACAGGTATGTTTTTTTTTGCAATCTTGCTTTTTTTATTGCTACCAATGTCACAGTAGGTACAGTAGGTACTAGTGGTCACTTCTTCCATTTACTCTAGTGAGAGTGGAGGAGATGCCACTAAGGCCCGGTTTCTGAGTTGAGAATTTTACTAAGCACATACTTACGTATCGCTCTGTAACGCTCTTTTGTGAGAAATCTGCAGAGACAGGACGATACTTACCCATTTGCTTAGCAAAATTCTCAACTCAGAAACCGGGCCTATGTTATGTGTATCTCCATTGAAGCGCCTATCTAGGCTAAAGTGAGGGATGCATTGAGCTGAGTTAGACATTGCTTATCTTTTCCTGTCTAGCGTTAGCACAGAAAACGGTCTGAGTCAGTCATGTGTGAACCTAGAAGATAGAATAAAATGCGGTCTACGTTTTACAAATTCAATACATTTTACATTTTATGCAAATGTCTATCTTTTGAGAAGTAGGTACACACGACAGCAGTACACTTTTGTTGTAAAGTCGCCCCTAACGTAACCGAGTAGAGTGCTAGCATGTAAGCGTCGACGTGCTGTCGTGTGTATGTATTTCACAAAAAAGACAAAAAACCATGCGAACTCAAAAAAGTTATCGGTGTTGGAGGCGCCGGGTATCGATCCCGGTACCTCTCACATGCTAAGCGAGCGCTCTACCATCTGAGCTACGCCCCCGGTGGAAAGAATCGCGAAATAGTAGTAACCGTACCTAAATAGTCTTAGCATAACATTGTCATTGTTTTTTTAAATGATAAAAAACTAGCAGAGACATGGATCTTTGTCATTATATGCTCTTTGGTATTATGTATAAAAAAATCATCATGGATACATTATGGCTTATGAATTGTCATCAACCTGGTGATTGCATGTAAATGTATGCTATATCTTTCTTTTGGTTGTAATGAGATAACAAGTGAAACTACCTGTCTATAAGGATTAAAGATAAAAAGTCAAGAAAAAATAAGATAGATAAAAACAAAAAAAAATGATTCGCCCAACGTGGGGCTCGAACCCACGACCCTGAGATTAAGAGTCTCATGCTCTACCGACTGAGCTAGCCGGGCTATAGAAATCGGTCGAAATTAACATATTTGTTGTACAGCACCACCATTTCCTTACAAACCAAAAGAATCATGACTTCTCAAACTTGAGCGTTTTTTTTTTGCAAAAGTAAATATTATATTTTTGTGAGACGAAAAATACGAACCGAGTATTAATCTCGAAACTTCGTAACTACCGTTTAATTGGCGACGGATTTCATTTCGTTAACCACAAAATAAAAAGCAGGAATCGTTCGAAAAGTTCGTATTTTATTCATCACTTGATTCCCTTGAAATCGGGCACACAATAAAAATGCCGTCGTCAGAAAGTTCGTTAATAAACTGGTTTCAGCCGGTTAAGGCCAGTTTTTAGAACGAGTTATAAGTTGTCCGGTCCTGCCACTAGAGGGTTCTTGAATGGATTTGTAATTTTAATTTTTATTTGAGGCTATGCAACGTCACTTTTTTAAATTAAAAGTATCAAGAATTCAAAATGGAAACCGTGAATCCAAACCTAATCTATGAACTACAAATTATTTTTCGTTCTTAGAATAGGTTAGGATTTATGGTTATTAAAATAACACTCTTAGTGATGATAATAATGAATAAAAAAAAAATAAAAATCTTAATCCAATTTAATTAGATTCACTACAAAATAATGGTGATAGATAACATTTTAATCAAAAGCCAAAAACTGGGGATTATTTAATCAGCTTTGTGTTGTGAATTGTGGGCTGCAATTTTTTAGATTACTTACCTAATTAATTAAATAATAGAAGTAGGGAAGCAGGTATTACTAACATAATTATAAGGTAGGAGTCGGCCAAAGCTGCGATACCCTTTTTATTCGAATGGCGCCCTTATGCCGTGCGAGTTAAGAGCTACCATGGGATATCCTAGACTTTGGCCAACCGTACGTTTACTTACTTAATTATATTGCAAACTGCAATGCATTGATATTTTAGAAGCCAAATGAATTTAAGCCAACTATAATTAATTCATTTTTTTAAATATAATTTAACAAAAAAAGAAATGAGCTCATGGAACCAAAAAATCTCCACAAACAAATAATAACCGGTGCGCATAGCATCAAAGGGCCACTTTGGACCGGCTCGGACCGGCCAAATGCGGTTATTACCGGATCCGGCCGACCGCAGCCGCTTGTGCTTAGGGTGTATCGGCTTTGCCGGATTATGTGGGGACGTTTCGCGTCGTGGAATTACCCGCTGTTACCTGTGTTGTTTATGTGTGACGGGCGATTAGGGCGGATGACTTTTTAGAGGCATTTAGATACCTAGATTTACCTATGGCTATATAACTAGTGGTTCGCCCCGAACTTGCGACCCCATTATTTCAGCATTTGACCGATTTGGCTCATGTTCGAAGTTAAAAATTCTCGTTGTCTCATTTACCCGCTTACTAAATTTCGTGACGATCCGACTTTTACTCAAGTTATCGTCGAACGAACATTCATACATACATACATACATGCAAACATACAAACGCCGGATTGTTCAAATAGACTCGGAGAACTTCACTCGCTGCACTGGTTCAACTATCTCACTAACAAAATGTTGTTATTTACGTCTATTAGTTTATGTACTCATATAGTATGTAGGTATACAAGGTGTTACAAAAGATGCTAACTCTTTTTACAGGGTTATAGCACCCGGTGATAGGGATCACAACCTAAATATATTTTTTGCTCTATGACGTTCCGTTGATTTTTAAATTGATAAAATGTGAACGCTGTGGCGGGAGAAAACTATTTTTTAAATATTGTTTTCATTGACTTTCACAATGTTTTAACAACTCAAAGCTATGCAAATGCACCTACACCCACAAACTTATTTTTAAATTTGAGCTAATACCAAAAACAAAAAAGTAATTTTTTTTTTAAATTTTGAGGTTATAAAATAAAAATTGTTTTTTTCAACTTTTTTTTACAGTTTTGACATCCTGTTGACCAGTAGGTTACACCCTGTAAAAAGAGTTAGGATGTTTTGTAACACGTTGTATAGTATTATTAAATGGGTAATGTTTATCTATATAATTATTATCACATCTATTTATTTTGCTACTATATTTAATTATGTATGTTCCTATGTTCTATGTATTTACACTTAACTTCCGTCTATTTTATTATATCCCGATCTCCATCCAAAGGTTGTCTGGTAGAAATAGCTTTTAGCAATAAGGCCACCCATTGTTTATCCATTAAATAGTTGTAAGAAAATTATATGTAAATACCTGATTTATTTGATGTACAATAAAGTGTATTCTATCTATCTATCTATCTGTTGTTCACAGAAGAGTGGACCCTTTGGTGGTGCTGGATCGGGACTACACGGTAAGTGTTTGCTAATGAGCTTACTGAACAGCCTGTAGCATTTTTTTGTAGGCCACAGTCACAGATATCCCATGGCAGCTCTTACCGCGCGCGGCATAAGGGCACCAAACCAACAAAAAGGGGTATCTTAGCGTGTGGCCGGCTGTACCACGACAGCACGTCAGAGTGTATACTTTTGATGTTAAGTCGCCCGTAACGTAACCGAGTAGAGTGCTAGCGTGTAAGGGTCAACGTATGTACAAAACGTGTGTACCTGATTGTACCTACTGTCGTATGTGCAGAATATGAGTAAAAAGTACAGCTTCATAAAAATATTTTAAAAATATTGTCTCGAGTACAGGATTTCACCACAATAAATCGACACACGATAAAAATGTAAAGATAGGTTCGGTGTAATTAAACAAAACGGTATTACATAGGTACTCTGATAAGGTATGATGCATCTAGAAAAATAAACGAGTGCTATTATTTACTGCTTTTGTACATATAAATAATAATAATTGCATCAACCTATATACATTAAAAACTGTTACCAAAAACGTTATCCCGCCGAGTTAAAAGGTCAATTTTGCACAAAAAACCCGTCCACCTTGCGTCGAACAGTACAGTTTCCTGTCTCTTATCAGGGTTCGTTTCCGGACCCTCCGTTATGTTATTTTATTATGAAAACCCTCCATTTTGTTTTGGGTCATCGTAATCGCCGAGTCGCCCAATCGGTCGAGATAAGCTAAGTGCGCGATTTGGACGAAACTGTTTAGTGTACATACAACGGTTTACAAAAAGTCCTATGCTTAGCATGGTCGTTTTGACACTCTCTCGAACTCGAGTGACAGACGTGCCATGTCTATTGTGCGAGCATGGCAGGCGGGACTCGAGATGGCAATAGATTAGGGTCATGTCGAGCAAAAAGTAGTTAGGTACTGCCATTTTAATAAAAATGTTGTATTTTTGTCTCCATCGCCATGTTGGCGTAGAGCCAACTCGAGCCCGACCGACAAGTTGACAGTTTTGCATAGAGAAGGGCCTATCTCGGGCTTACCATGCTGCCCGTACTGGGCGTATGGTCGACAGGGTGACATTACGGTAAAAAAAGAAATTGAAAAAAAAAAAAAGAATCTTTATTTTGTAGTTCAGCCCCTGTAGTCTCTTAAATATCCACCGTGAAAATAACCGTTTTTAAATATCGAATAATATATTGTTCATTTCAATAAGGGCTATTTTCGAGTGTTTTGATGCCCAAAGGTTGAGTGGATTTCTTTGATACATACTAACGTACAACACGACAAATCAAAGTTAAATGACGCTAAAATTACGTTCGCAAACAAAGATATCTTTATGAAATCTCTAGCTAAATGACTGTTGACCTACGAACCTATTTTAGCTTCCAGATAAACTGTATTGGCAGTTACTTACTATACAATTATGAACCAATGAGTCAGCCACTAGTTCTCAAACTTTGTAACTTTGTTTGATACGAGACTTATGAGGGAAGAAGTTTAATGGAGTGTGATGGATGATAGCGATTTTGAGGCCCCGTTTCTAATAGAACTCGGTACAATGCTCCAAAGGAGTTAGGCCCGTAATAACAATCAGTTCAAACCAAAAAAGCTAGTTTAAGCCATATCGTTCGATTAATTTTCATACAAAATGCGAGATTTAATATATGGTCTGAGTTTAAACTGTGATTGATATTATAAAAAATACTGAAGCACCTGCATATTAGGATGATTTTCCAATTTTTTATACAGGGTAGAGTTTTGAATAGGGCTGCATTCAACGTTATCATCGAAAGCTGTCTTACATGACAATAAATAGAATTTTGAAGATGTTATTTTCACAAGATTTTTTTTCTTGCCATTCGATTCTGTTCCTTATAGGGACCAAAAGTCACTATCACCCCTCCATACAAAATGTGGCGTAGATTTATTATTGGCGACAGACCATAATACAATTCGTTTGATGATGTAATATTTAAAAACTAACTTCCAGGCTACATTAAAAAAAGGCCTTAACTATCTGGTTCAGTGTACCTAATCAGAGTATAGCGATTTTTATTTTCATTAGGTAAAAATCCTCGCATTAAGGCTGATGTTTGTTAATCTGCGTGTTTAGAGCGTACCAAACAACCATTTATTCTGAGAAAATAGATCCTTATTTTTTCATTATGTACTTTTATAGTTATGAAGTTAAGAGCGGGGCCAAGCCTGTAGATAATCCGTTGGCTACTAAGGCCAGCCACGTACAGACGGAAATTTTCCGTTCGGAAAAACGAAACCATGCAAACTGCGTACTTACTTGATTTATGAAAATTCGGAAAAAATTGTATGTGTGTGGCGATCCATAGACTTTGTATGCAGTCACTGCGTTCGGAATCCCGATTCGTGTCCCGATTCCCGTCTGTGTTTACGGTCGGCCACAGTCACAGATACCCCATGACAGCTCTTACCGCGCGCGGCACAAGGGCGCCAATCGAACAAAAAGGTGTGGGCCGTCCTAGCGTGTGGCCGAATGTACCTAAATGAGTCAGTGACCTAAATGAGCAGTCTCTCTCTCTCTCTCTCTCTCTCTCTCTCTCTCTCTCTTTAGAGATGTCTTATTGATAGGCCTATTTCTTTACCCGACAAACCCCTCGGTAAAGCTAATCTCCCACTGTTCTTACAATGGTCAGGTTAGGTTATCGTATGAGGTAGTGGCCACCCCTGGTATCAGAGTTTTTAGGCAGCCCAAAGGGCCTCTGAAATGGCTTAACGATATGGTTATTAATCAACAACAGCCGAGACTAAAAGCACGGAAGTGCTCAGATATCATTGCCACTATGGACTGACCGCACCCGATGTTGCTTAACTTCGCCAATCGATTAAGAATGGCTAGTCCAATTAGGCTGTGAGTTCTTACAATATCATTCTAGATCACCATTCCTTCCTTGACTGTGCTAGTCGGTCCTCTCACCTAAGTAGGTAACCAGGCGCTTTGTTTTCAAAAATAAATAGCGTTAATAGGTAAATATCAAAACAGACAAACCTAGAGACGACGGCCAGCGTCAGCCATTTCCATCCACGCGACTAAAGAGTCTACGGTAAGAGATCATATCCATTGTCGGCCGTATGTGGGTCGCGGTAGGGATGGTAAGGGTGCGCTGTTGGTGCGAGCGAAAGCGTTTTTTTATGTAGCCTCTATTATGTCCCACTGCAGGGCAAAGGCCTCCCCCCTCTCAGCCCAGCTTTTTTGGTCCTGTACCACCTCCGACCACTCCGGCAAATATTTGTCGAGATCGTCTCGCCATCTTCTTCTCAGCCGGCCCCGTCTACGATATCCGCCTTTGGGCACCCACTCAATAGCGGTTTAGCGCTTTTTTTCTCTTGAGAGGGAGGAATTCATCAATTATACGGTATCATTGTCCATGAGCCTAAAGCGACTTAAGAGTCGTCGGTAACAGATCATATCCATTGTCGGCCGTATGTAGATTGCGGTAGGGACGGTGAGGGTGCGCTGTTTTTTTCTTGTGAAGAAATCATTGTCCACGAGCCTAGAGAGACCAACGACTCGACGGTAAGAGATCATAATTTCACCAGAGAAATAAAATTATTACCTGATTTTGGTTGCACTTTTTGTGTATGGTTTTTAGCTAAGTTAAGTAGTGGAGTAATCAACACGTACGTAAGAACATCATCTTCTCTGAAAACCCACAAATAAAAAGTGCCACCAAAATTAGGTAATATTTTTTTGTATTTTCTAAAGCACTAACCCGTGCGGGGGAACTTCAGGTTGCGGGTTTAAATCCTGTCCCGAGCGAATTTTTTATAACCTTTCAAAAATCTAGGTCATAATTGCTATGTAGTACATAGGTACCTATGTAAGTAATAAAATATTCTTAAGATATAGCGTTCTAAAATCGCTATATCTTAAGCTTTACAACATGCCCAGCCCACATCATGCCACCCCAAGAGCATAATTACAGTCGCGCTCTCAGTCAACACAGAATTTGCATTACGACACTGGCAAAATTTCACCCATCATGTGGACCCCTTTCTTTGACTACAAGTACTCGTTATGAGGCTGGTTATAGAGACTATAATTGAATGGAACGAAGCACTTTGACTCGAGGTCGAGTGTGGCTAAATATAATTCTGCTATGCGACTTTTAATTTGTAATGGCTACAATTTTGGTATGCTTGTGTTTCTGGTTTGTTTACGTATATTTGCACTGAAAATTGACAAAAATAAATTCTTGCTCCAGATTTGATCCAAATTAAATTAGAAGAGCAGACCGAACTTTCGAATTGGGTCATACACTCATTATTGAGAGCTATTGCTCATTTTAAAACTTATTTCTGACTAAATTTTGCCCGTGACTTCATCCGCGCAGACTTAGGCACAAAGTTTCCTATATTTTTAACCCCCGACCCAAAAAGAGGGGTGCCATAAGTTTGACCTATGTGTGTGTGAGGGTGTGTCTGTCTGTGGCACCGCAGCTCTTAAACGAATGAACCGATTTTAGTTTATATGGTTTTACTCTTACAATCTTATTCTGAAATGTTAAATTAGGTATTGAGGATTTGTTATTAGATACTTTCTTGTTCTCTGTCGATTGTAAGAACGTAAAAGTTTTACTTTCCTTTTGCATTTTTTGTCCTTTTGCAACAAGAGTCGACCGCAGACAGTGGAAAACACTTAGGAGCTGTTTTTGTTTTATAAACTCCGCCAGTTTCGTTACTCACAGGATTTAGTTGATATGGCTATTGTCGGAAAATGTGCCAAAGACCTATCCGGTCCTAATTATAAATGTTATGTTTGTATGATAATGGCCCGTTTTCAACTGACAGAAGCATTTCATAGATGGCGCTTCAGGCGTGGCCATAGAAGAACCGACTGTTACAATTTATAAATCTGTGCGAAATTTTACAGTCACGTACCGGTTCTTCTATGGCCCCGCCTATAAGCGCCATCTATGAAGTGCTTTGAATTTGTGCTTTGAAAATGGGCCATTATCCGCATAATAATGACATTAAATCATAATTTTAAACGAATATCAAGGTGGATATAAAATACATGACTGTGTCCGTATGGATTGATTGTTCAAATAATATTATACTTCATCGGTTTTATTGATTTTATTTTTGAAAACTTGGTAACTAAGTAGGTACTACCTACCTCTAATCTGAAGTAAAAAGTGCTATATACAGTACAACATTAGGTACTTTTCACTCTGTGCTTTTAGTCCTACTCAAAGCACACAATGAAAAGAAAATTCCGCAAATTTGTTATGTACAGAGGTTTGGCGTTTAATTGCTACTCCCCGGAATTCCGCGGAAGTTTAAATATTTACGGGCCTCCCGGGTTATGTATAAATACTAAATATATGTGGCACACTTTGTGCCAGCCAGGCTATTATAATATTAAGGTTCAACTAAAGCAGCGTGGCGGGAAAGCCCATATTTTCACAGCTTTTTTAAATTTTGGAGCTAAATTGAGCTATTTGACCGATTTTTGTTTCATGACTGTAAATTTTTATTATTTCCATTATTGTAAACAACAGAATAACAATAATTAAGCTGATTTTGTTTTGTGGTCGAAATACCAGTGGTACTGACCAAAAAATTTCCCCCGATGACCAAAAAACAAAAAAAAGTCGGCGCGGACGAAGCGGGTAAAAGCTAGTTGAATATTTGAACCATCACAGACTCTCAAAGAAGTTTGAGAGCCGCTGCGTTCTTTTTGACGTCGCGTCGCCACCATTCAAAATGCGCGCGTGTGATTGGCTGGCCGCGGCGGCGCCCATGTCACGATTATATTGACGCACACGTGATTAGCGTAAAGCGCTTGGTGGTTTCGGTTTCTCGCTTTATTGTTGAAACTATACAAATCAAAGCGTCTAGGGATCAAGCATGTCTTAGCTAGTTACAAAATCAATAATTTTGCAGCCTTGCAAAACCCATCAAAACTAATTTTGATCTGTATTTGATAGATTTGTGAACGCAATCCAAACTCTATTGTCAACCAAATTAAATTAAAGAATAAGATTTCGAAATAAAAAAAATAAAAATACCTACGACATATTTTTAGCTTCAAATTAGCATACATATCTCATAAACGGCTGAACCAATTTTGATAAAACATAGGTATCTAAGAACAGTCGCTAGAAAACCTGCTTTCAAATAAAATAAACATACACGGTACGGTGCTACAGACAGACAGATAAACAAACTGACACACAGACACACATAGCGGTCGAACTTATAACAACCCTCTTTTTATGTTGGAGGTTGAAAAATGAACCGGTTTTTAAAAGAAAAAGAAGAAATTAAAAAGAACTTTATAAAGATTTAAAAATAACTGTTTTATTCTCCACAGAAAAAATCTAAATTAATTCACTTTTTAGCAAGGTAAAACTAGATGCAAGGAAAACTAGTGACAAAATCAAATAACCTGCGAGCGTATTATAACTTTTTAAACTCGTAATTTCTATATCAAATTCGTAATATAAAATTCGATGTCTAGGTAGGTACCTACTTTCATCGAGAATCATTTAGGGCCTTAGATGGTGGTTCCGTATTTTTCCTATGGGAAGTTTAGATCAAAGCGGGCATCGTAAAATCTGTAAAGATTTAGGCCCGTTATATCAATCACAGTTTAATCTTCGGACATATCCGCCGATACTGTGAGTGTTGTGTGCCGGCCCACTGCAAATGACAATGATGTGAGGGTAGTTTCCCAACTGTCACCACAATAATTAAAACACTCGCCGCTCCAGTCTACCCGCGACCACGGCAGCCGTAACGCGGCCGAAACGTCGGGATAAATACGGTAATTAAATTTGCCTAAAAACCAATCGCGATTCGACCCGTTTCGAATACAATAATCACAGTTTAAACCAAAAAAGCTAGTTAACCCTATATGTCGATTAATTTTCATACAAAATGCGAGGTTTAATCTATGGTCTGTGTTTAAACTGTGATTGATATTACGGGCCAGAGAACTATAACTACCTATCAACTATCAAGCACTTTCAGCTAGAAAGTGTCGCATAACGTTCGTTCATCCTCCCCTAGTACTTTTCAGGAGTCGTTCGTTCAATCAAATCAGTTCATTATAGTTATCGCTCACTCACTCACTACTCATACTCACTCAGTCACTCACTCGATCTGACTCAGTGCGATATTGTGCGTGTATCGGTGCGAACGTCGCGCCAAAACTTTGGATATAGGAAAATTAGAGTTTGAGACTTGTTTTTCTCTCTACTTTTTTAGTTTCTTTCGAATTTTATCTGCGCAATTGTTTTTCAAGTGCTTTTTGAAAAATGTGCGTCGCAAAAAAAAACGGGGCGTGATTTTGCAAAAAAAAACTTCGTTCAATCAAAATGGCGGGAATATTTTTTTTCCTTGTAGAGTTTGTAGAGATCCAGTAAATTATTATTGTTTTGCGAATTTAGGAGGAAAACAATGGGAGTTTATTCGGTAAGTGGCTTCGTTATCATGAGCATTGGCAGTTTCCTGTATTTTTGATACGTTGTAACGTTGCTAGGTAGGTAAAAGTACATAATTTTAGTTTCCTGGAAAATTACATTGTGTAATTCTTTAATAACGAGTAGCGAAGCTAAGCGCTTCGTCGTTTTTTTTAACTGGCCAAACCACATACTTTGACTAATATGTAGAGTTTATAAAGTTAGGGCGTGTAGAGTTAGATGCTTGTCTCTACATCTAGCTTTTTGGCAGTACGAGGTGTATGGTCTCGTCTTGGCAACATTTTTTACATGAAAATGTTGTTGGTGGGATAAATAATGTTTGAAACTTATTCTTATCTCCACTTTCGGCATTGACTACGCATATCTTTAGTGGGTTATACAAATACTAAAATTATAATAACCTTATCAACATTGACACTCAAATTGTGCCTATACTTAAGTAGCTCTCAAATATTGTTGTAGAGTCAGTGTAAAAGGAGATAAGAAGACGTATTTGATAGGCCAGCCCCCTATTATGTTTCTCGCAATTACAAGCAGTGATCGCGCCGAGGCTTTGCAACTAGTTGCACTATTCTTCTTCTTGTAGTGCCGTCTCCTATCGGAGGTTGGCAATCATCTTGGCTATTTCTTCCTTTGAGGCTGCCAAACGGAACAAGGAGCTCGTGGATTGTTGGTACCAATGGCGTAAGTTCTCCAGCCATGATATCTTGGGTCTTCCAGGTCTCCTCCTGCCTGGTATCTTCCCTTGGATGATTAGTTGAAGGAGTCCATATTGGGAATTGCGGATTATATGGCCAAAATACTCAAGTTTGCGTTTTTTGATGGTCTTCATTACTTCAACGTTTTTTCTCATCCTCTGGAGCACGGTGGTATTGCGGACTTTTTGGACCCACGAGATTTTGAGCATTCGTCTGTACACCCACATCTCAAACGCTTCTATGCGTTTGGACATATTTTGAGTGAGTGTCCAAGTCTCCGCTCCGTAGAGTAGCACAGAAAAAACGTAGCATCTAGCAATTCTCGTGCGTAAAACAATGCTTAGGTTACGATCACAAAGAACTTTTTCCATTTTGCGGAACGCGCTTCTAGCTTGCTCTATTCTGCACTTAACTTCAAGACTATGATCATCCTTGTCATTGACCATGACGCCAAGATATTTGTACCGATCGACTCTATCTAAGGCATTTCCACCGATCGTAATGGAAGAGTTGGGCTTTGGAGTACGGCTCAACACCATATATTTAGTTTTCCTGCAGTTGATGTTAATACCGTAGGAAGCGCTTGTTTTACTGACAACGTTTACAAGTTTTTGCAAACCCTGCTGAGTGTCGGCTATAAGGATAGTATCATCCGCGTATCGTATGTTGTTAATGGTGTGGCCATTAACTGTTATACCTTCTGCTACTTCATACAGGGCTTCCGCAAATATGCATTCTGCGTATACATTAAACAGTAGCGGCGAAAGGATGCAACCTTGTCGTACTCCTCTGAGTATTTCCACGTGGGCCGAAAGGTGGTCATCTACTCTGATGTTCGCCTCTTGCTGCCAATATAAGTTTTTGAGCATCCGAAGGTCTCGACTATCGACTCCTACTGATTGTAGGATGTCGAAAAGTTTTTCGTGTCTCACTCTGTCGAAGGCCTTTTCATAGTCAATAAAGCAAACATACAGATCTCTGTTAACGTCCCAGCATCTCTGCACAAGTACTTGATACCCAAACAAAGCATCACGCGTTCCTAAGCCAGCTCTAAACCCAAATTGCGTATTTGATAACAGGGTTTCACACTTAGGGTATAATCTTCCATGTAAGATCTTCAAGAAGATTTTTAGTACGTGGCTCATAAGGGATATCGTACGGTAATCGCTGCATTTCTTTGGGTTTGTGACTTTTGGCAAGGTGATAAATGTTGATTTAAGCCAATCTCTCGGTATGTTACCGGTGTTGTAAATAGTGTTAAAGAATTGAGTCAGGTAATCCAGATTACATGCGTCGATTTCTTTTAATATCTCCACTGGAATTTCATCTGCTCCAACAGATTTGCCGCGTTTTGCGAGTCTGATGGCATTAGCCACTTCAGACACAGTTATGGACGGTCCTGATTCTTCAGTGGTTGATATTTCTGAGTCGATGTTTGCTCTTGTATCATGGAAAAGCGATTTAATGTAAGATTCCCATATTTCTAGTTTTTCCTCTATGGAGAAGGCGAAAGTACCATCATCGTGCATTAATGTGAGATGAGTTTTGGTGTCGTGTCTCTTACCTAACACCTCTTTTATCTTCTTGTGCAAGTTAAAGTAGTCATGTTTCGCCTGGCAATCTTCTATCTCCTGACATTTCTCAGCCATCCAGTATTCCTTAGCCTCTCTTATCTTCTTCCTTATAACTGATTGTAACTCTTTGTATCTTTGGTGATTACCTTTGTGTTCCCTTCTGGTTGAGATTAGTTGCAGTATCTCAGCATTCATCCAGTCCTTCTTTTTATGAATGGGGTCCAATTGTAAAACTTCCTTCCCCGTTTCTACGATTGCATTCTTGAAGTTTCCCCAGGTCTCTTCTATGTTAGTAAAATCCGGTTTTGGTGTGGTAGATTTTAACCTAATCAATTGGTCATTAGTGCCAAGGTGGAGTTTAACTCGGACTTCATGCTCTTTTATGCTTCGTACGTTCATTTTGACTGACTGGGTTGGACGCTGCATTCTTTTTAACTTTACGAGCAACTTTGCAACCAGCGGGTTATGGTCTGAGCCTATGTCTGCTCCCGGGTAAGTCTTAATAGATTTTATAGTGTTCCGATGTCGTCTATTGATGAGAACATAGTCGATTTGATTCCGAACTATGTGCTCAGGTTTATGAGCTGGTGACGTCCAAGTATATAGTCGCCTGTGTGGAAGTTTGTAAAAGGTGTTCGATACTATAAAATCATTTTCTTGGCAGAATTGTATGAGCCTATCTCCTCGGTCGTTTCTTACTCCCAATCCAAATTCACCGACAACTTCTGCAGCTTTTCCTTGCCCAACTTTTGCGTTGAAATCTCCCATCACAATATTCACTTCGTGTTTCTTAATATTCTTCATCACGTTTTCAAGCTGTGCGTAGAAGTCCTCAACCTCATCATCATTCTTCTTGTCAGCAGTGGGTGCGTATACCTGTATAATGTTGATGTTAAAAGGCTGGGCATGTAGCTGAAACAACATGATACGGTCAGAAATTGGTGTGAAACTCTTTACGTAAGGTTTAAGCTCTTTCTTAAGTATGACTGCCACTCCATACCTGTGGTATTGTGCATCATTACTACCTGAGTAGTAAACCACATGATCAGTTGTTGTTACTTCTCCCGTTCCAATCCAACTCAAATCACTTATGCCCAAAATATCAAGATGCATTCTTTCCATCTCCAGAACTGCATTATCTAATTTGGCATCCTCAAAAAGGCTCCTTACGTTCCACGTCGCAATCTTCATGGCTGACCCGGGGATTCTTAGCACCCTCTGACCATTTAAGGTCTGCCGGGGACTGAGGGCCGTGGTATTGTTGTGTTCAGCCATAATGATTTTCCTGGGGATCATAATGTGGTGGTTTCCCGTTGCCTTCCACATCGCTGTTTGCTGCTGGACCGATTGCCAGTCAGGGACTGGTGTCGTATGCACCAAGCAATTTATGGCTTTTCGACTGATCCGGTTGCTACAACCTCCACTCTCAAGCCTACTGTTCACGCAGCTGCCCGTCAACAGGTTCCAAGTACCATGCCCTTGTGGCCTGCCTCCTCCGCTAGTTTCGCCGTACCAGTGATGTTCACTTCCGCCTTCACTACCGTTGAGGTCTTCACCCGTAACCCTGGGCAAGGGTTCCACGCTATACCCCGTGGGGCTGGGTCCCTGTCTGAACTTGGTCACCACCATATTCCGGCCTACTGGAGCTATGGGGCGTTCACCCCCGCGACGAGAACGCGCCAGACAAGAATTGCTCTAGTGGATGACATAGAAGGTGACTCTGACATCCCTAGAGCCGGGTTAATGTTTACGTATGATTCCGCAAACAAGTTGCACTATTGAAAACTTCCATTTGGTCCGATCTCACTGAAAAGGCATCTTCTCTTAGCCTATCAGCTCCACTTTGGTGGACTTTGGTGGATAGAATCGCAAGCCATCAGTGGTTTTTTTTTTTTAATAAAAATAATAGAGCTACGCCGTAGCTTCGTAGCCGCTACGAATGTACAGCTTCACGAACTTATGTGGTCCAGTGGTGACGGAAAGTTTTTGTCTTATTTACCACCAATTTGCACAACCAATGGGGATTCTCCCAAGTATCAAATATAGGTTCGTATTGCTGTCAATAAATAATAGACTGATTTTGACAGCGATTCCAACTCTATGGAACATTTGGAAAAATCCCTATTCCACTCAATTTACACCGCTTTGCTATTCATCATCATAGTCAGCCTGTTAACACCCACTGCTGAGCAAAGGCCTCTCCATGCCCATTCGCTACCTCTCACGAACCTGTGCCAGGCGCAACCACTGTTTTATGGCAGCTTGGGGGACTATTAGGTCGGAGTATCTGGCTGGTGGTGTGCCAACCGATCTCTTCCCCTTTAGGGGTCGCCATTCTGCAATGGACTTTGTCCATCTACCATCAGTACGTTTAGCCAGGTGTCCTGTCCACTTCCACTTCAAATAAGTTATGCCTTGCTATTATAGGACTAATTCCTAAGAACCGGCAAATTCCATGTAGAGACGACACAAAATCCTACTCCTATTATAAACGCGAAAGTTAGTAAGTAAGTATGGATGGATGTTTGTTACTCTTTCCCGTAAAAACTACTGAATGGATTTTAATGAAACTGTACAATATTATAGCTTATACGTACATCAGAATAACACATAGGCTACATATTATCACGCTTTTACACTTAGGAGCAAAGTAAAGCATATATCCCTTTTCCACGCGGACGAAGTCGCGGGCAAAAGCTAGTTCGATATAATATCGTCGCCGCCGTCGATGGCTTGCCAGATAAGTTTGTGCCACTGTAAGAGGCAATCGGTGCCCACATTTCGCATGGTTTTTGTTGATGCCACTTCACCTATCTTGGCCTGAGTCTGTAACGCAATGGTGCCTCGATAGGCTCCCAGTTGTAGGCTTGATTTACGATACGTCCTTTTAATGTCTTTCTAGTACAACAAAGATTATTCTGATTCTAATTCTAGAGGATTAATTCGCTGGTTGTAGGAGAAAAATCCGGTATTTTCCTTCCACTGGGAACCAATCGACATGCCATTGCGTCACAGACTTAAGCACCTGGTGTGAGAAGAGGTGCCTTTGCATTGGACGCCGCTCTAACAAATCACGCTGTACAAAATTATCAAATAAATGCAAATGAAACCTATGTTATAAAAACCCACCCTGTATTATGCAGAGTGCCTACACGCAACACTCCGGGAACAAAGGTCGCAACTCTAATTCCCGATCAATTGGGTACACAGTCGGGCCTGTAATCGTGTCAAGACCACTCAAAACACGTTTGCTCAATCTGCAAGGTCCTTGCCTTCCAGACATTGCCTCTTGTCAGAAGTGAATACTCATTACCCAAGTAACCGTGGATACAGTTGCGTTTCCAATGAGAAATGAGAACTTTAGGGTCTATTTTTCTGATTCTTGTGTTTGATATGTGAACATTTTCGATTTGTTTAATTTATTTGATACAGGAACAGATTTTGTGTTTTCTTGCGCGCGGTCTATTCACTATGCACGGCGCCTTTACAAACTGCGTCCAGTGTGAGTCTTACATTTTTACATTTATAGAATTTCCCACCAATTCACCCAACCAATAATCCAGGGTCTTTTCCTCGGTCTCTCATCTAAACTCTCTTCGTTAACAAACTGCGTAGAGTGTGAGCCTCACTTTTATCGAATTTCCCACCAATTCACCCAACCCATTCGATAAGTTCCCTACTTTCTTTTCGCCACCAGTAATAATAATCCCTAATAATAAAAAAAAACATGCCTACTTTCTGGAGGAGGCTGGTTTCAGACTGATTCTAAATAACAATTCCGTATTTCGGTAAAACTAGACCATTTTCAATAAATTACCTGTTAATTAATGGCAATAGACCATTTTAATCACTGTCTGCACATTAGAAAATTACATGAAGAAGAAAGCAAATTGTTTGTGTAGCCACATACAAAAGTAATATACCAAAAAAATCCACATTCGTCAAAAGCGACGGTGTGACCGCGCCAGTTAAGTTGGTGTTACTGTACCGATTCTCCGTCGTAAGTCCGGATGTCAGTAGGTCTTTGTCCGTCTGTCTGTCTGCCCCTGAGTAAGCCGAGAGCAACGCTGACAGACATGGCTGGCTGTAAGGTGGCCGTGGACCCTCTCACTTCTGGGACCATGGGACCTTATGAGACGTGGTGTCATTTTCTTTAGAGTAGAAAGAGACTTTTATCAAAATGGCATGATTTACGTTTGAGATAATCTGCCGAAATTCGTAACACAAAATAATAGAGGACCACATCTGAAAAAAAAAAATCCGTTAGGGTCGGCCACTTTCCCGAAATCATCAACCTGTGCACTTTCTCAGGTCTCTTCCAATTCAAGTCATTATTTTGGGTAGACTTTTATCATCCAAAGTTCGGGTGTCCATTCCAGTATTTTTTTTACCTTGTAGGTAGGTATGTGGTCTACGACATACTCGTTTTGGCCTCCCCGCAATCACTTTCTTCTAAAAAAACTAAGGCCTTTGCATCTACGTAAGGAATTTATGATTTATACAGCGTCCAGTGGCACCTATGGGTGAAGAGACCACTCGGCACTGCAGTGCCTGCTTGTTTTTTTGATGGAGCTCCGACTACACTTTTTTCTAGCTACTACTAAATTTTGTCAAATCAAGTAAGCTACAAACTAAAAATAGTCACACTAATAAATGCAGTTTACTAGTAAGTACTAAATAACTATCCCCGAAAACCTTGGTCACCCCAGAAAACTGAATTCCACAAAAATAAACTCATGCGCAGCCATCTGCGCTGCACGTGGTCGCCATTTTGGAACAATACCCGTCTACTTGGGACCCTTATCGTCCTTATAACTCTAGAAATAAAGACTACAATCGTATTTCAGGGTATAGGCACTGCTGTACACTGTGGTCCTTGTAGCTTGGGCATAGGGGCTATTTTGAAAATAGGGGTTTTTTTGAGGGGTTAGGTTAATGTTTGAATGGGTGTGTGAGTGTATAGAATTAGGTCTGAGAACTTTGTATTTCAATGGGGGGTGATGATGTGAAGATTTCTGAGGTCAGTGCCGTTTGGGCAGTGATGCGATTGGGCATTAGGCACTAAAATTCAGACGGATACATATAAAATTATGCAAGCACTTTCCGGGTTTTATATGTATTTATACTTTTTGTCAGTTAATACGTCTTTGTTTAATTATTTTACAGTTTAATTGCCTATTTGGGAATAAGGAAAAACTTATAATTTATCTACGAGTAAACCAGAGCAAACGAGTGCCATTTTCATAAAACTACAGTTCATAGTTTATTATGACTTTTTGATGTACATTGAGTAGTCTGTTAGTAAGTTACTTAACCTTTTTAGTAACCTTTCTAATGTCTAATTAATAGGCTACTCAATGTACAAACTATGAATTGTAGTTTTATGAAACTGGCACCTGGCCGTGTCAGACAAAACTTGACTGCTTTGCATGAATGGATTGCAATAGTATCGTATTAGGAATATTACGAAAAACCTGGCATTCAAATTGTGCCAAATTCTTGGTTTTATTGGTGGTACCTACAACTATTTCGTAATCCATATTGCTGCTATCGTATAACCCGAGTCATTTAAGAAAACATTTGGGATGGACTTCAAAACTAGCGTGGTCTTACTTTGATTGTATTAATTAGAGCGAAAGGGCGAATGTTTTGAAGTTCATCCTAAATGTTTTATTTAATGACAGGGTTATAACTGTTAATAATACCAACAACGATCTGAAACTATTACAGCTAAAATGTGTTACCCAAAATGTCTAATCTTTAACATCTGGCAAATGATCTCATTTGTTATGTGAACATACCAAATGTAGAGCAAAATAGTCTCTATTTATTTCCTAATTGGGTTCAAAAGTGTCTTTAACATTAAAAGTACTCGTACCTACTGGTAAAGGCATTCAATCAATACCCGCATAGATTTACCCGTTCGATTATCGGGTCTAGTCCCATTTGGTGAACATTGGTTTTGAGACTAGCTGTCGTATGAAAGAAATAAAAAATTAAAAAAACTATTTTCAGGAAAGCGGTGTCGAGATGTATTCAAGTTTAACGAAGCTTAAAAACAAAGATTAATATTTTTACAAAGAAAAAAGTAATAGGTAGGAAAGGAACGTATTCTTTTTTCCCTTTGTAAGTGCTATAATATCATTATTCTCTAGCTATAACGGTGCAAAACATAACTTCTATCAGTTGTATTGTACAGTTACACGTAGGCACTTACGCTCCCGTTCCAAAGTCACCCGTAACGTAAAAGTTTACTGGTCTAAGGGTCTACATGCTGTCGTGTGTTATGTACATACAATGTACATACTACAAAATTATTTCGACACCTTTTTTCCGAAAAGCGCGGAATTATTTAAATCTTCTAACTTAACTTTTCTTTTTTACAGATCATGGAACAAGTGGTTTTACTAAGATGAGATGACGTACGGTAAGTGTTTTACGTTATTTCACGACCTATTTATTAACCCGTGACAAAAAAGAGGGGTCTGTCTGTGGCACCGTACGTAGCTCTTAAATGGGTGAACAGATTTGGATGCAATGTGTGTTTTTATCAAAATCGGTTTAGCCGTGTATGTTAATTTGAAGTTAAAATATCGGAGGTATTTGAATTTTTAATTTATACGTAGTACCTAGTTCAAAGAACCATTTCCTATTAAAAACAATAATTTTGCCCCGTTTTTTAGTCCCACAGTATGTAAGTAAGTAGTATTTGCATTCATGAGTTGAGTTTGGCTTTAAAGCCACCCCGTACACACGACAGCACGTTTTTGTTGTAAAGTCGCCCGTAACGTAACCAAGTAGAGTGCTAGCGTGTTAACCTCGTCGTGCTGTCGTGTGTACTATGGCGAAAAGGTCCCTAAACTTGTACGAAAGCCCCAAAAACCACAAAGGAGGTGTTCCAATCAAGTGCAATTCATCTCAGCCTCTTGTGGAGTCCGGAAATAGGCTGTACCTACTTATGCCGCGTTTACACGAGGACCTCCCTACTGCTGTCCACCCTGCCTTTTACTAAACTAGTGGTTCGCCCCGAACTATGAACTCGCGACCCCATATCTCAGCAACCCCTCGACCGATTTGGCTCATGTTCGAACTTGAAAATTCGCTTTGCCTCATTTACCCGCCTACCAAATTTCATGACGATCCGACTAGATTTATTCAAGCAATCGTGGGCGGTGTAAACGCGGCATTGAAATCGCGTGAAAATCCCCTTCAAAAGCTAGGTACTTTCCTTTGAGAGGAGGATACTCAGAAGAGCTTTGGGCCTATTTTGGGGGGAAACGATCAGACAGGCAGGAGTGGGTATAAACCCCTTGACAGGTTTTTTTTAAAGAAAGTAGACCGAGTAGCAAGAGTTCCGAAGGTTTGGAAGATTCGTTGCCTGTCCAATATACCTAACTACTAAATTTAACATTTAAAACATCCCTGACATTTAGCTTTAAATTAGCATAGATCTGATATGTCATAAACGGCCGAACAGATTTTGATAAAACTTATTTTAACTAAGAACACTCGATAGAAAACCTACTTTTGAAAAAAACGCATCCATTTCGGTTCACGTACGGTGCCACAGACAGACACACAGACAGACAGACACACACACACGGCGGTCAAACTTATAACACCCCTCTTTTTGGGTCGGGCATTAAAAGTAAACGTGAGGTCTTATGTAGTTTTTAGGGTTCCATATCCGAAGAAGGGTCTGAAACCGTATTAGATAGCTAGTTAACTATGAACTCACGACCCCATATCTCAGCAACCCTTTGACCGATTTGGCTCATGTTCGAACTTAACAATTTTTTTTTGCCTCATTTACCTGCCTACCAAATTTCATGACGATCCGACAATTTACTCAAGTTATCGTCAAACAAACATTTATACTCGTACATACATACAAACATAAAAACGCCAGATTGTTCCAGTAGACTCGGAGAACTTCGCTCGCTTCGCTCGCTCGTTTAAAAATTTCACAGAATGTCTGAATGGCCTAACAAATAATAAAAATCTCTATTTATAAAACGAAGCCCGGTTAGTCACACAATTTATAACACAGAACGGCTGGAAAGATATTGGGGGGCACAGAATGGTGGTACGGAACCCTCGGTTCGCGAGTCCGACTCGCACTTGGCCGGTTTTTTTTTTTGTTGCTTGCTGCACCAACGAATTTTTCAGATGTGCAAATAGCAAAGCTATATCACTATCGCTTTGCTATTTGCTCTTATACAAAGCCCATGCGTGGCAAAGCAAAGCCCATGCGTGGGGTGGAATGTAGTCTACATTGTATTAATCAGCAGTTACTTACTTATACGTAGTTTTGTTTATCAACTACTTCGATTACAAGACATACCGAAGCGTATGCAAGAATAATAAATTGATCTCGCATCTCGGCATAAAAGTGACTCTATGGCTGACTCTATGTTTTTCTTTTCGAATGTTTGTTTATACTTCCATTGCTTGGTGGTCATGGTCAATTGGACATGTACAGAGTGACTTTTGATTCATAAGCCATACCATACTCCATTTCATTCGATGTTGGATGCGGGAATAAAACCCGTTCGTTGTGTGTTGACTGAAATTTTAAAAAGGCATTTGTCAAACGTCAAACCTCAATTTTATCTGTACAGGCAAGACAATCGTAATGATAATTTGTAAAAGTTTGTAATTACAGGGTGCACTCTAAGTCGATAGCGGAACTTTAAGTAGGCTTTCTACTGCACTACTTTTACTAGGTGGCGAAAAAAATGAAGCGAAAAAAATATCAGCTGTTTCATACATTTGGCGCAGTACTGAGTCGACCGTTTGTATGGAACAGCTGATATTTTTTTCGCTCCATTTTTTTTTGCCACCTAGTACAAGTTGTTTGTGTTGATCAGTACATATCCTACTTAAAGTTCCGCTATCGACTTAGAGTTCACCCTGTAGAAACGGCGTCAAGAGCACCAATTTAAAAACCATAAAATATCGGCTGTCTTGAACGGGTGAATATGACTTCGGAAGCGACAAGGGTAGGGCCACTACTAAGACTGTAATGCAGTTGGGTTTTCTTTTGTTTTTATTTTTTTACGCAGTCAGGTTTTTTGTTTATTTTATTTAATAGGTAGAAAGGCACCCAAATAAACCTATAATGGTAAAATTATTAATACTTAAAGGTCTGACCTACTGTTTCAACCTTACTGAAATGCCCACAGATATCAGGAAATACCCAAATAATTTCATGGAACAATGATGTCATGCGTTTTTGTAAAAAAGTCACGTTTTAATGAGTCTGGCATCTGGATGTGTGTAGGTATTACGTCATTTATTTCATACAACAATTAATTATAGTCTAAGAGCCAGTGGCAAATCGGCAAAGGTGTTTTCTTGGAGATAGAAGTTTCTAGATAATTTTGCCAAAGCCAATACACTACCACCGGGCACCCGGCGCCGACTACCCGGGAACCATCAGCACGTATAAAAAGACCCTTAGGCCCCTCTAAAATAATTTTACTAAATTTGTTTTTTTAAACACAGTTTAGTTTCAAATTAGCTTATCTCATAAACGACTGAACCGATTTTGATAAAACATATCTGTGAAAACTCGCTAGAAAACCAGCTTTCAAATTAAAAAAACGCATCCAAATCGGTTCACCTGTTTAAGAGCTATGGTGCCACAGACAGACACACATAGCGGTCAAACTTATAACACCCCTCTTTGGGTAGTTGTGTGATCGGAGCCTTAAAATTACGTCTTTCTTGTTGACATTTACGAGATATTATTATGTCAACACAATGAACATTAAAAGTGACAGTTGCCAAGCAAACATCAAATAAAGTGAACTGATATTACTACAAGTTATAGATCACCTAATCAGTTATTCAGGGGCGCAATGAACTTTTGAGAAAACAAAAAACACAGATAACAAACATAGTTTTTGTATCTATATTACGAAAACTGACTTATTTTTAACCGACTTCCAAAAAAGAGGAAAAATTCAATTGGACCCGTATTTTTTTAAATGTTTTTTTGTTGTTTGTTAGGTACCTACCAACCTCAGAACTTTTTTCTACGTGAACCGATTTTGATCATTATTTTTTTGTTTGAAAGTGAATACTTTCCATGTGGTCCCATAAATGGTGAAGATCTGATGAAGAACTTCGGAAATGGAGAACGGGACTCCTCAACAGACAGCAGCAAATCACTCGGAATCAGTGCAATAGCTTAATAACAGTGTAATTTTGAAAGTATAGAAGTCGGTTTTTTATAAATCTTGTTAACTTTGTATTATTTTAAGCCCATTTTTTTAAATAGTTTATTGTTCTTGTTTGTATAGTTCTTCAAGACATCGTGAGGAAACCCGTGCCTTAGTTACTCCACACGTATCGACTTGTCTTTCCTGTAGGCTAGGCCGATTAAGCTGTCAGGATGGCATAGGTGCTGGACAAGCCTTACTCCATCTAAAACAATGTCCCAGGCACTGCAGCACCGAGTGGTCTCTTCACCCATCTAGTGTGAGTGAAGGTGCCACTGGACGATGCATAAAATGCATTTTTTTAAATCGTTTAACTGTTTGTTCCTTACTGTTTTTTTCACTGTTGTTTCACCACTAGGGTGCATCTGAATGGGTTTGCCATTTAAGACCAGCATGGCGACTGGCTTCCCTCGAGGCGTATGACCCCAATGTAGTTCAAAACATGGAAATTCATGGAACTGCCGGACTTGACTGAAACGAGCACATGGTGTACATTTTTCCCATGCTAAGTAGGTACCCGTCCCATCGCTCCAGTTTCAAAACCCGAACGCGCCGGTTCCATTCCCGAATTATTTCAAATATGGAACGCGAGCGTAACGAGTCGGACAAACACCAATTGACCCCAATTTCTTGCGATGGGGACGCGAAACGATGGCCGGCAGTGTTATAGTACGCGACTATCGGATAACAGACTTGTCACATAATGGGGAAACCTGCTGTTTAGTTGCATATTACTAGTGGTTCACCCCGAACTTCGAACTCGCGACCCCATATCTCAGCAACCCCTCGAAATTCTCTTTGCCGCATTTATCCGCCTTTCATGACGATCCGACTAAATTAATTACTCAATTTATCGTCGAACGAACATTCATAATATACACATACCCACATACATACAAACGCCGAATTTTTCCAGTAGCCTCGGAGAATTTCGCTCGCTTCGCTCGCTCGTTCATTATAACGTTTCAACACGGATTTCAAAGCGCATACCATGACAGGTCCGCTCAATAATGTTACTGGAAACCCACTGGACATTTTATGAAATGTGTTGTGTGCCGTCATGCCATGCTCTCCTAATTAAATGACTCAAGCGCTTTCGTTTTATTAAGTATGCTTTGTTTTTGGCACAACTTACTAAATAAAACTTATAGCCGGAGAGCTGGTGACCATTCGACTTACTTTGTCGTACACGGCTGGGAGCTTCTAGGGTGGTTATTATAGACGCCGCTCATCACTAGAATACTTTTTTTTGGCCGGTCGCGGTTAAAGTTCTATGTCTATTTGTGATACCGTAGCTCCTGGTTTTGTGGTACCGATTTGGATGCGGTTTGGTTGGAAAGCAGGTTTTCATCACAATCGGTTCAGCCGTGTATGAGAAATGCGTATTTGAAGCTAATGTGTCAGGGTATTTTATTTTTTTATTCTAAAAGTTATTTGAAGAGCGTTCACCTCCTTTAAATACGCTCTTGTCCACTGTCATTCAATTCCCACGTCTTGAAGTTATGGCCCGTTTTCAACTGACAGTTAAAAGCTGAATTCAAAGCCCTTGGTAGATGGCGCTCATAGGCTTGGCAATACAAGAACCGGGATGTGGCTGTCAAATTTCGCTTACACAGATTAATAATTTAAACATTTATAATAAGTTGAAAAAATTCACTCGGGACAGGACTTGAACCCGCAACCTCTCGCATACCGTGCAGGCGCTCTACCAATTGAGCTACCGAGTCAAGTAACTGTCGATGCGAACAACAACTCAACTTATTATAAATGTTTAAATTATTCCCTAGCACGGGTTAGTGCTTTAGAAAAAAAAAAAAGCGGATTAATAATATTATCAGAAAAAGTGAAATTTGACAGCCGTGAAAACGGCTCATTGCAAAAGCATTGAGGCTGCGCCCATTCAGCGATTCCCTCCTCCATTCAAGTATCTAAATTGTAATAATACAGGCCCCTGAACATGTAACGCGTATGATAGCATTTGGCCTTCGCATATAGATAAGTGTGGTGATAAATCGTCGTATCGTTGATACGGGCGTCAGTGACAACCGTGCTCTGTCGTAACTCGAAACACGCGGCGATGTATTTGGTTAAACTTTATTATATTAGGTGTTACACTACACGAGATAACAATCCATCAATTCCTACCCTTTCAATCAAGAATAGAGTGCAATGGAAGAGTCAATCACTCAGTATAGATAGGTTGAAGAAGAAAAAACAACTCCAGGGGTAGCCACTACCTCGTATTTAAATCAAACACATTAAATTGAGATCAGGATTTGACAGGCCTATGGGTGAAAAGAATACTCGACCATTCCGACACTACGTACCTACATTGTGTTTGTGTCTAACATAACACCCAGTAAAACAAATTCGAGATGCGGCGAAAATGGGCGGAAAAGAGATTTTACATTATGGTACGAATGGAGCGCCCAAGGTTTCAAATATTTAGGTGAAACACATAAGTTGCATCTCCTCTCTGCGCACCTCTGTTTTGGGAATGGACCTTGCTGTATTACATGACAATGCCTGGTATATTTTAATGAAGTAATTGCTCAGCCTCCTTGGCCTAGTCCACGAGAAAGACGATGATTATTTTCCTTTACCAATAGCGAATAGTGCAAACTTAAAGTTCAAAATCTATCGAAAACCGTATCTTGGGTCAGACACTTCTGAATCAACAATTCTATCCATTGGGCTTGCAAACTATGTGAAAACCATCCACAGATATCAACAAAACAGGGGCCTTAGCCTGTAACGTAATGGTGGCAAAATGGGCTCCCAGTTGACGGCTTCAATTACGATTTATTAATGCTTTCGGTGCTTTTAATGTGTTTGTAGTACACGAAAGAATATTCTGATTCTAATTCTAGAGGATTAGTTCTCTGGTTGTAGGAGAAAAACGAGGAAACCCGGGTTTTGTGCTTCTGCTGGGACGCCATTGACACACAATTGCGTTACAGACTAAGGTGGTACAGACCAGGTGCGTAAGTCTGTAACACAATGGCGTGTTGATGGGGCGTCCCAGTAGTAGAAGGACAAAACCGGGGTTTCCTCGTTTTTCTCCTACAACCAGCGAATTAGAATTAGAATCAGAATATTCTTTGCTGTACTTAAAAAACAAAAAAGGACCGACAGCATAAATAAATCGTCATTGAAGCCGTCAACTGGGAGCCCATTTTGGCACTATTGCGTTACAGACTCAGGCTCCTGTTGCCTGTTGGCTATCGATCGACCGGCCAAAACTCCAGGGCGCGGCTGCGGGACAGTGGCTGACCTTGTCCCTAAGGGCCGTGGGCCCATTAGGGCCATTAAAATTGGTTTGGCCACTCTTCTTCTATAGACTACGAAACTACTGCTTTGATTTTCTGATGTTTCTTATGTAAAACTACACTACGCGATGGCATGCTTTTATTTAGGACTAGCTGACCCGGTGAACTACGTATCGCCGGAAATAGTTTGACTCTCCGCGTCAAAAATGACGATTCCAATACAAAATTACCAATTTTTATTTCTTCCGTTTTTCAGCTAATCCTTTAACTTTTCCCATATTTCTTTGCTTTTAAACCTACCCTGATCTATGCTGAACTAAACAAAACAGTAAATATGCAAATCGGTCAAGCCGTTTCTTAGTTTTAGCGAGACTAATGCACGGCGATTAATTTTTATTATACAAGGTGTTACAAAAGTACCTAACTCTTTTTACAGGGTGTAACCTACTGGTGAACAAGATGTCAAATCTGTAAAAAAAAGTTAAAAAAATCTTTTTTTTTTATAACCTCAAAATTGAAAAAAAAAACATATTTTTTTTGTTTTTGTTATTATCTCAAATTTAAAAATATGTTTGTGCGTATAGGTGCATTAACATAGCTTTGAGTTGTTAAAACATTGTGAAAGTTAATGAAAACAATATTTAAAAACTACTTTTCTCCCGCCACATCGTTCACATTTTATTAATTTAAAAATTAACAAAACGTCATAGAGCAAAAAATATATTTAGGTTGTGATCCCTATCACCGGGTGCTATTACCCTGTAAAAAGAGTTAGGTACTTTTGTAACACCTTGTATAGAAAATACGTTTTGCGAAGGTTTTACCTATATGTTTAACCGATTTCAAAAAAGGAGGAGGTTCCCAATTTTATTTAAAAGTATAGTTTCATATGTGATCCCGTAAAAAATTTTTAAGAACTTTGGGGATGGAGAACGGAACTCCTCAATAACCCTGCGTGCCCACCAAGCCAACCTCTCCGATTCCCTGCCAGTGGTGTCCAACTGTCCACTGCTCTCCGTCCGGCCGAGTCGGAATGTCTCTTAAGAGGGAACGCGGGTAACCTCAAATCCATACAAAAGGGGAGACCTGTTTCCTCCCTGGATAATTGCTTTAAAAAATATATGTTTATGCCATTCAATCTATATTTACCTCTGCCATGTCCCTATGTTTTCCTTTTTTTACTATTTTTATTATTTAAATAAATTTTATTAAAATAATTAAAATAATAAAAAAAGGAAAACATAGGGACATGGCAGAGGTACATTTAAATTGAATGGCATAAACAATTTTTTTCTAAAATAATCATCCAGGGAGGAAACAGGTCTCCCTTTTTGTATTTTTTGTATGGAGCAGCCGGCTACCCGCGTTCCGTCTTAAAGTTCGTGGAGCGTCTCCAAAACTGATAAAGTTTGTGCTCCCCGTCACTTTGCACTCATTCATAAAACGCAACGGTGCCGATTCTCGGCAGAGACCGAAATAACTTCACATTGACTCGCTCCGGAACGGGCGCGAAGCGAAGGGCGCGACCCCATTCGGAACTATTTTTACACATTTTACACTCGTACAGGGGCATGCGTTTAGGAATGCTTTACAAGTTCGCGTTTCAGGTAGGTGTCCTATGTTTCAGAGAAGCAAGTAAGGGATGACAGGAACGATGATGAAGGAATTGGAGGAGCAGACAGCGGAATCTTAAGTCAGGCAGGGTCTAATTGTTTAACTTCAACAACTATTAGGATCCCTTTCAATATAAGCTGTGATCGACAAGGCTTGCAATTTAAATCGTGATCGTTTGTATTGTCTTGTTTTTGAAGGATATTGAAATTTCAAATTCGTTAACTCGAGATTCATTCATTCTGAGCTATTATTTAAGTCTCGATCACCATCGTGATCATGAATTCATGATACCTACTTGTCAGCGACGCAATTTATGTTATGACACAAAAAAATGGTCAATTCCGCTAAAATACCTATCTCTCCTTTTATTCCAACTAATTTCCTCACTCTACATACTTTTGAAAGGAGTCGTAATACGAGAGTGAATTGATAGATACTTAGATGTTGTTGTTGCACAATAAAGTCCTAGTATCAAGCTGCTATCAAGTTCAATAGCTCGATAGCTGTAACATGATAAGACTATAAGAGGACAAAAAGGAGGCAAAGTCGTATCAAGTCGGGATGTTTGCAGAGGACGGTAGGAGAGATAAGTTGAGTTTTGAAATTGGAACGTTTTATTTTTAAAGAGCAACCGGCTTGAAGCGGACAGGGCTATCTCGAGAATCTGGATCGAAAATTAAAAAGCTGAAAACGATAAGGTCTTGACAATGTCAATTTGAAATTGGAACAGGTTTTGTTTTCTTCCGAGACTATTACATAATATTTACTATTATATTTTATACTTTAACCTTTTTAAGGATTCCGCACCCGAAGGGTGGCAAACGGGACCCTATTACTAAGACTCCACTGTCCGTCCGTCTGTCTGCCAGGCCGTATCTCATGAACCGTGATAGTTAGACAGTTGAATTTTTTTGCCGTTTTTATAGATAATGGTACGGAAACCTTCGTGCGCCAGTCCGAGTCGCAGTTGGCCAGTTTTTTTTTGGCAAAATAATTATGTAGTTTAATGAGTGTACATATTTTTATATTTACTGTCAAAAGCTGTTTAATAATGAAATTACAGCTTGCGTAGCATGTGACCCACCCATATCTTCATAGATACGATATCCTCTCTACTTATACGTTATACAGAAATTGTTTCGCAAGAAGTTAGGTACCTGTAAAATGCCCTTAGCCCACAAAGAGCAATGAGAACCAGAAAGTTTTTTTTCTTAGAATTTTGATCTTATCGGAAAACTACAACCTTACTTACATTACGTATACTTGAGGCCGGGCACTCTCTCAGACCACAGAATGGAAAAAATAACGACAATTCCCACAGAAAGCGCTCGGTTAAAAACCAAAATGGCGGACGCGAAATCACTTCCGAAAAATAAGAATACGCAGACTCTATTGTTGGGGTTCGCACAATAGTCCGCGAACAATCATATTGCCAGAGTAAGCTGACCTCTGTTTAAGAATACAGAAAAGGGTCTATTGGGAACCGAACGGGAACCCCATATTCATAATTTAACAACAATAATTTCGTCTGTATTAACACTCGAAAAATAAAAATAAATAAAAATCATTACAAAGTATATAAAGTCAAAACATGACTATGCGAATTTAAAAACTTCGTCAATATGAAGGCAACATAGCTTCAAGGGTAGCCCGGACTTTTAATTTAAGTTTGGAATTTTTATTTTATTATATTTTATTGACTTTACGAGTTTACGACTCTACATTGATGGTATTGGCCCATTATAACGAAAGAAGAAGTGTACCAACTCCAACGTTTTTATTCATTGTTTCAGGAATAAAGCTATTTAAAAAATACCCTGTATAGGGCCGCTCATGCTAAGCCAGCGTACCATTTATATGGTGCTACGACAAATGAATGAATGTTTGGCGCCGGGTCGAGCTATAGTGGTCGGTTTGTGCAACCCCACCAACAGCTGATGGATTTGGTTGTAAAGAAATTGCACGCATCTGTGTACTTTGTTTGGCGAACACGGCGTTTTGGCGGAGGTTTTAAATCGTGTTACAAAACATCCTAACTTTTGCAGGTTGTAACCAACTGGTCAACAGGATGTCAATTCTGTAAAAAAAACGTTGTTTTATTTTATTTTAATTAATAACCTCAAAATTCCAGCTCAAAACAACTTTCGAAAAAACTTCAGTAAAACTGTAACAGAATTGATTTTGCATTTGTTTGTCTGTTTGTTATACCTACGACCTTTTTGGATGCAACGAATAAATAACTAAACTGTCAATTTAAGCTGCCAGTTATTTTTCTACGCAGCTCCAGTTTAAAAAAAGAACATTTTAAATAAACCATAGACATGGCACACGACGCGCAATCGCTATTCCATTCGAAATCAAATTCAGATCCCGACCCCGAAAAAACACTGTCAACCAAAAGCTACTGACGGTAAAAAAAAACCAGCCAAGTTCGAGTCGTACTCGCGCACTGAGGGTTCCGTACTGACATACAATTTATAAAGACATGGTTATACGGACCCTCGATGCGTGAGTCTGATTCTTGATCTTTTTTTTATTATTTGATGTTTTACAATAAAATAAGCCTATCTCGGCAATTCAGGATGTATTGAATTCTTACAAACAATTTTATTTAGAATAATAGTTACGCACCGACGAACGCAAGAGTGCAAGAGGGTGTAAATGAACCAAGGAACCCCAAAAACTGATTCTAAATTCTATATTTTTTCAAACTTCGAACAGGAAGCCGATAAAGCGATAGGAAACGCTGACCCTCGGCCTCGATAAGGCGTCGCGATATTGTCGTTCGGAATTCAAATTCAGTGACGTGTTTTTATTTATAAGTAGGTAGGTACTGGCTTGAATGGATGAAAGGTTTTTAATTTGTAGGGTTTACTTTTAAATAGCATAATAAAAAAGTTAATTATCTCTATCCAATATTGTATCTATTTAGTAACTACATTGTTATTATTTTTCATATCATATCCCAGGCACTGCAGCGCCGAGTTGCCTCTTCACCCATCTAGTGTGAGTGAAGGTACTGTAGACTAGGTACTGGTACTGTAGGTACTGGTACCGACGCTGTAGTATAAAATCATCTCATTACATAGATGCAAAGGCCTTAGTTTTTTTTTTGTTTTTTTTAATAAGTAATTTTTTATTCGCGACTTCGTGCACAAAGACATTGATAAAAAGTTGCCCATCTTTTATTTTCACAGAATAACGTGACGAACATAATGCTTTTTATAAGATGTAGAGATACTTTAAGAAAGGATTTATTTTCTTTGCAGGTACTTGGTTTTTTGTACTCCCACCATTTCACATGCATAAGAGATTTTTTTTATTTTATACAAACGAGACAGCAAGAAAGAAAAAGGTCAAAATTTAAAATGGAACAAACGCAGTTGTCGATAAAATTTGAAATTTAAATTTCGAACGATTTCCTTATTGATAAAGAGGCCATGTCACTGACATATTGGGGTAGGTAGTGTCGTGTGTCAATGGTATAATTTTAGGCACTGACAAAGCATACATTTTGACACATACCAATGAATAACAGATTTCAACTTTGAGCCACTTTTAACGTTTTTTGCTAAAAACTGTCCTGCCATTTCTCAACGCGAGGCTTACCTATTTTTAGGACCTAAGGTTTGGATTCCAGATTCTAGAACATAAGAACGCAATCAATTCTCGCCAAAAGTGGCCACTTTTTCACGATTTTGCAGGAGACTTTTTAGCAAAAAACGCATCAAAAAAGAAGATATGTTTTTTTTTTCATTGGCGGCGCTAGTTTTGCGTCCTACTGGGCCTTAAGGGTTGACGATAGTAAAGTGGCGAGAAATTCAAAATTTTCACAGACTTTTACATTTTGTAGCTAAACTGAACTATTTTCGTTTGCGAGAATAAAACCGTATTCTTTTCATTATTGTAAACAACAGAACAACAATAATTCAGCCGATTATGTGTTCTGGTCTACGAAGCAGTGGTACTGCCCAAAAAACTTGTCGTAGACCAGAACACATAATCGGCTGAATTATTGTTGTTCTGTTGTTTACAATAATGAAAAGAATACGGTTTTATTCTCGCGAACGAAAAATCGCTGAACAAAAATAGCTCAGTTTAGCTACAAAATTTAAAAAACTGTGAAAATTTTTAATTTCCCGCCACACTATTATCTTCCAGCCTTAACAATAAATCTTCTATGTTTCCATTTTACAATTTGTGGCTTTTTGCCAGGAATTTTCATATTTTAAATGGAAACCCTAATCGCAACCCTTCTTATCCCGAACTATGGTCCCGAGTCCCACCGCGCAGGCGTCAGCCCCTCTACCCTTGACGCATGTTTCCAATGCGGCCGCAATATGGCGCAATTTACAAAATTTAATATTTTACAAAATAAGAGGCATTTTGTGTTTTTATTGAATAAAACTGCCTTACCTTTGAATAAACATTACAAAGTATTTAAAATCAAAGCATTACTATGCGAATTCAAAGAGAAATTAATTTTTAAACTTTTTCAATTGGATCGCAATAGCGTCAAGGGTAACCCCCCAGTCCCGTCACACGGCAGGCGGGAACCGCGCCGATTGGCTGCGTCCGGCCTGTCATGGCGGACGTCCGGCGCGATGCCAATGCGCGCCCATTAGGTTTAGGTTAGTTAGTTGTTGTTGGTTGTTGGTTCGTGGTTGTAATGTTGGGTTGTGAAGTGCGGTTGTGAAATAGTGCGTGTGGCGACTGTACAGGGTGCACTCTAAGTCGATAGCGGAACTTTAAGTAGGCTTTCTACTGATCAATATAAACAACTTGTACTAGGTGGCGAAAAAAATGGGGCGAAAAAAATATCAGCTGTTTCATACATTTGGCGCAGTACTGAGTCGACCTTTTGTATGGAACAGCTGATATTTTTTTCGCTCCATTTTTTTCGCCACCTACTACAATTTGCTTGTATTGATCAGTAGATGGCCTACTTAAAGTTCCGCTATCGACTTAGAGTGCACCCTGTAGTGTTAGTGTGAGTGAGTAATGTGTGGTTATTATTACTAAACTTGATTGCACTCACAAACAGATTAGATGACGATACAGTAAGAAAACACATGTGTACTCAAAGGTGAGCTTAGGTGGTTGGTGGTTGCAGACAATTATTTATTCGAAAAAATTCGTTCCTCATAAAAGTGTTCAGCAGTTGGTATCAACCTCAATCTAATAACTCAGAAACTTCTAACTCTTAAAAAAACACCAAAGACGATTTACTACTACTCTGAAACATAGGTATATTTTATTTTTATTTTGTAAAGCACTAACCCGTTGCACGGTATGCAAGAGGTTGCAGGTTCAAGTCGAGTAGGCGACATCTCGGTCAAAATATTTTCGGACACTTTGTCCGAAATGTCGCTTTAAATTTTAAATTTTTTTGAGGCGACATCTCGGACACTCTCAAAATATTGAACCTGTATCGTACAGTCAGATACTAAAGTATTCAAATATAATACACAGAGAAAGAACATTACCACAGCTGCCTATTTTAGGATAGCTAAAGCAGCTTAAATAAGCCGTTTTCCTTGACAGTTAAAGCCTGAATTTAAGCGTTCGGCTCGTTTTTGATGAAAAAGTACTAGGCTTACATAAGGTGCTTGGAGGATCATCACCTCAGTTCTCACATCATTTTGTTCCTTACCAACCCCGCGTAATGATGTGAGGTAACTGAGGTGGTGATCCTCCTACCACCTTATGTAAGCCTAGTACTTTTTCATCAAAAATGATTTGATTTAACGCTACTCTACGCTACATCTTGATAAAACACTATAACTAGTGAGACTTATTGGCTGTGTTCAGCCTTTGTTATCTGCGCAGTGACATGAGTCGCAGGGGCAGATTGCCAAACGTTGGTACATGAGGCAAAACATTCAAATATTGTCAACAAAATATAGTTAGGATAAGCATAAAATTATAAGCATAAGCATAAATACATAAAATTAATGAAATAAAATGTGTGTCGCTCGCGACACACTTGAGTGGGAGAGCAAATATTGAAGACTGCATAAGTATACAAGATATTATTTTGTGAGTTTGTAACATTTTTATTAGTCTCCTCATAAATAAGATCGATGGGAGTTTTTTATCCGACTGTACAAAACAGCTTTATTTGTAATTGTCCGAGATGTCGCCTCAAAAATATTAAAAATAATAAAGCGACATTTCTTACAAAGTGTCCGAAAATATTTTGTCCGAGATGTCGCCTACTCTTCAAGTCCTATGATTTTTTTTTATTACTTTTACTCGCATCATTCCAATGTTCTCAAGAAAACATGTTACGGTACGGAGCCGACTTAAATTTACCATCAATCTCAATGGCGATTCAATTCTCAGTTCGGGGGGTTACCCTTGACGCCATTGCGTTCGTATTGACAAAGTTTAAAAATGAATTTCTCTTTTATATCGCATATTCATCCTTTGATTTTATATACTTCGTAATGTTTATTTATTATTATTTTGTTCAATACCAATATAAAATGAGTCTTAATTCGTGAAATATTGAATTTTGAAAATTCCGCCATATTGAAAAGAATGCGTCAAGAGTAGAGGGGTTCAATTTAGTTCTCTACCAACCTACTATCTAAATAGTTATCGTAACGGAAATTGCATCAACAAAAAAAAACTTGCACGTCTCTTAATCTTACAAAAAGTCCTCTATTCCTATTCATAGAATCCCATCTGCCGATGGTAAAGTACAAGCTACATACAGAGCTTTTGTTCAATAACAGTTTTTTTTTGTCCGCAGATGTTTGGCACACGCACGTGGTGACCGAGCGCTGCGCGGGCGCATGGGCGTGCGGAATGTTGAGTTTTACATTGTGAGTATTATTTTGGCGTTTTAAAATTACTTAACCCTTAGTAAGCCATGGTAGAATAATAAAAAAATATCACTAATCAATAGACGAGATAACATGCTATAAACTAAAATTAATTAAAATTAAAATTTATCATTATCATCCGAGACGAGAACCAATAAATTAACCCAAAAATGTAATCGATGTCAAATAAATAAACATTTTAAAATAGGCACTATAAAAATAGTCTATTGCTAGAGTTCAAACCCAATGAGAATGTTATAATCGAAATGAGCCGTATGGGCACACAAGTGCCGCTAATGCAAAAATACCTACTTTTTTTTTGTTATTTAAGGTAAAAAAATACAATATACCTACCTACCTAAATCTTTTTTTTTCTGAATTTTCATCCTGACACTCTGCAAAAAGGATCCAGGACCTTTTGTGAAACGTTGTACGGTCAGCCACGGGGTAGTATACCCCATGTTAGCTCTTACGGCGCGCGGCATAAGGGCGCCAACCGAACAAAAAGGGGGTATCCTAGCGTGTGGCTCCTGTGCCTGGGTATCGGATGTTTGTAACCCATTGACCCCCAGCCCCCGGTGGTGATTCACCCCAAAACAAATTAATGACGCAGTCAATTGGATGCACTCGAATCCTGTAACTCTTTGCGCCCCCGCGGCATATGGCGCTGTACGGTCAGCAGATTAGAATCAGAATCAGAATCAATTTTTTTTATTCAATATGCCATAAATAAATTATTTACATTGAACGTCAAAATATTATCTAAAGTAAGTTACCTTAAGGCGCTGGGCATAGTGAATTAGCCCGCGTGCAAAGAAAAATGCACAAATCTAATTCCTGTATCAAATACACTAAACAAACCGAAAATGTTCACATATCAAACCCTAGAATTAGGTGAGACCTATCTAACACAGCCAGTTTCATGTTGATATCCATAGCAGATTACAAGATATTTTGGCTGAAAAAAAGTGCCCGCCTATTTTTTTTTCAGCAAAAATATCTTGCAATCTTTTATGGATTAATTGACAGACTGCTTAATTGATCGATCCACCTTCAAATTTCTCTGCTGACCGTCCCACACCCCTATCGTTGTACTAATGATTGCATTTGGTCAGTATTTGCACTTGGAACAAATAGGAGGGACCGAAATCCTTTAACAATGTTGAATGGAAAATTAAAACTGATGAGAGACTACAAAGGGGTAATTTTAAGGATTTTAAAAGTACAAAAAAGCGCATTCTTGCACGTAGCAGAAGAAAATAGTGGCTGTAAAATTTTTAAACATAAAACAATATCTTTAGTTTTCTTTTCCCGATAACACAATTAAAATAGCCTATAGCACTCAGCGATAACATAGCTTCCCATTAGTGAAAGATTTTTTAAAATCGGATGAGTAGTTTTGGAGATTACCCCCTACATATTCCTGCATAAATACTTACAAACTTTTTATAATATTAGGGTAGATGTAGATTAGTGTAGATCAGTGTTTTTCAACCTTTTTCATGATGCGACCCCCCTGGTATAAAAAAAATATTTCGCGACCCCCTTGACTCTTCGGTTTTTTTTATCATTTATGTATGTGTATGTTACTGAGTTACCAATATTTATTCCATACAACGTATTTATGGTCTCCATGATTAGGATATAAGTACATACTTATCTATATACAGGGTGTTAAAAGACCGCCAACAGACCCGAAAGCCACGCATACTAGACACCAAAACAAAGCACTTTTTCGATAAATTATTGCTGGGAAATTATTTTGGTTTTTTAGGTTATAATTTTGAAAAATATTTTATCACGCAATGGACGTGTAATGCACAGAAGTCATATTGCGCAAGCGTAGGTATAAGTTTATGTTACTGCAGCTTGAAGTGCCGATGTTTAGAATACATTGCGGGTTGCAATTTTAACGTCGTTTTTTGCAAGAAATGTTCATAATTTTGATATGGCTTCTTGAGAAGGTATGTTAAGAACAAGATACTGAATACATTTTTGCAAAAAAAAAGTTTTGAAATGTCCGACTTTGAACCTCATTATCTCGGAAACCGTTGATTTCCCATTTGGGAAGTTGGGCTTAGTTCCTTGGGCAAAAATGTTCATTATGATGAGAACAATCCGTGGTTTCCCGCTTTGTTGGCGGTCTTTTAACACCCTGTATATAAAAATGAATCGCCGTGCATTGGTCTCGCTAAAACTAAGAAACGGCTTTGACCGATTTGTATATTTACTGTTTTGTTTAGTTCACCATAGTTCAGGGTAGGTTTAAAAGCAAAGAAATATGGGAAAAGTTAAAGGATTAGCTGAAAAACGGAAGAAATAAAAATTGATCATTTTGTATTGGAATCACCATTTTTGACGCGGAGAGTCAAACTATTTCAGGTGATACGAAGTTCACCGTCAGTAACCGTAGGTCAGCTAGTCTGATATAAAAACACTTTTACAATTACGTACAGTCGGCCACAGTCTCAGATACCCCTTTTTGTTCGATTGGCGCCCTTATGCCGCGTGCGATAAGAGCTGCCATGGGGTATCTGAGATTGTGGCCGACCGTACATCGGATACGTCGCCATACGGTACGTACGCACGACTAATGCCGATGCCTGCCGCCCGGCGAGTGTGGAGTGGTGGTGGTGGCTTACGAGTTGTTGAGAGTGAACGAGCGAGCTCTTTTTTTTACTAAAGTACCCAGTTTTTCCGACCTCTGGCGACCCCCCTTCAGAAGCTTCGCGACCCCCCAGGGGGTCGCGACCCACAGGTTGAAAAACACTGGTGTAGATAATATCTGTCAAAGTTTAATCCGAAATTCCGACTTTTTTCCATTTTGTATCTGTGGAATCTATGAAAATATGACGCGCCATGGACAAAAATGCTATAATTAATAATTTCGTAACTACTTATTTAATCAATTAATTGGTGTTTAATATTTTCTGCAGTAAAAAAAAACATTTCAACAAAAAAAAAAGTGGTTCTAAACAGTACCTAACTAAAGGGTAAGGCAGGCTGGGCTGGATTCTTTACAATAAGTAACTTATTTATTTCAGAAACTGAATATTTAACTGTTATTTTATGGCTAGAGTCCGCGCACAATAAGTCTGCGCGCGAGCAAAACTTTTACTGAATTATTGTACTGTCTATATTTCGTGTGCAATAAAGTTTAATATCTAACTTCGTAGAGAGCAGGTTTATATTAGAGCTTATTTGATTATTATTACGGTCGGGAGATTATTTTTCAAAGCAAAATTAAATTAAATACGCCACTTGTCGTGCGCAGACTTATCGTGCGCAAACTCTATCGTCTGTACCTTTAAAAAAATAAAAAATAAAAAAGAAGCAACAATTTCAACTTTGACCTAGTTGATGAAAACCCTTACAGGAAAAAAGTGGGATAAAAGTTTGAACTAACTTTTCAATTAAAATCCAGTACAAAAAAATCTGAACTTTCGAACACCAAAAGTGTCAAAAGTTTCACAAAGCTCTTTTGAAAAATACAATGCACAAAGCGCGTTTGAAAGTTTCAAAATTCGCTCAAGAAAGGGCGCAAACCTGTAAGGCGTAGTGTATACACGACAGCCCGTCGACCCTTACACGCTAGCACTCTACTCGGTTACATTACGGGCGACTTTACAACAAAACTACACTACGTGCTGTCAATCAAATGTACACACGACAGCACGTCAGACTGTACACTTTTGTTGTAAAGTCGCCCGTAACGTAACCGAGTAGAGTGCTACCTTGTAAGGGTCGACGTGCTGTCGTGTGTACAATCAAAATTATTAGTGGTTCGCCCCGAACTGTGAACTCGCGACCCCATATCTCAGCAATCTCCCTGACCGGTTTGACTATGTTCGAACTTAAAAAAAATCTTTTCCTCATTTATTCGCCTGCCAAATGTCATGACGATCCGAATTGATGAACTCAAGTTATCGTCGAACGAACATTCATACAGTCATACAAACATACATACAATAGAAACATACAAACGCCGGATTATTCAAGTAGACTCGGAGAAATTCTCTCGCTTCGCTCGCTCGTGAAATATTGAATTTTGTTAATTACGTCATAATAAAAAAATGCGTCAAGGGTAGAGTGGATCGAACAGAAAGGGGTATCCTTGCGTGTGGCTGACTGTACCTACAGCATTTTATGTACAGTATGTACCTAAGTGAACAGCGGTAATTAAATTAGAGGACAGCTGAGCAGGCGAATCCTAAACAAATATATTTACCGGTTTATGTGCGGTTGGGGACACGCTTTATAGTCCGCGAGCCGGTCACATGGTGGCTAGCGGAGCGAGCGAAGTAAGCGGGAGGATTCCTGTTTTTCACTACACATTTTAGAAGCTCGAAGAGTAAAGCTCTAGAAGGCGATAAAATCTGCTCTACCTTACTCTTTTTAACCGGCTTCAAAAACGGAGGGCGTTCTCTAATCGTCGGAATCTCTTATTTTTATTGACTAACTTGACATGGCATGGCCTCAGACGGTAGACGATAGAGGTGATAGGATCTCGAGTCTTATGTGGAAGTGGGCAGGACACCTGGCGATGCTGGAAGATGGCCGGTGGACAAGGGCAGCAACAGAGTAGCGTCCAAAAACTGTGGCCTTAGCCTGTAATGCAATGGTGCAAAAATGGGCTCCCAGTTGACAGCTTCAATTACGATTTATTAATGCTGTCGGTACTTTTAATGTTTTTGTAGTACCTACTTGTACTTGTACTTAGCCTGTCCCACTAGCTGGGCAAAGGCCTTCTCTCAGAGAGAGAGTACGAGCTAAATCACCACGCGTGCTCAATGCGGATTGGCGATTTTTGCGTTGAGGGTATAATGCCTCATACGCTCAGGTTTCCTCACGATGTTTTCCTTCACGGTCAGCGAGTGGTATTGCTACTACAAACCTACAGCAAAGAATATTCTAATTCTAGAGGATTAGTTCTCTGGTTGTAGGAGAAAAACGAGGAAATCCCGGTTTTGTGCTTTTGCTGGGAGTCTGGGACCCCATCAACACTCCATTGCGTTACAGGCTAAGGTCCCTGGACGACGGTCGGTGGGCAAATCAGCAGCCCGATGGTCAGACGACATCGTTGTGTCGGTGGAGGGTCCATGGATGCGGATGGCGAGGGACCGTGAGAGGTGGCATGAGGGGGAAAGGCCTATACCCAACAGTGGGCAGAGGTGGGCTGATGATGATGATGATAAACTTGACAAACTTGATTTTGTTTCTTGCAGTACCTACGCCTATTCTGGCTTTACAAAGCCAATAGGCATCACACCCGGCCATGAAAAAAAAATTGAGTTGGTACGGAACCCTAAAAAGTCGTCGTGTATGAACTGAAATGATTGTGACCAGTCGACGTAGCAGATAGTTCAATCATGACTCAGACTAGCTAGTAATAAATCAAATCAGCGGTCCACTTAACTATGCGTCCACTTGTATTACAATGTTTGACTATAAGATGTCTGGCGTTATGAAACACGAAGTTTTTAGGTACAGGGGGGCTTTCCTTGACGCTATCGCGTTCATATTGACAATTTTTTTCAATAATTACTTCCTCTTAAAATTCACATATTGTAAGGCCTTTTTGCATCTATGTAATGAGATGATTTATTTATGCAGCGTCCAGTGGCACCTTCACGCACACTACATGGGTGAAGAGACCACTCGGCGCTGCAGATCAAATAATCATGCTTGATATATTTATATGCTTTGTAAGTTTATTCAAAGGTAAGGCTATTTTGTTCAATAAAAATATAAAGTGCGCCTTAATTCGTAAGATACTGAATGTTGTAAATTATTGCGCTATATTGAAAATGTGTCAAGGGTACAGGGTCAGGCTAACTAAAAACGTTAAAACCAAAATCAAATATCCTACACACTATGAAACAAACGGATTTCTCTTCCGTTTTCTGTTTCCTTACTTTGTTTTCAATGGAATTTCCACTAAAGCCAAAATAAAACGTACTACTAACGCCATCTATCATCGAGTAGCGCGCAATCAAAGCTTCGCCGACCCGCCGTCTGAGGGCGCCTCGCCCCAACAAGCGTCCAGTCAATACACTGGCGTGCATACTTTATGACACCATATCATATTTGACTCCCCAGGCGGGTGATCTCGTCAAATTGCCTTCGCCTCACCTCGGAATGGGCTGGTAAAATATTCAGCGCTCGCGTAACAGCTTTTGTGTGCCTCTAATGAACGATGGTAACCGGTTCGGGACGGTTTTTTTAGGGTTCCGTACCAAAGGGTAAAACGGGACCCTTTTACTCGCTAACGGTAAAGGAAAACATCGTGAGGAAACCCGCGGCCTAGTTGGCTCCACACGTATTGACTTGTCTTTCCTGTGGGCTAGGCCGACTAAGCTGTCTGGATGGTATAGGTGCTGGGCAAGCCAACTCCATCTAAAACAAAAGTCCCAGGCACTGCAGCGCCGAGTGGTCTCTTCACCCATCTATACTGTGAGTGAAAGTGCCACTGGACGCTGCGTAAATCATCTCATTACGTAGATGCAAAGGCCTTAGTTTTTTTACTAAGACTCCGCTGTTTGTACGTCTGTCTGTTCATCTGTCACCAGGCTGTATCTCATGAAACATGATAGTAAGACAGCTGAAATTTTCGCAGATGATGTATTTCTGTTGCCGCTCGCTATAACAATAAATACCAAAAAAAAAGAATAAAATAAAAAAATATATAAGGTTAAATATTCGCTCTACACAGGATGTGATCCCGCAACCTCTTGCATTTCGCGCAGGCACTCTACCAATTAAGCTACCGAGTCAAGGAACTGTAGATGCGAATTTTCTAACCCTGAAACTCGTCTTATAAGCATTTTTTTAGAGTTAAAAAGCACGGGTTAGTGCTTTAGAAAATACAAAAAGAGAATAAAATAAATCTCATACCACAAACGTGATTTTTTTGTGACCCTTCGTGCGCGAGTCCGACTCGCATTTGGCCGGTTTTCCTTTGTTTTTCGGACGTACGGACCTAAGGGAGGCTGCTATGTTATTGGTTTTAGTTTTTTGGATGTAGCTAATAATGTTTGATGATTCGCGATATTCGCACATAGGTACACACGACAGCACGTCGACCTTTACACGCTAGCACTCTACTCGGTTACGTTACGGGCGAATTTACAACAAAAGTGTACAGTCTGACGTGCTGTCGTGTGTACTTCCAAGTGGGTCGAAAGGTTTATCATGAAATTAATGTAACTGCGTCGAGTCGTCGACCCGTTTCAAACACAAAACAATATAGGAGGAGGAGGAGCGGGTGATCGTGCTCCTCGACTATAAAGGAAAATTTCCCCTGATCTTATGCTTGGGGACCGGCCGGGTCCAACATACTATTTTTGGACGTTCTAATACTCAGCTACGAAAGATATTTTGTTGGCGCGATGCAGGGTTGTAGCGAGTAGCAATTTGATAGCTAGAGTATGTAGCAGTTTCCTGTGCACCCGACAGGGGTTGCTACATTAAGTACCTAGCTATTAATTATTTGAGAGTCCCTACTTTTACTCTTTTAATGATTTAACCTAGGTATTCACTTAAAATAAATGGCAATGGGTCGAACCGGGAATATTTTAACCCGTAGATCTGAAAAAAAAAACATTCCTGAAATCTGCTGTAACTTTAAAACTAACGCTTATGAATGACGCCAAAACACGGGTTTCATCATAAGAATGTTTCAAAAGTAACTACCTACATGCTGAATTCAGCCATTCTTTCACATAGTAAACACCGTATTCAGAATATGCAATTTTCCTATTAATGGACAAGGTATTTTCAGCCTTAAAACTGTCGACGCCAAAGTCCAAAGTGGGGTGATAACTTCAACCTTTTTAAACACATACGTACGGAAACTTTATAATATGAAAACTTGTCTCCTTCCTAAGATGAAAGTAAACAACTTTTCAATTTGGAGAAAGTACTGAGAGTTAGTATGTAAATATTTTAAATTAAAATTGATGTTGTTGTTATCAAGGACGCAAAAAGTTAGAGCTAGATTGACTAATCCTTCCTGTGGGTTAGGCCGACTAACTGCCGGTTTCGGATTTGAGAAATTAGCTAGGCAAGCCGTAAATAACGTTCTGCCTCTGCGGATTTCTCACAAAAGAACGTGACAGGACGATAGTTAAGCATTTGGTTAGTGAAATTCTCAATTCGGAAACCGGGCCTAAGCGACTAAGGCCCGGTTTCTGAGTTGAGAATTTTGCTAAGCAAATGGTTAAGTATCGTCCTGTCTCTGCAGATTTCTCACAAAAGAGCGTGACAGAACGATAGTTAAGTATTTGCTTAGCAAAATTCTCAACTCAGAAACCGAGCCTAAGTTCACAGGATGGTATAGATGCTGGCCAAGCCTACTACTCCATCTAAAACAATGTACCGGCACTGCAGCATCCAAAGTTTTAGTACGGTCGGCCACAGTGACAGATACCCCATGGCAGCTCTTACCGCGTGCGGCATAAGTACGCCAATCGAACAAAAAGGGGTATCCTAGCGTGTGGCCGACCGTACCTATCAGTGGAAATGCCACTAAGGCCCGGTTTCTGAATTGAGAATTTTGCTAAGCAAATACTTTAGTATCGTTCTGTCACGCTCTTTTGTGAGAAATCTGCAGAGACAGGACGATACTTACCCATTTGCTTAGCGAATTTCTCAATTCCGAAACCGGGCTTAGATCATCTGTCAAACTTGACAAGTCTATGATAGTATAATTTAGGTGCACGTGGTATAAAAGTACCTACTACAATAGAGTGTCATTTTAAAGAAAATGCTTCAAATATCTACTAACTTTTAAACCGGAGGTAAAATTACTGCGAAGGCATATAAGTGCTCATCATCATCATCATCAGCCTGTTAGCACTCCCTCCTGAGTAAAGGCCTCTTCATGCTCACGCCACCTCTCACGATCCTGTGCCAGACGCAACCACTGTTTTCCGGCTACTTGGGCTATGTCGTCGGATCATCTGGCTGGTGGTCTGCCAACCGATCTCTTCCCCTCTCGGGGTCGCGATTCCGCAATGGGCATTGTCCATCTGCCATCGGTAGATGCGTCTCGCTAGGTGTCGTGCCCACTTCCACATCAAAGAAGTTATGCGTTTTCCGACGTCTGCCACTTTTGTGCTGCTTCTTATTACAACGTACACAATTTTACAGTGATTTTAACTGAAATGCCATAACGATCATTATTTTCCCATAAAAATATAACTTTTCAAGCAATTTAAATGCATGGAATGTCTCTTCGCGGTCATTATCATTACGATTTGAATGCTTTCCGAATGTCATAAAGTGAATTTTATGACATCGAGTGGATTTTAGAGCATCGTCGTAAAATTAAGTGTCATTAACTACCAACTTATTCAAAGTACTTCATAGATGGCGCGTATGTGCCCATACAAGAACCGGAACACGACTGTTAAATTTAACTTAGCACATATTAATTTGGACAGTTGCGTTCCGGTTCTTCTATGGCCACACCTGTAAGCGTTTGAAACACGTTTTGACGATACTTTAGCTGAAAAAAATAAGCGGCGCGCGAAAATATCAAAACGTTTATGAATGTCAACACGACATTGGCTGCGTTAGATAGCTCTCACCCTGCTCTCACCTAATTTTAGGGTTCTATAATGAGCACTTTTTCGATTAATTGCAGCTGCACGGCACCTAAGGCCCGGTTTCTGAGTTGAGAATTTTGCTAAGCAAATTAGTATTAATAAAGTATCGTCCTGTCTCTGCAGATTTCTCACAAAAGAGCGTGACAGAGCGATATGTAAGTATTTGCTTAGTAAAATTCTCAATTCAGAAACCGGGCCTTAGACTTATTGAAATGCCCACAAAGACGCATTTCACGAAGTCTCCGTTGCATGTGCGATAATCTTGCATTTTAGCGTTACGCCACAGACTCGTGATTTTTCCGATTTTACACTTTTCCTTCACTACAGGCGTCTAAAAAACGCTTAGGTTTTTATAAATCTCTCTACATACAACGTGTTACAAAACATCCTAACTCTTTTTACAGGGTGTAACCTACTGGTCAACAGGATGTCAATTCTGTAAGAAAAAAGTTGAAAAAAACAATTTATATTTTATAACCTCAAAATTGAAAAATGTTCATAACTTTTTTGTTCTTGGTAGGTACCTATTAGCTCAAATTTAAAAATTTGTTTGTGGGTGTAGGTGCATTTGCATAGGTTTGAGTTGTTAAAACATTGTGAAAGTCAATGAAAACATTATTTAAAAAATACTTTTCTCCCGCCACAGCGTTCACATTTTATTAATTTAAAAATCAACGGAACGTCATAGAGCAAAAAAAAAAGTTGTTTGTGATCCCTATTACCGGGTGCTATTACCCTGTAAAAAGAGTTAGCATCTTTTGTAACACCTTGTAGATAGACAATGTACCTATGCAGCTAGCTGATGATGCTGTTATCCTATTATCAAAGCTATTATTGTCTAGGCCCATAATGCTGAACGCAACGTGCTCAAAGCAAACGGCCGATGCTTTGGCGTTGGCCCTAAAGGAGGGACCATAAATTTGCCGCCATGTGCAGGGCTTTCAATGATTTCGGCACGAACCTAGCGGAGAGGTTATCGCCATAGCTTGTGGTTATAGTTGTTGACCAGCAAGTCTAGCATCAAGAGACACTTCGTGGTTCAACACTAGGCCTTTAGGTAGATATTTTATGCAAGGTTTTGTTTTGTAAAGTGACACCCGAATCAGGAACAATAGTTTTAGTAATGCTTGAAACTAAAAATTATTCACACATGAACACCATTTTCCGAAAGATAAAACAGTTTCAAAGCAGTGGTTAGGTTTGTTTGTAGCGGGACAGCAACTATTTTCTATAATAATTAATCTCAGGTATTGAAAATATTCACAACATTGTTCTAATTATAATTAACTAGCTTTTGCCCGCGACTTCGTCCGCGCAGACTTAGTTTTTTTTCCCGTTATCACAATAAAACATAGCTTATAGCACTCAGCAATAACGTAGCTTCCCATTAGTGAAGGATTTTTTATAATCGGATGAGTAGTTTTGGAGATTACCCCCTACATACTTACATACTTACAAACTTTTCCTCTTTATAATATTAGTGTTGATAGCTAGTGCCCACGACTTCATTCACGTGGCTAAAAGAAAAAGGATAAACGTGGTGATTTTGCAAATTGTATCTAGCATATTTTTTACCACCTAGTAGGTATGATGTACTTAAAACACACCCCCTGCACTATCAAAGCGTTGGCCCGAGATTTCGATCCCGTGGACCACGCGTTGTTGTCTGCTTCTACCAAACTGAACGGAGCAAAGATGCAGATACCACAGACTATACCTACTGTTATAGGCGTCTAACTGATTTAACGCGGGTTACCTACATTTCAAGAAACACTCAAAGATTATCTTTTCTTTTTAGCCCTATCCTATTATTTTGAGTCCGCTAATCTGCTACTCCTTATTGCAAACTTTCAGTCTGGGTTGTCTCTGTTCAGCCCCAAGTCTTCGTGCCTTTGTGGCCTTTGTGGTCGTTGTGGACACTGCCTCTACCGATGTTAGATAGCCCTAATGCGTAGTTTGATACCCAAGTACACACGACAGCACGAAAGACTGTACACTTTTGTTGTAAAGTCGCCTGTAACGTTACCGAATAGAGTGCTAGCTTGTAAGGGTCGACGTGCTGTCGTGTGTACATCTCGTTTGCTTGCGCTGTTTGGTGAATGAATATTTATCAGCATTCGCTGCAGTACGTCACAGGTCTCAACATCTCTCTGGCGTTCAATAAAACTGTAAAAGATCTCCAACAGAGCTAGTTAGCGTCACCTACTCGTATTAAAGGCACAAAATTACTTAACAGAGAAAAACTTTAAGAAATTTTATTTAATTTAATCGCATTATACCATTTCAAAGAGAACGATCATAATAAATGGGTTATGTATGACACAGAAAATATGAGATAATATCAGGAAATACTTAACCATATTATTTCTATCACATTGAATAGTGTTTTTTTCTATGAGCTACTCTTCTGAAACACCCAACGCGTCTTCTTAGCATCTACGATGCCATAGTCCACATAGTCTGAAACAACCGTTTTGAATCGTCGGTCTTATTCTTCTTTCGTGTTGAAAGTGTCACACACACACGTCGCGCTGGGGTCGCCTCCAGGAAATCCGATAAGCTGCACTGTGGAGCATCAGTCCCCGTAGCATGACTTTTATCGAGGCGGATTTATCCAACAAAATGGCGGTTTATCAGCATTTTTGACGTCTATAGTGGGTTATATATCGTCGAAAGCGATATATAACCCACTGTAGACGTCAAAAATGCTGATAAACCGCCTTTTTGTTGGATAAATCCGCCTCGATAAAAGTCATGCTCCCCCGCAGGACAGGTATGACGACGCGAAGTTGTCGGTATGGTTTAAGATTGTAACAAAACATCTCTTCTGGCTCTATTTCTCACATATCTTTCATGCGGGCAACACCACCACGCAGGCGGTTCAGGGATTTTCACATGCTCCAATCTTCTCGTCAGTCTGAAGTATGTGGAAAGCCTATCAGAGTTGTCAACAATGAATAGGCGAGACTCTGATATTATGTAAAAGTGCACCTGTCCAGTGTCCGGTCCTAGGTACTTACTTAATGGAAATAAAGCGATCATGTTACTAATGTTACACCATCAATAGCTGATGTTATGGGACTATGGTCGCTCGGGACTCTACACTTGCACGGTACGCACAGCTGATTTTTTGGTCAGAACATCGTATCTTTATTTTTCTTCGAGGTCTGGTGCATCCTATTCTTCCCTGAATAACCAGCAATCAGCAATGCACTCAACGGACGACCCATTTCGTCTGGCCAAAAGATCTCAGGATGCAACCGCAACTTTGTAAAGAGCTTTGATAAAACTGCTGGATGCAGAGTTTTTAAAGTAAGGATTTATTGGCTCTTTCAGATTGTAAGTAGCTATCACTGAACTTATGTTTTTTGCCTGTTTTGAGTAATTAAACTTGTAGATTTTTCCTTTATTGCTTTGTTGATATACCATTTTTGTGACAGTGACGGATGACAGCGATAATTAAAAACAACTTCTTCACTGTTGTGCATCGTTTGAGTTTTGCGGCACATTTGGGCCTGTTTGGTGCATTAAAATTCACCGTTGTTCAGTTTTCGATGGTTTTACGAAAGTAAATAGCTCAACGCTACGTGATGATGATGACAGAGGGTCTTTGGTAAATGGTTGTGTCGTTCAATTTTTTACAAATAGCCACTATATGATAATCTTTGTGTGTTTATTTTGCTCCTAAGCACCAAAGCGTGATAATATGTAGCCTATATGTTATTCTGATGTCTCAGCTATCTACATTCCAAATTTCATCCAAATCCGTCCAGCGGATTCAGCGTTATAAGGTAACAAACACACTCACTCACTCACAAACTTTCGCCTTTATAATATAAGTAGGATAAACCCGCGTAGCCCATGCAAACAGTGATATTATTTTGACCTCGCGCTACACCAGCGCCCCTAGCGGCAAAGAGCGTGGTAGCCCTCACCGCGTCAACTCATTACTTCACGCAATAAATAATAGAGGGCGCCACTAACGACCGCGAAAGTCATATAAAACCCCTGAGAGGTCGTTTGTACGACCCACGGCTACGCCAACAGCTATTAAGACCAATAAGCGGGCGCCTAAATCAATTTTTAATTTGCACCAGTGAGATGACAACTTAAAAGTGAGTTATTTGGCCTGGTTTTTACGAGCCGCTTGGTCCTTCGTCCAGCCCCTCTACCCTTGACGCGTTTTTCCAATACGGCCGCAATATGGCGCAATTTACAAAATGTAATATTTTACAAATTAAGACGCATTTTGTGTTTTTATTTAATAAAACAGCCTTACCTTTGAATAAACATTACAAAATATTTAAAATCAAAGCATTACATTACCCCAGGGGGGTTACCCTTGACGCTATTGCGATCAAATTGAAAAAGTTTTGAAATTATTTTGTCTTTGAATTCGCATAGTAATGCTTTGATTTTAAATACTTTGTATTGTTTATTAAAAGGTACTTAAGGCTGTTTTATTCAATAAAAACACAAAATGCGTCTTAATTTGTAAAATATTAATTTTTTTTAATTGCGCCATATTGCGGGCCGTATTGGAAAAATGCGTCAAGGTTAGAGGGGCTGTGCCGTTTATTTTCACTCCTCACTCACGAGGAAGCTGATTCAAACGTAGAGTACTTAACTAAGGCCTTTTGCATCTATGTAATGAGATGATTTAGGTATACAGTGGCACCTTCACTCGCACTAGATGTATGAAGTGACCACTCAACGCTGCAGTGCCTGGGACATTGTTTAGATGGAGTAGGCTAATTTATAATTTTGTTGATAAATAAACTTTGTTTCAGCATCATCATCATCATCATCAGCCCACCTCTGCCCACTGCTGGGTATAGGCCTTTTTCCTCTCACGCCACCTCTCACGGCCGCTAGCCATCCGCATCCATGGACCCTCCGCCGCTGTGACAATGTCGTCCGACCATCGGGCTACTAGTCTTCCGACTGATCGTCGTCCAGGGGCCTTAGCCTGTAACACAATGACGTATCAATGGCGTCCCAGGTTGAAGGACAAAACCGGGATTTTTTCGTTGTTCTCCTACAACCAGCGAACTAATCCTCTAGAATTAGACTCATAATATTCTTTGCTGTACTACAAAAACATTAAAAGGACCGACACTGGACCGGCAGCATTACTAAATCGTAATTGTAGCCGTCAACTGGGAGTCCATTTTGGTACCATTGCGTTACAGACACAGGCCCGGTTTCTGAGTTGAGAATTTCGCTAAGCAAATGGGTAAGTATCGTCCTGTCTCTGCAGATTTCTCACAAAGGAAGGCGTGAAGGAGCGATACGTAAGTATGTGCTTAGTACAAATTCTCAACTCAGAAACCGGGCCTTAGACTTCTGGAGGCGCTCAGTTATTGAGAAAGAGGTTGCCTCAACTGGACTCGGCTGGAAAGAGGTAGAGGCTGCCGCGAAAGACCGCGAAAAATAGAGATCTTTCTTCGAACCCTATGTCCCTGATAAGGGATGAAAAGATATCATCATCAAGACAAAACCCAACAAAATAATCGTGAATCCGGTAACGAGCCAACGAGTCAAATTATGTAATGTCATGTTCACTAATCCCGTTTGTGAAGTTAGCCAATAACCCAGGGCAGGGGCCTTAGCCTGTAACGCAATGGCGTATCATTGGCGTCCCAGGCAGAAGGACAAAACCGGATTTTTTTCGTTGCTCTCCTACAACCAGCGAACTAATCCTCTAGAATTAGACTCCCTATATTCTTTGCTGTACTACAAAAACATTAAAAGGACCGACACTGGACCGACAGCATTAATAAATCGTAATTGAAACCGTCAACCGGGAGCCCTTTTGGCACCATTGCGTTACAGGCTAAGGGCCCTGAACGAAGTAAACTACACAGCGCGTCATCGGTGTGTGCCGCGGATCGGAAGCGGCCACATTGGATTCCGGGCACGGACCCGTGATATGGGTTGAGCCTCGCTGACGGGACCTTACCCTGGATTTCAGCAAGTTTCCTTACCTAACCCTCTCGTCCAAAAACGCAATTCTCGCGCGAATAAGTAACGAGAAAATAATAAAATTGCAATCAGCCATGTCAAAGGTCAATCTCATGTTCACAGAATTTTGTGTTTTTCTTAACTATAAACTAGTGGTTCGCCCCGAACTATGAACTCGCGACCCCATATCTCAGCAACCCCTCGACCGATTTGGCTCATGTTCGAACTTAAAAATTTTCTTGGCCTTATTTACCTGCCTACCAAATTTCATGACGATCCGAGTAAATTTACTCAAGTTATCGTCGAACGAACATTCATACATGCATACATACATACAAACACCGGATTGTTCCAGTGGACTCGGAGAACTTCGCTCGCTTCGCTCGCTCGTTCAATTATTATCAAAACTAACACTCATCATCATAGTAAGGGCCTCTTCATGCTCACGCCACCTCTCACGATCCTGTGCCAGGCGCAACCACTTTTTTCCAGCTACTTGGGCTATGTCTTCGGACCATCTGGCTGGTGGTCTGCTAACCGATCTCTTCCCCTCTCGGGGTCGCCATTCCACAATGGACTTTGTCCATCTGCCACCGGACTTCTATAGAAAACTGGTGTAATTGCTAAATGACGACTGCCTTTTTAATGCTTGAAGGAACCTGCCACAACGGACTCTGTCAAGCCCCCAAAACGCCCGCACCTTGCTAGCCTTGCTTTCAATCCTTATCAAATCTAAAACTCAACCGAAGGTCCAGGGGTGTCAATGAAATGGGGTGTCCAGGGGTGTTCAGGGGTGCCCAGGGGTGTCCAGGTGCGTCATTTAACATTAAAGGCTCCCCCACATAGGCGTGTTTTATCGGTCGGTAGTATCGCATGCGTTATTGCGAAATCTGTCATCAGTACATTTTGTATTAGGAACGTTGCGGCGTTATTATCGCAGCAGTGTGTAACTCCATGGCCATCCTTATACAAAATGTACTAAAAACGGATATTGCAATAACGCATCGACCGATAAAAACGCGCCTTTATATTATGATCAAAATTCGAATGCTTCAGAGTAAGACCGCAGTTGACGTTTGACATGACTGGGCTTTTTCACTCGACACCACCGGTGCGCTGGGATGGAGTTTTGAACGTTCTCGTTTGGCGACCGACCCGTTTGAAAAATAAATACAGGTCAAAGAGTTAATCTCAATACTATGAGTATAAGTCCTAGGGAAACGCCTTTAAAATTATGAGGCCCTGTTTCTGAATTGAGAATTTTGCTAAGCAAATACCTACTTAACTATCGTTCTGTAACGCTCTTTTGTGAGAAATCTGCAAAGACAGGACAATACTTACCCATTTGCTTAACGAATTTCCCAATTCAGAAACCGGGCCAGAATATAATTTTATTTTGTACTTAGAGTAGTTGCACCTACAATGTGGAAGAGGATTGTATAGCTTTAATTCGAATTCGATTGCACCCTGTAGTAAGGGTAGGCATTGGCTATATGTTTCCTTTTACCTACATACAATAACACGACCAAAAAATAGCGAAACTTGTCCTCAGGCTTATTAACGGTCAATTTAAGTGGTCCGCCGAGCTTGGGCCGTAAATCTTACAGCGGGCCGGCCATTTCACACACGTTCACGGTAGCTTTGCGCACAGGGCTGGACTTAAGGAGTATAGATAGATAGATAACTCTTTATTATACACCAAAGTAAATAACATTGTTTATTTTAAACTAATTAGAACGTATATAATTGGCGGTATTATCGCTAAGAGCGATCTCTGCCAGACAATCGTTATGGAGACATGCAAGCCGTTTGATTTGAAACGGGTCGAATCGCGGTAAATTTTTGTGGATTTGACACAATATACAGGGTGTTAAAAGACCGCCAACAGACCCGAAAGCCACGCATACTAGACACGAAAACAAAGTACTTTTTCGATAAATTATTGCTGGGAAATGATTTTGGTTTTTTAGGTTATAATTTTTAAAAATATTTTATCACGCATGGACGTGTAACGCACAGAAGTCATATTGTGCAAGCGTAGGTATAAGTTTATGTTACTTAAGCTTGAAGTACTGATGTTTAGAATACATTGCGGGTTGCAATTTTAACGTCGTTTTTTGTAAGAAATATTCATAATTTTGATATGGCTTCTTGAGAAGGTATGTTAAGAACTAGATACTGAATACATTTCTGCAAAAAAAAAGTTTTGAAAAGTCCGACTTTGAACCTCATTATCTCGGAAACCGTTGATTTCCCAGGCATAGTTCCATGGGCAAAAATGTGGAGTATGATGAGGACAATACGTGGTTTCCCGCTTTGTTGGCGGTCTTTTAACACCCTGTATATCGAACAAAAATTATGTTTAACATAATTTTAAAGTAACATCTCGCAGAATTTAAGATTTACAAAATATTCACCCATATTTGAAAAGGGTCGTACCCTTGATAGGTGTTGATTCAACCCGTTATGAATAAAATCAAACTGCAATCAAACTCATAAATTTATTTACAAACGAAATAAGTACAAATCCGATGTCTCATGAATACAAATCTTGTGTCCATGGCCCGTTTTCCAAGCACAATTTCAAAGCAATTCATAGATGGCGCTTTTAGGCGTGCCCATACAAGAACCGGACACGACTGTCAAATTTCGCTTGGCACTGATTAATTTTGCGTCGCGTTCCGGTTCTTCTATGGCCACGCCTGTAAGCGCTATCTATGAACTGCTTTGCTTTGTGCGTCAAAAACGACTCATTGCGCGATCATCGCGATATCAAACATACTGGGGCCGTAGCCTGTTACGGAATGGCGTGTCGATGGCGTCCCAGCAGAAGGACAAAACCGGGGTTTCTTGTTTTTCTCCTACAACCAGAGAACTATCTCCTACAACTAGATCTAGTCCTGTCCAACGCCTCAACAATCGACCTTAAACAAAGTAATACAATATTAAGTAAACTCGACGCCTATCACCCTCCATTAGAATTTTCCTTGCCGATTTATCTCACCAAAAGCTCTCTCACAAACAAAGCTTCCTCTAGACATAACTTTTTTAAGGCTGACTATGAAAGTATTATTAAAGAGCTGAAATATATTAATTGGATTGACAAATTTGATAACTTAAGTAGTGTTGATGATGCCCTTTCTGTATTCTATGGGATAGTTAGGGAGACTATAGCTAAATATGTCCCTATATCTAATACTCGGTTCTAATACTACTAATACTCTAATACGTCGGGAACTCATATCTTTACTGAAAGAGAAAAATAAGCTACACAAGAAACTTAAAAAGTACCATAATCCTTTGGATGAGCTTGATTTTGAGTCACTACGCCGCAGATGCCAAAAACTACAGACCACCTCGTACAATAATTACATATCCCGTATTGAGTTGTCAATTAAGTCTAACCCAAAGGCATTCTGGACTTTTGTGAAAAATAAAAAATCCGGTTGTAATTCATATCCAACACAAATGAAGCTCGGCAATGTTGTCGCGAACGATGGAGACAACATATGTAAATTATTTGCAGAAAACTTTTCAAAGGCCTATGTCAACAATAATAATACAATTCCTTATGTCTCGGAAGAGATATCATCAAATTTCCTTTGCTCTCTTGCTCTCAATGAAGACGAAGTATTTGAAGAACTTAAAAAAATTGACCCAAATAAAGGTGCAGGTTCAGATGGCTTACCACCTGCATTTGTGAAGTCTTGCGCTCAAGTTCTATCTCAACCATTACTGCTTATTATGAATCGCTCCTTAAAAGATGGCGTATTCCCTCACTTATGGAAGGAAGCGCTTATCGTGCCCATCTTTAAACCTGGAGGCTCGAGAGATCTCATCACCGATTATAGACCAATTTCAATATTAGCTGTGATTGCCAAAATATTTGAAAAAATTGTTTGCAAGTACTTAACGTGGCATGTGCAAATCTCATATTTTGCCACAGCAGCATGGTTTCATGAAGTCCAAATCTACCCTAACAAATCTAGTCTCACACATTTCCGAACTCACAGATTCCGTTGATAAGCGAATCCCAGTTGAAGTAATATACACTGACTTTAGCAAAGCCTTTGATAGAGTAAACCATACTATCTTAATAAATAAACTTGAGGCTCTCGGATTGGGTGGATCTTTGCTGCAGTGGCTTGGTTCTTACCTTAACCAACGTACCTGTAGGGTGGTTGCCTGTGGTTACTCAAGCGAAGCCATTTCGGCCTCTTCTGGTGTACCTCAAGGTTCCCACTTAGGGCCCATACTCTTTAACATCTTTATCAACGATATTAAATATTGCTTCCACAATTCTCAATTTCAATTATTTGCTGATGACTTAAAGATCTCCCGACCAAATTTAACACCTGAAGACCCAATACTACTGCAAGATGATCTCAATAGGCTAGTACATTGGTGCAGTAGGAATGGTATGAGTCTGAATCCATCCAAGTGCTTTTCCATCTCATTTACCAGAAACAAAAAAACTACATCCTATGATTATTTCATTGCAGGAACTAAGCTCAATCAACTTGATCAGCATCGCGATTTAGGAATATTGATGGACAAAGAATTAAACTTTGCCAAACACATCGATAAGCTCGCGACTAAATGCTTTAAAACGCTTGGTTTTGTTATCCGCAATACCAAACACTTCAAAAAATCATCTACTAAGATTAAACTTTACAATGCCCTGGTCCGATCTCAGTTAGAATATTGTAGTACTGCATGGAGCCCTTACTACGAAGTGCATGCCAAGCGATTAGAGAGCGTTCAAAGTCGATTTCTTTACCATCTCTCGTACGGCGACCACAAAGCTAAGAAACTACCAAGTTATGCCTCAAGGTTAGCTCACTACCGCATGAGTCCTTTAGCTGATCGTAGGAAGGTCCATGACTTAGCTTTTCTTCACAAATTAGTCAATGGTGCACTTGACTGTCCAGATCTCCTAAATAAGCTATCATTTAACGCACCTAAAAGGTTACCAAGATCCAACTACATTCTTTTTAAATTACCCCGTGCTAAGACTAACCTAGGTACCAACGCACCTCTAACGAGATCTTGCCGCCAGTACAATGCTATTTCTAAATACGCCGATGCAGATATTGACATTTTCACCAAGCTCAACACCTTCAAGTCTTCTGTCAGTAAATATTTAGCCAAAGAAACTTCACGAAAAAACAGATACAGTTAGTTTTCTTTCATTCTACTTACCTAATTATATTATTTGTAAGAATTTTTTTAAATAGTTCTAGTCTCACATTTTACAAATATGTTAAAATATTAAAAGATGTATAATGCTCAAGTTCCTATTAGACAATTCAAATTTCATAATAACTTTACTGTGTTAACTAATGCATGATGTGGATGCCTGTAATTAAGAAAACAAATAGTCAGATACCTTTATAATTGTACCATTTATATAATTTTATTGTATTTTTTGTTGGCGTTCCTTAAGTAAACAAAACAAAATAAAATAAAAATAACTATACTCCTTTAGAATTAGAATCAGAATATTCTTTGCTGTACTACAAAAAAAAATAAAACGATCGACAGAATTAATACATCGTTAAAGAAGCCCACTTTGGCACCATTGCGTTACAGGCCAAGGCCCCTGATCTCGAACGGGCTCGAAATCTTGTTTTATCGATGATCGCATATAGTGCGTTTTGTCCCCTTCCTAAGTTCGGATCTGTGGTCCGGTGACTTTTTGCGGGTTAACGATGGCGCAAAGGTTTTGTGGTTTTGTTGTTTCTATCGAGTGCTGGCGACTTTTAAAGATTGCAGGGATCGTTTGATTTGTTTTCCCTCTGCCTTGCTTACCTATCTACGGACGGACGGTCATGGAATAGGTATATCACCTACTTTTAGGGTGGCATTAATAGTCGTCGACTCAATATCGAACTCAAGTAGGTGATCTCAGAAAAGTCAAATGCTAATGTCAAGCCTTGGCTAATTTCAATGTCAATCTCAAGATAATGTCTATTACTACGCTGACAGCTACTAAAGTTTGAAATTAGCTTTTGACTTTTCTGCGTTCATCTACTCAAGTACGTGATCTCAGACGACTATTAATACCACCATTATTTTAAAAATAAAGGATAAAATTATTTAGACAGTGTCCAGTACCGAATGGAGTATCTGGGACTTAATCATTTATTTTTCCTTGTATGTACAATAAAAAAATACCATGTATATGAGTTAAATGACCCAAGTATGACCGGACTGTGGAAGCACTAAAACGTCGGAACCGCGGACAGCATTAGTGTGTCAACCGAACAAAAAAAGGTATCTCAGCGTGTAACTGACCGTACATACCGCTTATAGGATACGAACCTAGCACTTTCTTGTGAGCCTACCCGCTAACAACTCGGCTGCTAGATCTTTCTCGTAACAAGAGCGCGCCTAACAAATGAAAAATGATTAAAAGGCAAGTCGGAGACCCCTTTTAGACACTAATTACTCAAGATGAATGGCGCGGAGGCTTTTACGCATGCGCTGTGATGGATTCCTGACACCCTGGCGTGCCATGGTTCAGTGTTCTACTCAAGGACACTTAAAAAGTGACACTATTCCTATTGAAGCATTTTCAAAGATCAAATTCAAAGCAGTTCATAGATGGCGTTTACAGGCGCGGCCGTCGAAGAACCGGAATATGGCTGAAACCGGAATATGAATTTGTGCCGAAAACGGCTCATTGCAAGGTAAAAAATACAGAGAAAAAGGTACCACGCGTGAATAGCTCAGCTCTCACTAATTCACGATATTCACACGTAAGTAATTGGAAAATCGGATTCAAAATGAGTCGAATCGTGGTTATTAACTTTGGTCGCTACGCTTGCAGCAGTGTCAAGAAGGTATTCTGGAAAAGAACACTTGCGGAAAAAAACAGGTCTTCCAATGCTCGCCACTTCTTATTTTCGGTCTAGGCCCACTTTTTTCAACCAGTTCTACAATTAAAGCTAAGTCTTGAATCATTCGTGAATTCTGATTTCTCAAGCGACGCAGGATTTGCCCAAGATGTTTTTTGCAACAGTTTTCCGTATGGCCGTAACCGAGGCTGTCTAATCAACCGACTAACAGTGAGGGATCGCCCTCGCTCCGTCTGAGAAACGATTTGAGAACGCTTTTGTAGCGAAGTTAATCTACGGCGGTGGGGTACAAGAAGGCGCTGTCTAAGGGTCAAAATCACCAAGGTGAAGAATTAGCTTTGCCAGCAAATAAATGTCTATAGTTTATTTGAGCAAATCGGTGTTGTAAATATTACTTAATGCATGACCAGACGCGGTTTTGCATAAAAATAGTTTTTTTTTTTGTAATTATTAATTTTCAGCCCTACCCTACCCCATTTTCAGCGCTGCCCGTTTGGGTATTAATTGAAATTAAGTTAGTCAATAATATAAACTGGTTTTCAGAATGAAAATTGAATATATTTTTTTACAAAGTTTAGGAGCTGGAATTTACCACCTTGGTGATTTTGACCCCTAAGTTTAGGGGGTATGTTTTTAGACAACGAATGAAATAAAAAATGCCTTACATCCAAACAAAAAAAAAAATTATCAAAATCGGTTCACGTAGAATAAAAGCATAAACGTAAAATCTAAAGCAACAATAAAATTATAAAATATTACGCGTCAAAATTTATATATTTTTTTAAGTCGAAAGTAGTTGCTTTTTGTGCTTCATATCTAGCATTTAGATACATTTTCTGCATCTTGCAGTGGACATTTTCTGCATCTTGCAGTTCATCATCATCAGCCTGTTAACACCCACTGCTGAGTAAATGCCTCTTCATGCTCATGCAGTGGACTTATACTAGTCAAGAATATGATAACAATGCCAAAACACCCTATATAAAATGAGAGAGAGAGAGTGAATTAATATTGAATTGGGTCCCAATTAGCCATTCTTTGTTCTTCCCTTGAATTTAATTAGTATTTTGTCCATTGTTGCAGGCACTCAACGGCGGAGGGAACAGTCGACGACCAAATTTAGTTGAATAAGGAAGGTCTTTGAGGTTTTTTTATTTGTTTTAAAACCGTGTAGTTATGTCAGCCACACGCTAGGATACCCCACGGTAGCTCTCACATCGCGTATAAATCTTCCGTTATCTCAATATATTATTGTTAAACATGTAAGTCTCTATATTCTACCTACTTTAATTTAGTGCTAATAATTATAAAACTGTAAATTAAACTTTTTTACCACGTAAAATTTAACTTTATTCGTTGTCTCTACCAATAAGTTACTCTAGCTAAGGTCTCTACAAAAAAAACTGCTGCTACTCACCGCTAGATGGCGCTGCCACGGAAAGTCAAGAAAACGAAAAACCGCCGAAGAAAAAGCTACCTTATTCAAGCCGATGTAGAGACGAGCCCTTGTCATTCTTTAGTCCCGTGTGCCTAAATACGACTGGACGGAGAACTGATAAGGGCTCGCCCTTCATCTTTGCGACGAGGCGAAGACATCTTGAAGAAACGAAACGAAAACCTGAAAAAACTGGGAGTTTATTCTCGGAAATCTCGCATTCGGGAAATCTCGAAGCCAAAATCTCATTTTGCTGCAAATGTCTATTCTCACTAAGTCATGCTCGACATAAGGCACGATATTTCTGCGAGATGTTTGACTTTTTCGCGGGTTTTTTGTTTATTTTATAAATATGCTCTATTTCGCTATCCGTAAAGCAAAAAACAATATTAACTTTTAATTATTTGCGATATTCACACATGAGGATGTCATTTAATTTTATATGTACCCCTATAATCTATTTGAAAGACAGATGTGATCTTATTCTAAGGAAAAACCCAATAAAAATGTTTGTCGCGGTGTTGTGCTGCCGGGGCTGAGGCCCAAGTTATGTATCTCGAGAAATGTTAGCAAAACTAAACAATAGGTTTAGAGAAAAGTATCATGCTCTCTTTAGTTTCTAGTTTCCTTGTGATTTGCGATAGTAGCGCCTGTTTCCCTGCAGCGGAAAATAGTCGAAGCTCCATGAAGATGTCTTTTGGTATCCCGAATACTGACTGTTCCATTTGACTGTCGATATTTGGGATGTCTCTAATCACGGAACTACAAAATTTATATGTGTCACCGGAAAATAACAAGAACCGCAGATTTACAAATTTTCTATGAAATTTATAATAAATAAATGATTATTATTATTATAATAGAGTGCTAGCGTGTAAGGATCGACGAGCTGTCGTGTGTACGATGTACTAACAGCAAGTGTAGCATAAGAATGAGTTAGCCAGTACATAATGGGGTTATGGCCCGGTTTCTGAGTTGAGAATTTTGCTAAGCAAATGGGTAAGTATCGTCCTGTCTCTGCAGATTTCTCACAAAAGAGCGTGACAGAGCGATACGTAAGTATGTGCTTAGTAAAATTCTCAACTCAGAAACCGGGCCTATATCTTTAATGCATTATAAATTTACAACTTGTTTGACGTAGAGTGGGTTATGTAGAGTTATAAACCCATAGATACGCTCTAATAGCCCATCCTTATGCTACGTTTGCTGTACTCGTGTTAAGTATAGTTAATCAGTCAGTACCTTTGTACATACATACTACCTACTATCCCTGCTTAGAATACATAAAACCTGAACATCCATGATAATTTAATTAAAAGTGTAACAAGTCGTCCGATTTTTATTTCCCTTTTAATCGAAATAAAACAGTGCGAGACAATCACTTGCACCGCGCACTATAAATTGGGCTCGATGTAATAGTCTGTTGACGATGATGAGTTATGGAAAACACCGTGAGGAAATCGTCATAGTAGTAACGTCATGAATAGCGTGGAAAATCAAATGTTCATTTTAATTTGAGAGCCTTCATAAAATGTGATTATTAAATCATGAAATCACTGCGATATGTAGAGTCGACAGCAAGTCGCTCTATTCAGTTACACGCGTGCGCTCTATTCAGTTACACTGATTAATTCAGAAACCGGGCCTGACTGCCGGTTTCTGGTTTGAGAAATTCGCTAAGCAAGCACTTAAATATCGTTCTGCCTCTACGGATTTCTCACAAAAGTACGTGACAGAATGAAAGTTAAGTATTTACTTAGTAAAATTCTCAATTCAGAAACCGGGACTAAGGCCCGGTTTCTGAATTGAGAATATTGCTAAGCAAATACTTAACTATCGTTCTGTCACGCTCTTTTGTGAGAAATCTGCAGAGAAAGGACGATACTTACCCATTTGCTTAGCAAAATTCTCAACTCAGAAACCGGGCCTTAATCATCCAATATAGATAAGTACGGTCGTTCACAGTCACAGCTTCAGTATCAATGACATTTTTGTATTAGAATGTCATTGTTCAGTATATTTGGGGGGTGACAGCATGTATGGTTCCATCATTATCTACTATTTTTCTTACGCGGCGCTTCACTTTGCATTATTGTGAGTTCTGTATTTTGAGCTGGTGTTGAAACAATTGTAGAACCTATAAGGCCCGGTTTCTGAATTGAGAATTTTACTAAGCAGAATTTTACTACCCTCGTGTTCAATTACTTACATACCTTTTTTACATACACCGTGCATTGATTGAGAACCGAATATTTTCGAGTTCAAATGTAAAAAACACACAAAGTATTTGCCTATTATGCTATTTATGCTCTTTGGCTCTCAGCTCATACAGAAACGAACGATGCGAAAGATTTCAATGAACAAAAAATGTTGCAGCCCCGAAATGCGAGTGAAAATATTCAATGGGGAAAGAGGGGTTTTAGGGCGTGATACAAAAGCCAACAGTAGTCAAAAAATTACGCTGCTACTTTAATTTCAAATTCATATTCATATTCATTCATACTTAAAAAAATATTCATATAAATTTATTGTGTATCGTGTAACAGGTTGTTTACAGGTGGTAAGTATTTGTAATTAATTATTTAAGTGAATTACACGACACCCAGTTAGGGCACTACAATATAACAAAATTGTCTAATACAATCAGGAGGAAAAAATTATAAAATTCTTAAATTACAAAAAATAGACACAAAACGTAGAGGTATGTTGATTATAAAATACAAGATGTTAAAAGACCGCCGACAGACCGGAAAGGTCTAGACTAGACACCAAAACTTTTTCGTTTACAAAAGTACTTTTTCGATAAATTATTGCCGGGAAATTATATTTTTGGTTTTTAGGTTATAATTTTGAAAAATATTTTATCACTCAATGGAAGTCAAGTCAAGTCTAACGCAGAGAAGTCATATTGCGCAAGCGTTGACATAATGTAAACTTTTTTTACTTACGCTCGAGGTGCCGATGTTTAAATTAGAGCCCACTGTGCGGGTTGCAATTTTAACGTCGTTTTATGCCAGAAATATTCCAGATTTTGATATGGCTTCTTGAGAAGAAATGTTAAGAATTCCCTGTACAACACTGATTTCTATAGCTGTTTCACCCAGAGCGAGACGGGGCGCGTAAAAGTGGGAGGCAAATTCAAATTAAAAATTATTTATTGCCGTAAATTACATGTAGGTACATAATGGTGTTCTTATAGTATAGTTTCAACGTAATTTTACCAATAAGGTGTGGCAAAAGTATTATTATATATTTACAATTATTATTAATGCGGCAATGCGGCTGTATGAGTCTACGTGTGTTCGTGTCCTTTTGCGAGTATGTAGTTGTAGTTGTAATGCAATAGATCTATTTTCCCAAAATGATTCGTAGTTCAACTGCCATTTCTACATTTTATTAGCTATATCAAAAATGTTTATTTTTTTCTGACATGTACAATACATTATTGATTTGCCTAAGGTAGTTAGACTCCAATAGACAGTATAATAATGTAAGTGAATAACAGCTGAAATAACCCCTTTTTCGGCGCGAAAAACGCATCGCTCTTATTTCTTTCAGGCAATTTTTTTATTATAAAAACTATTTGCAAACCTCCGTATCAGTCATCTACTGATATAAACCAAGCAAAATCCAGCCTGTAGTTTAGAAATTAAACCTGAACTACGTTTGTATGGGAAAATGGTACTCTAGTGCCCTCTTAAGTACATTCTGAGCACATTCCTGCAAAAAAGCATTTTGAAAAGTCCGACTTTGAACTTCATTATCTCGAAAGCCGTTTATTTCCCAGGGATAGTTCCTTGGGAAAAAATTATCGATATGATGAGGACAATACGTAGTTTCCCGCTTTGTTGGCGGTCTTTTAACACCCTGTATAGTTAGTTAGGTAGGTCTGTACACACGACACAACGTCAGACTGTACACTTTTGTTGTAAAGTCACCCGTAACGTAACCGAGTAGAGTGCTAGCGTGTAAAGGTCGACGTGCCGTCGTGTGTACTTGATGATGATATGTTCATCCCTTATCAGGGACATAGGGCTCGAAGAAGGTTTTTCACGATCTTCCGCGGCAGCCTCCTAACAAGTCTAGTTGATGCAGCTTCTTTCTAAACAGGGCCCTTAGCCTGTAACACAATGGTGCCAAAATGGGCTGTCAGGTGACGACTTCAATTACGATTTGCTAACGCTGTCTGTCCTTTTAATGTTTTTGTAGTACAGCAAAGAATATTTTGATTCTAATTCTAGAGGATTAGTTCTCTGGTTGTAGGAGAAAAACGAGGAGAGCCCGGTTTTGTCCTTCTGCCGGGGCGCCATTGACCCGCCATTGCGTTACAGTCTAAGGGCCCTGAGCGCTTCCAGGGGCCTAAGTCTGTAAAGCAAAGGTGCCAAAATGGGCTGTAATTTCCTACGAAGCTTCATCATCATCATCAGCCTGCTAGCTAGAGCATGGAATACCGGAGCCTTTTCCCAATACCGGTATTCATTCGGTATCAAGATTTTAAATACCGGGATACCGGTTTTTCGGTATTTTTCGGTATAAAATTTTTGTTATATTAAAAAATATTAAATTGTTATAAAATAGACGAATAGAAAATTTAAAATAAGTGAGTTTATTTAATTGAACGATAATATTAATTTATACTAGCTTTTGCCTGCGACTTCATCCATCAACTCGGAGCCTATTTTGGCACCATTGCGTTACAGGCTAAGGCCCCTGGACTGCAGTCCAAAATAAGAAAGTAATCGGTTTTAATTAATAAACAAAAACCGGCGTTTATACTTATAGGTTTTTACAAAAAAAAATATTTGTGGGTTTCTAAAACCTGTTCACATCACTATTCCGCACGGCGCACTCGCACGCATCGCATGCGCGCGAAATTTTGATATTCCACACTTGTTTCAGAGTTTTATCTGTAATACCGAAAATACCGAAATTCCGGTATTAAGATACTACAATACCGGTTTTTCAAATGTAGATATTTAGTCCGGGATCCCGGTTTTTCGGTATTACCGAAAACCATTATCCATGCTCTACTGCTAGCAACCGCTACTGTGTAAAGGCCTCTTATGTCTTATGTTAACTTGAATGACTCAAAATTTCAAATTCAAATATTCAATTCAATGAGAGAGTTGAGCTTGAGCGGCAGATTCGTGAGGAAGAGTGGATGCCACTCCGATTCACATCAAAAATTAAAAATAGTAAAGATCTGATGAAGAAGATGAAACAGGTAGACGAGTGTTTATGTACCTCGCACATAGACACAACCATACCGCGATACAGATGAGTTACCGCGCCATCTAGTGTGCAGTGGCAGAACTAAAAATTATTATTATTATCGTTTTTTTTTCCATCATTTGCTAGAGTTTAAGAGTAGCTTAGGTGACAGAAGAGACTGAGAAAAAAATAAGGAAACTTCATCTTTGTTACGATTATCCAGCATTTGACCATTCTTTTAGGCCGAGGCCCCACTACTGCGTTGCGCTGCGTTGCGTCGACGCTGCGTCGTTATCCATATTATTTTTTATACATGCCCCATTACACCGTTGCGTCGTCGCGCGCGACGTTTCAACGGATCGACGGACAAGAGACGAAGCGGGGGGAGGGTGATGCGCTGCGTTGCGCTGCGTTGTCGGTTCGACGACGGACACGTTTGTATCTGTCCATTGCGAAGGCTGAACTGAGACGCAGATGCGACGGCGTGTATACCCTCTTGCGTCGCGACGTCGTGCGTCGTCGCAACGCAGATGTGGCATACAATGCGTCGATCCGATGCGACGACGCAACGCAACGCAGCCCAGCGCAACGCACTAATGGGGCCTCGCCCTACTTACCCGACTTGGCGAAGCAAAAAGGAGAGTTATGATTTCAGCATGTAAGTAGGTATGTTAGTAGTAATGAAAATAAAGAGAAAGAGTTGAAGAAGTCCAATGTTGCGTTGCGCATTATACAGGGTTTGATATGTGAACATTTTCAATTTGTCTAGTGTATTTGATACAGGAATCGATTTTGTGCTTTATCTTTGCGCGCGGGCGATTCACTATGCAGTATGCACGGCGCCTTAAGGCTCGGTATAAGGCTAACTAGCGCCACCAATGTTAAAAAAATCATATCTTCATTTAGAAGAAATTTCTGAAAAAATCCTAAGATGAGCCTATGCGCCACGCTTTTCTAGATTTTTAAGTGTAGATACCCTCTTCGAAATTTACTTTTAAGCAAAAAAATTTTCGATAACCGCCAAAAGCGGCCGTTTTTGGCGGTTATCGAAAAATTTTTAGTTGAGTTGGGTACCTACACTTAAAAATCTAGAAAAGCATGGCGCATGAGCTCATCTTAGGATTTTGTCAGAAACTTCTTCTGAAGGGACATAATTTTTTCAACATTGGTGGCGCTAATTAGCTTTATACCGAGCCTTAAGTTCGAACATGAGCCAAATCGGTTGAGTGAGGGGTTGCTGAGATATGGGGTCGCGAGCTCATAGTTCGGGGCGAACCACTAGTTATTTATTAAGAACTAAGATTCCTACGATTGTAGACAATCTGTAGTCTAGTGAGGAAGAGTGGATGCCACCCCAATTCACATTAAAAATTAAAATTAGTAAAGATCTGATGAAGGTAGGAAAATTGACGGCCACGAGATTATGTACCCCACGCGCAGACATAACCATACCGCGATGCAGGTTAGTAACAGCACCATCTATCGTGCAATGACAGAATTAAAATTAAATAAATCTGGATGCACTGCAGTGCCCCCGCCAAGTCGAGCAAAAAAGCGGCACGGCCGTACCATACTTTTCTCAAAGCTTATTGTTACCGTAATTAACATTGTTTTATTTCGTTAATTCGCTGTTTGGTCATATTTTCCATCATTTACGAGAGTTAAAGAGTAGCTAGGCGACAGTAGACAAAGTAGTTAGGTAGTTTGAAAGGTTTTTCTAAGGCTCCACCACAAAGGCACGTTTTTTTCGTTCGATGCGTTATTGCGATATCTGTTTCAGTTAATATTGTATTAGGATAGCCATGGAGTTACACGCTGCTGCGATAATAACGTAATGGCTTTCCCAATACTGAAAACAGATATCGCAATATTGTATCCGATATTATCGACCGATAAAACGCGCTTGTGTGGGGGAGCCTTTATGAAACAATTTTTTCACGGACTAGCACGGTATGCAAGAGGTTGAGGGTTCAAGTCCCGTCCTGCCTAAAGGGGCATTTTTCTCTTGACGCATTTTTTTTTTTTTCAATATGGCGCGCGGCTTAGTTGGCTCCACGCGTATTGACTTGTCTATCCTGTGGGCTATCCTGTGGGCTGGGCCGACGAAGCTGTCAGGATGGTATAGGTGCTGGGCAAGGGTAGAGGGGCAGCCCCTCTACCCTTGACGCACTTTTCCAATACAGCCGCAATATGGCGCAATTTACAAAATTTGATATTTTACAAATTAAGACGCATTTTGTGTTTTTATTGAATAGAACAGCCTTACCTTTGAATAAACATTACAAAGTATTTAAAATCAAAGCATTACTATGCGAATTCAAAGAGAAATACATTTTTAAACTTTTTCATTTTGATCGCAATAGCGTCAAGGGTAACCCCTCTGGTCCATCCATGTAACAATAAGTGCAATGATCAGTAACCCTCAGGCAAACAGCAATATACAGGGTGTGTGTTTGGTACCTAAAAAAATCCAATAATTTCCCAGCGATATCATAAAGTTAAATTAACTTATCTTGGTGTCAGGAAGGTATGCCTTGCGTTTTTGTTGGCGGTCTTTCAACACCCTGTATCGGGTAGCTGCAGCCCTTGACGCATTTTTTTTTCTTCAATATGGCGCCATTTACAAAATTCAATATTTCACGAATTAAGACGCATTTTATATTTTTATTGTACAAAATAAACATTATAAAGTATATAAAATCAAAGCATGACTATGCGTATGTAAAGATAAATTCATTAAATACTTCGTCGATATAAACGCAACAGCGTCAAGGTAAAGTGATTAAAATAAATGAAATAAATAAAATAAAATTGATTGCACAACAAGTGTCACAATGATTAAATCCCTGCTTCCTGGAGAAGGGTAACCTGTGTTTCAGGAACCAGCCCCTCTACCCTTGATGCTATTGCGATCCAATTGAAAAAGTTTAAAAATTAATTTCTCTTTGAATTCGCATAGTAAGGCTTTGATTTTAAATATTTTGTAATGTTTATTCAAAGGTAAGGCGGTTTTATTCAATAAAAACACAAAATGCGTCTTAATTTGTAAAATATTAAATTTTGTAAATTGCGCCATATTGCGGCCGCATTGGAAACATGCGTCAAGGGTAGAGGGATGTTTGATATAGAGATACCTTACGCTACACATTATAGCTAAACAGAATAATAATATGCTCACAATTACTAGTTTTCTCCCGTGACTTCGTCCGCTCTGCCATCGATAACGGGGAAAAGTATTGGCAGCTTTTTATATCGCAGGATGAAGCCGCGGGCAAAAGCCAGTATGTATACAAAATATATGCAGGTGTTTTTTTGCAGCCAATATAAAAAAAATATGACCCTATTGTGTTATTTCGAATGGATTTTAATTTAATTGAGGCAATTTGTAATGCTTTAACCGTGTTAACATTGCAACGAAGTGAAAAACATGGGTAGGTACAGTCGGCCACAGTCTTAGATACCCCTTTTTGTTCGATTGGCGCCCTTATGCCGCGCGCGGTAAGAGCTGCCAGGGGTATCTGTGACTCTGGCCGACCGTACTTGCCACGTTGTGTTGTAACGAAATACTGAGTTATGTTATAGAACAACTGCGTTACATACTCGGGCCCCAGTAAGTAACTTTTGTATGGACGGTATAGTAGTAGAAACACGTTACATAGGCGCACCTCACGTATTTATTGACTTTGTATTGCCTGTAGACTAGGCCGACTAACTGCCGGTTTCTGAGTTGAGAAATTCGCTAAGCAAATGGGTAAATATCGTCCTGTCTCTGCAGATTTCTCACAAAAGAGCGCGACAGAGCGATACGTACGAGTAAGTATGTGCTTAGCAAAATTCTCAACTCAGAAACCGGGCCTAAGAATGGTATAGGTGCTAGGTGTTCAGTGTCTCAGGCACTGCAGCGTTCGACCGAATGGTCTCTTCACCCATCTAATGTGAGTGAAGGTGCCACTGGACGCTGTATAATTCATTTCTCCATATAAACTCTATTTTTAATGGGAAACTTACAAAAACTGCTTTTAAATATATGTGCCCAAGTTAATGTACAGTCAATGAGAACTAAAAACACCTCTGTAGTCTGTTATGGCACTCAGCATAAGGCTGAGTATCGAAAAATATATATGTCAGGGTATCGCTTACTCTACAATACCTAAGTCAAGATAGGGACAGCAATGAGAATACTCAGAAGAACCACTTTTGGGTTAGCCTGTAAATATCATTGCTAGTTTATGGTTCAACAAAAGTAGCGTAACCTCGCTGAGCGTAACGGAAAATCCCAAATTATCAGTTTTTTTTACATTTAGGCACTACTAAGCATAGCGCCTTCTTCGTGCCTCTCCACTAATGGAGATCTCACATTCTTTTATTTTGGTTGAATACAAACAATTTAATTATGAGAATTCCAAGTGTACATAATTTTTTTTTTATTCCCTGGAATTTAGACCTTAGGGTCTAGATTGGCTTGGCCGCGCAGTAGTAGATGCGGGTTTTGAGTTCGCGTGGGTTCGCAACTCAAAACCCGCACTTCTTCGCGGCCAAGCGGCAGTAGCAGACGACCACTGATGATGATAAAGACGCGTAATAACAGGTCGAAATTCTTCGACGTCCGGACTTTAGTCCACGAACTGATACTTACTGATAGCAGCGTAACGGAAATTATTATTTTTTACAGATTTTTTTAAATTTTGAAGCTCAACTGAGCAATTTTTTTTTTGTTCAGCTATTTTTTGGTCACGGCAATAAAAATATTTTCTCCTTGCTTCGGCCGACTTGGGTCCTTATATTAGACTATATAAGGACTTCCAGGTACCCCATGGCAGTGTATGTACAGGTGGACTGATACTTGTGTCATAGTTGGTGCGAGTCACGACGCGCAGGGTTGTCACAATGGCTGCGGGAGCCGGAACTCGCTAATTGGTACAGCCCTGGGCGGTTCTGAGTCAACGGATGCGGACTTTCCACGGGACAGCGAAAGCTGTGGAGCCGAATAAGGCTCAGTAGGACGCACAACTAGCGCAGCCAATGAAAAAAAAAACATATCTTCTTTTTGGATGCCTTATTTGATAAAAACTCGCCTGCAAAATCTCAACGCATGCGAATTCAAAGATAAAAGGATTAAAAAACGTTGTTAATATGAACACAATAGCGTCAAGGGTAACCCCCCATTCGGTGGCTTCACGAACCTCGCTGAATACAATCTTTATTTTTCCTTAGTTCCCGTCCCGGTCAGGCTCTATTTATCCCGTAGAAAACGTCGCTAGCTGTGCAACAACATTCCTAATTGTATTTACTATTCTAACATCTTAGCCTATCACTTTGTACACAAGATAGCACGTCAGACTGTACACTTTTCTTGTAAAGTCGCCCGTAACGTAACCGAGTAGAGTGCTAGCATGTGAGGGTCAACGTGCTGTCGTGTCTACAACTGTTTGTTTTCTTTAAAAAATAAAAATAAATAAATAAAAAAACTCTACATCTTTCCTTCGCCCGTCAAACTTCTGACTTGTAAGATCACCATTTGTTCGCAGTTTTTCCGGGGCTTTCCGTGACTGGTTAAACTTTATTTTTTTCAAAAAATATTTATTGATACATCTGTCTGAGAATATTTTACACCTTTTTCTGACGAAGAATTTCTAGATATTTAAAATTTCTCATTGTTTTGCCTCTTCTTTGTCACAGTCTTTTCACGTGTCGTCGAATTGCTCCACGTCTTAACAACGATTTATACAGCAGCGTCCAGTGGCACCTTCACTCACACTACATAGATGGATGAAGAGACCACTCGGCGCTGCATTGGCTGGGACATTGTTTTAGATGGACTAGGCTTGCCCAACGCCTATACCATCCTGACATGAGAAGCCTAGCCCACAGGAAAGACAAGTCAATACGTGTGGAGCCAACTAAGCCGTATTATTTAGCCATCACAGTTAATCGTACGAGTTAGTGGCCACCCCTGGTGTCAGAGTTTTTAGGCCGCCCAAAGGGCCTCTGACATGGCTTAACGATTGTTATTAATCAATAAAAACCGGGTTCGTGCCTTCTGAAGCACTCAGATATTATGGCCACTAGCGGTTACCCATCCATGGACTGACCGCGCCCATCAATCGCCAATCGATTAAGAATGGCTATTCTAAATAGGCCGTGAGCGCTTCCCCTTCCATCACATGTAGCCATCACAATAAGTATAAATAAATATAGATTTTGTCCGTGTTTCGTCCTAAAAGTAGAGCGGGACGGGCGAGTCACTCAAATGGTATTAACGAAAACACCTGAGCCGGTCGATTCTACCGTGAGGTTAATCGGCGATTAGCTAACCTGAGGTTAAAGTAGATGTGACACACGCTAGGATACCCCTTTTTGTTCGATTGGCGCCCTTATACCGCGCACAGTAAGAGCTGCCATGGGTTATCTGTGACTGTGGCCGACCGGTAGTATGCAGGATATTGTCGTTATTGCGGTATTAAGCTATGCTAGCACAATATGATGTTCCAACTAACATAATTAATTATCATAGAGATGCTATTGTGAATATAGTGCGGGCATGAATGAAAAGAGGCACTCAATCTCAAGTGCAAGAAAATCTAGGTACACCAATCATCATCATCATCATCAGCCCACCTCTGCCCACTGCTGGGTATATACCTTTTCCCCGTCGTTGTTTGTAGTGATCAGTAGAAAGCCTACTTAAAGTTCCGCTATCGAATTCGATTGCACCCTCTAGTGGTTAGAAAGAAGATATGTTTTTGTATTTGGGGTATTAGTTATGTCATTCTAACCCCTTCATAGATACATGCCCGCACTGGGAATCGAACCGGGTACCTCTTACTTCAGAGTCCACTGTTCTACCCACTAGACCACCACACCTTCAACCTTTGTTTAATTTCAAAGTTACGTACATTTGTGAATTTGTAGTAGCAATACCACTCGCTAACGGTGAAGGAAAACATCGTGAGGAAACCCGCGGCTCAGTTGGCTCCACACGTATTGACCTGTCTTTCCTGTGGGCTTCGTCGACTAAGCTGTCAGGATGGTATAGGTGCTGGGCAAGCCTACTCCATCTAAAACAATGTCCCAGGCACTGCAGCGCCGAGTGGTCTCTTCACTTATCTAGTGTGAGTGAAGGTGCCACTGGACGCTGTATAAATCATCTCATTACGTAGATGCAAAGGCCTTAGTTTTTTCTAACCCCTTAATCAGCGATTAAACGGTTTGGCGTGACTGGCCCCTTCCAGTCACACTTCCGGGCGTGATGGAAAAACTTTGAGTGCCGCTGTATCGAGATCATTAATTAGACTGCAGAAATATAGAGTGCGCTCTATTTTTAGAACAGGGAATATCATCGTGAGCAGACCATAATAAGGTCCAGCTTCGGTAGACCATATTATCCCCTCTACCCTCGATAGCCCCTCTGCCCTTGACGCAATTTTTTAATTAAAAAACTATTTAAGGCGCCGTGCATAGTGAATGGCCCGCGCGCAAAGAAAAATGCACAAAATCGATTCCTGTATCAAATATACTAAACAAATTGAAAATGTTCACATATCAAACCCTAGAATTAGTTGAGACCTATCAACACAGCCAGTTTCATGTTTATATCTATAACAGATTGCAAGATATTTTGCTTGAAAAAAAGTGCGCCGCCTATTTTTTTTCAAGCAAAATATCTTCAAAACGTTTATGAATGTCAACACGAAACTGGCTGTTTTAGATAGGTCTCACCTAATTCTAGGGTTTGATATGTAAACATTTTCAATTTGTTTAGTGTAAGTACTTATTTGATGCAGGAATCGATTTTGTGCATTTTTCTTTGCGCGCGGGCGATTCACTATGCACGTCGCCTTAAGACGCATTTTATATTTTTATTGTACAAAATACTAATAATATTGACAGCGGTCACGGTAACGGTTGGGCAGGGAGTGCTAACAATCCCTGGAAGAGATCCAGCTGTCATACCAACCTACATCAAGGCCGCAGCAGCAGGCTCAGCACAACTGCCTCAGACCGGCTCAAATGGAAGAAACATGAAGAGGCATACGTCTAGCAGTGGATAAATAGATGCTGAAGAATAAGGCTATTTTGTACAAAAAACTAAGGCCTTTGCATCTACGCAATGAGATGATTTATGTAGCGTCCAGTGGCACCTTCACTTACACAAGATGGGTGAGGTGACCACTCGACGCTGCAATGCCTGGGACATTGTTTTTAGATGGAGTAGGCTTGCCACCTGAATACCATCCTGACAGCTTAGTCGGCCTAGTCCACAGGAAAGACAAAGTTATTAAGGGTGGAGCCAAAAAGTCGCATGCTTTCCAACTATTTCTTTGACGGGTCACACGATTATAAGTACAAGATTATCTTTAGTTTTCAGTCTAATAGGTACCCGGAAGCCGCAGATTAAAATTCAGACTTCCATACTCTGAACTAGAGTTTCATCAGTGGCAAAATACTTACGGACCACAACATAACTTTTTACCTGCTTTTTACCTGACTTCTTGGCTTATTTGACACGTTTCGTATGCGTTGACACGCACGAGGTCGGCTACGCGGGCATAAATAAATGAAAATGTAGAGTTCGGGGTAATTTTTGGTTAGCAGCGCCATCTAGTGGTGGTGGTTTTACACTGAAGTAATTTGACGTTTTCAGTTTACTCTTTTTTGTGACAAAATTTGAGTTATTGCTTATGAATTTTTTTTTTGTGATCTTAACATTAATATTTTAGCCGTTTAGGCTATATCCCTTTAGATGGGAAATTAGAATTTTAATAAAACATAATGAAAAAAGGACAGCGCCATCTCATGCGTAAAAATAGAACTAGAATGGCTTTGTAATGTTCCTTGCTGCTACTTAACTTAGTACTGCACTGCTACTCGACGCTAGGTGGCGCTAGAAATAAAATTATATTTTCTTCATTATTAATTTTAAAAAAATAAAAAAATAATATTAAAAAAAAACATAATTCTAAGATGAGTTACCGTTACTTCATTTTTCCTATTTCCTTAACGCCGATCTAATTTTTGTTCTTATTTTCATTTCAGTTTTCACAAGCAAGCAAAATGTAGGCAACACAATGCCCCTCGGATTGAAATGAAACTCTGACCTCAAAATAGGAATGAAACAGGTAAAGGGTTCATCTGGCAACGAAATTAAAAATGAGATTCCCGGTTCGAATTCTGGCACACACAATGAGGCATACTTTTTAACCGACTTCAAAAAGGAGGAGTAGGTATGTTTTTTTTTAATTTTTTTATTGAGGAGTGTGTTTTTTTATTTGTGTATGTTGTTTTTTTTTTCTACGTTAACCGATTTTGATGATTATTTTTTTGTTTGAAAAAATTTTGTCTTATAAAAAATGGTGAAGATCTGATGAAGAACTTCGGAGATGGAGAACGATACTCCTCAACGGACAGCAGCAAATCACTCGGAATCAGTGCAATAGCTTAATAACAGTGTACCTTTTCACCAGAAGTTTTTTTATTTTTATTTGTATCATATTATTTTAAATATGTATGTTAGTTAGGTACCTGCTTATCCAATGGTCAGTGGATTAATCTGAGACCTAATAGTACGGAAGCCGACCGCATGATCTTCACGTCACTTGATACAAAGATAAGCTCTATGGCTTCAAATAGAAAAAGTTACGCTGAGCTCGAATCAATCGGTCTTATCACTCTGAATTGGCCGAAAGGTCGAAAAAATGGGCCACTTCCGGTGCAAAAAAACACCCGATTTTACGTGATCTGATACAAGAATGAGACTGGTGGCTTCAATTAGAACTTCTTTCGGAGAGGCAGAAAAACCAAGTCTGCCAGCGCTGGAGTGGCCGGAAGTACCCGACAGACGCCCTCAAAGATCATGATTTTACTCAAAATTTACGTGATCTGATACAAGAATGTGACTTGTGGCTTCAATTAGCCCTTGATTCGCAGAAGCAGAAAAACCAAGTCTGCCAGCTCTGTAGTGGCCGGAAGTACCTGCCAGATGCCCTCAAAGATCAGGATTTGGGCCAAATTTACGTGTTCTGAATTGATCTGATACAAGAATGAGATTGGTGGCTTCAATTAGAACTTCTTTCGGAGAAGCAGAAAAACCAAGTCTGTCAGCTCTGGAGTGGCCGGAAGTACCTGACAGACGCCCTCAAAAATCACGATTTTGCTCCAAATTTACGTGATCTGATACAAGAATATGACTGGTGGCTTCAATTAGAACTTCTTTCGGAGAAGCAGAAAAACCAAGTCTGTCAGCTCTGGAGTGGCCGGAAGTACCTGACAGACGCCCTCAAAGATCATGATTTTGCTCCAAAATTACGTGATCTGATACAAGAATGAGACTGGTGGCTTCAATTAGAACTTCTTTCAGAGAGGCAGAAAAACCAAGTCTGCCAGCGCTGGAGTGGCCGGAAGTACCCGACAGACGCCCTCAAAGATCATGATTTTGCTCCAAATTTACGTGATCTGATACAAGAATGAGACTGGTGGCTTCAAATAGCCCTTGATTAGCAGAAACAGAAAAACTAAGTCTGCCAGCTCTGGAGTGGCCGGAAGTACCCGTCAGACGCCCTCAAAGATCAGGATTTTGGTGTATGGTGTACAGTATCACCATCTTACCTGTTCAGGCTATGAAAGATACTTCGTAACTGACATTAGTTCTACAGGTATGACTACTATGAAAAAAAAAACCGCCTAGTTCTACATCCATGTATGACTACTTGGAACACGTAAAATGGTAATTTTTTGTTCTGTCTAGTCATACACCTACACGGTAGATTTAACTGTAATTTTATATCTGCACAAAATGATTTGTTTTGGCCCCCGCACTATCTTGTTTACTAGTTAAGTGCCCTTTGTCCACGAAAATCCATTGAAAAGATCCATTGATGGATTTTTGTGGACTTTATGACCACTTTAATCCATTACTCGGGACTGTTGTACGGAATGTATTTTTTGGACACAATGAGTAACAAAAAAATCATTAATAAGATATTGATAGGTACACCAAGGGTAAAAACACTTTCAGGCCCAGTTATGGGCCCAGCAATATGTTCTAAAATGTTAAATCCCAAAACAAAACAAAAAAACACAGAATTTCAACAAGTAGGTACCTAAGGCCTGAATTACACAGAAAAGGCGTAAGGTGAAGACGCGGCGCAGGCATCTTGCCGCTTCAAAACATTTCAATACAAAATGTATGGAGGCGACACGTTTTGAATTATACTGAAGCGGCGTGGCGCAGGCACGCCGTTTCGTCGCCTGTTCCGCGTCGCTAGCAGGCGCGACCGGAGAGACGCGCAAGCGGCACGCCGTTTGTTATACAGTAGGAGCAGAAAATATGTGACGATAGTGAATTTTATGTACACACGACAACACGACAGAGTATACTAAAAAAAAACTAAGGCCTTTGCTTCTACTTAATGAGATGATTTATCCAGCGTCCAGTGGCACCTTCATTCACACTAGATGGGTGAAGAAACCACTCGGCGCTGCAGTGCCTGGGACATTGTTTTAGATGGAGTAGGCTTGCCCAGCACCTATACTATGCTGACAGCTTAGTCGGCCTAGCCCACAGGAAAGACAAGTCAATACGTGTGGAGCCAACTAAGCTGCGGGTTTCCTCACGATGTTTTCCTTCACAGTTAGCGAGTGGTATTGCTACTACAAATTCACAAATGTACGTAACTTTGAAATTAAACAAACTCATCCCAGTATGTATTGGAGAGAAAGAGAGAGGAGAGCGCCGCGCCTTACGCCTTACGCCGTTTCTGTATAATTCATGCCTTATCTGCTCCACGCCTGCTCTGCGCCGTATGCCTTACGCCTTACGCCTTACGCCTTATGCCGTTTCTGTATACTTCACGCCTAACAAGTCCAAGTGACAGATGTCAAAGTAAAACATTTTACAACCCCTGTTTGATTTAGCTCATATAAAAAAAACTCCAGCCAAGCCAAGATAATTATGTTTTTTTGGAGTCATGAACTAGCGGTGCCGCGGGCACAAGAAAATGTAGAAACTAGTTGTTTGTCTGTTCTTACTTCACAGCCTATGTGGCTCATATTTTGTCCTTTGCTTGTCATAAGATTTTTACTGTCAGTTGTACAGCCGTTTAGAAGTTAATGTAAAAAAGGATAATTTATTCTTACTACCCGTTGTCCTATTACGCGTTTTCCCGTAGAAATGAAGCATTTTCCCGCGGTAAAAAGTAACCTATGTTCATCAGGGATAATGTCGGCTTCTAATGGTAAAATATTTTTTCAAATCAGTCCAGTAGTTTCGGAGCCTATTCAATACAAACAAACAAACAAACAATCAAATCTTTCCTCTTTATAATATTATAGTGCAGATGTAGATTAGTGTAGATAGTGTAGGTAGATGATGGTGCACATGGCTACTTTAGCAGCTAGAGGGCGCGAGGGGTGTGGAGTGTAAAAATCATTATGACTGTAGTAATACGTCAGATGGTTCGACATAAACTGATTTATTTTTAATACATGGCAATAACAATAAGGTCTGTATACCACATCAATGACAAGCAAAGGAAAAAAGATGAGCTAAATAAGCTGAAGTAGGAATACCCAAACGACTGGTTTCTACATTTTCTTGTGAGTTGGTGATTATAGAGCATCGCTTGTATCGATCCTATGTTTCAATATAAATAAAAACCGGCCAAGTGCGAGCCGGACTCACGAAACGAAGATTCCGTGCAGCCATTCAATAAAAAAAAATGGTTACTTGGCGTGTTTTGACCATGGCTGGTCTGATAGTAACTTTTGATCAATACAATAAACAAAATCGAATGGCACGTAAAAATAATTATGTCAAAAAAACAACGTTTCTTGCAATTTTCTATTAAATCACGGTTTTACTCACTAGTCGGCTACACCGACGTGAGTAAAACCGTGATGTAATAGAAAAATGTGCAGTGCTCACGAAAGTTTAAGTTTAAAAAAAAAACTTTCACCCTATACCTAACTATATTCTTCAAAATCTGTAAATTCCATTCGTAATATTTTCGCATTCCAATGACTTTCTTCTTTCACAGTTTTCCTGTAGCTATAACGGTTAATGGTGCTGACTGTCCTTGCAAAGTTGCAACCTACCTCAAAACTCACGAATATGAGTATAGTCATATTCGTGAGTTTTGAGGTAGGTTGAATCCTATTTTGTATAGACAAATAGACAACGCCGTGGTCAGGCTGTTTTGACAGGGTTCCGTGGCCGTGTACCTTACGGACCACGGAACGAAAGCGCAAAAAGCATCCCAGTTTGCGTGCTTGTTGCTTTGGTTCAGTTATACTGGTCGATGAAATCGAAGAAAATATTAAAAGCGGACGGTGCTTAATACTTGTATCGTTTTTTTACCATTTTTCTGAACTTCGTGTCTAAAACACATTGTAAGGGGTATTTTTTTCATTCTTTCTTTTCGATCAAGGAACAGACAACCAGCACCAAATTGACAGATGAACATCTAATATGTTGGCACTATACTAATTTTATTGATGACTGTCATTTCTGTAAATACCTAAGTCCACACACTCCGATTTTTTTTACACTCTGGTTTCATCATAAATATTTTTTACATTGCTTTGAACGTAGTTACATTTCAGATGTTAAAATAGTTGATATTTAAAAGCTCAGCACATTCAACCTATTTAAGGCATGCACATATTATAAGTACATAATGCTAAACAGTACAATTAATAATAATGTTAATAATTTTTAAAGATGTCAATAAATTTTAAGTCAATCCGATGACTTTCTCTTCTGACAGTTTTCTGTAGCTATAACGGTTAATGGTGCTACCTCAACGCGCCATCCTGTATAATGGAAACGATTTTTTTTTATTATTGCCAGTGTTTTCACCATGATTTTTGATGCTTACAAGAAACAAAATCGAATGTGCACAAAAAAAAAGTTTTGTCAAAATTGCAATTTTTTTGGCACCCTGTCTATAATTTTCAAAAACTGTAAATGCCACTCGTAATATTTTTGCAATCTGATGACTTTATTTTCTGACAGTTTTTCTGTAGCTATAACGGTTCATGGTGCTGCCTCAACGCGCCACCCTGTATAATGGAAAGTTTAAGTTTAAGTTTTATTTAGATTTTTTTATATTTGTAATGTTTTGACCATGGCTTTTGATCCTTATTTACTAGAAACAAAATCATATGGCACGAAAAAATAAGTTTGGTGAAATTTACCAATTTACTTGCACCCTGTATATATTTTTAAAAATCTGTAAATGCCATTCATGATATTTCCGCAATTCAAAGACTTTTTTTTTCCGACAGTTTTCCTGTAGCTTTAACGGTTAATGGTGCTGCCCTTGTAAACCAACAACAAAAGTACATACAAAAGTATTAACTTTTGCTTTTGGGTATTATATACTCAGTAAAAACGAGTAATAACGAATAAATACTCATATTTTCTTTACCGAATCATTAAATACTATTTAGTATTTACTCACCGCCCATCTCTATCCGAGAATGTCAAAAACGATCCTTGTGGTCGGGTCACTAAGTAACATCCTTCTGGCGAACACTTCCAGGTCCGAGTCTCCACTCTACTAACTGACTGATCCAGTGTGTATCTACCAGACAACCTTTATTTAAACATGAACATTTTCAACTTATTAAATTTTTGTACCAGATGAAGTAAATGTAGTAGTCCCCATCAACCTTTGAGGCCGTGTGTCGGGTACTTCCGGCCACTCTAGAGCTGGCAGACTTGGTTTTTCTGTTTCTGCTAATCAAGGGCTATTTGAAGCCACCAGTCTCATTCTTGTATCAGATCACGTAAATTTGGAGCAAAATCATGATCTTTGAGGGCGTCTGTCGGGTACTTCCGGCCACTCCAGCGCTGGCAGACTTGGTTTTTCTGCCTCTCCGAAAGAAGTTCTAATTGAAGCCACCAGTCTTATTCTTGTATCAGATCACGTAATTTTGGAGCAAAATCATGATCTTTGAGGGCGTCTGTCAGGTACTTCCGGCCACTCCAGAGCTGACAGACTTGGTTTTTCTGCTTCTCCGAAAGAAGTTCTAATTGAAGCCACCAGTCATATTCTTGTATCAGATCACGTAAATTTGGAGCAAAATCGTGATCTTTGAGGGCGTCTGTCAGGTACTTCCGGCCACTCCAGAGCTGACAGACTTGGTTTTTCTGCTTCTCCGAAAGAAGTTCTAATTGAAGCCACCAGTTTCATTCTTGTATCAGATCACGTAAAATCGGGTGTTTTTTTGCACCGGAAGTGGCCCTTTTTTTCGACCTTTCGGCCAATTCAGAGTGATAAGACCGATTGATTCGAGCTCAGCGTAACTTTTTCTATTTGAAGCCATAGAGCTTATCTTTGTATCAAGTGACGTGAAGATCATGCGGTCGGCTTCCGTACTATAAGGTCAGTTTTTTTGCAAAACAAAAAGCATTTAAGACGCAATACGTCTCACAACTAGCGCCGCCAATGGAAAAAAAATCATAGAGTCGCGCAAAGCTAACTTTGCAGTGGAGCATCCGACATAGTAATTTCCGTACGTTGCTTTTGTATGTTTTCACCATATTTTCAATGTATTCCACAAAACAAAATTGTAACAGACAATAACTGACGTAACATGTACCACTGAAAAATGGTGAAAACATACAAAGGCAACGTACGGAAATTACTATTTCGGATGCTCCACTGCAAAGTTATAGCTTTGCACGACTCTATCTTTTTTTTGGATGCGTTTTTAGGACCTAAAGTTTGGATTCCAGGATTGGATTTCCTACGAATGCAATCGATTCTTAAGTTCTAGAATCTGGAATCCAAACCTTAGGTCCTAAAAATAGTTAAGCCTCGCGTTGAGAAATCGCAGGAGCGTTTTTTGATAAAAACGCATCCAAAAAAATATATGATTTTTTTTTCACTGGCGTCTGAGACGTATTTAATCTTAAAAATAAGATCATTTTGGTTGATTTTTCCCTTGTAAGTAGGTAATACGATGGACCTTCTATCTTTCTAGTATTCGCCTAGGTCTAGGTAGACTGAAACGCAAAATGAAACTTAGATCTCCAACGTGCATTTCCAATAATGCCCGGATCACAAATGGCATAAGCCGGATATGTTACCGTCAATCCGGGCAAACGGCTAAATTGTGAAATTACTTTACTTTGACTACACCTACCTCAGTGGTCTTGTGGCTAAAGCCACTGGACTTCGATTCGTTGTGGGTTCAATCCCTGCAGGGTGCTTTAAATTTATCTTTGTAGGTATACAACTAAAATATTAAACCTGAGGACTCAAGATCGATTGTAGATCAGTGAATAAAACATAAATTATAAAAAAACTTTATTTTAGTTTCGAGCGTTACTAAAATTATCGATGTACCTGAGTGAGGAGGTGTCACTAACCAAATCAACACCCTGAATCTACAAATTTTCAGTAGTGTTTACGCGAAAGAGTTAAAAACATACATCCATCCCATTCCCATCTAAACATAAAAACTTTGTGTGTTCAAACTTCTCGCCTATGCCTAAAAAAACTGGAGGAAAATGTAACAACATCCGATTTTGCAATTGCACCGCAGCCTGGGAGATTCAGATACAAATCCAGACTTATTGCGAGCTACGAGGGCTAGGCCAGACTCATTCGCGCAAATGCAATCCTGAGATCTGTTGGGAGCTGCTAGATACCCCTTGTTAGTACAGGGTGTCCTTGAAGCAGTGCGGCAATGTTCTACTGGTGAAAGCTGGGGTCAGGCTTTGAACTTGACATGTGCGAAACAGAGCACTTCGAAGTCACGATATAAGTATCTAAAATGACATTTTATACCGCGTGACCTTCCATTATTATAATATCATGACACCAAACATGACACGTCATATAACCATCACAATTTATCACATACTATTGTGATGATTGGTGTCATGGTAATAAATATCATTAAACATGACCCATCGCATTTCAGCACACTTCATTACAGTACAGTTCATTTGTTCAATTACACCTGAAGATATGAAGCATAACGCATGGCATGAAGATATGTCATGCTTTATTTATTGGCTCGATTGTGTAATGCTTCATATTTCATGACACCGTTGTGGGAATATGTTTTTGGTAATATTACGAGCATTACCTACACATACGTCTACTTTGAACCGATGCATACTGCCCATTCTCACATACGGTCCCGAAACATGGTGGCTTACCAAAGCTAACATTGAAAAGATCCAAATTGCACAAAGAGCTAAGGAGCGGCAATAAGACCGAAGTCGAAGATGTGGGCGCGCAAGTCTTACGACTAAAGTGGAGATTGTCACTTGTCAGGGCATCTGGCAAACATGACGATCCGACCTTTACTCAAGTTATCGTCGAACGAACATTCATTGAATACATTGTATACACGCGCTGGATTGTTCCTGTAGACTCGGAGAACTTCTCTCGCTTCGTTCATATCAAATAGATAGTCGTTCTTGATTCAATAGCATCGAGAATATAGGGGGGGTTTAACATCTCTATATCAAACAGTCGGACCTAATAATCTGGGATTAAAATATGCAGCCGCGGTGCATTTTCTTTCACTCGCACACTTGAAGTGTACTCTTCAACCCTATCATCAGTTTTGCCAGAAATTTAGGTACATTACGACAGAAGTATGGCCTGTTTAAGATTCAGAGGTTGCAGCTTCCAATAGAATATACGCATCGGTGTACAAACTTTCCACATCGTCGAAGAAAACATAAAGAAAAATTTAAAAGTTATCTCCGTTATCGCCAAACTACAGGGTGCAATCGAATTCGATAACTACAAACAACTTGTATTAGGTGGCAAAAAAATGGAGCAAAAAAAAATCTGCTGTGCCATACCTAAGGTAGACTCAGTTACTGCACCAAATGTATGAAACAGCAGATATTTTTTTCGCTACATTTTTTTTACCACTTATTTAAAGTTCCGCTATCGAATTCGATTGCACCATGCATGGATGTGCCACTGGACGCTCTGTTTAAATCATAACATTACGGAGCGTAGATACAAAGGCCTAAGTTTAGTTTATCTCCGTAAGTAACATTGTATGTAACTAACTTCTCTCCGCCATAGGTTGTCTGGAAGAAAATGCTCTTAACTATAAGGCCTAATTGAACGAGCGAGCGAAGTTCTCCGAGTCTACTGGAACAATCCGGCGTTTGTATGTTTGTATGTATGTATGAATGTAAGTTCGACGATAACTTGAGTAAACTTAGTCGGATCGTCATCAAATTTGGTAGGCGGGTAAATGAGGCAAAGAGAATTTTTAAGTTCGAACATGAGCCAAATCGGTCGAGGGGTTGCTGAGATATAGGGTCGCGAGTCCACAGCTTGGGGCGAACTACTAGTAGTTATACGTTTTCGACTTACTTGAATCATGAATCTCACTCAAAGCTGTCCCTTTGTTGATTCACTTACCTACTTACTTAACAGTTGAATAGTATACTTCAGATCTCGCAAAGTAATCTAGCTAGACATATTCACATACCTATTCATATTCTATAGAAAACCGGTTTCGCGGCTCAGTTTAAGGCCGGCCACATATGATATACCAAGACGGAATTTTTCCATGACAGCAAAACGAATCAGTAACTTAACTGCATATCAATCTATGAAAATTCCGGACGGAAAAAAACTGTTTGTGTTTGATTGTGGTAGGTAGGTCCATAAAGTATGCAGTTACTGCGTCCGGAATCTTGATTCTATTTTTTTCCGTCCGGAATACCGTCTGTATTTGGCCGGCCTAAGAAAGGTCTGATTATTTTGTTGTTTGTGTTTTTCTCTGCTAGCGGCGATGAAAAGCATCGTGGGGAAACCCGCATAGTAAGTTCCATAATGACCAGGTCATAAAGAAACAAGTGCGGGTCCACAGAAGACCAAAGTCGAAGATGTGGGCGCGCGAATTTTAAGATTAAAGTGGAGATCGGCAGGGCATACTGGCTAGACGGGAGGACGGACGGTGGACTAGGGCAGAAACGGAATGGTGGCCTAGAATGGGTGGACGGTCGGTGGGTAGACCGAAAGCTCGATGGGTCGATGACAAAACAGCGGGAGCACAATGGACGAGATTGGTTTTAGACCAAGGGGGCTGGCGTGGAAAGGAAGAGGCCTATGATGCCCAAGGGAGGGCTTTATTTATGGGCTGGATAGATAGATAGATGTCTTACAGTTTCTGCGATAGAGCAAAAAGTATGTGCTTATTTATGGACACCCATAAGACAAGTTATAAATAAATGGACACTAAATACCTAAATCTAAAATAGATGTAAAGCAGTTCTGAGGCCTATGTTTTGTGTATGTCGAAATTTCGGAGGCATTGAACCTTCGCCGAATATCTAAATATTAGAGTGTGGACTGAGAAAAAACTAGTTTCTCCGAAGTAGTGTGTAGTGAGTCAATACAAAAGTTGGGCCACCAGACAAGCGGGGACAGCGCGTCTATTAAAAAAAAACCACTGACGCGTCAACCTTCAGAAGTCCTTAATTAATTGAAATGAAAAACTTACTTATTTTAAAACAGCTAAATCAAGTTCATGTTTCCTTTTAAAATTATTGTGATTCGGACCGTTTATAAAATTCTATCTTTATTTTACATTTTCGATTGCTAGGCCGGCTGTTGCGTAGTTTTAGCGGACTACCCTATGATAAAAATAATATGATGTGAAACGCAGTTTCTTTGTTATGATGTGCAGCGATTGGTAGGTACTTACATTGTATACTTACCGTTGTATTATTGTTACCCGTTCGATTCTCGCGTGGTTATGAGTCGTATATAAGTAACTTACACTAAGAAAAAGTTACTTAGAATAAAAATTAGGTAGGTATCTGAGCTGACTTGCACCATCCTTCCAGCTGATCGAGATATTGCCCAATTGAAATTTTACCCATGGGTAGTGACGATTGGCGATGGCTCGGTGCTGGGGGGATGTTGCGGGTCATCTGAGACTATCTTAGATTTATATTACTTTTATTGCAAAACTTAAATTAATATTGTAAATGTTTTATATGGCCTCTAGGCTAAAAAATTACTTAGATATATAAGAAATACCACCTCAGTCACAGTGTTTCTAAGATCTGTAATTGTACTTTTAGGAAAAATAAAGAACTTTGAAAATTAAAAATTATTATTTTAAAATTTTGCATCGCAAGTGATTGTTTAGAAGAAACTTTTTTACTGCCATAGTTTAGGAGCAATTTATTTTTGGAAGTTTTGTGATTTTTTTTGTCACAAAAACCACTATGGTGTAAAAACTCAACTCTACATATTATTCAAAATACGTATATGTGGCTTCACCGATTCGCTAACGTCACATGGGCATAAGGTTTAAAATTTATTCACTGTTCATTACTTTTCTTTTACAGTTCTTGTAGTAACGAAACGGCCAAGCCACATATTTTGACCAAGGTTTAGAGCTTGTGAAGTTAGGGGTTTTAGGTCCACTTGCGTCACCCAGAGTTAGCCAGTTAACGTCAATATTTGTATGGAAATGTCAAATTAACTCAGAGTTAGTTGGCTAACCCAGACTGACGCAAGTCCCCCGAGTTAGGTCGTGTAGAGTTAGGCCCGGTTTCCGAGTTGAGAAATTCACTAAGCAAATGGGTAAGTATCGTTCTGTCACGCTCTTTTGTGAGAAATCTGCTGAGACAGCAGTGCCGGATTTACAAATTTGCCGCCCGTAAGCTTTTAAAATTTTGCCGCCCCTACCGACCGACCAATTCGACCAGGGCCCTTAGCCTGTAACGCAATGGCGTCCCGGCAGAAGGACAAAACCGGGCTCTCCTCGTTTTTCTCCTACAACCAGAGAACTAATCCTCTAGAATTAGGATCAAAATATTCTTTGCTGTACTACAAAATCATTAAAAGGACAGACAGCGTTAGCAAATCGTCGTCACCTGACCTGACAGCCCATTTTGGCACCATTGTGTTACAGGCTAAGGGCCCAGTTCTTAACCTTTTCACTCTCGTCACCTCTTCGAGCTTCAAGGATTACTGACTTTGAATGCTGAAAATGCATTTTTTCACCGTTTTTTAAATTTTGAAGCTAAATTAAGCAATTTTTTTCATCGATTTTGCGTTCACGGCAATAAAATAGTATTCTTTTCATTATTGCAAACAACAAAAACAAAATTTTTTTTTCCTGCCACGCTTCTATCGTTCACTCTTTTTGTAAGGCTTGTTCTTCTAACTAAACCAGTTCGCTGGACTAAGAGACAAAATAATTACGAAAAAACAAAAAATATAAGTTTCACGATTGGGCTCTTACTCAATTTACCACCTTTTCATACATGATCAAAGCACGTCTATTATAACGTAAACATGAGCGCATTTTTTTCCGTCTAACATTCACGAATAAGCTCTTGACCATAATGACCATGCTCTTAAATAGGATCGCAAAAATGCAGCGAAAAAGATGCAAAATCAGAGAAAGATCAGTGCGGGCCCAAAAATGTTAGTTGAAATAACACTTGAATTGACTAAGAATTGGTTAATCAACTGAGCCCCGAAATTTAACCACACATAAATACGAGTAGGTATGTACAGCTTTATAGTTGTAAGATGTAAGACAAGGGCCCTTAGCCTGTAACACAATGGTGCCAAAATGGACTGTCAGGTGACAACTTCAATTACGATTTGCTAAAGCTGTCTGTCCTTTTAATGTTTTTGTAGTACAGCAAAGAATATTTTGATTCTAATTCTAGAGGATTAGTTCTCTGGTTGTACGAGAAAAACGAGGAGAGCCCTATTTTGTCCTTCTGCCGGGACGCCATTAACCCGCCATTGCGTTACAGGCTAAGGGCCCTGCATGTTTATCGACATGAGGAAAAATTGGGAAAACAGGGGGCGCCAAACTCCTTATGCTACCCGGCACCTAGCGCGACTGCACACCTTGCTCAACCATAGGCTTAGCCCTAGCTCGCTCGATTCTGCCTGCATTGCCTCGATGCCTGCATTGCACGCCGCAAACAAACGCGACTACGCAAATTGTAGAGAAGAAAATATAGGGTTTAATAATAATAGATAATTATTATTGTTGAATTTTTTTTGTGTGGACCTTATTTAGCTATACTTAATATGCCGATTTTTATGTTACGTATGTAAGATCTTAAAAGAAGCCCCAAACTGCCGCCCCTCTAAAATCTGCCGCCATAGGCTTAAGCCTACTCAGCCTATTGGTAAATCCAGCACTGTGAGACAGGACGATACTTACCCATTTGCTTAGTGAATTTCTCAACTCAGAAACCGGGCCTTAGAAGCTTGGCTCTCGAGTGACATTTTCCCTGGCCACACACACTGCTGTGGCAACTGGTTTGTAAATCGTTAACCGATGTCCGAGGCTTCGGTTAATCAAACTAGCCGGTACAGTTATGGGGAAAACTGTCTAGAGGTACTGGAACTGTACAGACGTCACAAAAATGCCTACGGTCCCTTATCACCAATGTCAAACCTCCGATTTATGAATTGAGAATTTCACTAATCAAATACTTAGGTATCGTTTTGTCTCCGCAGATGACGCATAAAAGAACGTGAATTAGTGAATTACACACTTAATGTTATTTTTTCTTAAATATTGCCTTAGTGCCAAAACGCCTGAATCCGAAATGACTCCAAACTTTACCCGACAAAAATGTGGGTGTTTGAGTAAGTACTTAAGGCGCTGGGCATAGTGAATCGCCCGCGCGCAAAGAAAAATGCACAAAATCGATTCCTGTATCAAATACGCTAAAAAAATCGAAAATATTCACATATCAAACCCTAGAATTAGGTGAGAGCTATCTAAAACAGCCAGTTTTGTGTTAATATCCATAACACATTGCAAGAAAAAAAGTGCGCCACCTTTTTTTTTTTCAAGCAAAATATCTTCAAAACCCTTATGAATGTCAACACGAAACTGGCTGTTTTAGATAGGTCTCAACTAATTCTAGGGTTTCATTGTGAATATTTTCGATTATTTTAGTATATTTGATACAGGAATCGATTTTGTGCATTTTTCTTTGCGCGCGGGCGATTCACTATGCAACGTGCCTTAATACTATAGTAGTTTGCCCAGCCCATCTAAAATATGTGTCCACAGGTCTGCTGCACCGTCGGAGTGGTCACTTCTCCACTATCTCATGTGAGTCGTGCCACTGGACGCTCCATAAATTTATCTACAGGCTGGCCAATTTTTAGTGGTAAAAATTTTTTTACATAAAAAGTCATAGCTCCTAAACTATAAATAATTTTGGTAGAACATAAATCTCCTCTACACGATCAGTTACAATGCCCTGTATCCAAAAAAATATTTTAGCCTTATAATAATGGGCCATTCTGTATATAAAGACCTAAGTGTTACCTCTATTTCTGGCCATGAAAGAAAATGAGCTAAAGTCATCAATCATTTATGGTCACAAATGAGCTTTTTGCCTGCAACTGTATTAACGGAACCAAATTACTACCTACTCTTCTGTTTACTAGTCGATATAACTAGACAATCTTACTGTGTGCAGTTGAAAAACGATGTTTTGTTGAACCTTTACCTCTATTGCTTGGGAATAAGGTTTGAAATATATTTCAAGTGCCTCCGGATCATGGTTCGTTTGCGCTGTTCCGATGTTGCGTAATCTGTTAAACACATGTCAAGTTGTCAACGCGTTGACATTAGATTTTTTGACCACGTGCTTTAGGTTCGGGTACCGCTCGGCTGTGTAATAATTGAGTCTTATAATAACAAAGGCGGCAATTTATTCGAGCTCAAAGTTTCGAGTTCGTAACCAACCCGGCATCCTATACCGTCTAAATTAATTCAAATCTAAATTATCACTTTACACAAATTACAACGAAATGGATATTGCCGCATTTGATACTAGATGACTCAATTTTAAAACCTCGCTTTAGACATAGACATAGACATAGACATTATTTATTGATAATATTAATTATAAGTCATTTGAGTATTTTAATATTATAGCATTAAAATAGGGTAGGTAATATTAAATTATCTTTGTAATATAATTTGGGATTATCACATTATGTCAATAGTAGGTAGGTATGTATATTAAAATATTAATACAATCGAATCAAATTAAAATTATTGGAAATGATATTTAAAATAAATTATATTTAAATCATGGTTATATTCAATGTAACATAACGTGTATGTTGAATAAAAATTAATGTCAAATAAAAATAATGTCAGGATATAAATTCAACCTACAAGAGCTGTAGGTTTTTTGTCCGGCACTAGGAATTCGTCATAGCTGTAGAAGCACTTCTCGATAAGCCATTTTTTTATTTTGTTTTTGAATTCGCCTTCGCTACATGCATTCTTAACATCTGCCGGAAGTTTATTATAAACTTCTGGGCCCATAACATGCAGAGACTTTTCATTTTTAGTTAATGTCCGCGAGACTCCGGCCAGCTTGCCTTTGTTTCGCGTGGCGTATTTGTGGTTGTCCCCGAGGCGTGGGTATAGGTGCAGACATGAGCGTGCGTACAATGCCACCTGCATAATTAGCAGCCCTGTTAGGGTCAGGATCCTAAGCGATATAAAATAGGGCTTCGCCGACGTATCCTGAGACACCCTTGCTAGTATTCGCACGGCCCGCTTTTGCATGCGAAACACGCGCTCCCACTCGGCGGCGCGCGCCCACAGCTCCACGCCGTATTGAAGCAGAGAGTGAACGGTCGCGAAGTAACACGTGCGCATAGATTCCGGCGGCACAGTTGACACGAGGCGACGCAGCGCGAAGCAAGCACTGGCCAGGCGGGCGCACAAGTTATCGATGTGCGGCTCCCATGTCAACGCTCGGTCTAACTGGAATCCCAGAAAAGGAGCTGTGCTGACCTGTCCAAGCTGAACTCCTTCGACGTCGATTGCCAGTGTAGGCATGCTACGACCCGAGAGGTCGAACTGCATAAACTGTGTTTTAGACAGGTTCAGCCTCAGCCCATTCCAGCGAAACCATGAACACAGGTGGTCCGCGACGGCGTTCAACCTCCGCTCCAGTGCGGCCTTGTCGGATGCAGTCACAACAGCAGCAACATCGTCAGCGAACATAAAAATTTCCGCGTCGGGTACCGCGTTTGGTAAGTCGTTGAAAAGCAGGGTGAATGCTATGTTCGATAGTGACGAGCCCTGCGCCCATGTGCGTTGTCAGGCCGTCTGACTTTGCGGCGCCTCCGTCACCTACTACAAACTGCGTCCTGCCCCGCATGAAGTCGATCAACAGGTCTAAAGGAGGACCGTCAATTCCGTAGTGCCTCAGCTTCTTATGTAGCACGCTATGATCAGCGACATCAAAGGCTTTCGAGAGGTCACAGAAGAGCACGGCGACCTGGCGATGGTGCTCGCGGGCGTCCAGCACGTACTCTTGCCGTTTTCTCGTACTCTTGCCATTTGACAAATTTTAACGAGAGTTGGTACTATAATAATATTACGCTGAAAAGAAGCGGCAGAACCTACCATACAACTAATACAATTTCGTTTCTCCATTGCCAATGTGTAGGTTTAATGCAAGTATGAAAACACATAGATACAGTCGGTCACACGCTAGGATTCCCCTTTTTGTTCGATTGGCGCCCTTATGCCGCGCGCGGTAAGAGCTGACATGGGGTATCTGTGACTGTGGCCGACCGTACAAACTTTCCACATTGTCGAAGAAAGTAGGATGTAGCCAGTACAATTGTACATGTCCCACTAGCTGCGCCAAGGCCTTCTCTCAGACCTTTAACGATTGGTTTTGACCATAAAACCAAAAACCGAGCCATCGACCTTGTTAACTTTATTAAGTTTTATTTGAAGAATGTGATTAATTCGCCAAGATTAATATTCAATAATAGTGGTAAATTAAATTGGTTCCATTTGTCTAAAGTTCATTGATACGTTTCAACTAAATAGGTACCTGTTTTAGTCAAAACTTTTTTTATCTTTAAGAGGACAACAAATTGGCTCTACATCAAGTTGGTATCGGCATTATTTATTTTTAAAAAACGCGAGGTGGATTGCATGACTGCACTGCTAATAAAATAAAAATTAAATTAAATTAAATTTCATGAAATATTCTGTAAAAACCGTTGCTTGGTTGGCACAAGGTAAACTTATTTAACCCACACTTCTTGAACACCAAAACCCAAAACTTGTTGTAGGTAGATTAAAGCCTACCATTTTTGACAAAACAACTATCGTGGGTAGGTACACACGACAGCACGTCGACCTTTACACGCTATAGTCCGTTTCCAGGGTAGGCGGAAAAGCGATCATTGATACGAAGTACTATGTTACCGTAAAAATATAACGATTCGTGTCGCACTCCGTCACTCTCCTTACATTTCTGTATCGTTTGGATATCGAAGCGTGTTTTTAGGTACGGGGTGGGGTGAGAGTTCCGGTCAGTCAGAGATAAAAAACCTGTTTCAACGTGCTACAGGTAGCGTCACGAGTTATGAGCGCTCGACGAAACTGGTGGGGATTTCTGCGCAAGTGTGTACAATCGCACATCCTCATCATCAGAAAACGATTGTGAAACTGACACTGATGAACGTGACATCCCTGTGTATACTCATACCAACCTGATTTTTTTTCCGCCACTTTGGTGTCGTTTCATCTTAACATAATTGTTTAATAATTACTAAACCTCATCGCTCATTAATGTGCCAGTTCGTAGTAAAGTTGTCAAAAATTCAAAAAACCTTTGGCATCAAAAATGTTGTTTTCATCTCCCACGCTCGGAAAGTTTGCTGTTACTAGTAACTTACGATCGTGTAAAGGCCGGATTTAAACTATCTGAACTTTTGTGCGCTTCGAAATTTGAACGCGACGCCGGGACAGTCTTTCCCGCGCCCTATGGTTTTGAAAAAGAAAAAAACACTGGCCGTTTAAGTAGATGCCAGATCCCGATGGAAAATAAAACCTCATTCATAGTTCGTTTAAACGCGTATTTCAGCGAAAGCGATCGTTCGTGCCCATTCTCTATACAAAACTGTGAATGTAAATGGTGCATAAGCATCTTTTAAAAAGGTAAAGTCACGGAATAGAACATTCAGAAACGCGGTTTCTTCTTATAGTCTTTTCAATATTTTGTACACATATTTATTTTTAAATACCAGTAAATAAAAAAAATGCTGCGCTTCTGTTTTATCAAATAGATAATTATGTTTTGGTTTGTTAAATACATTTTTTCAAACGATATTACTAATTTCATTTTTCATCTCCTAAAAATTTTTAATTTATATGGTCAAAGTTCAGAATGCACCCGGAAAAAAAAACATTCTTTTATTTACATTATTTTTGTGTCTGGATAAATAAACTTCAGGAAATTATTAATAAAACGAATGGTTTTAATACCAACGAAGCTCAAAACTTTAGTGCGGTAGCCGTAACTACAGTAAAATATGCTTTTAAAAGGAACTTATTTGACTCACCTGTTTTGCCTGTAATTAGTTGTCTATAGAGTTTGTCCCGCTTGGCTAACAAAGTCATTTCCTCGCTTCTGTGAGATGAAAAGTTTTGTGTTTCGCACGAATGCAATATTATTTGCGTCTCGTGCTTCTGAATACCTCGCTACGCTCAGGTTTCTTTTTTTGAACCACTCGCTACGCTCGTGGCTCAATTTTAGAAACCTTCGCTAGCTCGGTTTTCAATACAAGCACTCGCCGCAAACAATAATTTTGCATTCTTGCATAGCAAATAACTATTATTTCTGTGATCCGCTCAAAGGTTAATGCTCGCTTTTCCGCCTGCCCTGGAAACGGACTATAGCACTCTACTCGGTTACCGCGTTACGGGCGACTTTACTACGAAAGTGTACACTCTGACGTGCTGTCGTGTTTACATACTTACATAGATCAGGATACAGGTCAAGTCAAAGTTTTTTTACCTGTCAATCAAATTATACAACACAAATAACAAACAGAAGACAGTGGACGACTAAGTACTTACTTAGTTAGTGGTAGCGACCACATCCACAATAAACATATGTCTTAGTATAAAAGTTCAGTGCGCTTTGCTCTGTTTTGGTCAAAGTGGATTTCCGCAAAGAAACGATTGTACCTAATTTGAAAAATCATGCATGCTGAAACGGCTCAGCGGGTCAATTTCAAGAGAGAAATTATGACCTAATTAATTTTGGTGGCACATGGTCTTTATCCAAGGTGATATTCTTACTGTGTACAGTTATGTAGTGGAGTAATCAACATGTAACTGGTACTACAATAAGAACATAATTTTCCCTGAAAACCAATAAATAAAAAGTGCCAGCAAAATTAGGTACTTACTTAATCATTTCTCTGATGAAATTGATTGACCCAACTAAGTAATTTCATTAGAATCTAACATACAGGCTACAATTCATGAATATTTAGACATAACATTATCATCATCATCATCTATAGTTATCCCTGATTTGGGGCATAGGGCTCTCAAAACAGTTTTCCATTCTACTATTTAATTACTGACAGTAACGTAAAATACCTATACATTTCCGCGAGTTCGAGAAAATATTTCTTTATTTGTCATATTTTTATCGCAGTCTGCGCCGCTGAAGTTGCGGGCAAAAGCTAGTACCTACCTAAATCCACTCAACACAATTTACGCAACTTATTTACCTGCACTAGATGGGTAAAGAGGCCACTCAGCCGAGGTTGTAGCGCCTGCAGCCAACTTGTTTGGATAGAAATAATACCATAGAGATCTCGAGATTTCCGTAACCTATCATTGACCGATCAATGAACTTAGAAACGTAGATAACTTAGAATTGAAATAACTATGATTATCGAAAAGGTGGTGGCTTGCGGTAGAACGTTTAAACCTCGCGCAAGAGGTCTCAGGTTCGAATCCGATACTTTTTGAAGTTACGTTACGAGTTTATAGTAATATCACAACTCGACTTGAAGAAAAACATCAACAGAGCAAGCCTACTCCATTTAAAACAATGTCCCAGTCACGGCAGCATCGAGTGGTCTCTTCACCCATCTAGTGTGAGTGAAGGTGCCACTGGACGCTGTATAAATCATCTCATTTCATAGAGGTGAAGGCCTACGGCGCCAATGCACAAAGCTTTTCGTTCAGGCGCGTTTCTTTGCGTATTTTACGTGCAATTTGTGCAAGAACGGTTCAAATACGACTCTATCTAATTCTATAGTATACTGCTATAGAGTTGATTCTCGCGCAGACAAAGGCACGTGCTTTGCTTGTGCGGTCCTAATAGTAAGATGTAGCCTGTACAATTGTACATGTCCCACTAGCTGGGCAAAGGCCTTCTCTCAGAGAGAGTTCGAGGTTAATCACCACGCGTGCTCAATGCGGATTGGCGATTTTGCGTTGAGGCGAGGGTATAATGCCTCATACGGGTTTCCTCACGGTTTTTTCCTTTACAGTCGCCGAGTGGTATTGCTACTACAAATTCACAAACATACGTAACTTTGAAATAAATTAAAGTCATAGGTACATTGCCCGCACCGGGAATCGAACCTGGGTCTCTCGCTTCCGAGTCCGTTGTTCTACCCACTAGGCCACAACCCAAGTAACATTCCATTTGGGCCTAGGTTGTAAAAATTGCCTCTAGGTTTTAGAGGGGTTGTAGAAAGGTTAATGATTTGCTAGTTGGTTATATTTAGTATTTGAGAATGATTACTAAGTCCTAAAACTAATAGTTTATTGTTACAACCTTGAAGTTGTTGACAAGAGTTAACGTTAACGTTATGCTGACTTGTATTTCAAGAGCTTACAGCCCCAGGATCTTATAGTTGTCGTAAGCTACTGATAAGGTTCTGGAAAGGCTATCATTTAACTTATGTGAGATCTAAAGGTTTAATTTTTAACCTTGATATTACCTTAAAGTTTTGAAATGTTGAAATTGCTTATAAGAAGTTTCGAAAACCTATCTACAACTTATAGGTTAGATCAGAGTTGTCTAGGCAAACAAACTAGGACTGTGTGGTAAAAAACAAAACCAGTAAGCTGTTGTTTTGAGCTGAAGGCATTATTCAAGTCTTACAGAAATATTTTAAAGCTTAAGAGGCATCCTCAAAACTCGACAGTTGTCTCCGCGACTTCAAAGCATACATTGTGATCTGTAAGCTTACGCGTCTTAAAAAATGAACCGACACAGGGTGATACAAAAAAAAAGTGGAAATTCTAAGTGTTAAGTGCGTAAAAAATTGTTATGAATGATTAATGCAACTGTAAGTTTTTATTCTTTTTATTATTTACTACAGGGTGCACCCTGTGATCTGTAAGCTTACGCGTCTTAAAAAATGAACCGACACAGGTTGATACAAAAAAAAGTGGAAATTCTAAGTGTTAAGTGCGTAAAAAATTGTTATGAATGATTAATGCAACTGTAAGTGTTTATTCTTTTTATTATTTACTACAGGGTGCACTTTAAGTCGATAGCGGAACTTTAAGTAGGCTATCTACTGATCAATACAAACAACTTGCACTAGGTGGCGAAAAAAATCGAGTGACAAAAATGTCAGCTGTTCCATACAAAAGGTCAACGCAGTACTGCGCCAAATGTATGAAACAGCAGATTTTTTTTTCGCTCCATTTTTGCCGCCACCTCTTACAAGTTGTTTGTATTGATCAGTAGACAGCCTACTTAAAGTTCCGCTATTGACTGAGAGTGCACCCTGAAGTTTACTATATGAACTTCGTATCAGTTCGATTCCGCTATTTATTTTTTGTAATTTTCAGCTGTTCCTTTAAATAGGTGAAGCCATTTTTTATTTTCTTTTAGCGAGACTAATAGAAAGCTAGGTATTCAAGATATTATGTACATATTGGATTAATATGTTTTTCTTTTATATGAAATATATGTTTTTATAAAGGTTTTTTACCTATATAGTATCAAAACATTTTTCACAAATACAAATACAAACTTTCACAGAATGTATTTGTGTAATAATGGAGGACACAACAACAAATAATAATGACAAATAAGGGAGGTCCATATACCACAAACGTGTTTTTATACTTTTGCAAAAACGGTAATCCATAATAATATTATTAGCATCAAACTTTGTATTATTATAGAGCTTACTTTATAGTATAACAACAAATAGTTTTAAAAACGGCCAAGTGGCACTCACGCACCGAGGGTCTTTATGGCTAGTTTTTTTTTGTCATTTTTGTTACGATACGGAACCCTCAGTGCACGAGTCCAAGTCGCACTTGGCCAGTTATTAACGTTTTATTATAATTTATGAATAGTCACTATTTGCACACTTCCATGTTTGCACTCGGGTGGTATTCATGAACGATACTTAAACTGAGATCAAAATGGAACTCTGTTTAAACTTAATTTAAAGTGAGATCAGTTTTGAACTTACTTCAAAACTGATTTCAAAACTGATCTCTGTTTAAACTAAGTTCAGCGAGATCAATTTTGAACTTACTTTAAATTGAGTTCAAAATTGATATTTGAATCGAATCGAATCCAATCCAATCCAATCGAATCGAATCGAATCGAATCGAATCGAATCGAATCGAATCGAATCGAATCGAAATGAATTGAATTGAATCGAATCGAATCGAATTGAATCGAATCGAATCGAATCGAAACGAAACGAAACGAATCAAATCGAATCGAATCTAAACGAAACGAAACGAGTCGAATCGAATCGAATCTAATCGAATCAAATCGAATCGAAACGAAACGAAACGAATCGAATCGAAATTAATTGAATCGAATCGAATCGAATCGACTCGAAATTAATTGAATCGAATCGAATCGAAATTAATTGAATCGAATCGAATCGAAACGAATCGAATTGAATCGAATCGAATCGAATTGAATAGAATCGAATCAAATCAAATCGATACGAAACGTCACGAAACGAATCAAAACGAAACGAAACGAAACGAAACTAATCGAATCTAATCGAAACGAATCGAATCGAATCGAAATGAATTGTATCGAAATGAATAGAATCGAATCGAATCGAATCGAATCGAAATAAATTGAATCGAATCGAAACGAATCGAATCGAAACGAAACGAAACGAAACGAATCGAATCGAATCGATTCGAAACGAAACGAATCGAATCGAATCGAATCAAATCGAATCGAATCGGCTATAGCTAGATTCATGGTACGGTCGGCCACAATCTCAGATACCCCATGGCAGCTCTTATCGCGCGCGGCATAAGGGCGCCAATCGAACAAAAAGGGGTATCTGAGACTGTGGCCGACTGTACACATGGTATGACAGCACGTCAGACTGTACACTTTTGTTGTAAAATCGCCCGTAACGTAACCCAGCAAAGTGCTAGCGTGTAAGGGTCGACGTGCTGTCGTATGTACTGATTCAAGTATCAAAACTTTAACTGCCCATATCTCTTAAACGGCTAATGCTAGACCCATGTTTATCGTACTCTAAAAAAGGACTCGACGAGCTCTACCTGATGAAAGAAACAAAAATAATAAAAAAGAAGTATCAAAGAAGTATCAAAACTTTAACTGCCCATATCTCCTAAACGGCTAATGCTAGACCCATGTTTATGGTACACACGACAGCACGTCAGAGTGTACACTTTTGTTGTAAAGTCGCCCGTAACGTAACTGAGTAGAGTGCTAGCGTGTAAAGGTCGACGTGCTGTCGTGTGTACTCTAAAAAAAGGGCTCGACGAGCTCTACCTGATGATAAAACAAAAATAATAAAAAAGAAGTATCAAAACTTTAACTGCCCATATCTCCTAAACTGCTAATGCTAGACCCATGTTTATGGTACTCTAAAAACGGCTCGACAAGCTCTACCTGATGAAAAAACTAAAATAATAAAAAGTAAGTATCAAAACTTTAACCGCCCATATCTCCTAAACGGCTAATGCTAGACTATAGGACTAGAGTACCATAAACATGGATCTAGCATTAGCAGTTTAGGAGATATGGGCAGTTAAAGTTTTGATACTTCTTTGATACTTCTTTTTTATTATTTTTGTTTTTTCATCAGGTAGAGCTCGTCGAGTCCTTTTTTTAGAGTATGATAAACATGGGTCTAGCATTAGCCGTTTAGGACATATGGGAAGTTAAAGTTTTGATACTTACTTTTTATTATTTTTGTTTTTTCATCAGGTAGAGCTTGTCGAGCCCTTTTTAGAGTACCATAAACATGGGTCTAGCATTAGCCGTTTAGGAGATATGGGCAGTTAAAGTTTTGATACTTCTTTGATACTTCTTTTTTATTATTTTTGTTTCTTTCATCAGGTAGAGCTCGTCGAGTCCTTTTTTTAGAGTATGATAAACATGGGTCTAGCATTAGCCGTTTAGGAGATATGGGCGGTTAAAGTTTTGATACTTGAATCAGTACATACGACAGCACGTCGACCCTTACAGGCTAGCAATCTAGCGCTAGCATTTGATTCGATTCGATTCGATTCGATTCGATTCGATTCGATTTGTTTCGTTTCGTTTCGAATCGATTCGATTCGATTCGATTCGATTCGTTTCGTTTCGTTTCGTTTCGATTCGTTTCGATTCGATTCAATTAATTTCGATTCGATTCGATTCGATTCAATTAATTTCGATTCAATTCATTTCGATTCTATTCGTTTCGATTAGATTCGATTAGTTTCGTTTCGTCTCGATTCGTTTCGTTTCGTTTCGATTCGATTTGATTCGATTCGATTCGATTCGATTCGATTCAATTCATTTCGAGTCGATTCGATTCGATTCGATTCGATTCAATTCATTTCGATTCGATTCAATTCATTTCGATTCATTTCGATTCGATTCGATTCAATTCATTTCGATTCGATTCGATTCAATTCGATTCAATTAATTTTGATTTGCGTCGTTTCGATTCGATTCGTTTCGTTTCGTTTCGATTCGATTCCATTCGATTCAATTAATTTCGATTCGATTCGTTTTGTTTAGTTTCGATTCGATTTGATTAGATTCGATTCGATTCGATTCGTTTCGTTTCGTTTAGATTCGATTCGATTTGATTCGTTTCGTTTCGATTCGATTCGATTCGATTCGATTCAATTCGATTCGATTCGATTCGATTCGATTCAATTCATTTCAATTTTATTCGATTTGATTCGATTCGATTGGATTTGATTCGATTCAATTCGAATATATCAATTTTGAACTCAATTTAAAGTAAGTTCAAAATTGATCTCGCTGAACTTAGTTTAAACAGAGATCAGTTTTGAAATCAGTTTTGAAATCAGTTTAAAGTAAGTTCAAAACTGATCTCACTTTAAATTAAGTTTAAACAGAGTTCCATTTCGATCTCAGTTTAAGTATCGTTCATGAATACCACCCTTAGAGCAGCCTGTAGCTGTTTGTTGAACGCAGGTCAATCGCATGTCCTCCTTACAACCAAAACTTAAAAGCAACAAATTTAGCTCAGTGGTGATTTTCGCGACTGGCAAGTCTTGGACAACTCCTGGTAATAACCTTGAAGCGTTGAAAATAGCCTTGTCGTTTGGGGTAGCTCCGCGAGATTACCTTCAGCTCTTATTTTGGAAAAAATTAAGCGCTCTTAGCTGTTACAGTTCTGAAAAGGTAAAAAATAATGCTTTCAAGTAATTTCCTAACGGCAGCCATATTTAATATTATAAAATGAAAAAAAAAGCTAAAGAAATCCAATATTTTAATTAAATAAAGGGTAATCAAATACCATGTGCTACACGATTTATAATATATATTTTTTATATGAATAGTAGATCGATTTCTGATGTGACTTACCACCAACCACCAAATATTTAATTTTTATTTCATTAAAAAATCTTCGAAAAGTTTAATTTACGAAAGGCCCGTCTTGTATTCAGCACTATTATCGTAAAGTTTCACGATAAAGTGCCAACCGCACTATATTTTCATTATTTCCTGACTTAACCAAGCTACATATTATTTTTATGAATATTGTTTATCTAGCCATTTTGAAAGTTGGCCTAACGACCAAGGAATGACGCCATTGTAAATAAGTATTTGAATCTGTGTAAAAAATCTTAAACAGAAGCTATTTAAAACTTGAAAGTCTTGGAAAGGTATTTATTCATATCCATCAAAAAGGTTTTAAGTTGTCATAGAGTTACATCCAAGACTTATTTAGAACTTATAAGTTGTCTTGCAAGGTTATAGTAACGTTAAATTAAGGTTGTGAAGGTTATATTTAGGTTCTATGCAAGTATTGGAAAGGTTCTGGATTTGAGCTATAGGTTGTGCTGTAGCTCTCAGAAAGGTTCTAAAACCGGGGCCCTTTTGGCACTCAGAAGGTAATTACAAGGTTAATATAACTTAATTGAGAGTTATAAGACTTACGAGCAGATTTCCATACAAAGGTTCTAGAACCTGTTCACAACCTTTCTAAAACCTAAAATGTTACTTGGGAACCGCTACTAATATGCGATCTTAAGACGCTGGGCATAGTGAATTAGCCCGCGCGCAAAGAAAAATGCACAAAATCGATACCTGTATCAAATACACTACAAAAATCGAAAATTTTCACATATCAAACCCTAGAATTAGTTGAGACCTATCTAACACAGCCAGTTTTATGTTGATATCCATAACAGATTGCAAGATATTTTTATTGAAAAAAAGTCCGCCGCCTATTTTTTTTCAAGCAAAATATCTTCAAAATGTTTATGAATGTCAACACGAAACTGGCTGTTTTAGATAGGTCTCAACTAATTCTAGGGTTTGATATGTGAACATTTTCGATTATTTTAGTGTATTTGATACAGGAATCGATTTTGTGCATTTTTCGTTGCGCGCGGGCGATTCACTATGCACAGCGCCTTAAGGCTGGAAGATAGTAGTAGAGCATGGAATACCGGAGCCTTTTCCCAATACCGGTATTCATTCGGTATCAAGATTTTAAATACCGGGATACCGGTTTTTCGGTATTTTTCGGTATTACATTTTTGTTATATAAAAAAATATTGAATTGTTATAAAATAGACAAATAGAAAATTTTAAATAAGGGAGTTTATTTAATTGAACGATAATATTTATTTATACTAGCTTTTGCCTGCGACTTCGTCCGCGTAGACTTTTTTTCCGTCATCGACATTACCAGACGAATTTAGTTCGTAATTTATAGTTTATGTTAGTCTGGTTTCTAAGCTATCTCCATTCCTTCAGGCAAATTCGTCCTGCAGTTCTAGCGTGAAAACAAATACACACTCACAAACTGACCGCGCACTCGGAGAAAAAGTTGCAGAATCAGAATATTCTTTGCTGTACTACAAAAACATTAAAAGGACCGTCCGAAATCCGCATTAATAAATCGTAATAGGCAATTTTCTGACAGCTCATGAGTTGTAGTTCCAAATTTGTAACTGTATGTCGCTGACGAGATATGTTTTTCATAAGCCAGTTCGCGCTCGTTGGGCTTCGTAGATACGTCCAAACACAATATTTAGGTATTGGTGATGGAGCAAAATGTAGTGTTTCCGGTTCTACCATTCACTGATACAAGAACAATAACAAAGTTGTGCACTTTTTCATGTACACACGACAGCACGTCGACCCTTACACGCTGGCACTCTATTCGGTTACGTTACGGGCGACTTTACAACAAAAGTGTACAGTCTGACGTGCTGTCGTGTGTACCAAAATGGAATGAGGTGAAAGATGAAGTCACAGAGCAATGAAGTGAAAAAGTATTTTCGCTGTAGTAAGCACGAATTTACTTTGTGATGTCGGATCAACGGCATCTATCACAGCTTTTATAACTATTTTTAATTTTTTAAAGCTGTCAGGAAATCCCCCATTGAAGCCGTCAACTGGGAGCCTATTTAGGCACCATTGCGTTACAGGCTAAGGCCCCTGGACTGCAGTCCAAAATAAGAAAGTAAACGTTTTTAATTAATAAACAAAAACCGGCGTTTATACTTATAGGTTTTTACAAGTAAACGTTTTTTTTTTGTATGTTTCTATAACCGGTTCACATCACTATTCCGCACGGCGTGCGCGCATCGCATGCGCGCGAAAATTTGATATTCTACACTTGTTTCAGAGTTTTATCTGTAATACCGAAAATACCGAAAAACCGGTATTAAGATAATACAATACCGGTTTTTTTAATGTAGATATTTAGTCCGGGATCCCGGTTTTTCGGTATTACCGAAAACCGGTATCCATGCTCTAGATAGTATTGTGGCAGGAAATTAAAATTTTCACAGTTTTTTACATTTTGTAGCTAAACTGAGCTATTTTGTTCAGCGATTTTTCGTTCGCGAGAATAAAACCGTATTCATTTCATTATTGTAAACAACAGAACAACAATAATTCAGCCGATTATGTGTTCAGGGGGGTTACCCTTGACGCTATTGCGATCAAAATGAAAAAGTTTAAAAATGTATTTCTCTTTGAATTCGCATAGTAATGCTTTGATTTTAAATACTTTGTAATGTTTATTCAAAGGTAAGGCTGTTCTATTCAATAAAAACACAAAATGCGTCTTAATTTGTGAAATATCAAATTTTGTAAATTGCGCCATATTGCGGCTGTATTGGAAATGTGCGTCAAGGGTAGAGGGGCTGGTCTACGACAAGTTTTTTGGGCGCTACCACTGCTTCGTAGACAACAATACATAATCGGCTGAATTATTGTTGTTCTGTTGTTTACAATAATGAAAAGAATACGGTTTTATTCTCGCGAACGAAAAATCGCTGAAAAAAAATAGTTCAGTTTAGCTACAAAATGTAAAAGTCTGTGAAAATTTTGAATTTCCCGCCACCTTGCTATCGTTTACCCTTAATAAGATTAAATATTCATTTTGTAAAAAAAAATTACCTAGGCAGGCTTATTCCAAAATTAGAAACCATAAATAAAACTTAGTATAATGTAAAGAAGAGCATAAAAGTTGAGAGATTACGAATCGAAGCGGAGTAACGTGACCAAATCCCAAACTTTATTGAATACTTACTTAATTTCATTAGCGTTATTATGTTTTACTGCAAAGTGCAATGGTGTAGGCCGGGAGGTAGGAACTTCTCAATCACCAACAACAAAAAAAACTGGCTTTGCCACTGAAAATGTTTTATAGTTTTGGGCTTTTCGTAATGTCCTTTTTGCATTTTTGCATCTACGTACATAATGAGACGATTTATACAGCGTCCAGTGGTACCTTCACTCACACTAGATGGGTGAAGAGACCACTCGGCTCTGCAGTGCTTGGGACATTGTTTTAGATGGAGTAGGCTTGCCCAGCACCTATACCATCCTGACAGCTTAGTCTGCCTAGCCCACACGAAATACAAGTCAATACGTCCAGAGTAAGAAAGAACCAGGAAATCGAAGACCTGATTTCCGAACCCAATATCATCGGTGAAATAAAATCCCACCGACTCCGTTGGCTTGGTCACCTGGAAAGGATGGGGGAGGATCGAGCAGTCAAGAGGGCTTACCTTGGAATACCAAGCGGTCGAAGACCAGTTGGCCGTCCCAAATACCGCTGGAGGGATGAAGTCGGCAAAGACCTGCGCGACCTACAAGCAGGCGACTGGAAGGAGACCGCGCAGGACCGAGACCAGTGGTGACTTCTTGTGTCTGAGGCCAAGACCCACTTCGGGTCGCTGAGCCATCGGAGTAAGTAAGTAAGTACGTCCTGATTATGAATCCGATATTCGTTTTTCTCCGGTCTTTTTTTTAACAATTTGTTTTAGCCAAAAGATATGATAATTAGTACAAAAATTTAAAAATATAAATAATAATCTGAGGTGATAGAGGATAAACAGTATTTTTCCCGTAATCAGTGCCCTAAGTACATTCAATTAGATTTATTTTTCCTTTGCCCGTAGGTATAATAATAATTTGGGACACGTGCACTTGTACGTAGGTACCTATCTACAGGCTACATAATAATATTTTAAATATTAAAGTACCTGCAGTATTTTTACAAGTAAAATGATAAACATTTATAATAAGTTGAAAAAATTCACTCGGGACAGGACTTGAAACCGCTTGTCCCGAGTGAATTTTTTCAACTTATTATAAATGTTTAAATTATTCCCTAGCACGGGTTAGTGCTTTAGAAAAAACAAAAAGTGGTTAAAATGATAAAATTAAATATGAAATTAAAATTATGTAATTGATTGATTTTGCAATTCAAACTTAAACTTTTGCTTAGATTTATTTTTCTTAATTTATTGATATTTTGGCGGAACATTCCTATATTTCGATCTCTACTTACCTAATATTTCTTATTAAGCTAGACGTCCATTAGCGGCGGATCGGGTCGGGTCGGGCCGTATCGGGCCAGGTCGGGCCGCAAGATAAAATCCGCCGGCCTGTATTTATATGAAACAGCATCCGTTATTGGCGGATTATTGCGCTGCGGCCCGCCCCACCCCGATCCGCCGTTAGTGGACGCTGTTTCATATAGATACAGGCAGGCGGATGTTATTTTGCGGCCCGGCCCTATCCGCCGCAAATGGACGTCTACTTTTACGATGATTCCCGTGCGTAAGCTCCCGGTCTAGCCGGGTCATTGCCAAGGCTGCCGCTATATAAAGCCTCCGCTTATGTAATTTACGCATTTTAACCAAAGGCCGTGGCGCGGACGCACTGCGTACGTATTTTTATTATTATTTTTACTAATCATTAAGTTTTTCTGGTACCTATGTATTTCCATAATACAATATAAAAAAAAAACATGTGCATATTTCGTGAAATAATAATGTCAAAGAACTGTCAAAAAATCTGCTTTACTGCATTTTTTTTTAATTTTACTTTGCTTAATAGGAATTGTGATTAGGTACCTACTTATGTATTTTTTTGTGAAAAGCTTTGGCTTCCAGTTGTTTTAATTGAACTTTGTCACAACTGCACAAGCTTTCCTTTTAACACTGCACTATTTCTTAACATTGTCAAAGTGTCTGAAAATAAAATAAAAAAAAAAATTTTTAGTAAAAAAAAAATATCAAAAAATCTACGGTAAGAAATAAAACACTCGTGGATACAAACGGCAGGGAGTATTATTTTAATTTGTAGTTAATATTTATTTGTTGCGTAATATATTACTAATAAAACATCTCGCGGTCATTAAGCCAGCCATAAAGTTCTCACTTCCAGCCATAAAACTATAATATGTAATCCAAAGAACCGTTAAAAAATTATTGGAAAATAACTGTCTACAAACAATGTTAAATTACAGAAGTCTCACTCAACAAAAGCCACTTTGACCGTCCCAATATTGTATATCTTTAACGTGAAGTAGATTAATGAAATAAAACTACTTTCAAACGTATTTAACACTACCTAGGGGGTTACCCTTGACGCTATTGCGTTCATATTGACTAAAATTTTAAATTAATTTCTCGTTGAATTAGCAGTCATGCTTTGATTTTGTATACTTTGTAATGGTTATTCAAACAAAAAATATAAAATGCGTCTTAATTCATGAAAATATAATGCATTTTGTAAATTGCGCCATATTATGGAAAAGACGAAAAAAATTAGAACATCTTTACGAAAACATAGTTGAATAAATTCACTCGGGACAGGACTTGAATGTTTAAAATATTCCCTAGCACGGGTAAGTGCTTTAGAAAAAACAAAAAGTGATCTTTACGAAAGATAAATAAAAGTGTTTCATAGCAATTAATCGTTAGCAATCTCAGGTATTGCTAAATATTCACAACATCAGAAATAAACCCGCGAAGCCCATACAAACAGTGCCATTTTTGACTTCGCACTACACAAGCGCCCCTAGCGGCAAATCTGAACGCGGTAGCCTTCATTACTTGTGGAAATATTGTCTATGTTTTTTTGTCAGTTGGACGTTCTGCCCGTAGTTGGCACGGTCAAGATGTCACAACACGCTTCCTAGTCGAGATCCATCATCAATAAACGAAGCTTTAGGTCGACGAACTCCGTGAAACCTGTCTGCTTTGGTAGACACTCACCACACCACAAATATTTCGTTTGCCTTCGCATGCCTACTTGCATAATTCTTTGGTCAATAGGCGCAACTCGGCGCAAGGGAATCTCTTTCTCTACATCACTACAGGGTGCACTCGAATTCGATAGCGGAACTTCAAGTAGGATGTTTACTCATCAATATAAACAACCTTGTACTAGGTGGCGATAAAAATAGAGCGAAAAAAATATCAGCTGGTACTGAGTCTACCTTATGTATGGGGAGTAGGCGACATCTCGGACAAAATATTTTCGGACACTTTGTCCGAAATGTCGCTTTATTATTTTAATATTTTTGAGGCGACATCTCGGAAACTAACAAACAAAGCTAACAAGTAAAGCTGTACACAGTCGGATAAAAAACTCCCTAAGATCTTAATTATGAGGAGACTAATAAAAATGTTACATACCAACATGCAAATAATATCTTGTGTACTCATGCAGTCTTCAATATTTGCTCTCCCCTTTTTGATGAAAAGTACTAGGCTTACATAAGGTTTTAGGAGGATCACCAGTTCACCACCTCAGTTCTCACATCATTACGCGGGGTTAGTTAGGAACAAAATGATGTCAGAACTAAGGTGAGTATCCTCCTAGCACCTTATGTAAGCCTAGTACTTTTTCATCAAAAATGAGCCGAACGCGATCTGAGTGCTTAAATTCTGGCTTTAACTGTCAAGGAAAACAGCTCATTTAAGCCGCTTTAGCTATCCTAAAATAGGCAGCTGGGGTAACGCTCTTTCTCTGTGTATTATATTTGAATACTTTAGTATCTGACTGTACGATACAGGTTCAATATTTTGAGAGTGTCCGGATGTCGCCTCAAAAATATTAAAAATACAAAGCTACATTTCGGACAAAGTGTCCGAAAATAGTTTGTCCGAGATGGGATGGGATGGGACAGCTAATTTTTTTTTTGCCACTTAGTTGAATGAGCGAGCGAAGCGAGAGAAGTTCTCCGAGTCTACTTGAACAATCCGGCGTTAGTATGCATGTATGTATGTATGAATGTTCGTTCGACGATAACTTGAGTAGGTAACTGCCGGTTTCTGGTTTGAGTAATTCGCTAAGCAAGCACTTAAATATCGTTCTGCCTCTACGGATTTCTCACAAAAGAACGTGACAGAATGAAAGTTAAGTATTTACTTAGTAAAATTCTCAATTCAGAAACCGGGCCTAAATTTAGTTGGATCGTCATGAAATTTGGTCGGCAGGTAAATGAGGTACGGATAATATGGGATCGCGAATTCATAGTTCGGGGCGAACCACTAGTTTATTTTGACGTGAAAATTAATGTTTAACTTGTTCTACTAACTGGTTGCATAGAGCATAACTCATTCCAACAGCCTAACGGTACTTAAGTTAGAAGTAGGAAGATTCCTCAAATACAATTGTAGGCAAACAGAGAATAATAGGGTCTTATTTCGTGAAATATAGAATTTTGTAAACTGCGCCATTTTGAAAAAATTGCGTCAAGGGTAAAGGGGCCTGAAATCTTACAAAAATCTTACAAGGTTTCTCTGCAAAGGAATTTTTACGATTATTGATGTGAAGCGGTACTTTTACAACACTACTTATTTCAAAATATTACGTCGTTGAAGAAGATAAATCTTCAAAGGGGAATATTTATGACTTATTATAAACCACACTGTGCTTTAAACTTAAACTAGGTATAGTTACTACTTACTGTTTCACTAGGTATAGTTAGGTACCTACTACTCGGCCAAGCCACATATTTTATTTTTCATCTCCCATGCTCGGAAAGTCCGCTGTTACTTTAAACAGGCGATCGTAGAAGATCCTTTTTTTAAACCACTTTGTATTTTTGTACGCTTCGAAATTTGAACTCGACGCCCTAATAAAAAAAAAAATAAGGAAAACCTTCAACTTGTAGCGTTGCCTAGCAACCTGTTGTTGATTTTATGACACTTCAACGCCACATACTCCTTTATGAAGAAGTAAAGAAGAAGAAAACTCATTTCAATAACCTCTATGTAGGTACCTACCTACCTATGTCTATTGTTTGTCACGCATGGCTAACAAAATCATTTCCTCGCTTCTGTGAGATGAAAAGTTTTGTGTTTCGCACGAATGCAATATTATTTGCGTCTCGTGCTTTTGAATACCTCGCTACGCTCAGGTTTCTTTTTTGAACCACTCGCTACGCTCGTGGCTCAATTTTAGAAACCTTCGCTAGCTCGGTTTTCAATACAAGCACTCGCCGCAAACAATAATTTTGCATTCTTGCATAACAAATAACTATTATTCGAGTTTGTGAAGTTAGCGCTTGTAGAGTTAGGGCGTGTAGAGTTAGAAGCTTGGCTCTACATGAGATCTGATAGCTTTTTGAAAACCGAGGTGTATTGTCTCGTCTTGATATTTTTCACATGAAAATGTTTTTGATTGGATACTTTTATTTACTTTTAAGACTGGTCTGTCATTGAAGTGACTACTCGAAAAGTTTAGGAATCACAGGGGGCTACCCTTGACGCTATTGCGTGCATATCGACAAAATTTTTTAATTAAAGTTTCTTTGACTTCGCATAGTCAAAGTAATGCTTTGTAAAGTTTACTCAAAGGTAGGTAAGGCTATTTCGTACTATACATCCGATTTTTAAAGTTCTTTTACTAATGGGAAGCTACGTTATAGCTGGGCTTTTTTATTGTGATAACGGCAAAAAAACTAAGTCTGCACGGACGAAGTCGCGGGCAAAAGCTAGTCGCTCATAATTTTTTTTTTGTTTCAGCTATTCGACACAATATGGCGTTCAAATTAGTTCTACTACTCGCCGCTGCGAGCAGCGCCACTGCTAGCAACTTATTCAGATGTGAGTCTTACCTCGGAAGCGAGATCATAACAATAATTTTGATAACATAACATAACAATAGATAACATTACGTTACAATAAGTTACATTACTGCTCCTTACAGGAGGTTAGGTACGTACATTACGTTACATTACGTTACGTTTCACCATTGTAATGACGTATTATTATTATGGTGTATGTGCCGGCCAAACCCGATTTAAGGATAAACTAGTTTCGCCTAGGCCAAACCAGTCTAACCTAAGCTCGTATGGACAAACCGGTATAGCCTAGGCCAAACTTGTTTACCCGAAGGTCGTATGGATAAACCGGTATGTCCTAGGCCAAACTAGTTTGGCCGAAGCTCGTATGGAGAAACCAGTTTAGCCTAGGCCAACCAAACTAGTCTAGCCCTATTTGAGTAGGGGTAATACAGATTCTACTTATTTATGCTAGCCTAGTAATTTTTCTTAAAACTAAAAAACACGCCGTAATTATCTGAACAGTAGGGGACGCCTAGGCCAAATTAGTCTAACCTAAGCTCGTAAGGACAAACCGGTATAGCCTAGGCCCTAGGCCATATCGGTTTGTCCATACGAGCTTAGGTTAGACTGTTTTGGCCTAGGCGAAACTAGTTTATCCTTAAATCGGGTTTGGCCGGTAACATATGCATGACATTACAAAAAGACTTGAACCCGCAACCTCTTGCATACCGTGCAGGCGCTCTACCAATGAGCAATTATCGGCAAAAATTCACAAAGCATTTCATAGATGGCGTTTACAGGCGTGACCAAGAAGAACCCGAATACGGCTGTCAAAATTAATCTGTGCTAAGCGAAATTTGACAGCCGTATTCCGGTTCTTCTATGGCCACGCCTGTAGGCACCATCTATGAAATGCTTTGTGAATTTGTGCTGAAAACGGCTCATTGAGCTGAAATCTTTATAATGTTCCCAAGCACGGGTTAGTGCTTTAGAAAATACAAAAAACAAAAAATCTAGTTTTATTTCTGCCACCCCGCAGCCCCGCGTCAGGCTCCGGGCTCCATCTTCACGGTCGGCAATGGCGAGCAGTGCCTGGGCTCTGATCGGCAGACCGGCGGCGTCTGCTTGTCCCGTAACCAGTGCAACACACAGGGAGGGAAGGCGATCGGATTCTGTGGAGTTTTCGCCACTTGCTGCTCATGTAAGTATTTTTATTTACATGAGCATACTTTTAAGGCTGGCGTCCACTAGAGGTGGATCGGGCCGGGGCGCATCGCGTGATCACAACGCAAAAATCCGCCTGCCTGAATTTATAAGAAACAGCGTCCACTGTGGCCGACCGTACTAAACCCAAATTATCTGTTCTTAGTGAACGCCTGTGACGTCCGAACCAACACCAAAGTGGCGGTCTTTATCAACCCACCGCTGAACCGCGAGTCTTCCGGCCTGGAGTGCTCGTACAATGTCGAGATCAACAACAATAACGTCTGCCAGATGAGGATCGACTTCGAAACCTTCAACTTGGCACCACCCACTACGGTAAGGCTTAAGTTTGGGACCTAAAACCAACACAATTCTATTTTTTTCATTGAATTAAATCTATTTTCTCTCTTTCTTTTCAAAATCATTGCCTGAAGGGGTCTGATGATGATTTTGTTCTTAAAGGCCTTTGCCTTTCCCGCTCGCTCTACCAATAATGTTCTCACACCGTCCGCATCCATGCTGTTGTCTTGTTATCGAGCTGCTAGGTTAACCCAGTGATAGCCACCCAGCTCTCAGCAGTCTGATCCAGGAGCTTAATACTGTAACTCAATGGTGTATCGAAGTCGTCCCAGTAGAAGGACAAACCGAGGTTTCCTCGTTTTTCTCCTACAACCAGCGAACTAATCCTCAGAATATTCTTTGCTGTACTACAAAAACATTAAAAGGGCCGACAGAATTAAGCCGTCAACTGGAAGCCCATTTTGCCACCATTGCTTCAAAGACTCAGTCCCCTGGGCGGTCGGTGGCAAGAACAGCCCTAAGTGCTTTGTAATACGGCCCTAGTTAACTTATTTTATTTCGATACCCAGGTGGACCCAGTAGAGAACGTGACCCAGAGACCCGGCTACACTTGCCGCAACGATCTCTTCCAAGTGACCAACCTGCAGGCCAACTCAGACTTCATGCCAGCTCTGTGCGGTGATAACAATGGACAACATCGTGAGTATCTCGTGCTGGTCCCTTTTCATTTCGGTCTTGATACGAATATCAATGAAATGTGTGTTGGAGCCGAAATGACAATAATTATTACTATATACCTATATTTTTATTCGCCCCCTTTCGAAAACAAGTAGGTACGTAGATAATGTGTGAATAAACGCGAGTTATTAAAAGTGAATAATGTGGGCTGAGACCTGGAACTTTGCGCCACTTTTTTTTGTAAATTATATCTCGAGGCTCCTTGAAAAATCGGGGTTGTAAGTTTATAATCTTTAGTTGCATCAATTATAAAGCGTGTAGTTATATGTGGTCTTTTAGTTAGTTTTTTTTATCTTATCTTTATTTACTTGCTAACTAAAAAATATGTACGGAATACGGGCAGCGGTAACTTTTGTTCTTAGATAGATAGATAGATAGATAGATAGATAAGACGTTTATTTGCATCTTATAACTCTGTTCATATAACTTAGAGTAACTTATCGTCTATCACCCCACAGTGTACGTCCGCGTGAATGCGTCCACCAACAGCCGCTCTATCCGCATCAACTTCAAGATCGCTGACCGGAACACGCAGCCCAACCTCCCCCAGGCGACGTGGAAGATCAAGGTCACCCAGCTCGAGTGCTTCAATACTCTGGGGTAAGGAAGTAAGACGTGAACCCAAGATGGCAGCAGTACCGACTCACCTTAGAGCTATAAAGGGTCTTTCAGAAAAGTCCTGTGACACTCACCAGTACAAGCAACTTTTTTTATGGAATAAAGTGTGAAATCTCAAAAGAAAATATCAGCAGTTCCATACTTAAATACGAAACGTACCTCCTGCATTAGATTTTTTTTCGAGAGTTCTCACTTGCTTGGCACCATAGTAAAAGTTGCTTGAATTCGTGAGTTAAGCTACCCCTTTCAGAGTCACCGGACTTTTCTGAAATATCTGGATAATGTATTTTTTTTTAACAAGTAGGTATCAACTGTCAGTAGGCCTGGACTTCATACTAAAGTACCTGCGTGTCCTTTATTTCCGAAAAAAATATACAAAAACATATTATCTACCATTGAGCCCAGCGCTATGCAACCCTGTATCGCAGGCGCTCTGAATTGATAAATTATGTTAAAAGTTTTGTATTTTGTCCACAGTAAATACCGTGACGGTATCCTGGAGGCCATCACCTCATCGTTGCCATCGACCCCGTACACCACGTCTGCTGACAGGGACGAATATCTTATTGGTAAAACTATTTACTTTTCATGACAAACTAGCCGGCTAGTTTCGCACTTCGTTAGAAGGCTTTGCATGTGAATGACAGAGAAGTGGTTACAAGAAAACTTGGTAGGTAGTTGATACCAGATATTTATACTGGGTGTTAAAAGACCGCCAACAAAGCGGGAAACCACGTGTTGTCCTCATCATAATGAACATTTTTGCCCAAGGAACTATGCCTGGGAAATCAACGGTTTCCGAGATAATGAGGTTCAAAGTCGGACTTTTCAAAACTTTTTTTTTGCAGAAATGTATTCAGTATCTAGTTCTTAACATACCTTCTCAAGAAGCCATATCAAAATTATGAATATTTCTTACAAAAAACGACGTTAATATAGCAACCCGCAATGTATTCTAAACATCGGCACTTCAAGCATAAGTAAAATAAACTTATACCTACGCTTGCGCAATATGACTTCTGTGCGTTACACGTCCATTGCGTGATAAAATATTTTTCAAAATTATAACCTAAAAAACCAAAATGATTTCCCAGCAATAATTTATCGAAAAAGTACTTTGTTTTGGGGTCTAGTATGCGTGGCTTTCGGGTCTGTTGGCGGTCTTTTAACACCCTGTATAGTGACCTCCTTTAATACGAGTAGTATCGTCACCCCACGCGACATCGAAACAACAGAACACGAAAAGATTTGTCTTCTTTTCTTTTCTGATAAAAACTCAAACCTTCACTCATTACTTATCTTACTACTCCTCATCATCATCATCAGCACACCTCTGCCCACTGCTGGGTATAGGCATTTTCCCCTCGCGCCACCTCTCACGGTCCCTCGTCATCCGCATCCATGGACCCTCTGCCGCCACAACGATGTCGTCCAAACATAGAGCTGCAGGTCTTCCGGCCATCCTCCCGCCTCGCCAGGTTCTGATGTCCTGCCCATTTTTACTTGAGAACCGCGATTCGATCACCAACATCGTCAGCCTTCGGTCGACAAAGGATGACGACATTTGGTACGGGATCCACGAGTCTGAGGTCTAGCATGGTTCGCTCCATAGCCCTGTGTGCCACTGCTACTCCTATGTCTCTAAAATAACCGTCTCCTACGCAGCTCCCCCTGGCTGCCTCCAGTTCTACCCTGACAGATCTGGAGCCTTCGAATCATTCAACTACAACCGAGGAGCTGGCCCGTACATCGCCAACATTGGCTACGCGACTTGCTTCAAAAGGACGCCGGATGTTTGCGGCGTAAAGTGAGTATTATTACTAGTTTATAAGGTAACGTAGTGTAACGTAATGTAATGTAATGTAACGTAAAGTGTATTTTAACTTCAATCGAGTAGGGTGGCTACGATGTGTGTCGTGTGAAGAGAGTTAATTTATAAATCGAAGGTCTGATGTCGAAGCATCAAGTATACGTTACGTTACATTACTGAAATATGATAACATGGCACTGAAACAAATTGACAATATTTATTATCCGAAGTGTTTTGTGAAAACACTAGATGTTGAGTGTGTAGTGAAATTTTCATTTTGCATTCAAATTGCACTTTTACAAAAGTCTGTAAAGGAACCAGTAGTCGGCCACTTAGTGAAATTTGCAACTTCAAAGTCCATTATTTCTGTTGTTGGAGGTTCTAGAAGGACGTAACCAGTATTAATTGAAGTTCCGGTTACATAAGTTTCAATAAATAAAACGATTATTCTTCCAATTCATACTGCGATGGAGAAAATTAGCATTAAACAAAAAAATACCCATTTCTCTAGTACTCGGCCGCCTATCACCTAAAGTCGGCCATGAGGTAGCCAGTGGTCGGCCGCACCATATAAGGTATGAAAAAGCAATTGTTTGTGGCCGACTTCTGGGTTGACAAAATTTCTTCGAGACTAAGTCCAAAAGTCGGCCACCTAATAGGCTTTTTTTTGGTGGCCGAGTATTGGGTTGTTGCCAAAATAATATTCTCAATGCTTTCTGAACTCTATACAGAAGAAAAAGATATGTGCAACCTGCCAATTTTGGCTGCTTACGTGAAATTTACAGAAATTCCATAAGTCGGCCGGGGGGCCGAGTACTGGCATTTGTATGAAATTACTGATCCCAATAGTCGGCCCCCTGTTTTTTAAAATTGATATCACAAATAAGGGTTTATTTAAGTTATCAAGAGGTCAACCATTAATTAAAGAATGAGAATAAAATAAAACATGGCATACCACAGTACAAAACACAGCGAAAATCTGTAAGATTTGAGACTCCCTTCAACTAGCAAAAAAAGATGGCGGACCGTGATTCTGAGTCGCAAGTTATTAAAACGTGTTTTTTTTAATAAACACAAATAAGTAAAAATATAACAAAATATTACAGGTATCGTTAATTAATCAATGGACCATAGAAAAATACAGAAAAAGTTATATGTTAAAAACTAAACTAGTTATTGAACTTTAAACCCGCAATGGCCGACTACTGGGGGGTGGCTGACTTTAGGCGCCTCTACCCTACCTACCTAACAAGTTCTCAAATAATAGCAACTTATTGGACTAGATGGCGTTTTCTTTTGGGTTTTGTTTAGGTCTTTTTGACCTTGGGATAGCTAAAACCTGGATGTGATAGTCATCATGGTCCACGTTTTGCAAAACAGAAAAGGCGATATAATTACTAAGTTTATTTTTTATGTGTGACTTACTTGTCGCCAGATTTCCACTTCCCTAACCAATCCCAAAACTCCACAGGCTGACCTCCGCGAGCTTCGAGATGGCGTACCGACAGGAGGACAACCTCTACCTCGACACGGACTGTCAGATCAACCCCGTGACCCAGGGGATTCCCCAGTCTGAAGATTACCTCTTCATCCCTGAGGCGGAGACCGCTGATGGACTAAGGGGATCCAAGTTCTGCGGTTCCAGCGCCGCCAACCAGATAATTGCCTGTAAGTAAATTCCTTTCTAATGATGTCATACCTAATCTGGTAGGTACGGCTTTCTAAGCTTTCTGGGCCGACTTTGCGCCTTCAGCTCCAGATGTACCCATAAAGGGTCAAAATTCGCTCAAGATGACTAAGGCCCGGTTTCTGAGTTGAGAATTTTACTAAGCACATACTTACGTATCGCTCTGTCACGCTCTTTTGTGAGAAATCTACAGAGACAGGACGATACTTATCCATTTGCTTAGCAAAATTTTCAACTCAGAAACCGGGCCTATATTCTGCAAAGTTAAGTTCACTCGGTGCTTGTCGTTGCAAAAAATTGCAATCCCTTCTAGAGATAGATGTCTTTAGGCCACATGTAGCGCCGTCTGATACACCGTCTCATACACCGTCTGATATTCTCTTACTTACTTTCTCTCTCACTCTGTTGATTTACCTAGGGCAGGATAGACTGGAAGGTATTGAGAGTAGGTAGTGTTTCTACATAAAAGTCCAGTATGTTCACACGGCAGCACGTCAGACTGTACACTTTTGTTGTAAAGTCGCCCGTAACGTAACCGATTAGAGTGCTAGCGTTTAAGGGGCCGACGTGCTGTCGTGTGTACATAAAAGTAGTCGCATGCAGGTTAACTCTTTCGGCGAAAATGTTGATGCCCCTCTATTTTCTCCGAAGGATCACATCACGAAGTTGAAACCTAGGTAACCAAAACCTCTTTTATTTTCACAGCTACCCCTCCTGGCCCACTGTACGTCCACTTCCACAGCGACAACCTGGTCACGGATGACATCACAGAGTCCGGATACCGGTTCAACTATAATGTACTGAACAACTGCAATTTGAAGTAGGGCCTTTACTTTTGGTATTACAGAGTAAGGATGCAAGGAGATTGGTTCTAAGTTTTGCGATCGATTGTTTTATCATAGCATAGGTTTAGATGGAAAACAAGATTTCATTATTCAAAATTGCCAACTTATCTCTTTAGTGACACTGCTGCGCAAGAGGTTATCTACAGGAAGAAGCATTTACGAGTGTTTTATTTTCTAGTAAATTATTATTATACGATCTCGAAAAAGATGCATTTACTTCAGACGACAGTCATTAAGTTTATATTTAATTTAATTTTAACGTTGTACTGATTTGTATCGAGATAAGGTTGCATTTATGGAAAAACTGGTTTATGTAAGAATAACAATTTAGGTTTTTACGATACGATACGATTAAGTCTTTTTAATTTTTACGATGAATAAAATGTATTTTATAAACATACCTGTGTTTTATTTTTTAATTTCTTTCTGTTTGCTTACTAGGAAGTACCTATGTAATGTGATAGAACAAAGCATTTTGTAACTTTATAAATTTATTATATTATTTAAATAAAATACAGTCATTTAATATACAACATAATGATAGGGCGGACGTACTTAATGTATATAATCTTATTTATTCTTTAAATTCACAATACTAAATTAAATGCAACAAATAAGTTTTATGGGTTAAAAACTGGTATGAAACTTATGTCTTGTATAATTTAGGAAAAATAAAGTAAATTGATCTTTTTTTAAATATTGCCTGCTATTCCTTAATAAAAGACTTAAAATTATAGATTTCATTCAAATTCTTATGCTACGTTATTTTATACCCTAATGACTATTAAAAAAATAATTGGACGGACAAAAACATAACAAAAACGAAACTAAAATCAGTCTATTTTATTCGTTGAAAATTAAATATAAATGTATAAGTTTAGTTTTTTATCGTATTCCTGTATCGATGGCTGAAATTAACGAAACAACAAAAAGTTGAAGGTACTTAATGTTTAATTTTTTTTTAAATTAAAAACAAACATGAAATAAATTATGTTGTATAAAAAACTGATAATCACAAAAATTAAGATACAAAATACCTATCTATTGTTGCAAACAGTCTTATGTACATTTTCACCATTTTAATATACATTTTAAATATTATATTATTATAACCTATCTACTTTTACACATCGTTAAACATAAAATTAAATGCCATAAGAAATATGCTCTATCAAAAACTGTGATCAAGAATGTCAAGTCAAGAGAGAATATAATTTGAATTCATATTTTAATAAGATCTCATTAAAATTTTTATTCAGGAGCACCAGTTGTTACATATTATATTTTTAATATTGATTTTGATAGAAAAATCCGTGGTTCCCTCTTACAACACCTTGTTATGTTTTAAAATCCACCTTTTGTATAGGTACTAAACAAAACCATCGCCTTTATCTACAATCTCCAGTCCACCTAAACTTTCACAACCAACCATTGAAAACTGCTTAAACTTTTGTAAGCATTTGTTTATTGATTTACACATCATCAATATAGTGACACCATATACCTAGTGACAATATAAAATCAAAGACTTAATAAGAGCAACGCTCGGCCATATTCAACGACGATGTTTTTTCTTTTTTAAGTTTAAAAATGGCCGTTGCTCAACCAGTCAAGAGATTGCCAAACTGGCTAAACGTCAAGTATTCAGCCACAGTGTTGCCATCGATACTTACAAATACTATGTCCTGTAGAACGGGGGGCCCCTACTCACTGTGTAGGTAGAGAGGGGGATCCCCTTGGTGCCATATATGGCTTCGGGCGCGTTCTCATACTCCACGTCGTAGTAGATGCCCGTTTGGTTCTGGAAGCGAGAGGACTGGCGGTTAGGTTAGACCGGCACTGAGTTTACCTATCTAGCTTTAAACCACTGACACGGAAAGTAAAAGAAGATTATCGAAGCACCCAAACCAATGAGCCGTTTTCACGGCTGACAAATTTCGCTTTTCGGATGGTATTATTAATCTGTGTCAGCGAAATTTGACAGCAACAACCCGGTTTTTGTATGGCCAAGCCTATGAACGCCATCTACCAAGGGATTTGAATTCAGCTTTTAACTGTCAGTTGAAAACGGGCCATTGGCATCGATCCTGCTAGAACTAGACACATCACTCAATGCGCACAGGCTGAAACCGTTACCACTGATGGAATGACAAAAATAAAAAAAAGTAAAGTGACTTGAAGATACAGGGAGACTGCGTTGCTGAACGCAGCACCTAATATTATGTAAAAGGATACACACACAAATCTATTAAAAGTCTATGAATGATCGTAGACAAAAGGAAAAAAAAGTTCTCCTATGCTTGACATCAAACGACGCAGCACAAGTTGATAGAAAATAAATTTTATTAATGTAGGTATACTTAAATCATCTATTAAAAATACTTACATGTACACTTCGCGCCCTAGATTTGGGTCTAGGCACCAGCAGGTCAGCTCTTTCCTGGACCCTGCTTGATGCCTCAGAACTTGTGGACTCTGTCGCTGCGTGGTTTGTGTAGCCTGCAAAAAATATTACAAAATCATCAAGTTAAGGTACAGTTTCTGGCGTATTTTAACTTGAAAAATTACGTCTGCTGCTGAAGTAGACAGTATTTTTGGGTCTCTTTGGCGGGGGACAGGAGACGCAAAAGAATTGCTATAGCTTCGTGCTATAGATTGTGTAAATTTTGTTTGGTTAGTGAAATTCTCAATTCAGAAACCAGGCATATGACAGCAGCCGTAGACTCCGCTTGTATTAACATTTTCTAGCGAATATTATTATCTCTACACAAGCGTAGACAAAAATATACTCTACGTCTATTCAATTTTGAGCCTCTGGAATAAAATTCTGTCCCTGTTTTCTCCTTCTCTTAGTCCGATATATTATCGCTCTTTTTTTAGCCGTAAATATAATAATAAAAAAACTTTATGATATCTACTAATATTAGTACTATGGAGGTAAATCTTTATTCAATTTGTATACTACTAACACATAATATGGACTCTGTCTGAAATAAATGTTTTGAATTTTAATTGTTTGTTAGAGTAGGCAAAAACGTTGTCAAAGGCCGAATCTACACTAAACAATAATTATTTTAAGTCGACGTACCATATAAACCGTGATGGGAAGCTGCAGTGTTGGCACGGGACGCGACAGTGTTTAGCGTGCCGTTATGGTGGCCCGTGCCCATGTAGAGGCCAGTTCTGAAATAAAGGAACAAAAATACGTTACATAAGGTTACGAGATGTAATGTAACGTGACGTAACATAAAATTGCAGACTATCGTAATCATTTGTAATACTGTGTAACGTAACGTAACATAAAAGGCATGTCTTGCATGATAAAACCAAATGAAAACCAAAATCAGTCAGAGTATACAAGGTGTTGATTTGCAAAGTGACACCCGACTCAGGGTTGATTATTTATTGAAGCAAAAAAATATATTTATTAATACCCAAAAACCATGAAATTGTGGCCTTCCTTCTATACTATCGCTTGCGGCAGCACTCGCAATATCGGGCGCAACATCGCGCTATTTGAACAAGGTAGGTAATTTGTGAATCAATTAATCAAACATTAAAAAAAAACTTTTTAAACACTAATTGTTTAATTGAGTCCACGGAATGACAGTTGCTAGTATGCTACTGACAGATAAAGCCTTTGTATCAACTGTCATTCCGTGGACTCGATTTAAAAAATAGAGTTTAGTTTCAAGCGTTACTAAAACTCTCTTCCCTGAGTCAGGTGTCACTAACCAAAACAACACCCTGTATTTATTTCATGGCGCGAAAAGTTTGTAAGTATGTATGTATCTATGTGGGGGGTAATCTCCAAAACCACTCACCGGGGCAGCGGCACCGGTGGTAAAGTGGGGTATCCCCCAAACATCGCCGATGAGGGCCGAGTGGCCATCGCCTGCGCTGACTCCGCCTGCTTGGAAAGAAGGACTGTTGTTTAGTTTCGTCGTATAGTGAGCCGTTGTCAAAGAACAAATTCAAAGCAGTTCATAGATGGCGCTTACAGGCGTGCCCATACAAGAACCGGGACACCGCTGTCAAAATTAATGCCGCCTCCACACTACTCGCGAAGTTGACCGAGGTTAGGCGAATACGATAGTGTTAAGAGGCACTTCGCCTAACTTCGACCAACCTCGGCTCGCCTCGGGCGACTTCCATTTGTTGTCGGTTTTTGCGCCCGAGTCAAAGGACTCGAAGTTGCTCGAAGTGCCTGCACGAAGTGCCTCTCTAAACTACTCGATCTAGGTACTTCAGTTCGCTTCGCGACGTCGTCGTGTGCGCCTAGTAATTATTTCTTATTTATTTTCATACGACACCACTATGAGTGGTAAAATGTGGTCGCAGGAGCAAACTATGTTGTTTCTAGAAACATTGCAAGCGGAGCCAATTATTTGGAACCCAAATGAGAGTTTTCATAGCTGCTACTTGAGCGTCCATGACGTGCGAGTCGTGCCGCGCGAATGAGTTCCTCGCGAAGTTAAACGAGTGTGTAGCCACGTACTTCGGACCTCGGTCAACTTTCCCGAATACTCTGCCGAGGAACTTCGCGAGTATTGTGGAGGCGGCATTACAGTCTTGACCCGGTTCTTGTATGGGCACGCCTGTAAGCGCCATCTATGAACTGATTTGTGCTTTAAAAACGGCTCATTAAATGAGGCGTTTTCACACTTGCTTTTAAAGCCTCTCAATAGATGGCGCTGAATTTGTTAATGTACAGAGTAAGCAACCGTAATGCGATTAAGGTATAACAAGTATGTCAAGTAGGTATCTGAAAGATTTTTTGTGTTCGACCCTTGACCGATACACAGAATGTATGATTAAGGGCTTCTACTATTAAAATAATTGAGATACTACAGGACATCACAACCTATAAAAAATTGTCAAAAAAGGTAGGTAACTTACTGCGTAATGGTTGGCAGCCATCGCTTCAGCTATTTGAGCCCATCTCATCCTCTCTTCTAAGGTAACCTGGAAAATAAGGAATAGAATTTGAAAAAATCTAATCACCTATTTTTCGAAGCCTTTTTTCGATATTTTTAAATATTATCCTCAATTTCTTTTTATTTTTCTCTACTCTTATCTCAAAACTCTACGCTGCATGTACCATTTTCATTATAGTACTATTCATTATATGAATTTCACTGGGTCTTGTTGGCAGTCAGATTTTTTTAAATATTTTGCACTCGCAGATTTTTAGTAACTTTTACCTGGTAAGGCGGCTGTCCGACCGGCGGTGCTTTGATGGTGTTGGCAGCCATGTAGTTGAAGACAGGGGACCCCATGCCGGCCGCCTTCTGCTCGCGGGACCATTTGCGACTGGAACAAACAAATACGTGACGTGAAATTGAATTTAATGTTGAATTTTGAATTACAATTTAGAATTTGAATTTGAATTGGATTTATAATTTTGAATTATGTATTTGAATTTGAATTTGAAATTTTAATTTGAATTTTGATTTTAAATAAAATTCAATTTTGAATTTGAATTTGAAAATTTCTACTTATCTGAATGAGCCGTTTTCAAAGCACAAATTCCAAACAGTTCATAGATGGCGCTTACAGCCGTGCCCATAGAAGAGCCGGAACGCGACTGACAAAATTAATCTGTGCTCAACGAAATTTGACAGCCTTTAGCATCAATAAATAAGACCTCTTCAAAAAACCATTTTATTGACACTACCGTACAAAGCTTCTTTAGGTACAACACAAGATGGCGCCTCTAATCACCAAATGGTTCCCACTCGGTCTACGAATATGGCGTTACTCTGTATCCAAATCTGAACCTTACCTCCAAGACAATAAGGCTGCTAATGTAAGCGCGATGACAAGCGCGGCGGCGAGCGAAGCGCCGACCGCTACCCCCACCACTTCTCCGTCGACTTCGCACGTTGATCCGTAGTAGCCGGACAGACAACTGTGGACAAGATATATGTGAACAAAGGGTCCTGAATGGTGCGGAAACTAGTCACTGGCCACAACAGGAACAGACTTCTTCAAGTGACCATGATGGGCAAGATTGAGGGGAAGAGGCGAGCTGGTAGAAGAAGAAAGTCGTGGCTCAGAAACATTAAGGAATGGACGGAGGTAGCCAGCGTCGAACTTCTATTTCGCTTGGCAAGAAATAGAAAAGAATATGAAGAGCTGACGGCCAAACTCCATTATTGGAGAAGCACACGAAGAAGAAGAAGAAATCACTGGCCCGAGAAGCCCCTTGACACATTTTTTTCAATATGGCGGAAGTTAAAAAAAAAACAATATTTCATGGATTACCTTTAATATTTTGTACAAAGTACTATACAGCGCCGAGTGATCTCTTGACCCATCTGGTGTGGGTGAAGGTGCCACTGGACGCTGTATAAACCATCTCATTACGTAGATGCAAAGGCCATAATACCTGGGTAGAAGGCCTCGTGACCTGGTGTTTTGCTATGGTCTCCTCTGTAGCATCTACTTGGTCCACGTCTACGGCTTCCTTATTAGTTTTAGTACCTAGGCAGGAGGCCTAGGTACTAGTCCTTAGTACTAGTCCTTAGTCCTCAGTAAGGCCTTAGTACCTAGGCAGGAGGCCTCGTAGCATCTACTTGGTCCACGTCTACGGCTTCCTTATTCTCTTAACTCTATCTTATTTTTATTTTTGTATTATTTATTTATTGCATATTTATACAGTCCTTACAGGTCATCCAAAACGACAGATTACATTGTACTTTGGTAAATTCACTAATAAAATAAATTATTAAATTAGAAATTCCCTAGTCGTAAACAAAATTAAATCTTAATTATAACACAATAATTGCGATCTAATTTAAAAATTATAAAAAATGAAATTAATAATAAATAATGGCCATGAATACGATTAAAATTAAATCATTGATTGGAAATTGGCAAATACGAATTATATAATATTAAATGTCCCTTAAATTAATTTGCCTAAACAAAAACGTATAAATGTCACTCTACTCCAATAATGTGATTTATCTAAAGATTATTATTACGGCCAAGCAATCTTCTCCTTCCACCACCGTCCACCAACAACTACAAGTGCAGGGTGGGGTCGCACACGCCGTACCCTGCTCTTACAGCCTGCCCAGATCGTCTCTGTGATTCTCTCAGTTTTTACTCACCTACAATACGGCTGGTTGTTCGCATAGTGGCAGGATCCCCTGTCGTTACAGTGTGAAGCGGCACATCCTTGGCAATCCCGTCCCCCTCGGGAAACTTCCCCGGAGTGGGTGTCGCGGGTAGAATCCGGGCAGGTGCACCTTTTGGAGGGGGAAGAACAGGTTATTGAACGAGCGAGCGAAGCGAGAGAAGTTCTCAGAGTCTACTGGGAAAATCCGGCGTTTGTTTGTATGTATGAATGTTCGTTCGATGATAACTTGAGTAAAGATCGGATCGTTATGAAATTTGGTAGGCATGTAAATAAGGCAAGTGATTTTTTAAGTTGGAACATGAGCCATTAAATCGGTCGAGGGGTTGCTGAGATATGGGGTCGCGAGTTCACAGTTCGGGGCGAACCACTAGTTTTATGTCCTAGCTCTACCAATACGTGTGGAGCCAACTAAACTGTGAGAGAAACTACAGGGTGCACTCGAATTCGATAGCGAAACTTTAAGGGGACATTCCAATCATGATTATGAAAACCACAGTAGTGGTCTTAAAGCATCCCGGTGAGATGACTTTTTATTTTTTTCTGATACAAAAACTACCTTAGTCAATCATAAAGAAACGATATCAGTACTAAAAGCTACAAAAATCGCATCAAAAAATATTTAAAATAAAACGATTATTAACTAACCCCATTATGAACGCGACTGTACTACGCGTATAGCTCTTATCAATCACCGCGCGCTTTGACCTGCGGTGACCCGCCTACAAAATGACCTATAATCACGGGCGAGCGAGAGGCGCGCACGCGCCGCCGCTCAATATTTTTAGTGTGCGTTTCACGCAAGAGAGTTCCCTTGACGAAACTCTTATTACAATGTAATAGGGACTATTTTTGTTCATCCAAGGGAATTATTTCGTGAAACGCACTGTAGGCACTTAAATCAAAATTCCCCAGTGTTGCCATGTGGCGCCGTTATTACATTTTAAAATCCGTATGTAGGTATGTAATGTATTGTTATTTAAAGTGAATTATAAATTCCATATAAAAGTGAATTAAATCGTCTTTGAAACGCCTCAACGGAGCCAGGGTGTGTTTTGTTCTTCGTCCATATTTTCAGGCTTATCTGGGGCTTATCCGGGCCTATCGGCGTGCCTTACATTATTACTTAGGTAGGTACGGTCGGCCACAATCTCAGATACCCTATGGCAGCTCTTACCGCGCGCGGCATAAGGGCGCCAATCGAACAAAAAGGGGTATCTGAGACTGTGGCCGACTGTACCTATATTCTACGCTTTTGGCTAAAATCGAACACATACTTAAGTCCTCAGTACTGAAATACCTACGATAACGATCGAAGTTACATCTACGAAAATACGGGTTTAAATTAGGTAGGTATCTTAAAAAAGACTGCAAGTCCGTATAAAAATACTTACTTAATAAGCTAATTTTACATTTACATTAAAGTAATACATTAAAGACTACCCAAATCCGTACAAATACGGAAAAACCCATATTTGTGGCAACACTGGAGGTCCTTCGTCCTTCTCTTACCTTTCGGCGCTCGCGCTTTTAGCCTTGAATACGTAGGGAGGGATGGATCGTCCTTCGGTCTTTGTAATAGGGGTGAATTTTAAAAAGCATGCATTGCATTACTCTTGCGATTTTTGCTCGAAATTTACCTACAGGGGCCTACAGACAGTGCGTATTTTATAATTTTGGATCTTATGTTGATGCCTTTAGGAGTGGTTTCTCTTTTGGTCGATTATTGCATTTCCAACTTGTCGACCGGAAAGGTGAACATAATAATATGATCGAAAGTGTGTCGTTGCGTTGAAAAGTGATTTATTTAAATTTAATCGATTAATTTTGATTTTTTTTTATATGATTTTTGTAGCTTTTAGTACTGATATCGTTTCTTTATGATTGACTAAGGTAGTTTTTGGTATCAGAAAAAAATAAAAAGTCATCTCACCGGGATGCTTTAAGACCACTACTGTGGTTTTCATAATCATGATTGGAATGTCCCCTTAAAGTTTCGCTATCGAATTCGAGTGCACCCTGTAGTGAGAGTAAAGGTGCTACTGCACGATGTAAAATTATATAAAGTTAATGTAATCTCTAATCTAAAATTAAACTCAAAGGCCAAACTTTTATTATTATCTCGAGGTATTTGATGATAAGGAGAAGTAAGTAAAGTTATGTCCTACTCCTACCTGAATCCACCCCAAGTGTTGGTGCAAGTGGCAAGCTTGTGACAATCGTTGAGATCCGGCGTCGCGCACTCGTCCACGTCTGAAAGCAAAAGTTTATTGTTATTATTCTTGTTATTTTTTCAATCAAAACACCTTGAATGTACCAATACCAACACTTTCTAAACTCTCCTTCTTCAATTTGTATTTTAGAGACTCGCATTATTGGCCGTCTTTTCGAGGCTTCCAATAGATGGCGTTGTATGTCCGTCATAAAGTTCTGCTATCGAATTAGACTGCACCCAGTAGTTCTTACAATTAGATGGCAGCACTTTCCCCCCTAACCACTCACCATTTGGAGCAAGAACGGCGCCGGCTGGCGAGTCGACCCATAGAGCGGAGGCGCCGATGTTGTTCGATCGTCTTCTGATGACTCCCAAAAGATGTCGCTGTATATCCGTTGCCACCGCACTGCGTAAGGATTCCGGGGACTCTTGCAGCTGTAGAGTAAAACGAAACCGCGTTTATGGAAACCCTTCCAGTACTCAGCACCTCCATTACAACTGAGTTCGGGAAGGGTTTCCGACAGTTTTTTGCATTTTTTATTGCGTAAATCCTACCCCGATTTTAGCGCTGAGCTCGGGAAAGGTATCCGGCAGCTATTTGTTAGATTGCGTAAACCCTACCCTGATTTTAGCGCTGACCTAGTGAAGGGTATCCAGTTATTTTAAACGCAACGAAACCAAGAGGCAGGTCTCAAAAGCGTTGGATAAGGTACATTGAAGAAGACGAGAACTGAAGAAAATTTTGCATTAATACCAACGGACGAAAAGAAACAAAGGCGAGAGACAGATGTAAAGCTGCTGTGGAGCAAGCCAATACCCACAATGGGCTTGAGCACCAAAGACTACTAAAACAATAGTGTAAAACACTTTTAAGGCAGGGTGGATAGTGAAACTCCTGCGGGAGAAGTATAGCAATGACGCATCTCTTATTTGCATTCGCATGCAAGATACACTAAAGAAATCGAAAATATTGCCATATCAAACCCTAGAATTAGGTAAGAGCTATCTTATAAGGCAAGTTTCGTGTTGATGTTCGTAATAGATTTGAAGAAATTTTCATTCAAAAACTGAGGAAGTTAGTACTGGGAATTTGTTTTTTTCAACGAAAATATTTTGCAAACTGTCATGATTTACAACACGAAAAATGGTGTGTTTGATAGCACTTACCTAATTCTAGGGTTTGATATGTGAATATTTCGCGATTTTAGTGTATTTACGATTTTGATGTTGTAAATGTGCTATTCTTTTCTCGCAGGCGTTGAATACATTGTTTACTTAGTCAATTTGACAGTTCGTCCGTACCGGGGATCGACGTTCATCCAAACAAAGTGAATCACGTTCCAAACTGTCAAAACTTAGTTTGGTTTTCTGTTTTTTTTTTTTTTTAGTTGGTTGTTGCTTGATTGAATAATAATAAATGCTTGCAGATCTTGCAATAGATAGATATTTTGGATAACAGACGAAGAGCGTGAGTCGTGGGCAGCTGCGGCGTCTGAAGATTCTCTTTCGATCTTTGTATCCAACTGTTGCTTGCTAGTTCAACGCGCGATAGGTACACACGACAGCATGTCAGACTGTACACTTTTGTTGTAAAGTCGCCCGTAACGTAACCGAGTAGAGTGTAAAGGTCGACGGGCTGTTGTGTGTACCTAGTAAGTACACACGATAGCACGTTGACCTTTACACGCTAGCACTCTACTCGGTTACGTTACGGGTGACTTGACAACAAAAGTGTACAGTCTGACGTGCTGTCGTGTTTACCTATCGCGCGTTGAACTAGCAAGCAACAGTAAAGTTGGATACAAAGATCGAAAGAGAATCTGCAGACGCCGCAGCTGCCCACGACTCACGCTCTTTGTCTGCTAGCCAAAATATCTATTGCAAGATCTGCAAGCATTAGGTATTATTATTCAATCAATCATTATCCAACTAGAAAAAAAGCTAAGGAGGTAGGTACCCATAATAATTTTTCAACGTCATTGCCGCGGCGGTGGATCACTTGGCGTCATGGTGACGTCCGTCTAAGTTCCGAACGTTACTATGGCGGGATTCCGATCTGTTATTATTGTAATCTGTACAGCGCCCCGCAGAGGGCGTGGCTTCCCACCCCGTCACTCCTCTGCTTCACCCCCTCAAATACCTAAATATCGTCTATGAAGAGCGCCTTAAGCTCTGTTATTCCATGAATACTGAAATAGCGATCATACTCCTCACTATAAAGGGAAATTTCCCGCCAAGCAGATGTTACGCTTGGGGCCCGGCCGGGTTCAAGCGACCATGGTTGGAAGTGATGATGGGGACAAAAGGAAGCTTGCTTACCAAAATGGTGTAGTTGACAAAAACGCCCAGGTTGCTGCCTTCGCCTCTGTGGATAGAGTTAACGGCCCCGCCGACAAAGTCGTCTGAGAATGGTGTCATTGAGAAGGCCGAGTCGATCTGTTGAAGAAGGATTGAAATCATTATAAAACCACAAGGTGACTTTGAAACTGTCACTGATTGAAAACAAACACTAAAGGGTCAAATCTGAAATCTGAAAAATTATCGGCCCGTTCCATACTCTGGGTAGGTACATACCCGTTTAAACCAAGGCCTTTTGCATCTACGTAATGAAATTATTTATACAGTGTCCAGTGGCACCTTCACTCACACTAGATGCGTGAAGAGACCACTCGGCGCTGCAGTGCCTGGGACATTGTTTTAGATGGATAAGTACATTATTCGATCAAACGAATAGGTAAGTTTTGGCTGTTCAAATAAATGTAGAAACAACAAATTTTAGATGGCTGACAATTTTCCCCGCAACAATCTTTGCCATGGGTGAGGTGAGGTGAGACAGTGATCTATAGATAATCGTTACTTACAGCTCTCAAAGCTTCGAAGCTCAGTTGCTGATATGGCTCCGACTCCTTATCAGCCAGTTTAGCATCCCATGCAACCTGGAAATAAAACAAACATGTTTTTTTAAGTGTTAGGTAAATATTACGGCAAGTAAAATTTTTTGGCGTCGACCGTCGTGAGTATCGCAAGTTTCTATTGTAGCATTCGCAGCAGTTATCTAGTTCTGACGTACAGTGAAAAAGTAGGGCGGACTTGCGTCAGTCAGGGTTAGCCAACTAACTCAGTTAATTTGACATTTCCATACAAATACCGGTATTGGCATGCCTCCCTCGGTCCTGCATTTCTCTATCTCTCTTTCTCTCTCCCTCTAAAACTCCCTCGACACTTTTGGAATAATTTTGCTTTGGGATGTTAAATGGAGCTGCCCGGAAAGACACTTGGATCAGAATTCTGTTTGGTAGTTTTGAATGGCGGTGCGCTGGTTCTGTTCTGTTGGCTGTCAAACGTAATTTTAACGTTGGGTGCAACCGCACTTTTTCAGCCAAGATAGGCTACCTATGTCACATGACCAACGCCTTCCCCAGCCGCAACTGTCGCCGTGACCGAATCCGGTCGGATGGAATGGACGTCTATAGGGAAAATTCTGAGTTATCCATCTAAATGAGTTACCTTTCTATCATAAAGCTTGTCGACCCTCAGACTGAGCTGAAGCGCGACGACCCTGCGACAGGGGTCTCTGTGGACCCGCCGCGCGTAGCCGGGCCGGCATTGGCAGCTGGATATGCCTCCCTCGGTCCTGCATTTCTCGTTCTGCGCCTGGTCACAGGTGGAGTCGTCGCCCACGATGCAGGTGTCGATTCTGAAGTGAGGGAAATGGTAAAAGTAAGATGTAGCCTGTACAATTATACATGTCCCACTAGCTGGGCAAAGGCCTTCTCTCAGAGAGAGAGTTCGAGCTCAATCACCACGCGTGCTCAATGCGGGTTGGCGATTTTTGCGTTGAGGGTATAATGCCTCATACGCTCAGGTTTCCTCACGACGTTTTCTTTCACGGTCAGCGAGGGAAGTGGTATTACACTCACAAAATAAAAAATAAATAACAAAGGTGAGAAATTACGTACGGTCGGCCACAATCTCAGATACCCCATGGCAGCTCTTACCGCGCGCGGCATAAGGGCGCCAATCGAACAAAAAGGGGTATCTGAGACTGTGGCCGACTGTACAAGGCCACTTACTTCGATAGTCTTCCGGCCAGCCAAATAAGTTGTGAAATATTGTTTTGACGGCGGGAGACAGCCAATAAAGTGCCAATACGTTACTTATTTTAAGACTTGGGCCAATACGTGAACGCAAGACTAGAATTTAAGGTACTACTTAGGCAGGAACATAAAACAAAGGCAGTGGCTAATGTAGAGAATATAGAGTCTTCCGCGATCACAAACCTTGCAATGGTGTCGAAATGTTGGTAAAAATTTTTAATCCTTCAAAAATTTACCTAGTTAAAATACATTATCTAAAATTGCAGTAGATAAACAGATTCACAACAGAGGAAGCAAAATGTCCCGCCTGCCAATGGCAAGCAGTTAGTTATGTGAGGGAAATTTAGTCTGAACAGGATCAGCGCCATCTATCGAGGATTTAAAAACTAAATTTGACTGTCCAAGAAAACGCCTCAGATGCGCTGCTCTAACATGATCTAACAGTTGATCTATCCTGACTACACTCTACGTTCTGCCGGGAGTCTTTAAAGTTGATGAACATGATTACCATTATATCACAAAACTGTCTATCACTATCGTATATAACAAGTTGTCACTCGAAAATTCATAGGTACATTCATTCATACGAAATAGAGGGTGAATTTTTTGTGCTTCTATAGCCGAATATATTGTGTTACACTGGTGATTCTTTCCGAACCAAATTCCGAATGCCTTCAATTTAAAATCCAGAAAAATAAAACAGTGTGTACGTAGATTTGGGTGGCCTAAGGCTTACTCACCTAACAGTAGGCTGAGGTCTTCTGAACGGCGGCTGTGGTCTGGACACCGGCTGTGCAGGTCTCCTCACGGGGGTTTGCGGCGTGTCGTCTGCCGGGACCGCCACTCCGGTACCGGCTGGCGGGGAGGGCGGAGTCGGTGCCGCTGAGGAGAGAGAAAAAAAAAACAAAATAAAAAAAAACGACCTCACTGGTACGGTAATATGGGAAAAGGTACACTGATATTAAGCTACTGCACTGGTTCCGTTCTCCATCCCCAGAGTTTTTCATCAGATCTTCACCAGGCCTATTTCACCTACAAAATTACCTACAATATCCTTACCAAGATTTAGGCAAAACGCGACTTAGTCCATCTACGCTTAAGGTACATCGGTCTTAAAGAGTTTTAGTCTTCGTGAGTACTGATAGGTGGCTATCAGTTATCATTATCATCATCATCAGTCGGTTAACACCAACTGCTGAGAAGAGGCCTCTTCATGCTAACACCGCCTCTCACGATCTTTTGAGCTTTTGACCTTTTGAGGTCCGGAACCCTAAAGGCAACAACAAAAAAGAAGCATACAAATATTTATGAAACTTACCACTATGAGCAGGCGACCTGACCACATATGTCGGGCTGATGCTCTGCTGAGTGCTGGAGTCTCCAAAGAGGTTGAGATACGTTCTCTTGCCGTCGATAGAGACGAATCCTTGCTCACCCACGGCCGAGACGATGATGTCATCAGGGTCGCCGTGCCCGTGGTGTGGACTCACGTTTTGAATGTGAACTGGAAGGTGGAATGCCAGAATTAGGGATGTTTTCATCTTACATAGCATAGTGGAAGTCTTGCATTAATTTTGCTGTGTAAGAACGTCGACCAGTTGGACGTCCCAAGTATCACTGGATTGACGAAGTCTCAGAATACTTGCGTGAACTCCAGGTGAAAGATTGGAGAGAAATGGCGCAGGACAGAGAGAGATGGCGTCTTTTGGTTGCGGAGGACAAAATCCACTTAGGGTCGTTGAGCCAGCGTAGTAAGTAAATAAAATTAAGAAATAGTAAAGAGAATATTAATGGAGAGCTGACGAAAACTCCATTAGTGGAGATAAAGAAAAAATGATATTGTTAGTGAATAGCACCAGTTTGTTGATCGCACCTAATCTTCTTCGAAGCCGCTTGAATATCCGTGGTAAATAAGGTACAATGTATTCGCTAAAAACCTATCCATTCAGGGAAATCTTGGTATAACTTGGTTGTTATTTTGTTTACCAAAACAAAACGTTGATCACTTGGGTTTATAACCAAAGATTTTCTTCAGTTGAACACTTTCTTCTCGGAACGCATAAACTATCGAATCGTTGGTTTCAGGATGGCACTGAGGATATTATTTTTACAAATGACAGGGAGTAGGTAATCAATGTAGGTAAATAGAAGAGACCTACAATCAGCATTGGGTGGCTATGGGTTGTAGAAGAAAAAGAAGAATCAAGGTAATCGAATTTATTTGATTTCGGTGTACCCTGGGACAGGCCTTATACGAGTGGATGAATTGGACGATAGGTTGAATGACGAAATACAAAGCTGAAACTTACCAGAAGCCCCGCCTTTCTCGCCAGGCCCCTGTATCGCGGACACAGTCACATCAAAGATCTCTCCATATCCACCAGGCAATCTCGTCTCTGCTGCAGTTATCACGGCTGCTTCACCTCTATGTCTTGAGCCATGTGGTTTAAAGTCAGGGTCGTCGAGTACAATGCCTGGTCTTGGACGATACGGGTTCGGATTGTGGGGGATTCCTTGTGATGCTGTAGAGAGAAATTGGTAAGTTTTATTCACAAAATAAATACGTACATTAGACAAGTAAAAATGCTGGTAGTATGGAATTAAATTGGCGAAGAATCGATTGACAGATTTAAGTCTCCTTGCTTGCTCGAGATATTAATTCGATTCTAAAATGACAGGTTTTGGAGTTGAGTCATAGATTTTCGATACGGCAGCTCGAGAAAATCCTACCTTGAACTTTCAGAAGTAGAGTCCATGCTAAAGGGACTAATGAGCAAACTCATGCCTAAGTATGAATAGGTATCAAGGGTGAATATCAATGAAGAACCAATAATTTTAATACTCACAAGGTAAAGGCTGCGAATTGATCGAGGAGGTCTTAATGATACTCGAGGAACTTTCCTTTCCACTGACCGTCGGTGAATGCGTTGGCAACCCTTCTGTTGGTGTTGGAGCTGCAATGGACAAGGTTGTTGGTTTTTCACTAAACGATGCTTCCAAAATGTCTAGAATACTTGAGGTTTCATTCTTTGTTTTATTATGCTGTTTTTCTTCGTTGATTTTGTATTTGTCTTTGTATTTCTCAGTCGTGTTGTCTTTCTTCTTTTCTTTTTCAGGCTTCTGAGGTTTTTCTTTCGGTTTCTCTGTAGTAGAGGTGGTGATGGGAGTTGTAGATTTCTCAGTCGGTGGTTCAGTTTCCTTTTCGGTTGTCGTTTTTGCAGATTCTGTAGTCGTTGTAGTGCTGCTGGTTGTAGTATTAACTTCGATGACTTCTGTTGTAACATCCTCTGCTTGCTCCTTCTCTGTGACTTCTTCAACTTCAGTCGTAACTTCATATGTCTCATCTTTAACCACATCATTTTCAGAATTGCTGCTTTCATTATCGTGTAACGTTAAGATATCCTCATCTTCGACCTTTTCTTCTGAGAGGTCTATCGTGGGTATATCGACAGGCATTGGTAAGTTTGGCTTGTAGCTAGGCAGACCTGGGTTCGGCCTTCGGCCTGGCGTTGGCCTAGGCCTCGGCCTGTGCCAGGGAGGTAAGTTCGGCCTGTGGAAGCCTGGCCTATACGGTGTGGTACTAACGGGGGGTACTATTTGCTCTGGAATTTGAATTCCATGCGGATGAGGCGGCCTGTCGAAGGGATATGGCGGCGGCGTCTTAGTAGGGACGAATTGGGTCACGGGCTTTTCAAAGTCCGGTGGTAGATTTGGCGCATCAGCTATCCTCGGTGGTCCTCTGTTGTTTATCCTTGAGTTCATTGGCCTACCGGGCCTTAAAAGTTGAGAGTTTGCTTGCACATTTACGTTTCCGTTTAGAAGCTTTACGATCCCTGTTATGATGTTCTGGATTTCAGCGTTGTTCTGTCTCCCTTGTTCTTTAGGGGTAACTGTGGCAAAGAGGGGTTGCACTGCCGTCGGGCGCACCTTGGGTCCCTGAAGCGGCAATGCACGACCCTTCGGGACCCTCTCCCCTTCCCCCTGAAACTTGAAGTCTATCCTATCCCCGAACCCTTGCGAAGAGAACATTATGTCGTCTCTATCTTGAAGGAAATCTATAGTTTTAGTCGGTAGAATCTCGTAGTACTTTCTTTTGTGGTGTAATTCTAGTTCATTGTCTATTTCGTTGTTGTTCGAGAGGGGTATTTCATCAATGTTTATTGACCTCGATTCTCTTTCGCCCATGGGGTCAGCGCTTCTAGCTACTATGACGTGGTCTTCCTTTTCACCGTCTTGAACGATGTTCTCGGCTTCTCTTTCGTTGTTTTCAGCGAAATCGTCGCTGAATAAAGCGCTGGGTTCTATGTTAAAGGACAGGTTGTCGCTGTATTCTAAGTTGGAGTCGCGTGGCGATTCAGGCAGCATGGACTTTGGTGATAGTTGCGATATTGTGTACATTTCTTCGTAACCTGGAATGGAAGAGAATATTTTTGATTAGTTTAGTGAAGGTTCAAGGGTTGTATCTAAAAGTGGTTTCCATTTGTACGCAATTGATAATATACCAAAACTTAACCATTCTTTCACAAACAGATTTTGGCTCAAAAACTGAAAAAGTCTTGATATTATTAAACCTTTTTGACACACATATTCGCATGATTAGGATTATATTGCTAACTTTAGTAGGTAGGTACCTAATAGCTAAAAATCTGCTTGTATGGAGGGAGATCTCTCTAGCTTAGGTACTGGCACTAGAATGCTTATTTACCTGGCTTGAAATACAGGTCTTGTGTAAGATTCAAACAAATAAATTGCAATACGATTCCATTGTGATGCTCTATGAATGTCGTTAGCTTTAATATTTCGGTAACGTCTACTGATTGGGTTAGGTGGCGTGACGAATCGCGACTGGGGAAAAAGTTTTTGCGGCTTTGCTTATTCAATCATTACCTATTGTTTCGGGTAAGACTGTTTTGTGATATAGTATTTCCGATCCTCTCTACTTTTTTGATAGTATAGGTACGTACCTACTTATACTCACTATCTCAGTTCGATAAACATAATTGATTTTTACATCTTTATCGACTGTTAAGTAATCATCTTGTATCTTTAAATTTTGGCACTATTCGGCACCGCAGACTGAATTTTTAGGTCCCATCGCCGCTATAGTCTTTATTCTTTGCACACTTTTACTAAGGGGTCAAAATCTGAACTTTTTTCTTATCGAATCTTATGTGTGTGAGAAAGTTGATTTACTTTTTTCCCCAATTCACGCCGCGTAATAAAAATTTGTTTGTTGAACGAGCGAGCGAAGCGAGAGAAGTTCTCCGATTAGGTACCTACGAACGTGAGCCAAATCGGTCGAGGGGTAACCGAGATAATTACTATAGGGTCGCGAGTTCATAGTTCGGGGCGAATACTAGTTGATGAATAGAAAGAACCCTCAACGTTTGGCAAACGAATCACTTTAACCTAAGACCATAAATTCAAATGTCCAGATTGGTGCGTCACAAATGCCGAAAATCAGATTCAGACAACACTCCTTCACCGCGGTGTATTAGGTAGGTACCCGACCGTGTCTCAACCGCACTATTATTTTGTGCCGCAAGTTCGTGGCAGTGAAAGTGGCGATTGTGTCGTCTTGTGTCACCTTTGTTGTCATCCAGTCTGTCTGCCTATTTGAATTGAGATCGTTGGGTAAGGTCGCATTTCGTATACCAGCGGCGGCGTATTGTGTCTTGTGAGCAATGACATCTTGTGAGCGTCAAGCTTGCCACTTACAGGTGCCCTAATATAATCCAAGACACCAATGTGACCAGGATACCTGGCTAGACGTACCGATGCCAGATGAACAAAGTCCATTGCGGAATGAAGAACCCGAGAGAGGAAGAGATCGATTGGCCGACCACCAGCCAGATGGTCCGAACGCCATAGCCCAAGTAGCCTGAAAACAATGGTTGCGCCTGGCACAGGATCGTGGTGGCGTGAGCATGAAGAGGCCTTTACTCAGCAGTGGGTGTTAACAGGCTGATGATGATGGTGATGACCAAAATGAAGACTAGGTACTATTAGATAGTCTTTGGTTAGTTAGTGATTTGGGGGAGTTGGAATTGGAACCCGACAAAAAATTTACCCATGGAATTCAATTCAAATTCAATTTGATCCTTCGGCTTTATTTTAAGGAATATTTGGCCAGTCACATGGTCGTCATAATAATATCATAGCGCAAATAACGGACCAAAACACACCTTATTTAATTCATAATGATAAGAATTTCATAGGGGAAGGGACACAAAAAAAGTTCCGTTGGTGATCGATGGATGGCGCTATCCAAACCTGTGACGCTGATACTGTCGAATGTGATAAGAACTGCAAGAGCAATCTTTATTATGATTAAACGAAGCTTAACTCCAGTGATATCTGTAATATTTTATCGGTCTTGCTGAAATCGAGCCTAATTTTGTCTTGGTTTCTCTATGTAGCGCCATCCAAATAATTTTAGCGAAGCTAAACTAACAGTGTAGGTATCATAATGGAAAGTCATTGTATGTCCCTGCTTTTACAATTTTTTCAATGTGTCACAACAACACCACACGTAGGTAACAGAACCTACGAGAATTCGGAAGGCAAAGTTTTTTGTTCGAAAGTCCGTTATTGGCTTAATCTTATCTTTAGACAATATTGAGAAACTAATTTCAATATTTTTTATTTTGGTTCAGTAGTTTGGATTTTACAACGTTTCAAAGATACGGTTTTATGACGTCACGCGACGGTCTGCATACTGTTGGCGGTCATAGGAACAAAACATTTTAGCGCATAAAAACAAAACTACTGGACCAAAATAAAAATTAAACAAATTAGTTTCTCAATATTGTCTAAATATAAGATTACGCCAATAACGGACTTTCGAACAAAAAACTTTGCCTTCCCAATTAACGGACAAACCTAAATAGCTGCGCTCGCGCCGCGCCCAGCCAGACCGTCCGTCATTGAGGCATCGCGTCGTCGTCGGTGTAGGCGTAGGTGTGACCATTCTTTTTCACAAAGAAGTAACTAGTCGCTATGCGCCAAACCTTCAGCGATAGCTTAGCGCACTGTAAGGCCGGACGGACACATCTATGAAATGCCTGATTAAGTAAGCGCGTTGTTTAAGGGGCAATTTCACCGTTTCACGATCGGCAACTAAGCACCGGGTCTCGCCTGTCAAACGTGCGTATAACAGGTGATATCCGGAATTTCAGGCGTTTAACCCGTGGTGGCCTCCCACCTTGGAGGCAGCATTTACGGTTTTTCAGTAAAACACCGATAACTCTTCTATTTTACGTCTGATTCTAGTTCTGTAAAAAGTATGATAATCCTGATAAAATTTCCAATAAGATTCTGATAAGAGTTACCTAAAAACAACGTGGACACAGCATGAGGGAATTTTTAAATTATTTTAAGTGCGTGCACCCAGTCCGATCGAACTGGATAGAAATCTGTGCGGTGTGATAGTCGCTTAGACGCAGGATACTTTAGACACTCACCATTGACAACTTGTATGAGTATCGCGAACAGCACCGCTCCCCCGCGCCACCCGCCGCCCCTCCCCCGCCACTTCACGTCCGCCATCTTTGTTCACTTGACAGTTCACTAGCATCAGTGTGGACGCTTTACTTCACATTATTAGTCACTATTGGTTGTTTTGGTTGCGTTTTTGGTCACTGATCACGTCATTTGGCTGGCTGGCTGGGGCATCCGTCGATTGAGGGCTGTGGGCAAAGAAATTAGTAAAATAAAATAAATTGGCCATTAAAGTAGCTTTGCATTGCCCCATTAGAAAATCTCTAGGGTTAGGTATAATTTTTTATAGTAACGACTTTTGCTAGGATTAGTTATTTTGACCCAGCTAGGTCCCATAAATTGCTACTTTTTGGATTAGGTTAATCTTGATAGTTGGATGAGGTTACTTTCGTAACCTCGGTAAACAACAGCTAAACAAAGCTCATAAGGTGTTCACTATTTAACTATTACCCTTTTTCAACTGACAGTTACAAGCTGAATTCAAAGCCCTTGGTAGATGGCACTCATAAGGCTTGGCCATACAATAACCGGGAAGAGGCTGTCAAATTTCGCTTACACAGATTAATACTATCTTCAGAAAAAGCGAAATTTTGACAGCCGTGAAAACGGCTCATTAGATAGATAGATACATAGTTAGTCTATGGATAGATAGATAGAGAACACTTTAGCATGGTTAGCACTTTAGATAGTCCTTTAATTGTAGAGTACCTTCCTCTGTAGCTTTTTACCGCTTTTTGAAGATTGATTGATGACCCATTTTATCGTATGTACCTACAAAAAAAGTAGACCTACCCAGTCCCACCATCCTACAATGTAAAATAAGTGTTAGGTATTGCATCAAATAATTACGTTTAATTACGATGAACTCTACAATTTTTTTGGGAACAATAAAATAGAAGAATAGCAAGTGAGGAATAATTTTGAGGTCGTTTCTCAGGTTAAGTAGTTTTTAACCGACTTCAAAAAAGGTGTTCACTTCACTGGTGAAAATGTAGGTACACCTGATTCAGAGTGATTTGCTGCTAGAAGGTAGATACACCTACCCTTTCAAAACAAAAATAATCATCAGAAAAAAATCTGAGAGTCGAATTGAGTACCTCCTTCTTTTTGAAGTCGGTCAAAAAGGGGTACACTAGCGTGTCTTCGTATTCCGGACATAGACCTAGTATTTTTTGTAAAGTAGGTAACGCATTCGATCAACTCGCATAATGAAGACATAACAGTAACCATTCAATGGAGTGTAGACAGTCTAGGACGCGCTAGGCCGTAGGGTTGAGCCCTTACTGACAAAACACACATTTTCTTGAATCTCTACAATTTGAGACTCCTAGCTATTGAGTAACGTTAGACCTGGGGCTTCAGCCTGTAACGCAATGGCGTGTCGATGGCTTCCCAGTAGAAAGACAAAACCGGTTTCCTCGTTTTTCTCCTACAACCAGCGAACTAATCGTCTAAAATTATAATCAGAATATTCTTTGCAGTATTTCAACATTTTTAATCTATGGAATGTATGAAATTTGACGCGCTACTGGTAAAAAAAACCTAATGCACAGCTTATGTTAGGTCAGTGTTTACAATCGCTTTCATGACGCGACCCCCTGCCAGGGCTTTTTCAGTTAAGTACAACTTTAGACCATAACCACGGCCCCTTCGTGACCCCATAAAGAAGTTTCGCGACCCCCCAGGGGTTTGCGACTTACCGGTTGAAGAACACTGGGTTAGGTTATAAGAAGTTTCCTAAAAACTTTCAAGTGTTTGCAGGCCTCGTCAAAAACATTGCAAACGTATTGATGAAGAAAATTCAATCCGTAAGTTTTAATTTAAGTTTTAAGTAAATGCCACTGCAGCTGAACATGGCTTAAAAACTTTTGATACGCACTCATGCATGTATCACGCTTTCCACTGTGTCAATAATAATATGTTACATGACCACAGGCGTTAATTACACAGCAAAATCCTAAAAAAACTTACACGTATCGCGGTAAGATTATGTCATTCAAAGCGCACGTGACGCAAAGATTATGTCAATCAAAGCAGTTTAAAATCAGAAATCGATCTAGCCATACAAATATTTGACATCGTGATCCCCGTGGCTTAATTGGCTCCGCACGTATTGACCTAGTTCGCTCCCATAGAAACGAAATAATAGTTTTGCTACCCCTAAATATTATCCGATTTCGTTGATTTTGGTGTCAATCGTTTTTGTAGATTTTTGTCTTTAGATTATTTCCTTTTTTCAAAATTAGCTATGGCTCAAAAGTATTTTTTATTTTAATTTTGAATTAAAAAAAAAAAACGAAAGAAAAGGTAAACTACAAAATCAATTGACACCAAAATCACCAAAATCGGAACTGTTATTGTGTTTGTACCCGAGTGTCCAGCACAAGACACGGTCCCGATTCAATGGTTACCGATGCCAAGTAAAGGATGCTCTATGAGTTATTATTTCTCGGGAGTCGAACCCACGGTCCAATGGGTAACCAGCCAAGCGTGGAGCCCATTCGGCGTAACAAAACGGTGCACTCGGCAAACGTTGCGTTGCGTATGGAGGTATGGAGCCATCCGTCCGTGGTTTAACGGCGCTTTTTAGGGTTCCGCAAGCAAAGGGTGCCAACGGGACCCTGTTACTCATGTAACGCGTACGTGCGCGAACCCTGTTACGCGTATGCCATCTCTCGGTCTGTCTGTACTGCCGTCTCCTGCGTATAACGTTTAAGTGCTGTTATTATAACAACAAAGGTTCATCATCATCATTTATTCCTGTTATCCTTAATCATGGACATAGGGCTCTTAAAACAGTTTTCCATTCTGGCCGATTTTGCGCCTTCATCTCAAGCTCTGATATATGCTCAAAAGATGGCCTTTTCACAATATTGGTATTGACTTGGCTTTTACAAAAACAAATGTTCATGTCCATGTCTCACTAGCTGGGCAAATGCCTTCTCTGAGTAAACAAAAACTAAAAAGAAAAACACTTTATTTTGCCATGGTTTTGTCCTAACATTAGCGTGATGAAATACAGGAAAAGAATGAAAACTGGCAGCTAAGGCTCCCAAACTGAAAGAAAACTCGTAACTATTTCTGAACCCTCAACGCGTGAGTCCGACTCGCACTTGACCAGATTTTTAAATACACACTGACTACAAACCTACTCACGTATTCGGTTCCTTCGTTTTCCGTCCGTCACCAATGAAACGTATTTGGTATCCTTGATACCCTTTTTGTTCGACTTACGCACGAATGCCGCTGGTAATAAAAGCTACTAGGGGCCTTAGCCTGTAACACAATGGTGCCAAAATGGGCTCCCGGTTGACAGCTTTGTGTCGGTCCTGATAATGTTTATATATTACAGCAAACAATATTCTGACCTTAGGTGCAAAACGTCAACTTTCCAAAAGGACCACTTCCCAGAATTTCCACTTCCCAAAAGGTCCGCTTCATGATTCTAGGTTATTCTAGAGGATTAGTTCGTTGGTTGTAGGAGAAAAACGAGGAAATCCTGGTTTTGTCCTTCTACTGGACAACATTGATACGCCAGTGCGTTACAGGCTAAATCCCCTGGTTGTAGGTATCCTAGCGTGTCGCTAGCCAAGTCGAACAGGGGACTGGGTGGGCAGGTCAAACGTGAAGGCTGTCTAAGGTCGGTCGTAACTGGTTGTTATTACTTGTTATACGGTTGGTTAGTAATCTAGGTTTTTTGCTCGAGTTGCCGAAGCTCGCCAGAAAGTCAACGAGCCGGGAAACTCGATAAATTAAAGGTTATCGACATAGCAACATTGGCACCAACCAGATGGTCTGATGCGATAAAGGCAGCGACTGGAGTCAACACGAAACTGGCTGTGTGTGTTAGATACCTACTTCTCACCTAATTCTACAGGGTGCACTCTAAGTCGATAGCGGAACTTTAAGTAGGCTTTCTACTGATAAATACAAACAACTTGCTCTAAGAGACAGCCCATTGTTAATTTATAGGTCTAAATTTTCCTCTTTGTTTTGGGCTTCTATTCTGTTTTTTTAAGTTTAACTATTCGCTCATTTATTTAAAACTAACTATTTAGTTATGTGAGCTGCCACCTTCCCTATGAAATAAATATAATATATAATATAATATAAGTGGCGAAAAAAATGGAGCGACAAAAAAAACACCTGTTTCATACATTTGGCGCAGTACTGAGTCGACCTTTTGTATGGAACAGCTGATATTTTTTTCGCCCCATTTTTTTCTCCACCTAGAACAAGTTGTTTGTATTGATCAGTAGATAGCCTACTTAAAGTTCCGCTATCGACTTGGAGTGCACCCTGTAGGTGTGCTATACAATGGGTACTCTTTCGATTTGTTTAGTGTATCTGATACAGGAATCGATTTTGTACATTTTTCTTTGCGAGCGGGCCGTTCTGTTCAATAGTCGCTAGTCGGCCAGACGCTAGGATACCCCTTTTTGTTTGATTGGCGGCATTGGCGGCCTTATGCCACGCGCGCTAAGAGCTGCCATGAGGTATCTGTGACTGTGGCCGACCGTACATAAGTCTGTTCTTTACATCCCGTATTACTAAATCTGTAGTTTAAATCCCGTTATTTGATAGAAAACGATTGCGCGGGAAAGGTGTTTATGGAAAAGACGAAGATAACATTTCAAATGGAGGACCTTTGACATTCAATTCTCTACACGACACGAAACCTAAATAGTTTTGCTCCACATTAGGGTTGTACACCGAATTTATGAGGATAGAGACGTCATCTGAGATCAGAGATCATCAGAGACAAGACGGACCAAACTCCATAAAAGGTGACGGATATTAAATTTAGTTGACGAATTTGACATTATTAATATTCTCAATAACTACTAAATTTAAATGTTAAATGATAATTTTTTTAGTTTCAAATAAGCATATCTCATAAACGGCTGAACTGATTTTGATAAAACATATCTAAGGACACTCGCTAGAATCGCCCGTTTAAGAGCTACTACGGTACCACATACAGATACACAGATGCACAGATAGACAGACACACATAGCGGTCAAACTTATAACACCCCTCTTTTTGGGTCGGAGATTAAAAATAAACACGATCATAATCGCCCTTGCCATAACTGCCTTCAATCATCTTTAGATTGATCGTGAAATTCTTGATTGATTGATGAGTTAGACTATAAAATGAACCTTATGTCCTGAGGTGAATACAACTTTTTAAACAAAATTCTGTCCCGAATTCGATCGAATTGCACCTCTGACTCCAACCAATAAGCACTTTGATTTTTTCCATTCAGCAAGCGTAGCATAAGGCCGGGTTAGAGCTTAGCTATGGGTTTAAAACTATAGGTATCTCTTTCTTTTGTTTGACGTAGAGCGGGATGGATATAGTTATAGACCCGCTTTAAACCAGCCTTATGCTTGCAGATGAAATTTTGAAGAAAGACTTCCATTGACGACCGGGGAATGCCCAAAACAAAATGAACTATCATTTCTGAACAATGACAACTATCAAAATCCCACTGACGCACACGCCACACAACCTCTCCGTGCAATGTTTTGTTGCACAACAGTTGCGTAACCGAATGTCGCACGTTTGTGCATGCTCAGCCAGGCAGCAGATCCTGGTTGAGTCATCCGGTTGCCGGTTTGTCGGTGTGCCAGTTTCGTTGCTTTTTTGTCGACGCAATGGCCCATCGGTCTAAGTCTAAGATGACTAAGATGGTATAGATGGTCCTTGACCTACAAAATGTATTACTGACAACCTGTTACGAGTACCATTGCACCCGCGGGTAAATCATAAAAACATCAAAGTGTCTTTTTTAAAGATTTTGAATTCCTCGAGACCTGCGTTAGAATAACTCAATATGTGTCAATAGAAAAAGTTGTATCCTATCGGTCGCTGACTGTAGTACTAATTGTGCAAACAAAACAAAATTGGGAGGAGTGAGCCCGGGACATCGAAAGGTTCCAGAAGTCCACACGGATTGACTTGCCTTTCCTGTGGGCTAGGCCGACTAAGCTGTCAGGATGGTATACTTAGGTTATGGCTGGGCAAGCCTACTCCATCTAAAACAATGTCCCAAGCACTGCAGCGCCGAGTAGTCTCTTCACCCATCTATTGTGAGGGAATGAGCCACTGGACGCTGCATAAACTAGTGGTTCGCCTCGAACTTCGAACTCGCGACCCCATGTCTCAGCAACCCCTCGACCGATTTTGCTCATGTTCTAACTTTAAAATTCTCTTTGCCTCATTTACCTGCCTACCAAATTTCATGACGATCCGACTTAATTTACTCAAGTTATCGTCGAACGAACATTCATACATACAAACGCCGGATTTTTCAAGTATACTCGGAGAACTTCGCTTCGCTCGCTTTTGATCGCATTGCGTAGATGTCTTAGTATTTTTTTGCAAAGATGGCAAATACAAATTCAATGAGATGAGAAAGAAATTTGCTTGGCTATCTAATCTCGGCCTGGAAAACCTGCTGGCCGAGCCCAACATAATCGGAGAGACTAAATCCGCAAGACTCCGCTGGCTCGGCCACGTCGAGAGAATGGAAGCAGATTGGGCTGCGAAGAGCGCATATGAGGGACGTCCCATAGGGCGTCGGCCGGTCGGACGTCCCAAATATCGCTGGAAAGATGCGGTAGAGAGAGACCTGTGCGAACTCCAGGTGGAGGATTGGAGGGAGTTAGCGCAGGACAGGGAGAGCTGGCGTCTTTTGGTTGCGGAGGCCAAGATCCACTTTGGGTCGCTGAGCCAGCTAGAATGAATGAATGAATCTAATCTCGTATAATAGCTAATCATTAGGCGATGCAAAATTATAATTTTTCAATAGGTCAAACCAAGCCCATCTTCATTAAATGTCCCCACGAGCCGCCAGCGAACTATGTAGGCCACGCGTCTTCACCTGCAGCTTGCGATGCCGTTACGTGACGTCACACAACCCACCTTTACAGCTAGTTATACATATTACCTATTAGTGGAGAAGTGTGTCGGTAGTAGACCTACACAACTGTGTGATCGGAACGAAAACGGAACGGTTGGAACCTTTAGTTTCAACCGTTCCGTTTTCTGGCTTAGAGAAGGAGGTAGACCTTGCTATGAAGAATGCTGAAAATATCATGGCCGGATAGAGTGTCAAACGACTCAGTGCTACAAAGAATGAACAAATGCCTATAGAGCTCCTGAAGACTTATTGCGGAGGAAAATGCAATATTTTGGCCACATAATGCGCAACGACAAATATCGAGCTATGAGAAACTGGGAATTGGGTGTAACAGACGGACGGACGAAACAGACTCACGAGTGATCCTATAATGATCCCTAATTAGGAACGAAACAAAGCCGGCTATTACAGTGTATTGGAGATCTGCCAATCAATACTACGCCCTTTACGGTTGACGCGATAAATAGGCAGGCAGAGAATTGATACTCGCGCCTATGTTAGATTATGTGATATTTGATACTTAATAAGTAGGTAACTCTTTACTCTAGTGAGTTAGAATGTATCAAGAAACTTGGGAACTAGTGGACTCCCGGTATACCATGATTTGAGCGCGATGCATATTTCGTCCCAAAAGAGCTGAAGTGGTCATTATAATAATATCAAGAAACTTGGAACTAGTGGACTTTTGTTATACCATGTTTTGAGCGCTATGCCTTTAGTTCCAACCTATCCAACCTAAAAAGCATATTAATTTCGTCCATAATGTAGAGTTGAAGTGGTCATTATATCAAGAAACTTGGAACTAGTGGACGTCCGGTATACCTTGATTTAAGCGCGATGCATATTTCGTCCAAAATGTAGAGCTGAAGTGGTAATTATATCAAGAAACTTGGAACTAGTGGACTTCCGGAATACCATGATTTAAGCGCGATGCATATTTCAGCCAAAATGTAGATAGAGCTGAAGTGATCCAAGTCATCCCTGTAGAGTCAATGATTCACTATTGGTCTTCCAGGATACTTCTCACTTGTTTGCTTATTTTTAAAACCTAATCTGACAAAACTGGTGATAACCTCAAACTCAAAAGACATGTCTACTAAATCAAAACGGGATCGCCATTCTTTATCTAATAATAGAAAATATTAATTTATTATAGAATAACGGACTCTACTGTTGGAAAAGGTACACTGTTGCACTGATTCCGAGTGATTTGCTGCTGTCCGTCGAGAAGTTTCGTTCTCCATCTCCGAAGTTATTCATCAGATCTTCACCATTTTTATGGGACCACATGGGAAGTCGGTATACCCTTTCATACAAAAAAAGAATCATCAAAATCGATTCACCTAGAAAAAAGTTCTGACAGTTCACACATACCTGCTGGTCGAATTGAGTAGGTGCTTCCTCCTTTTTGAAGTCGGTTAAAAACTGGTGATAACCTCAAAGTCAAGAGACCTGTTCACTAATCAAAACGGGATCGCCATTCTCTAAAAACGGAGTCAACCCCGACCGGTTTTTCTACCAAATTCTTCTAAAAACAACACCAGATCTTTGAAGTTCATTCAACCATGTTTTCTAGATAAAGCTTCTTGGTTACCAACCCAGGTTTTTGCTCTCTAGCGCTCTTCAGTCGTGTGGAACGATTCGCTTCGTATCATATTAGGCTTATACCTACTTACTGAGGTAGGTAACGGTTTGGTTATCCATCCAGTTTGCGGAATGTAAAGAAACTAAGGATCACCACAAAATTGTGATTTTTGGCAATTTTTGTTACACGTTGATGCGATTTGGTTGGAAATAAAACATTTGCCTAAACTAGAAAAAAAAACATCATAGAAAAAAAAGAAGTGAATAGGAGCAGGGCCAAAGACAAATGGAAAACTATTGTGGGGGAGTCCAAGGCTAAGAGCGCCAAAAGATGAGCAACTCATCCTTGTTTCTTATCTAGGCACAACTATCACTATTATAATAATTCAATTGTATAGCGCCTTAGTGTTTATCACCGTTATGTTATACAATGAATAAAAACGAAAGATTCTAGAGCCTAAGAATAAACTCGCCGCCGCCAAATGTGATCACTGATCACTTTTGGCGGCAAAGGCATCCAAAAGTGACCACTTTTGGCGGCAAAGGCATCCAAAAAGAAGATAATATTATGTTTTTTTTTCCATTGGCGGCGCTAGTTATGCCTATGTTTGGGCATGGGCCTTACTTAGCTAACGCGAGTGCGGCCGCAAGCGTTACTATATAGTAACTGAGGCTACAATTTAATGTTTTTTGTATATTTTTGACTGTTTTTTTTTTTATATTTTTATTTGGCGTCAGTATCGTGTAAATAATCACCCCTGAGTCGGGTGTCGCTGTACAAAACAACACCTTGTATTTAGGATGACTTCCCCTTAACTTAACCCGTTGACGCCTGCGGGTCCGAAGGGCCGCGCCGGCCGCATGCTTCCGAACCGGTTACACTTGGACCAGTTGGACAGAGTACCTTTATTAACACTTAACAGTCTATTTGGGTCACTGGTACCTGCGCTGCGCCCAGTTATGACCTTCATCGGCTGAGCGGAATCGAATGGGGTCGAGAAAGTGTTGATGATTGGAAATATTCTATCGTCGTGTTTTGAATAGGTTGGTTGGTGTGGCGCACGCGCAGTTTTTGTTATCAATCTAAGGGTGGCATTAATAGTCGTCATCTCAAGCTCGAGCTCAAGTAGGTGAACTCAGAAAACACAATCACCGACTTGAGACCTTGTTTTATGTCAATGTCAAACTCAAGATAGTGTTTATTAATATGCCGACAGCTACTCAAGCTTGATTAGCCAAGGCTTGACATTAGCATTTTTGTTTTCTGAGATCACCTGCTTGAGCTCGAGCTTGAGATGACTAACTACCTATTAATGCCACCCTTAGAAAGCTGGCTCCAGCTGTCACAAGAATGGGATAGAGGCCATATCTATGGATAGGTGTATAGCTATAAGTATCATTGCAGATCAAAAGAGTGGGACTTTCTCGTGCTAAGCCAGCATTATTTAATTCTAACATAATATGTCACCACGGTCCTTCTCAATGTGACATTTGAAAGATGACGAAAGTAAGTCTGCATTAATTTGACACGAACTGCCCCTCTACCCTTGACGCATTTTTTAATACGGCCGCAATATGGCGCTATTTACAAAATTTAATATCTTTTTAGCGCCTTGACGCTATTGCGATCAAATTGAAAAAGTTTTAAAATCATTTCTCTTTGAATTCGCATAGTAATGCTTTGATTTTATACTTTGTGATATTTACTCAAAGGTAAGGCTGTTTTATTTAATAAAAACACAAAAGGTGTCTTAATTAATAAAATATTAAATTTTGTAAATTGCGCCATATTGCGGCCGTATTGGAAAAATGCGTCAAGGATAGAGTGGCTGTATGATAGTTTATTATTTTTCATCCTTCTTACGTAAAAAGAGAAATGCTGCCTGTTTGTTTGAGTCACGATTAAATCGTAAATTCGCGATGAACGATCATAAATAAAACTAAATATTTAATTAGCGACCGAACTTTCCGGCACACGGAATCTATCATGCTACGCCCGGATAGCCCGGATATCTAATTAATTAAAAATGTAGGTATGTAATAAGCAGTTTTCAGCACAAATTCACAAAGCATTTCAAAGATGGCGTTTACAGACGTGGCCATAGAAGAACTGGAAATAAGGTTGTCAAATTTAGCTTCGCTCAGATTAATTTTGACAGCCGTTTTCCGGTTTTTCTAAAGCCACCCGCCAGGCGCCATCTATGAAATGCTTTGTGAATTTGTGCTGAAAACGGCTCATTCAGCGAAACATAAAAATCAGAATAGTGATTTGGCGAAACGTTTACACAATGAAAATTTAACAACGTCTTTATTTTCCATTTCTAAGTAGGTATTTGATTTTATTCTCGCATCTTCGGCTTTTCAATTTCATGAAATCTTTGCATTGCTCGGTCTTTGCATTGTTAGATCAACAAAATAATTGAACTAATTAGAAACGCTACCAGACAACCAGACATGCGCGCGCGAAAACAAACTGACTGATCTATTAGAAGATAAATTAATTAGAGAAGATATTAATCATCTTAGGAGAATCCAGGCGTTGCCAACGATATGTCCTACCAGAATGCACGCACGTTAAAAGTGTTAAAAGTATCGATGAATTACTTACTTACTCTACTTTATTGGCCCCTGTGACTTAGCTACCTATGTAGGATACCCCATTATATACCCCAGCTCTTACCCCGTGCGGCATAAGAGCGCCAATCGAACAAAAAGGGGTACTTTAGCGTATGGCTGACTGTTCAATGTAAAGTCAAGCCATTTCGTTATTGTCACGGGCGAAAGGTGAGAAATGTATTCACTGTTCATTAATTTTCTGTTATTACAAGTTATTTTAGTAATGAAACGGCCAAGCCACGTACTTTAACTAAGGTGTAGAGTTTGTGAAGTTAAGGCTTGTAGAGTTAGAAGCATGGCTCTACATGAGATCTGATAGCTTTTTGACAGTGCGAGGTGTATGGTCTCGTCTTGGCAACATTTTTTACATATAAATGTTTTTGGTGGGATGATTTATACAGCGTCCAGTGGCTCCTTCACTCACATTAGATGGGTGAAGAGACCACTCGGCGCTGCAATGCCTGGGACATTGTGTAGACTTGCCCATTACCATCCTGACAGCTTAGACGGGGCTTTATGTACTATACCATCATAAAGTAACTCATACGATACCGCTGATAGGCAATAGTAACATCTAGTGTCCCAAAACCACAGTAAAGTTTACTCGTTACGCCCGCATTGCCGCAGTTTTACAGTAGAAAGTGAAACTGGCATAGTTGCTTTCAACACTCAAGAATAAAAGTAATACAAGGACCCATTTGGGCAGATCTGTGACGAGAGTTTGATTTACATAACAATATCGAAGAATTATACAGACGCGGTTCGAAAGATCGCAGCTCTATTACCGAGTCGCTTTCGTTTCAAAATAAAACTTTTGGTTCAGGTTTACAGTAAAGTTAGACGTGTAGTAAGTACCTACCTACCTATCTACCACACTTTTCCTCTTCTATATCGATTCCTCATAGCTGAGAAAGGTTGCATATCTGGGACATGTATTCAGATACGAGAGATACAGCCTCCTGCAACTTATAATTATGGGAAAAGTCGCTGGCAAAAGATGCGTCGTCGGCCGAAGGAGAAAATCCTGGATAAGAAACCTACGGGAGTGGACTGGGATCGCGAGTGCTGCCCAGTGATTTCGCCTCGCGAGAGAGAGATATGCAGAGCTGACCGCCAACCTTCGCTGAGTCGGAGAGGCACCCTAAGAAGAAGAAGAATATTATAGGATCGCAACCTTGTCGTATTCGCTTCCACTGGGAACGGTCTTCCGTCATACACACTGCCCGAAGAATGCTTCCTCCAGCCGTTGCTTTTATCGCATCAGACCATCTGTTTGGTGCCTTTCCCCGCGTTTGCCATTCACCTGGCCCAAGATTATGAGCTTTTCTGGACTCTAGGCTATGCATGGGAGACTACATTATGCGTCCAAAAAAGCTGAGGGTAACCCCATGCTACTCACTTATTCCTGACGCCAGATTACTTTCGTGTTTTTCTGCTATAGGTAATATAAAGGTAGGTAGAGTCACAGGTACCTACAGCTAAATTTTGGACTAAGAAAGTCAACGAACTCGAGGCAATTTCTAGAATTCGAAATGGTTGTCTGTTAAAATCCCGCTCTATGGTTTTAGCGTTTTTATCGCAACTTGTTTTGCCTTTGGGGTACCGTTTAGTCTCTCATCTTTTGGTCGAAATACATAAAACATAATGGTGCGTCCCCACGTTCGTCCATGCTCGATAAAACATGTTTCGTTCCGTATTTATGAGGTAAGTAATTTAACTTCATAGAAGTAGGTAGTTAAAGCCCGATGGAACCTCGTATGACATTTATAGCGATTGTGGTCGCTAATAGTTTATTAGGTATAAGGATGTTGCGTGAACGAAATTACGAATTGTTCACTCATATTCTTCAATTTGTATTTTGGCGTTTAGACACATCCGTGTTCGGTTGGGATTTAAAACTTTAGTAGACAAATTATCTAAATGTCAAAATATCTAATGCCGGCGGGACTTAACATTTGTCTCCTCACGTTTTAAATCCCAGCCGAACACGGATATGTCAAAACACCAATACTTATACAAATTATTCAAGAATATGAGTGAATGAATTTGTAATTTCCTTCACTCAATATCCTTAGCTGAAACGGGTTCCATTTAGACATTTGTACCCCTATGAAGAAACACTTTTCTCTGTTCTGTGCTCTAAATAATAAGGTGTTAAAACGAAATGGTTTGCCATTTAGCGCACAGGTGCTAATCAGCACTGAAAGTGTTACAGTTGTCACTCACTATAACTACTGAAATATGCATGTAAGTGGAGTAGTAGGTAAGTAATTGAACGAGCGAGCGAAGCGAGCGAAGTTCTCCGAATCTACTGGAACAATCCGGCGTTTGTATGTATGTATTTTTGTATGTATGTATGAATGTTCGTTCGACGATAACTTGAGTAAATGTAGTCGGATCGTCATGAAATTTGGTAGGCGGGTGAATGAGGGAAAGATAATTTTTAAGTTCGTACATGAGCCAAATTGGTCGAGGAGTTGCTGAGATATAAGGTCGCGAGTTCAAAGTTCGGAGCGAACCACTACAGGGTGCACTCTAAGTCGATAGCGGAACTCTAAGTAGGCTGTCTTCTGATCACTACAAACAACTTGTACTGGGTGGCGACAAATATGGAGCGAAAAAAAAATCTGCTGTTTCATACATTTGCCGCAGTACTGAGTCGACCTTTTGTATGAGACAGCTGATATTTTTTTCGCTCCATTTTATTTCGCCACCCAGTACAAGTTATATGTAGTGATCAGTAGACAGCCTACTTAAAGTTCCGCTATCGACTTAGAGTGCACCCTGTAGTAGTAATAATTGAACGAACGAGCGAAGTTTTCCGAGTCTACTTGAACAATCCGTCGTTTGTATGTAATGTACTACCTACGTATGTTAGAGTGTAGGAATGCAGTGGCGTAGCTACATAGGGACAAGGCGGGGCAATGTCCCGGGGCCCCCAAGCTCAGGGGGCCCCCTCGGACCGAACTATTTAGGTACGGATAAAATCGGTAAAATTTAAGGCGCGCTGCCCACGTGCTTGTCTTTAAATAGAACCTCCTTGCTGTATGATAGTATCCTCCTTGCTGTGGCTTACGACTTAATGAAACCTAAACAGTTTATTTGGGGCCCAAGTTTGTTTTTGACTCAGGGCCCCTGGTTACCTAGCTACGCCACTGGGTGCATGTATGTGTGAATTAATGTTAGTTTGACGATAACTTGATTAAATTGTCGGATTGTCATAAAATTTGGCAGGCGGGTAAATGAGACAAAACTATTTTTTAAGTTCGAACATGACCCAAATCGGTCGAGGGCTTGCCGAGATATGGGGTCGAGTTCGACGAACTACAAGCTTAAGTATTTACAAAGCTCATGCATGTGGCGTCGGAAAACGCAAAATGCATGTCTAAAGGAATGCGGGTTTCCCCACACTTTTCCTTCATTTTTCGAGTCGGAAAAATGTTCACACGTTCGTCGCGAAGAATCTCTACACGATAAAATGCTATTGAGAGAAATGCACCGCACAGTGGTCGATTTGTACGATTTAGGCGGCCAAAACTATTTTATGCTTTATTTCAGTAATAAATACGACAACAAATGCTAATCTGGTATTTTAGAGTGAATATATATGTTTATCCCTATTCGTTTCATTGAAAGCGTATTTTTCTATACAAAAAAACATTTCTGTGAAAATATTTTTGTAAACAGCGCCAATGTTTTTAAATTTTCTTTAAATCTCCCTTTGGTGTAAAATATATATTTTGAGTTCATTTGAATTATCGAAATCGGCTTAGTAGTTTTTGATATTTGGGTTAAGAATTATCACAATTTGTTAAGTAAAAGACGGCCGTACATAAAAAAAAAATGTTTATTCTCTACAGTCTGCATGCCTATTTAAATTGAAAATAAAATATGGATGACAAAAAAATACAGTATACACTAAAATTAAATGGTCAACAGTTATTACCACATTATTATACTAAATGTTACTTACAATGTTAGGTACCGAATCATAAACAATAAGACAATATTTTATGAAAGTTTAACATACAAATTGTTATGTTACTCTTTAAAAGACAATTCTTCCTCACCGTCACTTTCCATGCATTTATCACAAGTGCCTTTTGTATTTGGCTCTGCAGGAAGCAAAAGCTCCAAAGTTTCCTGCAAAAATGGTTTTGATCGGATCTTCTTTTTTTTTCTCATTGAACTGATGAGTGGATCTGATGTCAAGAGTAACCTGTGATAAATATCAAGGTTACAGTCTTCGCGTGAAAACTTTCGAGCAAAGTTTAGACGGTATGAGCGAAAGTGCTTATTACGAGCTTCTGCAGCTTCCTCCGAAAGTTGACCAATAGGCACTAGAGAATTTTCTATAACTTTTCCACCATGTACCAAAATTGTATGCATGGTAGGAGTCATAGAATGCCAACCATATAACTCTACATACAGTTTTGCTGTCTCCATGGCGTATTCATCAAATTTCGGGACATCTATTTTGTGACCGCTTGATATGGCTTCCAAAATAACTTTAATTCTATAAATAAAATTAAAGTCTATTCCCGTTATTTCAGCAGCCAGATGTGGGTTTTCAAAAAATCTTCTACTAGTATTGCCGTCATTTGTGTTACCAAAATTACATTTTGGCATATCTACCAAGATACCTACTTCTTCTCTGAATCTTTGCTGAATCTCTTTTTTTTTTTGTTGTTCTAGCATCTTTTCTGCTTTGGTTCTTTTTTCACGGTATTTCCCAACGGGCAATTTATAAGCTAAATGTAAAATACTCTCGAATAATCGAATTCTGGCATGTAAAGTTGATAGGCCAAATTCAAGCGATTCTGGGTGAATTTCGTTTTTTTTACTTAAGTCATTAAAGTTTTTTAAAGTGGCTCCGCATATGTAGCATCTACTCGTTGATTTGGTGTCAGTCGCCGCATTGCAAACTTTGCCGTCCACCATGGTCATTTTAAGACTGTGGCTAACCGAGAATTTTTGCCCATTCAGTTCCAATTCCGTGGCTTTTAGGGACTTCACACTGTCCCGAACGTAATTTATTTCATCTTTTGTAATGTCTGTAGACTCTTTTATAAATCTGAATCGTATCGGGCGGCAATATCGTGGTGAAGAAGGAGTCGGGTTTTGCCAAACCATTTTTGTTTTGTCGTCGCCGCAAACAATTTGTAGAGGCACGAATGAGCTCAAAAATATATTTGTATCCGAGTCGGCGTCATTAATTAACTTTTGTTTGTATTGAGCTTGTTGTGAACCATCACAACCCCATTTGCAGATAATCTGCAAGGAATTTCTCTCAGTTTCTGTAAGAGTCATTAGTACTTCTTCGAGGAAAATTGATAATCGCGTGACGGTGTGATCTAACAAAGATTGTAGATCACTTTCAGCACAGGAAGCGGTCACTCGTAGCGTCTCTTTGGGTGGGTAACATTCCTGTTTAGCCTTCAACACTAATTCGTAGCACGGGTAAAAGCTTCTGTTGGTTGCTCGCACAATTTCATATTGACTTCGTGTCAAATCAGCGTCCACGCACATTCGCAGTGCCTCCCAAGGCGTAAGGGGATCTTGTGCCTTTGATTTGGAATGTCTTTTTTTACATTCGTTTGCGGCTGCAGGCGAATTTGTAATATCTTTTAGGACTTGCGAGGCGTTTCTTTTTCCTTCTTTTTGTAAAATTACTTGCGCTGCGTGAACTATCACTTCTTTGCCCACAGAGGAGCGAACTTCTTCTGTTTTCCTCCTTTTAGTTCTTTCACTACATTCACTGAATGTTTTGCTAGGTCGTCCTGACTTATTATGCGTTTTTATGGGCATCTCGAACGTTCCTGCTAACCATGCATCATTGCTTATAAGAAAATTTTCTAGCGTGTTGCGTGCTTTGGACCATCTCTTTTTTATTTCTGTTTTAAAATATGAAAATTTATGATTTATATACTTTTTGTCTTCGTCGGAGTCCCCGTAAGACACTAACAAATAATTTTGTAAGTATTCCAATTTGTCGTTTATTGATGGAGAGTTTTCCTCAATCATCTTATCAAAAAGATATCTGCGAGTTACTACCTCCATGCCCGAGTAACTTGATGAACCTAGAACAACGAAAAGGAATTTTAACGCAAAAGAAACAAAAAAGGAATTTTTCTCACTTTCTGCCTAAGTTAATGAATTATTATTTTTCTCGCGAAGTGGTCAAAGGTGGTGGCTATTTTTTTTGTGGTTATCTGCTCAAAGAGCTATACTATTAGAAACCATAAGGAATTTAACTCGGACGGTCTCGGAAGTACAACATTTTTACTATTGAAAATAAAAAAATGATAATATTTTCTATGAAAAAGGGCGATCTTTGATACGTTGTAACTGCACTAAATATTGATATTCCTTATCTTAATTTAAATTATATTGGAAGGAGCTTACCTGAATTTTCGACTTCCATCACTTTCACTTGTAACTGAATAATATCCAATGAAATATTCACTTTAGAATATCGGTTGCGCTAAGAGTGTCGAGAACGAACGCGTACAGCTTGCGCGACGATCAAGTTCCGACTACCTGTGGGGGCGCGCACGCAGTTCTAGGAACTGGGGAGGGGTGGGGTTTGGGCAGTCGGGGTGTCTATTTTTCCGGGAATCAATTAGTTTTGTTATAAGTTAACTTTGAGAAATGGACTTTTGGCCGCCTAAATCGTACAAATCGACCACTGTGCACCGTCAAGGATAGAGGGGCTGGTCATGCTAAGCTAGCTAAGAGTCTGGTGCGTGTTGTGTGAACTTGTGTGGTGTGACTTAGGTATAATTTACATTAACTTACCGTTAACTTTAAAATACTTTCTCGTTAATTTTAGGTGTCCCTACTTACCCCCAGAATCCTCATCTTCCCTATTTGCCTTGACAGTTGTTTTTAATCTGTTTACGAACTACCCTCACACTACCTGGCTAGACTCACCTGTGTCGTCCAAAAATCAGCTGTTCTAAAATGTAGGCTCTTGAGATGAAGCCGCAAAACACTATTTTTTCTCTCCTATGTCGAACTAAAAACTTTCACATTTGCCGTCACCACACACGCGACTTTCTGTTCTATGCTAAAAACACACACTTCCACCTAGAAAACTGATGAGTTTTCTGCAAAACGCTCCAATATTCGGCGAAGGAAAAAGTTTTTCGTGGCGATTTTGGTTTTAAAAAGTTTATTATTTTCTGAACATGCGTTCGAAAATCGTTTTTGTTTCGAACGAGCGCGCGCAGTGGCGTCAATGTTTGACTGCTTCCAAGCTCCGGAATGGATCCATTCCTTCAACGGGTGTGACAGAGAAACCAAATGGTTCTAGCAACAAGAGTGAAGGAGAGACATGGTTGGAGTTGTAGCGGTAATTTTTTTCCCCTTTCGCGCGTTCAACTTTCTAAAACGCCGCGAGGTTTGTCTTCATCGTTTTGGGCCGAAACTGCCAGTCATTTGTTACATGTATGGCTTTCTTTATTTATTACGTCGTCGGATTGGATGATTAATTAAAAATACTTACTTAGGTTTGTTTATATAGTTTGGGCGATTTTCGGAAAAGAAAGTATTTTTAGGATGTTTCCTACCTTTTTCGAAGAAATTTTGCAATAGAGAAAAAAAATTGGACCATCAAATAAAGAAAAATTATTTCAGCGAACATTTTTTGTACTGGCTGAAACGTTTATGAAGAAAAATAAAAATGTAATATACGGATTATTTCAGCTAATGGCAAGTAAAGCATAAATTCACACATTAGCAGTGTGGCTCGTTGGTCTAGGGGTATGATTCTCGCTTCGGGTGCGAGAGGTCCCGGGTTCAAATCCCGGACGAGCCCGTAGTTGGTATTCTTTTGTCGCTATTTTATTTTTAAAAAAATCCAAAACACAGTGTGAACAGTGTGAATAATTTATTACCGTGATTTTAGGGCTGTCTTTTTTCCCCTGTGGTTTGGTACATTTATAGACGGTACTTGTATTAATTAAAATACTTACGTTAGGAGCGACTTGGTAACAAGCATGTTGGTTCTGGCGACGACGATGACTGGCACGATTATAATAAAAATTCGTAATTTAAAAAAACTTGTGCTGTCATCTATATTTTAACTCTTGCAAGTAAATTGTTCTGGTACTGGTTGAGCTACTCAACGCTAGATAGCGCTATAAACATAATGCAATACTACTCTACTAAATATAAATGTCATAGATTACAAACCATTAATGTTACAAAGTGACCTTTTTAATTTCTCTGTATAATACAACAGGTGTTCGCGTTTTTACCGCACCCCTCTCCTCCCCTCAACCAAAACGGTGCCCCAAAAGTTGCTCGACTTGAAACAAACTTTTTTTTGTTGATTATTTTCTTTATTTTAAAGTTTTTCCTTGAAACGAAGACTGTATTGAATTTCTGTACCTACATTAGTGTTGTCGCGTGGCGTTTTAGTTTAGTGAAAGTGTGTAAATAAGTGATTGGAATAACGGAATATGTCGGCATCGTCAAGTAGTTCAACACAATCTCCAGCAACGGTTGCAGCTCTAAACAACGTCAGTGCTCTGTTTCAGACAGCTAAAAAGTATGAAGAACTCAATGTTATCGGCACAGGTAAGTTTCCAGGCTTAATCTTGGCAATAAAAGTAGGAAATAACCTAAATACCATGTGCCGGTCGGAGTAAAAAACTCGCGCATTTTTTTCGTATAACAAAAACATTGATGATTGTGATGTGCTTTGTTGTGGTTTGGAACCGAGTTTCTTTAGAATTAAGAATACCTAGGTGAAATGTGAAACTTTAACCTTGAATTTAGTGAGTGTTGGTAAACATAACAAAATAAGTTTTTTTTTTACTTCAGTCATCTCATCATCAGTTCATCACATTGAGAAAATGACAGTTCCTTCATTTGATACGGCTTTAGATAAATGAATGAATGAATAATAGAAACCGGGCAAGTGCGACTCGGACTCCATGCAGATTTTTTAGATGTCTGCCTTTAATTTTCAAGTTTAAAAAGAAAACACATATCAAGTCTCAGAAAACTAATCCACGTAAGTAGTTAGTTTTTTGAGACTTGGTATGTATTTTGTTTTTTCGATTTTTGACAGCCTTATTCCGGTTCTTCTATGGCCTCTATGAAATGCTTTGTGAATGTGTGCTGAAAAGTGTATTTCAGTTTCAAGTAATATTGTACGTACCATGTACTACTACTACCTACTTACTACTTTTATCCTGTCCTCAGGAGGGACATAGGGCTCAAAGAAGTTTTCTCCACTTGGGACGATCTTGCGCAGTTGGTTCGAGGTTGTTCCAGTCTATGTACCATATATTGAATAAAATGTTTATTTACATGCTTACATCCCAGGTGCCTACGGAACAGTGTACAAGGCCCGGGATCTCCACAACGTTGGCCAGATCGTGGCCATGAAGAAGGTGAAGGTTCCGTTGACCGAGGACGGCATACCACTGTCCACGTTGAGGGAGATCGCTCTGCTCCAGCAGCTGCAGGCCTACAACCATCCTAATATTGTCAGGTACATATCGCAAGATCAGGCATAACATACAACATCGTAAGATCACTTGCTACCTCTCGACAAATAAAATCTTTTTTTTTCTTCATCAATATTTGCATCTGCGATCGACTCGAGTCTTTATCAGATTGTTTGTTTAGGTGAGAATTTATTCAGGTGGCACTCCATTGAGTGCCATCTCCAATGAGATTTCGAGGATCAGCAATTCAGCAGCTTTCTGTGTTCATTTTCTTTCGTCAAGCGACAGGATATGCCATCTCTTTAGGCGTTTCGTGTTTGTGTCAACTTGTAGCAGATCTCTCGCTAGTTTTTTAGTGTGTACTTTCAGTCGCGCCTTGTATTTCTCGCTAAATGGGCTTACTTCTTCCTTGACAGTAGCCATCTCTAGATAATAATGAATCTCAGTATTCTTAGTGTACCATGTTGCTACTGATATTTCCCTTAGAAATTTATTCTGGAATCTTTGTAGAATTTCTAGATAAATTCATAATGAGTCTATTTTAAGGATTTAATAAGAACTTAAGCAGGTCTTGTTTTAAGCCTTTAGTTAGGTAGTCGGGTTAAAATTCTATTTTTTTAAAACTATTTCAGGCTACTAGACGTCTGCCACGGGGGGCAGCCCCTGGACCGGTCGGACCAGCAGCTGGTCCTGTTCCTGGTCTTCGAGCATGTGGAGCAGGACCTGGACTCCTACCTGAACCGAGCACCTGGGCCGCTCTCCGAGAACAGGATACGGGTAGGAAATACTAGTAGTTCACCCCAAATTGTGAACGATGTGATCCCATATCTCACAGACAGCCCTTCGAACGATATGGCTCATCAGCTCATGATCTTCTTCTTTGTTGGTTGAAGAAGATGCAGTTGCTCTGGTGTGCAAAAGGTTGTGTCAAACTTCGGGATAAGTGCATAAAAAAGTCTAAAGAGTCTGATAGATGAATATAAAAATCCAATTCAAAGGACCCGGAAGTAAAAAAGTAAGATGTAGCCTGTACAATTGTACATGTCCCACTAGCTGGGCAAAGGCCTTCTCTCAGAGAGAGAGTTCGAGCTTAATCACCACGCTTGCTCAATGCGGATTGGCGATTTTTGCGTTGAGGGTATAATGCCTCATACGCTCAGGTTTCCTCACGATGTTTTCCTTCACTGTCAGCGAGTGGTATTGCTACTACAAATTTACAAATGTACGTAACATTGAAATTAAACAAAGTCATAGATACATGCCCGCACCGGGAATCGAACCTAGGACCTTTCGTTTCAGAGTCCACTGTTCTACCCACTAGAGTCTGGTGGGTATAACAGTGGACTCTAGTGACTAGACCACCACCGCTTGTATTGGTAGTATGAAGTATGATGAAAAAAAAAACCGAGAGTAAGGCCTGCAGGCCCGAATTTCGAAACGCAGCTTTTGAGCGAATTTGACCCTTTTGTTCGATATTTTCTGAGACAGCTGCTGTGCGGTTTTACTTTCTGCGGAATTTGCCCTTTGAACTAAGGGGGACATGTAGTCTACATCAAAATCCTGTCTGGGAACTAAAACTACCTGCCCATATAGATAGAGGATTGTTATGCGCGAGATCTTTTTAGTTTCTGGCAGGGGTGTAACTTCTGCCTCTCTCCTTCCAGAGCATGTCATTCGACATCCTATCCGGCGTGGACTTCCTCCACTCGCACCGCATCATCCACCGCGACCTGAAGCCCCACAACCTGCTGGTGAGCAGCGCGGGCCGCGTGAAGCTAGCTGACTTCGGGCTGGCCAAGACTTTGGATACTGACATGAAGCTTACCAGCGTGGTGAGTGTCTTTGTAGCCACAGTATTCCCTACAGCAGATAGTAGAGGACACACTAGAGTAGTTACTAAAGCAGCCAGCAACTCTAGCAGCTGCTACAGAAGTCAAGTCACTATAGCAGCCACTGACCATAGTGATCATCAATGCTAACTTAGACACTAGCTGAAACCAGCCACTAGAAGCAGTCATTAGAGCAACCTACTGAAAATGGTTGGACGCAGTATTTATACTAACACCAAAAACATTTTGCTGGCGCGATGCAGGATTCCTAACACGGCAGTGTCGATACATAGAATACGCAATGGTTTCCTCAGTTCTTTGACTAGTATAGCCTTTTGAATGGTCACATTGGGTGAGCCATGTGGTTGATGACACTGAGGGTTGAGGGGTGACTTCCTCCACTCGCACCGCATCATCCACCGCGACCTGAAGCCGCACAACCTGCTGGTGAGCAGCGCGGGCCGCGTGAAGCTGGCTGACTTCGGGCTGGCCAAGACTTTGGACACTGACATGAAGCTTACCAGCGTGGTGAGTGTCTTTGTAGCCACAGTATTCTCTACAGCACTTACAGCAGAGGACACACTAGAGTAGCAATAGAGGTGTGTAGTTCGCGAATGAATGCTTCGATTGAATGAATTCGTTATATGAAACCATTCATTCATTCATTCACTACCAATCTTTACATAATATCACATTCACTCTAGTCCACGTAGTTCATTCTTCAAGAAACATTCTTAAATCTACCACACTAAGAACCAAAATTCTGCAAATCTTTATATATCACATTCATTCTAGTCCACGTAGTTCATTCTTCAAGAAACATTCTTAAATCTACCACACTAATGACCAAAATTCTGTAACTGATGTGTCTCGCCTTTGTCACCTTTGTCATTCGCGGACTACCGTGAGTCAAAAGATACGTGAACGAACTACTAAGCTATGAACTATGAATGAGCTGTGAACTATGAATGAACTGTGAACTATGAATGAACTGTGAACTAAAAGAGTGAACTAGTTCAGTGAAGGAAATGAACTATATCATTCTTTTCTTTTCACTGAAGCGTTTCGCGCACCTCTAAGTAGCAACTCTAGCAGCCACTGATCATCAGATGCTAACTTAGACACTAGCTGAAGCCAGCCTCTAGAAACAGTCATTAGAGTCTACTACCGAAAATGGTTGAACGCAGTATTTATACTAACACCAAAAATATTTTGCTGGCGCGATGCAGGATTCCTAACACGGCAGTGTCGATACATAGAATACGCAATGGTTTCCTCAGTTCTTTGACTAGTATAGCCTTTTTAATGGTCACATTGAGTGAGCCATGTGGTTGATGACACTGAGGGTTGAGGGGTGACTTCCCCACTCGCACCTCATCATCCACCGCGACCTGAAGCCGCACAACCTGCTGGTGAGCACTTATGAGTACTTATTATCCAAATCAACCAATATTTTTTTTCCCCAAAAGGTGGTAACACTCTGGTACCGTCCCCCGGAGGTGCTTCTGGGCGTGTCATACAACTCTGCGGTGGATGTATGGTCGTGCGGCTGCGTGCTAGCACAGCTACATACACGCTCGCCTTTACTACCTGGCTCGTCCGACTCCGACCAACTGCATTGTATATTCAGGTACTGTTTCTTATTTTGCAGTTCATTACGTGAGCGGTGGTAGCTCAGTCGGTAGTACATTGGACTCGGAAGCGAGAGGTCCCAAGTTCGGTATCGATGAATGGATGGAGTATTGATGAAGCCACTATGCTCCGATCGCCAGTTATTGAGCAATATTTGACCGTGAGAGGTGGCGTTAGGGGGAAAATGCCAGCAGTGAGCAGAGGTGGGCTGATGATGATGATCATTTGACAGTTATTTCCCATTTTTTATCCGTCGATTTAATTCAAATTTGACGCTCCACAGATAAAAAGATTACAATAACCACTCAATAACCCAATAACTGAAAATATGTATAAACACAACTTTTTAAAAGACTTTAAAAAAGGAGAAGGTATTCAATTCGACCTTTATTCTTTTTTAGTTTTTTTTTTTATGTATGATACCTCAGAACTTTTTTTCCACGCGAACCGATTTTGATGATTCTTTTTTGTTTGAATGGGTATACTTCCACTGTGGTCCTATAAAACTGTGAAGATCTGATGAAGAACTTCGGAGATTGAGAATGGAACTCCTCAACGGACAGCAACAGATCACTCGAAATCTGTGCAGTACCTTTTAGCCAGTTAAGTCGGTTCAGTGGGGTTACCCTTGACGCTATTGCGATCAAATTGAAAAAGTTTTAAAATTAATTTCTCTTTGAATTCGCATAGTAATGCTTTGATTTTAAATACTTTGTAATGTTTATTCTAAATACTTTGTAATGTTTATTCAAAGGTAAGGCTGTTTTATTCAATAAAAACACAAAATGCGTCATAGTTTGTAAAATTTCAATTTGATCGCAATAGCGTCAAGGGTAACCCCCCTGTTTATTTTGAATTATTACTTCACAGACTAATCGGCCGACCACCGCGGCGCGCTTGGCCCGAGAACGTCTCTGTCGTGTCAGATAGCTTCCCAGACTACCCTCCGATGGACCTAGCCGATGTCATACCGAGGGTGCACCCGCTGGCTTTGGATCTCATCAAGGTAAGGGTTCGGTTCCTGCTGAACATAAGTCGATGAAGTTGGCGAACGAAGATGGCAGGTGAAACAGAAGAATATCGGCGGTTCCCTACTAAAATTCGATAGCGACTGGACCAAATGTATGGAGCAGATGATATTTTCAAAAAAATCGCATTTGCTCCCAAAGTAAAAAAATCTGGCTTGTTTTCGAACACTGAATGTTATCACAAGCCGGTACCTATGCAAAGTTGAGGCTGCATTTAGCGCCCTCTAGTGTTTTAGAATTTATTTTCTTATAGCGCCATCTGTGGTCAAATAGTTGAACTACATTTGTTGCTTTTTGCCGCCATCTAGCATTTAGATTCGGAACTACTTCAAATGTAAGCTAGCATATTGAGATTTGTTCAAGTTCCGCTACTCAATACTAGGTGGCGCTACTATCGAGGTGTCAAAACTAGTTTTGCTTTTCGATGACAGATGGCGTCTATTTTAATATATATATTCCTGTAAAATAATAAATAAAACTATTTTAACAAGTTGCATCTTTTTGTTCCGCAGGGTATGCTAGTATTCGACCCAACAGAGCGACTCACGGCCTTTGACTGCCTCCAGCATCCTTACTTCACCGATGAAAACCTTAACTTATAGGTATACATTTGATAACTCTATTAGTTCATGAGCCGTTTTCAGCACAAATTCACAAAGCATTTCATAGATGGCGCATACAGGCGTGGCCATAGAAGAACCAAAATACGGATGTCAAAATCTGTGCTAAGCGAAAGACAGCCGTATTCCGGTTCTTCTATGGCCACGCCTGTAGGCGCCATCTATGAAATGCTTCGTGATTTTTTGCTGAAAATGGCTCAATGGTAAAAACTTAGCTGCATGTGGACAGGACCTTTTTTTGTGTAGATAGTCGTAGTTAGCTGTAGCGTTTAGTTAGAAGTAAAGTCCCATTTGCTAAACAACTTTTGAGGTTTGTACCACGACAGCACGTCAGACTGTACACTTTTGTTGTAAATTCGCCCGTAACGTAACCGACTGTCGATGCGAATTTTCTAACCTCATTGAAACTCGTCTTACGGACGATTGATGGGGCGTCATCTAGTGTAATACAGGGTGCACTCTAAGTCGATAGCGAAACTTTAAGTAGGATGTCAACTGATCAATACAAACAACTTGTACTAGGTGGCGAAAAAAATGGAGTGAAAAAAATATCAGCTGTTCCATACAAAAGGTCGCCTCAGTACTGCGCCAAATGTATGAAACAGCTGATATTTTTTTCACTCCATTTTTTTCGCCACCTAGTACAAGTTGTTTGTATTGATCAGTAGATTGCCTACTTAAAGTTCCGCTATTGATTTAGAGTGCACCCTGTAGTTTGCACTTATCTACACCACCCAACGCGTTCATCATTACAGACGAAATGCTCATTGGAATTTGATTTTGCCATTACGTATTTTCTAAAGCACTAACCCGTGGTAGGGAACTTTATAATGTTTTATAGCGTGTAAGCTTCGGCGTGCTGTCGTGTGTACAAAGACTGAATTAGAGGTTTGAACAAAGACTGAAACTACTGCTCGGTTATACAACTAGGGGCCTGAGTCTGTAACGCAATGGTCCTAAAATGGGCTCCCTGTTGACGGCTTCAATTACGATTTATTAATGCTGTCGGTCCTTTAAATGTTTTTTTAGTACAGCGAAGAATATTCTGATTCTAATCTAGATTATTAGTTCGCTGGTTGTTGGAGAAAAACGAGGATACCCCGGTTTTACTTTTCTACTGGGACGCCATCGACATGCCATTGCGTTACAGAATTAAGCCCCTGTATGATTATTTTTATGTGTGCTTATGTTTATTTTTATGTGTGTTACCTCAGAACTTTTTCTAGGTAAACCGATTTTGATGATATTTTTTTTGTTTGAAAGCGTATATTTCCCATGTGGTCCCATAAAAAATGGTGAAGATCTGATAAAGAACTTCTGAGATAGAGAACTTAACTCCTCAACCGACAGCAACAGATCACGGTAGATATTTTTTTCGATTTTTTTCACCGAAAATATATATAAAACGTTTTTAAATGTCAACACTAAGTTGGCTGTGTTAGGCCCGGTTTCTGAGTTGAGAATTTTACTAAGCACATACTTACGTATCGCTCTGTCACGCTCTTTTGTGAGAAATCTACAGAGATAGGACGATACTTACCCATTTGCTTGGCAAATTCTCAACTCAGAAACCGGGCCTTAGATAGCTCTCACCTAATTATAAGGTTCTTTATGAGCTTCTTTACTTCTTCTTTAATTTTTCGATTCATTTACTGCCGGTTTCTGATTTGAGAAATTCGCTAAGCAAGTACTTAAATATCGTTCTGCCTCTGCGGATTTCTCACAAAAGAACGTGACAGAACTAAGTTAAGTATTTACTTAGTAAAATTCTCAATTCAGAAACCGGGCCTTAGTGTAATTGAAATAGGAATCGATTTTGTACACTTTTCTTTGCGCGCGAACTATTCCCTTACAATAATGTGTGGTTATCAGACACAACATTTTAATAATTTGTAACAAATAACTTACAGTTGGGGTTTAAAGAAATGCCTATACCTATATGATTCAATCAGCATTTATTCGTTACTATTGCTTTATTGCACACAGAAAAGAAAGAATATTCTTCGGACCTAAAGTTAAAAGTTCGTCGAACGCCGCAATCACGATTCCTTTGCGAAGCATTTTGCAGAGTTTTTTTCCCGGCGAAACCGGCTTGGTGCAAAAAAATGCCGTGATCCAACTGTAATAGTGGACTATTCACAAGATAATAAGACCATGAGTTGCAAGTACAAGACACACAATGTCTTTTACTCTTAGTAATTATGCTCCGCGCGGAGGCTTACCCTTGACGCTATTGCGTTCATATCGACGGAGTTTTCAATCAAATTCTCTATTAATTTTCATAGTCATGCTTTGATTTACTTCGTAATGTTTATTCAAGGGTAAAGGCACACCTGTACACACGACAGCACGTCAGACTGTACATTTCTGTTGCGAAGTCGCCCGTAACGCGACCGAGTAGAGTGCTAGCCTGTAAAGGTCGACGTGTTGCCGTGTGTACAACTGCGTCTTAACTCGTGAGATATATAGAATTTTGTAAATTGCGCCTTATTTAAAATTGCGCTAAGGGTAGAGTTGGTGGCCTTTTCCTAAATGCAATATCTTCCATGCCACCTGTGATATTCCATCCATCCACAACAAGGCTAATCGGTCTCCATCTATCGATTATTGAAATATTAAATGACCTAATTAGATATAGAAACATGACATTGTCTATCGATTTTCAAGTTAATTAATAGGAAAACGTAATTACTTACCTACTAAGAGTTTTTGGGCTTACGGTCGGAAGTACCAAAGGCCAAGCATTTATTTTAAATGCCTAGTTATTATAATGTACCCAATGAGCCGTTTTCGGCACACATTCACAAAGCATTTCATAGAGGGCGCCTACAGGCGTGACCATAGAAGAACCGGAATACGGCTGTCAAATTTCTCTTAGCACAGATTATTGTTTACCGTATTCCGGTTCTTCTATGGCCACGCCTGTAGGCGCCATCTATGAAATGCTTCGTGAATTTTTGCTCAAAACGGCTCTTTAATTGGTATTAATCATTAATTGATTATTTAATACTGAGCACAATTTTTGATAATGCCACTTTTTTATGAATACGAGTTACTATTAAGTGTTCTTTATTACAACTAAGGAATTGAATTTGTACAAAAATGATCGATGAAATATTTTTCTAGTGAATTAAGGTTTTTCGCCAAATAAACAATTTATATTTTTAACATGGCTTTGTTTTCAAACGTTGACGCTTCTGCCTACCTTGTGAGCATGGTATGTACTTATTAAAAATAAAACATGTGCCTCCGTATAAAAGTTATATTTAAGTATAGTATAGTATAGTAAAGTAAAAGTTCATTACTTTTTCATACAAGGACTTAAAAAAGTTAACAAATCTTTTACATAAACTGATCAATATTTTAAAATAGTACCTACTTACAAAGTTATGCTTAATAGTATTTTGTTTATCACATTTTTGTTCAGGTTAACCAAAAAGTACGTCATTCATCTTGAAACTATTAAACACTGGAGCGTTAACTAAAAATAAACTACCATTAAGTTTTCCCCCTGGGGCCTTAGCCTGTAACGCAATGCCGCCAAAATAGGCTCCCAGTTGACGGCTTTAATTACGATTTATTAATGCTGTCGGTCCTTTTAGGCCCGGTTTCTGAGTTGAGAATTTTACGAAGCACATACTTACGTATCGCTCTGTCACGCTCTTTTGTGAGAAATCTGCAGAGACAGGACGATACTTACCCATTTGCTTAGCAAAATTCTCAACTCAGAAACTGGGCCTTAAAAAAGTTTGCCCCCTGGGCCCTTAGCCTGTAACAAAATGGCGTATCAATGGCGTCCCAGGTAGAAGGACAAAACCGGGATTTTTTCGTTGTTCTCCTACAACTAGCGTTCTCCTACAACTAATTAACTAGAATTAGACTCATGATATTCTTTGCTGTACTACAAAAACATTAAAGGGACCGACACTGGACCGACAGCATTAATAAATCGTAATTGAAAACGTCAAGCGGGAGCCCATTTTGGCACCATTGTGTTACAGGCTAAGGGCCCTGGTATTGAAGGAAAACATTAACTAAACCAATGAATGATGAATGAAAAGTTGGAAACTGTTCGCGAGTCACTTTCTACCGCGTCAGTGTCACGCTTTACTAATTCTTGGTCATAAGTAATTGCAAATGCTTGCGTTGCCACAAACTGCAATGGATAGAAGGCAACGCATTGTTGCATCGATAGCCACGTAGAAATGCAGCATAAATAACAACTACATTAAAATTTTATAATACCCTCGACATTTTAGCTTCGAATCAGCATATTTCGTAAACGGCTGAACCGATTTTGATAAAACATTTTAGAACACTCTCTAGAAACCTGCTTTCAAATAAAACAAACCGCATCCGAATCGGTTCACCCGTTTAAGAGCGTGTGTGTCTGTCTGTCTGTTTGTGACACCGTAGTGCCACAAACAGACAGACACACACATAGCTGTCAAACTTACTATAACACCCCTCATTTTTGGTCGGGGGTTAAAAAGTGTCTCGTCTCTAGGTTCATAAAATAATGTTGTCTTTGTGCTACTGATTGTATGTAAATATAGAAAAAGTAACCAAGTGCAATATAGTAGGCATCCCGCTACAAAGTCACTATATTTTATTGCATTGTTGCATTGATAGCCAAGTTGAAATGCGTCGGTTGCACATTCACTCAATCAATTTAGTTTACATTGTGAATTTGTCGAAGCTAACTGTGAAGTTGTCGCATACAGGGTGACCCAGTTTTCGTTGTAGGTAGGTAATAGGTATGTTTTGTTTTTTTTTTTGCCAGAGAGCATCCCAAAAATTGAGTTACGTTGCGATGCTCTCTAGCCAAAAAAATATCGTCCACTGAAACTGAGCCACCTCAGTTTCAGTGGTCCATTACCTTTACCATTTACCATTTTAAACTGAGCTATTTTTGTTCTGCGATTTTTGTTTCATAACTTCTTCCGCGCAGACGTCGATAAACGTAGTCTATATTTTGCCCTGGTGAACTTCCCTGCACGGTCGAAGCCGAGGACAAAAGCTAGTAAACTATAATTGCAAAGTAAACGCAGTCATACTCGGTTACAATAGCTTACAATCCACTTAAAGTTATTACAACCATGTTCAACCAATTTAGATCCTAATCGCAATTGTTTTCCACTTTTATTTTCACTTCACTTTCGACGCCTTTCTCCCCGTCTTGTATTTTCCTGCCGCAAAACATGAAAATCTCGTCAAAATTTATCGTGTTCTGGTTGTAAATCGTGCATTCGGGCGTATCGCCCCAGGAAACGTGGGTTATGGCGTTGTTTTCGTTGAAATCCTGGTTATCTCTATTGTTGATTTCCACGTTCACAACTTCCTTTATAGGGTTGAGGGTGACTTCTGCCGATTCTGCGACGCTAGGACTTATTTCCGGGTTCGAAATGCCTTCCAAAGAAGCGCACCTGTTGAGAAAATTCATCATCCGCTCTTTGTAGAACTCTGAGCTTGTCTCCGTGTTCTGTTTCGTATTTTTGTCATTGTTAGCTTTGTTTTTCAGGTAAAAACCGTCGTCACCGTTCCCCAGGTAGATTCTCGTGGTTTTCTTGCTCGGGTAGTGATCGATCAAGTCCGGTTTAGGCGGCATCAACTTCATGTTTCTAGGCAATTTCTTGGCGTTGTTACCCTTGACTGTAGTGACAACTGATATGCAGTTCCCACGCTTATCGACGCCGTCGTCTTTGTAGTTGCTTCTCATGCCTTTGTACGATATTTTCACACTCAACAATGACCAGAGGAATTCCAAAAAGCACGCTATAAGTATGTTGATAGACAGGACTCTTTTCGTGAACATGCGAGCGCGCGGGATCTCCTCTTTAGGATTCAAAGCTACAACCAGATGCGACACATTTCTTTCAACAACGTCTGCGTGTTTGACAACAAAAGCATCTCTGAACGGTATCTTATCTTTGTAAAACTCTGTAATATCATCGTTTCCTTCCGACGTATAAACAAACCAAACTGTGATCATAACAAACGCCACCAGAGAGAACAGTGTGGCCAGAAGGGACATAATGAACAGACAAGTTATGTTTCTATCGATGTACCATCTTACTGAGGCCATGATGGAGGCCACGCCGGCAGCCAGCGCGAATACAGTCAACAGGCTTGGCGCTAAGACCAAAATCGTGCTATAACTCTCTTCGTCCGACATACCATCCTTAAAATCTGTAGCATTCACTACAGTATCATTCTCCGCCCATCGTGTAGTCGTCTCAGAACTCAGGCTGTCTACAAACTCGTTCGGTTTGATGGTTTTTTGCTCAGTCAGGTTCAAATCTAGTCTTAGACCGTCGCTCCGCGCGTCAGGGTTGACTAGAGCTAAGCAGGCGAGCAGAAAGGACGTGGCTGCCAAAGCCATGTGAACCCATGCGAGCCCGGAGACTGTAGATGCGGAGTATCGTCTCTCTGATGGGTACAGGTTTCTTGTGTCCGGTTTGGTCTTCACTTTGACGGAGTAGAGCTCCTCCATGGTTGGGTATTTTTATTACTTTTTTAATGATACTAAAAGTTAGGGATTGTCCTGGCTAGATTGTACACTTGGAAGAGGCTTTAGTCCTGGAGAAGTCAGTTTACAGACAATGTTTCTGTGTTACACATCGAATTCTTGTTTTGTTGTTACTGACCATTCCACAACTCAGATCGATGCATCAGCTGCTATAGAAACATAGGTACGGATTGCGTATAGTTATGCATTCCTTCGACCCAAATAAGTAGATCCTTATGTAGGTATTATCTTTGCAAGGTTTTTAAGTACCTAGTCAGTGGTCTACAGCTGTGCAATTGCTCAATAGATGTTGCCTCAACAAGAAAGAAGTAGGATACTTAATCAATTTGCAACGCCAAACAAACAATCCACAGATTTTTACGTCTAAAAACCTGCCTCAGCAAAAGGCATGCGTCCGTGGCCCAATCAGTTTCACTCGTGCACTCAAATTCACCACGAAAATCGTCACTTCAAATCATTTTCCAAAGTTTGCACTCTTGCGCACCGAAAATTCACATCACATGGTAGAATGGAGTCGTTTTTATTTGAATTTGGAACAGTTATTATGTCGCGTACACAACGGGCGCGGCGGCGGGACGGACGACCGGCGCGGGCGCTGGCTCGGTGGCGGACTGACTGAAGTTGGCACTAGTTGGCAGTTGGCTGCGTTGCGTACGCGCGGGCCGGTCAGTCAGCCTTGTCACGGAGTTGCTAAGCAGAAGGCTGGATCCGTGTGTTGATCGCAACCTTTTAACTTTTCTACCTACATCGATATTCGAAATTTGAACACGCAGTTGTATTGATTCAGCGGTTTCGCTTTCTTTTATTAACGTCGGAATAGTCGACTAGTTTCGCCCTCGTCCGGAAGTCTCCTGAAAAAGAGAAGAAGCTCGGCTCGCACCGTCGTCGCTGTCAGCCTCTCACTACGTCAATAAAAGTAAGTGAAACGATGCAACTTTCGCTGTCGTAGGTACTATTACCAGATCACCACTGGGTGACTGTCACTGGAGTATCAAAGGTAGGTAGGTACCTATTTTGTTAACCAAGAAAGGTCTCCTCATCGATAAAGCATGGTTGAAATAAAGTATTGAGTATTGAGAATCAGAATATTCTTACTCGACAGGTGGACACATGGTAACCACAGAAAATCTTATCAAGCCGCCGATATTGTACCTATGTGGTACCTCTGCACGAAGAATTAGTTTGTGTTCTTTGTTTGTGGCGCCGACCACTAACGGAATTATTTAATTTAAAATTTATAAGCACCGGTGAACCAACTGTTGATTTTGATCATTGACTGCTTTAGATACTACGTTTGTTTATGAAAATGCGTTATTTATTACCAACGGGCGATTTTCTTTAAGGTGTTAGAAACAAGTTATTTAATAAGCAACTTTTTGGCTTACGTGATTAAATCGTGATTGAAGCCTACAACTGGAAGCCTATCGAGGCTCCATTGTGTTACATAGGTACTCACACTCAGGCCCCACCCCAGGCCTTGTGTACCTACTAGTCCGATTAAGCTGAGAGAATGATTAGTATAGGTGCTTGGCAAGCCAACTCTTTCGCTCCCAATCACAATTTTTTATCCCCCAGAGGGTGTTATAAGTTTGAAGTGTGAATGTGTCTTCGTCTATGGCCTCGTACGTACGTACGGTTAAACCGAATTTGATTACCTAAGTTTTTTGTTTGTTTGAAAGGTAACTTGATCGAGAGTTTTCTTGGGTAGGTTTCATCAAAATCGGTTCAGCCGTTTAAAAGATATTCTAATTTGAAATAAAAATTTCGGGGTAGGTATTTTATTTATGTACACGGAACCTTTACACCTGGACCTTTAAACGGAAGCATTCTACTCGGTTACGTTACGGGCGACTTTACAACAAAACGTACACTCTGAGGTGCGGTCGTGTGTACAAATCGATGTGCATAAGTATACCTACATACCAAGCTCGCAGTAGCTCGACCGTTGCAGTTCGAATCCCCAATTTGGTTCAGACTTCCAGATAATTTGGGGTCAGGCCGGCCGGGTCACGATGATAAAAAAACCGTTGGTTGGTCGATAAATAACACGATTGAATTAGGTCAGAGGTGTGTGTGTATGTACCTACCTAGTCGGAGAGTTAGCCAAACTGTTAGGGAAGCCTATTCCTCGAAACGGTTTTCGAATCAGCAACATTGTCGGAAAAAATAGGCTGAAATGCCGACCTTTGATGCTTTTTTTGTCCATCGTCCGCTTCTGATCGTCCGTCATTCCGCTGATTCAAGTGCCCACCCCTCTAGATGATTTATACAGCATCCAGTGGCACCTTCAATCACCCTAGATGAGTGAATTGTCCACTCGGACAATGCAGTGCCTGAGACATTGTTTAGATGGAGTAGGTTTGCCCAGCACCTATACCATTCCACCTAAGTACCTAAGCCAAAGGGACGGATTTGTTTTCAAGAGCGTAAATCCTCAAACTGAGATACTTTGTAGGTGCGAGAAAAGGGCGACAGACAGAAGAGCACAGAGCACCATACAATTTTCTGTTACAATAATACTTATTGCGTCAGTGTCAGCTGCTTGCTTCGAATCTTCATTTGTACACAATCAAAATCACGCCGAAAATGTAGCGAGAACCTCCCGATTTCAGACGAGTTTTGAATTCGGCGCTATAAAACGTGGTGCAAACTAAGTATAAAACAACGACAGATAACTACCGATGAAGAACTATCTTACACCTACCTCAAGCACCGTGCCTGCCACGTCCATAAAGTATGTCGCCCGGTTTTCTGGCCCCATTGTAAGTTGCAACGCGTGATGAAAGGTTCAGGGCCGTTCCTGACAATCAAAAATGTACTGACCAACATGAGTGCCCACAATATAACAGAAAGCCCTGACAGCCCAAAACCCACGATGAGAACCATATTGCCCTTGGTAACTGAGCTCAAATAGAACCAATAGGTAACCAGGGCAGAATCTACCACCAAATTCTGGTGTCTCCAAATATCTGACTGCAACAGGAAACTGTTGGAGTGGTTTTTGCTTCAGATCAGATCAGATATTTGGAGACACCAGACTTTGGTGGTAGAGTCTACAATGGAGCTAAACAAGTCACAAAGCCATTCCGGGGCAATGCAGGCCCAGAAATCCATGGAGGCTGTCAACATGACGGAGTCGCTACTAAGACCGATCCAAAACCTCGAGTCTATCCTGACTCCAAACCTACTGGAAAACCGGACAGCCTCGAATCAAAACTAAACTCGACCGATACCAAAATGGTACCAACGGAAACCCCAACCACATCGCCACTTCAACGTTTATATCCTACAACTAGTAATAGTCTGAAAGATGATGGTAAACTTGAACTGCACGAGCAAAAACTTAGAGACAAAATAACCGAATGGCTCCAAGAGTTGCCTTTAGAACTAAAGGAAACGGGCAAGTATTCAGACACTGAAATGGCAACCATGCTAGTGACAGACTTCAGCCAATTCCGAAAACTAAACCCTCTTTACACCTGCGACATGGTATGCGACGATATAGTGCCACCATGGTTGGAAAAGATTCTCCTCTACCGAGACAAGTGTTCCGAATTCGGGCACAAGTCGTACGACCTGGGCAAAAGGTCAGTTCTGTTCAGTAAAAACAAATACATCTCAATGAAGGACCAAATGAAGAGCGTTGTAGAAACTATCAGAGAATTAGACGTCCTGAAAATCGGCGAAAGAGACCGGCACGCCAGAAAAGAGGCATCTATAGAGCTCTGTTGCGAAGACATGTACGACTACCCGAGAAATTACGGCGATATAAGACAGATATTAGAAACCTGGAGTAAGCAACAAGCATGGATACCAAGCTGCAACCAGCAGTCCCTAAAGCAACAACTGGACAGATTCGCGTACAATATTCACGCTATAACAGCTACAGCCAATAACACCTGCGAGATAACCAGGCGCTTGAAACCAGAAATCTCCAGGATGCTGGACAATCTCCCCCTAACGCCAAGGTCAAAGTACGAACGAGCAGATATAGTGGACAAGCTCTGGGCTTCGATCAAACATGACAAGTACGTAGCGCCCGCGCCTAAACCCAAGACTGCAAAGAGCAAAGAAGCAAGGAAAGCTGGAATGAAGTGAATTCTGGCGTCGGATTTGAATGTTGAAATATGAGGGATCTTGAAGCAAGAGATCTAGAAAACACGCGTTCCTGACACAATAAAAAAAATATTGTCTCCGCCAATTTTATTTCGTTTTTCAATTAGTACTTCCAAAACTGTACAACTCACGTTAGTTCACCAAATTAAATAACTGATGGAACCGTCTCTGACCCTAGGCACAACTGCTATGCTCAACTGGTTGTGCCGTGGGCACTTCGAATGGCTTCCTAAAGTCTGCTTTTGGCCCCCTTAGGCCCGGTTTCTGAGTTGAGAATTTTACTAAGCAAATACTTACATATCAATCTGTCGCGCTCTTTTGTGAGAAATCTGCAGAGACAGGACGATACTTACCCAATTGCTTAGCGAATTTCTCAACTCAGAAACCGGGCCTTAGTGTGATTCCCATAGTATTTCGCCCCTCATTCATCTGTTCTGTGGTGCTGTTCATAAAAAGTACCTACTGACTGATCAATGCAAAAAAAGAATAATAAAGATAATCATCGTTTTGGAAAAAAGTTTCCTAAACTCATCGGAACAAAAAATCAACAAAATCAAATTATTTAAAGCAAATTATTTCCTTTAAAAAAAAACAATAAACACCGGACGGATACAAAAACAACAGCACCAAACAAATATAAGTAAAACAAAATATTAAAAAACATACACGTTACAAAAAAACTTTTAAACCGATTTTGAATAAACTTCAACCATTATTGCATCAAAACTTTCGTAACTTTCCAGACTCATTTACTTTACTCTCTTGAATTCTTTATATTCTTGAGAATGAATTATTTGTATGGCAAGGTTTTGTTATTATTTGACTTTTTGTGCCATTTAGCGGTATGGTATGGTATGGTATTTAGCCATATGGCGGCTGAGAATTACTGAGATTTTCACCGAACATTTCGTATTTTGAAAACGGTTTCACTTGCTTTATTGTCGTCGGGACTGTCGAATAGTTTCGTTTCCCATTCGGAGTTAATCATGAAGGAGAGACGGTGCTTGCGTCGCCGAGCTCAACCTCTCACTGCGCGCGCGTGGAATTTTCCGGTGCGGGGGGTGGGGTCTCATCGTCTCCTTCATGGTTAAGATCTCGAAACTAATCGAATGAGAACCGAAACTAGTCTCGGTTTTCCCGACATGAGTAAAGGCGCTCCTAAACGGGCAATATTTTTCGGCATTATATGGCTGCAACACAAAGGCCGGCAACATAGACCTGCCAGCCTATGCAATATTTATTGCAGATTGCAGTTATGGCCCGGCCATAAATATGGCCATACATTATTTGGTATGGCCGATGCATTTTCGAAAGTTGCCGGAATTTTTGTTTCAGCCACTCTCTATTGTTGTGGCATAGATAGTGCAACCTTTTCTAATAGTTAGGGAGGCGAGGTAGCTAAATGGCGTAATTCAACGGCGCCGTCGAGACCTATCAAAAGCGAAAGATAAAATAATTTCGAAAAGAAAAGCTCGTATGGCAAAAACCATTTTAGCGGTGGGTTTAGCGTGTACGGTTTTTCAAAAATGTTAAAAAAAACAGTTACTTGGGCATTCTCGAGCGCGTCAGATATTCATACTACGTATGCCCCGAGTGCCCCTGATAACAACGGTATACTAATCTGCCGGTTTGCGTGGTGGGGGTAGGCGTATAAAGTAGACAAAAATGCAAAAAAATAAAATTTACTCGAGCGCGTCAGATTTTCGGAAGGGGTGTTAAGTAGGCCCCAAGGAAGCTCCCTTTAAAAAAACTGACGATTTCGGCGTGACGATAAGTTACGATGAATTTTTGAAAATGCAAAAAAAAAAGTTTTTTTTTAAATACACGAGCGCGTCAGATTTTCATAGGGGAGGTTTATCTCGGTATCCTGAAAGCATATTTTTTTAATCTGACAAAAATGTTGGTGGGTTCTCTTAATCTGACCGGAAAAGTTTGAGTTTTTATGATGCTTCAAGTCAAAACGTTTTAACTTTGGACAAAAATGTAAAGAGACCTTTTTTGTGTAAAATAAAATTACCTTTTTTGTTTATTTAAACTTTTTTTTTGTAAAATGTATCGTTCGCGACTTATATGCCGTAACGCGTTCTTAGGAAGACGAAATGGCTCCTCCACACTTCCGGTCATGCGGAAACCGGCAGATTTTGTATTTTTAGTAAGTTTTAGATTATATTCTTCAAAATAAAAAATAAAAAAATCGCGCTCGAGAATGCCGGATTAACGTTTTTTTTTTACAAGTTCGCGACCCTATAACTCGGCGGCGTCAAGGACTTATCGTCAGATTAGTTAAATTTAGTCTTTAAACACTAAAATCAACCCCCAATATCTTAATCTGACGCGCTCGAGTATTTCAGACTATCCATTTTTTTTTACTAATCTGATCGTCCATCCTAGGCGCGCGTCACTACATATAGAGCTAAATACTTTACAAGGTTGTTCTATTAGGTCTAAGGTATCTCTCATATCTTAAACTGCCACGCTCGAGTATTGCCGAAAATTCCCCTATTCGCCTCCCTAACTATAAGCGACATGAAGTTCGCCGTGAAGTTGTAAACTTGTAACAGGTACCGGCCTTGTTGTTGTTTTGACAGGTTGACAACGTGACTCAATATGGGCCACCGATGCAGACAATATTGCCAAGATACACATTGCCGAACACATAAAATGTTTTTACTGTAGCTATGATTGCCAATATTGCAGCTACATATTGCCGAAAAAATTTTGCCCATTTAGACGCTCCATAAAAGCAAGTGAAATCTTTTAGATATGTGGGACAAAAAGCTTTATAACGAACTCGACCCAAAGCGAACGATCACGCATGGTATACCTGACTCTTCGAGCACGTCAAACCCAACGAGCAGGGAGGGTCAAAGACACATCCGACGGAGGAGCGCACTTGCAGTACAGATTTATGTTTTCCTCGTCGGACTCAGTATCAGACTCTTGCGCTCTTTTTGGGTATAGGTCAGGTCGGATGCACACTGCAGCCCCTTGGCCTGGAGGTTTGTTGTGCTCTCCCACCATTTGGTTGCGAGGTTCTGTCATCATCTTGTCTTGAGCGGCGTATCTTTGGCATCTTAATCGGGTTTGAGTCTGGCAAGGTTGCAATCCTGCATATTCGTTTCGTACCGGTGCAGCGTTTTGAGACGGATTGTAAGGTTCGCTGGTGTTGGAAAATTGTGCCTGCTTTCCGCTTTGGCATTTAGGTGCGTTGCAGGACTGATCGCCTTTCTGCTGGCTGCCGAAGTTCACCTTTTGAGAGCGATTACACTGCTGTTTTTCTCCCGAATAAAACTTTTGTGGCTCTTTCGGAAATTGATTGCACCCAGATTCTTTGGAGGATGGATCAGAGTTCTTTTGGTGGCCAAAGTTCGCATTGGCAGGCTGAGGTCTCTCTAAGTTTTGCGGTAAATTGGATTGTTGCCGTCTCCTTTGAGATTGGGGTACGTTACAAGACTGACCAGTGTTCCTTTGGTTGCCAAAGTTCACCTTTTGAGACCGACTGTAGGACTGTTGCCTACCTTCCTTGTTATAGCTTCGTGATTGGCTAGAAGATTTCCCTCCACTTTGGTATCCAGGTGGATTCCAGGATTGATCTGTGCTTTTATTACCTGATTTCACATTTGGAGACAGAGGTCTTGAAGACTGGGGTCTTTCTCCCGTTTCAATATTTTGTGATCGGTTTGACGCAGGCCGTCTGAATTGATAAGGTTCGTTGCATGGTTGACTAGTGTTCTGTTGATTGTTTGAGTCCACATTTTGGTACCGATTGGGATATTGTTGTTGCCTGTTATTAAAATTTGGTGATTTAACCGATTTCCCACGTTTTTGACATTCGCTGCAGGATTGGTCAGTTGTGGTCACGGATTGGCTACTGAAGTTTTGGCCTAAGCTTTTGTCGACCTGGCCCCGCACTAGAGGCAAGCTTTGCGTCGTCCGGCACGACGAAGATGACGATGCCTCAACTTGTTTTTGAGGTGAAGGTCGTCGGGGCAGCTTTGCGCTCTTCACCTCATTTGCAAATTCGTTTATTAGTTTGTGGACTTTGCATTGCTGGTTAGGATTTACCGGCAACCTGTCAACCCAGTGTGCTAGCTCAGATTTGATTTGGTCATAGTAGTTGTCCATCGTAAACGACTGCTTTTCCAACTCGTGTAACTCCTTCGCTAATAGCGAGATAAGTTTATTGGTACTCTGCAAGTCTTCTGCTCTAAACGGGTCTTCTATTAGTGGTATCTTTTTATACCATTCACTTATGTCGTGCTTGATTTTGACCTCTTCAACTTCTTCCGCTAAAGCATCTGCGACTGGGGCTGGTATATCTACTAAAGCTTCGGCTAGCTGTTGCTGCAAGTTGTTTTTCGCCTTGTTTTCTAATTTGGAATCCTCATTATATTTCTCTATTGCGTCGATTAGCTTCTTCTTACCCTGATCTCTATCCTTTCCCTCGTATTTAATTTCTATTACTGCGTCTGCAATGTTTTCTTTAGCCGCCGAGTCCAAGATGTTATGGTCACTTTGTGTCTTTTTACTTTTGACGGCAAATTCGTGTGTCACTTTCGTAATAGTTTCATTAATTTCTTTCCTATAGTTATGGACGTGTAACTCCGAGAGTGCTAGTCTCCGAGCGTGTTGCAAACGCGAAATAATTTCAATTTTTAGCCCTGCTCTGGCATGGGCAAGATCCTCAGACTGTGGCACGGAGTCGAGTATATGATCGACTGTACTTTGAAGCATGCCTTCGTAAATAAAATCATCTTGCAACACGTTCGGGTCCAAATTCAGCTCTCCCACTTTTGTGATTAATTTAGTCGCTACTTCACCCCTTAGGGCTTGCTTTTCACTGTCAGGATAATCATTCTCGAATGGTATTTGGTGACACCACTCCATGACTGATTTGAACATCACATCTGCTGCGTTCAAATTCCGGGCGCAACAACTCGGCCCGGCGACTTGACTGGTGCCAAGGGTGCGGCGGGTGTTGACAGCTCTCTGCCCGGCATTTTGGTCCTGATCACGCCTAAATGTTTGCTCCTGATTGCACCCGAAAGTTTGATCCTGATCACGCCTCCTCACCTCCTGATTCGTGTTGTTTGCATTATTTGGATTCGCCTTCTTTGGGGTTTGTTTATCAGTTGTATTGAGTTCTTTCGTAGAAGTGGTTTTCCGTTTGAGTGCAGCGAAGGCACTCTTCCAATACTGACTGGGAGATTTCTGCGGCCGCTGGCATCCTGGATCACATTGGGTGTTTTTAATATTTCTGGATGTATTAAATGAGGGATGTTTGACTGCGCTTATGTCGGCTGGCCAGCTTGATTGGTTAAGTTGTCGGTCTTCCCGCATGGTGGAAGACAACGGATGTCGTTCAGGGTCTAAAGTGGAACTTAGAGGTTCGTGGGCCCTAAACTCGTGGTAGTGACGCAAATCGGGAAACAATGTCTCGTCGTCCTTTCTCCGAATCGGCAGGGAAAGATTTGGATCGGTCAGTGCCAAGTTGTTCCTCATCCTATTAGTCAACTCGTCAACCATGAAGTTTATGTTCAATTCTTCGCCGGGATGCAAACGGAACTTGTGAATGAATTTCGATATTTCGTGCTTTATATTTTGCTCCACACTTTCGTCGTTCCGATCGGACTGTTTCTCGATTTCTATAATCTTCTTCGCCAATAGGTTTTTCTGCGTGTAGTCGTGGATCTCCTCGTAGCAATGATCGTGTATTATGGGCAGATCTTTGTACCACACTGTGATCTCTTGTCGGATCATACTCTCTTTGACTTGCACTAGCAGAGTTTCATCTGTGGGTACTGGAACTTTGTACATAGCATTATACACCTCTGCCTTTAACAGTTCTATGTCCTCAGGGTCACTCTTTTGCCCTTGCTCCCGCAATAACCTCGACAATTCTATAAATATCTTTTTGTGGAATGCCATTCTCATCTGATCGTCGATGCCTGCGTAGTTGGCTTGTATGAAGTAGTCTATCACGTTTTGTTTCACGATCTCTTGTAGAACCTCTTGTTGTGCCGCCGGCTTTGGCAAAGTTTTGTCCAGAGATTCCTTTAGCTGTTGTCTGTAACTCTGCGATAGGCAAATCTCGTATAACTGCATATTTGTATCAGCTACGTACTCAAACAATTCGTACTTTAACGTCCTTTTTTTAGAGCTCAATTCTGGTGTCTGCGGCAGACAGTCCAGCAACGAATCTAGTTCTTCGTCGAGCATATCCTCTGTTAGGAACCTATCTTGAATGGCTAAGGGATCTGATCGGATTTTGATTATCTGTTTTCCAATTCCATTGAACAACCCTTGTCTTACTTTTACTACATGTTCGGGCTCTACTTCGTCCATGGGCACCTTTTGGCACCAGTCCGTCAAAAATTTCTCCAGATCGTCGTTTATTTTTTCGGGTGTTAACTTGTTTACATTTGAATCGTCTTTAGTGGAGCAAGCACCACGCCACAGCTTATCTTGATATTTGTTTGAAGATTCTTGCAAACTTATATTTCCTCTCGGGGGGTCCATTTTGTTTGTAGGTTCTTGCAAGCTGAGGTTTTTCCTTGGATCTTTTTTGTCCGCTTCGGGTGTTTTTATGCAACTACATGTCTTTTTTAAATCTTTCTTTTCCGTATCTGCGCATGTTTTTTGTGATTTGTTCCGGTTCAGGGACTTATCCGACGATAATGCACATACAATCGTAGCATTTCTTCGGTTGTTAGATGGTTCTTCCAAACTTTCGTTAGGGTACGCTTCGTCATCCGGTATTCTAATAAGTTTGTTTTTATCCTTTATCGCTGCCATACCATTTATTGACGTCGATATGTCAGACGGGTCTGTGCCATTGGAAAGCCACCTTACGTGCTCTGGTGATTCGGTTGAAGGTCGTCTGATCGTCTGACTAACCTGGCAAGCTATACTGCTGCATTGGTGGCACACTTGAACTTTCGCGTCGCTTCCCTTCGTCTTGCCCTTCACCTTATCCTGCTTTATACGTGCCCAAAGATTCTCGACCAAATCCGCACGCACTTGCAGTTTTATCCTAGTCGACATTGGAAGGTAATCCATGTTCTTAGAGATTTCATGCTTCAAGCGCCTCTTGATTTCGCAGTTAGTTATCTCTGGGGTAAGTATTATTTCGTGAAGATTATGCGCAAACACGTCTAGTTGTCCTGCAAGCAAATCCCTGTTGCAATTCTGCAAGAAATCCCCTTCGTTGCACCATGCGTCGAGTGTCTTCCTTACAGCGCAGTAGCTTGTCGGGTATTCATATAAGTCATTGCAACATAACTCTATGTTGTCTTCTTCTTTTATCTCTTTGACTCTCTCCCTTAACGCAGGCACTTTGACCTTTACAATTCTCTGTTTTAGCCCTTCTACGCAATCGTTCAAAAAGAGCAACGTATGTTGAGTACGCTGTACACATTTTTCTACCCAAGGCGGTACTTTTGCATCTATGACACTGCAAACCTTGTTGGACGTAGCTACTGGATAAGCTTGGACGCCTTCGCTGATATCCTTTACAAGCATAGACACCATCTGACTGTTAACGTTGTTCACGGTACTTTCTTTCACGTCTAGAGGCAACTCTTCGAGCCAGCCCTTTATTTCTATTTTGAGCATTTCTTCGTACGTCATGAGATTTTCCTCGGTCAATGCTGTATTGATGGTAGACACTCTCGTTTGGCTAGGTCTTGTTTTGGTTTCCATTAAAGTTTGACTCGCCTTCCTTGCCTGGTTCGATTGGACCTCCCTTGGCTTGATAAGTAAGGGCACTGGCATATTCAGTATCTTGCTCATGAGGTGCGGCGTTAGGGCTAAGGTGGCGCGGTGATTTTCTTCGCCTACCAATTTGTTTATCCATTTGAATATCTGAAATTTCAGGTACTCTGACTCGTCTGAGAAATTCGCCCTCTTCGATGGGTTTAGCTGCAGATACTTCTGTCTGTCTGCAATGTCGTGTGCCAAATCGAGCACCACGACTGCTCTGTAACCTTCATCGTGAGCTAGGGGCACTTGCGCTTGAAGCAGCGTTAGCCAGCGCTCGATTTGCTGTATCAGTTTCGTCGTGTAATTATTGAAATTGTTTGTTAGGTCTTGGTCGGTGACGTCTAAGATACTATCTACTGTAATGTTGGTTTGGTTTGGTTTTGGGTTCTCTGGCCACGTAGCTGTATAATTCCCTATGTTTGCTATAATTAAGCTCTGTCTCAGGCTATCCAAGAGGTTTTCCGTAAACACTTCAGCGTGGCTCGGCGAGAACAACCTCGTCTCTTTCAGATACTGATGCAGTTCTCTCTTTACGCCGTCATGGCGGCCCTGTATAATAGATTCCAGTGATTCTATCAGAATACCCGCTACGTCTTCTTCGACATTCGCTACTACATCCTTGATGAACTTTTTCCTGATAAGAAACGGATTGATTTCCGTTGTGATCATGGTTTTGAGTTCTTTTGCAACAGGTTGTATGACACTGTCCATGGAGTATTTGTTGTAATAAGTGTAGCTGTTTTTCGGCCCGTCGCAAAATACCTTCAGTTGCGTGTGGTTCTGCTTTGGGAATACTGGAAGGTTTGCTTCCTGTTTAGATTTGGTCAGGGCCATGATTTCGTCTACGAGCTGTGTTGTTAATTGGTGTACAAGAACGGTTCTTCTACATTCAGTTTCGCTCATAATTGGTAGCTCGCGTAGAAAATCAATGATATTAGCTTCTAAAATTGCCCTATACTCAGATTCGTTACTCGGACGGTTTTGAAATTGGACTTGAAGTTGATTCACGATGGTTTTTAAGAACTTGACTCTCTGTTGGCTGGTTATGACTTTAAGGTCAATAGTTTTGAACCAATGCGTTATTAAAGTTTTTAAAATTATGGCGTCCTGTGAAGTTAATCTTTTTGTTGGCGCCTGCAATTGCATTGTATTATACTTCTCACAAAAACTGCTGTCCAAATGTTTCTTCCTCTTGCACCGTTCGCAATCCAAGACACTTTTCAGGCAGTTCCTTATGTTTCTCAGCAAATCTTCATCGGACTTTGTCATTTCCATCTTATTCGTGAGATGTCGTAGTTTCCTGAATAGTTTCTTCAGCACTTCTCGTCTGACCATCCTTTCCTTCGGGTCCTTGCTCGGCTGCAAAGGCACATCTCTCAATAGGTAAAGGATTTCTTCGTGCAACTTGACAGCTTTCGGCTTCACGATCTGCTGCGATTTACTGCTCTTTAAGTGGAGTTTTCTTTCGTCCAGCGAGAATATTTCCTCCGATGTCTTTATGCAGTTGACACTAATGTTTCTCGTCACTTTGCATTGCTCAACAGCTGTTTCAGGGTTTTCCAGAACCATAATAACATCATTACTCGACTGCGTCTGATTATCATAGACCTCCATACCGTTGTTTCCAATTACTTGTGCCTTTAGCAAGTCTGCTGTAGTTTTTATTTCATTAGGAAATACTACACTTGTATCCTCCCGACAGCAGTTACCCTCGCTAGCAGCCATATCACTGGCATCCCCACTATTGTCCACCTGACTTGGCGGACTCCTATCAAGCACAGCGACGGGAATTAACTCATTCATATTAGCGTTTCTTATTATATTCCCCAGTCTGTTGGGACTATTATTGCAGCTGCTTCCCGTCCTCTTTTTGTTGGAAAGATCCCTGCATTGCGGGAAGTCGTGGTCAGGTATGTTTGGGTCAATTTGTATTTCGTGGTTGATGTCTATTTCGGCTTGGCATATACGCGTGTCAGACCTGACTAGGAATGTGATTGAACTGCGATGCGAGAGTTGAGTTGCCGATGAACTCCCGATCTCTGACCTGACCTGAACTACAGTTTGACGCGACTGTCCCGCACTTTGCAGCTTAACATGTTTACCCTGCTGCGGATTTTGAGACGCCGCGACCATCTTGAGAGATTTTTTTATAAGGACACCCCAGGTTTTCGCTTGGGTCTTGCTCTTCTTCCTGCCCAGTCTTCCCGGATTGGTCTTGACCTGGCGACGCCTTTCGACCACTTCTGCCGAATCCCGCGGCCACCTCAGAGTCCGGCTGACGGGCCCCTGGAGGAGTCAAAATATTATGGTTTATTATGACCTAATAAAGGCCTTTGCATCTACGTAATGAGATGATTTATACAGACTCCAGTGGCACCTTCACTCACACTAGATGGGTGAAGAGACCACTCGGCGCTGCAGTGCCTGGGACATCTCCAGCCTACTCCATCTAAAACAATGGCCTAATAGAGACATACAAAATCCTGCACAACCATTACAATGTAACGGACCTTGCTATAAACCTAACCACATAGTTCCTCCACCCTGACATATAGATGGCGCCAGTTTTGATTTCTATAAAACTCGTACGCGCACCCTGCGCGCTCTCTCTGTTATACGACAGACGGCGACCTGGCATTGCCTATTATATGATTGCTACTGTTACATGCTCTTTTCTTCATACCGAACACCGGTAAAGCTAGACGTCCATTAGCGGCGGATCGGGTCGGGTCGGGTCGGGCCGGGGCGGGCCGTAAAATAAAATCCGCCTGCCTGTATTTATATGAAACAGCGTCCACTAGCGGCGGATTATTGCGCTGCGGCCCGCCCCGCCCCGATCGGCCGCTAGTGGACGCTGTCTCACGTAAATACAGGCAGGCGGATTTTTGCGTAGGAATATTGCGATGCGGCCCGGCCCGTTCCGCCGCTAATGGACGTCTAGCTTCAACCGACCTGTGTCTCTTGGAACCGCTGATACAGGTAGACGGGAGGCCCGCGCTTGCCTTGGTCGACGGCGGCGCCACCGGCCGGAGCTGCGTCAGACGGGATCGAAGCTAGCTGGAACAAACACTTTACTCGTACAATAATGGGGCAATGGATGGATATGTAACAGCACGTCAGACTGTAAATTTTTGTTGCAAAGTCGCCCGTAACGTAACTGATTAGAGTGCCAGCGTGTAAAGGTCGACGTGCTGTCGTATGTACATTGTACAATGATCATCCTGTTACACATGCGGATTTTTTCCACCGACTTAAATAAGTGTACCAAATTTCAACTTAATCGGCTCAGCCCCTCTACCCTTGACGCATTTTCCCAATACAGTCGCAATATGGCGCAATTTACAAAGTTCAATATTTTACTAATTAAGACGCATTTTGTGTTTTTATTTAATAAAACAGCCTTACCTTTGAATAAACATTACAGAGTATTTAAAACCAAAGCATTACTATGCGAATTCAAAGAGAAATTAATTTTAAAACTTTTTCAATTTGATCGCAATAGCGTCAAGGGTAACCCCCAGTAGTTTCGGAAAAAATTGGGTGCGACAGACGGACGGACAGACAGGCAGACAGACAGACACACGAGCGATCCTATAATGGTTCCGGTTGTTTTCCTTTTGAGGTACGGAACCCTAATAGAAGTAAAGGGATTGGAAAGAAAGAGAAGTATCTAAAGGGATTGAAAAAAATTGAAGTAAAGGGATTGGAAATAAAGAGAAGTAAAGAGATTGGAAAGGAACAGACGTAAATGGACTGAAAAGAAAGAGAACAGAAGCACTCACAAGTTTCCTTCCACCGTCTTGCCCTTGAGTCGCAGCTATCTGCTTGCTGACCTTCACCGGGGCTGCTGAAAATACAAAAAAGTTTTGTATTCAGGTAACGGTTTTACCTACTTTTATTTATGTCGGGATAGCCGACTAGTCTCGGTCCTCATTCGGAGACCTTAATCATGAGCAGATAAGGTCCTCGCGACGCCGAGGCCAGCCTTTGACTGCGCGCCAGCAGCCAGCAGTCGAATTTTAAAAGTATAAGTTTATAAGTATATAGGAGTAGGTATTTATATGTCACCGGAAAATAACAAGAATCGTAAGTTAATCAATTTTCTTACGTACTAGAGAAAAACGATCTCTGCTTTTATGGCAGAGTCGAGTTGAGAAGAATTTCGAAAAAAGGATTTTAAATATGAGGAAGTTCTTACCTTGAATGCTTTCGGATTGCTTCATCTGAAACATAGAAAACAGGGTTAAGTTTAGGTCGATGGGTCTACTTTAAGTTTAACCCTTAACCCGGCCCAGGAACCATCAAAATTTCATTGCTTTTGGACTCTGAGTAGTTTTCAGTACAAATTCACAAAGCATTTCATAGATGGCGCCTACAGGCGTGGCCATAGAAGAACTGGAATACGGCTGTCAAATTTCCCATCTATCAAATGCTTTATGAATTTGTGCTGAAAACGGCCCATGGAGTTTAATTTCATGTGGGATTCACGCCGCCACGGCCGGGTTAAGGGTTAATTTATCATTATCTTTCTCCGACTATTTCTTACCCGTTCGTTGAACTCGGTCTCAGCCTTCTGATACATTTCTTTGTACGTCATGTACGGAGATGTGTAGTACGGCATGCGCGTTATCTGTACGAAACATGTCCAATCAATAATTAGCTTTACATTACTAGTGGTCAATCGTTAAGCCATGTCAGAGACCCTTTGGGTGGCCTAAAAACTCTGACACCAGGGGTGGCCACTACCTCATACGATTACCTACCTACTAGTGGTTCGCCCCGAACTACGAACTCGCGACCCCATATCTCAGCAACCCCTCGACCGATGTGGCCCATAAAGGCTCTTCCACACAGGCGCGTTTTATCTGTTATTGCGATATCTGTTATCAGTACATTTTGTATTAGGAACGCTGCGGCTTTATTACGGCAGCAGTGTATAACTCCATGGCCATCAAAATACAAGATATACTGAAAACAGATATCGCAATAACGCATCGACCGATAAAAACGCTGGTGAGCTTTAAAAGGTTAAGCGCTATGCCAATAAATATCACCTTCTTGTCCTGACTCGGTAACTGATCGCCAGTCACCGCTTTGTTGAACGCTATCCGCCGGCATACTGTGTGCATCTCCAGCATAGAGGTTCCGGTGGCGGTTGTCCTGAAAATGTGTAAAGAAACACCTTTAGTAACCACATTGGAATCGATGAAGGTTAGAGGGATATATCTGAGTCTTTGCTAGCTTCAGCAGGGTTATTACGTGCCTTGGAAGCACCATTTCCACCAGTTTTTTTACAACTAAGTATGTTTATGTGATTGAACGAGAGAGCGAAGCGAGCGACCAAATTTCGCGACGATTCGACTAGCTCTCGCTTCGCTCGCTCGTTTTACTATGAACGTCTAAAAAAGGAACTCACTTCTTCACACTCCCGCCATACCGGTAGTTATTCATCTCTGCCTCATTGCTGGTTGTCTTGCACTCGGGTCCGCGGCCTCTTCTGACCTCCGAACCGGGCGATTGCGACTTAGTGGCGGCTGCAAGAGGTGGCGGGAGCTGTCATATTGTGGCCGGCGTGAGGCCAGCCAACTTAACATTCGTGGAAATAAATCAACAAATAAGTAATACAAACAACGCAAGTGGTTTTTACGAGTGCGCTTTTATTCACCACCGACGCATCAAATTAAACACTAGTGGCCATAGCCGCAGAAGACCAAAGTCGAAGATGTGGGCGCGCGAATATTAAGATTAAAGTGAAGATGGGCAGGGCATCTCGCTGCTTTTTTCTACACTTTCAACAAGTAGGTAGGCGGGTAAACAAAAAAAAAAATTTTTGAAGCTCGAACATGAGCCAAATCGGTCGAGGGGTTGCTGAGATATGGGGTCACGAGTTCATAGTTCGGGGCGAACCACTACAGGGTGCACTCTAAGTCAATAGCGGAACTTTAAGTAGGCTGTATACTGATCAATACAAACAACTTGTACTAGGTGGCGAAAAAAAAGGAGCGAAAAAAATATCAGCTGTTTCATACATTTGGCGCAGTACTGAGTCGACCTTTTGTATGGAACAGCTGATATTTTTTTAGCTCCATTTTTTTCGCCACCTAGTACAAGTTGTTTGTATTGATCAGTAGACCGCCTACGTAAAGTTCCGCTATCGGCTTAGAGTGCACCCTGTAGTAGAGGAAAGCCCAAAGATACTCACACCTCACGGTGCTGTAGTTGACCAGTCGTTCCAGCACCTCAGAGGACCTGTCCCTGGTGTCTCTAGGTCCTTCGCCGGGCGGGTACTGACGGAGCGAGCGGGCGAAAGTGCGGTGGGCCGGCGACGGATGGAGGTACGAGTAGAACGTCTCTGGAAATGAGAACAATAACTAGAAAAAAAATTGCTACAAATTAGCAAATTTGAAATAAACGGCTGAACCGATTTTGATTAAACATATTTAACCGCTTGACTGGCGTAAAAAATATTCCAGTACCCTCAGGGCATCTATGAGCCGAAGTAGTACCAATTGGTTAAGGCACATCACACAGGCGCGTTTTTATGGGTCGATGCGTTATTGCGATCTGTTTTCAGTACATTTTGTATTAGGATTGCCATGGAGTTACACACTGCTGCTATAATAACGCCGCAATGGAAGTAGGACGTTTCTAATATAAAATGTAGGTACTGATAACAGATATCGCAATAAATTTTTTTTTTTTTTCAAATAAAAAACCGGCCAAGTGCGAGTGGGACTCGCACACCGAGGGTTCCGTAATCCGTAGATACTCTTGAGGTTTAGAACTAATAACCCCCCATTTCTTGTATAGGGACCCCATTTTTTGTCGTATATTTTGATTCCGTTAACTTAGAAGCTTGATTTTTTTTAGGCTGCAAGGGACTGCAGACTTGAGTATTTTGGTATAATTTTCAACCTGATCACGCGTTCTTGAGAAAATAGTATGTATGTAGGTCATTGTAGGTGTATCGAAGCTACGATCCTCGATATGGCGACTAATGCTAAGCCAGCTACACTCAGCATTGGGGTGTGTCTTGGATCTATGTGTGTGTGGTACCCCTAGGGGTTGAAGAATACGTACCTCCCAATGTGCCACTACGAAACGACGTAATCCTAGCGGGGCTAGTAGAAATGGTCCGTGTAGGTCTCATTACTGTAACAAATAGACTAAACTTGTAGTTCACCCCGAACTATGAACTCGTGACCCCATATCTCAGCAACCCCTCGACCGATTTGGCTCATGTTCGAACGTAATAATCATCTTTTCCTCATTTACCTACCTACCAAATTTCATGACGATCCGAATAAATTTACTCAAGTTATCGCCGAACGAACAAAAATACAAACGCCGCATTGTTCCAGTAGACTCGGAGAACTTCGCTCGCTCGTTCAACAATATCTTCTAACATGAGCCAAATCGGTCGAGGGGTTGCTGAGATATGGGGTCGCGAGTTCATAGTTCGGGGCGAACCACTAGTTATGAAGATTTTTATAAAGTAAAAAAAAAATTGTTGGGAATAACATTAAGAAGTTGAGGTGTTTCAGGAATTAAAGTATTTAAAAATTTGCCCTGTATTTTTAAAAATACCTGCATTTGCGAATTTCTAGTAGCAATACCACTCGATATTGACTAAGGATTAGGAAACAAATCAAAAACATAAACACACCTTCCACATGAGTTTTGTTCGGATTCACCCTGATTGGACTAGGACTCCCGGATGGAGTGCGGCAATGCTGCTTGTCTCCCTTGATCATTGTCGAGCCGCGATCGCCTACCAGGAAGTTACCTTGGCCTGAAATAGAGGTAGGTCAAAAATTATAACAATACAGTAGGTAGGTAATCGTATGAGGTAGTGGCCACCGCTGGGGTGGCGTTGTAACACGTTGTATAAAGTAAGGTGTCACTAACCGCTCAGCGGCGCCACCGTCCTCTGCCGCGGGAACTCTGTGGTCACAACGTCGGGACTGGTCGGGGTCACGTTGTAACAAGTTGTATAAAGTAAGGTGTCACTAACCGCTCAGCGGCGCCGCCGTCTTCTGCCGCGGGAACTCTGTGGTCACAACGTCGGGACTGATCGGGGTCACGTTGTAACACGTTGTATAAAGTAAGGTGTCAAAGCTGGTCGGGGTCACGTTGTAACACGTTGTATAAAGTAAGGTGTCACTTACCGCTCAGCGACGGGAAACCTATGGTCACAATGTCGGGGCTGGTCGAGGTCACGTTGTAACACGTTGTATAAAGTAAGGTGTCACTAACCGCTCAGCGGCGCCGCCGTTCTCTGCTGCAGGAACTCTGTGGTCACAACGTCGGGGCTGGTCGGGGTCACGTTGTAACACGTTGTATAAAGTAAGGTGTCACTAACCGCTCAGCGGCGCCGCCGTCCTCTGCCGCGGGAACTCTGAGGTCACAACGTCGGGACTGGTCGGGGTCACATTGTAACAAGATGTATAAAGTAAGGTGTCACTAACCGCTCAGCGGCGCCGCCGTCTTCTGCCGCGGGAACTCTGTGGTCACAACGTCGGGGCTGGTCGGGGTCACGTTGTAACACGTTGTATAAAGTAAGGTGTCACTAACCGCTCAGCGGCGCCGCCGTTCTCTGCTGCGGGAACTCTGTGGTCACAACATCGGGGCTGGTCGGGGTCACGTTGCAGAAATTCGCCTGTGACAAGAAGAGGTGTTGAGATTTGAAAACGCGACCTCTGGCATGACATGCATGCGACCGCTCTAAGTGCACTACTGTAGGCCGCCATTTGTACTATATTTTGTTGTAAGAAGTTATCTGTAATATTCTTTCTGTGGTGCAAAAAAGAGTTCTCTATCTATCTATTTTCGGCTATTTTCTTAAATATTCAAAACAATTTATTTTTTATTAAAGTATGAAAAACATATATTTGAGATCCTCACAACGAACATTAATTTGATATGTCACACGATAAATTCAAATGTTTATTTACCGCCCAAAAGTTGCCCCTATGTTTAAATTCATTTATTTACGTTGCACGTCCGTATTTGGGTCACCAACTTATATAAAATATGTGTACCAAATATTAACTCGATCGGTCCAGTGTTTCGGAGTAAATTGGCTGTGGACAGACAGACAGACACACGAGTGATCCTTAATAATGGTTCTGTTTTGCCTTTTGAAGGAAACCCTAAGAAGAACAAAACGCCGAGTCCACGTTTACCATATTTAGCCAGGTTGTAGAAAAAATGTACCTAAGTACTCCATCTAAAACGATGTCCCAGGCACTGCAGCGCCGAGTGGTCATTCATCTAGTGTGTGTGTGTGTGAGTGAAGGTGCCACTGTACGCTGTATAAATCATCGCATTACGTAGATGCAAAGGCCCTAGTACAAGAATTAGTTACCTTATACGTCGAAGCGTAACGTCCGTCCACAGCTTGAGCAGCGGAGCTGATCTGGGGTAGCTGGTTCGTGGGCTGGCTGAAGGCACTGCGGACCGAAAATAAAAGCAGTATCTACAGGGTGTTAAAAGACCGCCAACAGACCCGAAAGCCTGGCATACTAGACACCAAAACAAAGTACTTGTTCGATAAATTATTGCTGGGAAATGATTTTGGTATTTTAGGTTATAATTTTGAAAAATATTTTATCACGCAATGGACGTGTAACGCACAGAAGTCATATTGCGCAAGCGTAGGTATAAGTTTATGTTACTTAAGCTTGAAGTGCCGATGTTTAGAATACATTGCGGGTTGCAATTTTAACGTCGTTTTTTGTAAGAAATATTCATAATTTTGATATGGCTTCTTGAGAAGACATGTTAAGAACTAGGTACTGAATACATTTCTGCAAAAAAAAATAGTTTTGAAAAGTCCGACTTTGAACCTCATTATCTCGGAAACCGTTGATTTCCCAGGCATAGTTTCTTTGGCAAAAAGGTTCCTTATGATGAGGAGAATACGTGTTTTCCCGCTTTGTTGGCGGTCTTTTGTATATTGTCTTCTCTCTCAACAATATCAGTTCCTCTGCGTATTTGCGATGTCTGCTCTCAGAAGATTAGAATTATCATCATTTTATTTTAGAGTTATCCTCTTATTGGTGCAGCATTCTCCATGCACTTCGATCACAGGCCAGTTCCTTTGCAGCCTGGTACATCACGACATCCAACAAGATCCATCCAAGATTAGAATAGAACTCATAATAATCGCAACTGTACAAAAACCCTATGTGTCGATTAATTCTCATACAGAATGCATGGTTTAATCTATGGTCTGGGTTTAAACTGTGATTGATATTACGGGCCAAAGATGGTTTGGGCACGTAAAGCGGAAGCCACCTGCTACAATCGGAAACGAAGTGCGTCTATCTACACCGTGGAATTTTAGTGGTTTTAAAGCCGAAGGTATTTAGTTGCACTCGTGATTCTGAGCCAAATTCCAAAATTTTACTTCCAAACGAGCAAAAAAAAAACACTTCCCAATACTATCGCCAATCGACACCATTTGTATGGAGAAGTGATTTTTTTTTTCGCGCGTTTTGGAATGAAATTTTGTAATTTGGCTCAGAATCACCAGTGCAACAAAATACCTTCGGCTTTAAAACCACTAAAATTCCACGGTGTATAATATACCCGGGCGAAGATCCAGAGGAAGACCCAAAACCAGGTGGATGGACGTGGTCAAGAAAGACATAGAATGCGGAGCCTCCGAAGACGACACCAAGAAAAGGGCGCAGTGGAGAGAGAAAATTAGGAAGACTGACCCCACCACCATGTGGGACTAAAGCTAGGAAGAGAGAGAGTAAAAGATGAGATTTTGAAGATCTTACCGCCGCCGCCATCTTGGATTCTTTGAATAAAGCCTTGGTTCTTTGAAAAAAGCCTCTGCCACAAGTAGGTACTTACCTACAACAATGCCTAATTTACTTACTGAAATCCTTTTACGGTGTGTACTGTAGTGCCCAAAAGGATGGTTTAATCATAAAGGATGGTTTTACTGAGTGCCTTTTTGAGACGGGGACAAGGGTTAAAAATAAAGGCACACAGGCGCGTTTTATCGGTCTATAATATGGCATGAGTTATTGCGATATCTGTTATCAGTACATTTTTTATTAGGAACGTTGCGGCGTTATTATCGTAGCTGTGTAACTCCGTGGCCGTCTTAATCCAAAATGTACTGAAAACAGATATCGCAATAACGCCCCGACCGATAAAAACGCGCCTGTGTGGGGGAGCCTTAAAGAGCTCACTTGACAAAGCTCGTGTCGCGCCGGCTCATCCTTCTGGTGTCAGGGTATCCCCGCGGGCACATCGGCTTGTAGCTGGACGCCGTGTCGATCCCCACTGCGTTGAAGCCCGCCTTGTTAGCTGGTCCAGTGCCCTTCATTGAAACCGATTGGACGGGACCTGTTGAGAACGGAGGTCAAAGTTTTAGCAAGGTTTTTTCGAAAAACCAGCCAAGTACGAGTCAGACTCGCGCACTAAAGGTTCCGTACTGACAATAAACAATGTTTTTTTTTGTTACTATAAAAGACTTGATTGTAATCTATAGGTAAAGACCTGTTTTTTGTATTACCCCCCCAAAAGTGACCCCCATAATAAAAAGTCCTCTACGTTACGCTTCCGTATTTGGGTCACCGACTTACATATGCATATCGGAGCAAACTGGGTGTGATGTGAGAGACGGACGGACAGACAGACAGGCTCTCACTCTCTCTGCGGCGCTCGGTAGGATTTGCTTTCTTAGGTTTGCACTAGCACTATAAAGAGTTATCTATCTCTTTATCAACCTCCATTAAACCAGCATTATACAGGGTGTTAAAAGACCGCCAACAAAGCGGGAAACCACGTATTATCATAAGGAACCTTTTTGCCAAAGAAACTATGCCGAACTATGACGGTTTCCGAGATAATGATGTTCAAAGTCGGACTTTTCAAAACTTTTTTTTTGCATAAATGTATTCAGTATCCAGTTCTTAACATACCTTCTCAAGAAGCCATATCAAAATTATGAATATTTCTTATAAAAAACGACGTTAAAATTGCAACCCGCAATGTATTCTAAACATCAGCACTTCAAGCTTTAGTAACATAAACTTATACCTACGCTTGCGCGATATGACTTCTGTGCGTTACACGTCCATTGCGTGATAAAATATTTTTCAAAATGATAACCTCAAAAACCAAAATTATTTCCCAGCAATAATTTATCGAAAAAGTACTTTGTTTTGGTGTCTAGTATGCGTGGCTTTCGGGTCTGTTGGCGGTCTTTTAACACCCTGTAGTTGACAAGGTTGTCATTCTCATGCATGCAGCCTGCGAGTTCTACAGCTGTTTTCTGGCAAGACCGCGATTGCCAGTACTGTTGCTGGCAAGACAGAAGCAGATAACTTTAAGTGTTGAGTTTACCAGGAAGCCTATGTAGTACCTGATCTTAGTTGGGTGGCTTGATTCACATGCCGATAGGGCTGCGGTTGGCAAGGTTGTGTCTGGCAAAGTAGCGGCTGGCATGGCTGATACGTCTGTGACTGGCAAGGTGGTTGCTGGCAAGACGGTTGCTGGCAAGACGGTTGCTGGCAAGACGGTTGGTGGCAAGACGGTTGCTGGCAAGGCGGTTGCTGGCACGGTGGTTGGTATGACTGTTGCGGGCAAGCCTGTGATCGGTAGGATTCTTGCTGGCAAGGAGGCGGTTGGTAGGGTGGCGGCTGGCAAGGTACCAGCTGGTAAATATGCCTGCAGCTTGATTGTTTGCGGGTCGGCGAGTACAGTTTTCCGATTGGAGAGAGAACTGGAACACAGAAGTTGATAGGTAAGTAAATCTGACGGATCACAGTTTTAAACTGAAAAAACAAACAAGGTTCTCAAGTCAATGCATGGACATATACTCCGATAATCTGTTTGCTTACTTTAAATAAATAAAGAGTAGATACACCTACAATACCTAAGTATACTACAATAATACAATACAAACGTATATTTGTATGGTACCCTATGAGCCTTCGATCTTCTACCGGCTTGGGTGACAACCCGCACGCAAAAAATCTCGCACTAGTGCGAGTTGACACTCTGGAGAAACACTACAGGGTGCACTCTAAGTCGATAGCGGAACTTTAAGCAGGCTGTCTACTGATCACTACAAACAACTTGTACCAGGTAGCGAAAAAAATGGAGCGAAAAAAATAACAGCTGTTCCATACAAGGTCCTGTACAAAGGTCGACTCAGTACTGCGCCAAATGTATGAAACAGCTGATTTTTTTTTTGGCTCCATTTTTTTCGCCACCTAGTACAAGTTGTTTGTAGTGATCAGTAGACAGCCTACTTAAAGTTTCGCTATTGACTTAGAGTGCACCCTGTAGTGGTCAACTCGCACACATATTAATGCCAGTTTTCCCCTTCTAAAATCACTAGTGGTCAACTGGCACACCTTGTGGTAAGTGGCAGATATGTGAGTGTTCAACTGGGTATCGAACTTGAACCTATGTCGTAAGCTCTATGTAGAGTCTGTGTACTTGTGTACTCTTCATTGATTAATGAACTCTTTATCGCCCCTATACTCTATCACTCTACATCCTATCTTTAACTCTTACCCGGTTTTCCCAGAGCATTCGCGGTAACAGTATACTGTCGTCCACTCTCCATTAGCGTTAGTGCGACGCCGCCACTGTCTTCCAATCCGTGGACTGTCATCATTTGAGCCATTGTAGCTTGCAGTTGAGGGTTCAGGGTTTGACACTTGAGATTGGTTGAGGTGAAATTGATGTTGACACTGTCAGTTCGCTTCGGGGATATGCTGTTGATAACGGCGGATCGACTTCAGAACTTTTGGGCCAACTTGGCCAAACAAATTAAGACAGCAGAGACAGAGGTTCCAAAAGCTCGAAACGTTTTATCCCGTTAACAGGGCCTAAAGTCCAAGGCCATTTATACTTTTATTCTATAACTCTTGAACTAATATGTAAAATCATAGATTGTAGGTATGTGTAAAATGATTTCTATTGTACAGTAAAGAGTTACTTACTTGCTTACTTAAAGTCTGTCGCAGTTTTGTTTTGATAGGTCACAGATCCTCATTGTAGCCTACAACAGGGAGCCTATCGAGACACCATTGGGTTACAGACTCGGGCCCCAGGTCGCACCATATTTCTTTCACTATGTGAAGAAAGATGGCGCTGCTGTCCGCGGACCGTCATCATGTGAGCCATAACGTCATAATGTCTCACATCTCTTTCAGTTAAGTGTTTTTTTTTTCGTGCAATAAAGTTTAACATAAGCCATGGTTCAGGATTGAGTGTCAGTTTCAGGTGTCCTGAGTTTCTTGTTGGTTGTGTCTGTCAGTTCGATTCGAGGATATGCTGTGAGGTAGGTACTGTCGGCTACAGTCTCAGATACCCCATGGCAGCTCTTACTGCGCGCGGCTTAAGGCCGCCAATCGAACAAAAAGGGGTATCCTAGCTTGTGTCAGACTGTACTTAGAGGGAATTCAAAATCAAGCTATGTAGGAAGAGGAAATCCTATGAAAAACTACTATATGCCAAAATTAAATTCCACCGGTTTTGGTTGCGGAAATAAAATCTAGCCCAAAGTCCTTGGCTTTGGTTCTAAAATCGCTTAGGTAAGTAAGTAAGTAAGATATTTATTCACAAGCTAAAACTACCAACTTCTTTCGTATTGGGAAACATTTTGCGAAGTACCAAGCATTGTGAGAATGTTTTATGGACTGCTAATAAAGAAGCTCGAATCACATGAAGCTGAGGCTTTGCTTACGGTCATCTTGAGTAGTCTAGGAGAGGAATAGCAGCAGTCGAGCCCGCGACAGCCGCACTGCCAATGGTCACTGTTGGGTGCTGGCCTGCAATCAACAAAATGTGGCACCCACAACCGGAAACTTTAACAATATTTTCATCGCAAAGTCGGCCGTAACTTCACTGAGTTGGCAGGTTGCAAAGTTCGACGCATGAAAGTTATAAATAAGTTAATAAATTTAAAAAGGGGGAGGTACCTACCTGGGAGATATTCAATTAGAAACGTTTTTTTTTTTGCCCCCATAACGCCATCACTTATTGCTATAGTTTACCTACTTTACTCAAGTACAGAACAAAGTTTTTTTCTTTTCTTTATTGTTTGGTTTTAGCAGTTTCAGGCCCGGTTTCTGAATTGAGAAATTCGCTAAGCAAATGGGTAAGTATCGTCCTGTCTCTGCAGATTTTACACAAAAGAGCGTGACAGAACGATAGTAAAGTATTTGCTTAGCAAAATTCTCAATTCAGAAACCGGGCCTCAGCGTTTTTGCGCGATTGTGATATCACGCACTGTAGGGTTATCAGCGGTGTTACCCTTGACGCTATTGCGATCGAATTGAAAAAGTTTTAAATTTAATTTCTCTTTGAATTCGCATTTGAATTATTTTAAATACTTTGTAATTTTTATTCAAAGGTAAGGCTGTTTTATTCAATAAAAACACAAAATGCGTCTTAATTTGTAAAATATTATTTTGTAAATTGCGTCATATTGCGGCCGTATTGGAAAAATGCGTCAAGGGTACAGGGGCTGTTCCGGGTACCCTACCCTTAATATCCTATCCTTGATTGGGACGGATAAATAGTTGACTTACATATCCTGATTAAACTATCTCAAGGAATCAGTCTAGAAACATAAAATAGAAGAATCTAGATGCTTTTTCTGTGGCTGGAATTTATAAAAAATGAGATTTTCAGGAGATTTGGAATTTAGTCCTTTGATAACGATTTTTACATGTCAAATTCAGTCAAATTGTAACTTATCAAAATATGACATGAGTGTATTTTTACTCTTCTTAGCATTTTGCTTTTTTACGGGCACAACGAGGATACAGTTTTCTGTCTGGAAAGAGGATTTACTTTGATCAGCCCCTCTACCCTTGACGCATGTTTCCAATGCGGCCGCAATATGGCGCAATTTACAAAATTTTATATTTTACAAATTAAGACGCATTTTGTGTTTTTATTGAATAAAACCGCCTTACCTTTGAATAAACATTACAAAATATTTAAAATCAAAGCCTTACTATGCGAATTCAAAGAGAAATTAATTTTTAAACTTTTTCAATTGGATCGCAATAGCGTCAAGGGTAGAGGGGCAGTATTGATCCAGTGTGGATCCAATGCGTAGGCACAACTAGCGCCGCCAATGGAAAAAAAACACATCTTTTTGGATGCGTTTTTTTTGCTAAAAACTCTTCATTAGGTTATCAACGCGAGGCTTAACTATTTTAAGACATAAGCTTTAGATTCCAATTCCTAGAACCTACGAATAAAATCTTTTATCGCCAAAAGTGGCCACTTTCTCCCAAAAAGAAGATTTTTCCAATGGAAAGGAAAAAAAACATATCTTCTTTTAGGATGCGTTTTTTGCTAAAAACGAATCATCAAATGATAATCCCTAGGCTTAACTATTTTTAGGACCTAATGTTTAGATTCCAGCGTAGAACAACTACTAAAACCTGCCGCCGCCAAAAGTGGCCACTTTCAACGCATCCAAAGAGAAGATATGACTTTTTTTCCTTTGGCGGCGCTAATTGTGCCTCGGTTTTGTAAAAGAACTGAATTAAAACAGATGTTCCATAAAAACTAATTTATTTTCCGCTTAAAATCACATACTTACATTATCAAAATATCCATTCATACAATCACGAACACGAATTCATTACAAATATTAAAACTATCATCTACCGGGTGGACTCTAAGTCGATAGCGGAACTTTAAGTGGGCTATCTACTGATCATTACAAACAACTTGTACTAGGTGGCGAAAAAAATGGAGTGAAAAAAATATCAGCTGTTCCATACAAAAGGTCGACTCAGTACTGCGCCGAATGTATGAAACAGCAGATATTTTTTTCGCTCCATTTTTGTCGCCACCTAGTACAAGTTGTTTGTATTGATCAGTAGACAGCCTCCTTAAAGTTCCGCTATCGACTTAGAGTGCACCCTGTAGAGACCTAGATCTTGCGATTGAATGAAATAATACACAGTGCATTAGAGAAGAACATCATCCATTTCGAATGTGGATCAAACAATTAAACCACCACTTTCCTCTAAGTGTTGTTTTAAAATTATGACGAGTTATTTAATTATTGTTGTTTTCGTTAAGGATTGTTATTTGTTAAAGTTTGTATTATTTATTACGTTTCAATACTTTTGATCTAATTTTCATCATGACAATATTACCTCACCAAAAATGTAACAAAGTTTTAGATATGAGCTGAAATTATTATTGTATTTTCGTGACGTCTTTTTCCGACCTTACCATAGGTACTCGCCGCCATTTTCATATCGTTTATTTATCGACGCGGCTTATATCCCTAAATTATGTAAAGGTATCAATTCACTGAATTAGATCTACGTTTTTGCTCCGTCCAACCAACTCTGGTCACCTCCCTAAGGGCACTTCCTCTCCAACTGCCCTTTTCCCCCCTCATCATACTCCTGGGAGGATATCCACATCTGCTGGAACGAGCCGATGGAGGCCAGGATGGAACCGCCTGCGAAATAAGATTGGATGGTTTGAAACGTTACGCATATACGAATCTCGTACGTTATGCGTACGAGATCCTTGGAGTTTCTTTACCATGCTTCTTCTCCAAGAACGATCAGAGCTAGTGAAGCTGGAGAAAAAAAAGTAGCTAGATACTTAGTATTAGATAGTAATAAGTATCTGATTTATGTACTTTTTTTTACTTTAGATAATATTTTGACCAGATTTTGACGTTCAGTGTAAATAATTTATTTATGGCATATTGAATAAAAAACATATCAATCAATCATCCGATTCTGATTCTATACTTTGACATTTCTGAATTGAATTTTATTGTGCTAGAACCTGGGTTACATTAGCTGATATAATTGCTTTGGTACATTCAGGTCGCCAGGTTTTACCTTTTCAAGTGTACAGGGCAATTTTTAAATTGCTTTTAACCTCAGACACCCCAACTTCTAAATGTGATTTCGGACAACTTTTGTTCTACGACTTTGTGAAAGCGCATTTTTTTTCTCCAAACCTTTGACATGACGCTTTGCTGTGCGATCCACAAAGCGAAGAGTTCACTCTGTATCTTTGGAACCACAGAGAACCACGGCAAACAACCGATATCTGACCGTTCCACGTCGCTCTTTTCGCGTATCGCTCAACAAAAACCGCCAGGAACCACGGACAACTTACCGATCCATGAAGCGAAGCGTCGCTCCTGCGGCGACGGTGGCGCGTGGCTCTTCAGACGATGCGACGACGGAGCCCTAGACGATAACTCCTTGGAGAACCTTTCTAGCCAACCCTGCGAACAAAAAATTTCGTTATTAAATTAAAGTAAAAAATAACACGACTTTATAACTTTGTGATACTATGATTGAGCAAAGTCATACGTCATACGTCAAGTTTTTATACGGGCGAGCGAAGCGAGAGAAGTTCTCCGAGTCTACTGGAAAAAGCGCGCGCTTGTATGCTTGTAACTTGAGTAAATACAGGGTGGCCCAAACATAAACGTCAAGTGAGAAAATCTATATATCTGACACCATGGGCTACCTACCCGAATCATCCCCATGTATGTTCAGCCATTTTTTGTCGTTTAGATGTTATGAAGCAATTAAGTTTTTTTTTTAAATCTAGCATTGGATTTTAATTTGAAAATTTTAACTTTTTTTCTTTTGTCTTTTCCGAGATATTTTTCATTCTTTAGGGTTACATACATACAAACATATATACATACAAACGCCGGATTGTTCCAGCAGACTCGGAGACCTTCGCTCGCTAGTTCAATACACATACCTGACAGTTAGTGAGCCCGCCGCACACAACCACGGAGCCCCAGAGAGCAGGGCGCGCGTCCGCGTCGCAAGCGCCGGCCGCCGCGCAAACTACAACCAATAATATAAACACTTAGGGTGGCATTAATAGTCCTCGACTCAAGATCGAACTCAAGTAGGTGATCTCAGAAAAGTCAAATGCTAATGTCAAGCCTTGGCTAATGTCAATGGTAATCTCAAGATAGTGTCTATTAATATGCTGACAGTTACTCAAGTTTGACATAAGCCAAGGCTTGACATTAAATTTGACTTTTCTGAGTTCACCTACTTGAGATCGATCTCAAGTAGGTGATCTCAGACGACTATTAATACCACCCTTAGATCCACTTGCGTCAAAAGCAGTCGTTGCAGGGTTGGAATGAGCCGTTTTCAGCACAAATTCACAAAGCATTTCATAGATGGCGCCTGCAGACAAAAGCCTCGGGGGTTAAAAAAACGGACATGCGAAAAACATTATCCGCTTTTGTTCGCGCGTCAAGTAATAAAAATTATATTAATTGTCTTCATACCTAGTTGTGCAGCGCTAGCGTTGTTCTCAAACAGACACTCGGCCAGTTTGAACCGCTCTGGGCCGAAGTCCTGCGGGCAGAAAAACATTATAAACACTCGATGGCACTATGCTTAGTATACATAACGGTTAAGGTACCTGCCCTTACTTCCCCCGTCTCAACAATACACCCTGTATGTTTATTGTATGTCATACATACAAGCTTCTTAGGCTAACAAAAAACCAGCTGCGAACGGTGACAGGAGTAATAACCGGTCACGGTCCTTTTAACAGACAACTATTTTAATAGGTGTCACCGACAGTCCTCTGTGCAGAGCCTGCATGGAGACAGACGAAACAGCCGCTCATGTTCTGCTGGAATGCAGGGAGCTGGCAAACTACCGGGCTACCCACCTCGGTTCGCTAGGGTCGCTCCCCCAAGTGCTCCAGAACATCCGTGGACTGCTGGACTTCTTGGAGGAGCTGGGTTGGCAAGGATGAAAAATCCCACCTGACGCAAAATAGGCGCAAGTAGAGACGTCGAGTTGCGGAATACAGCCCGTTTCACCATTACCATTACCATGTCATACATACCTGATGGTAACCGCCTGGGAACTCATAGTGCACACCGGGAACTGAAGCCGCCACCCGCTCGTCGTATGCGCTCTCTGACACCTGGACAAAAAAAACATGTGGGATTGGAACCATGAATGACAGGAATGTGAAAGGACCGCCCGGTAGAGGTTTTGTTTTGTTTTTCATAATTCTTTATTTAACGGAAAACACATACATAAATCCCATAGAATCCGCATTACGTATGAAATCACAATAAAAACTTGTCCCCTCAGAAACAAATGATAGCAGCAAGCAATAGCATAATAATAAACATCATTTCGACCATACGTCTAATATTCGAATGTCAACCTTATTGCATCAGAGCAAATAAGCTCCCATAGAGGATTTGGGCATCTAATTTTCCGGACACATTTCAGAGTTATATGTACTATCTAATTTTATTCTTGATCGAAGACATTAAAGCATAACAATAACACACTATTACACGCCCGGTAGAGTGCGGGCGATGTAGCGAGGGCGCTCGCGTCCGCGGATCACTCCTTGTAACACGTTGTATAGTGTACTCACATGCGCCACGCAATGACAGAAGTCCTCATACTGCCGTTGAAGCGTGTACTGCTGCCAGGTTTGCGTCAGACCACCCGGTAGATTGCGGGCGGTGTAGTTAGTGTACAGTGTACTCACATGCGCCACGCAATGACAGAAGTCCTCATACTGCCGTTGAAGCGTGTACTGCTGCCAGGTTTGCGTCAGACCACCCGGTAGAGTGCGGGCGGTGTAGTTAGTGTACAGTGTACTCACATGCGCCACGCAATGACAGAAGTCCTCATACTGCCGTTGAAGCATGTACTGCTGCCAGGTCTGCGTCAGACCACCCGGTAGAGTGCGGGCGGTGTAGATAGTGTACAGGTTACTCACATGCGCCACGCAATGACAGAAGTCCTCATACTGCCTTTGAAGCATGTACTGCTGCCAGGTCTGCGTCAGACCACCCGGTAGAGTGCGGGCGGTGTAGTTAGTGTACAGTGTACTCACATGCGCCACGCAATGACAGAGGTCCTCATACTGCCGTTGAAGCATGTACTGCTGCCAGGTCTGCGTCAGACCACCCGGTAGAGTGCGGGCGGTGTAGTTAGTGTACAGTGTACTCACATGCGCCACGCAATGACAGAAGTCCTCATACTGCCGTTGAAGCATGTACTGCTGCCAGGTCTGCGTCAGACCACCCGGTAGAGTGCGGGCGGTGTAGATAGTGTACAGGTTACTCACATGCGCCACGCAATGACAGAAGTCCTCATACTGCCTTTGAAGCATGTACTGCTGCCAGGTCTGCGTCAAACCGCCCGGTAGAGTGCGGGCGGTGTAGCGGGGGCGCTCGCGTTCGCGGATCACTTCCTTACTCTGAAAGTAAGGAGAAAATGTGAAAATAATAAGTGCCTTAAGAGAATGGAGTAGGCTTGCCCAGCATCTACACCATTCTGATACCTTAGCCAGCTCAGGAAAGACAAATCAATATAAAGATAAAACACAGGTATTACCAAAGAACACAAAAAAAGTGGACATAAAGTTGACAACACGAGTATTAAATGGCTGGGCTATGTGCAACAATAAACTTAATTTGTGTACGAGGTAAAAGGTGGAAAGCTCAGCATGTGCCGTGAGTTTCGTGGACTAGGTACACGTTTCCTGACGACGCTGTTTTTCAGCACTCGCCTAGCTTAAAATACTAACTAGAACTGTAAACCTTAAACCTAATACCTACAATACATGTCTAAAACAATGTCCCAGGCACTGCAGCGCTGAGTGGTCTCTTCACCCATTTAGTGTGAATGAAAGTGCCACTGAAAGCTGTATAAATCATCTCATTACGTAGATGCAAAGGCCTTGTGTGGAGATATTATTAAAGCGAGAGGGGGCGAGAGTGTCCGCCATTTATATATACAGGGTGTCCCAAAAAATAATGTCAAGCGGAAGTCCAGAGATAGAGCACCCCTAGAGGTACCCGAATCACCCCCTTGTATGTTCAGCGATTTTTTGACGTTTAGAAGTTATGAGGCTTTTAAGGTTTTTTTGGGAAGAATTACCTAGCGTTGGTTTTTATTTTTTAACTTTTTAATTTTTTTTTCTTTATTGGGATTTTAGATAACTAGTTTATCACCAAAAAAATAATGATCAGCTTTAAACTTGTAAAAGGTACCGCAATTTTGATCCACAGTTCAAAAATGCCGTTTTAGAGAAAACATCATCATCATCATCATCATCATCATCATCATCATCATCATCATCGTTCAACTTTGACCGCTAATTACTCGAATAAAAGGCCCATAAAGTGACAGATTGTTTGTGCTATTCTGAAGGTTCAGGTTGTAGGAAAGTTTTTGAAATCATTCAGACCCCTACTTTTTTTTCTCCCCATACTATAACCCATACCATTAAAGAAACGATATATAAATGGCGGACACTCTCGCGCCCTCTCGCTTTAATCATATATCCGTCTATACTCACACGTAACGTTAGCAAAGTCATTTTAGGCAGTCCTGATTAGTCACCTACGCTTGGCTAATAAAACACGCCAAAATACGTTCGCCTTTTATTGATTTTTTAATGTTAGTCGAGTTATTTCAATATTGTAGTTTACGTTAAGTGTTGTTATTTGTTGAGGTTTGTATTATTTACTACGTTTTAATATTTTTGATCTTATTTTCATAAAGATTGTTGTTTAATCACAAACTCAACTTAGAACAATTACCTAATCAATAAAGAAAGCATCGTAAAACAATATTTCCTAACCAAAAATGTAAGAAAGTTTTAGGTATGAACCGAAATCGTATTTTCGTAAACTCTTTTTCAGACCTTACCATAGGTACCCGCCGCCATTTTCATATCGTTTCTTTAATGGCACGGCTTATAACTTATTCGATGATGTTATCTCTAAAACGGCATTTTTGAACTTTGGATCAAAATTGCGGTGTCTTTTACAAGTTTAAAGCTGATCATTATTTTTTTGGTGATAGACTAGTTATCTAAGACTAAAATAAAGAAAAAAATATTAAAAAAGTTTAATACAAAAAAAGTTAAAAAATAAAAACCAATTCTAGGTAATTCTTCCCAAAAAAATTGCAAAAAAACCTTAAAAGCCTCATAACTTCTAAACGTCAAAAAATCGCTGAACATACAAGGGGGTGATTCGGGTACCCCTAGGGATGCTCTATCTCTGGACTACCGCTTGACACTATTTTTTGGGACACCATGTATATGTAGTTTCTTTATTGACGCAGGTTATACCGGCGGTGCACGAACCTGAATACTGTAGATGGGAAGCATCTGTATATGCATAGAGTTGAGCATAGCCTTCGCTTGCGTCGCGAGGTGGTCGCCCGCGACCGGGGAGCGCGCGGCCGCTTGCGCCAGAGCATATCTGTAGGAAAGTTTTTATTAAGGTGAATACCGAGGCACAACTAGCGTCGCCAATGGAAAAAAAACATATCTTCTTTTTAGATGCGTTTTGTGCTAAAAACTCTTCATTAGAGTATCAACGCGAGGCTTAACTATCTTTGGCCCGGTTTCTGAATTGAGAATTTCACTAACCAAATGCTTAAGTATCGTTCTGTCTCTGCAGTTGTCACACAAGATAATGTGACAGAACGATACTTAAGCATTTGGTTAGTGAAATTCTCAATTCAGAAACTGGGCCTTTAGGACCTAAGGTTTAGATTGCACATCCAACGATAGCAGCGTGGCGAAAAATTCAATTTTTCAGTTTTTTTACATTTTAAGCTATTTTTGTTTAACGGAAATAATAATAATTCGCATCGACAGTTACTGGACTGCAAGCGCCTGCAAGAGACTGCGAGCGCCTGCAAGAGTTTGCGGGTTCAAGGGCCGGTTTCTGAGTTGAGAAATCACTAATAGGTCAGTCAAATTTTAAAAAATCCAGGAATTAATTTCCAGAAAGCTGGATATCATTTTAATACCTTCATTTGGTCCTAAATGCGTGTAATCCGAGTTTGCACCGTCCCAGGAGGTGAGCTCAACTTTAGGGGGCCAAAAAACCGCGAAAGGCTATAGCAGGCTAAGGGAACAAGATTGGCCCACGAAAGCGATCTGGCAGATTTTTATGGTGGTGCACCGGTTTAAGCCAAGGTTACTGTGCCAAAAATCAGCCCTTGATCTTCTTTTGTTTTAGAGATATTTGACATAATACCAAATCATCAAGGTATTTTTTAATTTAATATTTTAGGTAATCCACGCAAGCTAGAATAACCAAATAAAATCACGATGAATGAGGATAAAATAAACTATCAAATGCACATTTTTACGGAGGGCCCTACTATTAAACTTCAGTCAAAAAAACATAGTTGTATTGCAAATGTTTTTTTTTGTCATTTCGATCTCGACTGCTCCCGACGAGCGAAAAAGGCAAACATCTCGCAGAAATCTCGTCGAGGTTGACTTCGTGAAAATAGCCGCAAAAAATCTTTATCCTTCGAGACACGAAAATTTAGAATGCAGATTTTACTCTTATTTTGGAGGGAAAACTACCCCTGAATGATAATTTACAGCTCTCCATGTACTCGTATTACACATATTATAATGCTTAATTTTTTGCTTGTGCATGTGGCTCGCGAGCCGCATGTTGCCGACCCCTGCCCTAGAGCGAAATTTGTACTCACCCGTCAATAACAGGAACAGCTGACGTCTGACTCGACCCGGCATCAACAACCAACGCTGTTGACTTCCCATTGGCGAACGCTGCCAGCACCGCATTCTTTACAAGGAAGAAAGCCGGCGCCTGGTACTTTTCAAACAGCAGCTCGGCTAGCTTCTCACGGGATGCCCGGGACGTCCAGACGGCTTCCGTGAAGAGAGCAGGGTGGTGCTCCGAAGGGGAGCGAATGACCTGGGGATTGGAAAAACTATAAGGATCTGAGACTTCTGTATTTTGAGCGAATTTACTCTCATCGTTTGCTTCATATACCCAGCAAAATAAAGTTGTGATTTTTTTTTTTTTCAGTTTTTCTCACCACATCACGTCAGAGTGTACACTTTTGTTGTAAAGTCGCCCGTAACGTAACCGAGTAGAGTGCTAGCGTGTAAGCTTCTATGTGCTGTCGTTTACGCAGTCAAACCCAAAATCCGTTGAACATTACTTATTCAGATTGATGTTCGAACATGACACCAAAACACTGGACCGAATCTGATGAAGTTTTCAAAGCTTGAATGTGCTAACATTTAAAAACTACAGGGTTCCTCTTAATTTGTTAACGCGGTGTTTCTACTTATCAATACAAAACAACTTAACCTCCTCTTCTTTTGTATCGGTCCCTCAATTCTGAGGATCGTGACCATATACAATGGTTCTCCACTCGTCACGGTCATGGGCGAGATGGGATGCATGCTGGATGGATCCACCTGCTGCCTTCTTTAGGGCATTGGACCATTTGATGTTCTGACCCTCGCCCGCCTGCCTTCGGCCAAAATTATCTGTTTTTCCAGGATATGATGTTGTGATCGCATAATATGCCCAAAAAGCTGAGGGCCCTCTGGCGACAGACTGTTGACAGTCGCTTTTAACCTACCATAAGACCTAAAAAAATACCATACCTTAGCATAGCAATAGTCCAGCATCTTTTCAAACAGGTCCCAGTTTTCTATCTGTCCATCTTTCATATAGGAGTGCACTTCCATGCCGGGACGTGGCACGTGCAGCTCCGTGACGTCGATGTAGTGTCGCAGGTCGCTGCCTGCTTTCGTACCTGCATTGAAGAGGCTGTTTATAGCATTTTGACTTTACAAAAATTTATATAATTCGCTCGGGACAGGACTTGAACCTGCAACCTCTTGCATAACGTGCAGGCGCTTCACCAATTGAGCTACCGAGCCAAGTAACTGTCGATGCAAATTTTCCAACCTCATTGATACTCTTCTTATGGACGGAGGGGTGCCAAGACGAGTATTTGCGGGTTCAAGTCCTGTCCCGAGCAAATTTTCCACCATATAAAAATCTTTATAAAGTTCCGTAGCACGAGTTAGTGCTTTAGAAAAAACTTTGACTGTTGGAGAACCTACAAAGCATTCTACAGTGCGTTTTTGTCAAAGGCAAACCAAAATAATAGTCATTGCATACAATTTAGTCCGTAAAGCCGTAATTTAGTGCCAGAGTCATTATTTAGGGCATAAGCTAACTTATTAAGTATAACGAATAGCTCGACCAAAATTGCTCGCAAATGGTGCACAAAACTGAAAATCAGACTGCATCAACAAAATTATGAGCCTTGATAGTTTGACTATCTTACTCTGGAGTCTGGATAGATCAAGTGTGACAGAGAGACAAGCATAGCGACTTAAAACTCTTCACCATCCTCGTACAAAATAGAACAAAACACCGCACAGAAAGCGCCTAACCTAGCGATCAAAGCGTAAACTTTACTCACCAGTCTGCGTGACATTTCCATCCGGAACCTTCTCCTCAGAATCAGGGATGTGGGTGTTCGGTCCAACGCCCACCACAGACGGGATATTGGCTTTAGGAGTGTCTTCCTGGGCATAACCAACACGCAAAGAATGGTGGCCCGGATCGAAGACCAGGGCGCCTATTTCGTCGCCCCCGTACAGCATGCCGTTGGGGCCACTCATGTTAGACGGTTTTTAGTCACAATGCGGAGTTTTTATCGCGAATTAGCAGAGAAAATGCTATTTTTGTTTCATTTGGCGCGGCTTGCTTGTTTTTTTTTTCGATTTGACAGCAAGGCAAGCAAAGACGATTGACAAGTTTGGGTTTTACGTTCCGTTTCGTCTTTATCGTCGTTCGTTGCGATTTTAATACAGGCCCACCATTCCCAGGGTAGAGGCGCCTAAAGTCAGCCACCCCCCAGTAGTCGGCCATTGCGGGTTTAAAGTTCAATAACTAGTGTAGTTTTTAACATTTAGCCTTATCTGTATTTTTCTATTGTTCATTGATTAATTAACGATACCTGTAATATTTTGTTATGTTTTTACTTATTTGTGTTTATTAATAAAACACGTTTTAATAACTTGCGATTCAGAATCACGGTTCGCCATCTTTTTTTGCTAGTTGAAGGGGGTCTCAAATCTTTAAGATTTTAGCTTTGTTTTGTACTGTAGTATGCCATGTTTTATTTTATTCTGATTATTTAATAAATTATCGACCTCTAGATAACTTAAATAAACCTATAGTTGTGATATCAATTAAAATACCAGGGGGCCGACTATTGGGATCAGTAATTTCATACAAATGCCAGTACTCGGCCCCCCGGCCGAGTTATGGAATTTCTGTAAATTTCACGTAAGCAGCCCAAATTGACAGGTTGCACGTATCTTTTTCTTCTGTATAGAGTTCACAAAGCATTGAGAATATTATTTTGGCAACAACCCAATACTCGGCCACCAAAAAAAATGCCTACTAAGCGGCCGACTTTTGGACTTAGTCTCGAAGAAATTTTGTCAACCCAGAAGTCGGCCACAAGCAATTGCTTTTTCATACCTTATATGGTGCGGCCGGGTACTGGCTACCTCATGGCCGACTTTAGGTGATAGGCGGCCGAGTACTAGAGAAATGGGTATTTTTTTGTTTAACGCTAATTTTCTTTATCACAGTATGAATTGGAAGAATAATCGTTTTGTTTACTGAAACCTAAGTAACCGGAGCTTTTATTAATATTGGTTACGTCCTTCTAGAACCTCCAACAACAGAAATAATGGACTTTGAAGTTGCACATTTCACTAAGTGGCCGACTACTGGTTCCTTTACCCCACCAACCGTTTGTTTTTATTAAAAAAAATATACATGAAAGGTACTTGATGTAGACCATTTGAGACCATTATTTTCACTGAGTGCCAGTCCACCAGAGTCAGTGGACTAACGCTGTCTGTTCTTTTAATGTTTTTGTAAAGAGGATAAGTTCTCTGGTTGTAGGAGAAAAACGAGGAAACCCCGGTTTTGTCCTTCTGCCGCGACGCCATCGATCCGTCATTGCGTTACAGGCTAAGGGCCGCACCTATGAAATGTAATTTTCTACGTATATCGGAACGTTTGGTACCTACCCCATGGACACTACCCATAGACAAGGACCTAGAATGTCAATGTATACGTCTCACTCAGTACGGTCTCCTCAGTGGTCTCACTCAACTTTTTATTTCGCGACTAAAGCGCCCTCTCTTTCATTTTACCCAAATACGGCGAAACTTGATTTCATGCTACTCTCACTCAACGGAATGAAAGACACCCAAGCGATCAGACAACAGGGGATGAAAAATTTATGATATTATTTTTATATTTTCTTGTAATAGGGCTTAAAAGTGGCAGTAACCAAAATAATACTGACTCACAATAAATCATTTATTTAAACAAAAATACACAACAGAGCCCTATTTAATTCATTAGACAACTGCTACAAATAACACCGATACAATCATGTTTAATCTAAAAAATATACAGGGTGTTAAAAGACCGCCAACAGACCCGAAAGCCAGGCATACTAGACACCAAAACAAAGTACTTTTTTGATAAATTATTGCTGGGAAATGATTTTGGTTTTTTAGGTTATAATTTTGAAAAATATTTTATCACGCAATGAACGTGTAACGCACAGAAGTCATATTGTGCAAGCGTAGGTATAAGTTTATGTTACTCAAGCTAGAAGTGACGATGTTTAGCATACATTGCGGGTTGCAATTTTAACGTCGATTTTTGTAAGAAGTATTCATAATTTTGATATGGCTTCTTAAGGAGGTATGTTAAAAACTAGATACTGAATACATTTCTGCAAAAAAAAAGGTTTGTAAAATCCGACTTTGAACCTCATTATCTCGGAAACCGTTGATTTCCCAGGCATAGTTCTTTGGGCGAAAATGTTCCTTATGATGAGGACAATACGTGGTTTCCCGCTTTGTTGGCGGTCTTTTAACACCCTGTATAATTATGAACAGAAAGCCCTGCTATTTTAAAATATTATGTATGTATAATTATGTAAGTAGTTTCACATCTAAATGCTACACAAATACAGTGTAATAATTTTACAGCAAAGTTTTATTTAGGATGAAAAATTAAATGGTATACGCTGTATAATGTTACCATTTATTTTTATAGAAAAATACTAATAAAGTTAAAAATAATACAAAGAGATTCTTAGAAAGCACTGTTACAAAAGTAGGAACATTTTAGTGATAGCTTATTCATACTGTCGCTAATAATAGCTTCGAAAATAATGTAGTTCATAATTTCTAACAATTTAAATATTGTGTAAAGATGGCATTAATAAAAAAAACACATAGTAAAATATACGAGGACATTAAAAAAAATCTCTCTCATTCAACATTATTATTAATTCTACAATAATGTAGTATTTTGTAAAATTGGTAAGGTAGGTATATACCTAGATAGGGATTAGGTATTTTCCATTTTTGTGTTCGTACAACATCATCCCACTGAAATAAACCAAAGTTTGAATAAATAATAAGGTGCTGGGGAAAGCCACATTCCATTATCGATTACATTTTGAGTTGTGAGACATTTTCATGGTAATTTATAATAAAAAACAAGCTACCTATTAATTGGGTACCTAAACAAAAAAACACACGTCAAAATATCACCTCCTCCTTTTGTTGAAATCGATCAAAAAGGGTCTACTAAACTAAGGGTTTACTAACACTATACAATTTATGTTATCCTTGAAATACTTAGTTATTAAGTAGTGTTTACATGTAAAAGATTACTTCTGTGTGTACAAATATACATAGGGATTTGAAAAATAGAATCAGTCTTTTGCGGAATCATTAACAGAGGCCTTAAAATTCCAATTATCTTCCATCTTTGGTCACTTTCCGAGAGCTCTAATATCAGTCCAAATTCTTACTTTAGTTTTTTAAATCAAGTTAGCAAAACTGGTACAGTCACAGTAAAGTTGTCTAGTCAAACGATGACACCCGAACCGAAAGCTCTTCAAAATGGATTATTCTATAAACGTTCCGAATAAGCCAAGTAAAAAAATAAAGTTATAAGAATAAAATATTATACCTACATTTTACAATACAATTTTTAGTGATCTTACTCGTCCTTTGACGAGCAATCGAATTAAAATAATAATATGTACCTATGCCCATTGAAAACATTACCTAGGTAGGTACTTACATTAATTTTATTTGTTAAATTATTAGGTAGGTAATTTATTCTTCCCTCGTTTGACTAGAGCCTGTACTCTGCACCAATTTAAGTTGGTTTTAATATTAACCCCGTCAATTTACAATAATTTTATGAGTACAACATCCATACACCAAATTCCTATCTTAATTTTACCTATCCTAGGTAAATAAGTCAGTAAAACGCCGAGATTAACGCATTTTATACAAAGCATGGTATCCGCTACTTTGAGGTATTATACCAAGCTGGTATCCGTCTGCAGGTACAAAAATACGACTAAAACAGATAAACTCATAACAATAAATGAATAGGTACTTTCATTTATAGCTGGGACACAAGGCTTATTCAGATATCAAAATTTTCCCAAATTAACTATATTAAATTGATTATTATAGACTTACAGTGGTATGTCACGCACGTATTAATAAGAACACCAACAATACTAAACAACTAAACACTCAGTTTTTATCGTGTAGAATGTAAAATTAAATGTAGGTAGGTAAATACCTACTTTACTTTAGATATTATTTTCATTATACATAAACTTGTGAAATCATAAGTACCTAATTATAGTTATATGGTGTATAATAAAGGAACGTAGTAACAGGAAAGGCTCGAAAAGTTATAAATTGCCAAAAGTCAGTAGGTAGGTATCTATACTATCTACCTACAATAGCAATATTTTACCTAGTAGAGTAGAGTACCTAACTACAGGTAACTCATGATTTCATCAGATAATCAATCATTCTTCTGTAAACCTATCGATATAAATATCAAACTCGATAAATAATTCACCAAATTCATTAATGGCACATTACATGACAGCACATACCTAAGCCTGCTGAATCAAATCACAGAACAGCCAACGTTGATAGCATTGAAGAGTGGTGCAGAGCCCAGTCCGCCATCGCCATCCGCCACCTCGGCCAAGAACTTGGTGGTCTTGCAATCGCCGCAGGTGCAGCTGTCAGTTAATGTGCAGAGTCCACGCGAGGTGGCGATGGCCTCCCATTTTATTTGCTCGTCCAGCGTCCCGCTTCTGCTTAGCAGGTTCTGTGAGAGAGAAAATAAGTTTGATAATAGGAGAGAGAGAGAAATAAGTTTGATAATTGGTCTAGTGGGTAGAACAGTGGACTCTGAAGCGAAAGGTCCTCGGTTCGATTCCCGGTGCTGGCATGTATCTATGACTTTGTTTAATTTCAAAGTTACGTACATTTGTGAATTTGTAGTAGCAATACCACTCGCTGACGGTGAAGGAAATCATCGTGAGGAAACCTGAGCGTATGAGGCATTATACCCTCATCGCAAAAATCGCCAACCCGCATTGAGCACGCGTGGTGATTAAGCTCGAACTCTCTCGCTAAGAGAAGGCCTTTGCCCAGCTAGTGGGACATGTACAATTGTACAGGCTACATCTTAGTTTTTACTTTTTAATAGGAGAGGCAGACCCCAGACGACATGAATGACGAACGTCGAGAAAGATAGTCATATAATTAAGGTCTTGGATCTGTTTGCTTATGCAGTTTATCGGTGAAACAAGTGGCGCCTCAAGATCATAACAGTGTAAGTGACCCTGTGTATCAGGACTAGATGAGGACAAAGAAGAATATTTTATTTTGTTATGTGAGAATAAAAATATGTTATGGGTAACATATTTTTCAGACAAAGCGTGGCAATCTGGCATTTTCTTTGAGTTCAAAGTTGAAATAATGTAATACCTAAGTCATCGTTGGATGCTGCTTATGGGCATTTCCTATGGCCAAGGAAAAGTTCTTATTAACAATAGATATTTCCTACAGTGGCAAATCCATACGTTTGGTTTGTGAGGGCTGGTTGTTTTTTCACTACCTACATAGATACTCAATGGTTAAATATTTCTAAAACTCTTGTTACCTGCATTACTTCGACATTACTCGACTGCCACATGTCAAAGTCCCTTAACTGTTGTTCCTCTCTCGACTTAGTCTTCTTGGGTTTTCTCATCGCACCGCAATGTACCGAAATATCCTCGCTGGGGGCTATTGAGCATGTTTCGTCAAACTGTAAATATAATCATACAGGTTATTGCTTCATGTGGAAGGTAATGTTACTAAGGCGTTAAAATTAATAGTGGTTCGCCCCGAACTGCGAACTCGCGTCCCCATATAAACTTAACAACCCCATATCTCGGCAACCCTTCGACCGATTTGGCTCATGTTCGAACTTAAAAATTCTTTTAATTTAATTTACCCGCCTACCAAAGTGCATAACGATCCGACTTAATTTACTCAAGTTATCGTCGAAAGAACATTCATACATACATACATACATACATACAAACGCCGGATTGTTCCAGTAGACTCGGAGAACTTCGCCCGCTTCGCTCGCTCGTTCAATTAATAATATTATAATCCCATACTATCATAAATTGTGCAAAAAATTCAACGACGCTTATGAGTTGAGTTCATATAATAGTTCTTCATCCATGACCACTAGACTTGCAGAGGTGCAGATAAATTTCGATAAAAGGTCTTTTAAAATTAGGGGTGGTTGGTGAAAACGGGCATAAGGCCTTTGCATCTACGTAATGAGATGATTTATGCAGCGTCCAGTGGCACCTTTACTCATGCTAGATAGATGAAGAGACCACTCAGCGCTGCAGTGTCTGGGACATTGTTTTATTAACTTTTTTTTCCTGTCCGTTACGTCTTCCTTAGCACAATCGCCGCGTGGCGTCGATGTTCGCAGTTCCGACACAGTCACTTCACTTGGTTCCTCGGTGTCCGCACCACCATGCGTTACAACTTCTGCCCCTGAGCAAGCAGGAGCCACACGTGAAGTCGTAGGCGTCGGTGGCAACGATGGAGGCCCGTCCAGCGCCGGCCGAGGCGGCGGCGGTTTCAGTGGTGCACTTATCCTGTCCTCTATTGCATTTAGTCGACCATGAATCGCTTCTAGCACTTCAGCAGCGGCATTGGTCTTGGGCACTTTTTTTTTCTTACCCTTTGATGCCATATCGGAAACTTTTTGAATTTATGGAAAACAACAATGGAAATTTTGAATTTGTGGAAAATACCAGTGAAAAATTGCAGATGTGAGCGGTAAAGCACGTGATGAATTCCACTTCGGATTAAACGAACATCAAGTGAGTTAACTTTAAAAAAAAATAATCTATGTTAAACTGAAATCAAATGAATCTAATAATAAAAAATCAAACAAACCAAAATACAAAACAAATTACTAAGTGCAATAAGGCTATGTTAAGCGACCGTATCGAACGAAAGCAGGCGAAAAAGTGAGCTCCCAAGCTAGTCAGCCGGTATCGCTGCCCCAACGCCCGCACGACGCCCCTCTCGTCTCCACCGCTGAGCGCGTCACGCCGCACCGTAGTTTTTAACTACCGCTACAAGCTTAATTAAATGTAAGGTTGCAGAGATCTAGCTGCTATAAATTATTTAATAACAGTAAGTAGTACCTGTATCGAGTTCGCATCGCAGGACGTCGATGCGCCGTCGCCAAAGTCGTAATTTGAAAGGTTTAGTAGTTCGTGCTCTTCGCAGCTCAGTATTTCGTCAAGGTCGCCGTCGTTGTGCAAGGTGCTAGTCGATGTCACGTCCGTAGACGATTGGCGATGGAGCTTTGTATAGGCAATCTGTGGGAAAATTTGGTAAGAAGTATGCATACTTACTAATAAAAATAAAAACTACAGCATTGATCCATGCTAGGGATACATAGGTAGGTACAGTCGGCCACCAGCTAGGATACACGTTTTTGTTCGATTAGAACCCTTATGCCGCGCGCGCTTAGAGCTGCCATGGGGTATCTGTGACTGGCCGACCGTACATCAAAGAGGTAGGGAAGCTAAAAGTTTCACTTGAGTCGAAACCTCTAGCGTGCCAGCATTCTAACAAGCTCACCATATTTTATTTAGTTATATGCATGCACCTAACTGTATAATTTTATTGAACGAGCGAGCGAAGCGAGCGAAGTTCTCCGAGTCTACTGGAACAATCCGGCGTTTGTATGTATGTATGTATGTATGTATGTATGTATGTATGTATGTATGTATGTATGTATGTATGTATGTATGAATGTTCGTTCGACGATAACTTGAGTAAATTTGGTCGGATCGTTATGAAATTTGGTAGGCGGGTAAATGAAATTAAAAGAATTTTTAAGTTCGAACATGAGCCAAATCGGTCGAGGGGTTGCCGAGATATGGGGTTGTTAAGTTTATATGGGGTCGCGAGTTCACAGTTCGGGGCGAACCACTAGTTATTTGCCGAATAATAAATTTGATTGTTTATCTACTAGTTACTAGGATCTAGGGCCAAGGCTTTGAAACTAGAATGTTTACGTTCTATGGTCACAGAATCCATAGACACTATGTTTAAAATTTTGAAAATGGCGGTATTTTCAAATCTAGCGCGAGCTACACTTTTCACGCCTAGATAAGCTCGTAAAGTATGCTTTTATTATCATTAGACCGAGGACGATGGCGTGAAGGGGAAAAGGCCCATACCTCGCTACGATCGTGGTTCAATTTTAAAAACTTTCGCTAGGTCGGTATTCAATTCAAAACAAGCACTTCACTGGCTGCAAACAATAGCTTTGCATCATCGCATAACAAATCTATTATTATACCCATAGAATTAGGCCACGTCTATGATTATACCTGTGTCTCGCCCACTTCGCCGTTCGTACTGTGCCTTCGTGTCGTTTCCGCTTTCTCTGCCTGAATCTGAAACCGAAAAAAAACTTAGAAAACAAAACAACATTCTATCCCTACCTGGGGCCTTATCCTGTAACGTAATGGTGCCAAAATGGGCTCCCCAGTTGACGGCTTCAGTTACGATAATATAATAATGATGTCGGTCCTTTTAATGTTTTTGTAGTACAGCAAAGAATATTTTGATTCTAATTCTAAAGGATTACTTCTCTGGTTGTAGGAGAAAAACGAGGATACCCCGGTTTTGTCCTTCGGCTGAGACGCCATCGACACCCCATTGCGTTACAGACTAAGGCCCCTGGTTGAACCTTTTTATAAAAACTTTTTACGCGAGCCTCCAAAACTTGTAATCATTTCCCTACCTCTGCTTTGCAGTCTATCCTCAGAGCAGCCATCTCCATTTCGGCGAGTTGTTCCGGAGTAGTGTAGCTGGTCGAAGGTAGGGGGGAGCCGGGCGTCGCCAGCGCTCTGATATCTGTGGTGATATAAGTTGAGTTGTTAGCAATGATAAGCAAGGCCGTCTTATACTATGCTGGGGCCCCCGGGCACACAAGAATTTGCGGATAAGGGCCCCAAAATCTTGTGGCGAAACGGGATACTACCTTTCCTAGATTACAATGCCACGTTTTCTGTATGTCCTTGGCTTATTGAACGAGCGAGCGAAGTTTTCCGAGTCTACTGGAACAATCCGGCGTTTGTATGTTTGTATGAATGTTCGTTCGACGATAACTTGAGTTTTAGTCGGATCGTCATGAAATTTGGTAGGCAGGTAAATGAGACAAATGACCCAAATCGGTCGAGGGGTTGCTGAGATATGGGGTCGCGAGTTCATAGTTCTGGGCGAACCACTGGTTATTATCACTGCTCACTGTCACTGTGTTCGACAAAATGTTTTGAGAATAAATGTGAGAGAAACGGTCGGTCATTCGGGGCCCTCTGAGGATGGGGGCCCCGGGCACGGGCCCCGTGTGCCCATTATGGCAAAGACGGTATTGATGATAAGTCGCTAACGGTGAAGGAAAAACATCGTAAGGAGATTTCGTTGGCTTAGTTGGCTCGTATTGACTTGTCTTTCCTGTGGGCTAGGCCGACTAAGCTGTCAGGATGGTATAGGTGCTGGGCAAGCCAGGGGGGTTACCCTTGCCGCTATTGCGATCAAATTGAAAAAGTTTTTAAATTAATTTCTCTTTGAATTCGAATAGTAATGATTTGATTTTAAATTCTTTGTAATGTTTATCCAAAGGTAAGGCTGTTTTATTCAATAAAAACACAAAATGCGTCTTAATTTGTAAAATATAAAATTTTGTAAATTGCGCCATATTGCGGCCGTATTGGAAAAATGCGTCAAGGGTAGAGGGGCTGCTCCATCTAAAAACAATATCCCAGCCCCTCTACCCTTGATGCATTTTTCCAATACAGCCGCAATATGGCGCAATTTACAAAATTTAATATTTTACAAATTAAGACGCATTTTGTGTTTTTATTGAATAAAACAGCCTCATCTTTGAATAAACATTACAAAGTATTTAAAATCAAAGCATTACTATGCGAATTCAAAGAGAAATTATTTTTTTAACTTTTTCAATTTGATCGCAATAGCGTCAAGGGTAACCCCCCAGGACTCCCAGGCACTGCAGGGGGGTTACCCTTGACGCCATTGCGTTCATATTTACAAAGTTTGAAATTTCTCTTTTACATCGCATAGTCATCCTTTGATTTTATATACTTCGTAATGGTTTATTCAAATTTTGTACCATACCAATATTGAATTTTATAAATTCCGCCATATTGAAAATAATGCGTCAAGGGTAGAGGGGCAGCGCCAAGTGGTCTCTTCACCCATCCAGTGTGAGTGAGTGAAGCTGCCCTTGACGCTGTATGTACCTACCCCTAGGTATGTCAGCTACCTTATTCACTTGTAATGACTCGTTAGCTACCTCCCTAAATAGATTATTTCTCTCTCCCGTCATCAGTTTAGTTAGAATATTCCTGATAGAAAAACGTTACCTCAGCAGGAACCGTTTTTCCACTTTTTCTCCCAAACGACAATACAATTTTTAATGTATTATGCTCTTTGATTATATGCTCTTTGGTTTTAGGTACTTCGCGCACATTTACCTACAGTGGATTACGCGCTAAACATCTATTCAACTTAATTCGTTCCCGGAGGTACTTTCCTGCTGGAGTAACGCACACGTCATGCCCCTGGGGCTAATAAAATGCATATAAATAATTATAATCAAACCCTAAATATTTTCCATTTTAGGTCCGGTGCTTATTCTTGCTTTTCGCTTACCTGCTTCGCTGGTCGCACCATACTGCAACAGGTTTTCAGTTGAAGGTTGCTCTTGGTAATCTCGACTTCGCGCCTTGAAGAGTCCAAACTTTACTGGCGCCATGTTTGATCTAAAAAAAATATTTTTATTTATATTTTTTTTATTGTGGTATAGTTTTGCTACTTGGCAACAGATGGCGCTAATCATTCTTTACTAGTTTAAATAGGGTATTTGACTGTAATTTGAAAATTTCTATTCTGGAGTTCTTTTACCTACCTACTAATAAAAAAACACGATGACGTCATAACACACGATTTTTGTAACAATACCAATAATAATAAATATTTGATCTAGTTTACGCTCCAGTCTTTCCACAAATCCTGATTTTCCGTGTACCTGTGTAAATAACTGCAATTTGTAGATTGAGAAATTTACCTTATCTTTTTACCTAAACACCTACATAATAATAAAATAAAAAATACGGATCAACGTAAGCAATAATATTACCACTTTTAGTTTTTTTTTTTTGCGTCTCGCTTACAAGAGGCAATCGTTGTGTTGTGGAAAACTTTTTGAACGTTTGGCATAAAATTGAAAAATACAGAATGTCCGCATCGTTTCTTCCTTTAGTATAAGCAATACGATGTTCGCATTGCTTACTCGCGCGGTGATCGCGTAGGTAAAGTCGGTCACACGCTAGGGTACCCCTTTTTGTTCGATTGGCGCCCTTATTCTGCGCGCGGTTAGAGCTGCCTCTATCTGTGACTGTGGCCGACCGTACCTAGTCATGTTCTATTATGACAACGCTTAATTATTATTATCTTTATTCTGTACAAGCCAACAGAATAGATGGAAAAATGAAAAAAAAAGAATAAATATTTATTCATACTAAGAAATTATGTCACAGACAATACCAAAATTAAAAACTTTACATAAAAATTAAAATAAACCCAAGCTGAAGCAAACTTTCTCGATCCTAATAGAAAAGAATTCCCTGGAAGTTTGTGAGGCATTTCATCCGTGCCGCTTTCAGTGCCACTACGAACTTTTCACAACTTTCGAGTTTGCGGAGAGGGCTGCCCGAGTCATGAATTCATTAAATTATTCCGAGAACTTTCGTTTTTTTCGCATTAGGAGGGTGGAAAATTTAGTCTTTAGTCAATACTTTAGGTTTATAATCACAGTAACTAACTGTTAGTCCACCTCTGCCCACTGCTGGCTAAATGCCATCAAGGCCACGAATTTTTATTAAAAATCTAATCGAATACCTAATACCTAACACACACTTCCTTTCATCAGCTTCTTTGAAGTCTATTTAATTGAACGAGCAAGCGACGCGAGAGAATTCAGATTTGAAACTGGGCAATTTAGCAACTTTTGTTCAGCTCCCAAATACCTACATATCCAACGACATACCTACTATACAATGCTATTGGAGGTGGGTACCAAAATTTGCATCATCCTTTGCCTCATCTGCGTGATGCCCGTCTTAGGGATGGTTTCTGAATTGATAAATTCACTAATATCTACTCAACTATAGTTCTGTCACGTTCTTTTTGGTGACATCTGCACAGACGGCAACGGCAACGATCCTTAAGTATTTGCTTAAGATTAGCATGCTAGGCACGATTTCTGAATTGAGAAATGTATTAAGTAAATACTTAAGTATCGTTCTGTCACGTTCTTTTGTGAGAAATTTGCAGAGACAGAACGATACTTAAGTGCTTGCTTAGCAAATTTCTCAATTCAGATATCGGCAGTAAGGTTTACAATTTACTACATAATGGGATATAGGCCCGGTTTCTGAGTTGAGAAATTCATTAAGCAAATGGGTAAGTATCGTTCTGTCACGCTCTTTTGTGAGAAATCTGCCGAGACAGGACGATACTTACCCATTTGCTTAGTGAATTTCTCAACTCAGAAACCGGGCCTTAATCCCAAAAGGGAAAAATAAAGGCCATCGCCCACGGCCGCCGCACCGTGCCCACGATTCTACTTAAGTATTTGCTTAGTGAATTTCTCAATTGAGAAATCAGAGATTAGCATGCTAAGGTTAACAATTTACATAATGGCACAGGTATGATTACTTTAATCCCAAAAGGGAAAAATAAAGGCCGCCGCCCACGGCCGTGCCCCGAAGCCTAGCTGTATCGCGTTGACGTCACCAAGTTTGGGTACCTACTCCGCCACAGACTGGCGATCACTTGTGGCGCGATTGTTGCGTTGCAAGTAAAACCTAGAATATTTGTGTTACTTTTGTAATAAAGTAAACTAACTTTGAAAAAAGTCAAAGATCCATATTTTGTGAGACATGATGTAGGTACTGCCCCTTCCGCGGAAACTGGCATCAGCCATCACCATTTAGTTTTAGTTTTGTTCCTTTTTACCACGAGAAATTCTCAGTGTCTGACAGGACAGCCCATCTTGTACGCAATGGTAGCTAAAATTTCGTTAGGTGGTGCGCCAGAAATGCGATCCTCTTACGCCGGATAGCGTAAAAGTCATCCGATACGCTTCCGCAAACCTGTGCGCAAACATTACGTTTAGCTGTATACGGTAGCTGCGGCGTAGCAGTTGCTACGAGACGCCACGCGCCACAGTTAGTATTTTCTCTATAAACTCAACCTCAAACAAACAAATTCATACAAACGTAGTCCCCGATTTCCTTCTTCACAGCCTTCTTAGAAGGCTGTGCCTTCTTGGATAATGGCACTACGGAAAACATTTTTGGTATGCTGGGACATCTCCACCCCGGCCTGTTGGACTGTTTACTTAGATATTTTCAGTAAATTATTTTTGAAGGAGCTAAGACGTACCGAAGATATTTTCTATAATATTGTTAATAATTGTTAACAGGAGCTACCGAAAATTAAAAAATGCGTAGGTAAAAGCGGCGGCAAAAGACGTCTGGTAAACCTATTAGACATCTTTGAATTAAAAAAAAACAAGTCTGTCCGACATCTAGTAGGTAGTTTCTTGTGAAAAGTTTTGAAAGAAGAAAGTGTTAACGTAATACAAAAACTCAATTTTGTAGATTTTCTTCAGGTTTTATCGCTCAGTATTTCCGCACGCGAGATAGCAACAGATTTTTCAACAGATTTGTCTGTGGGTACTGCTACAGGAACTCTTTACTTACATATAAAATAGACCTTGAAAGTTGCCCGTCTGTCTCGATCGCTCCCGCAACCTAAATTGAATACCCTGTTTGTTTGTTCTGATTCTAACTGTTTACTCTGAAAGGAATCGCGATTGATATCGGTTTCCTAGAAGGTAGTTGAAGGGTATTATTATTGCGTTTATATTACAAAGACTTTCCTGTGCAAGCTTTATAGGCTGTTTATTATGTAATAAAAGCTTTTATATGCTATAGAAATAACTACCTAAAATATGGTAAAGCTGTTTTATTATTATAGCTGTGCATAAAACATTGTGGGTAGGTAGGTATATTAGAACAGGAAAGGTGTTTGTTTATGGTTTCTTTTGAGTAGTTTAAAGTAAAGGTTTTATTGATTCATGATTGAACTGACTTTCATTTAATTAGCATTTTCCATCTGTTTTGTCAACATGAACGCAATATCTTCAAGTCAAGGGTAACCTCCCCGGGTGTCCAATTTTTTGCCAGAGTATTATTATTATTTATCAATAACTCAATGCCCTCCTAAAATAAAATATTTTAGACAAACACGATGACGATATTATGAGTAGGTAGGTACATACGACAGCACGAAGACGCTTACACTTTCGTTGCAAAGTCGCCCGTAACGTAAGTGAATATGGTGCACGCGTTTACGTGCGACCGTGTATACACTTTCCAAATTACGATAAAAAAAGAAAAAAAAAGCCCTATTTAAGAGTTTTTGCTGCCACCGAAATATACTTAGGTCTAGGTTTGATACCCCTTCGCGCCATGAATTTATGTGTGATTCACACAATAGTATAAAGCTCACAGAAAGTGATCTTAATTTCACCTACGTGGACAGAACATTGTGGAAAGAAGGCATGAAGTATCGTCATGTGTGTGATACTGACATCCCATACATGGGCTCTATGATTAAGTTTCATCATCGCATCGGTGGTCTAAATTATCGATACCTACCTACTAGATAATATTTATAATGTTTGTTTACTTACCTTTTTTACCAAATACGAAAATCAAAACAAAACGTGCACCAATCAAAGATCAATAACACAGGGTGACACAATAATCTACTTTCATTCCAATCCAACCAATTATTTTCAGTTGTAACGTCAAAACACACAATCTGCTGTCCACATTATTTTGCTTGATATTATGTCTAATTTCACTACTTCACATTTACATAAACGTATATTTCAATAATAAATACGCCACGGGAGGAAAATGCAATACAAAAAATATGGGGTTTTTAGAAAAATTTCGAGTAAAATTTATATTTTTCTGGGTAAAAAAAGGTCTGGCACTGAAAGCGTCCAGACTACGTCGTGAAAATGGAAAACACTGACTTTGCATCGGCCGTGAGCTTAAGGTTCTTTATCGTGCCACTTCAGACGGCAAAATAATGTAAATCTCATTTTTTATAAATTAAAAACTTCCAACATCTAATCTAATGGTTCAAAAGTGAGGAATTAAGCACAAAGCATGAGTAAAACTAATTTTTAAATCATTCGAATCAAGAAGCTGAGAAACAATATCTAAGAGATTTTTCCAGAAACTTAGCAACTCAAAACACCTATTCTCTTTCCTCAGTCGTAGTTGCGCGCGCAGTTTGTTTATAATCCATTTAGCTTCGATTGCGATGCACATCGACTGAAACAAATATAACCTAAAACGAACTCTGTGACCAGAGATTTTAGAGTACAATTGGGTTTACATTATGACTGTGCTTGAGTAGTTCGTTAGATTGTGACTTTTATTTTCAGAGGTAGTAAGGGTCAGTTTTCTTTGAAGTTTTCACAGCGTCTAGTGCAGATTTTCTAGGAAAGACACATAGGTACATCATCCTATCATAGCATCCCGAGATCAATAAAGTGCAATTGGTGATTTTTTTATAAGGCAACGTCTGCTTAGCCGCTTCAAGCTTGCCCCCAGTAACTTGTCTAATTTATTAATTAGGTCTACAGTTGCAGTGTTTGATACACGAAAGAGGGTCGTACCAACACAATCACCTTCACTATGGGGCCATATGCGAAATTTTGAAAGAAATATTATCTTGGACATATACATTTGGTGCAGTATATACCTACTATGGAATTTTAGTATGGAACAGCTGATATTTTTTGGAGATTTCGCTCTTGGCCCCACAGTAAAAGTTGCTTGTACTTTTTTAGTATCACAACACCTTTTTGTAACACCCTGTATAAGATTTTTCTTTAAGGGTAATTTTGTAGACATATTTTCAGATTTCAAATAGGTACACAAAGTGTTTGAAAAAAAATAGTATTTTGTATTGAATACGTAATTAATTACTAAAAACTAGTAGGTATTACGTATTTCCATAATATTTATTCAGCGCCCAGTGGCACCTTCTCTCACAGTATATTACAAATAGAGAACCATTAAAATATGTATTTATGTACTTAATTTATATTTCTGATTGTTTACATGGTTTACTAAAATTGATGCTTTAGAGGAAGATATTTTTAAAAACCTAAGCTTGGTAAAATAAAAATGAAAATCTTCTGCAATTTTATTTATAGATACTTAGGTACAGTCTTATTTTGTAAAGAACTTAATTAACTTATCTATTTATCCATAATCGTAAAGTTAATTTACAAATTAATTTTATCATAATTTCTATAACAACTAAACATCTTCAAGCGCTTTTCCCCTAAATATTTTTCACCCAGCCTGAAAATATATTTAGGGAATTTAAGATTATTTTAAAGCAAGTAATTGACTAGATAGTTTAGACGGAAAAGTCTGAATCTGGTAGTTTTTCACAAAAGGGGTTTAGGTTTGTAATATACCAATATCTTGAATACAAATAATCATTTATCAATTATTATACAGTTTCCAACCTCTGGCCATCAATAACACTTAATTTTATTTATGCGTTAGAAGAAAAAAAACAGACAGGTAAGATGGTTTGCGCCCCTATTTTCTAAGAAATCCACTCAAGCTTTGAGCATCAAAACACTCGAAAAAAGCCCTTATTGAAATGAACAATTTTTTTTTTTACATTTGAAAACGGAAAGACATTTTTTTCTATTGCATAATAGGTACTTTACTAAAACCGCAAATTACTTGACAAATATTATAGAACCTGTAATTTTTTTTAAATTCTGTGCATTAATTTTGTAGAGAATAAAAAAAATGTTTAAAATATTTCCCGTTACTTGGCCCCTAGAATCTTCCAAAGGGGTGCGTCGATCAGTTTTTCGAACAGCGGACTCTCTCCGTACGTCACAGATGCGTCAGCTATGTGCATTTGTCTTTTACCGAACCTGAAAAAAGAAGGAAATATAAAAAAATGCAGTTGTCAAATTCCCTTTCGGAAAATTATAATTCAAATAATATCATGTGAAAATGCATGGTGCTGCCATCTAGGGGCGAGTAGCGAAACTTTGGTTCACCACCCATATTGTTTCAGTTTTCAGCAGACTAGTGGATTATCATCCAAGTGTCATCTACAGAGGGCGCTAGCAGTTTTGTGATGTGACTATTATATTGTAAAGGATGTTTGACGTAACGTTGCATTTATGCAAGAAGAGGTTGTGGGTTCAAGTCCTGTCCCAAGCGATTTTTTAAAATTTTGTTTGAAGATAACTCGTGTACAATACTGATATGTTTTCTAATACCTAATACGTTACAAATACGTAGACGATAATTTTAAGAAAATCTTCGCGCTTTATCCCATTTTAGGTAGGTACAATGATAGAAATCACGCATATTGAAATATTAAAAAGGCGCAGCTAGGTACTACCTAGGGCGTCCAAGACTTCAAATCCGCCTTTGGATGAAGATGCATTAGGTATGGAACCCCCTGCAGCAGTGGCGGATCCAGGATTTTGGTTTGGGGGAGGGGGGCTTGAACCCAATGAGCGTAGTTTTTCAAGATAAAAAGCTATTTACAAAATTTAGTTTTATAGAGGGTCTCAGATGCTTGGGGGGGGGGGGGGGGGGGCTTAACTCCCCCCCCTAAATCCGCTATCCGCCCCCCTGAAAGTAATCCTGGCGGCGCCCATGACAGGAACTTATGATGATGATGAACCCACCTGCCTCTCCCGAAGGACATCAATTGCTGCTGCAGATCATGAACCAAGTGCGAAACCTGACCTCCCTCGCCATGCTGCCGCTTCCTGGAACCAAAACGACCGCAAACCTCGTGAGGAAACCCACGGATCAGCTGGCGCATGATGATCTTGCCTTCAAGCCCAGTGGGTAGAACGTTGGACCAGCTACCAGTGGCGTAGCTAGGTAAGTAAGTAAGTAAGTAACTCTTTATTGCACAAACGAAAACATTTTACAAATAAACATTTAAAAATAACAGTACAAATGGCGGTCTTATCACTAAAAGCGAAAAGAAATATATGATAGGATAAGAAACAATTACCAGGGCCCGGTAACCAGGGCCCGTGGGGAAAAATAAACTAATTAGGGCCCCAAGGATCGGTTTTGGCGGGAAATGAGCAGTTTTCAAAGCACAAATTCAAGGCAGGGGCCTTAGCCTGTAACGTAAGTGTTTGTCGATGGCGTCCCAGCAGAAGGACAAAATCAGGGTTTCCTCTATTTACTCCTACAACCAGAGAACTAATCCTCTAGAATTAGAATCAGAATATTCTTTGCTGTACTACAAAAACATTAAAAGAACCGACAGCATTAACAAATCGTAATTGACGCCGTCAACTGAGAGCCCATTTTGGCACCACTGCGTTTGCTGTACAGGCTAAGATATAGCGCTTATAGGCGTGGCCATAGAAGAACCGGAACGCGACTGTCAAAATTAATCTGTGCCAAGCGTAATTTAAAGTCGAGTGCCGGTTCTTGTATGGGCAAGCCCCGCACGCCATCTAAGAACTGATTTGAATTTGTGCTTTGAAAATGGCTCATTGTCTCATAGGCTGTCTACAACTTGTAGGTAATCAAAATGCAGCGAAAAAAATATCAGACATTTGGTGCAGTAACTGAGTCTTCCTTCTGAATGAACAGCTGATATTTTTTTCGCTGCATTTTTTTGCCACCTTCTTACACTTAGTAGGTACAGATGGCCACACTCTAGGATGCCCTTTTTTGTTCGATTGGCGCCCTTATGCCACGCGCGGTAAGAGCTGACATGGGATATCTGCGACTGTGGCCGACCGTACAAGACGTTTGTAGTAATTAGTAGACAGCCTATCAAATTCGAATGCACCCTGTGGTAGTCTTTTCTATTTTGGAACGTTTCCTTTTTACCCTTTCCCCCCTTTTAAATTCCTTTTAAGCCCCCTTTAGTTTCTCACCTGCCACTCCCCCCAAGTTCGTGCAGGTAGCTGTGGTGTGTCTGCGCGTCGATCCATTTGGAGCGCCGCGGGTGTTTCGCTCTCTGAGCGTCTAGCCGCGCAGCGCCATCCAAAACTATGTTCTGTCTGTCTGTCTGCCTGTTTCTCTCTCTCTCTCTCTCTCTCTCTCTCTCTCTCTCGCTCTCTCTCTCAATCTCTCTCTTTCTGAGTGTCTAGCCGCGCGGCGCCATTCAAATGTATAGCTTTATTCCCCTTTTAGTTGCCTAGCTATTTTGAATGATTCCTTTTTTTCCCTTTTAAATTCTTTTTTAGTTTCTCACCTGCCGCTCCCCCCCATGGAGTGCCGGTCCCCCAGTTCGTGCAGGTAGCTGTGGCGTGTCTGCGCGTCGATCCACTCGGAGCGCCGCGGCCGCGGGTGGCGCGTCGGCGGCGCGCCCAGCGCTAGCGCTAGCGCCAGCCAGCACAGGGAGGCGCGCATCGCCGCTGGAAATAAAAAAAAACTATATAAAGATTTTTATAAGGTTAATACATTCGCTCGGGACAGGAGTTGAACCCGCAACCTCTTGCATACCGTGCAGGTGCTCTACAGATTTGGCTCATGTTCGAACTTAAATTTCATGACGATCCGACTTTTGAGCGGCGCAGGCAGAAGGCGTCGCCAAGAAAACGCGACGCAGGCGGAACGCGACGCTGGCGGAAAGCGACGGGGCCGCCAAAATTCGACTCGGAGAACTTCTCTCGCTTCACTCGCTCGTTGAATTAAAAAAACGTTGTCGATATGAACGCAATAGCGTCAAGGGTAATTCCCCAGGTGAAGTTCTTTAGAAAAATCAAATAACGCCCTGTATAAATTATTATTATAAACCCTTTATCTATTGCGTCGGTAGCTATCTCTCTTATTGATTCAAGAGGCTTAGCTAATCTGCGAATTAGTTTCTAATGCGTTAATCAATGGTTTTACTACACAATCTGGTGGGATTTTGTAATACGAGTTCAATCGATAGGTACTTCCTAGTACTGTAATCTGAAATTGAATGGGTAGGTAGGTAGTACTTATTTTAAAAGTGAACAGCGTCGTTTCAAATGGTAACTTATTCATGATCATCATCATCAGCCTGTTAACACCACAACACCCACTGCCGAGTAAAGGCCTCTTCTCTAAACTACCAGCGTCACGGGCTGACAACCTGTCACCCGTTGACACATGCTGAGTCAGTGACCCTTTTGGGCACTACAATACACACCGTCACCCGAACCATAGGTAGGTACCCTAATCTACTGTTTCTGTTTTTTCTCTTATTAATTAATGTGAATGTGTATGTACCTGTTTCAATTATTGTATTCATGTGTGTGTTGTGGTGTTTAAATAAATGATTATTCTATTCTATTCTATTCTAAACTTGTCCAACAAGCAAAATATTTTTTGGTTGCGATTTGATACATACAATATACATAAGTACAGTGTTTAATATCATTTTGAAAAAAAAAACATCATTTTTGACATGGTCTTTTATAACTAAGCATCAAAAGCGTTTTGAAGCAAATGTTTTGATTCTAATTCTAGAGGATTATAGTTCCCTGGTTTTAGGATAAAAACGAGGAAAACCCGGTTTTGTCCTTCTACCGGGAACCTATCGACACGCCATTGTGTTGCAGATACAAGCCCCAGCTGTGAATAAAATTATTAATTAGATCTTTAAGAATCATTAAGTTCATTCTCGTCACGACTTTTATTACCTACATCTGATTAATATTGTAAATCTAATTAGTTTAATTACGTAATCAATTGGGAATCACGTTTTAAAGCATTGTAAAACATTGAAAACGACGCGTTTGGGGGTAATAAAACAAGCTCCATACATGTATAGTCAACGACACGTTAAGATACCCTGTTTTGTTCGATTGACGCTCTTATGTCGCGCGCGATAAGAGCTACCTAGTGTTCGCAGCCTAGGGTACCTAGTAAATTCAATTTAATTTTATTGCCATAAATTACATGTGGTGTGACAATGGTGTTTTTAGGTGTAAGTAAGTATCATCATTAATTTTACCAACATTAGGTGCAGAAAAAGTAAGCATAGTATTATGGAAGTTGTATAATACTCTAATGCATATTCCTCCGAAAATTCCCTGACTTTGTACTTAGTAGTAGCTTTTAGATAGGTATCAAAAGTTTAAATAAATCGGGCTTGAACTGATAAGGATTGCCTCGCAAGGTTTTTAGTAACTTGTTAAAGATTTTTGATGCCATCTCAAAAAAATACACCAAAAAACTACAAAAAATTGTGTGGTCATCAAAGAAACAGACAGACATACAAGACACTAATGAAAAGGATGCAATATGTAGAGAAAACTTTTTTCTATGCTTTTAATGTGTTTTAATGTTATAATCTAAGCTTTATTTACGGAGTTATTTATACCTATATTATATATCTATAAACTGAAAACATCGCAAGTATAATTTGCATTTCAAAAACCCGAATTTAAATATAGCTCAGGTTCAAAATTCTAAGCAACGTAGTGTGGCCAAGTCAAAGGCCCGAAATCACAACACGTCGGATATTATTTTTACGCTTGGCAACACTCTAAGTAGCACCTTGCCGCGGCGGGAAGACGTGACAGTCATAATGTGGCTGGTAAAATTGACGCGACAGCGCAGTTTTGAATTTAGAGTCTTACTTAAGAGGATATCACACTACAGGGTGCACTATAAGTCGATAGCGGAACTTTAAGTAGGCTGTCTACAGATCAATACAAACAACTTGAACTAGGTGGCGAAAAAAATGGAGCAAAAAAAATATCAACTGTTTCATACGTTTGGCGCAGTATTGAGTCAACCTTTTGTATGGAACAGCTGATATTTTTTTCGCTCCATTTTTAAAGCCACCTAGTACAAGTTGTTTGTAGTGATCAGTAGACAGCCTACTTAAAGTTCCGCTATTGACTTAGAGTGCACCCTGTAGTGTTTTCACCACACAAACTGATTTCCTCCGTGGATAATGTCAAGGAGCAAACTTTTTTCGTATGTTGGGACATCTCTACCCCCGGTATGTCTGATTTTTTCAATAAATTATTGTTAACAGGAGCCAATCGACAATACAAAAAATGCATATTTTAAAACGGTGGCAAAAGACGTCTGGTAAACCTATTTAAAAACTTTAAACTTAAAAAACAAGACAGTCCGATATCAAGTAGTTTTTGTGATATCGTAGCACTGTAGCGGGGGCTACAATGCTACGGTGCTACGGTGCTACGCGAGGGCTGCGGTGCTACGGTGCTACGCGAGGGCTACAGTGTACGGTGCTACGCTGCTACGGTGCTACGCGAGGGCTACACTGCTACGGTGCTACGGTGCTACGCGAGGGCTGCGGTGCTACGCGAGGGCTGCGGTGCTACGGTGCTACGCGAGGGCTACACTGCTACGGTGCTACGGTGCTACGCGAGGGCTGCGGTGCTACGCGAGGGCTGCCGTGCTACGGTGCTACGCGAGGGCTACAGTGTACGGTGCTACGCTGCTACGGTGCTACGCGAGGGCTACACTGCTACGGTGCTACGGTGCTACGCGAGGGCTGCGGTGCTACGCGAGGGCTGCGGTGCTACGGTGCTACGGTGCTACGCGAGGGCTGCGGTGCTACGGTGCTACGCGAGGGCTACGGTGCTACGGTGCTACGCGAGGGCTACAGTGCTACGGTGCTACGCGAGGGCTACAGTGCTACGGTGCTACGCGATGGCTGTGCTACGGTGCTACGCGAGGGCTACGGTGCTACGCGAGGGCTACGGTGCTACGCGAGGGCTACGGTGCTACGCGCTGTCTACAGTGCTACGCGAGGGCTACGCTGCTACGGTGCTACGCGAGGGCTACGGTAATACGGTGCTAAACTCTAATTTTTAAATCGAGTCCACGGAATGACAGTTGCTAGTATGCTACTGACAGATAAAGCCTTTGTAGCAACTGTCATTCTGTGGACTCGATTTAAAAATTAGAGTTTATGTGAGGGCTACGGTGCTATGCCGTAGCAGGGGATTGTTGCTTCGTCTATAAATAAGCTAAAAACGTAATTTTTTACCTAACAGTATTTAATTGTTTGTTGGTGGTAGGCGTTACTCGAAGCTTTATAAACATGCCAAAGAATGATTTGTAGAAATAAAGAAATCTATTTATTTCTACAAACCCGGCTCGCACTTGGCCGGTTTTTCGTACACTAACTGGCTATTAATCGATTGTTAATAGCTCTCAGGCGTCAAAAGTGCGTAGGCATGCGTTTGTATACGAGAAATCGAAGATAAGAAGCAGAGAGGCGCGCGAAACATACGCCAAATGTTTTCGTCTAAAAAGGGGGGAAAAATAGAAAATTGTCTACTGATTGCCTGCAAACTGCGTGCGGTTCTATTGTTCGCGTACGTAATCGACGAGCAGAGAGGTTAGGGGTGAACAAAGTGCAACTATCGATGTCGATGTTATTACACACACACCTATCTTTTCTTCTCTACATAGTACTAGTGGTTCGCTCCGAACTATGAACTCGCGAGTGTAACTTCTTGCTAACACGAATAATGTAACAGCTAATAGAACCTTAACGAATGGTATTGCTACAGCTATAGAACCTTAACGAATGGTATTGCTACACCTAATAGAACCTTAACGAATGTTACTGTTACAGCTAAAAGTAAAATGGAAATTTCCGTAAAAATTAACAGTGGTTAAAAATACTGCGAATCCCACACTAGGCGAACCTGTATCGTGGGATTCGTGGGATTAAATTGTGTTTAACTAATCTAACTAAAAATTTAAAATAACACAACAGGAAAAAATCTAAAAAAATTGTAATTTATAAACAGTCTTTTATGAATGGCGTTTATTTTTATTATACTAATCTTCTAATTCTAGTACCTATAATAGAACCTTAACGAATGGTATTGCTACAGCTAATAGTACGTTAACGAATGGTATTGCCAAGATAATGTACGGTCGGCCACAATCTCAGATACCCCATGGCAGCTCTTATCGCGCGCGGCATAAGGGCGCCAATCGAACAAAAAGGGGTATCTGAGACTGTGGCCGACTGTACTTGTATCTCCGCACGCCGCATCCCTACTGCTCAGCTGTATTCATGGGAGGAAGTGACGACTCACCCCGCGTTATCGAAAGGCAAATTACAAAGTTACATGCTCGTAACACGGTTTGTACATACAGCCAGCCCCTCTACCCTTGACGCATTTTTCCTATACGGCCGCAATGTGGCGCAATTTACAAAATTTAATATTTTACAAATTAAGAAGCATTTTGTGTTTTTATTGAATAAAACAATCTTACCTTTGAATAAGTAAACATTACAAAGTATTTAAAATCAAAGCATTACTATACGAATTCAAAGAGAAATTAACTTTTAAAAATTTTCAATTTGATCGTAATAGCGTCTATGGTAACCCCCCAGTTAGTAAACAAGTGTTGGTACAAAAAAAAAAAAAAATTGCACGATACTCATAGATACCCATTGTTTTTTCTATTAAATCACGGTTTTACTCACTAGTAATTTGTCGGTGTAGCCGACTAGAACCGTGATTTAATAGATGTGCAGTGTGCAGTGCTCACGAAAGTTTAAGTTTAAAGATACCCATTGGGCTAGATCGGTTAGTAGACCAGTCAGGGGGGTTACCCTTGACGCTATTGCGATCAAATTTAAAAAGGTTTAAAATTAATTTCTCTTTGAATTCGTATAGTAATGCTTTGATTTTAAATACTTTGTAATATTTATTCAAAGGTAAGGCTGTTTTATTTAATAAAAACACAAAATGCGTCTTAATTAGTAAAATATTAAATTTTGTAAATTGCACCATATTGCGGCCGAATTGGAAACATGCGTCAAGGGTAGAGGGGCATATGGTCCGACGACATTGCCCAAGTAACCGGAAAACAGTGGTTGCGCCTGGCACAGGATCGTGAGAGGTGGCGTGAGCATGAAGAGGCCTTTACTCAGCAGTGGGTGTTAACAGGCTGATGATGATGATGAATTGATGCTCGTACTAACAGTGCGACACTAAAAACCAGTCTAACTAAAAAAAACCGGCCAAGTGCGAGTCGGACTCGCAGACTGTGGGTTTCGTACCGCCATACAATAAAAAAAATCTGGTTGTACGGACGCTCCTAAATCATACTGAGTTTGATGCTTGTATGTATTACCGTTTTTGCGATAGAACAAAAAGGATAGAAACACGTCTGTTGTAAGGAGACCGCTCTTATTTATTTTTATTTTTTTGTTGTTATTTGGGAGAGCTGAGAGTCTTGGTTGCGGAGGCCAAGATCCGCTTTGGGTCGCTGAGCCAACCAGAATGAATGAATTTGTTGTTGTGTCCTCCCTATCAACACAAAAGTATTCTGTGAAAACAACTGGCTACCTATTACGGTTCCAAAGATACAAACACCCGTAGGACAGACAGACAGGGGAAGAAGAGTACATAATAGGGTCTCATTTGGCACCCTTCGGGTGCGGAACCCTAAAATAGTATCCTAGCTTATTGGTAAGTACATGAAATTTCCAAAGGCCTTAAATGCAGGAACCTTTGTTTGTATTGCTCTCGGTCTAAAATTGGAAATTAAGTACTTGTACGGTCCGCAGCATTATAAAGTACAGTCAATGAGCATGGGCGCTGCCAGGATTTCTTTCACAGGGCATACCAATATTTTAATTTTTTTCATTGCTTACAAAAATGCGACCCTTAGTATCGTAAACTACAGGGTGCACTCTAAGTCGATAGCGGAATTTTGAGTAGGCTGTCTACTGATCAATACAAACAAGTTGTACTACTCCGGTAGGTGGCTAATAAAATGGAGAAAAAAAAATATCTGCTGTACCATACAAAAGTTCGACTCAGTACTGAGTCAAATGTATGCAACAGCTGATATTTTTTTCGCAACCTGGTAGAAGTTGTTTGTATTAATCAGTAGACAGCTAACTTAAAGTTCCGCTATCGAATTAGAGTGCAACCTGTAGAGACATGTATCTATAAATACTACCCTATTTTATTTCTGTACGTGTGTGTGCACACGACAGCACGTAGACGCTTACACGCGTGCACACTATTACACACATTTACGTTACGGGCGACTTTGCAACAAAAGTGTACACTCTGACGTGCTGTCGTGTGTACATATTCGTGGGTATCGTTTCCATAAAAATGTGTCTCTGATTCCTTATAAATGTGGGAGATAGTACTTGGATGCATTTATAATTTTGTCTCGCTAGGTACGCCCATGTTTTGCAAACTATCGAGATCTAATTAGCTAATAGATCGTTCGCCTTTTAAGCTCAATAACAACTAGCTTTTCTCGCGAATTAATTGCATGCGAAGACTTCAATAACAAGGTGAATTATATTTTTCCCCGTTCCTTTAAAACTATCTTAATAAATAACTTACTTTTGCGGGCGACTTCGTCCGCGCAAGGATGTTGAACAGGGAAAATATAAGTAGTCTACTTTTGATGTTTGCGCGGTTTGCACAAAATACCTATTGCCTTGCCTATAACTTATATGCTCTTTGCTATAACTACGCCCTGAAAAAATATCTAACTGACGGTGCAAACGTCATGAAGACCTTTCACGTTGTTTAGGAGCAGTTAGCGGATATACAGACAGACGGAAGCGATTTCGTTTTATAATAGAGTTTCGCTCCAAACTGTGAACTCGCGACCCCCATTGCATATCTCGGCAACCCTTCGACCTATTTAGCTCAAATTCTAACTTATAATTATTTTTCATGACGTGGACCGTCAAAGATAGTCGAGTTATCGTCGAACGAACATTCATACAAACAAACATACAAACGCCGGATTGTTCAGGTAGACTCGGAAAACTTTGCTCGCTCGTTCAATTATGTAGAGGTGTAGAAATAGAGTGGTTATTTTGGTAGGCTTAAGCTGTTTCCATTCCAAAACAGTCCATCCGCACACGCAAAAGCTTTTGCATTTCTTATGCGAGTATGAGTGGGATTTTTGTCCATTATTACTTATTTAAATAACTAGTGGTTCGCCCCGAACTATGAACTCGCGACCCCATATAAACTTAAATAATAATAATAACCCCCGGGTTCCCGGGAGGTACAGAATTGGACCAACCCATTTCTTCCCGTGGGTGTCGTTAAAGGCGACTAAGGGAATGGAGGGACCTTGCTGTCCAGGGTTAGACCCATAAGCGGCGGCTTATTTAGGTGGCCCATTTAGTGAACAGCAAGTCACCGTCTGCCAATTTAATTACTTGAGACATTTTAATGGCAGACGACCGTTGTCTCAACCCCATAGCCCAGTTACCCAGTCCATCCATATGCATCCCCACAACCCAATTCTTTGCTCCCATCCAACTCTACAATAGCCTGTGTTTATTGCGGGAAAGCCACTAGAGTGCATTTTGTGTGGTGGTGTGCTCAGGTGGTAGACCCAATTTGTGTACCCACATTGCGTCAGGTCGGCGTGACCTGTACACTTGACGGGAAAGTACTGCGAGTGTATTTTGGTGTATGGTGCCCTCGCAGAATGGACCTTGAGGATGCGCATGGTCACGTCGCACCAGGTCAATGTAGGTGATGCACCTGATGGGGATTCTCAGGTGTATTTTTGTGTGTTTGGTTGCACTCTGGACTCTGGGGTACCCAACAGGTGCACCACCTTACATCAGATCAAAGTTGTCAAACGGGCCTCTAAGTGTTGGATACGTCCCCACGCGCGCCGTAGTACAACAATCCAATTAATGTGATATTAAATTATTTTTTCATTTTGTTTCATTTCACATTGAATGTTTTCTGTAGCTTGTTCGCCGCTTTATCTTATTTCAAGTTTTTGTGCCTCTAGATCATTTTGGATATTTTTGTAGTTTATCTAGTATATAGGTATTTCTTCCATTTTAATATAGGATATGTATAGGACTCTCTTGTAGTTTTGAAGTAAAGCGACCTCTATTGTTGCATAGAAGGACTTTTTGGTTTATAATTTTGAAGACTAGATGGCTCTGATAAACAAACTTTAGTCACGCCCTCTGTTAGGAAGTAGAATAACAATATATATATATATTTTAAATAGATGGCGCTGTTTTGAATTTTCTAATCTGGTGTACTTTGGACCTTAGCAATTAGCAAAATTTTTTGGATTAAAATACAGTTCTTGTTACTGATTATTTCGCGACCCGTAAAAGTTTATTTTTATTGTTTCCACTGAGTTTTACGTCCGATATCCACAATATTGTTACCAAACAGAATTTGTATTTATAGTTCACTTTTGTTAGTTTTTATCACTGGGTTCACTGTTTACTGATTAGATTTACGTTTTTATCACTTTTAAAATCACTTTTTAGCACAATTTTAATGTTACTGAAAGGCAGCAGTGGCGCCCTCTCTCATCCCATATAACCTTAACAACCCCATATCTCGGCAACCCCTCGACCGATTTGGCTCATGTTCGAACTTAAAAATTCTCTTTGCCTCATTTACCTGCCTACCGAATTTCATGACGATCCGACTTAATTTACTCAAGTTATCGTCGAACGAACATTCATACATACATACATACATACATACATACATACATACATACAAACGCCGGATTGTTCAAGTAGACTCGGAGAACTTCGCTCGCTTCGCTCGCTCGTTCAAAAAGGTGCTTTAACTAGTGGTTCGCCCCGAACTATGAACTCGCGACCCCATAATTCCGCAACCCCTCGACCGATTTGGCTCATGTTCGAACTTAAAAATTCTCTTGGCCTCATTTACCTGCCTACCAAATTTCATGACGATCCGACTAAATTTACTCAAGTTATCGTCGAACGAACATTCATACATACATACATACATACATACATACATACATACATACATACATACAAACGCCGGATTGTTCCAGTAGACTCGGAGAACTTCGCTCGCTTCGCTCGCTCGTTCAAAAATAACAAAATAACAAAATGCAGGTCCGGAAGAGATTAAAATTATGTGCAAAAAATAGGCGAGCTCAATAAATACTTATTGAACGAGCGAGCGAAGCAAGCGAAGTTCTCCGAATCTACTGGAACAATCCGGTGTTTGTATGTTTGTATGTATGTATGTTTGTATGTATGTATGTATGTATGTCTGTATGTATGAATATTCGTTCGACGATAACTTGAGTTTTTGTCGGATCGTCATGAAATTTGGTAGGCGGGTAAATGAGGCAAAGAAAATTTTTTTGTTCGAACATGAGCCAAATCGGCCGGTAATTAAATATGGCTTTCACTGATTTTTACCGTATTTTAACAGCTTAAAACTGTTAAAACACGCACTTAGGTATGCGCTTGAATTTGAACTAAATCCAAAAACAAAAGACTTTTGAAAATTTATATTTTTTGCGGTTATAAAGTAGGTAAAATTAAAAAATACTTTTTTGCAGAAATGTGATCCTGTTGACCAGTAGGTTACCTACACCTGCAAAAAGAGTTAGGATCTTTTGTAACACGTTGTATTATGTATAGTACTTTACGTTTAGCTACTACCACAGAACAGAGAAGACAAACCATCAGAGGACAATAAGTTACCATATTCTGATAGAAAATGAAGGCAAATTATTATTTTATTCCCCCTCTTTGCTTTGAGGATCCTCAATGTCTTTTAAAAATAAGATGGTTTCGTGTTACAGAAAGTGCGTGGCGCTGTAGGTAATTTTGCGTCCTTTTTTTTTTTGAGAATTATTATAATTAGGTTCTCACTAGGGTTGCACAGTAAAAAAGGAACGTTTAAAAAACTTTAAAGTCTTTGCTAAGTCTGGATGATATAACTTTTTGTAAATAATTCAGGATTATTTTAGATTTAATTTTAGATAGTTTAGCTTCTAGTTGTTTATCTATTTTATTCGCTGATTGTTTGTAGTATTTACAAATATAGTTTAGTTTAAAGACATTAATAAGTCATCAATTTTCATCTATATACGTGATTGGATTATTTATGCAGCGTCCTGGCACCTTTACCCACACTAGATGTGGCTTATTAAATTGAATACAAAAACTTGGAAAACCCAAAGACCACTTGAATACTAAAAACGTTGTGTACGGAACCCTTTGGCTGACTGTAGCGTAATTTTAGCCGTGTATTTGGGATAATAAGTAGTTTCGATTTGGTGCTAATTATAGATTTGAGCCCGACTTTGCGTGTCAATGGACCTAAAAATAGACTTAAAAAACCGGACAAGTTCGAGTTTAACTCGCATTGAGAGGGTTCCGAACAATGTAGTAGGAAGATTTTCATAAAAAGTCTATCAAGATACATTAGTCGAAAGTACAAACCTCCTTTTTACCTTTTTACAACACGAGAAGAACAAAGCTGTGTTATTCTTCAGCAACAGTATAAGTTAGCAAACAAACTTACATACTGTTGCTGAAGTAATAACACAGCTTTTTGCTTCCCGTGCTTAAGGTAAAAATACGATTATACCAAAGGACGTGGCTTCAAGTCCCGCTTTTAATAATTTAACAACCTATGAAGGGTTTCAATCAAAACACAAAAGCCTTCTTCATATCTTTAGGTATGTAATAACAAAAAGGTATAATAAGTTAACATACCTACGCTGTTACAAGTGGTAATCAAGTGAAGGAGACCTTTAAATACAGGGTGTTTCTGACAGGGTGTTTCAAGGTGACACTGAAAGGGTCGCATACTCATCAATACAATCAACTTTTACTATGGGGCAAATAAAACAAATTATTTTTTCGAAATTTTGCAGTCGAAAAAAAAATTAGCTGTTTCATACTGGACAAAATCCATTGCAGATTGGTGACCCCGAGAGGGGAAGAGATCGGTTGGCAGACCTCCAGCCAGATGGTCCGACGACATAGCCCAAGTAGTCGGAAAAAAGTGGTTGCGTCTGGCACAGGTTCGTGAGAGGTGGCATGAAGAGGCCTTTACTCAGGCTGATGATGATTATGATAATAGTTACTCGTATATTGTTGATGAGGTAGTGGCCCGTTGGCCACCCCTGGCGTTGGAGTTTTTAGGCCGCTTTCACGCAAAAGCTACTGAAATTTTTTGAACGAAATTTGGTATAAAGATCTAACAGATTATTCAGAATAACACAAAGGCTATCAATAACTAGGTTTTCCCGGGACTTTGTCCGCGTTAACATCGATATGGGGGGAAAATGTTGGCGACCAAATAATAGTTGGTCCGTTGGGAAAGAACAATATGTAAATGAAATTAAAAGTATTTTTAAGTTCGAACATGAGCCAAGACTCCAAGACACACATAGCGGTCAAACTTATAACACCCGTCTTTCTTTGTGTTGGAGGTTAAAAGCATTGGTTTTACAAGATACAAGAAGTTTTAAACGTTAGGTTAAAGCAATAAGGTTCACTCTACAACGACCAGCAGAAGAGTTAAAACCCCCAATTTACCGCCGTTGGGCGACTTTTGACGACTGATTATCTCATCGTACAGTCGGCCACAGGATACCCCTTTTTGTTCGATTGGCGCCCTTATGCGTCGCGCGGTAAGAGCTATCATGGGGTATCTGTGACTGTGGCCGACCGTACCTACCTACAGTCGCCCGTAGCAGTTTAATTCGTGTAAAAGGTTACCGGGTGCCCTTTTGATATGTTATAAAGTACGTAAATTCTGCATATAAAAACCTAATTCTTACAATTCCTAACCCGCCGCAAAGTATAAAAAAAATAATAAATAACCTCATAATATATTATTTTGCATTTAAAAAAAAAAATTTCGTTATCTATCGTAATATTCTACAGCCCCATTAAAATGCCATTCGATGAAAAATTACCATGAAATGTGGCCGTACAGTCGTGTAAGACCAGTTGAAATTACTAGAAATGATTCTTTTTTAAACACTCTTACATTTTTTTTTTTTTTACTTTGCGGCGGGTTTTACACGAATTAAACTGCTACGGGCGACTGTACTATCATAACCCTTAACCCGGCATAGGATTTTAAAATTTTCATTGCTTTTGAACTTTGTCTTGGAGCAGTAAGGCTCAATTTCTTGTGGCAACTATTCAGCCACTGCCAAGTGCCAGGCAAAGGGAAACCTAATCGGAAACTTACCGGTCCTCATGGTCTTCAAAGGGTCCAATTAACTCGCGAGTCGTGCCCGAATGCTGTGAGGCCGCGGGAAGAGTGCCGCAACCTGTAGCGGGCTTACAGCTTTTATACAACCGGTTTAGTACCGATAGTGGTCAGAAGAACCAACCGACCATAGTAGGACTAAGACCATCGTAGAACCAAGACCATTGTCTGACCAAGATCATAGTGGGACCAAGACCATTATAAGACCAAGACCGTAATAGGACCAAAACCATAGTAGGACTACCGAAATGAAAAAAAAATGAATAGTGTGATATTTTTGTGTAGTGAAACCGTAAAATCAATATAAAAGTTTGCTTTTGACTAGCCCAAACACAGCTGACGCGAGGTTTTTTTAAGTGAACCTTTAGTGGGAAGGCACTAGAAGAAACTGAAACTTACCGGTCCTCATGGTCTTCAAAGGGTCCAATTAACTCGCGAGTCGTGCCCGAATGCTGTGAGGCCGCGGGAAGAGTGCCGCAACCTGTAGCGGGCTTACAGCTTTTATACAACGGGTTTAGAACTGAGAGAGAGTGCTCAGAAGAACCAATATAATATTAGGATCAAGACCAAAATAAGACCAAGACCATAGTCGGATCAAGAACATCGTATGACCAAGACCATAGTCGGATCACGATCATATTGGGCACAAGACAATAGTAGGACCAATACCATAATAGGGCCAAGACCATTATAAGACAAAGACCATAGTAGGACTACCAATATGGGAACAGTAAATGATAAGTGCAATTTTTTAATGGTTTGACTTCGACTAGCCGAAACAAGACCATAGTAGGATCAAGACCATAATAGGACCAAGCCCATTGTGGGACTACCAATATGGGAAAAGTAAATGATAACTGTAATTTTTTTATGGTTTGACATTGACTAGCCCAAACACCGCTGACACGAGCTTTTTTTTAGTGAACTTTAGTGGGGAGGCGCTAGAAGAAAAAAAGCAACAGAAGAAGAAACTTACCGGTCCTCATGGTCTTCAAAGGGTCCAATTAACTCGCGAGTCGTGCCCGAATGCTGTGAGGCCGCGAGAAGAGTGCCGCAACCTGTAGCGAGCTTACAGCTTTTATACAACGGATTTAGGGGAGATAGTGCTCAGAAGATCCAACTGACCAAGGCCACATGCGGACCAAGATCATATTAGGACCAAGACAATAGTAGGACCGGACCCTAATAGGACCAAGATCATTATAAGACCAAGACCATAGTAGGACTACCAATATGGGAAAAGGAAATAATATTTTCACAAAAAAATACGATCAAAGTCCAAAAATGCCGTTTTTAGAGAAAACATCACCGAGAACGTATGGGGAGAAAATATATATAGGGGTCTGAAGGATTTTGATTGATTTCAAAAACTTTCCTGAAACCTGAACCTTAATAAGCCTTGTTTTCTAAAGCACTAACCCGTGCTGGGAAACATTCTAAATATTTTTATGAGGTAAAAAATTCGCTCGGGACAGGACTGGAACCCGCAACCTCCTCCACATCGCGCAGGGGGTCTACCGGCTAACTTCGATTTTCGCCAATGGTAATCGGCTTCGTCTTAGCCGGTAGACCCCCAGGCGGGTTCAAGTCCCGAGCGAAATTTCGACCTTAGAAAAATCTTCGTTTGAACTATTTTTTTCGGTGGCGCTGCAAAAGTGTGCTTCTGTTCGTATTGTGATGCGCTTTGGCGTTTGATGAAGGGCAGATAGCTACAGGTGGGCGAAGTAAAGTGTTGTCGGCTCTGCGTTTTGGCTTTACTACACAGAACCTAGGTAGGTATATCTATTTTTATTCAACCCCGACTGAGAAAAAGTTTCGGAAAGGAGAAAAAAAGTGCGAGATAATTGCCATGTAACGGCATTCAAAATGACGATAGTTTGACGTATTCATGGATGCATCAAAAAATAAATATAGGTATACTTACTTGATTATTGTACACACGATAGCACGTCGGATTGTACACTTTTGTTGTAAAGACGCCCGTAACGTAACCGAGTAGAGTGCCAGCGTGTAAGCGTCTACGTGCTGTCGTGTGTACATAGATAAAATCATAGGGCAAAATTGTCTTAACGGCAAATAGCTTAGTCCTCAGACACGCCAACTTCTATGTGGTCGGATCCGGGTCGGATCGTCATGAAATTTGGCAGGCGGGTAAAGAGATTTTTTAAGTTCGAACATGAGCCAAATTGGTCGAAGGGTTGCTGAGATATGGGGTCGCGAGTTTGTAGTTCGGGGCGAACCACTAGTTATTTAAAGTCGGTTAAAAAGAAATAACCTCCTTTTACATTTCTTCGCAGTCGGGGTATCTAAATTAGTAGGACGGTTGTTTCGAACTGTTTTAGAAAACAAGTCCCAGGCACAGCAGCGCCGTGTTGTGTCCGTGTGGTCTCTTCACCCATCTATAACCCGTGTCAATAAAGAAAACATTTAGGACGGAGTTAAAAACCTAGCGTTGTCTCGCTTTGACTGTATTAATTAGAGCGAGAGGGCGAGTGTTTCGAAGTTCATCCTAAATGTTTTCTTTAATGACACGGGTTATACAGGGGGCTAATTCTCGGGAATTGCGAGATTTATGTCATGTCACAAAAAATCTCATGTCATTTTGATCTCGACTGCTCCCGACCACCACTCGAGTTGATGTCGAGCGAAAAATCTCGCAGAAATGTCAAGCCTTAGTTATTTCTTTGTTTCTTTCTTTATTTACTTATTTAGTCATTAATCCATTTATTTGTTTAGTTGTTTATTTATTTATTAGATAATTAACTAAATTACTTGTTTGTTTATTTATTTGTTATTGGGTTATTTATTAATTAATTATTTTATTGTGTTTTTTGTTTTTTTTTGTTTTTATATGCACTCGAAGTCGATAGCGGAATATTGAGTAGGCTGTCTACTGATCAATACAAACAAGTTGTACTAGGTGGCTAAAAAAATAGAGCGAAAAAATTATCTGCTGTACCCTTCGATCAAGGATAAAACTAGATACAACATAGAACTCTGAAATGTGTCTGGAAAAATAGATGCCCAAATTGCCTTTGGGAGCTTATTTGCTCGTAGTTCATGCAATTAAAGTAAAACTGTACAATAATGCAATAAGGTTGACATTCGAATATTAGACGTATGGTCGAAATGATGTTTCATATTGTTCTATTGCTGATATCTTTTGTTTCTGTGGGGACAAGTTTTTATTGTGATTTAATACGTAATGCGGATTCTATGGGATTTAGTTCGGTGGCTGTACCATACAAAATGTCGACTCAATACTGCATCAAATGTATCCAAATTGAATCCAAATTATCAAATGTATAAATACAGCTGATATTTATTTCGCTCCATTTTTTTCGCCACCTAATACAAGTTGTTAGTATTAATCAGTAGACAGCCTACAGTTCCGCTATCTAATTAGAGTGCAACCTGTAGTGTGAGTGAAGGTGCCACTGGACGCTGTATACAGGGTGTTAAAAGACCGCCAACAGACCCGAAAGCCACGCATACTAGACACCAAAACAAAGTACTTTTTCGATAAATTATTGCTGGGAAATGATTTTGGTTTTTTAGGTTATAATTTGAAAAATATTTTATCACGCAATGGACGTGTAACACACAGAAGTCATATTGCGCAAGCGTAGGTATAAGTTTATGTTACTTAAGCTTGAAGCCTACAATTCCAACTCTTAGGCTTAAGAAGGCTAGAAGCTCATTTCTCGGCAACTGTATACGCTTCTACTATAATAAGATCCCAACAGATATCCTAAGTTTACCAGAGGCCCGATTCAAAGAATGTGTAAGGCACACCCTGTGCCAAAAGGCCTATTACAGAATAGATGATTATCTAAATGACAAAGAAGTCTGGCACTAAACCAGTTCAGCGCACGATCACCACACTTACCAATGTGTTATTTTTTAAGCACGAGATCCTTGTACGAGTAGTTTCTTTACCATGCTTCTTCTCCAAACGAACGATCAGAGCTAGTGAAGCTGGAGAAAAAAAAGTAGCTAGATACTTAGTATTAGATAGTAATAAGTATCTGATTTATACATATACTTTTTTTACTTTAGATAATATTTTGACGTTCAATGTAAATAATTTATTTATGGCACATTGAATAAAACATTTGAATTTTGAATCTTGAATCTTGAAGTGCTGATGTTTAGAATACATTGCGGGTTGCAATTTTAACGTCGTTTTTTGTAAGAAATATTCATAATTTTGATATGGCTTCTTGAGAAGGTATGTTAAGAACTAGATACTGAATACATTTCTGCAAAAAAAATCTTTTGTAAAGTCCGACTTTGAACCTCATTATCTCGGAAACTGTTGATTTCCCAGGCATAGTTCCTTGGGCAAAAATATTCCATATGATGAGGACAATACGTGGTTTCCCACTTTGTTGGCGGTCTTTTAACACCCTGTATACCTAACTCATCTCATTTCGCAGATGCAAAGGCCTTATTCCGCATTGGATTTTCTCATTTTATCGGATTTTCGTGAAATGTATTAAGTATAAGCGCAACCTTTATTGATACTAATGATGCTGCTTCTTCTGAAGAAAGGAGGCTATTTAAAAAAAATGGTGTAGTGTATGCAAGGTATTTTAGAAATGTCCTGTGACACTTAAAGGGATCGCTTAACTCATCGATATACGCAATATTTAAGTACTACTTATCTGGGGGCACGGCAGTGCCCCCGCCAGGTCGAGCGCGAAGCAAACACTGCCGTACCATCCTTTACTGGAACCATTTCGCCGCATTTTCAGGCCCTTATTTGAGAACCTCTGGATAAGACCAGAACGCAGAAATTTTCGTCATCTAGTAAGCTATAATCACATACTTAAAATCCAAAATTTCAAGTCTGTAGGTCATTTAGTTCCGAAGTTAAGCGAAAGCAAAGTTTCGCATTTATGACACACACTCACTCACTCACTCACTCACTCACTCATGATCATCATAATAGAACTAGTACTTCCCATAAACTCAGAGAGCTGAAATTTGGTACAGAGTTAGGGTTGAATGGCCACATAAAGGGAAAACTATAAAAACTAGGATAATCGAAGATCTGGAGTACCTGGTGACCCTGATTAGAAAACACAAGAGCCCTAATAGAACTAGTACTTCCCATAAACTCAGAAGGCTGAAATTTGGTACAGAGTTAGGGTTTAATGGGCATATAAAGGGAAAACTATAAAAACTAGGATAATCGAAGATCTGGAGTACCTGGTGACCCTGATTAGAAAACACAAGAGCCCTAATAGAACTAGTACTTCCCATAAACTCAGAGAGCTGAAATTTGGTACAGAGTTAGGGTTTAATGGGCACATAAAGGGAAAACTATAAAAACTAGGATAATCGAAGATCTGGAGTACCTGGTGACCCTGATTAGAAAACACAAGAGCCCTAATAGAACTAGTACTTCCCATAAACTCAGAGAGCTGAAATTTGGTACAGAGTTAGGGTTGAATGGCCACATAAAGGGAAAACTATAAAAACTAGGATAATCGAAGATCTGGAGTACCTGGTGACCCTGATTAGAAAACACAAGAGCCCTAATAGAACTAGTACTTCCCATAAACTCAGAGAGCTGAAATTTGGTACAGAGTTAGGGTTTAATGGGCACATAAAGGGAAAACTATAAAAACTAGGATAATCGAAGATCTGGAGTACCTGGTGACCATGATTAGAAAACACAAGAGCCCTAATAGAACTAGTACTTCCCATAAGCTCAGAGAGCTGAAATTTGGTACAGAGTTAGGGTTTAATGGGCACATAAAGGGACAACTATAAAAACTAGGATAATCGAAGATCTGGAGTACCTGGTGACCCTGATTAGAAAACACAAGAGCCCAACCAAACTATTATAGATCGACATATACCGCCCTTACAAAAAATATTCAACTTGGTGGGCCGCTTTATTTAATGTCAAAAATCTAAGGTCTGAAGTATCTGATGAAGAACCCTCAGCTGGTATCAGCTTTATTAGAGATATTATGGTAATGTCCCTTCTACTATTGGTACATAAAAAAATCGACTGTCATTGCAAAAATCCAGCGTAGTGGGACACATCTTCATTTAATCTAGCCTATAGCGTCCCACTAGTGGTTCGCTCCGAACTATGAACTCGCGACCTCAGTTACAGATGTATAACTTTGCTTACGCCATTCGCGCAGGCGCGCGCGCGCTTTGCATTTAAACTATACAACCCCATATCTCGGCAACCCATCGACCGATTTGGCTCATGTTCGAATTTAAAAATTCTTTTAATTTAGTTTACCCGCCTATCAAATTTCATAACGATCCGACCAAATTTACTCAAGTTATCGTCGAACAAACATTCATACATACAAACATACATACATACAAACGCCGGATTGTTCCAGCAGACTCGGAGGACTTCGCTCGCTCGTTCAAGAAGAAATAGTCGGACGATTAACTTTATTCTACTCGAACATTACACAAATTTAAAAACTGTGTCAAATAAGAAAATCTAATAAAATTAATCAATATGCCCTCGTTTCTACAAAAAGAAGTGAAATCCCACCAAAAACATTCTGTAAAAACTAGCCAGGTCTCGATGGATCTGCTTGTTTATCTCTAAAAAAGTAATGAAATCTAGACAAAGTCGTGCCAAGTCTAAGGTTCCTTACTGCGATTTCTTTATTATTATAGTTAATGTTGTGAGACTTGGCTGTTGAAGGGTACACAAGGGTACAAAACCAGGTGCTCCATGACACCATTGCACCAATCTGTCGCCAGAACCGCTTGTGTACCCTTCAACGGCCAAGTCTCACAACATTAACTATAATAATAAAGAAATCGCAGTAAGGAACCTTAGACTTGGCACGACTTTGTCTAGATTTCATTACTTTTTTAGAGATAAACAAGCAGATCCATCGAGACCTGGCTAGTTTTTACAGAATGTTTTTGGTGGGATTAGTATTTACTATGGGACCAAGTGCGAAATCTCGAAGAAAATATCATCTGTTCCATATTAAAATTAGATACCTACTATACCAAATGTATGGAGCATTAAAAGTCCGTTTAGTGTCACGGGACCTTTTTGAAACACCCTGTATAAATAATCTGTATTAAATGCGGAGGACTAAGTTTTTATTTATTTACATAATACGTAGCAAAGTATACCTGTACCTACTGTGCCTCTGAGAAATAATGGTTTTTGTATAATTGAACGAGCGAGCGAAGCGAGCGAAGCGAGCGAAGCTCTCCGAGTCTACTCGAACAATCCGGCGTTTGTATGTATGTATGTATGTTTGTATGTATGAATGTTCGTTCGACGATAACTTGAGTAAATTTGGTCGGATCGTTATGAAATTTGGTAGGCAGGTAAATAAGGCAAAGAGAATTTTTAAGTTCGAACATGAGCCAAATCAGTCGAGGGGTTGCTGAGATATGGGGTCGCGAGTTCACAGTTCGGGGCGAACCACTAGTGTATTGTAAGTAAAGGTACTTGTTATGAAATACACACATGAATCACCAACGATGACTTATGGAGAAGTGACCTATAAAAACATTCGCACAAGTGGTAAGTATTTTTAAATATTTAATTATTTTGTCGTAGAGTGTACAGTGCCGTTCAAGAAATTGGGTGGCGATTACTGTGATGAAAAACATCACAAAATGTGACTAAAATAAATTAAAGATTTTTTTAAAGAAAATATTACATTCCTCTGGGTTTTTAGCATTATACATTTTTTTTTCACGAAAAGCTATTTTCTACAGAAAAATTATGGAATCTCGTTGAACAAAACAACAGGAGTAAATAGCGTAGTGTTTTATTTTATTTAGGTATATACAGAGCTGGTGACCATTCGACTTATTTTTATCGTACACACGACAGCACGTCGAGTCTTACCAAGCTAGCACTCTACTCGGTTACGCTAAGGGCGATTTTACAACAAAGGTGAACCCTCTGACGTGCTATCGTGTATACAATTGGTAGGCTGGTAGGGCTGATCACTATTAAATAATATTATTGGGTGAGCGCGGTTGAAACTAGTTTAAAGTTCGTTTTAGATAACCCAAAAACAAACTTTTGACTAGTTTCAGCGCTCGGCCAATAATAGGTAATAGTTATCAGCCCTATCAGCCTACCAACTCCTAGCCTTGTACACACGACAGCACGTAGACGCTTACACGCTAGCACTCTACTTGGTTACGTTACGGATGACTTTAAAACAAAAGTGTACACTCTGACGTGCTGTCGTGTGTAAGATATAATAGCGCCCTAACTACTTAGGTAGCTCCCGGTTTTCCCGACACGCCACTGTAACCAGTCTATTACACAATATAGCTTACATTCCCTTGCTCATTTATACAATAGATTTAACAAGTTTGCTCTGCACTTCTTATCCACTTTCCCACTAGAGCAGCCGTTTCGGAACTTACTCGATGTGTTTAGTACGAATTTAGTGAAGTTGTAAAATGTTTTGTGAATTTAGTTTAGTCTTTTTGAAGTTACTTGTGGCAGTTTGTGCAAGCGGTTACCATGAGCAATACAGGGGTAAGTTTTTTGGGCTATATTAAACTTTAAGTAATAGAATATTAAATTATGTTTTCCAAGCCAGCGGATAAAATGTACTATTGCGCGCGGATTTCAGGCAATAGTGAAAGCTTTGTCACAGCCAGTGAAATGAAACAAATATCCCACCAAAAAAATCTTGAAAAAAATGTTGCCAAGACGAGACTATATACCTCGCACTGTCAAAAAGCTATCAGATCTCAGGTAGAGCCAATCTATGTCGACATTGCGCACACGATCAAGGAGTGAGATGCCCAGCATGGCCCGCAAAACCTCATGCTAATTGGTTTATTAATTCCATTGCAGTGCCATCCAACTGTTCCGAGAAATGGGAGTCCTACATCTTCAATGATAAAGAATACATCATTCAGAACTTACCGCTGAAATGGAAGGATGCTGAGATTCTGTGCAGGTATGTAGGTACCCAGGCCCCAGTTTTATCGGTCTCTTCAATATTTTCGAAGGTGCTGGCCGGTGCCGAAATATTGACCTCAAGAAATCAGTTTCTGTAGGTAAATAGAGAGGTAATAAAAGTAATAAATAATGCGCCGTTGTGTCCGTCTGAAGAATCGTGTGATCTGGTTAAGGGTGTGTGTGTGTGTGTGTGTGTGTGTGTGTGTGTGTGTGTGTGTGTGTGTGCGAGGGTGGGTGTGTGTGTGTGTGGCGATTCGGCATTTTTGTCATCCACTGTCCAACTTTAGTATTTATTTTTTGTCGTCCACTGATAACTATTTCGAATTTCATTTGAGAAAAGATGCATCTATGCCCAAGTAGCGCGGCTGTAGCTCGATTCCTTTCGCCAGAAACAAAAACCCTGAAACAAAACATTGTTATGAGTAAGAAAGGAAAACTCACGCTATTCCAACTGCATACATTATAATATATAAAACTTTGCTAAGTTACGGGATAATATAATTATTATGCATGCTACTATTCCAACTTTAGGATGAATTTGATGTTGTTGCAACCTTTCCTCCCAGATATAGCCTAGAGAACTGTGACCTCACGATCGATGTAGGTAGGAAGATACTTTATAAGCTCATAATAGTACTAGCTTTTGCCCGCAACTTCGTCCGCGTGGACTACAGAAAAATGATATATGCTTTACTTTGCTACTAAGTATAAAAGCGTGATAACATGTAGACTATGTGTTATTCTGACGTCTAAGCTATCTCTATTCCAAATTTCACCCAAATCCCTTCAGCCGTTTCAGCGTGAAAGAGTAACAAACATCCATCCATACTTAAAACTTTCTCATTTTTAATACATAGCTTTTGCCCGCGACTTCGTCCGCGTGGACTACAGAAAAAGGATATGTATATGATTTACTTTGGTCCTAAGTATAAAAGCGTGATAATATGTAGCCTATGTGTTATTCTGATGTCTAAGCTATCTCTATTCCAAATTTCATCCAAATCTGCTCAGCCGTTTCAGCGTGAAAGAGTAACAAACGTCCATCCATACACACTTACAAACTTTCGCAATTATAATATTAGTAGGAAGTAGGATAGGAAGTAGGATTTCGCAAGTTCGCAATCCTTTATATTAGGAAACCCATTGGAACTTACAAATTATTTTACTCTCATTTTGTTCGCCTGTGGTAGTCTACCAAACCTACCAAACATGACATTCCGATCAACGACACACTTATTTTTGAAAGAGCGAGCAAAGCGAGAGAAGTTCTCCGAGTCTACCCCTCTACTCTACCCTTGACGCATTTTTCTAATACGGCCGCAATATAGCGCAATTTACAAAATTTTATATTTTACTAATTAAGACGCATTTTGTGTTTTTATTGAATAAAACAGCCTTACCTTTGAAAAGTCTTTAAAATCAAAGCATTACTATGGGAATTCAAAGAGAAATTAATTTTTAAACTTTTTCCATTCGATCGCAATAGCGTCAAGGGTACCCCCCAGGGGGTCTACGGTCTACCGGCTAAGACGAAGCCGATTACCATTGGCGAAAAAAGAAGTTCGATTTTTGAAATATGTACTGCCACCCTTGTTCATTTTACTGCCACTCAGTTAATTTTTCATAAATCGAACTTCGATTTTCGCCACTGGTAATCGGCTTCGTCTTATAGTTAGAGAGCTGGTGACCAATCGAGATCTTTTTTCGTACAAGGCTAGGAGTTGGTAGGCTGATAGAGTAGACTTCGCTGAGTCTGGGAAAAATATTTTTTTGGCACGGTCGCGGTTGAAAGTTAGATTTTTTCGACTTTGAAAGTTTAAATGTATGGGTTCAGTATATTTTTTTTGTCGTACAAGGCTAGAAACTTCTAGGTTAGTTGTTGAGACTCCGTTGAACAAGAAAATATTTGTTTTTTTTGGCCAAGCGTGGTTGAAAGTTTGATTTTTATAACCCAAAAATGCACACTTTCTAGGTTATAAAAAACAATATTTCTACCGCGTTTGGCTAGTAATAAATAGTGATTTCGTGATCAGCGGAGACTAAAAAGGCAGCCCAAAAACTCCCAGCCTTGTAGACAAAAAAGAAATGACTCAACCCATACATCTAAACTTTCAAAGTCGAAAAAATCTAACTTTCAACCGCGACCGGACCAAAAAAATATTTTTCCCAGACTCAGCGAAGTCTACTCTATCAGCCTACTAACAACCAGCCTTGTACGAAAAAATATCTCGATTGGTCACCAGCTCTCCAACTATTAGCTGGTAGACCCCCTAGTATGTATGTCTGAATGTTTGTTCGACAATATCCATCGTTGGTCGAAACGTCATGTTCAGTAGGCGGGTAGGTACGGTCGGCCACAGTCACAGATGGGTACCCCATGGCAGCTCTTACCGCGCGCGGCATAAGGGCGCCAATCGAACAAAAAGGGGTATCCTAGCGTGTGGCCGACTGTACTTAAATGATTTTTAAAAATATGTTTCGAACATGAGCCAAATCTGTCGAGGGGTTGCCGAGATACTGGGGTCGCGAGTTCACAGTTCGGGGCGAACTACTAGTTTTAGGAGAAAAGGCCTATGGCTTGGGGAGCACAATGTCGCAGAGTAAGGCCCGGTTTCTGAATTGAGAATTTTGCTAAGCAAATACTTTACTATCGTTCTGTCACGCTCTTTTGTGAGAAATCTGCAGAGACAGGACGATACTTACCCATTTGCTTAGCGAATTTCTCAATTCAGAAACCGGCAGTAAAAGTTTTATCCCACCGTCGGCTATCGCCATCTTGCTTTATTTCACCGCGTGAAGCGAGATGCCTGCTACCCGATAGTGGGATAAAACTTTTATCTTGAAGTTGTGCTCCCCTACCAGCCCCTCTACCCTTGACGCATTCTTTTCAATATGGTGGAATTTACAAAATTCAATATTTCACGAATTAGTTTATAAAATTGGCATTTTATATTGGTATTGTACAAAATATTACAAAAGGATGACTCTGCGATGTAAAAGAGAAATAAATTTTTAAACTTTGTAAATATGAACGCAATGGCGTCAAGGGTAACCCCCCAGCAGTGGGCAGAGGTGGGCTGATGATGATGATGATGATGATGATGTTTTTTTGTTTGACAGTGGCTATCATGACGGCTCACTGGCCGTGCTGGATACGGCCGACAAATCAGACTTCTTGGCTGAAGCCCTTTCGGAGTCCAAGTTCTGTAAGTGAAATGGTCGAATTGAAACAGAAATTTATGATCTTATGTTTTGTTCTCGACATGTCATCGTCTGTAGATATAATACATGGTGTCCCAAAATATACAGGGCGTCCCACGGCTATGCCACATGGAGGGAAAGTACCTTGAATATTGTAGATGGAACATTTTACTGAAAGAAGACATTATTTTAATTTCAAAAACAATTTAAACTGCATTCATAGATATTGAAATAATTACATGGTTGAACCGGGAATCGAACCCGTTACATGAGAAAAAATATTACCCTGTAGTTTTATCATACCGATCGAAAGGCTTCATCATAAGGATTATTTTTTGCTAAATAACATAGTGTCAGAAATAAAAGGAAGACCATGAATTTTAACATTTTTAATACCACATTCATCAATTTATCAATGAAAATCACAGTAACAAAAGATTAAAAGTGTGAAAATGAAACACATTTTTGAATTATTTCTTTATAATCAGCCAGCCGCATTGCGATGGACAAAATTTTACGCGTCTTTCGGCTCAGGATACGGCTCGATTTGTTGCATACTACCAGGTAAATGTTAAAATTCATGGTCTTCCTTTTATTTCTGACACTATGTTATTTAGCAAAAAAATATCCTTATCATGAAGCCTTTCGATCGGTATGATAAAACTACAGGGTAATAATTTTTTCTCATGTAACGGGTTCGATTCCCGGTTCAACCATGTAATTATTTAAATATCTATGAATGCAGTTTAAATTGTTTTTTAAATTAAAATAATGTCTTCTTTCAGTAAAATGTTCCATCTACAATATTTAAGGTACTTTCCCTCCATGTGGCATAGCCGTGGGACGCCCTGTAGTATCAAGCGGATATCCAGAGATAGAGCACCCTAAGGGGTACTTACCCGAATCACGCCCATGTATGACAGGAAACGCCATGTTTAAAAGGCCCTTTCCATAATAATTAAAGGTACCTTAAAAACGCCTAAAAATTACGGAAAAGTTTTTAGTAAGTAGTAAGCCGATTTCTTTTTAATGTTTGTTAGCTCAGAACTTTTTTCTACGTGAACTGATTTAGACGATTCTTTTTTTGTTTGAAAGGGTATGCTTCATAAATAGTCTCATTAAAAAATGGTGAAAATCTGATGAAGAACTTCGGAGATGGAGAACGGAACTCCTCAACGGACGGCAGCAAATCACTCGGAAAGAGTGCAATACGTAGCTCAATACCAGTGTACCTTTGCACCAGTGTAGTACTTTTTTTTATTTTCTTTTTTTTTATATTTATCATTCAATAGAATTCCTCTTCCTCTAGTCCTAGAGTCCCTCTGGATCGGGTCCCGCCGTACCTCCGCCGAAGACCCTTTGGGCTACCGCTGGCTGAGCGGAGTGCCTCTACGGAGGAGCGCCTCCGACATACTGCACGGGGAGGACTCCTATACCGCGCAGGGGAGGCGCTACCCCATCGTGAGTAGCATATAGACCCTAGGCAGCTCTGGGCTACCGCTGGCTGAGCAGGGTGCAGCTACGGAGGAGCGCCTCCGACATACTGCACGGGGAGGACTCCTACACCGCGCAGGGGAGGCGCTACCCCATCGTGAGTAGCACCTACACCCTGGGCAGCTCTGGGCTACCGCTGGCTGAGCGGAGTGCCTCTACGGAGGAGCGCCTCCGACATACTGCACGGGGAGGACTCCTACACCGCGCAGGGCAGGCGCTACCCCATCGTGAGTAGGGTTGGGGATTGGGTTCAAGGCCCCCCCCCCCCCCAAACCAAAATCCTGGATCCGCCACTGGTGAGTAGCAACTAGACGCTGGGCTGCCGAGAAGCAACAAACTTCAATAAAAAAAAAACGCTGAGTGAATCGGACTCACGCCAGGGAGAATTCTAAGCGGTGCCCACCCCCGCCGTCGCTCCGAGCTTCGTTCTCCACGGGACTCGGCCCTCGGCTTCGTTAAACGGAGCTCGGCCTTCGGCTTTACTACTGCTTTTTTGTAAATATTTGCCGTGCGTTAGGAATTGCAAAACTTATGAAAAGGGCAGCCGGTAACCTTTTACGTGAATTAAACCGTTACGGGCACCGAACTAAATCCCATAAAAACCAATCGCGATTCGACCCGTTTCGAATACAATAAATCCCATAGAATCCGCATTACGTATAAAATCACAATAAAAACTTGTTTCCACAGAAACAAATGATATCAGCAATAGAACAGCCCCTCTACCCTTGACGCATGTTTCCAATGCGGCCGCAATATGGCGCAATTTACAAAATTTAATATTTTACAAATTAAGACGCATTTTGTGGTTTTATTGAATAAAACCGCCTTACCTTTGAATAAACATTACAAAATATTTAAAATCAAAGCCTTACTATGCGAATTCAAAGAGAAATTAATTTTTAAACTTTTTCAATTGGATCGCAATAGCGTCAAGGGTAGAGGGGCAGTACGAAACATCATTTCTACCATACGTCTAATATTCGAATGTCAACCTTATTGCATTAGTGTACAGTTTTGCTTTAATTGCATGGACTACGAGCAAATAAGCTCCCAAAGGCAGTTTGGGCATCTATTTTTCCAGACACATTTCAGAGTTCTATGTTGTATCTAGTTTTATCCGTGATCGAAGATTACGGGCGACTGCACTACATTGGCCTCGACCAAATTACCTATAATGCAAAATTTGTTCATCATATTTTGTTTGTTTCTCGGCTGCCATCTTGGTATTCGCATCGATGGACCCTCGGCCGATCGATGGCGAGGGACCATGGGAGGTGGCGCGAGGGGAATAAGGCGTATACCCAACAGTGGGCAGAGGTGGCTGATGATGATGATGATCTTGATATCCTGCAGTTTCGCACCCACCTAGTATAAGTGCATTTGTGCTAGTAGACGCTCTGTATAAACCATCTCATTACGTAGTTTTTGTACCCCCACTACTTCTGTTTCTACCATTACTTATCGGTAGAGCGTCACGAGTTATGAGCGCTCGACGAAAGTGGTGGGGGATATCTGCGCATACAATCGCCTTCTGTCTACCATACAAAATGACTTCTACGCATACAAGGTTAGCGCTCATAACTCGTGACGCTACCTGTACTAAAATTCTGCTTACAGTGGGTGAACAGAACGCACGTGCCTGTGCCAGACGGTGGGGCTGACTGCGTGGCCATTGATCGAGTGTACCATGACAAGCCAGTCTTCCTGGACTTGCCTTGCAACCTTGAGAGAGGATTCGTTTGTGAACGAGGTAAGGTTTTGGCAGGGTTTTGGGATACCTGCGAACAGCCTGCGAAGAACTCCTCGCATTATTGGTACGAACTCGAAATCAAACTAGGCTATACGCCTACCATTGAGTTTAACCGTCTTATACAGGTTGTGGTTTTGTAAAATGACACCCGACTCAGAGGTGATAATTTACACACATAAACACACCCTTATACATAAAATGATGTTAATTAAAAGTTATTAATAGATTTTTACACTTAAACTTTAGGAACATAGGTATGCTTGAATTCGCCTTACAGGGATCTGGCTCAGCATAAAGTTACTGGCTGGTATAGGTACCTATCTACTGCCAGATCCTTGTTTACTTATTTTCTAAAATTAGAACTAAAACTAATAACACCGACAAAATACAAGTCTTCTTTTTCTTCGTCGTTGCACTCTTGTCAAAGCGGTTGTGGTACATACATATGTAGTACTCGTATCATCATCAGTGGCTGATGTTGCGCGCCTTACGATGCCACGCCATTACTCTCGGTCAAAGGTTTCACGGGTGCATTCAAGTATTTTACCCACAGTGGTCCTGATTTGGTCAGTCCATCGCGTGGGTGGTTTTCCCCGAGTTCTAGTGCCCTCCAATACAAGTCAAGTCAATAAATATAATAATAATTCATTTATTTTCAGATAATAATAATCCATAGTTTTGTTAGTACAACTTAATAATAACTGTTAGTAATACTTGTTTTGTTTGGTAATAATTTTGCACCAGTGTGCATATAGCGGACCGTCATACCGGCCTGCGATTTGGCTCAGGATGCTATCGCGGCTGGCGCGCAGCCTGCAGAGCGTCGCTGCGCAGCGCTTCCGCAATACTGTGAAGAAGCAATCAATGCGCGCCGCAGCGAACATGCCTGACGCGCTGCAGTTGCGCCCCAATACAAGTACAATACAAATACAAGTCAGTTAAACCGTGAAATAGAAAATCTATACTATCGTCTCCCCACCAGATGCCCAGGTGCAAGTCCCGGTCCGTGAGCAGAAGATCGTACGCTGCAAGGCGGGGCTCTACCACGTCTTCACTGGTCTGATGTCCTGGGAACAAGCTGCCGCGCACTGCGTCCTCAACAAGATGACGTAACCACTTTTTGTTTTTTCTAAAGCACTAACCCGTGCTAGGGAATAATTTAAACATTTATAATAAGTTGAAAAAACTCACTCGGGACAGGACTTGAACCCGCAACCTTCCGCATACCGTGCAGGCGCTCTACCAATTGAGCTACCGAGTCAAGTAACTGTCGATGCGAATTTCTTTAACTAGTCTCCGTCAGCTGGGAAGATAGGTATGCTTGAAGACAGTTACTTGACTCGGTAGCTCAATTGGTAGAGCGCCTGCACGGTATGCGGAAGGTTGCGGGTTCAAGTCCTGTCCCGAGTGAATTTTTTCAACTTATTATAAATGCTTAAAAAAAAAGATGACGTAAGTTCACCGGCTAGTTCAGGGGTCGGCAACCTTTTGAGACTAAAAACTAAAAAACTAAGGCCTTTGCATCTACGTAATGAGATGATTTATACATCGTCCAGTGGAACCTTCACCTAGATGGGTGAAGAGACCACTCGGCGCTGCGGGACATTGTTTTTAGATAGAATAGGCTTGCCCAGCACCTATACCATCCTGACAGCTTAGTCGGCCTAGCCCACAGGAAAGACAAAGTCAATACGTGTGGAGCCAACTAAGCAACTAAAATGTTCGTTTCAATATTATCTTTTTTATATCATATCGAAAATTCACCGATGGAGATACCCTTCGATACAAATAGAGCAAACGCGCGCGCTTTACTCTTATTTTGGAGGGAACATAATTATATGACCCCCGAATGATAATTTACAGCTCTCCATGTATTACACTTATTATATTAAAAATTTTTGCTCACGGAACTGAAGAGGCGAAACTTATATCGAAATAGCCGCACGTGGGTCGCGAGCCGCAGGTTGCCGACCCCTGGGCTAGTTTCAGACCTCATTTGGGAGACCTCATTTTTGGGGTTATAACTTTGACCGCTATGTGTGTCTGGCTGTGTCGGTAGCCCTACGGGTGAACCGATTTGGATGCAGTTTTTTTTTATTGAAAGCAGGTTTTCTAGCGAGTATTCTTAGATAAGTTTTATCAAAATCGTTTCAGCTATTTATGAGATATGCTAATTTGAAGCTAAAATGTCTTTTTTATTTAGTTTTTATTTTATTTTTTTATTAAGTAGTTAATGTTCACAAGTTTGCTTGCCCTATTAGTTATTTTCTGCCAAAGCGCATTACCTCGCCCCACGCTGTTCTATGGATAAAGATTAATAAAGCTTAATAATGAAGGGATTTAAACGGAAAAATGTATTTCAGACTGGCGAACGTGGCAACACTGCGCTGTCTCCGGAAACTAGGAATGACCATGCTGAAATCTAGACCCAGTAAGTATCAATGAGGCCTACTGTTTAAGTGCTCACTAGTTGGCGCCACTGTCGAGTAACGAGTAAGGCCATGAAGTGTACTTTTTGGCCAAGTGTGAAATCTCGAGAAAAAAAACTAAATAACTCTAACACCAGGGGTGGCCACTACTTCATATGATTACCTACCTACCCTACTATAGTGATGGGTCAATTCACAGCCTTCTTATAAAGAAGGCTGTGGTCAATTTCATCAGACAAATTATTACCTTATGGTGGCACTTTTTATTTATGGTTTTTACAAGTCTATGTTCTTACTGTGTACTGTTATGTAGTGGAGTAATCAACACCTAGGTAACTGTAGTGCAGTAAGAACATAATTTTCTCTGAAAACCCTCAAATAAAAAGTGGCACCAAAATTAGGTAATAATTTATCTGATGAAATTGACCCTGCTTTATAGTTATAGAGCGAGCCCAAAAGACTCGGAAATAGAGTCTACTTTGTTTCAACCGCCCATCGCCTGCTTCCCCCAAGGTATCGAGAACGCATGGGTCGGCGCGCGGGGCGAACAGGGCACCTGGCAGTGGGTCGACAGCGGGGTCAGCATCTTCGCCCCGTCGCCCTTTCTGGACACGAACCCGGCCAAGTGGCCCCCTCTAAGGTACCTAATATTGCAAAAAAAAATTAAGTTTGTATGGCTTCTAAACATTCACCTCTGCGCAAGATATGTGGAGGTCTAAGGGTGGTATTCCTGAACTATACTTAAACTCAGTTCAAAGATCTCTGTTTAAACTTAGTTTAAAGTGAGATCAATTTTGAACTTACTTTAAACTGAGTTCAAAATTGATCTCTGTTTAAAAGTAAGATCAATTTAGAACTTTAAACTGATATTATTATTATTCGAATCGAATCCAATCGAATCGAATCGAATCGGCTATTGCTAGATTCATGGCATGTACTCTAAGAAAAGGACTCGACAAGATCTACCCGATTCAAGTATCAAAACCCGGATCTAGGATTTTTCCGAAGGGGGGCATAATCTTGTCATAGGCGCCCCTCCTCAGAATTTGAGACTAATCAATCAATCAAAAAAGTTAAAACCGTTGTAAAGTTTCACTTTTTTTTTGCTAAAACCCTTGTATAAAAAAGGGAAATTATAAGTCAAGCCACAAAGTTTTTTTTTGGCCACGTGATCAAACTTCTCATTTTATAAGTAAGCCACGGGAAAATAAGATAGCTTCTAATAAACTAATTCGCCTTTTTTACATCGCCAACTAAATATTCCAAAGAAAGCGTCAAGTAAAGTTCAACAATTATTTTAACTTGTCCACTGATTTATCTATTGCAACCTAATTTACTAACTCAGCCACGGATTTTACAACTCATCACCATTATACGTTTTACAGCTTCAAAATAAGCTCCTCAAAAAAATAAAATTCAAGCTTCAATAGACAACCTCATATATTATAACTTAGCATGTAAATTAATACATCATATTCTTTTATTGTGAAAAAAGCCACTATACGTTTTAGGACTCGACAGCGACCAGCCATTTGCACCAATCAGAGAGCGCCATTCGATTCACGTACTGACGAGTAGTCACGTGTATTTGTGACTACGTATCAGTTGCGTTTTTTTTACTAAATCTACTTCCAGAAAAATGCTCCTATCAAAATAAAAAAAATACAGGCGCCTTTTTTTCCTCGTTCCGAACATGTATGTAACTTAATTTTGGCAAAAATGTCAGATGCGTCTTTTTTTGTTATGACGGCAGTATATCTATATTAAATACGATACGTAAAATGAAGGTATTTCAAAGTACACGAATTGATTTAAAAAAAAAGTATTTTATTTTGTTTCTCTTCAATAGTTCCAGGGTATTTTAGTGGCCATAATTTACTATTTGATGTCAATTTTTGGTAAATTTTTACGATCAATTAATGTAGGTCGAGATAAATTTTAAACGTACTGAGTAGGTACTGAGTTATAAAATTAGAAGCTAATTGAACATTTTTTTGGTGTCATATATTAATATTTTAGAAGTTTACTGCTTGAATGCATATTACAAATTTAGATGCCAAAAAATAACCACGATGCTGAGTTGTATTTAGAGTGTCTTACATACAAGTTATCTAGTGGCTAAGATAGTATTATTTAGATGCGCGTTAATTGTGGCTGACTTAGTAATTTAGAAGGCAATGTAGATATTTAGAGGCGTATACCTAATGCTATTAAAAAGAAGTCTGATAAATTACAACCCTATAAAAAATACTAGTTCACCGTCTGAAAGTTAGTTCGAAACCATGCTTATTAATATTGATCCGAGTAAGAAAAGGCGCCCAATAAAAGAAAAAATCACTTTAGGTGATTGCTTGAATTTACCCCCCCTAGATCCGGGGCTGATTTTGGCGCCCCCTGAAACTGCCACCCGGGGCGGGTGCCCCGGTTTGCCCCACCCTGGATCCAGGGCTGGTCTTGCCACCTACGCTTTCGCTTAGGATTTGAGCAAACCCATTTCTCCATTGGTCCATTTCTCGACATTCTATATGTAGTAGAACATCGGGATGATGATGAAAAATATGGTGATCTAATAGTACGAAACCTTCAACAGAGACAGGGCGTCTTTAAAGCCCAACGGCTGCCTGCAACTGGACAGGCACGCGGCGCACCCGCCGGTGTTCCTCGAGGCACGCTGCGAACGGAAGATGCAATTCATTTGCTACGAAGGTAGTGCCCTGGGTAGAAAACACTACAGGTTACAGGACCTAGAGTGGTGCAAGGCTCGGAATCAGAACCTGTTAACGATTAGCCTGCTTTTTAACCCCCGACCAAAAACGAGAGGTGTTCTCCTATATAAGTTTGACCGCTACGTTTGTCTGTCTGTTAGGGTGTGTTTGTGTGTGTGTTTGTGTGTGTGTGTGTGTGTGTGTGTGTGTGTGTGTGTGTGAGAGAGGGTGTGTTTGTGTGTGTGCGGTTGTGTCTGTCTGTATGTGTCTGTGGCACCGTAGCGGGTGAACTGATTCGGATGAGGTACCTATGCGGTTTTTTTAAATTTGATATCAGCCCCTCTACCCTTGACGCCTTTATCCAATACGGCCGCAATATGGCGCAATTTACAAAATTTAATATTTTACAAATTAAGACGCGTTTTGTGTTTTTATTGATAAAACAGCCTTACCTTTGAATAAACATTACAAAGTATTTAAAATCAAAGCATTACTATGCGAATTCAAAGAGAAATTAAATTTAAAACTTTTTCAATTTGATCGCAATAGCGTCAAGGGTAACCCCCCAGGTTTTCTAGATAGGTACGTTTGATTCAAATCTTATTTGAAGCTAAAATGTCGGGGGTATTAAAAAAATATCGTACTTTTAATTGCTATTAACCGGTTTATTCTGCGCGCCATTGGATAGCGAAGAAACAGAGGTAAGTAGCACGATCAAAGCAATGATTTAATTTATACGTATTATTTTTAGCAATGTACGACATTTAAGTGCTTGCTTAGCGAATTTCTCAAATCAGAAACAGGCAGAAAGTGTCTGTTCAAGTATAGGAATAGTTACCTACCTACTTAAATATCAAGTTGATTCTCGTGCTGAAAAATATAAAACTTACTAAGGTAGTTTTGTTTCAAAGTTGTCAAGTTCTATCAGTAAATCTTTTTCTTTTAGTTCCGTCTCCTATCCAAATAAGATTATTGATAATCGGCCAAATTGGCTACATAATTTAAAAAAAAACTATTAAAAGGTTAAAAATGATACGAACGTTAGGATGTTAAGGGTGGACGATAGCGACGTGGCGGGAAATTCAAAATTTTCACAGTTTTTTACATTTTGTAGCTAAATTGAGCTATTTTTGTTCAGCCATTTTTCGTTCGCGGCAATAAAACAGTATTTTCATCTCCCATGCTCGGAAAGTTTGCTGTTACTAGCAACTTACAACCGTGTAAAACCCGAATTTAACCAATCTGCATTTTTGTGCGCTTCGAAATTTAAACGCCCTTGTTCTGCACGCCCCATGATGTAAAAAAAGAAAAAACACTGGCCGTTTCACTAGATGCCATATAATTTCATAAAAGCATCAGAAAGAAGAGCCTCGTTTAGACGCGACTCTCCACGACAGTGCCCATTTTCTATACAAAACTGTGAATGCAAATGAGGCATAGACATCTAAAGTCATGGAATAGAACATTCAGAAACGCGGTTTCTTCTTACAGTCTTTTTAATATTTTGTACACTATACATATTTATTTTTAATTACAGTACATAAAAAAAATGCTCCGCTTCTGTTTTATCAATTAGATAATTATGGGTTGGTTTGTTAAATACATTTTTTCAACCGATATAATTGAATTTACTTTTTAACTCTAGAAATTTTAAATTTATATGGTAAAAGTTCAGAATGCACCCGGAAAAAAAAACATTCTTTTAATTTTCATTATTTTTGTGTCTGGATAAATAAACTTCAGGAAATTATTAATAAAACGAATGGTTTTAATACCAACGAAGCTGAAAACTTTAGTGCGGCAGCCGTAACTACAGTAAATTATGCTTTTAAAAGGAACTTATTTGACTCACCTGTTTTGACTGTAAGTAGTTGTCTACTTTGTTTGTCCCGCTTGGCTAACAAAGTGATTTCCTCGCTTCTGTGAGATGAAAAGTTTTGTGTTTCGCACGAATGCAATATTATTTGCGTCTCGTGCTTCTGAATACCTCGCTACGCTCAGGTTTCTTTTTTTGAACCACTCGCTACGCTCGTGGCTCAATTTTAGAAACCTTCGCTAGCTCGGTATTCATTACAAGCACTCGCCGCAAACAATAATTTTGCATTCTTGCATAACAAATAACTATTATTTCATTATTGTAAACAAGAGAACAACAATAATTCAGCTGATTAATCTGATTATGTGTTCTGGTCTACGAAGCAGTGGCACTGCCCAAAAAACTTGTCGTAGACCAGAACACATAATCGGCTGAATTATTGTTGTTCTGTTGTTAACACTAATGAAAAGAATACTATGTTATTGCCGCGAACGAAAGATAGCTGAACAAAAATAGCTCAGTTTAGCTACAACATGTAAAAAATTGTGAAAATTTTGAATTTCCCGCCACGCTGCTATCTTCCAGCCTTAATAATTCATCCTAATTTCTGTAAAATTTTGCCAGGTGCCCAGGCGTTGCGCTCTCAGTCCACTCCACCGAACGACGACAACTATTACTATATACTGGTGCGTCAGCCACTGTATTGGCAGCATGCTTACGAGAACTGTCTGAAGATGAACGGGACTCTAGCCTTTATTGACAACAACGATGTGCTGACACAGCTTCTCTTGGTCATGGGGGAGAATAAGGACGAGCGTGAGTTCAAAGTTGCAGGAAAATATACATTTTGGATAGCCAGTGTTTTTTTTTCTAGGTTTTAGGCTCTATCAAGCCATGACGTTGAAAATAATGAGCCGTTTTAAAAGAATAAATGCAAAGCAGTTCATAGATGGCGCTTACAGGTGTGGCCATAGACGGCTGCCAAAATTAATTTGTGCTAAGCCACAGCCTTTTTTATCTCTCAGAAGGCTGTGGCTAAGCCAAATTTGACAGCCGTATTCCGGTTATTCTATGGCCACGCCTGTAAACGATTTTATGAACTGCTTGAGTTTGTTCTTTGAAAACGGCTCATTGTATGTAAACGCTATTTATGAAATGCTTGAGTTTGTTCTTTGAAAAGGGCTCATTGTAGAGCCACGTCCATAAACTGAAGCGCCCTTATCTAGCGACACAGAGAAGATAAAATTTATTTTCTAAGACTGATTTTGTATGTAACCTTAAGGGTGTTTCAGAAATGTCCTGTGCCTGTGACACTGACAAGCAATATGTACCATCGGACCAAATGCGAAATCTCGAAAAAAATACCTATCAGCTGTTCCATACTAAAATCCGATCCCTCGTACCAAATGTATGGAGCAACGATATTTTTCGATATTTCCCACTTGGCTCCATAGTAAAAGTTGCTTGCATTGACGAGCTAAGCGACCCCTTCCAGTGTCACGGGACCCTGTATAATATTTTCTTTCAGCTATCTCGCACATTTGGCTCTCCGGACGATTAAATATGACGAGAGATTTAACAACAGACTCTGTTACCTACGTTTGGTACAACCCGAGCAACGCGAAAGAAATCCCGCGCACAAAATATGGCGATACCATTGGTAGTGAAACTTTCGTAAGTGAGCTTTTGCGAAAATTATCGGCTTCAATGAAAACTCAGAAAATACATAGCGGATAATTAGTTCTGCGAATATTATCGCATCTCACTTTTTTTTATCGCTACTGTATGCAATTTAGCGCCACCTAACGTCTAATAGCAACTACTTTTAGTTCCTAAGTTAAACAATAGATGGCAGTTTAAATATCGAAGTGCTGCCATCTAACGCCAGGTAGCTACTTATGATAACAAAGCACTAATATAGATGGCGCTGTTTTGAACTTCGTTAGCTGCCATCTAGCGTATATTGTATGTATATTGTATGTAACAGAATGTATATTGTAGTTACTTTTTGAAACAATAGATGGCGCTATTTTATTAGTTTACTGCCATAGCGTTGAAGTGACTTTACTTTTAGTTCTAAAATCTAAACATAGATGGCATGAGATTGAAAATAATATTAATAGCAATTTAATAATAAATTTGTATTACCCAAAGACGGCGCCATGGCTTGAAGATGACGCCAGCATCGACAACCCTTGCATGAATCTTGACAGACAGGACCACCTCAGTGGTTTGATCTACGGCCTGCCTTGCAATACCCCGCAATATTCCATTTGTATGATTGGTAAGTAAACAAGAGTATCAACGTTTCAACTACCCCAGCCTCTCTACCTTTGACGCATTTTTTTCCGGTCCAGAACCATGGTTACACTGATTTGTCACACAAGTGTAACTACTGAGCATACATGCCCTATGGTCACATTAAAATTAAAAAGAGGCAATATAGGCAATTTACAAAATTAAATATTTTTCACGAAATAAGACGCATTTTATATTTTTTTGTACAAACAGCCTTAACTTTGAATATACATTACAAAGTATACAAAATGAAAACATGACTTGTGAATTCAAAGACATTTTAATTTAAAAACTTCGTCAATATGAACGCGATAACGTCAAGGGTAACCTCCAGCAGTCTTGCCAAAAAATTATCAGTAGGTATAATCAGCCCTTTTAGGCCCAATTCTGCTGTAAAAAACAGTTGAGGCTGTAAACAAAAACTACTACTACTCCGCATTAACTCTGAAGTTGCTCTGAACATCAACAAATCCATCTTTTGTTGGTAAATTATGCAAGTTTATATGAGACATCCAGCCAAATCCCTTCTTTGTCCACAGAAAAAGTGTCAGCAAGACCAACTGAACCAAGCGTCATGACTCCACCGCCGAAGCCACCTGCTCCAGCTACAGAGGCTGTGGTCAATGCGGAAGAAGCCAGACTAAATGAGAAGCGTTAATTTAGTAAATTGACATTTATTTGCCTTAGAAACTAGATTGTACCGTAGAAACTATTTTGTACCCAAAAACTTTCATAATTAAACGGACACATTATAAGAATAAGCTGTGTCATTAAAGAAAACATAGGATGGACTTCAAAACTAGCGTTGTCCCACTTTGATAGTCTTCTTTAAAGCGAGAGGGTGACTGATTTGAAGTTCATCCTAAATGTTTTGCTAAAGCATTAACTTTGTTGTGGTTGTTGTTTTCCAGTGGTTTTAGGGTTAGCAAACAAGTGACGGGATATGGATTTTTCATGCCACAAAATCTCTGTTGATAAGTACTCATGGAATGAGAAGCTGGCCAAAACTTTTACAGACTTGCTCATGTTATTTTTTCATGAATATCAGAAGAGAACGCTGTAAAAGGATACTTCTAAAAAGTAACTCATGATCGTAACTTCCTTATTTTCGATTTTTTATAGTTTTTATCGCGTCGATCCATTCGTTGTTAATTTTGTCTAGCTGTTGGCAGTTTTCATGTACACTTCGAAGATTGCTCTTGAATGTCTGCAAATGCTCCAAATACGTCCTCAGGGCTCTATTGAGAGTTCTCACAGAGTCTATTTCTAGTGCAAGTTCAGAGGTTTCTTTCTGTAAGTCAAAGAATATTTTATGAAACAACGAAACAACAAAAGTATTGTCTAAAAAACTAAACTAAACAACAGATTATTCTAATAATCTACTTACTTCTCGCTTGGATGAGGTAACTGAATTGCTCGACATATTGATGATTGTTCTTTATTTCTGGGTGTGTTTTCTAACTTTATTCAGTGTGTTTATCGAATAAAACGTGAAAATAAATAAGATTAACTTATTTTTCAATTTTCTTCTCACCGTTATTTTTGTTTTGACTTGTTTTGTTTGACGTGACGTTCTTTTTTTTATTTGCGTTTTATTTCATGCATCACAAAAAGTTAACTTTGCTCATTAGACAGAAAAAAATACAATCGAAGCATGTCTGCTTATTTTCATACAAATATTTGCTATCTTCGATTCTATCCAAATTTTCAGGATAAATTCAGTTGAATTTTCAATCAAGCTGAAAATTAATCACTACCCGGGAGTATCAAAACGCATGCGCAGAACGAAAGCGCCACCTCGAGTGAAAAAGACGAAACATCAAAAAGAGTCGCCGCCATTTTGACATTTGTTTGGCTTCTGTGTCCTAAAAGTGAAAATATCATGTAAATTCGTGAACAGTGCTCGTTTGTCTCGATATTCCGCGTTGGATATCAAGAAACCATGTCCGCGGATATAATTAAATAACTTCCAGGCGCGATCGCGCTAGTTTAACAGCGTGCCGATCAATAATGTGATCATGCCGCTTTTTTTATTTCCGCATCTCTTATTTTAGTTAATTTAGGGATATTGGGCCGTAGAAATCATTAGATAGCTCTAATGTACGTTAAATTTATCTCCTAGTGCTACAAATATGCTATTAAGTTAGTAAAAGTGATAAAAATCGTTGTGTAAAAAAGGCGCGAAGTGTATCCTTTGCCGCGCTGATATTTTGGACTAAAATAACTCCGTAATGTTTGTTTGGAACAAAGAAGTGTAAAGCCGTCGAATGTTCGCCGAGGCTGGCATCGTTTTCGGTCTGGTTTCGTATGGAACTAACTGTTGCTGCATTATTCGAGCGGTGGATTAGAGGCATTATTACATGTAAGTACGTATACATCTGTGTTACTTTGGCCTTAGGCGCCGAACAAAAGGAAACCTATTAGAAAGAAAGACAACTTGAGAAGTTAACCCGGTTTAAGGAACTGTCATACCAGGTCAACTTTTCCTGACCTTCCACCATAATGCAGCCATGTCCATATCCTAGTAAGTAGTTACAGTACTTGATAAAAGTAAATGATAAATGGTATCTACATGTAGTAACAACAGTTTTCTCTTAGCTTATATCTGAGGGCAATAAGACTACTTGTTATATTTTACTTTTCTGTATTGTTCACAAAATAAAGTCCCCTGTTCCAAAGAGACAGGGTTTAAGACTAGTTTAGGCTTGTCCATTCTCTTGTTTTGTTCTGCCTTTCATCCCGTGTACCATCCTGACAGCTTAGTCAGCCTAGCCCACAGGAAAGATAGGTGCTGGGCAAGCCTACCCCATCTAAAAACAATTTCCCAGGCACTGCCGCGCCGAGTGGTCTCTTCATCCATCTAGTGTGAGTGTAGGTGCCACTGGACGCTGTATAAATCATCTCATTATGTAGCTGCAGAGGCCTTAGTTTTTTTTCATCCTGTGTAGCAAAAAAAGCACAAATGACTTGCGAATGTCTAATACTTATGAAACAACTCAAACGTTCCAGGTCAAGTTGCCATCTGATCCTGAAATGCGGTTAAGAAGCAGAAAGAGGGAGCGGCCCCTCCAGGCAAAGACTACCTACCAAAAAAATAATAGTAAGACTACCAAAATAACCAAACTGAAAACTACCCCGTTGCTGGCCAAACGTTTGGGCAAAGCGTCCAAGACCACTTGGACCAAGACGCTGAAATGTGAATCCAAGAATGTCTCGTTCGAGGCCAAATACTGCATCACTCGGTCGCAAACCAATTTGAAAACTCGTCCCGTAAGAACGAAAGTTATTAAAACCATGGAGAAACCAATTGAAACCCCCAAGGGTAAAAACCTACATAAAGAAGACGGACGGACTAAGAAGCCAATATTCCAAACCGTTGTACGTAGCTGCAATAAGGATCCGGTTTCATCAACAACTTCTATGAAGCTCGACAAGAAAACTCAGAATGAAAAGGTGACCACCACAACAACGAAAACCAAGCCGAAGGAGATACGTAACACCAAGAGTGTGCAACTCCGTGTCAGTTCCTTGAACCGTGAACTGCGTTGCAAAACTGAAGTTCTGTCATCTGACCGAATGAGTTCTCCGCGCAAGACCAGACGTCTCGACAAGACCGACAAGTCTGCGTCGTTGAACAGTTCACCGATTCGCAAAGTTCGCCAGATCGGTCTGCCCTCCACCAAAATGACCAAGACCACTGTCTCATCCACCAATGAGTCACCGAAGAAGAAAACCAAGCCAAAACCGGCAACAGTGCCAACACCGGACCAACCGAACTGGACTTCAGTGGACAACGACATAACTATGTACGAAGCTCACACAACTATGTTTGTTGAGCTAGGCTACACTCCCAAGACCAGTGACGACTCAGATTCTGACGTGCACGTGGAGACGACAGACTTGTGTCTTCCGAATGACTGTCTGAATGACTTCATGGCCATCGCGGACTGTGGGCTGATTGATAGCGGTTTGGCCCAGGATGACGCGGACATACATTTTTTGGCTGATAAGGCTGCAAGGGTGATGACAGCTGCCGAAGATGACGAGACAAAGAATGTAAGTACATTATATTATGACAATTTGTTTTAAAAAAAGGGGTTTTTATTTTTTATACAGGGTGTTGATTTGGTCAGTGTCATCTGACTCAAGGAAGATGCTTTTTAGTAATGCTTGAAACTTAAAATAAGTTATAATTTTTTTATAAATGATTTTTGATTCACAAATTAATCCTAGGTAATCCTTGTCCAATTTGTTCTAATATAACCGCGACGTGCGGACCCCCCGTCTTCTCAAAGCGCGCGCGCGATGTGACGCCCGAAATTGCGAGTGCGGGCCGCAAGCGATGGTATAATAGACCGCTGGATACATTTCAAGTAGTTCAACTGGCGAAACCACTGTATTTTATTTACTTATTGTAAATTATTTTTGAATAAAATTTATCTTATCTTAAGTGTTTATCACTGACAACAACAACATTTCCAGGTGTCAACATCCCGCAGCAACTCCACGGAGAAGCGTGCCCAGGCGAGCAAGCGGCGCAAGTCCAGCAACGACCTCGAGATGTACCAGCCCACCTCCACCACGGACGACCTGGACAGCTGCACCGACTTCCTCCTAGCGGGAGAGAAGTATGTGCAGGTGTGTAACCACTTTACTTATTCTCTGTCTGAGCAAGTTTACCAATGACCTCAAGATGTACCAGCCCACCTCCACAACGGACGACCCTACACGCACGTGCATGTATTGCACTTTGTCCGCGCAATACCTCGTCTCGCCTGGCAGTATACGCAGGCAAAGTGCAACCTTATTACTGTACTAATAAGGTAATAAGAGCGCACCGCGGAAATGTTGTCCGCCATAGTCCCTCGTCTGCACTGGCTCTAAAAAAATCGTCACGGTTTTTTACCGGGCCGGTAATATTTTTAATATTATTTATTTCTTATGGAAGATTTACAGCCTTATGGTAACAATGGTTTTACAGTATAATAACTTAGTGACAATTACAAAAAGGAGAAAAAAACATTAAAACTAACATGCAAGAAAAAACTGAATACCTGATTACCTACTTACTACAATACAATTTGTTGTTGTGGTAAGGAAACCGTTGCGGTGGACAAGTGCCCTAACACCCGCATTTCTCTCCCAACAGCCCGACTTTGTCACAATGTTGGAGCAAGACGGCTACGTTCGCGACTCGGAGTGCGAAATATCCTCCACCTGCCACGAGACCAGCGCTGAAGGAGCCATAGAAAGCTTGGAGGCGCTCTCGGCGAGGGCTCCGGGCACTGGTTTCCTGCACGAGATCAGCCAGAGCTTGGCGGCCGAGGCGGCCAGCTGGGTGAGTGACGTCACGGATCCTGCATCGCGCCAGCAAAATGTTTTTCGGAGTTAGCATAAATAGAGCCCCTCAACTTTGAGACTGGAAGTACTCTAGGACCTAGAGTCAAGGTCATCTGACTGGCTCATTAGCTTGCATGCTCGAGTAAGGCTTTAGTTGCCGGTCTAAATATCAATTTCTCGCGTTGATGCATTGATTTTATTGACAGTATCTGAAATAATGCCTTGCAAACTAAAGCACTGACCAAGAGGCACTAAATCAGGGTGAAAGTAGCTATAGAAATGGTCAAACGACACATATCCAGTGTAGAAGAAGCATAGAATATAGATAGCTTAGAGGCCACTCTCGCATGAGCTAGCGGGCAGTGGTTTCCTCCACGAGATCAAACAGAGCTTGGCGGCCGAGGCGGCCAGCTGGATGAGTTGAGAAATTTGCTAAATAAATACTCAAGTATCGTTCTATCACGTTCTTCTGTGAGAAATCTGCAGGGTCAGAACGATACCTAAGTGCTTGCTTAACGAATTTCTCAATGCAGAAATCGGCAGATAGTAGCTTCACTTAGATAAATATAATCATAACCATAACGTTTATTGCTTCAAGTGGTAGTTTTACAATATTTTGAGATGTTACAATAATTATAGTCCCATGACATGAGCCCAGGGGGGTTACCCTTGACGCCACTGCGTTCATATTAACAAAGTTATAAAATTAATTTCTCTTTTACAACGCATAGTCATCCTTTGCTTCGTAATGTTTATTCAAAGGTCATATTTTTCTATTTTCTACAATACCAATATAAAATGAGTCTTAATTCTTGAAATATTGAATTTTGTAAATTCCACCATATTGATAAAAATGCGTCAAGGGTAGAGGGTCTGTAAGGGTACTGCAATTCAAATTCAAATGTGATGTTGGTTGTTGTTGCAGAATGGCACCGATATCGGTGCTGATGAAGCGTCGCTGGCCTGTCATGATGAGCAGACCCCTTCCGATCTTGAGGTAAGAAGAAAAAAAAAAGATTATTTACCAATTTTATTTTTATTTATTTTTTAATTTTTAATGTGAATAATATAACTCGATATTCTGTGAATATTTCATGCCTCTACCTGTTGCCGTTATCAATACCGAGCAAAATCGAGCAAAAAAATTACGTTTGTTGTATGGGAGCCGCCTTAAAAATATTTATTTTATTCTGTTTTTAGAATTTGTTGTTCTAGAGGCAACAGAAATATCATCTGTGAAAATTTCAACTGTCTAACTATCACGGTTCATGAGATACAGCCTGGTGACAGACAGACAGACAGCGGAGTCTTAGTAATAGGGTCCTTTACCCTTTGGGCACGGAACCCTAAAAAACTTATTTAGTTTACTGTCTTTTTTCTATTCAATCACAGTTTTACTCACTTGTATTTTGTCGGTGTACCCGACTAGTTTCGGTTCTCATTCGGAGACCTTAATCATGGAGAACGAGATGGCCCTCGCGACGCCGTGGCTAGTCTTGAACTGCGTTTGATCTCATGCCCGGTTAACATTATTCCAGCGCTGGAATGCTACTGGAATAATGTAAACCGCTACTGGATTGCACTTTACTCATTCCAGTGCATTCCAGTATCGGTTCCAGCGCTGGAATAATGTATTATTCCAGTAGCATTCCAGCGCTGGAATAATGTAAACCGGGCCTCAGTTTACTGTCATTGTAGGAGGAGGCGGTGGATGTGATATCGTCATGCGGCGGTCGCGTCGACTGCGAGCAGATATCCTCCTGGGTCGACGCGTTCGATCCCTACTTGTTCATCAAACAGGTAACTATCTATCTAGAGAAGACTATTTTTAAAACAGGTATAGTCCGCGCGGGATGAGAATGGGATGCGACCTTTTGAAACTGAGACGCGCGCGGTAAGCAAACTCGCGTCGATGCAACCTTGTCAAAGTAAAATAAAGTATGTTTTCAATAATAATTGACTTTGACAAGGTTCCATCCCATTCTCATCGCGCGCGGACTATACCTATGAAGAAAATATTGTTTTGGCATACTCGAAAAACAAATAACCACACAATACCCCCCACAATTTTTTATTTGCGTTATTTTATATTTTTTTACAGAAAAAAAAATATGACCGATTTTTATGATTTGTTGGATTTGTCTCCGGCCTAAAAACATGAGAAATTATCACGAGAAAAAAAATTGTTGCGAAGTTGCAGGCAAAAGCTAGAAAAGCTTGAAGCTTTCTAGCTTCTTGAAGATTGAAATCAAATATTATTTTAACGATAAGACCGCCATCTGTACTTTTGGTTAAAAAAATCTTGTAAATATTTTTTTCTAGTGTAAAATCAAGAGTTCTCTATCTATCTAAGTTTTTGTTCTCAATATTTACTATTTTCCTCTACCAACAGTTGCCGCCCCTAGAGACGGTGGCGACGGGCGCACTGCGCGCGCGTTTTCCTGCGCTCCCTCTGAAGACGCGCACCAGTCCAGAGTTCAGCCTCGTAAGTACTAATGTATCCATCTGGGTTAAGGTTCGTGGCGGAAAATTCTAAATTTTCACAGATTTTTACATTTTGTAGCTAAAGTGAGCTATTTTTGATCAGCGATTTTTCGTTCGCGGCAATAAAATAGTATTCTTTTCATTATTGTGAACAACAGAACAACAATAATTCAGCTGATTATGTGTTCTGCCCCTCTACCCTTGACGCATGTTTCCAATGCGGCCGCAATATGGCGCAATTTACAAAATTTTATATTTTACAAATTAAGACGAATTTTGTGTTTTTATTGAATAAAATAGCCTTACCTTTGAATAAACATTACAAAGTATTTAAAATCAAAGCATTACTATGCGAATTCAAAGAGAAATTAATTTTTAAACTTTTTCAATTGGATCGCAATAGCGTCAAGGGTAACCCCCCTGGTCGAAGAAGCAGTGGCACTGCCCAAAAAACTCGTTGCTATCGTCCAACTTTAAAGCGTATCCATTGGGTTATTACTCTGTCTATACTGTATCCAAAAATAAAAGTCTTATTGTGTAAACAAACCACTTACCGGAAGAAAAATACGCATTCTCTGTGTAATCAGACACAACAGCTAGTAGATAATTATTGTAGCATCTGGGTAATCGCATGCAATACCATTATTTTTGTAATAATACGTCCATTTCATCGTAAAACTAATATTTTTTTTACAGAAAACCGAATTCTCTGTAACCTCAAACTTACAAGTGTCATTGCCATAAGTATCAGTTGTACCGACGGGAAACAAAAGTGCCCACGGCACAACCAGTTGAGCATAGCAGTTGTGCCTAGGGTCAGAGACGAAGTCTTCCATAAGTCGCCAAAAGGTACCAAACATTGTTTGCTAATGTGCTTTGTCTAAAACAATGTCCCAGGCACTGCAGCGCCGAGTGGTCTCTTAACACAGCACTATAGTAGTCTATGGTTACCCATTTCGCCATATTTGTTTACACAATAAGACTTTTATTTTTGGATACAGTATATCCCTAAAAATAACAAATATTTCTAAAGAAATTCAAGAAAAGAAAAAATACGCATCCCTTCATTTACTTCATTATCTTCCTGAAAAACCAATAAAATCTACATAAAAATAAATGATAAATTGTCCTGTCCATTGCAAGTTTATTCCATAGTTAAACATGATGGTTGTCCACAGGTTCTGGACCTCGACGAAACTCTAGTCCACTGCTCGCTGCAGGAGCTTCCAGACGCGAGCTTCCACTTTCCAGTACTCTTCCAAGATTGCCGCTATACGGTAAGCCTTCGAGCCTTTACAGCCACTAGGTGGGAACTTCACTCACACTCGAGATAAGGGGGGATTGGTATTTTTTCACGTATTTTCTTAAATGACTTCATAACTATTTATTTTAAAATAATAAAAAAATACATATTGTAATGCTGAGAATGAGCCCTTTCATTTGATATGTCACACAATATATTTTGCAAAACTTTTTAGTTAATTTATCTGATTGACCCCCCAAAAGTGGCCCGCCATAATTGAAATTCCTCTATTTACGTTACACGTCCTTCTTATTTGGGTCACTGACTTGCATAAATGTACACACGACAGCACGTAGACGCTTACACGCTAGCACTCTACTCGTTAAGTTACGAGCGACTTTACAACAAAAGTGTACAGTCTGATGTACTGTCGTGTGTACCTCAATCGGTTCAGTAGTTTCGGAGCAAATTGGGTGTGACAGACGGACGAACAGACCGACAGACACACGAGTGATCCTATAATGGTTCCGTTTTTTTCCTTCTGAGGTACGGAACCCCTTAAAACGCATCAATAAAGAAAATATGTTTTTTTTCCATTGGCGGCGCTTGTTGTGCCTTCCTCTTTGCCTTAATCACCACACGCTGTTTTTATTTATGTATTTGTGAAAACAGAAAAATAGGATAAGTCAACAACGTACGTTTCTCAAAGTAAATTGAAATGTTAGTCACTTAATTACTATGCAATGTAACTTAATCAACTCTCAAGGATATCTATCCCAAGTGCATTGGGCCACTTTTCTATACAACTGCCATTCTACAATACGGCCGCTAAGGCCTGTGCAGGTGGTAGTTGCCAACTTTTCCATTAAGACATACCATAATATCTACTTTAGAATAAGTATTTCTTTTGTTTTTAATGTACCGCTTTTTATCCAATAAATGAATTTGTATTTGTATTGTATTGTACGAATGCAGAGCTTACGAAGTTTTTTCAACACTCGTTTCAGGTATTCGTGCGCACGCGACCGCACTTTGCTGAGTTCCTAGCGCGTGTGTCGCGACTTTACGAAGTGATACTGTTCACTGCCAGCAAGAGAGTGTATGCCGATAGACTTCTGAACCTACTGGATCCACAGCGGCGCTGGATCAAATACAGGTAGGAGACAGAATATTGAACCTGATAAATATAAACTAGACAGAATATTCAAATACAGGTGTGATCCAGTAGATTACGTTTATCGATATTATCATAAACTGAACCTACTGGATCCACAGCGGCGCTGGATCAAATACAGGTATGGCCTGAATCGGTTGGATCATACAGGTACGAGGCATTCTGTTCTCTATGAAGTGCTTCTGTTCACGTCCAGCAAGCGAGTGCATGCCGATAGACTACTGAATCTACTGGATCCATAGCGACGCTGGATCAAATACAGGTAGGAGACAGAATATTGAACCTGATAAATACAAACTAGACAGAATATTCAACGTACTGGATCAAATACAGGTGTGATCCAGTAGATTCAGTTTATCATCATCATCATCATAGTAAACTAAACCTTCTGGATCCATTGCGAAGCTGGATCAAATACAGGTGTGGCCTGAATCTGTTGGATCATACAAAGTGCATATTATAAGTCTCTACGAAGTGATAGATAGATCGAATACACTTTATTGTACATCAAAAAATCAGGTATTTACATAGATTTTTCTTACAACTACTTAATGTATATACAATGGGCGGCCTTATTGCTAAAAGCCATTTCTTCCAGACAACCTTTGGATGGAGATCGGGATATAATAAAATAGATGTAAGGTAAGTGTAAGTACATAGAACATAGGAACATACATAATTAAATATAGGAGCAAAATGAATAGAGGTGATAATCATTACATAGTTAAACATTACCCATTTAATAATACTATAAACCTACATACTATATAAGTACATAAACTAATAGAAGTAAATAATAATATGTAAAGATAGATTAATACTGTTCACTGCCAGCAAGCGAGTGTATGCCGATAGACTGCTAAACCTACTGGATCCACAGCGGCGCTGGTTCAAATACAGGTAGGAGACAGAGTGTTGAACCTACTGGATCAAATACAAGTATGAGACAGAATATTTAACAGGATCAAATACGGATTTCATCCAGTAGATTCAGTTTATAGTCATCATCATAAACTGAACTTGCTGGATCCACTGCGACGCTGGGTCAAAAACGAAGTTAATCTGTTGGATCATACAAGGTGCAAATACAATTTGTATGCAGATAGAGTGCTGAACCTACTGGATCCACAGCGGCGCTGGATCAAATACAGGTACGACTTGCGAACGCTTCTACTGATGGAAAAGGCTGAGGCATATTAACCTCAATACGTGCGGAGCCAACTAAAGCGCGGGTTTTCTCACGATGTTTCTCCTTTATTTTCTCTTATTTATTTTCTCCTTTTTTTTATCCTTTACCGTTAGCCTTTACCTCGTAAAGCCATATCAGAGGCCCTTTGAGTGGCCTAAAAACTGACACCAGGGACCTTAGCCTGTACCGCAATAGTGCCAAAATGGGCTCTCATTTGACGGCTTTAGAATAGAATAGAAAATAGAATAGAAAAAGTTTTATTTACGTGCCACACACAACACACAGATAATAAAATAAGCAAAGGTACAGAAGGCAATGGCCGTAAAAAGGTTGTGGCTCAGCATAATGCTACGGTTGCCCGTAGCGCTGTTATTCTGCCACAACCTCTCACATTTTTAAAAGTAAAAACTAAGACTAAAACTATAACTAAAACTAAAACTAAAACTAAGACTAAGGCTAAGACTAAGGCTATCCCGCACCATCTCTCAAATGCCACTCAAAGTCGCCATTTAAATCGACTTTTGTATGAAGATTTTAGTTAAATGCTGTTGAAACCACATCTAATAAGAAAATGGTGCAAGACGGCCTAAGTAGGTCTAAAATTAAACTAAAACTAAGTATGTAGATACAACTAAGTAGAAAACAAACAAAAGAGACAAATTCAATATTTTAAAACTTACAAAACAAATAACAACAAAACAAAACAAACAAATTGGTGCATTCACTAAAAAGCCACTTTTTTTTTTCTTTCGTTGTTTGGTTTAGAGGAAACAGAACAACAAGTAAACAAACAAACAATACAAGTATAAATTAAAATTAAAATACAAGTTTATAAATCGGTGGTATAGGTAATTGACCCCACAGATTAATTACTTTAATTACTATTTGTTAATGCTGTCGGTTCTTTTAATATTTTTGTAGTACAGCAAAGAATATTCCGATTCTAATTCTAGAAGATTAGTTCACTGGTTGTAGGAGAAAATAGAGGAAACCCCGGTTTTGTCCTCCTGCTGGGACGCCATCGACATGCCATTGCGTTACAGGCTAAGACACCAGGGGTGGCCACTACCTCATACGATTACTTACTATCTATCGTGAACTCACCAGTTGTTTTTGGTCACAGGTTGTTCCGTGAACACTGTTTGCTGGTCAACGGGAACTATGTGAAAGACCTGTCGATACTGGGCCGCGACCTGCGCAAGACCGTCATCGTGGACAACAGCCCGCAGGTGAGGGTCTTATTCACCAACGATTCTAAGGCTCGGCTTCGCTTACGGATTTGGGGTGTTTGCTGAGATTGTTTTGTTTTGTAATGTTCTTTATTGTTCAATAATATAACAAGGTCTTGGTCCCAGTGTACATATCCTGGGGTAGACTAACTCGTTAAGGCGCTGGGCATAGTGAATCGCCCGCGCGCAAAGAAAAATGCACAAAATCGATTCCTGTATCAAATACTCTAAAAAAATCGAAAATGTTCACATATCAAACCCTAGAATTAGATGAGACCTATCTAAAACAGCCAGTTTTGTGTTGATATCCATATCAGATTGCAAGATATTTTCTTTGAAAAAAAGTGCGCCGCCTATTTTTTTTCATCAACAATTACTTCTAAACCTTTACGAATCTCAACACAAAACTGGCTGTGTTAGATAGGTCTCACCAAATTCTAGGGTTTGATATGTGAAAATGTTCGATTTGTTTTGTGTATTTGATACAGGACTCGATTTTGTGCATTATTCTCGGCGCGCGGGCTATTCACTATGCACCGCGCCTTAATCGGAGCTCGGCTTTCGGCCTCGCAAAAATTTCTAAAGCTCTGCCTGGCTCACGGATTTGGGGCGTTTGGTGGGAGAGTAGTGTGACGCTCTGAGCCTCGCTCAACGTGGGACACGGCCTTCGGCTTCGCAAAATTTTCTGCATATCAATCTTTGGCCTCGCTCACTGGGGTATTTGGTGGGGGCGCTTAGCCCGATCCGATCTTCGATCTCCACAGGACTCGGCCTTCAGCTTTATTAAATTACCCCGTTAAATTATTAAATTACACACTGCTATCGTTGGACCTTAAGCCTTCATCGAAGGCTTAAGGTCCAACGATAGCAGTGTGGCGGGAAATTCAATCTGGGGGCACGGCAGCTTCCTGCCCACGTTTCTACAAAAAGAAGTGAAATCCCGCCAAAAACATTCTGTAAAAAACTAGCCAGGTCTCGATGGTGCTGCTTGTTTATCTCTAAAAAGTAATGAAATCTAGACAAAGTCGTGCCAAGTCTAAGGTTCCTTACTGTGATTTCTTTATTATTATAGTTAACGTTGAAGGGTACACAAGGATACAAAACATAGTTCGGGGCGAACCATTCGTTATTAATCTACCGTCTTGTCGGCAGGCCTTCGGGTATCAACTCGAGAACGGGATACCAATCGACAGCTGGTTCGTGGACCGCACCGACCGCGAACTACTCAAGCTGCTGCCTTTCCTAGAGAACCTGGCCACTGTAAGTACACTTATCACCATTTGCAGCCTCCATTGATCCACAACAAGCGCTCACAGCCTAGTTAGACTAGCCATTCTTAACGATTGGCGAAGTTAAGCAACATCGGGCGCGGCCAGTCCATGGGTGGGTGACCGCTAGTGACAATAATATCTGAGCGCTTCCGTGCTTCGGAAGGCACGTTAAAGCGTTGGTCCCGGTTGTTATTGATTAATAACAATCGTAAAGCCTCGTCAGAGGCCGTTTGGGCGGCCTAAATACTCTCTGGGTGGCCACTACCTCATACGATTAACTGACTAAAGTTGATCCACTTTTAATACATACGGTGCCTTGGAAGCGTTAACGCGCCGTCGAGAAATTAGTGCTTTGGACGCACATAATCGTCCATAGTAAACTGACCAAACTTACGCTAGGTGCCTTTTGACGCGTCTATGCGTCATACACGAACGCTAGGTGCCTTTCGGCGCGCCTGTGCGTCATCGTTTATTACCCATTTTACATATTTTTTATTGCCCCTCATAAAAGGTCATCTACCTGGAGCGCACAGAATCGTCCAAAGGCACTGCAAATAACGCCTTTTTTTTGTACTTTTTGTAGTCTAACCTGTGCCATAACTTTTAAACATAGTTTCAAGATGTTGCGGGTTCAAGGCCTCCTACTATACAAACTTTCGCGAATATTATTATCCTACTTCCTACTAATATGCTACTTACTATCCTACTTCCTACTAATATCCTACTTACTATCCTACTTCCTACTATCCTTCCTACTAATATTATGTTCGCGAAAGTTTCTAAGTATGGATGTTTGTTACTCTTTCACGCTGAAACGGCTGAACGGATTTGGATGAAATTTGGAATAGAGATGGCTTAGACATCAGAATAACACATAGGCTACATATTGTCATGCTTTTACACTTAGGAGCAAAGTAAAGCGTATACCTATCCTTTTTCAGTAGTCCACGCGGACGAAGTCGCGGGCAAAAGCTAGTGTGTAATGTATGTGTAAAATATGTAAATAACATACTAAAAAACACTATTTTGTTCGCAGAAAGATGACGTGCGGCCGTACATACGCGACAAATACAAGCTGTTCAGTTACCTGCCTCCGGACTAAGGACGGACGGACGGACCGGCGTTTTATGTACCTACGTATGTATTCTGTCTATCTATAGATATAATAAATCTGTCTTCGAAACTGTCAACTCTGTCGGGCGTTTATTGGATCGCGATCACAGAGCCTCAGTCCTTTGCAAATTCGGCCCTTTACATCACCGGCTTCTTCGCTAAAAAAACTACTTTCACTGTCGAAATATGTATTTTTGTCGGTAAATAGTTGTTCAACTGTCAAAATATGTATTTTTGACGGTAAATGGTTGTTCAACTGTCAAAGTATGTATTTTGACGGTAAATAGTTGTTCAACTGTCAAAATATGGATTTTTGGCGGTAAATAGTTGTTCAACTGTCAAAATATGTATTTTTTTCGGTAAATAGTTGTTATTGAAAGCAACAATATTTTTTTGACAGTTATAACGTGTGGTTTTTGGCGAACAGGGACACAGGATCTAAATCAAAAATATCTCAAATACTTTTGCCTAGATCTAGATTGTATACCGTAAAAAAAAACTCATTTCGATACAAGAAATTGTAAACTAAGAAACGATAGGGAATAAATTCTAAATTTAGCTTTTAAATATACAATGATAAGGTATATAAAATTAAGATAAAATTAGGGATGATTGACACGAGTGAAAATATGTTGTTGTTTTTTATTACTTTTATTAATTTACGCTGGAGTTTTATTTTAATATATTATTGAAACGAATTTAAAAACGAAAATACGTCCTTTTATCTTTCGCATTTGATCTGTGATCCTTGATGCTGTTTATCTTTATTTTTATTCTGATTAAATTACCCATTTTAATTAGGAATTTTCTTTTCGAATATAATATTTAATATTGATCACCGACAAAGAAAAAAAATCTCGAAAGTATTTTTCAGATTTAAAAATAACAAAGAAAATATTATGGACATAACATGTATAAAAAAGTGTAATGTGTCACTGAATGTGTGTAATTATTAAAGAACAGCAATTTTACTATGATTAAAATCATAAAAGAAAATCTAATGCGAGCGGGACTCAAACTTATAACATTTTCTAGGCTATGAGTTGTTTTAATCCTTTATTTCCAATAATTTGAATTATTGGAAATTACAATAATAATTCGGTACGCAAAGTTTTTTGTTCGAAAGTCCGTTATTGGCTTCAACGTATCTTTAGACTATATTGAGAAACTAATTTAAATATTTTTTATTTTGGTCCAGTAGTTTTGTTTTTATGCGCTAAAATGTTTTGTTCCTATGACCGCCAACAGTATGCAGACCGTCGCGTGACTTCTTAAAACTGTATATTTGAAACGTTGTAAAATCCAAACTACTGAACCAAAATAAAAAATATTGAAATTAGTTTCTCAATATTGTCTAAAGATAAGATTAAGCCAATAACGGACTTTCGAACAAAAAACTTTGCGTACCGAATTTTCCCCTCGGTGGCGAAATTTCCATATCACTTGGTATGGCTTTACCACCCGGAGGCAAAAAGTACACTTATTACCTAACTGTCACTTCGAGCTCGTCACGAGATTTGAAGATATTTGATGAAAAAGTACTAGGCTTGCCTAAAGTCGTAGGTTGTACAGTCGGCTAGGATACCCCATTTAGTTCGATTGGCGCCCTTATGCCGCGCGCGGTAAGAGCTGCCATGGGGTATCTGTGACTGTGGCCGGCCTTACCTTTTATTTAACCTACTCTATTATTTTAAAACATTGGAGGTGCTATATTTTTTATTTTAGTGTATTATTTTTTTACGTTTTGATATACTTAAGATTTTTTTAAGCTAAATATTATTAATAGAAGTTTTAACTTTATGTGCGGTTCAATAAGACTTATAACCTTTTTTTTACATTTCCTTAGTTTTTCAAAGATGTAAGTTTTTTTTTTTACAAAAAAAAATCCCATTTGACGAAGGGACAATCTGAAATTGGAAAAAAGTTATCCGCCTAAAAACATACATAATTTTGATTTACTCTTGTTCAGCCGGTCTATTCGCTCTTATATCAACTGTCAAAATAAGTAACTTAATGATTCGCGATATTCATACATAATTTTGATTCGAAACGGGTCGAATCGCGGTAAGTTTAGTAGGTAAATGAATTACCTTTATTATCCCGACGTTTCGGCTGCGTTGCAGTGGACACGGGCAGACTGGAGCGGCGGCGCTGCAGTGCCTGGGACATTGTTTTAGATGGAGTAGGCTTGCCTCAGCACCTACACCATCCTGACAGCTTAGTCGGCCTAGCCCACAGGAAAGACAATTCAATACCATTAGTTTCACATTTCGGCATACAAAAACAACTGAAAACCGTTAACAGCTGATCAAAAGTTTGTTACTGACAAGAAAGCCTAACCGAGCAATTTTATTTTTTACTGGTTTTGGGTTCTATTAAGAAGCCATAGAGTTCAATTTAATGTGGGATCTATGCGGCCTTATTGAACGATTGAAATATGGATACGTACATTATGTACACATTTATTTGTATTTAATTGTCTAACTTTTGAATCTATCGCAATCCCTTTCAATTTGACGTTTGAAGGGTGCTGAGAAACTTCACACTGCATTTGACACAAACTGTCATTGAAAGCGATTGAGATAGGATACGCAATATCCTTTAAAATCGCAATCCCTATCGAATTGCGATTATAAAGGATATTGAGTGAAGAAAATATCCAAATCGTTCACTCAATATCATTCAATTTCTATGGCGTTTAGACTCATTCGTTCTGTTAGCGATTGTGATTTAAAACTTGGACAATTCCATTCCAAAGTCGCAATCACGATCATGATCCCGATACCATTGAAAGGGGTCGCGATAGATTCAAAAGTTAGACAATTAAGCCCCTGGTATCCTCAATCATGGAGGAGACAGCTTTCTCATTATTAAAACTAAGTGGATACTTTTAAAAATAAGAAATCCTTCATTGAAGATGTAGTACAGTCGCCCGAAACGGTTTAATTCACGTAAACGGTTACCGGTTGCCCTTTTGATATGTAGGTAGGTAAATCGTATGTCATAGTGGCCACCCCTGGGGTCAGAGTTTTTGGATCCCCCGAAGGGCCTCTGACATGACTTAACGATTGTATATGACTGTCTACGATTTGAATTTATAAAAACTTAAGTATGGCAATTTCTAACCCGCCGTAAACATTAAAGACGTGAATTAAACCGATACGGGCGACTGTTCTAATGTTTTCTCTTTTGTATTTTAAAGATGGTCTCAAAATTCTCCCGCCTAAAAAGAAGACGACTGTACTCTTTCGTTGTTTTTGTTTTACTTTCAACAATTTAGCTTTTAATACTAATAAGAGGATTAATTACTTGTTTTGTGTGCTTAGAAAGTCATTTGTAGGGACGCCTCTGTATTCTCTGAAGATAATAAGGAAGTAACTATTAAAAGTTAAAAAAAAAAATTAATACGAGCAATTTTCCCGCTAATAAACCCGGAGAGTTGACGCGTGAAGGGAATTTTTTTTACTATAATATTATAATCTCTATGAAGTCCACCCTAAATCCACCCATTATTAATAATTGTGTAATAACTCCATTTTTTTTAAATCTTACTCCTGATATTTTAACTTCAAATTAGCATTATCTCATAAACTGCTGAACCGATTTTGATAAAACAAATTTAAGAACACTCGCCAGAAAACCTGCTTTCAAATAAATAAAAAAAACAATTAATAATGTGAGATACAGAGAATGATAAGGCTATGTAGAGACTGGTAAAGTAATATCACTGCTATGCACACAAAATAAGTAGGAACTTAAAAATAAGTGTAGCTAAGTGAATTTTTCTAAAAATCTTATTGAATAGACTAAAATAAAAAGATTATGAAATAATTTGTATAATCTATCCAGTAATTGTTTTAAGTGTAAGAATAAGTACATTTTGTTGTTTTTGCGATCAAATTCTTGAAATAAAATAAATAATTTTAATTAAAAATCCAAGTAGATAAGACGAATGTTTGAATATTACAATAAAATACGATATTTAAATTGAAAACCATCAATTGTTTCATTTGAATCACCATGTATTTTCTAGGTTAACATTGGTTGTAGCGACTACAAAAATCAGAGATTTTTCATTCACAAATTACACTTATAAAACGACACAAACCAAACGTAACAAAAAAAAAACACAATAAAAATAAGTAACTCACGTTTCTTAGCATGATCATCATAGAAGGCACAATCCAAATAGTTACATTACGTAATTAAAGAGCTGTTTCGTACTATTCAGACCAAAGAGAATATAACACACGTTTAATTCAGACTGCAATTTTGAAGCGCGATCGAGCGATTTTTTTTTTTTCAGGTAGAACGTACGATAATGTGGCTAATATGGAACATTTTCGGGCTTACATAGCCGATTGATTGATTCAAGAGCTAATTAGTTTTTGCGTTAGAGATTATTTCCGAGATTATTAAAGATCTTAAAATGATATGGTTTCTGTAAATAACACTTCTGTCAAAAATAAATTTTATTATCGGTCGCGCCGTGACTTCTTTTAAAAGTTGGTGGATTAGCAACTTTATACTGGCGAAGGGCGCTCAAACAGCTAGGGCGGTATCAATTCCTAAAGTACAAAAAGCTCGGATGCGGACAGTTTCTAGTGCACAGCTGATTGCACTTTATATTCTTGCCGGGCTCAGCGCACGACTCGCGAGGCCCTTTCGAGTTCAAAATTGACCTCCTTCGCCAGTCGGCCCTCTTTCTACACCTCATTGGCCCCCTTTGGTCAGAACAGGTGTTCCGATTGAGTTCCACCGGCCTCATACAGTCGTACCAATTCCCTTGCTGCCTAGGCTCACTCCTGCTCCAATTCCCCCTCGGAGCCCCATCCATTACTGTCGTCCCAGACTCGTAATGTCTCGGAGGTTCCGGGCAGTCCATTGGCTCTTCAATCTGAACTGAAGACCACGGTCTTTCTCTCAGCGTGCGCTTCATAAGGCACGAAGGCGGGCGCATGTGCGGCCTGATGCCTTGGATGCAAGGTGGTGCGTAGGACGCGCAACTGTGGTGAGGATTGCAGGACTCGTAATTTGTTGGGCTGCAAGGGCCAGGCGGGTAGGGATGCGTGGATCCACATGGAGTTGTTACGTTAAACCGCATTGGCGCCCTGCCCAGTCTGTAGCCTTCGGATGACCGCACGCACTGCGACTGGTCTTGCGTCCCTTGGTCCTCACTGCAAGTCTGCACGTCCACGTTTGTCTTTGAGAGGCGTGTAGCGTCACAGGAAGTCGAGTGCGACACTTTGCCCGAGATCGTTTGCGTGGAGTTCTGGCAACATCTGAGGCTGCCGGATGGTGCAATCTTAGAGAAGCTCTTGCAGGTTTGGTCGGCTGCAGTTTGGCAGCTGCCCTCTGCCACGACGGGCAGGCAGGGCCTTCCGGAAGCGTAAGGACACAGTCTGTCCATTGTCCAGTCTGTGTCGTCGCCGCTACGGCCTCTGATCCTACTCATGTGCTCTCGATCTTCGACACTAAGGCCACAACGAGGTGCACCCCTTACATCGGCTCTGACTCTGTTCCTGAACGACTGCGCGAATTTCGAAGCGAGTTTCTGCAAGTTGACATCTCTCTGCAAGGGTAACTTGCTGATCCACTTGGTTATCTCGCTTTGCAGTTTCTTGTCGTAGGAGGGACCCGGTTTGGACAGGTTCTGTTTCTCTAGCTCTCGCAGGCGTATGCCTAGAACTGATAAAATTTTGTTCACTTGTACTTCTAGATTCGGCGACAAGTTAATCAGCGGAAGCTGACTGATCCAGGATTTTAGCTCTTCTCGAACTTTTATTTCTTCCAACAGTGATTTCAAAGCAGCTGTGCTGGGTTTGGGTATATTCTGGAGCTCATTAAGAAGCTTCCTCTTCAATTCTGCTCCATTCGGTCTATCGCTACAGAGTCTGATGAACTCCGCGATATATTTATCCACATCAGCATTACACTTAGCTATAGCTTGGTCTCTTTGTTGGCATGCCGCAGTGAAGTATACAAAAGATTCAGCTATGTTACTTCTTAGACGTTCAAACTGTTCGTCAACCTCTTCGGTACCGCATACACACGGAAGTATCTTCTTGATTGTGCATTTGATTTGCTGCTTATAAGTATTGCCGGCCAGCTCTTCTTTTATATTCTTCTTAGCTGCCATTACTAAACTTATTAGTTCTCTCTTCAGTTCCTCTATGCTATTGCCCAATTCTCGGCTTTGCCGGAATTCATCAAGCAATTGATCTATCTCGTCTGACAGCATGCTTTCGTATAAGAAATCGTCATTTAATGTCGCAGGGTTCATATTCAAGGTACCGATCTTCAGCATTAGTCTGCTAACTAACTTTTGCTTCAACGCGTTAAGTTTAGCTTGATCTTGCGGGTTTGTGCTTGCGTCTATAGGCAGCTTGTCAAACCACTTCGCCACCCCATCGCTCAATTCTCCAGCATTTTCAGGTCCTAATTTGTCCCTCTTCGTCCTTGAAGTGGAAGGCAGCGGAACGGACCTGAGTCGTTCCAACAAACTATCCACTAGATACGAAAAGTCGCCTCGCTTGGAAAGGTCTGTGTTCTCTATCAGCCATTGCTTCAGATGGTTTCTCAAGCTACCCTCTTCGTCTAACGTATCATAGCCAGCGACTTCGTCAAACTGCCTTGACCATTCCACGAAATCATATGCCAGCTTTCGCACCTTGTCTTCGGAGATGTTTGTATTGTTTTGCGCTGACCACTCTTTGATGACCTGTTCCAGTTGTTCCATTGACTTTTTGGAAGGCTTCGGTTTTATGCTCGCTTTGCCTCGCCTTGGGACGAATAAGGTATCTGATGTGATTGGTGACAGTGCTATTTCGGATCTGTCTATGCTGGTGTTTAATCCTACTGCTCGTTTTGGTGTGGATGCTCTAGTGGCTGCTTTTCTTGTCAATTTTCTCGCGATGCTGTCTGCCTCGTCCGCTGTAAGATTTCCTAAGTCCTGAAGAAAAAATGATATCTCTTCCGCTGCCTCCGCTCCAGTTTTCCCTCTCATCACTTGGTCCGCTAGTAACGATTCCAGTTCCCTCATGGTACTTGCATCCATTGTCACGTTGCTCTCGTTGAGTACATCCTTGACTTCATCATGCACCTCCTTCTTTATTTCCTGTTTTCCTTTGCCAGAATATGACGGCATGTCACCCTTCTTCCACTTTTTTCTTTCCGATTTTTTCTCTCGCGATATTTTAAACGTTTTAGTGAGTGTACTTTCCAGTGCCGTTTCTATGTTATCTTCAACTTTTATGCCGGATGTCTTGGACAATTCGTCTAGGAAAGCTTTTACCTCTTTTTGAATCTCCTCGGATGTACCGCCATGCAGTTTCAGGTTTTGGAGTTTCATAGCTAAGTTTTTAACAGCCCTGTAATGGTAACCTTGATCTACATGCGACAGATCAGGTATTCCTTCTATTGCTGTCCAAATTGAGTTTTCTTGATCAGCTGTTTCGACCATTACTTCTGTGATTTTGTGCATTAATTCATCAATGATTTCTTTCTTTTGTACGGCGCTGAATTCTGTGCCGGTGTCTTTTGTTACTTGCTTCAGACCTTTCAATATTTCTTCTGGCAACAACTTTTGGACGTCACGGCCTTGCTTTTGCAACTCGTTCAGTTGTCTACCTAATGTCGTCGCCATTTTATCGCGCGCCTCCTTCTCGACACGCTCGAATTGTTCATCGCCTTCAAGCCATTTCGAGATAATCTTCACTTTGCCGCTGTCAACTGAGATGCGAGGAGACTTGAAGTACTCTTCAATGTGTAGAGTCAATTCGTCACTGATTTTATCTTTTCTCCTTCTGATATCTCCTGTACTAATGTTTCTATCGGCTTTCATAACTAGTGCTTCCACAAACTTCGAACTTTCTTCTTTGACAGTCGGTCCTATATTTTCGCCGTTCGATCTTTTAATTTGCCTTATTTTGTGAGCGAATTCTAAAATATCTTTGTTCATTTCAGGCCTATCCACAGATTTAAATTCTGGTATCTGCTCGGCAATGCTCCATAGCAGTTTTTCTTCACCGCCCGTGTTCGCTGATGTTGTTATTTGTCCTGTAAGTCTTTGTGCTAACTTTTTTCGTTTCTGTTTTTCTAAAGATGCGCCGGTCGCCTTCAACACATCAGCGATTACGTCTTTCACTACACCTTTTACTTCCTCCGCGTCGCTTTGTCGTCGTATATTCTGAAATTTATTTATTATTTCTTGCCGGATTCTATTTTTTTCACTTTCGGACAAACCTTCAAACCCTGGTACGCTTTTGAGTAAATTCTCTGCGTTTTGGTCAAAGTTTTCTCTAGCGCCCTCTGCTCGTGAGCCACCTGCTTTAGATATAGATAGGCTTCCTATTTTCATTAATCTGTCTGTAATTTCACCCGCTAATTTCTCGAGGGTATGTCTTCTTCTTCCCGGCTTTGCGTCGATAGGTAGCTCTGCTAAGATATCGGCTACTTTAGATCTGAGTTTGTCTCTATAAGCCGCGTCATCTGACCTATTCTTAACAATATCTCTCAGTTGATTCATTACATCTTTTATTAGCTCATTACGATTGACCAGCGCGCAGTTACTGTCTTTGAGTTTGAATTTGACTACGTCGAATGCGTCAATTATTTCTTTATCTATAAGAAATGTCGAGATACCTTCCAATTTATCCAAAAGATTTTTGACTACTTGCTTTTCTAACGCCTCCTGGTCTGCTTTCGATTCTGGCTTCCACATGGGAAGTTTCGCAGCATACTCCTCGATGTGTTTCCTCGCGCTTTCTAGAAAATTTGAGTCTGCCGGTAACTTTGTCAAGCTTATCTTCAGCTTCTTTATCAGATCATCTCTCAACCCTTTCTCTAGACACGACTCGTTTGGGTAAACAGGTATTTCTCGCACCCATTCGTTTACCTTCTGGACGATGAAGTCTTCCCTAGTCGGTTGTTTCTTCTTGCAGATGCAGGGTATGGGCTTGCGGCAGTAGCAGCAGATCTTTGGTGGGCAAGACTGTTGGTAGGGAAAATAAAAATTGTGTTAGCTGGATTGTTTGGCAGGTGGCAGTCGTGGCAGCGGGATGGACACGAAGTCAAAGAAACAAATAAACTTTTGATACGCCAATTATATTCTTTAGGGATACGATACAGCAAATGCAGGATTATCAAATGATATCTAATTTATAGCTCCTTGACTGGCAGAGCGACCGTCTGACGGCTCCAAAAATGCCACCAGACGCACAACTATCTCCGCCAATGAAAAAAATCATTTCTTCTTTTTGAATGCGTTTTTTGCTAAAAACTCTCCTGCAAAATCTCAACGCGAGGCTTAACTATTTTTAGAACCTAAGGTTTGGATTCCAGATCCTATAACTTAAGAATGCAATCGATTGCATTCGTAGGTTCTAGGATCTGGAGAAATAGGCGAAATAGAGAGATAAATAGGAAAATATACGGAGCCGACCCCTCGAAGTGGCGAGTCTGAGAGGCAGGCTATGGAGAATAATGATAATAAGATAGGTACTAACACTTTTAGCACTTCTAGGAGGTACACAGGTTGCATTATCATCGTCGTCGGAAGCACCGGCTAGAAGAAAAACATGTAAACAGTGATTACTTAGGTTGACTGGGCAGCCAGCCAGTCTCAAGTCTGTTAAGCCGTATTTCACTGGTTTTAGAGTAAGTATTTTATTGGTTTCATTAGTCGAGAGAGAATTTTATAGATTTAGAGAAAGCGTTTGACAAAGTTGATTGGAAAATGATGATGAAGAGCTTAAAAGACGCTGATCTGGACTACAGAGATAGGAAGATAATATACGAGCTCTACAAGAACCAAGAAACAATAATAGAAATTGGAGAAGAAAAAGGAAAAGCCAAGATCAGACAAGGAGTTCGCCAGGGATGCTCACTGTCACCACTACTTTTCAACATATTTATAGAAACAGCTATTAATAAAATACTGGAAGAAACAGCTGAGGGAGTCGTATTTAATGGAGAAAGAGTGGTCTTTATCAGATTTGCGGATGACATTGCAGCTGTTGCCGATAACACCAGTGATCTAGAAACACTACTTAATACTATGGATACCATATTCAAGGAACACAGTCTGAAAATAAATATAAATAAAACAAAAGTTCTAATTACATCTAAGAAACCGACCCCTCCCACAACTAACATCAAAATTAACGACACTCCTATACAGCAAGTTAAATCTTTTAAATACCTAGGCAGTATAATAACCGAAGACTCCAGATGCACCGCAGATATCAAAGCTAGAATTGCAATGGCGAAACAAGCTTTCCACAAAAAAGGATATATATTAAAATCTAAAAATATATCAAAGACCATCAGAAAGAGACTTATTCTTTCCTATGTATGGCCCATGGCACTTTATGGGTGCGAAACATGGACAATGACACAGAGGGAACGGGAAAGGCTGGAAGCTTTCGAGATGTGGTGTTGGAGAAGAATGGAGAGGATATCTTGGACGGAAAGAGTGTCAAATGAGCAAGTCCTGGAAAGAGTAGGGGAGAGGAGAACGTTGATGAAGACAATAGAATGCAGAAGAGGAAAGATGCTAGGCCACTTGCTACGTCACGACAAATTCATAACCAACATAATAGAAGGAAAGATAGAAGGAAAGAGAGGTAGAGGAAGGCCACGGAGAAGCTACTTTGACCAAATTAAAGAGAAGGTGGATGTCGTGACGTACCAGGCTGCAAAGGAACTGGCCTGTGATCGAAGTGCATGGAGAATGCTGCACCGACAAGAGGATAACTCTTAAATATAATGATGATGAGTCGAGAGGCAAAAATGCTGCTTGCCTTTGTCGTAGAAATTTTATCACATCCAACAACAACACAAGGTACCTACTTATTACAGACTTTAGGCCCTCTGGTGATCAGGATGGATGGCACTAAGTAAAAGTGATGCTTGACTTACCAAGGAAAGGATCTGTAGCTTCGTACCACTGAAAATAGAGAGGCGTTTCTTATGAAAGGGTCTGAAAGTTATAGGGATTTGTATTAAGTACGTTCAGCTTCACGAGGGTAGAAGGGATCAGTTTCAAGTTCGTGTATGGTTATCATTTTTCTTCTATCGTTCCATCTATCTACCTACTTTCATCTATCCATCCAGTCGTTTCCTCAATGCTCATCACCTCCCGTAAGGGAATATTATATTCTTTGCTCATCACCATCACTTGAAAGTGGCGGAGAGTAGACTTCTGCATTGAATTCTCTCACTCGCGACTGGCGATGTGGATCAGATCAGCTCATGCATTCCGTCATCTTTCCGGCCCTACTTTTCTACTTTAGCTGTTGTTATACTATGGCGGATGATTCGCCAGAGAATTTAAAGTGGGATAATCATAGTAGGTATTTAGTATCAAACATACCGTCGTCCGATCCGAATTATTTTTGTGATACTGTCGGCGGTGCTCTATGTAGCGTTTGCTGAGTTTCGGACACAATTTTGATACCTGTATAAAAAGGAAATATTATTGGAGGACTACGTAGTTACCATAAACTTGACCAACCAAAGGGTTTCGTACCGCTACTTATACCTACAATTTAAAAAAATCTGGTTATATGGACCCTCGGTGAGTGAGTCCGACTCGCACTTGACAGTTTTTGATTAATTGTTCTAAAAAAGTTATTAAAAAATAAGCCTTATAATCATGCCAAGTTTGATATTTGCATGTACCTACCTATTACTGTTTTTACGTTATGTAGGGCAAAAAGTATAAAGACACGTAGGTTGTATGGGTACAGCCCTTTTTAACACGCTTTTATAAGCTTGGCCTGTATGTATGTATGTAACGGAATCTTTGAGCTTAATTTTTACCAACTTCCAGAAGTCTGATTAATTTGAAACTTTGCGTACGTATCAAGGACCAATGACAATGCAATAATTTGATAACAGTTTCCCATTATACCCCTACAGTGCCATTATACAGGGTGGATTTTTGAGACGGGGCAGTAAGGGCAGGTACGTTAACCGTTATAGTTACAGGAAAACGTTCTTAGGAGACCTTTCATAACTTTTTGAGATATTATGAACTGCATTCACGGATTTTGGAAAAAAATGTACGGTCAGCAAAAAAATGCTAAAATACAAAAGGGATCAAAAGACTCTAAGGAGCCAACTGAGGTTTGAGTACTAGAAATGTCAGTCATTTTCAAAAAAATGATAAATCGAACTAAAAAATTAAAAATAAATAACAGTTTAAAAAAACTAAAAAAACACGCTTTTATAGCTAACCGAACTAAAAAGAAGAAAATAAATTTTTAATTGAACGAGCGAGCGAAGCGAGCGAAGTTCTCCGAGTCTACTTGAACAATCCGGCGTTTGTATGTATGTATGTATGTATGTATGTTTGTATGTTTGTATGTTTGTATGTATGAATGTTCGTTCGACGATAACTTGAGTAAATTTAGTCGGATCGTCATGAAATTTGATATGCAGGTAAATAAGGCCAAGAGAATTTTTAAGTTCGAACATGAGCTAAATCGGTCGAGGGGTTGCTGAGATATGATAGATATGATATGATAGGGGTCGCGAGTTCATAGTTCGGGGCGAACCACTAGTTACAAAGAGTTTAAAATTATAATAAAATTTCAGTTATTAACAGAATAATACAATTCAGAGTAAAAAAAGCGTGGGGTGCATCTCATAGATAGTTTCCAATAGAATGATTGTAACATTTAATATATCAAGCACCCCACGCTTCTTACTCTGAATTGTATTATTCTGTTAATAACTTAAATTTTATTATAATTTTAAACTCTTTGTAATTAAAAATTATTTTCTACTTTTTAGTTCGGTTAGCTATAAAAGCGTGTTTTTTTAGTTTTTTTAAACTGTTATTATTTTTTATTATTTGTTGGGTATTCCTAATCTGTGAAAATTTCAACTGGCTACCTATTACGGTTCCAAAGATACAGCCCTTTAAAGGACAGACATACAGTTGTAGGCAGAGTAATCTCGTTTGGCACCGTTTGGGTACGGAACCCTAAAAACTAAATCCCACCAAAAACATAGTAAAAAGTGTTGTAGTGTGGTGACAGACGGACAGCGGAGTCTTAGTAACAGGGTCCCGTTTGGCACCCTTCAGGTACGGAACCCTAAAAACAGAATAAAACTACAGTGTTGCCGAGACCATACACCTCGCACTGTCAAAAAGCTATCAGATCTAATCTGGCGCCCTTCGGGTAGGTACGGAGCCTAGAAAACGAAAAATGAAAAATGTATCTCACCGACTCGTCGGCCGCCAGAAACCTCTTCAGCTCGCTGGTGATGTCTGTCAGGTATCGCACGTCCATGCGCTTGTTCGCCGCCGCGCCCCTTGAGCCCTCGCGGCTTGGCGCCTTCAGGTAGTCATAGTCCTCGTAAGACTGGCTGCGCTTTACCTTTGGAGAGATAATAATTGAACGAGCGAGCGAAGTTCTCCGAGTCTACTGGAACAATCCGGCGTTTGTATGTATGAATGTTCGTTCGACGATAACTTGAGTAAATTTAGTCGAATCGTCACGAAATTTGGTAGGCAGGTAAATAAGGTAAAGAGAATTTTCAAGTTCGAACATGAGGCAAATCGGTTGAGGGGTTGCCGAGATATGGGGTTGTACTTTTTATATGCAAAGCGCGCGCGCGCGCCTTCGCAAATGTCGTTACCAAAGTTACACATCTGTAACTGGGGTCGCGAGTTCACAGTTCGGGGCGAACCACTAGTTATATGTTTTGCAGTTACAAACACTTAACAAAGTAAAAAAAAAGTTTTGCAGAACCCCAAACCTCAAACTTATCCCTGTGCCGCTTCACCGCGCCATGTTCTCGGAGGAGAGAGGACCTAGTCTCCTTGTACTTGGGCTCAGAGTCGCGTGACGGGCCAGCCTCCCTGGTTGGCTCCTCATAGGCCGCCCTGCTGGATAGCTTCGCTTGTAACCTCTGCAGCTCCGTCTCGACCTCGCGAGCCTTCTCGCGGAGGTAGCGCAGCGTGCGCGCTTGGATGTTCTTGTTGTTTACTGAAAAGGCGAAAAAGTCTAAAGCCTAATATCAATCAATCAAGAAAAGTCTAATATCAATCACAGTTTAAACCAAAAAGGCTAGGTTAAACCCTATCTCTCGATTAATTTTCAAACAAAATGTGTGGTTTAATCTATGGTCTGGGTTTAAACTGTGATTGATATTACGGGACTAAGGGTGGGAGGTATTTCGGAACGCTCCTAGATAACAGATTAAACTCTTCCCGCCCAGTCGGAGTTTAAACATGGTTTAGTAGAGTGTCGATGATAAAACAGTGCATGTTTTGATTTGAATGTCGCTGTACTACCCGACCAAGCCAGCTAGGCACCTGGCACCTAGGCAGCCGCGGAAAGTTATCGACCCATCGAGCTTTCGGTCTACCCACCGACCGTCGACCCATTCTAGGCCACCATTCCGTGACTGCCCTCGGCAGTGGGAGCTGATAATGATGACGAAGATGGTTACCGTTCTGCTGCAAGTAAGCTATGGCCTGCAGCATGTCGATGGACTTGGTTCGTTCCGGCACAGAGCTCGGGTATCGCCGCAGCGAACTAATGAAAGCTTCTTCGTCCATATAGCGACCGGGGGAGACGCTTGGAGCTGTTGGGGAAGATAAGGTAAGATAATATAACTTCAGGTGGAAGTCAGGAGGGAAGTGGCGCAGGACAGAGAGAGATGGCGTCTTTTGGTTGCGGAGGCCAAGATGTTTTCTCACGATGTTTTTCCTTCACCGCCCGTTAGCAAGTGGTTTTGCTACCTCAAATTCACAGAATCAGTTGTACGTAACTTTGAAAAGAAACAAAGTCATAAATAAGTACATGCTTGCGCCGGGAATCGAAATAATCAGCCACCTTAAATCCTAATAGCTACGCGATGCACCGGTTACAGTGCTACGCGCTACGGATGCTACAAGCGTAGCGCCGTTGCAATGCTACGAGGGTAGCGCCGTTGCAATGCTACGAGCGTAGCGCCGTTGCACTACGAGCGTAGCGCCGTTGCAATGCTACGAGCGTAGCGCCATACGCGCGACAGAACGATTTACTTAGTGAATTTCTCAATTCAGAAATCGGCAGTAAGGCCCGGTTTCTGAGTTGAGAATTTTGCTAAGCACATACGTATCGCTCTGTCGCGCTCTTTTGTGAGAAATCTGCAGAGACAGGACGATATTTACCCATTTGCTTAGCGAATTTCTCAACTCAGAAACCGGCAGTAAGGATTCTAATTCCATTTTAGTGACGTGACTTAGCGCCGTAATAAAAACAATCAATCAGAAGCCTTAGCTTACTTACACGACGCGCTCGATGGATGCACTTACAAGTTTTATTGTAGAACGCGCCGTATTCGTCGCTGGACCGGAGGTAGTTGCAGTCTTTGGGGCTGAGCTCGCTTCGTTGTTTAGGGTGTTCTGCTGACTTCTCGCCTACTACAAAGTTGCCTCTCACTGTAAAAAAAGTAAGGTATACAAATTGTACAGTGTCCCACAAGCTGGGCAAAGGCCTTCTATCAGAGAGAGAGTTCGAGCTTAATCACCACGCGTGCTCAATGCGGATTGGCGATTTTTGCGATGCCTCATACGCTCAGGTTTCCTCATGATATTTTTCCATCACCGTTAGTGATTGGTTGCTACTACAAATTCACAAATGTGCGTAACTTTGAAATAAATTAAAGTCATGTACATGCCCGCACCGGGAATCGAACCTGGGTCTCTCGCTTCCGAGTCCATTGTTCTACCCACTAGGCCACAACCGCACTCTCACTGGTAGTACAGAGTTGGTATTTGAGGGTAACAAACATCCAGTCACGCTAAGTAAAAGATGAAGGGCAATAAGGCACATTAGCGCCGCCAATGTAAAGAAATATCTTCTTTTGGATACAATTAATTACTGACTTTAAAAAAGCTACTCAATTCGACGGTTTTTTTTTTCGTTTGTTACCACTTTTTTTTTTTGTGTCAGTAAGCCGTTTTTAGCACAAATTCACAAGGCATTTCATAGAAGGCGCCTGTGCAAAGCGAAATTTGACAGCCGTATTCCGGTTTTTCTGTAGCCTGTAAACGCCAGCTATGAACTGCTTTGAATTTGTTCTTTGAAAAAGGCTCATTAGCACGGCCCTTGAATTAGAAAAACCTTTCACTGTACCTATATCGGGTTTGCTGGTCTGCCGTGGAAACTCTGTCGTGGGGCTGAGCTGGGGATGGCTTCGGACAATCTGTAACGGGATGTTTTGCTAACATTTACCTAATCACTGTCAAAATCCTGTTCTCGAACCATAAAAAAACCGGCCACGTGCACACTTTTTACAATTTTTCTGTCGTGAAACAAAAATAACTGTACAAAAATATCTCAGTTTTGCTAAAAAATAAAAATAAAAACAACTAAATTTCCCGCCACGCTTCTTTCGTTGAACCTTAACAATGGGTCCAATGAGCCGTTTTCAGCACAAATCCACAAAGCATTTCATTGATGGCGCCTACAGGCGTGGCCATAGAATTACCGGAATATGGTTGTCAAATTTCGCTTAGCACAGATTTATTTTGACAGACGTATTCCGGTTCTTCTATGGCCACGCCTGTAGTGTAGAAATACATGCCATCTATCTATGAAATGCTTTGAAATGCATCTATGAAATGCTTTGTGAATTTGTGCTGAAAACTGCTCATAGGCTGTGAGCACTTAGTGATGGGCCGATGATGATGAGGATGATTGTTATTAACCCTTTTTTAGTCTTTTTGTATTTTGGTTCTGTCAGTTCGCCTCTAAGTCTCGATATTATAACACCATCTTTCCCGAAAAAAACAGTTTTTCAGTTCTAATCCTGCACAATTGGTCCTTCTCCCGGTGAAAAGGGAGAGATGGAGACCCGAAGCAAAAAGAAAGAGGAAACTCTACCACCACAAAGTGCCACCGGTCCCAGTGGTAATCCTAGTGGCCCCACCCAGGTAACAGAGGGGTCGGCAGCCCGTATACCGGAAGCCCGTCACACACCACCCGCCGCAAGCGACGGAGGTACGCCCCCGGTAGCGGCCGACCCACTCCCAACAAGTTCCAGGCTCACAAGACACCACGACCATCCCATAAAATCGGCAACATTGGTGGGAAAAAACCAGTTTTTCAGTTCTAATCCTGCACAATGATGATGATGAAAGAAAACCCCTCACTTGGTAGCTGCTCCTGTGAGGCAGCGGGCGGTAGTTGACCGTATAATTGCCAGTGCTGGAGACTTCCATCTGGGTTGTGGGGTCGACCGTACGGCGGGGATCGCGGTAGGAAACTGTTTGGAGGTTTTTTGAATTTTCACATTGACATTAATACGAGTACAAAATTATTACAAAATAAACAAAAAATACCGACTTCACTCGTGAAAGGTACGTTATTGGCTATTGCACTGATAACAAGTGATTTGCTGCTGTCTTTTGAAGAGTTCCGTTCTCTATCTCCGAAGTTCGTCATCAGATCTTCACCATTTATGGGACCACACGGGAAGTAGGCAGTTTCAAACAAAAAAAAAAAAGAATAATCGAAATCGGTTCACGTAGAAAAAAGTTATGAGGTACCTAACACATATTTAAAAAAACATACGGGTGGAATTGAGTACCTCCGACTTTTTAAAAAGCGACAAAAACCGATGCTACAGCTACCATGTACCTAAGGGCCTTTGAATGGACACACTCAAAATATGTGCAAACCCATTAGAAATTTAGAAGCGTTTGAGACGTATCCTCTCAAAATCTAAGCAAATCTTACCACCATCAGTGTCCCTAACTGGCCACAGATCCCTGTCGCCTCTCTCTTGACACGTGGCCCTGCTGGCCACACTATGGCCGCCGGTGGCCAGCTGGCCGCTGCCATGAGCGGTGGCCCCGTGACCCTCCACGTGGCCTGTGAAGAACTTGCCGCCGTTTTGCGCCACCTCGGCCAGTAACACGTTTTGGGTTGTACCTGTGGAATAGAATAACTACTAAATTAAAAAACTTAAATCCCACCAATTTTGTAAAAAATGTTGCCAAGACGAGAACATACACCTCGCACTGTCAAAAAGCTATCAGATCTCATGTACCTAGAGCCTAGAGCCAAGCTTCTTACTCTACACGCCCTTAGTCTACAAGCCCTAACTTCACAAACTCTACACCTTAGTCAAAATATGTGGCTTGGCCGTTCATCGTAAGTAAATGAAAACGTAATAATTTCTCAGGTTCGCGAAGTTGTAGGTACAGGCGGCCACAGTCTACCGGGTGCACTCTAAGTCGATAGCGGAACTTTAAGTAGGCTGTCTACTGATCACTACAAACAACTTGTACCAGGTGGCGAAAAAAATAGAGCGAAAAAAATATCTGCTGTTCCATACAAAAGGTCGACTCAGTACTGCGCCGAAGGTATGAAACAGCTGATATTTTTTTCGCTCCAAATTTTTCGCCACCTAGTACAAGTTGTTTGTAGTGATCAGTAGACAGCCTACTTAAAGTTCCGCTATCGACTTAGAGTGCACCCTGTAGAATACCCCATGGTAGCTCTAACCGAGGTGAATGGCGCGAAGTAAAAGTGGGCTTATCCTAGACTTAGTGTTACTATCTATCAATCTTATCATGATGATGATGAGGTTTACCAAGATGCCCGTGGCCACAGCGGCGGTCCACCAGGCTCCTCGTGGCCACCTCGGCGAGCAGGCTGCGGCGGCCGGCAGGGCTAACATGCACGCGGACGCAGAAGCCGTCGTCGAGCACGGCTAGCACGCCCGACCGGCGGTCCTCCATTGGACGCTCAGTGGTTCGGCAGTGGGATGTGCTGGGGACAGACAAGTCAGTGGAAATTGGGTATAGGTACGGTCGGCCACAATCTCAGATACCCCATGGCAGCTCTTGCCGCGCGCGGCATAAGGGCGCCAATCGAACAAAAAGGGGTATCTGAGACTGTGGCCGACTGTACTAACCCGGTTAGGTATGTATGTGTAGGTCGTCCCATCTGTATACTCCGTGCAATTTTAGTGGTTTTAAAGTCGAAGGTATTTTGTTGCACTGGTGATTCTGAGCCAAATTACGCAATTTCATTCCAAAACGCGCGAAAAAAAAATTCACTTCTCCATACAAATGGTGTCGATTGGCGATAGCCGTTTGTATTGTTTGTTTTTGAAGTAAAATTTTGGAATTTGGCTCAGAATCACGAGTGCAACTTCGGCTTTAAAACCACTAAAATTTCACGGTGTAGTAATTCTACCGGTACCTAATTCTAAGTTGGATTAGTTCTATAAGTTGTAAATTGTGGTCAGTAAAATAAACGCTTTTCTATTCTATTCTATTTATTTGACTAGTGGTTCGCCCCGGACAGTGAACTCGCGACCCTAAAGCTCGGCAACCACTCGACCGATTTGGCTCATGTTCGAACTTAAAAATTAATTTCAAAATTTCAATTTAGCGTGCAACTGATATTTTTTTAGGAACTTCGCACTTGGCTCTTTAGTAAAAGTAGCTTGTATTGCCGATTTAAGCGACCCCTTTCAGTATCACAGGACCTTTCTGAAATACCCTGATTATTTCGAAGCAATAAAGTTAAATTTTACTGTTGGATGCCCTAAGGTTTACAAAATCTGCGGCTGAGGCACAAGATTATTTTTGCTATTTGAGGTTTGGGTCCGCAATGAGAAAGATCACTTTAATTCAGTACAGAGACTCTACCGTTACGTCCGGCAGACCTACGGCACCTGCAAAGCAAGTTTCACTATGGCAAAACCTGGGCCCTTAGCCTGTAAGACAATGGTGCCAAAATGGGCTGTCAGGTGACGACTTCAATTACGATTTGCTAACGCTGTCTGTCCTTTTAGTGTTTTTGTAGTACAGCAAAGAATATTTTGATTCTAATTCTAGAGGATTAGTTCCCTGGTTGTAGGAGAAAAACGAGGAGAGCCCGGTTTTGTCCTTCTGCCGGGAAGCCATTGACCCGCCATTGTCTTACAGGCTAAGGCCCCTGTTTTGCCGATGTAGGGTTGCAGGTCGTCTAACCTAATAGCCGGACAGACCAGCCAGTTTGGCCGGACATTTGGGTAAAAAAGCCGGACACCCTAAATTATTAAGGATTTTCTGTCTTAGCAATAATACGACAATTTTTTTAACGTAAAACTAAAATTTTCTTGATCATTTACCATAAAACTTCTTAAATTATAATGAAATAAAATAAAATTGAATAACGAATCAGTCTTTTTTATTACTACTAATCATTCATTAATATGAACAAAACAAAACGTATACCACTTAGAACAAACGAGACATCTAGCGCAGTGTTGCCAGGCCCATTTTACGAAAATCGGTTTTCAAAAAACGCTACCGAGGTGCGAGGTAAAGCCTAACAAAAGCCGGACAGGCTGGACACCGTTTAATTTGGCCGGACACTCGATAAAAAAGCCTACCTATTTCCGGCTTTAGCCGGACGCCTGGCAACCCTATGCCGAAGCAGTACGTCTGCCGGAAGTAGGTAACTCGTGATAGAGTCTCTGGACCTAAGCCTGACGTTTTTTTCGTTTAAAAAAAGATAATTATAGTCTGATTTTTAATTCCGTAGAATTCTGACAGCTGTAATTTTTTGACATGTCAGAGATTACAAACCTTTTTGGCCAGGCACATTTTTCAATTTCAATACGAGTTTGAACATCTGAGTCTATACATTTTATTTGTTAGTGAATGTATTGATTTTATTAAGTGTGGCGCTTCAAAATAAAAGGGGATTTACGGCCAGTCATAATTACGTCCCTTTCCAACAAGAAAAAACTTAACAGTCAACAAGAAAAAACTTAACAGAATAACAGAAACTTAACAAATATATCAAGATAATAACAACAAATAATAGCAAACACCGAGAACAAAAATAATAGCAAACACCGAGCGCATTCGAGCATTCAAAGAAGTCGAATGAAAATCAATCAATGTGACAAATGCGACGCATGACGCTAACACACAGAACAATCTATGGCAATTATTTTTTTTAAGTTTATTTTTTAAAAAGGTTTAATAAACCTGACGGTGATGCCAGCTAAAGAATGAAATAAAGTAATTAAAATTAATTTGATATATTTTTCGTGATATTGAAATATTTGTTATTTTTGTATCAGTTCACTTGAGTCAGTAAATATTTAGATTTATCTTTTTCTAGGTAAAACATAAAAAAACATCTAGCATTTCATGTTTTATTGCCCGGCAAATGGGTCAAATTGTTCCCTTTTTCGGTAAAGAGCTTTTTCAGTAGCAACACTGATGAAATGTCAGGATTCTACGGAATTAAAAATCAGACTTTTAGGTATTTCACTAAACTCACTGTCATTTTCAGAAGTCTAAGAACGGAGAAACATAGGTCCGGTCGATAACAACATTGCCACTGCTCGTTGTGGGGGACTGGCCTGAAACACCATTGAAAACGGTTATTTACAACCTGCTTAACCAAGCCAGGGGAGTTTTGCAGGTTATTCTTCTCACCGACACGATAAAAAGAATAACCCGGCTCAGCAGGAATCTAAAATATAACTTAGCCCTTTTTCATCTAGGATAGATTATTTTATAAAGCGTCTAGTGGCATCTGCACTATGACTACTCGGATGATGCAGTGCCATAATATGGGGATAGGTTTGCCCTGAGGCTCTACCACGAGTTACGTCTGGCAGACCTATCCGAGCCTCAGCCAGCATCATACAATCCTGACAGCTTAGTCGGCCTAGCCTACAGAAAAGGCAAGTTACACGCGGAGTCAAATAAGTACAGGGAACTTACATTTTATTAGCTACAAAAAAAAAACTTGGAAATATAAACATAAAATAAAATAACATAAGTGCCGAGGACTTATTTTACAAACAAATACCCAAAAATACTTGTAAATACAAGATCAAAGAAATAATTTTGGATTTCGACATTTTCCCCTTTTTCCCTAGTCTTCTGACAGTGTCTTCTGTCATTATTATGCTCTATGCTTCAGAGTTCAGACTCCTTCTGTCATAGAAGTTATTGCTTTTTTTTAACGATTTTAAGGGAATACGAGTATGGATGCGATACAGCCTTCCCTCTTACTCTTAGGTACCTACTTGTTCCAGTGCAGTGAGACAAACACTGGTTTATCGAAAGTGGTCCATAATCTAGACGAGCAGCTAAAAAAGGATGGAGTAGGTAGGTAATACGAGTATCAGTTTTGGGAAACCAAAGACAAAAAAATCTGAACATAAAATAAAAAAAAAAAACAAAGTTTACCATAATATTTTTTCCACCTTGTGAACATAAAAACCCAAAAACCCAAAAAATATACCAACAAAATTTAAAAAAAAATGCTTCCTAAATTCAGTGCGAACTAAATGAACTTCTCCCTCCGAAAGCAGGACTTAGCCAGAAGGGAAAACCAACTTCATGACAGCCTGCTAAAGTGTGGAACTCGTGTGAAGTGTGTCCTGCCTCATGACTGCATTTCCTTCCTCACACTAAGGGCTCCAGCAGTGAACCCAGTTACATATGTAACCGCGTCAAACGCCGCACGTCGCGCCAAATCATTGGCAGCCTCTATTGGTCCATATATAATTCTAAGGTCATGGAATAGTCAAACTACTCTCCCGAGATTTCAAGAGTCTGTAGTAGAAAACATGACTCCAGATAGAGGTATGTAATTAAATCTTCGTACTTGATTGCTTAATCTTTCTCCCCTCTCACTACCTCTCTGGCCATCAATATCAGTGGACCATCCGCCGATACAAAGATACTTTCTTACTATATGAAGATAAGATATCTTACTATCTTATAGATATTGGCCTCCCCAAACAAAAACCGCCATCTCTCTCTATTCTACGACACTTTCTTGCCCTAACAAAAATTTCTCCCCATTTCACAACGACTTAGGAAGATATTGATTAATGGTATTTCCTTTTCCACACCCAGTCTCGTCGTACTTTATACCATCAGACTCAGATAATAAAGGATCTTCAACTAAAATTCAGAGTACCAGTGGCGATCCCCACCTGCCGAGAATTCTATTTGCAACCCTGGCTACGGACTGCCTAACCGGCTCTCAAAAGAACAACAGTAAGTATAGAGTACTGCTTCCATTAGCATTAGCAACAGAATTCTATTAGCATCTGACTTATTTTTTATAAAAATGGTGTTGTTCAAACTTAGATTTGATTTCTTCTTTCCCCTTTAAAGATTAATGCATGAATACAACAATGAAGAACAGCGCAGGCTCTATGATAGACTCTTGTGGAACCCCACATCAATAATTAACTTTACAGTGTAGTTAATAATAATTAAAAAAAATAGCCCAATATTTTAAAATTTTATTAGATACATACAACGAAGACAATTTATTTAGTTTTAGTAAAGTTATTTAATTACAGTATTTAAAAACAGTATAGTGTTCCAGCCGAACCACTCGCTCAAAATATTCAGAGCATCCAATCAGAATACTCCAACTGCTTTGAAAGTCGACACGGGAATGGTCCTCAAGCTCCTCAAGCAATCTCACGGGAATGCTCCTCAAGCTTTGCATTAGATGAGAATGACATACGAGTAACAGCCTGCAATTCCACGACTTCTCGCAATGTGTCTCTGCATGGAATACACGCCCTAACAGCATGCAACTCAGAAGAGCATAGCCATCTGATTATGAAAACAGATGAGTATCCAACGAAGGACCCTGGCATCAACAGGTTACATTTAAGCGTGGATGTCAGATACCTGGAGAATCTGACTGACCGACTGAAGAATACTTTTATGGTAATCAAATATTCTAAAATGCAGAGACTTTCACAATTTGTAGTACGTGCGTAATTTACATTGTATTGTACCTACCTACGTACATTTGTGAATTCGTATGTAGTAATAGCTACCTACTCGTTAACTATGCAAAAAACATCGCGAGGAATCTTGCAGCTCAGTTGGCTCCGCTTAGTATGCATTTGACCGTATGCGTATGCAGTTTGCGGTTGATGAAACATGGCGAAACTATTTAAGGGTTGACTACGGAACCCAAAATACACTTGCAAAATACCTACAGAATAAAATAAACAAATAGGTACCTACCTAACATTGACAACTTTACTTTCCACCCGCAGCTGAGCTCAAAAGCCAAGGAGTGCAACCGCCACCAGTGCCAGAACTACCGCAGGCGGTTGGAGCAGCACAACCTTCTCTTCCACCAGGGAATGTCCAAGTCTCAACGCCAGCTCCTGCGTCACGCAAACGTGAAGCCTGAACACCAGAACCCTCTTCCGAAGCCCTCGAAGACGGCGACAAGTGAGACCTTGACCATTCCTGGAAAGGTAAGCCAAGATACTATTTTGAATTTATTATTATAACGCCTTTGCATCTTACGTAGTGAGATGATTTATACAGCGTCCAGTGGCACTTTCACTCACACTACTATTGTGAATTTACGTCAGTTATATTACGTCTCTCTCTACCCCTCTCGAGGTCGCTATTCCTCAATGGACTTCTTCCACGCTGACCACCAGCCAGATGGTCCGATGACACAGCCCAAGTAGCCGGAAAACAGTGGTCTCGCTATCAATCTCGCTCAGCCATTGAATCTGCACGAGCGAGGCAGCAACGCAAGAGTGACACAGACGCGTATAAACAGGTCAATGACAGGATTCTTGCGAGGATTTTGTTCAGTTTTTGAGTTTCCGATTTTATCCGTTTCTGGATCGTTCCTTACAACTGAGCCTAATAATAACGACGTACGTTGAAAAAAGCAAAATATTGCAGGTGTCCTCAGTGCACGCCACCCAGACAGTCCAGCCTTCAAAACGAGACCGCTGTTTGGATTTTCAAGTTCCGAAGACATCATTCGCCAACCAAGCCCAGGGTTCCTCTAAGGCTAAGCTATCAGTAACATTCGCAAAATCCACTAGCACGGACGATGTTAGGAATAACATCGATCGTTGCATTGCAACTTCAGTCATCAACAGTATCCTTGGAATAAAGCCTACACCTAGTAATTCCCAAAATGAGGTAAATAACAAAAGTGACGTTGCAGACGATGAAAGAGAAGTCGACGTACACAATAGTGTATCGTTCTCTGCCTCAGTGAAAAGTTTCAGTTATGCATGGGAAAAGGAAGAAAACGAAGACAAAAATGACCAAAAAGATAGAAAGACACCTAATATGCTAAGCGTAGCTTTTAAGGAGAATGGCCTGAAATTAACGCCTAGACAGTTGCTTTACGAAGAGCTGTTGCTTGCCGAGATTAACAAATGGCTGAATGATGTACCTGTGTTCGCTGGACAGCAGGAAGTCGCCAAAGATTTCAGAGAATATCTAGTAAAAAGTCTGATCCAAAAACTGGTTGATATCTCTTATAAAGTAAAGGAGGAATGTTACGGACACATTATAAGGGGGTTGGTGGAAAACTGCGTCAGTGACCTACCGATGTGGTATCCAAGCAATAAGGACGAACAAGTCAGTTTCAAAACACGTCTCGTTGATAGTCTTTTGGAAAGGATCCGCCTTTTGAATGAAAAAGTGTTCTCCATCAGCCATATAAATTTCAATGTGAGATGGTCTGAAGCTACAAATTGGGCTGGTAGGAACGCTGAAAGAGCGAATGCAAGTAACTTAGAAGTTTGCGAAGAACGAGACATAGACGAAATAATAAGCGTCAGCGTAACACGCTGGATAGACGAAGACGTCATCAAAATATACCCAAATTACACCAAATTTGAATTTATGAACATTCTAATAAAAGCCCTAGAACCATTTTATAATCAAGTTAATATATCTATCGTGGCTTTAAGTAAAAGTATTTTTGGTATACTGGATGAGCTACCTATAACAGTTTGCAGTGATACCGATAAAGCGTTGAGACTTTACAAACTATCTGAAGAACTGGCTAACATAATTCATCAACATAGAACCCTAAACGATGGGCAGGCGATTATGACTGGTGAAGACAGCAATGCTACCCATCAATCAGTTATCTCAGAGGAGGAGTTTAAAAATATTATTAGAGTTAAAGTCAAAGTTTGTCTTCGAAGATTTCAAATGGATGTCGACAAAGACACCGTAAATGACATTACTGAAGTTTTAGCTAAAGATTTGAATACAGTTCGTTCTAGAACAAAGCCTGAAGGACCATTTACGACTCTTTACAAATTACTCGAAAAGACAGGACTGAACAAAGATGACCTTTCAGAAGTGGCCTTGAACCTCATAAATTCCGATCGTGATTTGCCTTTAGCGTATCAGGTACATACATACCCGGGACAGTGCTTAAAGATTGATAATTCACCCATTTCCAATACTCTTATGGTGTTCAGAAATCATCTAGAAGAGAAAACAAACAAGAGCAACGACCCAATGTCTTCTACCGCAAATTCGACGACTTTTGAACCAGAGCAATGTCCAACAAGTTGTCACGGCCAATCCACTCCAAAGCGCGATCAAAATAATTACTCTCTTTCCCCTGAGGTATCATCTATAAGAATAGACGACAATGATCTACCTCTGGCTCGACCTATGCCAAGACTTAGTCCTGAGGCTAATACTTACCTAACTATAGTTGAAAGAGAAGTCGAAAAGTGGATAAATGGTATAAAAGAAATCGAAGTTCATTCTCCTGAAGACTCGAAGTTTAAAAGAACTATGATCAAAGATCTAGCAGCAGATATCTTAGATAGAGCAAAATTCAAACAACTGAATAACACATCTGAGTCGGAAGAAATAGAACACATGAGATTTATATTATTCCGATGGATTTGGAGAATTTCTGATATACACTCTATTGAACGGGATGACCAGTTTACTAATAAGCTATTAAGCTTAGTATATGCGCTCCAAAAAATACCAGTACCTGATTTGATAACACCACATTTAGGCAATAGAAAAGATATGAAGGTCGCCACTGGACAGCGTCCCACTGGAGTAGATATTCTTGAAGACGAAATATCTATATTCTTGGATGAGCATCCACCAGAATTTTTTGTCGACAAAAGCAAAGGTGCCCGCAACAGGATGATACATGAACTAGCAACCAATGTTAAAGAACACATGCTCAACGAGCAGAATCCCGAGAGGAACATTGAAATTGAACTTAGCGAATGGCTTCAAAAATACGTCAAACCAGAAACCAACACTAGCGAAATTAAAATGCAACTAAAGGAACGGATTGGTAGAGTTCCAATGAAAGTGTTTCAGGCTCCTGTTCCAACTCGAATGGAACGGGATATAGATCTGGGAATTCAAAATGGTATCGTTTGGCTGAAAGAACAGAGTTTTTACCAACAATGTGCACCCGAAAGCAAGCAGGAACAGGAGCACCGTACAACAGCAATGGTAAAGAGTCTTATAGAGTTGTCACGTTTGCTACCCGTCGGAACTGTAACACAGGAGGAGAAATCGAAGCAAATGTTAACAGAAATGGTGGACCACCTTAAGTTATTTCCGATGAGTAACCGCCAACGCATGGGAAACATTTTATCCTTTGAGCAGATGAGAAAGATTGCGATAGATTTAATAAAACGTTTGGCAGAATGTGACAAGAAGCACAAGCAAGCAACGTCACACGCATCATCGCCAGGAGTTGCTGAACACGTCAACGAATGGCTTCAACGGGTTCCCATAAAAATCACAACGACAGATGTACAAAGACAATTTGAATCACTAAAAGCTAACCTAATCGAATCTCTCAATAATTTGAACAGTCGCAAGCAAGAACGACCTGCAGACGTTCACGAGAACCTACTAAAGAGCGAGATAAAGAACTTTCTACAAGCCTGTCCTCTGGACGAAAGGATACCGAACACTGAGCAGGGAAGACGTGAAAAGGCACAGGAACTTATTGATATGTTGGAGAAACCTTGCAGTGGGATGTTGGAGGGACAATCAGTTTCATTCCGAAGGGTAACTAGTCTAGTTGGTCCCCCTGTAAGACCACCCTGTGTATGCCCCGTACCAGAAGACCAGCAAGTCAAAGTCTTTCTAAGAGATCATTTGCAAAAGTTTCGAAATGGCGACTCGACATCAAAGGAAGCTTTTACACGCCAGCTTGTCAAGGAAATTCAAAAAGTTGACCTAAAACCCTGCGAAATGCCGAAGTGTAAACATGTTTGCACCAGTCTGACCAAAGGTGGAACTCAACCAGTCAACATCAACAGAGTCAATCAAGAGCTCATCATAATAAAGAGCATAACAGAGTGGCTCAAAACTTTGCCTTTAATTGAAAGATTTTACTCACCTGATAATGAAAACAGAAGTAAAATTATAAACGAACTAGCTGCAAAAATTTACAACGCAACAAACTCTGTAGAACTTTTTAACAGCCAGTACCTGCTTCAAATGATTCAAGCCTGGATGCCAAATTTACCATTTAAACCCGAGCATCAAAACCCACTCATGCGGAATGCCATGAGTGAAGCACTGAAAAATATAATCGAAAGAGATTTACGCTGGCGTAATGCTTCTTATCAAAATCTTTCCAAAGAACAAAACCAAGATGCCATTAGTAACTACAGTGGTAATGAAAGCGCCGCTTTAGTCATAGAACAACACACTAGAACTGATGCACAAAAACTCGAAGACTTCGTGGAAAACTTCATGACGATGAACCGAGACATCGACGTCTCAGATGTAGTGGTACGCGACGCCTATGCGTATAAACTTCTGCAAGTACTGAAAATAGCCATCAAGCAGTTGACGAAACCCCCCAATGACAAATACGAACTCTACGAAGCTATAGCCGATGTACCTTTGCCAGGAGAAACCTCAGTGATTAAGTACACCCGAGAAATGAGACTGGACAAGGAGGTCAAAGAATGGATGAGTCTTCTACCCACAGCACCGGCCGACAGACAGGAGCAGAAGTGGAGATCTAACCAATGCACTTTACTAGCTCAATACATCGCCGACATCCACGACGCACAAAAAGATAACCCATGCCATCAATACCAGGACGAACTAGTCGATAAAGTCACTAAAATACTTGACCATGTGCTAGAACCGGGTCATAAAGAAGATTACATGGAATTGATTAACGAACTGCTAAGGAGACAGTTAGCCGTCACTGACGAATATTATCCTCAGGCCCAACAGCAGTTCACTGAAACGCAAAATGCGACACATTTTGATAAAACCATTGCTTTTCAGAAGCACTACACGCCACATGATGAAACTATAGATTACGGTGACTTCAGTGCTAACGTACCGCTAAGCTCTTCAAAGGCCGATTTTCATATTCCAAAAGTTCCAAGGTCACATAAAGCATATGATGTATTGTTTCAAGCCATCGAGGATTGGAGCCAAAAGATCCCAATAGAAGAAGACGAGGAAACTAATGAAGTTCTCAGAGAGAAATTAGTGCGAGCAGTTTTACTGAAAGTTGGTCAGTTAAATTTGAACCCTAACTACAACAATGATTTAATATTATACTACGCTTCATTGGCAGATGATATAGAAGAACTGCTAAATAATCTGCCACAAAATGCCACTTTGCAAAACCATAAAGAGAAGTTGAAGAATGAAGTTGTCAAAGACATTGCAGAAGCCAATGCTATTCTCAAAAATATCAACGCTGGTGAAACTTATAAGAAGAAATTAGAAAATAGCATTCAAGGAGCTATTCTCAAACACGCAAATGGGGAAGAAAGGGCTGCGATTGATCTTATTAAGACAACAGTAGCTGAAGAATTCATTTTAGGCAAGTTTCAAGATGGAGACGATGATCTGAAAGCTCAATATGAAGACAAAGTTTTAAGTAACCTCAGTAATGTAATGGACGCAAGTGTTTTTACAGAATCCAATATAAGCGATATCCATAACAGCATTATGAGAGAATTAGATGCCGTTCCTGCGCCTAATAAAGAATCTATAGCATCAGAAGTTGAAGTTATAAAGACAAAAAATATAATATCAGAATGGTTTCAAGACTCGCCTCTGATTCCGCCACAAAGCAACCAAGAAATTTTAGACAGAGATAGAATACAATCTTTACTAGCTAAGCGACTCCATGAAATAGAAAAGGACGAATGTCACCCGGAAGTCGCCCAGACGGCCATAATTACGAAATGGCTAAATAAGCTTCCATTCACAGATGATCAACAAAAACTGGTTGATGATTTCACAAAGAACCTTATAAGTAGACTTGAAACAACGGAAGTATCAAGACATGCCACCTTGAAAGCAAGTGAAGATTTTACCAGTTATATAAAAAATACCCAAAAAGGAAGAAAGAAGGGGCAAATTCTCAGTAGTGTACAAACCGCTTCGACGTTTACAGATACTCAGATTCATCACACTCAAGATTTCACTGACAAAAACTGCACAGAAGTAATTTTTGAAAGAATCCAGCATTGGTGTCAGCGGCTACCCCTTGAAGGTACGGCCCCAGAAGAAGTAGAAAGGAACAACGAATTAAAAACAAAATTAGCATCGAAAATACTTTTTAAAATTGGAGAACTAAACAGAGATGATTTAATCTTTGGTGATGAAATATTGTACAGCGATGAATTGGCTGATATGCTCGACAAAATTATTTCATCTCTAGCAAAAAACGAAGGTCTTAAAAATATTAAACCGGTATTAATAAACACTCTAGTTCAAGACATCGTTGACATCAGACCTTGTATAAAGGAAGAAAAAGACAGATATCACTACAAGCAACAACTTTACAGCACAATCACCCAAATGGTAAATCAGCCACAGAATATCACCAGAGAAGAACAAGCTGTATTCAAAACCTTCCAAGAAGAAGTCGTGGATGATTTCGTTGAATACAACTATCACAGAGACGAGCCTGGCAAAAAGAAGTTCAAAGAGAAGATTTTCATTGAATCGCAGAACTTTTTCAGCTCCACTAGGAATGAGAACCCTCAAGTCATCACAGAAGATCTATTTAATGAATTATCCAAAGTCCCTGTACCAGGTGATGCAGCAGTAAGAGAAGAAGTTCAAGAAATAAGACTGAAGCAACAAATATCGGCATGGATTGAAGAGCTACCACTACCTTCCGCTGGTCCTATAGAAGTCGAGCACAGAAACAAAATTAAAGGCGTCCTAGCCAAGCGTTTGAACGAGATTGAAAAACAAAAAGGTGGAGAAACTCAGCAGAAAATTAAGAACGAAATCTCTAAATACATTAAGAAGTTGGATGAAGGCATCAGTAAGCAAACTTTGGCCGAAAAAGTCAACGTTCTTACCGACCGACTGAACAAGACTGCGCGGGAAAGGCGAAATCCTATGGTCACGCAGGGCATTTCAGCACTGCATGCAAACCGAGGTTCCCAGGCTCAAACCTCAGTGAGACTTATCAAAACTGAGCCATCAAGACAAACCCCAAGCCCTAAATTCACTCAGGGTATTAAAATCTCATCGCAGCAAGCAAACCAAGGTTGCCAGGCACCAGGATCAGGGTACTCCTTCATTCCCGTGGAATCCCGAACAAGTCGAAGCTCTTGCGACAAGTTTTGCACAGGTCCGCAACATGATTCATCCCAAACCCAAAACCCTTGTTCTGGGTCTCTCATTTCAGTGGACTACTCAAGCAACGATATGAAATGCCCGTCGTACGAAAGCTTGGACAGCAACCCCGATTGGTATGGTCAACAAAGATACAATCCAGATGAAGAAAACCTACGTGCTTGTCCATGTCAGTCCAGAAACCCTGAAGGTGTCAGCCTGAAGATGAAAGGGAAGTTGGCCAGGCCACCCGATAGGAGTTTCAAAATCAAACAACCTCATTGCCTATGTCTGGGCACCGATGGATTGCTAGCAGCTGTACCGTGCCCGATATATGAGAAGCCCACGTGGCGACATCCGGGCACTTGCAACAAGCGGTAACCCTACTAAATGATGATGATGATGGTGATATCCTTTTATCCCTCATCAGGGACATAGGGCTCGAAGAAGGATCTCCATTTTTCGCGGGCGCAAGAAGCAGCCTCTAGCTATTTCCAGCCGAGTCACGTACTGAGAATTTTAATATCCACTTGAGTATAGTAAAGTTTTCACTCTTTAGATTTCTCGAAAATAACCCCCGACATTTTAACTTCAAATAAGCATATTATCTCATAAATCTCTCAGCCGATTTAGATAAAACATAAAGGAACACTCGCTAGAAAACCTGCCTTCAAATAAAATAAAAACCGCATCGAAATCGGTTCACCCGTTTAGGAACTACTACGGTGCCACACACAGACAGACAGACATACAGACAGACAGACAGACCGACAGACAGATACTCATAGCGGTCAAACTTTTAACACCCCTCTTTTTATGTCGGGGGTTAAAAAAGAGACGGACGGACCGCGCCACGAAAGAAGATAGGTACTTGACCGCGCCTTTCGCCCTCTTCCCTCAGACCTCTGCTATAGAGACCTAAGTATAAATCGTCACTGCGCCTGCGCACTACTGCGCAGTAAAGCCCCTTCGGTCCGTAGCAAGCAACCGAATGTCAAAACGCCTTGATGTCATTGTGCCTAAATTTCAATTTGCATTTGTCCCATAATGCCTGAAATCCGTAATGACTTAATTTCAGTTTGTCTACATCTCAATTTGCCTTAGTTACAAAATGCCTGAATTCAATATGGCTTTATACTATAATGTCCATAAGGACCGGAGGGAGTCAAACCACCTCGTGTCTCTAGTCTCATCTATTGTGTTGTGTGGCAAGTAAATTGTACCCAGGAACTTTCGATTAGTGTATTTTGTTCGGTGTTGTTTTGCTGACCATATTAAAATTGTAACAGTCATAGGAAATTGCTTATGTCACGAGCGAATGGAAAAGTTTTTTAAAATAAGTAAGTACCTACCTAGCAAGTTAGAAATAGCCCAATGTCACAATTAAATACTTATAAGTTCGCGTGGCTCCGATCTTTGTGTAACTTTATATAACTTTAATTGCTTAGTGATTGGACGTCGTTGTAATAATATCAATAATTAGTGATCTAATTCAGAGTTTCCCAACCTGGTATTCGCGATCCTATCCCAGAGACCACGGACAAAATACACTTCCTTTTTAGGAAGTGAAATAGGTACACATTTTTTAGGAAGTGTATTTTGTCCGCACACTCCGGTACCCTATTGCTCTTCCTACGCCGCTGCCTGTCCATCTGTGGCAGAAAATGTGGTACGGAATCCACAGTGCGCGGGTTCGGCCTGCACCTTTTTTTACCAACAAAAACATTGCATTTATTTTTTTATTGAAATTTTTAGAGTGAACATTCCAAAAGTTTGAAGCCGCGAATCATGTTAAAGATAGCGCCTGGGGCCTGAGTCTGTAACGCAATGGTGCGCAAAATGGGGTCCCAGTTGTCGGCTCTAATCACGATTTACTAGTGGTTCGCCCCGAACTGTGAACTCGTGACCCCATATAAACTTAACAACCCCATATCTCGGCAGTCCCTCGACCGTTTTGGCTCATGTTCGAACTTAAAAATTCTTTTAATTTCATTTACCCGCCTACCAAATTTCATAACGATCCGACCAAATTTACGCAATTTATCGTCGAACGAACATTCATACATACAAACATACATACATACGTACATACATACATACAAACATACAAACGCCGGATTGTTCCAGTAGACTCGGAGAACTTCGCTCGCTGTCGGTAATACAGCAAAGAATATTCTGATTCTAATTCTAGAGGATTAATTCGCTGGTTGTCGAAGAAAAACGAGGAAACCTCGGTATTTTTCTTCTACTGGGACGCCTTGACTTGCCATTGCCTTACAGACTTACGCCCGGTCCGCGCTTGAAAAAGGTTGGGAACGGCCGAAGAATGAATAATGCCTTTGTTTGAACCTATACCTAGTCTATCTAGTGCCTATGCAGAATACATTGAATAAATCTGGTTAGCCTTGGGAACTATAGTCTTAGCAGCGTAAGAACGCCGGAACAACAACAACGTTCACTCGGGCATTTTTTTTAAAAGACTAATCCAACATTACTGTCTGGATTTTTGTGTATTCTTCTTGAAAATTGTTGATGCAAAAGATTTGCGTATAGAGTCAACTAAGCCACGGGTTTCCCCACGATGTTTTTCCTATTTTGGTATTTTGGTAGTGCCATAATTTCACCGAGTCACTAACCAATCATACCTAAGTAACTTTGAAAAAAATAACAAGTCATTTAAAGGCCTTCCTTTGCATCTACGTAATGAGATGATTTAATTTTATACAGCGTCCAGTGGTACCTTCACTCACACTAGATGGGTGAAGAGACCACTCGACGCTGCAGTGCCTGGGGCATAGTTTTAAATTGCCCAGCTCTTATACCATCCTCACAGCTTAGTCGGCCTAGCCCACAGATTGATAGGGACGTTATTATTGGTGCCAACGACCGGGGATCGAACCTTGGGCATCTAGATTATCTAAAACAAAACATTCACGCCGTCAACCGCCAAAACCGGATTTTTCTGGCTCATACTGAGATAAACAATCTTTTTTTCACAGTCGATACTGGGTGAATTTAAGGTTGTTTTTTTAAATAGAGCGGACTACTTAGTTCTACCAAATCTTGTTACCTTGACCTAACAGGTTTTATCTTGACTGCAAACACCATCTATAACTAGTTCTGCTACCAACCTTCGCGGTGTATTCTAGAGTTAATTCAATCATTGTTTGTGCGTTGAATCAACATGTTGTGGATTTGGATTCTAGCCACCTTCGCTTGTGTGGTAAGTTTTTATTTTCCACTTAATATTATGCTACATAGGCATGGATTATTTGAAGTAGATAGGCTTAAGTACGTTGTAAGGTGCTAAATTGTGATGTTTTTTTTTCGTACTTTACAAGATCCTTTACATTACACGGTGACATTTTGTTTCTGCATCTTTTGTTAAGAAAAAAAATCGTTATAAATGAGTCAGGCCACCAGGATCCCCTATCCCGATCCCCCAGGATCCCAGTGAACTCATCGGTTAGTCAGGATCCCCTCTATTCAAATAGTTACTTATTTCGCTCATTAGTTTACCGTACCAGGGGGTCTACCGGCTAAGACGAAGCCGATTACCATTGGCGAAAATCGAAGTTCGACTTATGAAAAATTAACAGGGGTGGTTGTAATGAACTAGGTGGCACTACATTTTTCAAAAATCGAACTTCGATTTTCGCCAATGGTAATCGGCTTCATCTTAGCCGGTAGAACCCCAGAGAGATTAGTCTATTATCTACTCGTATCTGTGAATCAGTAACATTAATATTTTCAGCACGCCTCGACCTCTGATGGAGGCAAAGCACCCAGGTATCCCCTCAACGATGGGAACAGCATTCCTGCCCTTGGGCTAGGGACTTTCCTTGGTTTTGATCAGGTGAGACCTAATACTAGAACCGAGTTACGTAGTTACCCCCCCCCCCCCCCCCCCGCTCATTGGGTTCAAGCCCCCCCAAACCAAAATCCTGGATCCGCCACTGCACTGGTGACATTATCCAGAGAAGAAATCGGGGACTATGTTTGTATGGATAAAACACTACCGTTATACAGGCTGGATTTTTGAGACGGGGCAGTAAGGGCAGATACCTTAAGCGTTATTAGATTTTGGAAAAAATTTACTTACAGTCAGCGTATCAATGTATTTCGCAGAACGGCCAAAGGATGCCCGCTGGTGGCGAGGTAGAGAGAGCTATCAAATGGTCCTTGGACGCAGGATACCGCCTGATAGACACCGCCTCTCTCTACGGCACAGAGGAGCTCATCGGCAAGGGGCTGGCAGAGACACCGGTGCAGAGAAAAGACCTGTATATTGTCACCAAGGTGCGTATTATACAGGGTGTTGTTTTGGTTAGTGACATCCGACTCAGCTCAGAAGATAGTTTCAGTAACGCTTGAATCTAAAAAATAAGTTTTATTTTTTCTAAAAAAAATATTTACATATTACCTTGTTCAATAGGTACCTAAAACTTAGATTCACAACTATACGTAACTTTGAAAATAAAAAATGTCTTATCAAATGGAACACGCGCGCATCGGGAATCGACCCAGTGTCTCTCTCTTCCGAGTCCATTGTTTCCTATGTTTCCGAGGTAGATTGGATCTAGGCTAGGTACCACCTCTAGATCCAAGCTACCACCGCAGGATGGTGTAGGTAGGTGCTGGGCAAGCCTACTCCATCTAAACAATGTCCGAGGCACTGCAGAGTTCGAGTGGTCCCTTCATCCATCTACAGGGTGCACTCTAATTCGATAGCGGAACTTTAAGTAGGCTGTCTACTGATCAATACAAACAACTTGTACTAGTTGGCTAAAAAAAGGGAATGAAAAAAAAAAATCTGCTGTTCCATACAAAAGGCAGACTCAGTAACGTACCAAATGTATGAAAGAGCAGATGTTTTTTTCGCTTAATTTTTTTGCCACCTCGTAGAAGTTGTTTGTACTGATGAGTAGACAGTTTGCTTAAAATTCTGCTATCGAATTCGAGTGCACCCTGCAGTGTGAGTGAAAGTGCCACTACTGGGCTCTCTATGAATCTCATAGATGCAAATGCCTGAGTAATACCTACCTGGGTATGTACCTACTTCAAACCAAGAACCTATGAATAAATCATGCGATAGCGCAACACTGACGTAGCAAGGCTTAGTAGAATTAATCCGACCGTTGACCGTTGTAACACGCATTGACTTGACATGACATGCATTCAAATATTCCTAATCCTGGCATACAAAATAACAGAGGTAATTTCCACACAACGATGACATGACGTGCGTGACGCAATTTGACGCAGTTTGACGCGTTATCACGGTCAAAGTGCACTGACCAAGAGTCGCGAGTTCGGGGCGAACCACTAGTTATATCCAAAGACCTTTTTCCTACAAAAGTACAAAATTTAAAATGTTACATATCCAAGCAACCTAACTACACATTTGTGTGACTTCAAAACGGTTCGCCATAGTTTTAGTTATCTCGTGGTTCTCTCCTTTACACTATGAAGTGTATTTTTGTAACAACACAATTTATTAATGTCCCGTACTGTTTTAGAAGAACACATGTCCTAACCCTTTTGTTTATGTTGTTTTTCAAAACTAATTATTATATAGGGTGTCCCAAAAAATAGTGTCAAAGCGAAAGTTCAGAGATAGAGCGACACCCCTAGGAGTACCCGAATCACACCCATGTATGTTCAACGTTTTTTTTTTTTATAAAACCTCAAAATTTAAATTTTTTCGCAATTTTTGTTTTTGTATAGTTCAAATTTGAAAATAATATGTTTGTGTGTGTAGGTACATTTGCATAGCTTTGAATTTTTAAAACATTGTGAAAGTAAATGAAAACAATATTTAAAAATACGTACTTCTCTCCCCCACACACAGGGTTCACATCTTATAAATTTTAAAATCAGCAGAATATCATAGAGAAAAAAATTTTGATTGTGATCCCGGGTGCTATTACCCTGTAAAAAGAGTAAGGATTATTCCTGGCATCTTTTGTAACACCTTGTATATTTATTGCGATCACGTTTTGTGTCTACTGAGTTATTGCTCCATGACATGTGTTGTTTTAAAATCACACGATTATACATATTGATACGCTCCTCATGGCCCGTTTTCAACTGACAGTTAAAAGCTGAATTCAAAACCCTTGGTAGACCCCAAGATGGCTCTTAGGCTTGGCAATACAAGACCCGGGATGTGGCTGTCTTTCGCTTCCACAGAATAATAATATCTTCAGAAAAAGCGAAATTTGACAGCCGAGCCGTGAAAACGGCTCATTATTGAACAAGAATATAAAATGCCTTCTCTCTACCTTTGCAGTTGGGCTCGAATGAGAAGAGGGACGTCCAACAAGCTCTGAGGAACTCGCTCAAGCGACTCAACATGGACTACGTGGATTTGTACCTGATACATTTCCCCATCTCTTTCACTGTAAGTATCTTATCAAAACATTTCTACATACAATACAATACGGGCCACGAAAGAATAGACTTGACCGCGCCTCCCGCACCTCTCTCCGCCGCCTCGATGACCCCCGGTCGCGTATATAGAAATGCTAATTCAGTACGTCTCCGCCAGGCTAAGACGAATTGAATTAGCAGTTTCTAACGATAAACACCCGTAAATGCTACGCCAATACGTCTCAGAGGGTGATGTACTGCAGTAGGATTTCAAGTTTTTTAACGCAACGTAAGTGGGGTTATCCTAATTCGGTTCGTCAACGTGAAACTGATGCTGAAGGGCGGCTAAGAATTGACTTATAGAATGACAAATAAAGAAAATACAGGTACAAAAAATTAATAGTTTAATTGGTAATAAGAATTATCTTACTCAATGTTTTTTGGCACATGGTTGATTATTTTCAATGTTAAAAGCTATATTATGAGATCGTTTTTTGGCACTTCGAGCTTCTAATGTGATAGGACGCCCAGCTTGTATCCTTCCTCCCCTGATATTACCCTGTCTTTACGTCGCGCAATGGAAGTTGGCTGCACTTTGATCTTGCTGGAGTTATCGCATTAGAGGAATTCTACGCCCACAATACGTCACGCGAGCCGGCAGTGCCGAACTGAATTAGCGTTTTCTAAGCATTTAAATGCGTATTTATGGAGAAATCCTACTGCAATACGTCACCCTCTGTGACGTATTGGTGCAGCATTTACGCGTGTTTATGGTTACAAAATTTTTGAAAATGCTAATTCAGTTCGTCTTAGCCTGGCGGAGACGTACTGAACTAGCATTTCTATATACGCCCCCCGGTCCCAAAAACCGCTAAATCGTCTCTGCGCATGTCAAACCTGGGGCCTTAGCCTGTAACTAGTGTAACTCAATGGCGTGTTGATGGCGTCCCAGCAGAAGGACAAAACCGGGGTTTCCTCGTTTTTTTCCTGCAACCAGAGAACTAATCCTCTCTAGAATTAGAATCAGAATATTCTTTGCCATACTACAAAAACATTAAAAGGACCGACAGCATTAATAAATTGTAATTGAAGCCGTCAACTGGGAGCCCATTATGGCACCATTGCGTCACAGGCTAAGGCCCCTGTAGGCTTAGCACGCGGGCCATTTTGCCTACTCTCAACTGTCACCTTAGCCACTTTACAGTAGGTACGGTCCGCCACAATCTCAGATACCCCATGGCAGCTCTTACCGCGCGCGGCATAAGGGCGCCAATCGAACAAAAAGGGGTATCTGAGACTGTGGCCGACTGTACTGTTAAGTGACAGTTGAGAGTAGGCAAAATGGCCCGCGTGCTAAGCCTCTGGTGGTTTCTTATGTATTTTCTTTCATGGCACGCATTGTACCTAATATTGGACAACCACCAAACAATTAAGATTTGCTTTTGTCGCGAATTCGAAAGCCGTTTTCAGGATTGTTCGGTTTGAAGCTCAGCAGAATCGACGGCATTGTTGTGAGCCCGGCGGGTCTTATATGAAACAGGACACAAAGGCTGACGCGCCATGTCTCATGTAGGACCCCAGGCCCACGACATCTTGTGGAATATTACAAAGCTTCCTTCTTCTTCTAAATCGGTTCTTCAATTATTCTGAGAACGGTGACGATGGCCGTGATGAGTGGAAAAGTACAGGGCAATTTTTAAATAGCTTTCTACTTCAGACGCCCAACTTCTAAATGTGATTTCCAACAACTTTTGTTCTACGATTTTGGTGAAAGCGCAATTTTTTTTTCAAACATTTTTTTTAGTTCAGTTTAACAAATAGGAGCAGGAGAGGCTAGAAAGCACTAGAAAGGTACATAGTTGAGAGTGGAGGGGGACGAAAGCGCGCCGCGCAGGCAGCGCTGATATTATTATGGTAGAAATGCACACTTATAAAGGATAAGAAACTTTAATAAAATAAAAAGTATCGAGCTTTTCGAAAAGTCGTAGAACAAAAGTTGTTGGAAATCGCATTTAATTTTAGAATTTGGCGTGTCTGAGGTTAAAAGCTATTTAAAAATTGCCCTGTACCTATATTGTAAATGGTCACGAGTCCAAAGCTACGAAGAAAGTTACAAAGCGAGTCCTGAAAAAACACACAAATAAACATTTACGTTACAAAACAAAGATGGAATTACAGTGGTAACAGGCCGGACCATTTTAATATATGGACTTAAACAGACGCCACATTGGTTTCCAGCGGAGGTAGCATGACTTTTATCGAGGCGGATTTATCCAACAAAATGGCGGTTTATCAGCATTTTTGACGTCTATAGTGGGTTATATATCGTCGAGAGCGATATATAACCCACTATAGACGTCAAAACGTCCGCCTCGATAAAAGTCATGCTACCTCCACAGACTGGCCCTAATATGTCAGTTATAGGCTCGCTTTTTTGTCTTGGCTTGTTGTGGATAGAGATAAGTGATGCATAAAACTGTACATACACCAGCCCAATCTCCTGGTGACAAAGTTCGCATTTGATAAACTAATAGCCTCCGACTAAGATTAATAATTAAATACCTATGAATCTAAATAATTATTTTAAGGTTACAAGCAGGTCTTGTTTCAAGCCTTTTTATTAGAATAAATAGGTACATTTATTTCAAATTAGGTATTAAAATTCATACATTTGGTTAGTAGTCTTACCCTATGTGTTAGTAGTTGAAGTTAAATTAAATTAGATAAAATTGAGATAAAATTTTCATTCAAATACAATTCAGCTTTAGGTACCTACATGTTGGTTGGAGCAGTGACGCATGTAATAATATGTAATAATGACGCATGCATGACGGCGGCGAGTCGTCGCGATCCGCTATCATTTTCAGGATGCTTTTGGTAGTCGGGTTTTCCCTCAAAAAATAAATAGGTATCAAAACCAAGAGAGCGTGACCAGGATATTTTAGATTCAGCTTCCGTTCAGCCAGTAGATTCGATGGTGTGACATGTGGCATCGTCGTGAGCCCGGTGGGTTCTACATGAAACAAGACACAAAGGCTGACGTGCTTTGTCTCGTTTAGAACCGTGGGCTAACTACATCTTGTAGGTAGAGTATTACAAAGCTAGCCCTGCAAATACACACAAATAAAAAGTAAAAGTAAACGTTTTATCTGTGTACGTTTTATCTATAATTTTGAACTGTCACATTTCAATGTCAAAGAATCACTTACTGTCAAAGAATAATACACTCCCTTACGGGAGCTCACTGTCACTAGACTCACTAGTGTCACTGTGGTGTTGTGGGTGGACTGACTGCGCCCCGCCCGGCGCCCGCGCATAGAGCTTCATCACAGTCATCAGTTCATCACTGGAGGCGGGGGGCGGGGGTTCTCGTTGACAAGGCTTGACAAGCTTATACAGGGTGGTCCAACAAAGGCGGTCAACAATTTTTTTTTTAGATTCCTCACGCCTAATCCTATCCAAAAATACCCCATGTATGTTTAGCGATTTTTCGTGGTTTAGAAGTTATGTTTTTTTAAATGTGTTTAGACGAATTTCCTTCCGGAACGTCTAAAGATAGTCATAACTTTTTCTCAGTATATTTTTTGCACTTTTTTCTTTTGTGGCTTGATCAACTTGAATGTCTCTTGCATACGTAAAAAAATCAACTACACAACATTCATCTAAGTTACCAAAATAAAAGTCGAAAGTGAAAATTTTAGATTTGAGGTGTACGGAGTGTAGGAGCAATCATTTCAAAAGTCTCATAAAAAAATACAAAATGGATGTTCTGTACTTTCAAAGTAGTTTCAAAAAGTTTTGTTGTTTATCAACTTGCCAAATTATAGTAAAAAAAAGTGGTCCTTAATAGGCCATTTTGCGTTGAAATTGGCTCCCAAAGGTAAACAGGTAGAAAATTCGATAGGAATTTTTGTATGGCAAAAAAAACATCTTTTTGGCCTAAAATGATAAACAAATCATCAAAAGCTATCAATAAACTCATAATTAGATTCATAATAAGACACATAAAAAATCATAACTTCTAAACCACGAAAAATCGCTGAACATGCATGGGGTATTTTTGGATAGTCCTAGGCGCGAGGAATCTAAACAAATTTTCTTGACATCCTTATTTGAACCACCCTGAATGGTCATAGAGTGCCAAAGCCAAAGTGGGGGAAAATTCATCGTGTGTTATGTGATTTTATCCTTTGCTGTTTCCTCTAACCTGCTTGGCGCTAGGAATTTTAAGTTCAAGCACCTAATAATTGCTATTAAGCTAGCTTGATGAATTAATTAAAATAAGTATCCGGTATGATGGAAAAAAATTAAGTCACACACACTGTAAGTAGGCACAAGAAGTTTTGGCTCAGAATTTCGCAACGCTGCCAGCGTTATCATTTATTAGGTTTATTTTTACGTAAGTGCAAAGTAACAATATGGTTAATGACCCTGTTGTGGTTTAGCTGTTGTATGTAGGCACTAGCTTATTTAAGAGTAACTAATATAGACTAACTATCTATACTTATGTGTTGTGTAGGTACCTGGGTTTTCCACCTAAGGTCAAAGGTGCGATTCGTCAATTTACCTAATAGGGAGGTTCACACCTATTAGGTAAATAAATAGCTCTGCACAACTTAATATTAGGTACATGATGCACGTTATGCAGCTGTCAGGATGCCGCTACATCTTATTTTTTACCTATTCCAGCCAGACCACAAGGAATTCGAGGTAATAGACTACCTTGACACGTGGAAGGAGATGGAAAAGCTGAAGAAACTTGGTCTCGCCAAGTCCATCGGCATTTCTAACTTCAACCAGAGTCAGATCCAGCGGCTTTTGGATAACTGTGAGATCAAGCCAGCCGTACTGCAGATTGAGGTGAGATAAGTAATTTTTATTTTTATTTTGGATGCATGATTCTGTATAAAACAGACGCCTTAGCCTGTAACACAATGGCGTATCAATTGCATCCCAGGTAGAAGGACAAAACCGGAATTTTTTCGTTGTACTCCTACAACCAGCGAGCTAACTTTTTAGAATTAGACTCATAATATTCTTAGCTGTACTAGGTACAAAAACATTAAAAGGACCGACACTGGACCGACAGCATTAATTGAAACCGTCAACCGGGAGCCCATTTTGGCACCATTGCGTTACAGGCTAAGGCCCCAGATTGCCACTTCCCTTCAGTCATTCAATGAGACATTTTTCATACATTAATCTATTCTTAAATGCATATTTGTATACATAGACATTCGTGTATTCATACATTAATTATTTCAATTATTCATACATTCACGGCGGCGGGATCTGGAATCTAAACCTTAGGTCCTAAAAATTATTATAAGCCTAGGGATCCTCATTTGACGACCCGTTTTAGCAAAAAACGCATCCAAAAAGAAGATTTGTTGTTTTTTTATTGGCGGCGCTAGTTGTGCCTAGGTTTGGGCCTTAAATAAAAGTTCTCTAATTACTTACCTGGTGCTTTGAGTAAGCACCTACACAGAAATGAACTCTTCTTCGAATAGGTACCGAGTTTGCGACAATTCGGATTTCGGACAAAACAAAATTCGGACAATTGGTCCGAATTGGCACTTTAAAAATGAGTTTACATTATTTATCTATTTTTATAGCATGTGTAGCAGAATGGGACGATATATGTTGTATTTTTATGATATTGTAGATATGTTTTTGCAATATATGTTGTATTTTTTCTCGTGTGCACTAAAGTATAAAGTAAAGTAAAGTATGTTTGTTTATTTACGCAAATTAGGAGGGTTACCCTTGACGCCATTGCGTTCGTATTGACAAAGATTTAAAAATTAATTTCTCTTTTACAACGCATAGTCATCCTTTGATTTTATATACTTTGTAATGTTTTCTCATTCAAAGGTTCAATATAATACTATTTTGTTCAATACCAATATAAAATGAGTCTTAATTCGTGAAATATTGAATTTTGTAAATTCCGCCATATTGAAAAGAATGCGTCAAGGATAGAGAGGTAGCAACCCACATCTGGCCCAAAATCTGCTCATCATCATCATCAGTTCCTGTTATCACTAATCAGGGACATAGGGCTCAGTTTTCCAATCTGGCCGATTTTGCGCCTTCATCTCAAGCTCGGATGCTTGAGATGAAGGCGCAACCTACTTTTCGGGCGCCCTCTAAGCTCTTCCGTGTTCCAGTTGGACACCATTTCAGTGCTATCTTGGAGGGGTAGTTTTCGGGTCTTCGCATAGTACTTATGACCTATCCAACGCAGCTCATAAGCTACGGCAAAGAAAAGGACATTGCGACATGGCATACTCGCCTTTCGGGTCTCAATGCCAATAAGGCTTAAGTTTGCGTGTATTTTTACAGTTCAACTTAAACCTTGCCCGCAAGAAGCTTATTCTAAGCTGCAGCAAAAAAAAGGCATTGTCATCATTTCTGGTTTAAAGCCAATAAGGCCTAAATTAGCGTGTAATTTTCCAGGTCAACCTGAACTTGGCCCAGAAGCAGCTCATAAGCTACAGCAAAGAAAAGGGCATTGTCGTCATGGCATACTCACCCTTCGGGTCCCTTACCGAGTCACGCGCGAAGCCGCGTAAGCCACAGTTGGACGACCCTATACTGATGAAGATGGCTGCCAAGTATAAGAAGACCACGTCGCAGATTGCTTTGAGATATTTGGTAAGTTTTGGAACCATTTTTTTATTTTTCGTACCCTAAGGGTGCCAAAAAGGACCCCAATACGCCATGTGTCTATCAGTTGATGTCTTTATTTTTAACTTTATTTTTACGTCTTAATTTTTAACCTCCAACCCTATAAGAGAGGTGTTTGACCGCTATGTGTGTCTGCTGTTGCACCGTAGCTCTTAAACGAGTGAACCGATTTGGATGCGGTTGTTTTAATTTGAAAGCCGGTTTTCTAGCAAGTGTTCTTAGATGTTTTATCAGAATCGGTTCAGCCGCTTAGGAGATACGCTTATTTGAAGCTATAATGTTGGGAGTATTTAATTTCTTATATTCAACCATACCTACCAACTTAATTACTCTTACCATTTTAGGCACTTGTTTTATCGAAAACCTAACATTTAATAATATTACTTTTAAATCTTTTTAGGTCCAAAAAGGTGTAGTGCCCATTCCGAAGTCAGTAAATAAGGAAAGGATAGAGAAAAACATCGATGTTTTTGATTTCGACCTAACCCCTCAAGAAATGGATCTATTGGGTGAGTAATATAACACTAAATCCGGCAGACATCCAATTTTCCGAATGCTAAGTGAGTTGGACAATACATATTTTTTTAAATATAGATTTTAATGATTTGGTAGGAACGGAATAGTAAATAACGTATATTTATTTTGTTGAATTTCTTTGGAAATACCTAAGTACTAGTTATTTTTAAGTTGATGGTTTGGTCCGGAAGTGACGCAGCAAAAAACATGACCTTTGCCACTTATCCTGAAAAAAGAAAATCATGTCATTTTCATGCTAGAGTCCGCGCACGAAAAGTCTGCGCATGGGCAAAACTTTTACTGAATTATTGTAGTGTATAGATATTGGTTCGTGTGCAATAAAGTTTAGAGCAGGTTTATAGAGCTTTTTTGATTATTATTACGGTCGGGAGATTATTTTTCATAACAAATTAATTTAAATTCGCCACTTGTCGCGCGCGGACTCTACAGGGTGCACTCAATAGTCAATAGCGGAACTTTAAGTAAGAGTGCACCCTGTTGTAGTCTGCCAAGTGACTTTCTTTTTTTTTACATTTCCTTCTTTTTTTGTCTCGCATGGTGGCTGAAAAGGCTGAGGGCAAAGGCGTAGCACGCTGTAGAGCCGTGGTGGCGGCATTAAAAAAAAAATTAGTATTTTTCTTGTATTTCTTGAAGCTCAATCTCGAAACGGTTTTGTAATTTCAGCTCTAAATTATTTTGACATATTGTCCAATGGCAGTTAGACAGCGCGCAATCCAGCACTCAATGAGCCGTTTTCACGGCTGTCAAATTTCGCTTTTTCTGAAGATTATTTTAATCTGTAAGCGAAATTTGACAGCCACTTCCCGGTTCTTGTATGGCCAAGCCTATGAGTGCCATCTACTAAGGGCTTTGAATTCAGATTTTAACTGTCAGTTGAAAATCCCCCATTGGTGGTATTTTAACACCCTGTATAGACGCTTAATCTAACTCTTGTTTCAGGGGAGTTCAACACAGACACCAGGGTCGTGTGGCCCACCTACTGGCAGGAGCACCCGTACTATCCGTTTGAGAGGGCCGACGTTACGGACAGGAGCCCCTTCCTGAAACAGTGATCGGTGTAAACTATGATCAACAATAAATTTAATATTGACGATTTTTTTTTATTCAAAAATGAAAATTTGGTACTGCTGGTCCGAGGTGCTGGCAAAACATCTGTATTTTCGTTTTCGAGCTAAATTCAAAGTGGAAAATGATACCAAACTTGCCATTATAGCTTAAAAAAAATTCGTCAGGTAATATTGGATGAGCCCCCGCCCCCTTCCAAAATTTACGTCCGAAATTTTGATGGCTCCCTTCTTGAGCCTCAAAGACCAACTCTGCAAAAGGAAATTTCTTGATCACAAATAGCCGTAATATAATGAATAATATAATGAAGGTTACACCAGCGACTATAATATTAGTTTGGCCGATAGTAGGCTCTGTGGTATTGTTGATAGAGGTTCTTAATCGTACAGTATTTTTATACTCAGTATTGATATCTTATCTCCTCTGCATTTTCTAATAATAATACCTACCTAAATAAATACTGAAATGAAAACGTCTTTAGAATGATGCAATATTTATTAAACAACTACTATCGACAATTTAGAGATAATACAAAGGCGTTAATTTCAATAAATATATTTTATTATATTTTAAAAAACAAAACATTAAAAACTTAAAATAATTGTGAAACCGTCATACTTAATATTTAACAAAAACCCTTGAATTATCAGTTTCATCACTGAATTTGAACCCAGAAGTTAGAGTAAATAATTCCCATGCGATTCCACTACTCGTCTAATGACAATATAAAAACTAAAATTATATTTTATTTGAATTTGTATTTTATAATAACGGGTGCAACGAGTTAAAAATATGATGAAAGGAAACTGGATTACGCACACTGGATAGACTAAATTAGCTCTTTTTAAAAATTATTATCTGAATTATATACCTAACAATAAAAACAAAACTGTAACCTCATAAGAATAATACATTATTCAGCAAATAAAAATAAAATCAAAAATACAAATTCAAACCGCACTCCGAGATTTCTCCTAAACTGTCGATTAAAATACTCTTGTCTGGCGTGTTATTTGGTAAGTGCCTAATCTCGCTTCCATCTATCCCTTTCTGGTTCTCGACAATAAAACAGTAACATGAACATCCAACCAAATCCTTTATCAGAGTGGCAGCGGGCGCGGTTGCGTGAGTGTTGTTGCTTCTTGCGTTCACAGTGGTCGCGCGCGGCCGGGCCGCTCGCGGCCCATCACTGCGTGTGGATATCTTGCCGCTTCTTTACTCCTTGACTTGCATAGTGACGGCTTCAAAAACGTTAGTATAGGTTACACTGTAACCTAACCTAACTCAAATTTGGTCGTTCTGCCACCAGAAGTGTAAGGGAAGTAGCTAAGACCCACACGCCCGTACCCACGTTTGAACTCTGAACGATCGCTTAGTTGTTATAGACCATGTATTCTCCAGCAAGCTCGTCTTCCGTGACAACGTTGCACCGAACGTTGGCCTCGAAGTCGCACTGTTGGCGCTGCTCGTTAAAGAAGAGGCCGTCGGAGCAGTAGAGGGTCTGGGGCACGCCATCCACGCAACGCCAGTAGCGTTGGCAGTCTCCCCTGCGAATGTGAGAGTGGAGGAATTTAGTGAAAGTCCTGTAGCACAATACAGATACCTAAAGACCTGTAGTGGCCACCCGTGGCGAAATTTGGAACGGCAGTGCGTGAACGATATTTAAATTGCAACTTAAACCGTAGTTACAGTACTATCACACACAAGGGATTGAAAACTATAAAAAAAACAGCACTCCGAGTTTTTCAGGCTACTCGAGTTTTGCAGCTTGAAAATAATATTAGGAGGTGAAGAGCTGATGGTCAACCTCCATTATTAGAGAGGCATGCCAAAAATAAGTGTTTTGCGGCATCTTTGCGACTGAAGAAGAAGAAACGAAAACGGTTGAGTGCGGTTTACATCTGTGAAGTAAGGGTCGTGTTGGGGGAGGGAATAACTCCCCCTCCCCCATCACGAATTCTGCGCACCTCAAAGTAGTGAAACGCATTTGAGATTTCGAGTCTTTTTTCGAAACGGCCAACAAAATGCTGTTGGTACAGATCATTGTGGGTGGCAGCGGCTACTCGCGCGCAGTTCGAGGCTGACCCCGGCGTCGCGAGGGCCGTCTCATTCTCCATGATTAAGGTCTCCGAATGAGAACCGAAACTAGTCGGCTTCACTGACAAAAATAAAAGTGAGGCACGATAGTAGGCACAACTAGCGCTGCCAATGAAAAAAAATCATATCTTCTTTTTGGATGCGCTTTTTGCAAAAAACTCTCCTGCAAAATCTCAACGCGAGGCAATTAATTTCTGGTGTACAATAAAGTGTTCTCTATCTATCTATCTCGTGGGTCTTAAACCGCTTTAGTGCTTACGAAAGTTTAAGTTCAAGAAGAAAGTCTCACCTGTAAACAACCTGCCTGGTGGCGTCCTCAACGTTGGCGCAGTTGAGGATGGCATGGCTGAAGTAGCTGGTGTGCTCGTCGGCGACTGAAATAAGAAGAAAAAACAATCAATTTAGTAAATAAAGTACTTTCAACTCTTTAGGGTTCTACCAAGCCAAGTCCAGGGGGTCTACCGGCTAAGACGAAGCCGATTACCATTTGAGAAAATCGAAGTTCGATTTTTGAAAAATGTACTGTCACCCAGTTTATTTTACTGCCACCTAGGTAGTTCATTTTTCATAAATCGAACTTCGATTTTCGCCAATGGTAATCGGCTTCGTCTTAGCCGGTAGACCCCCAGATAAATACTCCAGAACCCTCGTCCCCTCTATTTGAGAGAGAGCCTTTGCCTGGCAGTAGAATCATGGGATGGGATGTAGGATCGTTCACTAGCTAGGTACCTTAATTTCTAGTTGTCACTACTAGCTATGTTTCAATTGCGATAATTGGGGTTTTTATTTCCCATTTTTCTCAAGTGAGAACGTAGCCTAAGTTGATTCAAAGTGTTTATCTGAAATCTATAGAATGGCTTCGTCCCTTCGTGCATATTATAATTCAAAACTTTGAACCTGGTCAAAACGTAGTAGGTATTTAACCCTATTCAAAAGCTTGGCTCATGCCAAAATCTAGTGTCCATTTACCATGGGCTTGATGAGGCTTGACAGGATTCTCTGGCTTTTCCTTCTGCTCCTCATACATAACAAACTCATACGTCTAATCAAACTCATACGACACTTTGACCGGACAAAATTTTGAAACTGACCCTTGTCAAAACTTTCAAACTTTGACGTTGGTTAAACTTTGAGACGTTTCCTCTGGCCATAACATTAAAATTTGACCCTGGTCATAACTTTGACTTTGCCTGGTAAAAATTTGGACACCGATCAAAATCTTTCGTCAAAACTGACATAATCTAGCCAACTATAGGTACTCACCATGGGCCACAGACTTGGCAGGCTTCTCAGGCTTCTCCTCAGGTCTCTCCTCATCACCAGACCCCTCTTCGCCCTCCTCGGTCCACTCCACGCTGTCGTCCCCTGAACCCTCGATGTCACCGTCGGGCTGGTCGCGCAGCTGGCACTTCGCGTCGGACGGCCAGTTGCAGCCCTGGAGTTGAAAATGGTACACATGTCACTGTTTTATTGTTAGAGTAATAGGACGCACAATTAGCGCCGCCAATGAAAAAAAAACATATCTTCTTTTTGGATGCGTTTTTTGCTAAAAAACTCTCCTGCAAAATCTCAAATTTTAAGGACCTAAGGTTTAGATTCCAGATCCTAGAACCTAAGAATAAATCCTCAGCCGGCCAAAAGCGGCGATATAGAAGAACCGGAATACGGCTTCCAAATTTCGCTTAGCACAGATTAATTTTGACAGCCGTAGGTATTCCGGTTCTTCTATGGCCACCTATGAAATTCTTTGTGAATTTGTGATGAAAACTGCTTATTAGGTATTTAGGTACCTATTTAGCAAACGGAAAAGGCCTTGCAAGCCAATAGTGGTTCTATAAATCAATTTTGTACTCTGTGCTGATATTGTATTGGTTCCCTATTAGTGCTTTAGGAAAGACATAAAAGCGCTCTTTAGTTTAAAAACACAAACCTGGAGTTCGAAGTCGAAGATGAGTCCACCGCTGCATGAGAACAGGACCTCCTCGCCGTGCGTGCACATGAAGAACTTGCTGCAATCCTGGAACAAGTAGAAGAAAAGTCTTTGAAAAACATGACTCCTGTAACGCTGATGTCCCAGGTACTGCAGCGTTTGAGTGGTCCGTTCACCCATCTAGCGTGAGTGAAGTGCTACTTTACGAATATAACGAAGATACAAAGGCTTTAGTTAAGGTGATAGGTAACCTAGGCACAACTAGCGCCGCCAATGGAAAAAAAAACATATCTGACATTGTATTTATATAACTTTTTAATTTCATTTTATATTCCTTACAATTTTATGAATTGACATGTTTTTAATTTCTAAATAATTTGACGAAACCATAATTTAATGTAAAACCTATTTTTAATTTTTATTTTAATTCCAATAAAATTAATTACGCAATGGACTTCTGTAATGTAATTAAGTTGTATGTATAATAATAATAAATAAATAAATGTCTTCTTTTTGGATGCGTTTTTTGCTAAACACAAAACGTCAGGTACTCAACGCGAGGCTTAACAATTTTCAGGACCTAAAGTTTAGATTCCAGATCTAGAACCTACGAATAAAATCTTTTATCGCCAAATTCGGATCTTGAAGGATCTAGAATCTAAACCTTAGGTCCTAAAAGTACCTGACGTTTCGTTTTTAGCAAAAAACGCATCCAAAAAGAAGATACGTTTTTTTTTTTCATTGGCGGCGCTATTTGTGCCTATAAATTGGCCTTATAAGGGTGATTCTTTACAGGGTCGATTGGATGAGTCACACCCTAATATCTCCTAAAGTATACAATACACAGTACTTTATTAGCATTTAATCGTCTTCTGAACTAACTTACTATTGAGGCATAACTAAAAAAAACAATATTTCATTGAGAAAGTTGCTTGAATATCCCACTGAAGCTGGCAAATTGGGTAATTTTGTGAGTATTTTTCATGTCACACGCGCGGCGCCTGTTATGTTATTGTTTGTGGTTTGACTTACGAGTACAGTACTGCTATATTTTTTACCTTTCTGAATACCTAAAGAGTGCGTCTATCACATCATATATCCATCGTTCTACTAAAAATAAAACTCTTGTGTCTGTAGACGTTTAAACTTATGTCACGCGGCGAGCGAAGTTGAAACCGCGCGACAAAAGTATGCTTTTAAACATACTTGAATACGCGGTAAATGTCTTGTGATTGGTGCAAAATATCGTCAATTTAACCACGGTGCTAAGATGGGACGGGTATGTCGCTAACTTTCGCGCCAACACTTTGAGGTGAGTTCTTCACTTTTTTTAAATTTTGGTTCGGGAGGGTAATTGAAACTCGTGGTCAGTTTTGCTAGTTAAGTGATACTATTTGCACTTAACTATCCAAAGTACACGATTGCGTATGTCCCTGAGTAGGTATTGTCATCAAAATAAATACGATAATTTTTATAGTTAAAGAGAAACTACGTCATTTTTAAATTTTATTGATATCCATGGCCCTAAAATCCATGGATTTAAGCCATGGATATCACATACCGGCCATGGATATCACGTAAATGTTCTTAAATTTCACTTATTTTAGGGTTACGTACCGAAAAAGTGCCAATTAAAACCCTTTTACTAATCCAGTACATATCTGCATGTCTGTTTGCTTGTTTGCCTTTCGTTTAACGGACTGTTGTTAACTTTAAATATAATAGGTTGAATAATAGGCAAGCAGTTGAATTTTTCACAGAATTTGTGCATAAGAAACATGAAGTTGTATTGAAAATTAAGAAGAATTAATTAAACAGTAAACTTTTGCACTTGATTGGTTTTACTTTCTGTTATAATTATGTACCTACACACATTTTGTCAAATCCATTGTAATTATATGGCTCAATTAATTTACACAAGATTAATAAAAACCGGCCAAGTCCAAGCCGGACTCACGAACCGAGGGTTCCTCACTTTCTTTCAAAGAGGGATTTTTTCAAATACATGCAAAGATCATTCTACTCGTACTAGTTATAAAAAAACAAATAGGGAATACATGCAAATAATGGTAGAATTAGCTGAGGCAGAGTGATAAAGTCCCGTTTAGTACCCTTCGTATACAATATCCTAAAGTTTTCCCTTGTTAGTCGGAGTCGCGTACCGGGGATACCTACCGTACAACCACCTAAAGTGAGGGGTAATTATAATATTAAAATATGTTAAGCAAATATTGTGGTGGTACGGAACCCTGAGTGTGCGAGTCTGACTCGTACACACGACAGCACGCCAGAGGGTACACTTTTGTTGTAAAGTCGCCCGTAGCGTAACCGAGTAGAATGCTAGCGTGTAAAGGTCGTCCTGGCTGTCGTGTGTATGTATTATGCTGGGTTAAAAAAAATAAAGGCCTTTGCATCTACGTATGAGATGATTTATTTTACCTTTGCAATTACTTTTATATGAAACTTTGAGAAGCAATAAAAGGCTTTTTTATGCGATGATTTATATAGCCTCCTGTGGTACCTTCACTCACATAAGATGGATGAAGAGACCACTTGGCGCTGCAGTGCCTGAGACATTGTTTTAGATGGTGCGTGCTGGGTTATATTCTACTAATATGTGTATTATGTATTTATGATACTTCTTCACGCCTAAACGGCTGGATGGCTTTGGATGAAATTCGGGATGGATGTGTAATTGTTTATTCACGTTATAGCTTTTAAATAATAGTAGCTGTTTATGAAAACGTTTTATAAGACTTAAGACCTGAAATTAATAAGAACCAATGCTAAGAATTAATGTTACTTTTTTATAGACTTTGTTGAGCATAATTTATCTCTTTAATAACTCAGCATGTGTTTGCTTAAAATAAAACTATGATAGCAATTGGAAAAATTTAACTGTCTTTTCTCAAAATAAAACTTTGATTACTTTGGTTTGATTATTGTGATGTTTTATTTATATATTTTTGTTTCAATAAGGCCCTGTTTAAGTCTGTGACAGTTCATGAGTGACAATCAAGCTAAAAAAAGCATTTATATACCACTGAAATTACTGTTTATATAAATTTTGGACACTATTTGATATCCATGGCATATTTTTTGATATCCATGGCCTGTCAAAATAGAAGATTTTTTCTGATTAACCTATAAAGCCTACAAGTGTGCCTCTTCGACATATTGGCTAGTTTTTAAGCCCTTTTTTCCTCTGTATTTTTAGTTTTCACCAACGATGAGAAAAAATAAAAGCCATGGATATCAACGAAGAACGCTTTTTTGAAGAATCATCCATAAAACGCTTTCTTGCCACAGAAAGTAAGACCAAACAGAAACTACATAAATATGTTACTTTATGCACAGCTTATTGTAAAACATAAATCTATGTAAGTATTTGTCGCAAGTTTCAAGTGCTAAGTGCTACGCTACGAATGCTAACCTGCTACGAAAGTAAAAGGGCTACGAACTCTACGAAGGTTTGAGTGCTACGAGCTACGAAGATTAAAGCGCTACGAATAATGGTTGGTTGTTGGTTGAATGGTTGCCCAGTGGGGTTACCTTTGCGTTCATATTTACAAAGTTTAAAAAAAAAAACTCTTTTACCTCGCATAGTCATCCTTTGATTTTATATTACTTCGTAATGATTATTCAAATAGGCTGTCTACTGATCAATACAAACAACTTGTACTTGGTGGCGAAAAAAATGGAGCGGAAAAAATATCTGCTGTTTCATACATTTGGCGCAGTACTGAGTCGACCTTTTGTATGGAACAGCTGATATTTTTCAAGCCCCATTTTTTTCGCCACCTAGTACAAGTTGTTTGTAGTGATCAGTAGACAGCCTACTTAAAGTTCCGCTATCGACTTAGAGTGCACTCTGTATTTTGTACAATACCAATATAAAATTAAAATGAGTCTTAATTCGTGAACTATTGAATTTTGTAAATTTCGCCAAATTGAAAAGAAATCGTCAAGGTTAGAGGGGCAGGCCTTTATTTTATTTTTATCTTTTTTTAATGTTATCTTATCTTCATCCTTACCTCAAAGTGGGGCAGTAGCAGGAACACCTGGCCCTCAGGGTCGCAGGATAGCTCGTTTGGGTCGATCCCCTCGAAGGGTTTGCCGGCGAGGGTCGCGCTGACCGCAGCTAGGAGGATCACAGTCTTGGCTGGGGAGGGATTTTATTTTATTTATTTAACAGAATTCTTAGCACATCCCACTTCCCACTTAGGTACCTATATTATAAAGGCGAAAGTTTGTGAGTGAGTGATGTGTTCGTAACCTTAGAACGGTGAATCCGCTGGACGGATTTGGTTGTAATTTGGAATTGGATTTTTTATTGAATTGTAGTGCTTTATTATTTTTTACTTGGACGCAGGTTTATTAAGACTTAAGAGGAACAATAGGGGTCAACGCTCCGCCATATTCTCAGTTGGGCGTAAAAAAATCCCGAAGAAAATCTCAGAAAATCTCGCGTAGTATGCGTAGCGTAAGTTGCCGAGTTACGATGACCTCCAATTTCTGAGTAATTGAGAATGTCATTAATCAAAAACCGGCACTTGAGTTTTATCCTTCAAATCTTGGCGATGTGCGACTAATTGAAATTCCTTGATTGGCGCGACATGTGTATTTCGTGATCCTATCGTGTCTATATCGTGGGTTGCATCTTTTATTAAAACGATTTTCTGTGTAATTTTCAAAAGATAGCCATCATCGTGCACAATACCTACTTAATGCTCGTTTTTTGCGATAAGTTTCCACCTGGGTAGGTACGGTCGGCCACAGTCTAGGATACCCCATGGTAGCTCTTACCGCGCGCGGCAGGCCTGAATTATACAGAAAAGGCGTAAGGTGAAGGCGCGGCGCAGGCTTCTTGCCGTTTCAAAACATTTCAATACAAAATGTATGCAGGCGACACGTTCTGAATTATACTGAAGCGGCGTGGCGCAGGCACGCCGTTTCGTCGCCTATTCCGCGTCGCTAGCAGGCGCGACCGGAGACGCGCGCAAGCGAGCGGCACGCCGTTTGTTATACAGTAGGAGCTGAAAATACGTGACGATAGTGAATTTTATGTACACACGACAGCACGACAGAGTGTACTAAAAAAACTAAGGCCTTTGCGTCTACGTAATGAGATGATTTATCCAGCGTCCAGTGGCACCTTCATTCACACTAGATGGATGAAGAGACCACTCGGCGCTGCAGTGCCTGGGACATTGTTTTAGATGGAGTAGGCTTGCCCAGCACCTATACTGTGCTGACAGCTTAGTCGGCCTAGCCCACAGAAAAGACAAGTCAATACGTGTGGAGCCAACTAAGCCGCGGGTTTCCTCACGATGTTTTCCTTCACCGTTAGCGAGTGGTATTGCTACTACAAATTCACAATCCACGCCTTACGCCTTACGCCGTTTCTGTATAATTCATGCCTTATCTGCTCCACGCCTGCTCTGCGCCGTATGCCTTACGGCTTACGCCTTACGCCTTACGACTTATGCCGTTTCTGTATAATTCACGCCTAAGGGCGCCAATCGAACAAAAAGGGGTTTCCTAGCGGGTGGCTGACTGTACTTAAATATGAAAGTAATTTGAACTAGTGTAGAGTATGTAAATTGTAGAGGCCATAATAATATGTCTTTCTTTCTTTCATAATAAGAATTAGCAAGCAAAAATTCCACAAAGGCCTCGACACTCGACATACCTACCTACCTAGTACTGTAGGTACAGTCGGCCACAGTCTCAGATACCCCTTTTTGTTTGATTGGCGCCCTTATGCCGCGCGCGATAAGTGCTGCCATGGGGTATCTGAGATTGTGGCCGACCGTACCTACGTATAATTTGATAAGCTAAGCTATTTCGTGGAAATTGTCCATTGGGAGATGATTTAATTTTAGCAGGTACCTAATTAGAATGATAGGTACGGTCAGGGCCCTTAGCCTGTAACACAATGGTGCCAAAATGGGCTGTCAGGTGACGACTTCAATTACGATTTGCTAACGCTGTCTGTCCTTTTAATGTTTTTGTAGTACAGCAAAGAATATTTTGATTCTAATTCTAGAGGATTAGTTCTCTGGTTGTAGGAGAAAAACGAGGAGAGCCCGGTTTTGTCCTTCTGCCAGGACGCCATTGACCCGCCATTGCATTACAGGCTAAGGGCCCAGTAATAGTCACAGATACCCCATGGTAACTCTTACCGCGCGGCATAAGGGCGGCAATCGAACAAAATCGCTGGTTGCAGGAGAAAAACGAAGAAATCTCGGTTTTGTCCTTCTACTGGGACGCCATCGATACGCCATTATACCTTACAGGCTAAGGCCCGTTTTCTAGCAAGTGTTCTTAGATTATGTTTTATCAGAATCGGTTAAGCCGTTTATAGGACATACATAATGCTTATTTAAAGCTAAAAAGTTACTGTTTTTATATTTTTTTATTTAGTAGTTATATTTAACCATACGTACGGTCGGCCACAATCTCAGATACCCCATGGCAGCTCTTACCGCGCGCGGCATAAGGGCGCCAATCGAACAAAAAGGGGTATCTGAGACTGTGGCCGACTGTACAAACGTACGGTCGGCTACAGTCACAGATACCCCATGGCAGCTCTTACTGGGTGCGGCATAAGGGCGTCAATGGAACAAAAAGGGTTATCCTACTGTACCTATCTACCTACCTCTTCATCCATGTTTTAGTAGGTAATTATTGGAAAAGTTCCTACCTGCCTAGATAACACTATCGTCCGTAATACTGATTAACATGCTTGTTTGTGTCTAGGAATGATAATCTAACGCTCGTAACGTCTAAGCAATAGACGGAAGTTCAAATCAGTGGATTATTGATTTTATTGACAACCGCGGGCTAATCCCTAGATGGATTAACGGCATTTGTATGGATTGGTGACGTCAATCGTATTTAATAATAGGTAGGTACTCAAGAAAAATATTATTGTAAGCAAAGGATACCTAGATATTCGCAAACGGAGTAAGAAAACATTGTGAAGAAGCCCGCCACCGTCTCCAGAGGTAAGTACCTAGCTAGCTCTTGGTTGTTTCTCCTGTAGCCTGTGGATTAGGTCAAGTCAACTCAGCTTCCTACAATCCTGTCCATCCAAAGATTGTCTGGGAGAGGTCGCTTTTAGTGATAAGACCACCACTACACTTATTTAAGTAGTTTCACGAAAGAATTCCCTTGGGTTGAACAAAAGTTGTCCTTTACATTGTAAGAAGAGTTTCGTCAAGGGAACTCTTTCGTGAAACGCACTCTACCTACATATACTGGAGCCAGCAAGGCTGTGCCAGCAAGAAGGCTGTGCCCGTGTCATTAAAGAAAACATTTAGGACGGAGTTAAAAACCTAGCGTTGTCTCGCTTTGACAGTATTAATTAGAGCGAGAGGGCGAGTGTTTTGAAGTCCATCCTAAATGTTTTCTTTAATGACACTGGTTAAGGGGCTAGGTAGGCCACAGAATACGCACCTCCTTCTTTAGTCATTTAAGGTTGTGAACCTAGGCCTAGACCTTTTTAGTCATTGGTTGTTTGTGGGTTTGTGATTCAGATGATTGTACAATGAACGAGTTTGAACCGTGAACGTAGCTTTAGTGTAGCGTTTTGTGCACAGCACGTGCAAGAATAGCTTTCTCTCATTAAAATAAAAATAATTGATAAAGTGGTCATAAAACAAACACCAACTTCATCCTTGTTCTTAGATAAGCTATCTTTGCGGCAAATAAATCGTGTTTTGTCTAGCTAACTCAGAGAAACAAAATGAATTTTGTAGACCACCGATTTGCGTCGAGCAGTAACTAAACGCGCAAACAAAGAAAAAACATAAACGTCACTTCGTTCCGTTCGCGGGGCCGTGTTGTTTATTTTGAATTTAGCTGTTTTATTTCGGTTTTATCCTCTAAAATGTCCTCTTCCGACTCAGAAGACGATTGCTACAGCAACGCCGCGTTAAAACTCAAAAAGATGAAAAACCTCTACGTGGTAAATACGATCCAGAGCGCAACCTTGCTTGACGACTCGGCTGAGCTCGACGAGATCGTTAAAAACGCCGAATTGGCCGAGAAGCCAGCGAAGAAGGCCCCGAAAAAGCGCGGGAAAAAGGCTGAAGAGACTCCTTCGACTTCTAAATGTGCCCCCAGCGAAGTTGCAGCGGAACCAACCGTGCAAAAAACGCAAACGTGCGCCAAACGGTTGACGCGTTCTTCAGCCAGAAATTCCGTCCAGGAACCGGTTGTTGAGCCATCAAGAGGCCCTGTGGAGCCACCAAGCACGCCTGTAGAGCCACCAGTCCCCGCTGAGGAGCCACCAACAACAGCGAGGGGCAGACGAGGAAATAGAGGTAACACCAGTCAACGTAGGACTCCCAGAGGCCGAAGAAGAGGTGGTCGCCAGTGGATGTTAGATTCTATACTTGATATTATGATGGGAGCCGCAGGGCCTCCTGGACTCCGTGGAAGGTCCGCAAGACGAGGTCGTGGTCGGAGACAAGGTGGATTCCCGTTCTTGGACAACATTGAAGCTGCAATGCCGATATACAGCGTGGGTAACACCTATGAATACCCAGACGAGTGTCATAATCAAGAACTGTTCAGTAATAAACCGGCCGTGGCAAAAAAGGACAATGATGTTGTCGAGGTCGATGCGAATGACTCGCTGGATGACAACGAAGAACTCTCTGTTAAAGTCTACTGGCAGAGTTCAGAGTATTTCCGCTTCAATATTAGACGGTTCCAAAAAATATCGCAGATATTCGACTATTTCTCTAAGAAGGAGAATGTCGCATTCGGTAACCTACTATTCACGTTGGACGATAAGATTCTAAAGCCAGACGATACACCGGACTCCACAGGTTACAACATTGGGAAATTCATTGATGGCGGTGTCGTAAACAAGAACGTTTCAGAATTAGTCCAGAATGAAGGCCAGGGCAGCAAAGGCGGCGTAAAAATCAAGTTCCAATGTCAAAATCTGAAAAAACCGTTTGAACTATCGGTTTATTCAGACGAAAATCTCTCTGTAGCTATGATGAAGTGTGCGGAACATTTAGAGCAAAGTGTGGACAAGTTGAGGTTCTATTTTGACGGTGACGTGATATCGGGAAAGAGTACGCCTAGAGAGTTAGAATTGGAAGGTGGGGAGTGTATTGACGTTAAGATTTTGAGCTGAATATCACATAATGTCAGCTAGCTTAGCATGAGCCTGGGTTATGCGGCGTTATAACTATATGCATCTCACTCTTTTTTTGACATAGAGCGGGATAGCTAGAGTTATAAACCCATGGATACGCTCTAACCCGGCCTTATGCTACGCTTTCTGAGGAAAGTTTTGTGGACTCTTTTCCAAGCTAGTTTGGCTTTACAAAAATTGTAATTTATTTTTATTTTACTATGAAAACTTAGGAGCTAGAGACTGCCGCGCAAGACCGCGAAAAATTGAGATCTCTTCTTCGAGCCTTGATGAGGGATAAAAGGATGTCATCATCATCATCATCATGAAAACTTAGCCGAGAGGATTGTTTAGGTGCCGGGCAAGCCTCCATCTCCATCTTAACATGTCACTATGGTTACTATAGAAATAACTCAACTAGAATAAATGCCAAGCCTTAAGGGTCGACAACTAAAGTAGCGTGGCGGGAAAGCCGAAATTTTCACGGTGTTTTCAATTTTGAAGCTAAACAGCCATTTTTGTTCAACTATTTTTGTTAACTGTTCAACAGGAATTAATTTCTATAGGATATTATTTAATTAGGCACTGATCACAAGTTTGTACCCATGTTTGGAAAAACTCAATTTGTTTTTAAAGTTTAATTATTATTATTTGTCCATTTATAATAAGTTGAAAAAATTCACTTGGGACAGGACTTGAACCCGCAACCTTCCGCATACCGTGCAGGCGCTCTACCAATTGAGCTACCGAGTCAAGTAACTGTCGATGGGAATTTCTTCAACTAGTCTCCGTCAACTGGACGGGGGGCGCCATCTGGTGTGATTAGTTTGCACTAATCTACACCACCCAATGCGTTCATCTTTGCAGATGAAATGCTCATTGGAATTTTTGATATAGCACGGGTTAGTGCTTTAGAAAAAACAAAAAGTATTATTATTTGTGTTCTAAAATCATTCCTGATTTGTAATGTAAATAGGTTATTGTTAGATTGTTAATTGTATTATTTATAGGTATTGCGGTATTGCTCGCTACCCACCTATTATTGTAATGATTTGTAGGTATTTGTACTAATATGTAATTTATACAATTTCGTTAATTTTAATTTTTCTGCATTTCATTCATTCTAATCAAGTTTACTGCCCTAAAGAAGAGCGAATTACTTATACAATACTTAATTTCAAGTACTTATAACAACTTTTAAGGTCAGATACAGGCTAAGATACCCCATAATCTTGTCGTTCTTGTCGCAATTTAGCTGATGTCGCGCGCGAAATATCGTCAATCAATATAAAAGTGCGTCAATCGAACAAAAAGGTGTATCGTACATGTCGATGACGACAGTACCTACCTACCTACCTAATAAGAAGCACCTCCGAATTTTACAAGCATTAGGTATGTTACCGGCCAAACCCGATTTAAGGATAAACTAGTTTCGCCTAGGCCAAACCAGTTTATCCGAACGTCGTATGGATAAACCGGTATAGCCTAGGCCAAACTAGTTTATCCGAACGTCGTATGGATAAACCAGTTTAGCCTAGGCCAATCTAGTCTGGCCTAGCAAGAATATATAAGCTTCAGGATAAACTAGTACGGCCTAGCCCGAACTGATATTGGCGAATGATTAGGTATGAATGTTACCATATCTCGTAAACTAAGAGGTTTAGCGCAAAAATAACGAAATTTTCGAACCCCTTAATATCCCCAAGAACCAAGCCTTTTACTTCTCTACGTGTTCTAAAAACCGACATACAGGTTGTTAAACATACAGGGTATTCCTGAAAGTGTGACAGACAGTCGAAAAAATTTTAAAACAAAGGTTAGGTCAGTAGGTTTGGTTGGCGACACACTGACATACCTCTTTTTGTTTACGAATGGTCCTTTAAACCGGACATACCGTAGACTTTTTGACTGTAGACTTTTTCAAATTCGGCTAAGAAAAAGTACTAGGCTAGCATAAATAAGTAGAATCTGTATTACCCCTACTTAAATAGGGCTAGACTAGTTCGGCCTAGGCTAAACTAGTCTAGCCCTATGCTCGTATGGAGAAACCGTTTAGCCAAACTAGTCTAGTCTAGTCTATTTGAGTAGGAGTAATACAGATTCTACTTATTTATGCTAGCCTAGTACTTTTTCTTAAAATTAACAAACCCAGCGTAATTATCTGAACAGTAGGGGACACACTTAGAGGCCGAATTTGAAAAAGTCTACATTCAAAGGTCTACGGTATGTCCGGTTTAAAGGACCATTCGTAAACAAAAAGAGGTATGTCAGTGTGTCGCCAACCAAACCTACTGACCTAACCTTTGTTTTAAATCTTTTTCGACTGTCTTTCACACTTTCAGGGATACCCTGTATGTTTAACACCCTGTATGTCGGTTTTTAGAACACGTATAGAAGTAAAAGGCTTGGTTCTGGGGATATTAAAGGGTTCGAAAATTTCGTTATTTTTGCGCTAAACCTCTTAGTTTACGAGATATTGTAACATTCATACCTAATCATTCGTCAATATCAGCTCGGGCTAGGCCATACTAGTTTATCCTGAAGCTTACATATTCTTGCTAGGCCAGACTAGATTGGCCTAGGCTAAACTGGTTTATCCATACGACGTTCGGATAAACTAGTTTGGCCTAGGCTATACCGGTTTATCCATACGACGTTCGGATAAACTAGTTTGGCCTAGGCGAAACTAGTTTATCCTTAAATCGGGTTTGGCCGGTAACAGGTATACTATGTGTGACCAACTAAACGGTCGAATATATTTTTTTGTTACCACTCACTTTGGGCCATGGGAGAATTTTTAGCTAGTTCAATAGGTACGGTTTGGTGTCAGGGTCCGAGGGGGCCCCCTCAGCTTGGGGGCCCCGGGACATTGTCCCGCTTGCAGGGAAAAAACACAACAATGTCCCGGGGATGTAGGGATGTAGCTACGCCATTGGCTGGCTTCTACAATAGTCAAAAGTTCAATTAGCGGCGGCTAATACTGAAACTGAAAACTTTTCTCGAATTTTCATTATTCATAGACCACGTGTTATGATTATAATACGCCAAATGATTTTATCTTAATTATAATCATGATAGAGTATGGATCGGCCGCCAAAAGTTTTTCCAATGTGCGTAGCATGCCCGGATTTCAGCTATAAGCTATAAGGTTCAACATCTGTGCAGTGGCGGATGCAGGATTTTCGTTTGCCCCCCCCCCCCCCCCCCCCCCAACGAAACTTGAGCCCCTTAGCCCCCCCCTAAATCCGCTATTGCATCTGTGTGTGTCCCACTCTACAGGGTGCTTCAGAAAGGTCCTGTGACACTGAAAGGGGTCCCTTTACTAACCAAAAATATCAGCTGTTCCATACTAAAATTCGACTGTTCAGTGTCACATGGCCTTTCTGAAACACACTGTATGCAGATGAAAACAGTGCTAGAAAGAGCATTGTAGGTATTGGACTTTATCTCGATATGCCCGAAATTATGCTGAGCGGAGAGGTTCATAAAGGGTTACCTAAATGTCACTTCTTTCACAGATTTTTTCATCATTGTTTTTTTCTGATTTCATACAGTTCATATTTTATTCTCGCGCAGAAAACGATGAAACGCTAGAACACCCTGTATGATATGGGCCCTAACTAAGCGCTACCTGGTATAACCTCAAGAAATGGCGCTCGATACAATGATTTCTCCCATTCTTGTTTCACTTCACACTTTGTTCTGCATAGATAGAGTGATACAGACTTATGTGTATCGAGTTGTAAAATTTTGATTAAGTAGGTATTTTACTTTTGAAAAGTTATTTTTAATTCGATATTGCCGCTGACGCTACGCTAAGCCAGAACATTTTCTTACAAAGGCTTAGTCCCGATTTCTCGTACACTAATGGGCTGTTAATCGACTGTTATCTGCTATCAGGCTTTTTATACGCACTTTTGACAACTAACAGCTGTTAATAGACCGGGGTAACGCCGGATTTCTGCAAGAGCAATCAAATCTCATGTCTAACTCCTTTCAGGCAATCTCGTGCAACTACTTATCGAAGGCCCGTTACATTTGATCGTTCTTGCAGAAATCCGGCGTACCTAAGAGCGTTAAAAAAACTCACCAAACATCGTAAAGCGTGGTTCGTTGATACACAGAAAATAAAAATAGGGAGAAAACTAAATAGAACAGCTAACAGAGACAAAAAATACAAAACACGGAGGACAGAGTTTCAACAGTCGAGCTGTATATAAACTGTCTAGCTCTAAAACCTTAGCCGTGACTCTTTTATAGACTTTAGCTAAGATAGCGAACAGTTGAAGGAAGAAACAACGGATTAATTAGTTATCAACGTGATAAAGACATTAATATTGCCGATAAAAATGCGCAATTTGGTCCGGCGACGGTTTTAAATCTAAGTAAATATCTGATTTCCGAACCCAACATCATCGGCGAAATAAAATCCCACCGACCCCGTTGGCTTGGTCACCTGGAAAGAATGGGAGAGGATCGGGCAGTCAAGAGGGCCTACCTTGGAGTACCAAGCGGTCGAAGACCAGTCGGCCGTCCCAAATACCGCTGGAGTGATGAAGTTGGCAAGGACCTGCGCGAACTACAGGCAAGTGACTGGAAAGCGACCGCGCAGGACAGAGATCGTGGCGACTTCTTGTGTCTGAGGCCAAGACCAGACCCACTTCGGGTCGCTGGGCTAGCGGAGTAAGTAAGTGAATATCTGAGAGGGCGAACTAAAACAACCTGGCTCCGATCAGTGCAACAGAAGCTAACAGTCTCGGGATGAGCATATCCGAGCTTAAGATGAAGTCGCAAAATCGGCCACAATGGAAAACTGTTTTGAGAGCCTGATATTATGACAGGAAATGATGACGATGAAATATCTGTATACAAGTAGCTCCAGTTGCCAATGATGAATGGTTTGGCTGACAGAGATTTTTAGCGATAACGCCATTGAATAAATAATAATTTTAGCTATTGTAATTAATTTTAGATGCATAGATAGAGAGAGATTTTTCAGATAGAGATAGATTTTAGTGTACAATGGTGGGCTGGGTCAGAGTTTTAGGCCACCCAAAGGGTCTTTGACATGGCTTAACGTTTGTTATTAATCAACAACAACCGGGACCAACGGTTTAACGTGCCTTCCGAAGCACGGAAGCGCTCAGATATTATTGCCACTAGCGGTCACCCATCCATGGACTGACCGCGCCCGATGTTGCTTAACTTTGCCAATCGATTAAGAACGGCTAGCACAACTAGGATGTGAGCGCTTAAATTCGTGTACAATAAAAAAATATCTTACTATCTATCTAGCTCCAGTGCAGTTGATGCAGCGTACTGATGCACCTCAGTGCAGCTGGCAGGATCTCATGGAGGCGACCACCAGCCAGTGACGTAACTACGTAGGGACAATGTCCCGGGGCCCCTAAGCTCAGGGGGCCCCCTCGGACCCTGACGCCAAACCGTATTGAACTAGCTAAAATTATCCCAGTTTTAATAGCCCTGAAACGAAGGAATCAAAAAATTTTTTTACACTCTTATTTCGACTGGAATATAATCTTTCTATGAGAAATCAAGCCGACTAGTTTCGGTTCTCATTCGGAGACCTTCAGCTCTACCCAACGATATCGAGTTGGTTGGTTGAATCATTAATGTTTTTAGCTTTCGACCTGGTAATGAATCCTTTTTATTGTCTGTCAGATTAGGTAGGGTCGGCCTAGTCGGCCACAGTCACAGATACCCCATGGCAGCTCTTACCGCGCTAAGTATAAGGGCGGCAATCGAACAAAAAGGGGTATCCTAGCGTGTGGCTGACTGTACCTAGGTACCTAAATTAGTTAATCGTCCACTTAATCACTCGATCTCATGACATTGTTTTTCGATTTGATAGAAGATCTTCGCTTTCGAATGTCTTTCCTTTACCCATATGCCTCAATACTAGGCAAGGTACACACGACAGCACGTCAGAGTGTAGGTACACTTTTGTTGTTAAGTCGCCCGTAACGTAACCGAGTAGAGTGCTAGAGTAGCGTGTAAGTCTCGACGTGCTGTCGACTGTCGTGTGTACACACGTCAGAGTGTACACTTTTGTTGTAAAGTCGCCCGCAACGTAGGTAACCGCGTAGAGTGCTAGCGTGTAAGGGTCGACGTGCGTGCTGACGTGTGTACAGTACACACGAGTTATACTAGGTACAGTCAGCTACACCCCTTTTTGTTCGATTTACGCTCTTGTGTCGCGCGCGATAAGGACTAGGTACCATGAAGTATCCTACCATGTGGCTGACTGTAACTACTCTACGTAATGTTAGTTTAATTAAGTGCTTGAGATAAGATGTCTATCAGGCGGTCTATCGTTTTAGGAAAAGTTCCTTGACATTTTTTTGTGCAACACCTAATTACTCACTTATTATCAAATCTTTTGTGTTTGTTGTTTTTCTTTTTATTTAGGTAGCCTATGCTACCTATACATAGGTAGGCCCGGTTTCTGAGTTGAGAATTTTGCTAAGCAAATGGGTAAGTCTTATCGTTCTGTCTCTGCAGATTTCTCACAAAAGAGCGTGACAGAGCGATACTTACCCATTTGCTTAGCAAAATTCTCAACTCAGAAACCGGGCCTTAGTGTCCCACTGCTGGGCAAAGGCACCGTACGTACGGTCGGCCGAGGTCTAGATTGTGGTCTAGCTAGGATACGCGTGGCATAGGTATAAGGGCGCCAATCGAACAAAAAGGGGTAGGTAAGTATTACCTGATTTACCTGTCGTAGGGTGTAGTCAGGGGCCTGAGTCTGTAACGCAATGGTGCCAAAATGGGCTCCCAGTAAAAAGTGGGCTCGGCTTCAATTCGGAAGGCAAAGTTTTTTGTTCGAAAGTCCGTTATTGGCTTAATCTTATCTTTAGACAATATTGAGAAACTAATTTCAATATTTTTTATTTTGGTCCAGTAGTTTTGTTTTTATGCGCTAAAATGTTTTGTTCCTATGACCGCATTGACCGCCAACAGTATGCAGATCGTCGCGTGACGTCATAATACCGTATCTTTGAAACGTTGTAAAATCCAAACTACTGAACCAAAATAAAAAATATTGAAATTAGTTTCTCAATATTGTCTAAAGATAAGATTAAGCCAATAACGGACTTTCGAACAAAAAACTTTGCCTTCCTTTGAACTTTACGATGTATTAATTACAGTAGGTAGGTAGGTATGTACCTACAACAAATAATAAATAAACCTACAGCAATTCTAATTCTAGAGGATTAGGACGCTGGTTGAAGGAGAAAAACGAGGAAAACCCAGTTTTGTCCTTCTACTGGGGGTCTGCGACGCCATCGACACCCCATTTCGCCCCAGGCCTCGTTTTAGTTTAGAATAGTGTGTCAGTTTTTCTTCCTCTGTCTGTGGTGTCTAAAACGGGTCTGTAGGCAACCTATATTTTGTAAGTGTATTGTTGATCGAGGCACATTACTACAATCGCGATGGTGATTCTGATAACGAACGTACCTATCTCCATTTCTAAGTGCAATAAGTAACCAACCATCGTCATTCATCAGATTGTGAGGATTTTGCACGAGTTTGATTGATGTCGTCGGTGCTTTCTTGTTATAATTATTATGGTATAACCCATGATGTCATTGAAGAAAATATTTAGATAGGATGCACTAGCGGATTTATGGCTAAGGGCTCAAGCCCCCCAATGCATCTGAGACGCTCTATAAAAATAAATTTTGTAGATTGGGATCAAGCCCCCCCCAAACTAATATCCTGGATCCGCCACTGGTAGGATGGACTTCAAAACTAGCGTTAGACCACCAGCATAAACTCAGGTTCCTTTTCTAGCCAGTCAGTCAGTGACGGAACTGTTATGTACTTTCCTGTAGATATCTCATCATCATCATCTGCCTGTTAACATCCACTGCTGCGTAAAGGCCTATTCATGCTCGTACGCCACCTCTCACGATTCTGTGCCAGACGCAAACATTGTTTTCCGGCTACTTGGATGTCGTCGTCGGACCATCTGGCTGGTGGTCTGCCAACCGATCTCTTTCCCTCTCGGGGTCGCCATTCCGCGATGGACTTTGTTCATCTGCCATCGGTACGTCTACTTAGGTGTCCTGCCCACTTCCATTTCAAAGAAGATAATTAGGTATGCGTTTTCAAACGTCTGCCACTTTTGTGCGGCTTCTTAGCACAACGTTCGGTAGGTATAATAGTACGTTTGCTCGCTCCATGGCTCTTTGGGCAACGTTGACTTTGTTCATAACGTCCTTGGTGAGAGTCCATGTCTCCGAACCATAAAGTAAGAAGTAAGAGTGAGCAACTGGTAGATATCTATTATTATCTAACGAAATATATTTTTTGGAATGGCATAAGAAGATAAGTAAAAAGTGATAGGTGATTGATTATATCAAGTGATTTTATTTAAAAAAAAACACTTTATTAGAAATTTTATTACTAGATAGATTAGTCGTTTGCAAAGCAAGTGAAGAGATTAGGTAGCTTACGTAGGTACTTATCTGACGCTAGATTATTGATAAGACTTAGGTATTTCTAAAGTGAATTAATTAACACATTTCCTGCCTAACGCGTCATCAAGACATTCGCCGAGAGCCATGGACGCAAATAATCGAACTTAGTAATAAATAAGACCACACGTATGCTGGGTGCCTTTCAACGCTTAGGCGTCATACACGCAGGCCGGGATCTAGGGAGAGGGGGCAAACCGGGGCACCCGCCCCGGGCGGCAGTTTCAGGGGGCGCCAAAATCAGCCCCTGATCTAGAGGGGGCTGAGCGGCAAATTCAAGCCATCATTTTAGGGTGAATTTGTAATTTTTCGGGCACGCTGGCGCCCTTTTTTCACTCGGACCAATATTGATGAGTGTGGTTTCGAACTTTCAAACAGTGATACTAGGCGGTCAAATAGTCAAGACAGGGAGACTTGGTCTGAAAAGGGGATCTGTAGCGGATTTAGGGTGGGGGCTAAGAGACTCAAATCTTATTTTGGTTTGCTTTTATTTAAGAAGAAAAGACTTTTGAATTTTAGGGTACTATAAGTTTGATGTTTGCGATTTTTCGAGCGCACTTCGCGCGCTCATTAAAAAAAACAACAAGAAAGAAATAATGCCCTTTCAGATCGAACATAGAAAAAACTTTAGCAGTTGCAACAAGTTATTTATTTCCTTATAAGAAGATCGGTGAATTTTCGGGAGCGCTTCGCGCGCTCTTCCGGTCTTACAGACTGGAAGAAATGGCGTTCAGTTTTTTCTATCACTTTTCCTCTTCCCAAATAAGTAGGTAGTTGGACAATGAATTTAACCGGTTGGGCATCAGACATGTTGGTTTAATAAAAGTTAACTTAACTTTTTTGATTGATTAGTCTCAAATTCTGAAGAGGGGCGCCAATGTCAAGATTTTGCCCCCCCTCGGATATAATATTCTAGATCCAGGCTGCATACACGTACGCTTTCAACGCGTCTGTGCGCCATCGTTTATTACCCATTGTACCTACATACACTTTAAAACTTACTTCATTCTTAAAACAAAACAATGACGATAACATTTCAAGATTCGAAATATGTTTTAAATTATGTTTTAAAATACCTAAAACATTTTGTCGATTGTCACGCTATCAACGAATTTACTAATTATTTATCTCCTTTACTAATTTGAAACGTAGTTCTTCTACTCGTCACTAGATAGCGCTGCATTTTTAGTGCCACCTAGTATTCAAGACGGGAACTATAATAACTACTGGTCTGGTTGCAGGAACAAAACTGTGGCCACTCGATAATACATGGCGCTAACCAAAAGTTTCCCTGTTTCGACGCTTGAGATCTCTTAAAGTTTCGCCTTACATAATCTAGATGGCATTACTAGTATCGAAAGTACCTATCTCTTAGAAAATAATATTTTACCGCAGTACTATTGAAACTTTTCTTATACTTCTTTTTATAAACTTATATAAAAAAAATATTAGTAGTAGCGGTACCCTACGGTGTTGGAAGCAGCTCGCATTGACCGGTTTTTAACCCTTGACCAAAAAAGAGGGGTGTTATAAGTTTGACCGCTATGTGACTGTGTCTGTCTGTCTGTCTGTTTGTCTGTCTGTGTAGGCGAGTGTTCTTAGTTCTGATTTTATGGATTTTTACGTGTAATTTTATTAATTAATTTATTTTTGATAATGTAACGATCGTTCGGTAATGGTAATGATACGATTCTATTATACTTTTTTTATGTTCTATAAATAATTCAATAATTGTATAACGAATTAGTATTAATTACTGTAATGTTATACAATTTAAATAAATAAATAATAATAATAATAATTAGATTATGTTTTATCAAAATCGGTTCGGCCATTTATGAGATATGATAATTTAAGGCTTAAATAAGGGCTAACTAGCGCCACCAATGATAGTAATATAGAAAACTCTGTTGTTTAACTTTTTCAAAAAGGGGGTTATAAAAAAAGCCATGATTTTTTAATCATAGCCCTTAAAATGTCGGGGGTATTTTTTTAAAAATTTAATTTAGTTACCTACAATGCCCTAACTTCCTGAAATAGGTATTGAATATTGCGGCATACCTACCTATTGAAAAATTGCATCAAGAGTAGAGGAGCTGGACGACATAAATCACTGTTTTGATGGACTTAAGTAAGAGCGGTATTTACTAGTAGGAACGTACACACGATATGATATGCTAAGTTAGCCGGTTGCTTCAAAAGATATATCACCATACCTACCTAAACAGTAGTTAAAATTGTGTGTAATGCATTGAAATAAGAACTACATTAGCATTAACATCAATACCATTCCGCAGTGAACACATAATTAAAACTGATTAAAAATCTGTATTTGCACGGGTAGTGATGCGCGGATAGTTTTTCTTGAAAATTTCTCAAGTATACTCCGTTCATCTTGTCTTATCAAAAAAATGTAAACAGCGTTTCGAAGTAACCAACGCTGTGGTGATGTTTCGGTAGGAATTAAAGATGATGACAGCCTTTTTTTGTGGTGCGTCATACTTTCGTACACATGACAGCACGTCAGACTGTACACTTTTGTTGTAAAGTCACCCGTAACGTAACCGAGTAGAGTGCTATCGTGTATGGGTTGACATGCTGTCGTGTTACATTTTACCTAATTCCACATAGGTTAGTGAAATAAGTTTCGTCTTTTATTTCTGCTCACCTATAGCGTATCGCTAACTGTACTTTATAAATAGGTTTTATGGTGTGTAAGTATCTACAATCAAATAACAATTTAATATTATATCTTACCTTTGAGCCAGCGAAGTCTCGCAAAGAACGTTTTCAAAGAATATTCAGGTTACGAGAAAAATATGCGAGACTTCGCTGGCTCAAAGGTTAGATATAAGATACGCTACTAAGGCCCGGTTTCTGAGTTGAGATTTTTACTAAGCACATACTTACGTATCGCTCTGTCACGCTCTTTTGTGAGAAATCTGCAGAGACAGGACGATACTTACCCATTTGCTTTGCGAATTTCTCAATTCAGAAACCGGCAGTATGTATTGTTTACCTAACTTAAATGTTAGTACTTACTCGTACTATTGCATGCAATAATATTAATTAGTTAGTTCTCATTCTAAGTGAACGTTTTGTTATGTTCTTATGAGAATAAAATTCTTAAACCATAAACCATAGGTACGGTCGTCCACAATCTCAGATACCCCATGGCAGCTCTTACCGCGCGCGGCATAAGGGCGCCAATCGAACAAAAAGGGGTATCTGAGACTGTGGCCGACTGTACCTATGAAGTGCTTTGAATTTGTTCTTTGAAAACGGCTCATTATTTTCGCGCTGTAGTGAACGGACTATACCGCCGCGGGCCCCGGATAGATGAAAAGTCAATAAATCATCGCTCTTATTAACACTTTTCTTCATTAGTTGTTGTAAGAAAACATTGTTGGCTCCTCTAATGGGCGATTATCTTCGCATAATGGCTGCGTATGGGGCGGGCTGCCTTGATTACTGTTATTACTAAGTACTATTAGAAATAATTACAACAATGAAGAGGTAAAAATGTAAGAAAGGCATGCTAAATATAGGTACTTATTAAAAAAAAGTTAGGTCTTGTATCTACATCTATTTAGACGGGTAATTGATTAGAAATAATTCATGCAATGAAGAGATAAGTACGGTCGGCCACAATCTCAGATACCCCATGGCAGCTCTTATCGCGCGCGGCATAAGGGCGCCAATCGAACAAAAGGGGGTATCTGAGACTGTGGCCGACTGTACCTAACTGTATGAAGAGGTTGATTTATTGGTGCGGTGGGCCACAGTCACAGATACCCCATGGCAGCTCTTACCGCGCGCGGCATAAGGGCGCCAATTGAACAAAAAGGGGTATCCTAGCGTGTGGCCGACTGTACCTATTAAAAGTATTACAACTCCAAGCCACCAGCCAGATGGACCGAAGTGGTTGCGCTTGGCACAGGATCGTGAGAGGTGGCGTGAGCATGAAGAGGCCTTTACTCAGCAGTGGGTGTTAAAAGGCTGATGATGATGATGATGAAAACACCAAGGCCAACCGTACTATTAAAAAAGTAAATTTTAAGCCGTTCTCATAGTAACTTGTCACCCTGTGAAAAGCGTAAGAACCTTTATTTACCTACACCTTGTACACACGACAGCACATCGACCCTTACACGCTAGCACTATACTCAGTTACGTTACGGGCGACTTTACAACCAAAGTGTACACTCTGACGTGCTGTCGTGTGTACCTGTGTCATACACATGTACATGTTCAGGTCAAATGATTTTGATAAATCATTACAAATTTAACCACTGATAATTTGCATTCCACTAGAAAATGTCTGTTTTAATGATATAGCTTTCTAAAGATATTTTTATATCTTTTTCAGATTAACTGTGTATTTCGTATCAAAAAGTCTCTTCGGTGGACTGTTCAGATCCTTAGTGTATACTATGTTTGAAAGAGTCTAACTTTAAATTACAACGTATTATTGTGGTATATCGTTGATGATTATATTTTGTCAATAAATAGAGAATTGTATTTTGACATTAATTATATTATATTCCTTTTGTTTTTTTAAACTAGAGTATATAAACAACTGGTTATGTCTCTTCGGTGGACATCTTTCCGGTTGACATATAAGTCCAAATTGTAAGACCTATGTCCACCGAAAATATTGTTTTTCTCTAATTTTTTCTGAGCCATTTTGTGTATGACCCACCTACAATGTAGAATGGCCACATTCTTAATACCAAAAACACTCTAGGTACAATGCAATGCTACTAACTGACGAATCTACAAAAGGGGGATGAAAAGGTGCGAAGAAAAAACAACTCGAAAGAGCGAGGGTACTTTTTAATTAGTCACCTCTCTCCGAGACGTATTTCACAGGACCGTGCTCCGTTTACACCTGGGCCACTAGTGGGGCGAGTAACGGGGTGAGTAGTGGGGCGAGTAGTAGTCGGGCGAGTTTAGGCTTTAGGTTAGTTTTGTGTGAATGAATCATTGAAAAAGAACAGCCTGTAATGATATCGATAAATACCTCAGTTTGAGTTATTACGTTAAACATAAAATGTCCTCTTATATTTTGTATTTTTGTTTTCAGATGGAATATTATGCATCGCGTTTAAAATATACCTACCTAACAACAATGACAAACATAATGATCGGTAAGTAAATATGCATGTTATACCATTATTGTAAGCACTAAAAAATGCACCATGTGTAAATACCTAATATCACTTTCGACACTTTATTTCCTTGCACTTTAATGAGACTAACTGCCGGTTTCTGAGTTGAGAAATTCGCTAAGCAAATGGGTAAGTATCGTCCTGTCTCTGCAGATTTCTTACAAAAGAGCGTGACAGAGCGATACGTAAGTATTTGCTTAGTAAAATTCTCAACTCAGAAACCGGGCCTAAACATTGCTTTAAATTATTGAGAAGGTGGCTCGGGCGTGAAGATGACATTGACATGATATTCTGATATTATTTAAATTTAGGACTAGTGTTTACCGCGCTCACTCGAAGAAGTCATTTCGCTACCTACTCTTAAATATTATCCGATTTCGTTGATTATGGTGTCAATAGTTTTTGTAGATTTTTATATATGTCTAAGCTTTTTAGTTTTTTTTTAATTCGATTTAGCAGAAAATATATTTTTTTTAATTTTATGAATTTTAAGTTCAAGGAAAGACTGAAACATAGATAAAAATCTATAAAAACGATTGACACCGAAATCAATTAAATTGGATAATAAGTATTTAGTGGTAGCAAAACGACTTCTTCGTTTAAGTACTCCCTTGTCCACAAAAATACATTGAAAAGATCCATTGATGGATTTTTGTGGACTTTATGTCCACTTTAATCCATTACTCGGGACTGTTGTACGGAATGTATTTTTTAAAAAGAGTACCTAACTAAACATCCATCTCCGTTTGTTACCTATGGGTGAGGGCGCGGCAAAGTCTACTTGCCAAAACCAACGCTCCGCGGCCCAAAGACACCCAATCCATAAACATCTTTTACTTTACTTAAGTACAGGCGCAAGAAAAAGAGTCTGACGAAAAAAGCCCTCATTTCCCCACCAGGGCAGGGGAGGGGAGAAATTGTAACATCATCGTGCAAACGAATTGAGTACTCGGCCTAGGAAATAGATGACAAACAGAAGATGCACGTCTGCTGACCATCCGTTACAGACCTAAGTCCGGACATGTCCGGACTATTAGGGTGGCATTAATAGTCGTCGACTCAACATCGAACTCAAGTAAGTGATCTCAGAAAAGTCAAATGCTAATGTCAAGCCATGGCTAATGTCAATGTCAATCTCAAGATAGTGTCTATTAATATGCTGACAGCTACTCAAGTTTGACATTAGCCAAGGCTTGACATTAGCATTTGACTTTTCTGAGTTCACCTACTTGAGGTCGAGCTCAAGTAGGTGATCTCAGACGACTATTAATATCGCCCTTACTGCCGATTTCTGAATTGAGAAATTCGCTTAGCAAATGGGTAAGTATCGTCCTGTCTCTGCAGATTTCTCACAAAAGAGCGTGACAGTGAGAAATCTGCAGAGACGGGACGATACTTACCCATTTGCTTAGCGAATTTCTCAATTCAGAAACCGGCAGTATGTAATCTAATATCAAATCTTTAATCAACAAGGAACTTCTATCAAAAAACAAAATAATATAAAATTTTGTTTAACCACAATAAATCTCAATTGCGAGCTAAGTGGGTATATAGGTAATATTTCCATTTTGTGACTAAACAAAGTGTAAAAGTGTAACAGTTAGCGAGTTGTATTTTGTATCATAACATTTTATCCAAGGGTCTTTCAGGACCTTCTGTAGCTATTTAATATTTTTTAGGCACTCGGACGAAAGAATGCGTTTGATTAAATTTTTAATTGTCTTTTCTAGAGAGAGATCTTTTTACTTCTTTTTCGCCGGTTTTATAGTTGAACTCGACACTTTGTCAAGCTAGGGAGAACTTCAGCTGGCGTAGTACACACGACAGCGCGTCAGACTGTACACTTTCGTTGTAAAGTCGCCGTAACGTCACCGATAAGAGTGTTAGCGTTAAGGGTCGACGTGCTGTCTTGTGTACAAGAATGGGATATGCAACATTTATGGGTTTAGAACTAGACATACATCTGTCCCATTATACCGTTGCACCATTATAATTATGTGGTATAGAACAATAATTAAGAGTGTGTTGTTTGTTCGATGGGATGAAAATTGCACGTAAAAGGATTACAAAATTAAATTGCGTATTCAAAACGAGTAGCGAAAACGCCTTTTAGAGGGTGTGCAGTGAAAAGTGCTACTCTAAGGGCGGTATTAATAGTCGTCTGAGATCACCTTCTTGAGATCGATCTCAAGTAGGTGAACTCAGAAAAGTCAAATGCTAATGTCAAGCCTTGCCTAATGTCAAACTTGAGTACCTAGCTGTCAGCATCATTTGATTTTTTGAGACCACCTACTTAAGCTCAATCTTCAGTCGACGACTATTAATGCCACCCTAAAATAGGTACCTATAAAAAAATTAAGTCATTTGTAATAAGTATTTTTGCCATACAGTCAACACAAATAGCTATCAAGATAGTTTTTACTGCCATGAAATATAGTACAGTCAATGTGGGTAAATGTAAACAGAGGTAAATGGAGACACGCCCGATAACTACGTCAATTTTGCTCTTAAACAATTTTGCGTATATCGAAACGCAACTATTGTCTATGATATAAGGCGGCAATTTTGAAGTGTCATTGTCAGACATCAAAAACACATTTACCCCTGATGTTATGTACCGCAAGGAGGTATTACGGACATTTTAGTTTGTTTTTCTTTTACCTCTTATAGAAGATATAAAGATTGTGAGATGTTAGGTCAGTCAGAATATTGTGATTACAATTTTCCCAAAATAAGGATATTTAAAAAAGTTTACTGGGGCAAATGTAAACTTATAATAAAAAATAAAATAAAGCACTTACTTGTTAATATTTGATTTCCATCTCTGACTTGGTTATCTATTAACTCTATAGACCTGAAAAAAAACCTGTAGTATAGTAAATTTACAATTTATTGTAAAAATTTGTAAACGCGGTAATTTTTTCTTTAAATCCGTTTACATTTATATTTGATTTCCATCTCTGAATTGGTTATCTATTAACTCTATAGACCTAAAAAAAACCTGTAGTACAGTAAATTTACAATTTATTGTAAAAATTTGTAAACGCGGTAATTTTTTCTTTAAATCCGTTTACATTTACCCACATTGACATAACCCTACCTATATAATTAAATTGGAGGCTCCCAGGCCTTTGCCCTGCAGTGGGACATACTAATACAGGCTACATTAAAAAAAATGTATACCGAATTTTTCGTAACCTACGAATACCTAAATGCCGCCAATTTAATTTAGTCAAATAAAGTCAAAAGTTGCCGTTTTATTCTTGTGCGGGATTTATTCGTAGGTTGAGGTACACACACCATGTTACCCTAATAAAATAAAAAAGTATCTATTAACAAACAGTACCTATAGTGTCGATTATCAACATCGGTAAAATCCCGAATATTTCATGTCAGTTGCAAAGTTCCTTTGAGAAAACTCTATCTCTATTTTTCCAAGAGAAATCATTACCTACGCGAGAGAATTAAAAAAATATGTCGTTTACTTGTAAATATTATTTTTAGTGTAGCTTAGTTTAGTTTGAATATTTATAGTTTTTAAATTATTATCTAATAAATATAAAAGTAAACAAAAAAAATGTAAGCTGAAATATTATGGTAGCTTGTATTCAATAGGACTTACAACAAAATATACAGTAGAATATAAAAATTTATTTTAGTTATAAATAACCACAGGATATTTAGTGCTCGATTGAAGTGCTATCCCACTGCAAAAATATAGTAACATTAAATTAATTAAATTACTGATAACCTTACCGATAGCAAGATACGAGACCTCTTTTACAAATTAGGTTACCACCGCAACCGAACCTGTCGCCATTAAAGCGATATTATAATATTAAACCACACAAATATTAAATGAAAAAATAACAATGTCACTCAATTAAGTCAAAGCCTCGAGTTGCACGTCAGACGACATCAATACGAGCACGAAATGACAACTCTATACTTTTATTTAAATTTCGAACGAACATAACCAAACAAACAGACAGACAATATAATAAACTACTGGCTGGCTGGCCGAATAAAAGAAAGAAAGAAAGAAAAAAGAAGAAAAATTTCTTCGTCGTCGTATAAATATAGGCGAGGGAAAAAATGTATTATGCCAGTGGTTGGCTCCGCCTTCAAAGAAAAGGGATTCGTTGCCACGCCTCCCAGAGTGGGGGGGATGAGCTGGCATGCACAACCAGTTACAGCGGGCGTTCGCGGATTACGTACGACGATTCAGTTACAATCCGCCTGAGTTTTAATTAAAAAAGAAAAGTCTGACACAGGTTCCTTTTTCGAATTTTTCGCGCGCGATTTCTAATCTTTTCCTTTTTGGACGTGGCAGTGTTTTCGCGAGTGCGTTTGTGTGAATGTGAGTTCGAGACCGGATTTTTCGGTTCCGGTTTTTCCGGCCGGCGCTTTTCCGAAAGTTTCCCAGGCTGCGGATTGTACGGACTTCTTCTGCGGTGCTTTTGTGATGATGTAAGTTGCTTCTCTTAACTTTTCCACACGTTTTTTCCGAGTCGGGGCCAAGACCGGCTTTTCATTTTCCCGTTGGTTTCGAATTTCTTTCAAATTACTTATTGTAGGTGTTATTTTTGACCTACCTTTGATATTGAAGGACGTTCTTGTTTAATTGACAAAATGTTCACAGGATTTTGAATGTAGTTTCAGCGAAAACTTTGATACGTAGAGATTCGGATAAAAAAGAAATGAAAATAGGTATAGGTAGAAAGTCGTAATTCGGATCCACTCAACTATTAGGTACGGTCGGTCACATTCACAGATACAGCAGCAGCAGCATTGGCAGCTGGATCAAGAAGGGGTATCCTAGCGTTTGGCCGACTGTAGATATAGAAGTAGACACAATATCTGAGGAAATCAAGACTACCTAGTATAACTGTACCTATGTAAAATAATTATACATATATACCTAATTTATAGTAAATGTGGAATATAGGTACCTACAGCTTCTTTACGATAGGAACCTCGTATCGATAGAACATGTTAAAACGCGGCTTCAATCTCTAGGTGGCTTACCTAGAGATTGAAGCCGCGTTTTTACCAAACTTACTTTATATCCACCTAATATTTAAATGACAAAAAAGCACCTAATAATAAGATAAATAACCCAGTCGACAAATTGGAAGTCTAATCATTTTGTCAAATCGACAAATGTCACTCCTATTGTAAGAATTGTAAAAAATAAAAAGTCCGAACGTAAAAAATGGATGCGAACCGGTCGCCATGTTTTTTATAAACAAGAAAAAAAAGCAGGTGCTGATAAAAGCCACTCGATGTGACATCAAAAGTGTTGAATTGATGTAAATACAAAAATATAAGTATTGGAAGCGGCATAATTATACGATTTGAACCGTCAATAAAACATGTAAATGGATGGAGAAATATTGAATAAAAACATAGTTTCTGATCAAAATAAAATATAGTAATAGATAGATACCTACCTACCTACTCTAATACCTAACATGTTTTCATATTTAGTTTAATATGTATGGTCGACAAAGCAGTGGCACTGCCCAAAAAACTTGTTGAAGACCAGAACACATAATCGGCTGAATTTTATTGTTGTTCTGTTGTTTGCAATAATGAAAAGAATACAATTTTATTGCCGTGAACGAAAAATCGCTGACCAAAAGTAGAATAAAAGCGTGTTTAAAATAAAAACTGTCATGAATTTTCCGCCACTGCTATCATCCCACCTTTAAGCGTAATTGTACCTATAGTCTTCACTTGAAGCTTACAGTCTTACCTTAGGTACTTATTCTTTAGAAATACAGGTACGGTCGACCACAGCCACAGATACCCCATGTCAGCTCTTACCGCAAGTGGCATAAGAGCGCCAATCGAACAAAAAGGGGTATCCTAGCGTGTGGCCGACTGTACCTATGTACCCAATTAAATACTTAACTAAGTAGGTATAAGTTTTAATAAAACCATACAATTAACAATTATTTTTCACATTCTCGTCGAATATTCAGTACTGAAACAATAATGGTATTTATACAGATTGTTTTCGATTATATAGAATTACACGCAATTAACTTGCGTCAATTGTGCCTTTGCTCAATATTTCTTCATCATAAATTTAATTTACTAAAGTCTCGTATTGGTTTTGCCGATTGCTTTAACAATAGGGTTGTTATTGATATTGGAAAATTGATCGCTTATTTTTTTTTGTTTTCCACCACACCTGAGTAAATGTTTAATAGGAATTATTCTGCTTAATTACGTACTTAGTTTTTGAAATAATATTGCAAATTAATAATAATTTATATTTCTATCTATCTATCCAGCCTAATAGCTCATGGGTAGAAAAAGCAAAAAATTATATCAAGTTTTTTTACATAGAATATTTAAAAATAAATTAAAAAATAACTATAATATTATAGAAAGTCACGAATATTTATTGGATAAAAGAAATAAAATAATGGTCACCCGAAAAGTAGTTCCCATCTTTGCCGGAAGATGGCATCACTAGTATCGCTCACACTAGTCATAGTAACACTACAAGGTGTTACAAAAGGTCCCAACTCTTTTTACAGTGTACTATCACCCGGTGATAGGGATCACATCCCTTTTTTTGCTCTATGACGTTCCGTTGACTACGAATGTTAGGGGTTTTTATTGGCTGACCTAATAGACGTTGTCTTGTGTAAAACCGCAAAGAAAAATTTAACTTTTTCCGGGCAGCTTTTTAATTTTTTCTTTCTCTACAAACCCTTATCTTCTCGGACTAGAGTAGGTATAACCCTTTATACAACTGTTATGGCTCGGTATAAGGCTAACTAGCGCCACCAATGTTAAAAAAATCATATCTTCCTTTAGAAGAAGTTTCTGAAAAAATCCTAAGATGAGCCTATGCGCCATGCTTTTCTAGATTTTTAAGTGCAGATACCCTCTTCGAAATTTACTTTTAAGCTAAAAAAAATTTTAGAAATTAGAAAATTTTAGACTAGAAATTGAGTTGGACACTTAAAAATCTAGAAAAGCATGGCGCATGAGCTCATCTTAGGATTTTGTCAGAAACTTCTTCTGAAGGGACATATGATTTTTTCAACATTGGTGGCGCTAGTTAGCCTTATACCGAGCCTTAATTCTTGATTTTTTTTTAGGTACGGTAGGTTAGTTACCTACGTACTATTAAAAAAAATACACATAAAAATATTTATGTTATACTATGTGGTAACTAGTGGTTCGGACGGAACTATTGGTGCAGTGCACAAGACAGTCCGACTTGCACTCGGTTAAGTTTTTTTTCGCACGTAAGTTATACAATGTGTTACAACAGATCCTAACTCTGTTTATTGTTTTTTTTCAACTTTTTTTTACAGAAATGTCATTTTGTATACCAGTAGGTTACACCCTGTAAAAAGAGTTAGGTACTTTGGTAACACGTTGTATTATTACAATCCCGCACCGGAATTTAAGAGCACGAGCGTGGATTCTCATACATTTTCATATTTCACAGAAAGAGTAAGATGTAGCCTGTAATATACAATAATAATAATTTACATGTCCCACTAGCTGGGCAAAGGCCTTCTTTCAGAGAGAGAGTTCACAGCGCGTGCTCAATGCGGGTTGGCGATTTTTGCGTTGAGGGTATAATGCCTCATACGCTCAGATTTCCTCACGATGTTTTCCTTCACCTTCGGCGAGTCGGTATTGCTACTACAAATTCACAAATATAGTAACTTTGAAATAAATTTAATATGCCCGCACTGGAATTCGAACCATATTTCACAGATTTGCGGAAAAAATAAAAAAACCCGCACCGCCTAGCCTTATTCTAGCCTCGTCCGGTAATAAAACACAAAAAAATTACTCCGCCAAATAATGCATCCCGGAAAACAGTCAAAATATTTTCGGCGGTTTATTATCATTAACTCCGTATAATTTATTATCAATTAAGCCGTGTTCACACCAAGCGGTAGGATACGGAGAGTTTTTTGTACGGCAAACTGTATAACAGCGTTTATACTTTGAAGGTTAGATACATATAGGGTGTCCCAATAAATAGTGTCAAGCGGAAGTACAAAGATAGAGTACCCCTAGGGGTACCCGAATCACCCGAATTATGTCATAATAAACAAAAATAAAAGAAAACCGATCTAAATTACATTTCTCATAATTCCGGTATTTCTACTTTGATCGCTAATTACTCGAATAAATGGCCCTTAGAGTTACAATTTTTTTGTGCTATTCTGAAGGTTCAGGTTTTTGAAATCAATAAAAAATCCTTCAGACCCCTACTTTTTTTTCTCCCCTTATTAGGTACTTATTCGATGATGTTTTCTCTAAAACGGCATTTTTGAACTTTGGATCAAATTTGCGGTATCTACTACAAGTTTAAAGATAATCATTATTCTTTTGGTGATAGACTAGTTATCTAAGACCTCAATTAAGAAAAAAAAAAAACATTAAAAAGTTAAATACAAAAAAGTAAGGAAATAAAAACCAATGCTAGGTAATTCTTCTCCAAAAAATCTTCTAGGCCTCATAACTTCTAAACGTCAAAAATCGCTGAACATACATGGTGATTCGGGTACCCCGAAGTTTGCTCTATCTCTGGACTTCCGCTTGACACTATTTTTTGGGACAACCTGTAACATCTTATAGCTGGAGAGCTGATGGTGAAGAAATTATGCGTGAATATCGCGAATAATTAAAAAACAGTTGTGACAATGGACTACATCTAATGTGTGAGACGAAAAACTATCTAGTTAAAATACTACATCATTTATTTTTGATAGAGATTTTATTGGTTTTTTTAGGAAGGCAATATTATATGAAGGGACACGTATTTTTTCTTTTGTTGAATTTCTATGGAAATAGGTACTAGTTATTTTTAAGTTTTAAAGTTGTTTTTTTTGGGCCGGAAGTTACGTAGCAATTTAGGCTTTATAAAACATGACCTTTGCCACGTAAACCAGAAAAAAAAAGTGTCGCTTAAGTATCTGTCATTGTCATGCAAATATTTTGTGATTTTGTTTCCCAGCTGTGAAGCATTTTGTAATTTTTTTATCTTTACATTTTTTTTTGTCTGGCGAAGTCTGAGGGCAATGGCGTACAAGTTGTAGAGAGCCGCAGTAACAGCATTTTTTTTTAAATTTTCCAATAATTTTCTCTGAAATAACACTGCAGAAAATCTTAGAGTCTTTTTCTTGCACTTACTGCTTGAAGCTCAACCTCAAAACGGTTTTTTTATTTCAGCTTCAAATTATTTTAAGACGACGTACGTCTCACAACTAGCGCCGCCAATGGAAAAAAAATCATATCTTTTTTTTGGATGCGTTTTTAGCAAAAAACGCTCCTGCGATTCCTCAACACGAGGCTTAACTATTTTTAGGACCTAAGGTTTGGATTCCAGATCCTAGAACTTCAGAATGCAATCGATTCTCGCCAAAAGTGGCCACTTTTGGCGAGAATCGATTGCATTCGTAGGAAATCCAATCCTGGAATCCAAACCTTAGGTCCTAAAAATAGTTAAGCCTCGCGTTGAGAAATCGCAGGAGCGTTTTTTGCTAAAAACGCATCCAAAAAAAAGATATGATTTTTTTTTCATTGGCGGCGCTAGTTGTGAGACGTACGTCGTCTTAATGTATTGTCCAAATGTCCATTGCCACCACCGGCTCAAAATAAAAAGGTTGTTCGGTACAAAACCCAAAAAGAAAAGAAACCATGCACAAAGAGTTATAGGACCTTTTGTTACATGCTGTAGGTATATGAAGTGAGAAGTAGGTAAAAAGTCACCACACAAGCAGTGACTCTGGCACCCCCATTACTAGCCCTCCTGTCAATAGCAATTATTTTCGAATTAGGAACGCGAAACAAAATGGCGGCGTGGCGGCGGCGTCAACAACAAAATTAACGGCTTAGTAAGTAAGTGACATAATACTGGGAAAAGCTTAAAATCAATACAATAACATTATCAACATTATTCTTTTCCAGTCCATTCGAAGGTTGTCTGGAAGAGATCGCTTTTAGCGATAAGACCAGATGTACTTTTAGGTTAAGAAAATTCTTGTAAAATAATTTCTCGTGTACAATAAAGTGTTCTCTCTCTCTCTCTCTCAACTTATCGTGCAGCGTTTTCTCCCGAAAGATTTAGGAGGATTTTGTATTTTCCAGGGGTTTGATTGCCTAACTACAACCTCAATCACGATTAATGCTTCTCACTCACCTGGTATTCTCTGAGAGCGGCAGAGGCACTAAATTATTAACGCATTGGCTGCCGGCCGTTTTTGCACGGGTGCCTTATTTTATTTATCTTCCAGTGCCTCACGAGTAGGTACTCACGACGCAATAATGCGCTGTACTTACATACGAGTAAATCCACATATCCGGAGTATCGTTTGACATAACTGACGAATTCTAGAATAATGTTGCCCTATTCTAGAATCTGACAGTTCTGTCAAACGATACTCAGGATTTGTGGACTTAAATATAGGTATCACTTGTAATTTAGTTCTAATAGTGCCTAGGTCACCTATACGCACCAAAATGTTCTCTACCATGGGTGCCTTTGGGCGCGTCTGTGCGTCATGCGTGACTACTTAGCAGTGCCTTTGGACGATTCTGTGCATCTCAGGTAGATGAGTTTTTATGAGGGGCAATAAAAAGGTGGAAAGGTATACAATGGGTAATAAACGATGACGCACATACGCGTCGAAAGGCACCTAGCATAAGTGTGGTCAGTTTATTATGGATTATGTGTGTCCAGTATACAGTGTAATTTATGCAAGGCACTCGGTGAAAGTCTCGCGGGCGCGTTAACGCGTCCAAAATGAAAATGAAAAATTAAATATGTTTCCGAGGCACTGAACAATTATTGTAAACACCAGAACAATAATAATTCAGCCGATTAGGTATGTGTTCTGGTCGACAAAGCAATAGCACTGCCCAAAAAACTCGTTGAAGACACATAAATTGTCATTGTTGTTCTGTTGTTTACAATAATGAAAAAAATACTATGTTATTGCCGCGAACGAAAAATCGCTGAACAAAAATAGCTCAGCTTAGCTACAAACTTTAAAAAATTGTGAAAATTTTAGAATTTCCCGCCACGTTGCTATCGTCCAACCTTAAATCGTGCCCACGCATACGTCACCGAAGCATAGCTAGTTGTAAAATAAGCAACAGACCGAAAACGAATAAAATAAATTACAAACGCACAAACAGCGCGACTTTTATTGAGCTCCCGTAAAAAAGACGTGCAAAGGAGAGAAAAAAGACGCGTTTAAAGAAAGACGTGTGAAAATGTTTATTTTTTCAAGTCAAGTGAAAATTTACGGGGCGGAAATGGAGGATTTTAGCTGTTTTCAACAGTTTTGTGTTTTGGGTAAAGGTATCGCACTGATTCTGAAAGTGTAAGGGTGAAGCTTCACGCCTGCATATAATTTATCGATAAGATAGAAGTTTCTAAAAAAGCGGTTTTCGTTTACTCTACCAATGTAATTTTCTCTACCGATAGATATGGCCATTTTTTCAACTTTTTTCTTGTGCATAACTAGTGGTTCGCCCCGAACTGTGAACTCGCGACCCGATATAAACTTAACAACCCCATATCTCGGCAACCCCTCGACCAATTTGGCTCATGTTCGAACTTAAAAATTCTTTTAATTTCATTTACCCGCCTAACAAATTTCATAACGATCCGACCAAATTTACTCAAAACATTCATACATACATACATACATACAAACATACAAACATACAAACATACATACATACATACAAACATACAAACGCCGGATTGTTTAAGTAGGCTCGAAAAACTTCGCTCGCTTCGCTCGCTCGTTCAATTATTATTTTAAAAAAAAACATATTAATATATTTATTGAACGATAGTGACATATGTATTCAGCGCCAATATTGAATAAAAATATTGACTTTCACTTAATTTTCAAGGGCGTTTTGAGATTTGAGGCCCGGTGAAGTCTTTTGGAACGAAAATCTGAATCTGAAATTATGTATTTTTTATCAGGCTCTTTTTTATCGAAAAAAAAAGCCTGATTTAAAAAATTATAGATCAGTCAACCTTTTTCGGAAAATTGTAGGCTATTGCTGATTCCAACACAATTTGGAGATAATTATAATATCAAAAGCACAATAAAATTGTGGATCCAAGCTGTCAGCGTTTTAAAAAATATAATATAGTTGACATGCATGTTGATATAAAAATAAAACATGCTTAATTTAGCGTGACCATTCACTCAGGTGTGACCTAATGGGTCTTTATTTTACCCATACGTTGATTCCTGCGGCTTGTTCCACTGGAATCCAAATTCTTTGCACGGGCTCCAAGAATCACTGAGTGAATTATTTACTTAACTCTCATTTTTAAATCGATTCCACGGAATGACAGTTACTGCAAAGGTTTTATCTGTCAGTTGCATACTAGCAACTGTCATTGCGTGGACTCGATTTAAAATTAGAGTTTATATCATACAATCTTATATAGTCCAGTGAAATTAATATAACTAGTGGTTCGCCCCGAACTGTGAACTCGCAACCCCATATAAACTTAACAACCCCATATCTCGGCAACCCCCTGACCGATTTGGCTCATGTTCAAACATAAAAATTCTTTTATGATCATTTACCCGCCTACCAAATTTCATAACGATCCAACCAAATTTACTCAAGTTATCGTCGAACGAACATTCATACATACATACAAACATACATACATACATACAAACATAAAAACGCCGGATTGTTCAAGTAGACTCGGAGAACTTCGCTCGCTTCGCTCGCTTGTTCAATTAGCTATTCTGCAAAAGCATTTTTTTTTAATTGAATTTTTATAACGTTAAGATTGTAAATCTAAAATCATATTTAGTACCTACTTACCTTAAAACTTTACCAATACAAACACCGAGCAAGCACCGTGTTCTTCGAAAAAAAATTAACACAATTTTCCGAAAGATAAAACTGTTTCAAAGCAGGAGCGGGACAGTAATTATTTTCCATAATTAATCTCAGGTACCTATTGCAAAATATTCACAACATTATTCTCATCAGAAATAAACCCGCGTAGCCCATACAAACAGTGACATTTCTGACCTTACGCAACACTAGCGCTCCTAGCGGAAAATCCAAGTTTTCCAACCTCATTGTGACTCAATACAACTTTAAATATTTTCAGGGCCAAGTGGAGTATAGCGTATTGGAAAAGGCCCATTGATAGCCCAGAATAGGCACAAATCATGTTGCGACATGGCGTTGGACAAATCGAAATCGGGCGTGCCTACGAGCCAGGCAATCATAGTTGTGTAAACAACGGTTTTATTGGTTTTGTCTACCCAATTGGGTGTTTTCATTTGCCAATGCAAGAAAAAACATTTGTTATTAAGGTTCAAAGGAGGCAGCGTGGCGGTTCTCAGTTTTTTAAAATTTTGTAGCTAAACGCCTTTTTTTCGCTCAGCGATTTTTGTTTCACGACAATAAAACAGTATTACTTATTCTCATTATTCTAAACAACAATCATTCAGCTAGTGAGATTTGCTGATACTACTAGTTTTATGGGCAGTACCTACCATTAGTTTTTCGAGCAAAAAAAAAATACAAATCAGCTTCATTATTGTTGCTCTGTTGTTTAGAATAATGAAAAGAATACTATTTTATGCTCGTGAAACAAAAATTGCTGAACAAAAATATCTCAGTATGGCAAAAAAATTAAAAAGCTGTGAAAATGTTGCATTTCCCGTCTTGCTACTTTTCGTTGAACCATAAGTAGGTATTTACGATAACATAAATGATTCGTATTAAAGTTTGGCCACTGAAAGAATAGGATTGTCTTGCATTAATATCGGATTTATTCTTCAGTCGATAGGTTCCTCGTTTTTCTACTACAACCAGCGAACTAATCATCTAGAATTAGAATCAGAATATTCTGTGCTGTACTAGAAAAAAACATTAAAGGGACAGACATCATTAACCGTAATTAACCGTAATCGTAACTTACCACTGGGAGCCTATCGAGGCACCATTGCGTTACAGACTTAGGGCCCTGGACTTGAATCTTTCCTTCGATGATTCCATACAATTTATGTTACCTACGCATAATATGGCCGAAATACTCCAATCTTCCATTGTATGGTCTTCAGACTTATTAACCAATCATCAATCCATCGGAAGGGCGTTTTCCGGGAAAAATGGCCACGTCCGTAACCACATTGGGGGCAAATTTAATGTTTAATTCGCAGCCGGGCATCGAATCTGGGAAGCCACGGTTGACGGGACATCTATAGGGACATTCCTGAGAAATAATTATGATTTTATAACAATTCTTTTTGCAAACAATGACGGTAGATGATAGAGCGGATGAAAGAACGTTCTGACGTCGTGAGAGATGATTTTATTGAACGAGAGAGCGAAGTTCTCCGAGTCTAAGGGTGGTATTAATAGTGATTAGTGGCATCTCAAACTCTGCATCAGTCTCAAGCTCGAGCTGGAGGAGGCCTATTATACATACGAGGTCCTAATAGATTTATTTTATTTTCATAGATTTATATTTTACTAGCTGACCCGGTGAACTTCGTATCACTTGAAATAGTTTGACTCTCCGCGTCAAAAATGGCGATTCCAATACAAAATGACCAATTTTTATTTCTTCCGTTTTTCAGCTAATCCTTTAATTTTTCCCATATTTCTTTGCTTTTAAACCTACCCTGAACTATGGTGAACTAAACAAAACAGTAAATATGCAAATCGGTCAAGCCGTTTCTTAGTTTTAGCGAGACTAATGCACGGCGATTCATTTTTATATATATAGAAGAGAAGATAGATAAATAGATAAATAAATAACTGATTAGACTCGGAGAACATCTCTCGCTTCGCTCGCTCTTTCAAAATTACCGTCGAATGTACCTTTTCTCACAAAAGATTTGACCTTCTACCTTTCCTTGATTGTGCAGAAATCAGCCGGTATCAAATGAAAATTACTTTAATTGAGTCATTTACTGTGCAATTTGCGTAACAAAATCGTTGTCAACAAACAATATAATTGCTCTTTGACCCCCGCTCGTGAATGCAAAGTAATAGTCGGTGATCCGGGATAGACCTAAGTGGGCACCATCGGATAAATCAACTGCAAAGACTAAAAATTCATTATTATGGAACTCGTAGAACCTAGGCTCACTTCACAACTGACATGCGTCAACGACATTGTGGCGGCGGCTTTTGGATGTGCTGGGACCCGAGTCTGTAACGGATTGGTGCCTCGATAGGCTCCCAGTTGTATGCTTCAATTAATCAACATCATCAGCCTGTTAACACCCACTGCTGAGTAAAGGCCTCTTCATGCCCACGCCACCTCTCACGATCCTGCGCCAGACGCAACCACTGTTTTCCGGCTACTTGGGCTATATCGTCGCACCATCTCGGTGGTGGTCTGCCAACCGATCTCTTCCCCTCTCGGGGTCACCATTCCGCGATGGACTTTGTCCATCTGCCATCGGTACGGCTAGCCGGCCTTAGCCTGTAACGCAAAGGTGCCAAAATGGGCTACCAGTTGACGGCTTCAATGTTGTCTGTCCTTTTAATGTTTTTCTAGGGCAGCAAAGAATATTCTGATTCTAATTCTAGAGGATTAGTTCGCTGGTTGTAGGAGAAAAACGAAGAAAACCCGATTTTGTCCTTCTACTGGGAACCTATCGACACGCCATTGCGTTACAGACAGTCCCAGGATTCGTGTGCCGCGCTGCCGCATGCCGGCCGCATAGTTGCCGCATAAGTATGAAGGAATCCTTGGGTAAACTCCTATGGGAACCCTCAAAATATCATGAATGCTCTTGACTTACTTGACTAATCCTGTTATACCGACTTATACGTCAGGAGGGACGTAAGGCTCGAAGAAGTTTTCACCACTTGGGACGATCTTGCGCAGTTGGTTTGCTCTTGGCCTGTTTTTATTCTATCTCATGCCATCCGAATGAGCATAAAACCGCAACGCACCCAGCTTGCCCATCGATCGATTGATCAGTCAATTAGTGGTTTTATGTTCTATCTCGTCATATGTAAGACGATACTGTGTAACCGACACCGAGACAATGTCTGGGTCGGACAAAAATAATTATAACTGTGAAAAGGTTTATACAGGGTGTTAAAAGACCGCCAACAAAGCGGGAAACCACCTATTGTCCTCATCATAAGGAACATTTTTGCCCAAGGAACTATGCCTGGGAAATCAACGGTTTCGGAGATAATGAGGTTCAAAGTCGGACTTTTCAAAACTTTTTTTTTGCAGAAATGCATTCAGTATCTAGTTCTTAACATACCTTCTTAAGAAGCCATATCAATATTATGAATATTTCTTGCAAAAAACGACGTTAAAATTGCAACCCGCAATGTATTAAAACATCGGCACTTCAAGCTTAAGTAACATAAACTGAGACCTACGCTTGCGCAATATGACTTCTGTGCGTTACACGTCCATTACGTGATAAAATATTTTTCAAAATTATAACCAAAAAAACCAAAATCATTTCCCAGCAATAATTTATCGAAAAAGTACTTTGTTTTGGTGTCTAGTATGCGTGGCTTTCGGGTCTGTTGGCGGTCTTTTAACACCCTGTATACATATCTATAGGTACCGAATTGTGTTTTTTTTTTTTTTGAGAAACCTGAGAACAAAATTTTGCAGTCGATTCCACCAAAACATGAGAGCCGTTTTCAGCACAAATTCACAAAGTATTTCATAGATGGCGCCTACAGGCGTGGTCATAGAATACCTGAATACGGCTGTCAAAATTAATCAGTGCTAAGCGAAATTTATCAGCCGTATTCCGGTTTTTCCATTGTATTCCGTATTCCGCTATTCATGAAATGCTTTGTGAATTTGTGCTGAAAATGGCTCATTCGGAGTCTCTACGCAACACTCTGCACTCTCTACAAGGTAGTATTATGTCCCACAAACTAAATTGTATAAAAGCGCTGCCCCTATATACACTACAGGGTGCACTATAATTCGATAGCGGAAGTTTAAGTACGGCCTACGGTGAAGGTGTCACTGGACGCTGTATAAATCATCTCATTACGTAAATGCAAAGGCCTATGTTTTTGTACATTAAACTGTCACTAACAAACGCCCTATTAGCGCAAGCAAAATGGCTCTACATCGACATTAACACGTAAGAAGCTGACAGTAAAATAAACACTGGAGGTCCCAAGTGGTATGGTAATGTGCGACCCCGTACAACACGGCATTTATTAATGTCGTCCCCACAGATTCTGATAAATTAGTTAAGTTGAGTACATGACACCCTGTAAGGGCACTACAATAATTTAAGCCTTATGATTTTTTTTTAATACACTTAGTTTATATCTTTGAATTTATCATGCAATTATATATTTTACGAAATACAAAGTGTTGTTTCGTAAAGTGACACCCGACTCAGGGGTAAGTAATTACCTATTTACAGGATGCTGAAGCAAAAAAAAAATATTAAAAATTAAAATATCTCAGTGAAAAATGGTGGTGGTGAATAAGCTCGCACTCTCTCTCTGAGAGAAGGCCTTTGCCCAGCTAGTGGGACATGTACAATTGTACAGGCTACTCTTACTACAGTGAAAAATACCCAAATATCATAAAATTGTGGCCTCCCTTACTATCAACTAAGGCCGCTACTTGCGGCCGCACTCGCATTATCAGGCGCCACATCGCGCGCGCGCTTTGAGAAGGCGGGGGTGTCCGCACGATGCGTTTATTATAGAACAAATTGAACAAGGTAATCAAAAAAAATACCTTGTTCAATTTGTTCTATAATAACCGGGACTGCGGGTATTGCGAGTGCAGCCGCAAGCGATAGTATAGAAAGGTAATGAATGAATGAATATTGGGTATTTTACACTGGTTTTTTTTTCATTACTTTTGTTTGCTTCGGTATGGTGTAGATAAATATAAGTACCCCTGAGTCGGGTTGTCACTTTACAAAACAACACCTTGTATTTCGTAAAATACCCCTATATAATTGCATGATAAATTCAAAGATATAAACTAAGTGTATTAAAAAAAAAACAAAAGGCTTAAATTATTGTATTTCCCTTACAGGGTGTCATGTACTCAACTTAACTAATTGGTATTACTTCGGCTCACAGGCGCCCTGAGGGTATTGGAAAAAAAGTAAATTTAATTAATTAATTCGATCTGTAACACCCAAATCCCAATACATGATTTGGCAATAAATATTGATATGAATATGACTCAGAGTGAATGGCGAGTAAAAATGAAGACGCGGTTTGAACTTCGTCACTTAGGACGACGACGAGGCAGGAAAAAACCAAACTGTCATTGCTGATGTATCTTTTGTTCGCGCCCAATAAAGCATCGCTCGTCGATTTATATTATAATTAAAGCGGAATTAAAGATACGTTATTGCACTGCATTAACATAAGTATTTACAGAATTCGAAGTCATTAGGCCGATACAGCTGTTGCCTGTAACGTTGGGATCTAGGGCCTGATTGCCTAACTACAACCTCAATCTCTAAGCCTTTCAATTTGACATGTGGCAAATGTAAAAAACATCAAGCCAATTTTATGTGATGCGCGAGGTGTTGTTTAAAGCGATTGTAATCGTGATTGTTATTGCGAGGCCCGAGACAAATCAGGAAAATAATTTAGAAACAAGTATTAAGACAAGGCTTTGATTTTAGGTCAGCAACTTCATTCACGCAAATGGAACGGAAATGTCACCCGAAGCACAATCGAAATAATACCCGAAAAAAGCTTAAATTTAAATACATAACAAGTTAAATAGGGTATCTCAGGTTGTCGCCAATCGTAAAATGTAGGTACCTAAGTCCTACATACCATACTTACCGCAAACTACTCTATTTCTTTGTTTGTTTATAGTAAAGTTATAAGGGCCTTCCGTTACGCCCGATGGTCTTTGTATTTAAAATAATGACGTTTTTATTTCTGAATACTCGGGTTCTCAATGACAAAATCGTTACTGATGCAATGGCTGATGTTTAATGGTCTGGGCACTAGATGATTGATAGTATTTGATAGTCATGGTTGCAAAGATACGTAGGTACATAACGTGCAATAAAGTGCCATGAAAGATGAGACTTGACCGCGCCTCCCGCACTCTTTCCGCCACTCCGATGACGCCCGGTCCCTTCCCGCGCTCAGACCTCATACTGCTTAAGAGACATACAGGGTGTTGTTTTTGTTAGTGACACCCGACCTAGGGACGAAAGATTTAATAACGCTTTAAACTATAAATAAGTCAACTTTTTCAAAAATTGTTTTTTCACAAGTCACCTTGTTGAATTTGTTCGCGATGTGGCGCCCGATATTGCGAGTGCGGCCGCAAGCGATAGTTTATTAGTAAGAAAGGCCACAATTGAATTGATTTTGGTATTTTTGTACCCTAACTAAAGTGTAGTTCCAACGAAAACCACCTCATTTCTCCACAAAAGTCCCAAGAAAACCAGAACGCGCTCCTAGTCTACAAACCTGAAATTCCCAACTAACACCTTGGCAAAATCGCCATATCGTGATGTCAAATAAAACCATACGAAATTCACCTTGTCTCAAAATGCACCTATGCTGCGTTGGAATAAGGCCCGTTTTCCCTCGACGGGGCGTAGTATGCAAGTTAGCGCGGTATTAAGCGAAATAGCTGGTTGCGTCTGCGCAACGTGTGTGGTCTACAGTTGCACTGTTGTGGAGTGTGCTCTGCTTTATTTACACTAGTGGTTTGCCCCGAACTATGAACTCACGACCCCAGATCTCAGCAACCCCTCGTCCGATTTGGCTCATGTTCGAACTTAAAAAAATATTTAAATTTAATTTACCCGCCCACCAAATTTCATAAAGATCAGACCAAATACAAACATACAAACGCCGGATTGTTCAAGTAGACTCGGAGGACTTCTGTTGCTTCGCTCGCTCGAAAATAAAACATGTTGGATTATTTTAAGTGCTGGTTTAAATAATGGAGATCTTACATTTGACATCTGCGGACGAACCTTCACCGCAAACATAGGCTACATTTGTCACACTCGGGTACACCAGCGAAGCCCATCACACCAGTAGCAGTCTCCGTAGCTATTAGAGTCGAGCGCGGTTTCACATGTATCGTCTATTTAACTAGTGATTTGCCCCGAACTTCGAACTCGCGACCCCATATCTCAGCAACTCCTCGACCAATTTGACTCATGTTCGAACTTTAAAATTATCTTTGCCTCACTTACCCGCCTACCAAATTTCATGACAATCCGACAAAATTTACTCAAGTTATCGTCGAACGAACATTCATACATACATTCATACAAACATACATACATACAATCGTACATACAAACATACAAACGCCAGATTGTTCAAGTGGACTCGGAGAACTTCTCTCGCTTCGCTCGCTCGTTCAACTAATCCCTCCACCCATCCCACTTTAGTGGATTAGGCAGAGCATCATCCCCTGCGTTCTCCACCCAGCGCCCGACATGACCACAAACTGCGATCGGCGCGGAATTATGCTCTCGCGCAATTACCGGGGCAGACGGACCAGGACTTAGCGGCTGTAATGATATGTATTACTGCTCTCGAGTATTGATTTGCCTTTTCGTTAAACTGATTCTCTGTTATCGGTGGCAAAAAGTTCCTAACTTTTGAATCTATCGCGATCACTTTCAATTTGACGTTTGAAAGGTGCTGACGAACTTCACACTGCATTTGACACAAACTGTCATTGAAAGCAATTGAGATAGGGATAGGGATTTTGAAGGATATTGAGTGAAGAAAATAGCAAAATCATTCACTCAATTAGTCGCAATCACAATCATGATCCCGATACCATTGAAAGGGATCGCGGTAGATTCAAAAGTTAGACAATTAAGCCCCATGACATAACGGCTGTAATGATAATTATGTATTACTGCTCTCGAGTATTGATTTACCTTTTCGTTAAACTGATTCGCTGTTGTCGGTGGCGAAAAACTGCTGGCGTAGTTGTTTGGGATTAACTAGTGGTTCGCCCGAAATGTGAACTCGCGACCCCATATAAACTTAACAATAGCTCGCTTCGCTCGCTCGTTCAATTAAGTACCACGAACTATTTTCCACTAAACTTTCGTTGCAAAGTTGCCCGTAACATAACTGAATAGAGTGCTAGCGTCTAATGGGACCTCCACTCACAATAGATGGGTGGGAGGAGGCCCCAGTGTCTGTTGGTTAGTCAGTTGCCAGTCTGACTAACCAACAAACCAAAATCACCCATACCGTAACGCCAACAAAAACTAACAGTTCCCTTTCTTGCCCAACAGATGGCGTGAGCGTCGTCAGCCAACATGGCGGCGGTTTCGACGACCGTGCACCACGTCACGCCAATAAAGACCCTCGACCAGAGCGACGAAGAGCCATATTCGCCCAACACCCGCGACACCACCAGCCCCGACTACCACGACGACGAGAAGCACGAGGAGAGGCCTCTGACCTCCTCCTTCTCCATACACAACGTGCTGAAGAAGGAAAGGGACGACCATAGTCCCGACAATGTCTTTTCAACGGACAAACTACTGCAGAGCACACCGAATTTTGAGGAGCGAATATCCTCACCGAGGAACAGCCCCAGTCCATCGAGTCCTAGATACGATAATGATGACCATCAGTCGAACCCTGATTCGGTTCGAGCTGAAATAAGTGTCGACGATGACGTGTCTTGCTGTAGCGATGACACGGTCCTATCGGTTGGCAATGAGAATCCAATATCTAGCTTTAGCTCCCCAGGGGAGAGTATTTCTAAGTCCAACAGTCCTGGGACTCCACCGCAGCAAAACCTGACCTCCTTCAAACACATACAGACGCATTTGAATGCTATCTCCCAGTTAAGTCAAAACCTAAACATGAGTCAGCCGCTGCTGCTGCGCCCGAACCCTATAACGCCAAATCCTCTAATGTTCTTGAACCAGACACATTTGCTGTTCCAGAATCCTTTGTTGAGTCAAGAAGTGAAGCCAGGGCTGATGCCTAGTAGAATACCGATCCCTAACTCGAATTTAAACCTCAATAGCTTAAACACAACGCCTCCACCGGGCAATCCTTTCGCGCAAGTCAATTTCAGTCTTCGACAGACGAAGAATCCCGACTTTCGTGGCAGTAGGAATTTTGACGAAAACCGTCGTCTAAACTTCATGACTCCAAAATCCCCTGAGCACGACTCCCATAGAGACTTGCAAAACTGTCTCAAGTTCAGCATAGACAACATTTTGAAAGCCGATTTCGGCAGACGCATCACCGATCCCCTCTACAAACGAAAGTCGAAAAGTCGGAACGTTGAGTCTAAAGTCGTGAAGGAAATACCACCAAAAAACGAAGGGATACTTCCGCCAGTAGAGTCAAGGATTCCTGAGGTCAAGAGTGGAGATAAAGGGGCGATAGACCTTTCGAAAGCAGATGAGGGGGCGAGCAATCAAGGGTCTACGACCAGCAGCACTTCGGGCGATGGACCGATGGTGTGGCCTGCGTGGGTTTACTGTACCCGATATAGCGACCGACCTAGCTCGGGTGAGTAGTACTTTTGTATTTCTATTTTTAGATTTTTGCATTGATTTTAGAAGATGGCCTTAAACTTCTTGATGATTGAATTCTTGCCTTACCAAGAACTATTGAGCAATCGGTTGGATAAGCTCAAATCTCTAACGTTTCATGTTATATAATTATTCCAAGCAGAAATTAGATACGAAATTATGACAGAGATTTTAATTGTGGCGCATCTGGATAAATGGAAAATAACTCGTCTTTAATATATCCTAGGAGGATAAAAAAATGCGCATTATTTATTTTATATTTTTTGGTTAATTATAGGTATGCGTTACCTAAGATAACTTTAAAATTATTTAGAACCAATTTAAAAAATAATAATTTCAACTTATTACAGCAAGAAAAAACACGAATCGAAATAGCAAACTAACAAGACCACAAATAATGCCCATAGCAATAAATGTATCATTGGCGCTATACATTGTCTCACCTCATTCACACGTATCTTTTATTAATAACAATAAACAATATGTCCATACCGCAAAACGTGCTTAAAGAGTGCATGCCCCAAGTATGCACCCTGAGGGATCCCCTTCGAAGTAATGTATTCCACTTGACATATTGAATGAATTTAAGGGCCGATTGCACTCGTCGTACGCTGGTATTAGGGTGCGTTTACATCTTTCGGTAATGTGCCGATGTGAAAAGTTGTGTGTTTCACAAGGATGCAATATTATTTGCTTCTCGTGCCTATGAATCCCTCGCTACGCTCAATCTCAGAAACCTTCGCTTTCTCGGCATTCAATACTACAGCAATTCAATAGAGCTCATGCAAACCTAAGAAAGGATTATTTAGTGAATGTTTGCAAGTGAATATCTCCCTTTATTTGACACCCTGCGTAACAGCAACCAACTGTTCTGTGTTTCGGAGATAAAAACAAATTTAATTCCGCGTCATTTGTTCTGTACTTTTACACATTCAATTGAATGGAATGGGAAGATACAGAAGTCTTTCTCAGGTAGAGACAGGATTATTAAGTTTAGACCCACTGATAAGTAGGCTGGGGTCTTACAAGATTTGTTTCTCTTCTGGGCATTTCGCATATTATTTGTTACAAAAATTACTTCATATTTAGCGCGATGTGTGGTGTTGAGTTCTAATTTGTGATAAATTCACAAATGTAATTAGGTACCTAAGTAGCACAATACCGTGCACTTTATTGTATCCCAGCATTAGGTACGTGATCATATTATTATATGAACTAAGTAATTGTTCTGTGGGTTTTAAGGCCCAGTAGGACGCACAGCCAATGAAAAAACTAATCATATCTTCTTTTTGGATGCGTTTTTGCTAAAAACTCTCCTGCGATTTCTTAACGCTAGGCTTAACTATTTTTAGGACCTTAAGTCGCGTTGAGAAATCGCAGGAGAGTTTTGAGCAAAAAACTCATCCAAAAATAAGATATGATTTTTTTTCATTGGCCGCGCTAGTTGTGCGTCCTATTGTGCCTTAATAATAAGTAGACATTTTCCGTCAAAGTGAAGCCACTGTTCTATTATTTTCAGCCTTTATAGCATGTTTATTTTATAGGAGGGTGGGGTGAAAGGGAATGATTCTTTATTTTGGTGTTTTTCGATTCCCCTACTTCCCCTCAAGCTCAGTGAAGTGTGATTCGGAATTTACAAGTCGATGTGTGACTTGCGTTATTTTTTTTAACCCCCGTCCAAAAAAGAGGGGTGTTATAAGTTAGATCGCTGTGTGTGCGTGTATACACGCACAGGCTGTAAATAATAGAACAGAGGCTTCGGCGACGGAAAAATGTATGTCTGTCTGTCTGCCTGTCTGTCTGTCTGTCTACCTGTCTGTCTGTCTGTCTCTGTGTGTGTGTGTCTATCTGTGGATTTGGATGAGGTTTTTTTTATTTCAAAGCATCTTTTCTAGCACGCATCACATTGCTTTTATACCATCCCATTGTCGCTTGTCAATCTTGTCATGTTGGAATGATCTTCTCCACTAAACCTATGAAAAAATACATCAGTCAGTCTGACAAGCGGCCATCTTGGAGGGCAAATTTTGCCGCCAAAAGACGTGTTACTCAAGTCAATAACTCGGGATAATTACTGCGAGTAATCAGTCAAGAAAACCCTTCGTCTTGGCGGGAAAAGCGGGTGTTCTCGTTAGAAAAGTGACACTAGACTGCTTTAATAATAATAATAATGATAAATCATTTATTTCAGACCAAAATAATATTTTGCAATACTATTATCCGAATTAAAATAAAATTAAAATTAACAAAATAAAAATTTGCTAAAATTAATCAATATCTTTAGGAATACAATAAAAATAGCTCAATATAAAATGTGTAATTTGTGAAAAAACCCCTTAGGTACAATTATTGGGTAATGTTTTTGTTTATAAAGACCAAAGGCCTTTCCATCTACGTAATGAGATGACTTATACACCGTGCAGTGGCACCTTCACTCACTCACACTAGATGGGTGAAGAGACCACTCGGCGCTGTGTGCCTGGGACAATGTTTTCGATGGAGTAGGCTTGCCCAGCACCTATACCATCCTGACAGCTTAGTGGGCCTAGCCCACTGGAAAGACAAGGTCAATACGTGCGGGGCCAACCAAGCCGCGGGTTTCCTCACGATGTTTTCCTTCACAGTTCGTTAGCGAGTGCTATTGCTACTACAAATTCACAAATGCACGTAACTTTAAAAATAAACAAAGTCATAGGTACAGTCGGCCACACGCTAGGATACCCCATTTTGTTCGATTGGAACCCTTATGCCGCGCGCTGTAAGAGCTGCCATGGGGTATCTGTGACTGTGGCCGACCGTACCTAATGGCGCCAAAACAGCGGCACTACCAGGTCCGCACTGGGAATCGAACCTGGGTCTCTTGCTAAGATAAAAACTACGGAAGATAAAATCCAATCTTAAGACACCACGTCTCTTGCTAACCTTAAGAAAATGCCTCACTAATGGGCTGGGCATCCATTTTGCTTAATTATCGTCGAAGAAGGCTCTCTATGAACGTCTTGCTAATGCTTGCTGTCTTCTTGTTGTGCTCCGTTTTGTTCTTTTTAGGGTTAAAGTACTAATAATTGTTATTCGTGTTATTAACCTCCACGAATAAGCTACCGTATAAAGTATCGCTGTGGCAAAAAACTGTTAAATAACAAAAAAAACCCGACTGCACCACAGTCATAGCAGGCGGGCGGGACCATTTGCTGTTTGAACTGAGTAGCTGCTACGAGTGAGAAAAAGCTGTGCCGGATGTCTGACGGACGTCTGTCATGTATCCTAATACTATAGTAGTAAGGTTGTTTATCCAACTTATCACTTTCAGTGACAGTGACAGTAAGCACTCGTGGTAGTTGCTCTGAACGGGTCTGATTTGGAGTGGTCGGTCCCCGCTAGCTTTCTTTTTTTAAATTTTTGTTACGAAGCAGTGGCACTGCCCAAAAAACTAGTCGTAGAGCAGAACACATAATCGGCTGAATTATTGTTGTCCTGTGGTTTACAACAATGAAAATAATACTAAGTATGTCATTGCCGCGAACGAAAAATCGCTGAACAAAAATAGCTCATTTATAGCTACAAAATGTAAAAAAGTGTGAGAATTTTGAATTTCCCGCCACGCTGCTATCTTTTTTTAATTTTTTTTTATAATAAGAAGCTGTTACACACAACAGAATATAACATTTACTCAAAAAAGCTCGTAATGTGGACATTAATTCGACAACCTTCTTTGAGCAAAGTCGGACTTGCGGGCTACTTGGATTAGGCGCCAGAAAAGTTGTATGGAATTTCATTAATGTCTTGTGTTTTGCGGCCAGAAAAACATTAATGTCGAGTTTTGTTTCATAAATAGAACTCAAACATCAGGTGCAAAAAGTATTTATTTAGAATTAGGCTGTATGGGTACTGGCAGTCGACACATTGCACAGAAAAAAAAATCGCGGCCATATTGTTTTCGACTTTTCGCGCGTTGTTCGAAGTGATTTTTTTCTGTGTTTTTGTTGAAAAAGTGAACTCTCAAAGCGACGAATCCTCGGATTTAATGTGTTTAACACCGCCGGACATTCAAAATCAAGCGAAATTAGTAATTGGAAATTTATTGCCACCGAAGTCAAAAGAAAAATACAAGCAAGCTTACCAACAAAAAGTTTGCGGAATGGAAAATCGACAAAAAGTACTTAATCTACGACAAATGGTAAGCTAATTAAATTACTATGTTAATTACTATTCTAATTAATATTTTAATTACTCGCATTGTTTGAGTAAAGCACTATACAAGCCTTGGTCTGCAATGAGTGCGCTTCTGGCCACGCTATGATTGCCTCGAGCTTAGCTTAGCTACGCTCTCGGCCCTCAAGTTTGGTCATCATTGCAGCCCTTGCTGGCCGCGCTATAAAGGCCTCGACCTTCGGTCTCGGCCTTCATTTCAGCTTGTCCATCAAGGGCTGCAATGCTGACCGCACTGTGAGGGCCTTGAGCTGCGCTACGCTGCGCTCTGTCGGCCATCAAAAGCGCGCCAGAAACGCACTCATTACAGATCGCGGCAGTAATGTACTAATAAGCACTTATAGGCTATTATTACAGTTCTAAAACTGCTATGCAATTACAACTGCACACAACATTCAAAATATATAAGAGTTAATAAATACCTACATAAAATCAGTTTTAAAAGCTCCAGCCTTAAATACATTTAATTTGATACCCATATTGCAGGGGTACCAAAATATTTTTTCTATTCGAGCCAGAATGAGCTATGAGACGGGTAGGTGCGGGTGGTTTCGCCACGACAGGTACCGACTTCGTCAAATGATCATGATGGGCAAGATTAAGGGGAAGAGGCGTGCTTTTAGAAGAAGAAAGTCGTGGCTCAGAAACATCAAGGAATGGACGGAGATAGCCAACGTCGAACATCTATTTCGCTCGGTAAAGAACAGAGAAGAATATGAAGAGCTGACGGCCAACCTCCATTAGTGGAGAGGCATGCCAAGAAGAAAAAGAAGGTGCCCATAGCGCTGGTATTCTACCAGAGCCCTTATTGTTCCACTTTCATTGCTCGATGGTCTTCAGTAGGTATAATCCGCGCGCGATGAGAATGGGATGGAACTTTGTCGAAGTCAATCGAAAATATACTTTATTTTGCTTTGACAAGGTAGCTTTGACGCAAGTTTGCTTACCGCGCGCGTCTCAGTTCCTAAAGGTCGCATCCCATACGTCTTTTCTTATTAGATTTGAACTTCGAAAGTCGCTAACTTTTGAAATGTCCGTGAAGTGAAAATTAAACCATTTCCATTGACAATTTCTCGCTCCCCCAAAAGTGATTGTCAAACTCGAACTCCGAATAAGTGGTAACAGTTTCCAAATGCCTACAACACCGTTCTAATACTTCGGATTCAACTTTCTAGGCGTGAAATCGTTATTAACTGGGGACCCGAAGCAATTAAAATAGTTAGACAACTTTGTGTCAGGCCTGAGCTTTTCTATTTAAGGGTGGCATTAATAGCCGTCGACTCAAGATCGAACTCAAGTAGGTGATCTCAGAAAAGTCAAATGCTAATTTTAAGCCTTGGCTAATGTCAATGTCAATCTCAAGATAGTGTCTTCTATTAATATGCTGACAGCTACTCAAGTTAGACATTAGCCAAGGCTTAACATTAGCATTTGACTTTTCTGAGATCACCTACTTGAGATCGAGCTCAAGTAGGTGATCTCAGACGACTATTAATACAACCCTAAGGCGCCGTGCATAGTGAATAGCCCGCGCGCAAAGAACAATGTACAAAACCGAGTCCTGTATCAGATACACTAAACTAATAGAAAAAGTACACATATAGAACACTAGAATTAGGTGAGAGCTATCTAACATAGCCCAGTAGGTATCATGTTGATATCCATAACAGGTTACAAGATAGTTTCGCTGAAAAAAGGGCGCCACCAATTTTTTTTTCAGAGAAATTATCTTCAAAACGTTTATGAATGTCAACACGAAACTGGCTGCGTTAGATAGCTCTCACCTAATCCTAGTTTTCTCTATGTTTCTGTACTTTTTCGATTCGTTTATTGTATCTGATACAGGAATCGATTTTGTAAATTTTTCTTTGCGTGCGGGCTATTCTTCATACCTTGGCGGCGCCTTAATAATAATGTATAAGTTATCACCAGTAAAATAGTTTTTATTATATTTTTTGTATTATTTTCTTATTATCTACATAAAGCAAGAACAAGGTAGTTGTAGGTACCTGCCCCTCTGACGCATTTTTACAAATTAAGACGCAATTTGTGTTTTTATTGAATAAAACAGCCTTACCTTTGAATAAACATTACAAAGTATTTAAAATCAAAGCATTACTATGCGAATTCAAAGAGATATTAAATTTTAAACTATTTCAATTTGATCGCAATAGCGTCAAGGGTAACCCCATGTGGCCGCTCAATATTAATCCAGCAGCGGAGCGACTATAAAATTACTGCCACCTGCCTGACCCTAAATTGTCAATGAGCCGGTTTCACGGCTGTCAAATTTGGCTTTTTCTGAAGATATTATTAATCTGTATAAGCGAAATTCTTCTTGTATGGCCAAGCCTATGAGCGCCATCTACCAAGGACTTTGAATTCAGCTTTTAACTGTCAGTTAAAAACTGGCCACTGCTACCACCACACCTTTTGTAAGTATCTAATATATATTTCAACTTTTTGCTCCCCTCGGCTCAACTTGACTCTCATAGGCCGTAATTTTTAATTTAAAATGTCATTGGTACCTCCGTCTTGTTAATTTAATTACCTGCTAAAAGAAACTGCGTGTCTCTACTCTAGTTATTATAAAAACAAGTACCTTGGTAATTTGGTGTCTGGGAACTTAATTGGGTATCTTACCCCACTTTGTAATCATTGTAATTGAAGAGTGAAAAACCACGGAAGGCTCACTCGAAGTTTATTTTAAAAAAAAATATAAAAGTAGCTGAACAAATAGCTAACAACTTGATCAAAATACGAATAAAGCTTTGCTGCCAACTGTAACTTTAGTGAAACTTTATAGAAGGACTAAATAAAAATAAAAGTCTTACTAATTAATATTGTAAAACCGAGTTCACTGATGAAAAGCTGTTATTTTACTGATTCCGAGTGATTTGCTGCTGTCCGTTGAGGAGTTCTGTTCTCCATTTCCGAAGTTCTTCATCAGATCTTCACCATTTTGACCCTTTAACCCGGCCTCCCACTTTGGAGGCAGCGATTACCGTTCTTCAGTAAAACACCGATAACTCTTATATTTACGTCTGATTCGAGTTCTGTAAAAAGTATGATAATCCTGATAAAATTTCCAATAATATTCTGATAAGAGTTACCTAAAAACAACGTGCACACAGCATAAGGGTAGTTTACAATTATTTTAAGTGCGTGGGCGCACCCAGTCCAATCGGACTGGATAGAAATCTGAGGGAGAATCTGAGAATCATCAAAATCGGTTAAGGAACAGAACAACAATAATTCAGCCGATTATGTGTTCTGGTCTACGACAAGTTTTTTGGGCAGTGCCACTGCTCCCTTTGTAGACCAGAACACATAATCGGCTGAATTATTGTTGTTCTGTTGTTTACAATAATGATAATAATACTGTTTTATTGCCGCGAACGAAAAATCACTGAACAGAAATAGCTCAGTTTAGCTACAAAATGTAAAAAACTGTGAACATTTTGAATTTCCCGTTACGCTGCTATCTTCCAGCCTTAATCTTGAAGAAAAACGTTCTTAGTTAACACACATTTAAAAACAATTTAGGAGTACCTCTTCCTTTTTAGAAGTCGATTAAAAATGTATTATCTAGACACGCGGAAGCGTGTCAAGCCAAGTTCTCAAGAAAAACTGGCGAACGCACCGTGTGTCTATTTACCCGAACCATTTGGACGAACTTTTTACCCTTCATAACTCTTTATCTATTTTACATAAACACATGAAATTTGGCTCATTGATTGAGACCCCTGAGATGAACTACAGTGTCAAATTTCATAAATACAAATGTAATGGTTATTGAGATATTAATGTCAAAAAATCGGCATTTTTAACACTTACATATAGAAAAAAACTAAAAGCCACTTCCAGATGACCTAGAAAGTTGAAAATTGGCACTCAGCTTGGTAATTGTATGTAACCAAAGGAAAAAGTCCGAAAAGTGTGATTTTTTACGATTTGAAATATTTGCGAATTAATCAATTTTTATTAAAACTACGCCTGTCAAAACTCTAATAGCAAATCGCACCGAGTGAGATAGTGTAACTATTTGGCAGGCAAGTCTTTGCAACTTCGTAATGAGAAGATTTATACAGCGACCAGAGGCACCTTCACTCACACTAGATAGGTGAAGTGTCCACTCGGCGCCGTAGTGCCTGGGACATTTTTAGACGGAGTAGGCTTGCCCAACACTATACCATCCTGACAGCTTAGTCAGCCTAGATCACAGGAAAGACAAGCCAATACGTGTGGAGTATTGGCTGGTCTTTCTTGTGATCTAGGCTGACTAAGTAAAATATAGCCACCTTCGTTCATTCGTTGTTTTAGTTTACTAACTCAATTTAAGTAAGTAGGAGTTGTGTCATGAAAAAAAGACAATAAGTTATTTAAATGGAAAACACAGGTCACAACTTGAATTAATGAAATCATGACTTGAATTAATGAAACCGCTCTATGTACATCTTAGAACACCTCAGAATGCGGCTATGTGAGCTATGTGTGCTTACGCGGAACGGAATGAGGCTGTGTGTGTGCGGCTAAACGAGTGCGTTTGTAAGGAGAAGTTCTATTTGTATTAATGGTGTCTTGTTATTACATTGTTGTTGTTATTAATAAGTGTGTAGAAATAGGTTGTAACTTGAGATATCTTAAGGCTCCATAGGAATAATAGAAAAAAATAATGGGACGTCGATAGTAACAAGAATGCTCGTAAAATTACTATTGAATTTAATCATAATTTACTAGCTATGAGCTAGAACGTATCAAGACCACGTTTCAGATACTAAATAATGCACATGTTCACCGGTAACAATTCCCTATTTGCTAAGCATAATATACTATTATTATTCACAAATCACAAGAAGTCTTGACACCGGTCTTCTCTACATAATATTAGAACTAGCTTTAGCAGAGGTCAGGCTTACGTTGCACTATCTATTGATAAATCACTAGACGTTGTGCATCTCATAAATCTAGATCCTAGTCAAGTTAAGGAACAAGAAAGTTCTTAATTAAAATACAACCGCCTGCGAAGGTTATACCGCCCCGATGAATTTTAATAATATTTATTTCTTTACAAAAAGCTTTGATATCCCACCCAAAACATTTAAAATGTGAAAATTTTGGAGCCAAGTTCATTGAGTGGTTATTGATTTCACCGACAAAAGAAATGAGATCTAAATGGGTGCCAAGTTTTTAGGTAATCCTGAAATTGACTTGTTAAATTTCAACAGTCGAATTAATTACACAAACCAGAAAATTTTGAATAAATAGAACCTCAAGATATGACGCGGCTAGTTTTTGCAGGCAAATACATAAAAATATATATATATGTTAAAACTAGCCGCATCATTTTTTGAGGTTCTATTTATTCTAAATTTTCTGGTTTGTGCAATTAATTCGACTGTTGAAATTTAACAAGTCAATTTCAGGATTACCTAAAAACTTGGCACCCATTTAGATCTCAATTCTTTTGTCGGTGAAATCAATAACCACTCAATGAACTTGGCTACAACATTTTCACATTTTAAATGTTTTGGGTGGGATGATCATCACCCGAGAATACTTATGGCGAAATGTGAACCAAGGAAACGACCCTATCCAAGAAGACTGAAGTTGTATTTCTGTTTGTATTCTACCATTTTTATCGTCAAAGTTACAACACTTTTCTAAGTAGTTTTAGCTAGAAAAAAACTACTCACAAAGAAATAGAAACCACGCCTTACGATTCTGCTATTTATAAGTTAAACACAAAAAATCACACACTCTCTGGCTGTAATCAGTGGCTAAATTACACATTGATTTATTTAATTACAGAGTGTAATTAATTACAGTTGGGAAGGCGATGACACGGTGTAGGAGGGAACACCTTTTGTCTAGTTATGGAGGCCATTTGTTTTTCTTCGTCAAGAGGCTTTACTAAGTATATCACAGCTTTACACTAGTAGTTCGCCCCGAACGCCTGAACCGATTTGGATCAAACATATCTAAAAACACTGGTTAGAAAACCTGCTTTCAAATTTAAAAAGAAACCGCATCCAAATCGGTTTACCCATATAAGATCGAGCTACTACGGTGCCACAGACAGGCACATACAAACACACATAGCGGTCAAACTTATAAAACCCCTCACTTTTGGACGGGAGTTAAAAAAAATTAAAAAAGAGTGACTAATCCCCTCACTAGGCAAGGCCTGGGCCCTTAGCCTGTAACACAATGGTGCCAAAATGGGCTGTCAGGTGACGACTTCAATTACGATTTGCTAACGCTGTCTGTCCTTTTAATGTTTTTGTAGTACAGCAAAGAATATTTTGATTCTAATTCTAGAGGATTAGTTCTCTGGTTGTAGGAGAAAAACGAGGAGAGCCCGGTTTTGTCCTTCTGCCGGAACGCCATTGACCCGCCATTGCGTTACAGGCTAAGGGCCCTGGGCCTTGCCTAGTGAGGGGATTAGTCGCCAATGGTAATCGGCTTCGTCTTAGCCGGTAGACCCCCTGTCCTCAGACGCTATGGCGTGTCGATGGCGTCCCAGTAGAAGGTCAAAACTGAGGTTTCCTCGTTTTTCTCAGCCAGGTGAGCCTTCTGATCCTCCTAGGCGCGGAGGGGCGCGGCGGTATCCAGGGGGCTAATTCTCGGGAATCTCGCATTCGACACATCTCGAAGGAAAAATCTCATTTTGCGGCAAATGTCACATCTCCTATTCTCACGAAGTCGATCATCCTCGGCATAAGGTACGAGATTTCCGTGACATGTTTGCCTTTTTCGCTCGACATGACTCGAATGGTCGGGAGCAGTCGAGATTTAAATTACATGAGGAGCGTCTGTAAAAATGCTATTTCCACATAAAAAAACTTGGCTAAATTGAAATTGAAATTCACTATTGCGCTTCACAATCAGTAACATATAGCACCTTTGTATCCACCGATCCCGGGATCAGATGGATGTCTCCACAGATCCCGCCGAGTTGTCCCCACCGATCCCGGGATCAGTGGAAACATCAAAATTAAGTTAATGTTTGTATCCTCTGATCCCGGGATCGGTGGAGACAACAAAATAAATATATTTTGGTGGAAACTGATCACGCTGGAAAGAAAACAAATCACGAAGGAACTAATTTTCTTCCGCGAGTTTTACAGGACCTTTTGAACAGGAAAAAAGGTTGGATTTCTATGGGGAAATAAGCCTGTTTGACCAGTATTGAGCACAAGGTGCGATGGGGTCTTAGAATAAGGGTGGTCTTAATAGTCTTCTTAGCTCACTTGAGATCGATCTCAAGTAGGTGAACTCAGAAAAGTCAAATGCTAATGTCAAGCCTTGGCCCTTGGCTAAGGTCTTGAGTAGTTGTTAGCATATTAATAGACACTATCTTGAGATTGACATTGACATTAGCCAAGGCTTGACATTAGCATTTGACTTTTCTGAGATCACCTACTTGAATTCGATCTTGAGTCGACCACTATTAATGCCACCCTTAGATAAGGATTCTTAAAAAATAGCCCCCTTTGAACAGACGTTCCTAATATGAGATTATTTCTTCGAGATGTGACGAATGCGAGATTTACAAGAATTAGCCCTCTGACGAGCCCCGCAGCCTGGCGGGCCGGGGCCCAAGTTTACCAATTAAACGCCAGTCCCGGCGTCAGACACTTGTCAACGTGACGCTGATGCCATGCCATGATGCCACCCCTTGGGGCCTGATTATGTAACTAGCAGTCATCGCGCAGGCACTGCGCCACCACTTGCAGTAAATACGGGGAAAATAGTAGTTATTTGTTATACAAAGATGCAACGCTATTGTTTGCTTTAAGTGCTGGAAAAAAATCTTTCTTTTATTTACGTTATTTTTGTGTGAGATGGATAAACTTCTATAAACAGGAAATTGTTAACATAACCTAGAAAGTTTTTTCTTGCATCTAACACTCTGTTAGAAAAGTTGTGTTTCGCACGGATGCAATATTATTTGCATCTCGTGCTTCTGAATCTCGCTACGCTCGTGGCTCAGTTTTAGAAACCTTCGCTAGCTCGGCATTCAATACAAGCACTCGCTGCAAACAATAGTTTTGCATCCTTGCATAACAAATAACAATATTAGGAACTTTTCTTAAAATTCTTACGACATTGATATCGGACACAGGGTACAAAGAGACACCTTTCGATTGGTAGACCACCCACCGCACATTTAATAGGTTATTAAACAATTATTGTGCGTATCTACTAAAAAAAAAAACCGGCCAAGTGCGAGTCAGACTCGCGCACGAAGGGTTCCGTTAAAAAAAACACGTTTTTTGTATGGGAGCCCACTTAAATATTTATTTTATTCAGTTTTTTAGTATTTGTTGTTATAGCGGCAACAGAAATATATCATCTGTGAAAATTTAAACTGTCTAACTATCACGGTTAATGAGATACAGCCTGACAGACGGACAGACAGACAGACGGACGGACAGCGGAGTCTTAGTAATAGGGTCCTTTACCCTTTGGGTACGGAACCCTAAAAACATCCCCTCTGGCAATCGAACCCATGACCTTACAGTATCAGCTTTAACCGCTGGACAAACGAGAGTCCATAACCTCATGGTAGCCACACCATAATACCCATACACACATGGCCTATAATGGCGTCCCATGCTTCCGATAATTGCACGCCTCAAACCACATCGTTTGCGATATAAAACGTATGAATCATCTATGGGGAATTAATCGATATCGTTTATCGAGGCACTAAATAAACAAGACTACATTGTTAAGGTGCTTGTACATTGTACAAGGTGGCGCAAAAGAAATGTCATAATGTGAATTGGGTACCATTTTGTTACAAATAAAAAAAAAACTCGGTTTTCATGAAAAGTTTATTTGAAGATGTGAGAGAGAGCTGGTGACCAATCGAGATATTTTTTTGAACAAGGCTGGGAGTTGGTAGGCTGATAGAGTAGACTTCGCTGAGTCTGAGAAAAATATTTTTTTTTGGCCGGTCGCGGTTGAATGTTAGATTTTTTCGACTTTGAAAGTGTAAATGTATGGGTTCAATATATTTTTTTTGTCGTAGTGCTGGGTACTTCTAGGTTAGTTGTTGAGACTCCGTTGATCAAGAAAATACCTAAATTTTTTTCGGCCGAGCGTGGTGGTTGAATTGAAAGTTCGTTTTTTATAATCCAAAAATTCACACTTTCTAGGTTATAAAAACTAATTTAACCTAAGTAGATTTGTTTTGAAATTATCCTGCCGATATGAATCGTGTTGCATGTAAGTACATTGTACAAGTTACTTAAGGCGTAAACCTACGACGTATAATTTACGTCGGATGGATGAGTCAATACACACGGTGTTTAGCACTCTAGCACTTTTATCTTGGCTATGAAATTAATAACTGGTTATTAGTACCCAATGTTTAAGTGCTACCAGTACCTACTTAAGGCGACGGTTAAGGCAAACTTATTAGGCGCGCAAATGAAAAAAAAAACATATCTTCTTTTTGGATGCGTTTTTTGCTAAAAACGAGCCGTCAAATAGGCTTTAAAATCTCTAGGCGCTAAAAAATAAAGATGTCTCGAGATATGCGAGATTCTCAAGAATTACCCCCCTGGGGCCTTAGCCTGTAACATAATGGCGTGCCGATGGCGTCCCAGCAGAATGACAAAACTGGGGTTTCCTCGTTTTTCTCCTACAACCAGAGAACTAATCCTCTAGAATTAGAAGCAGAATATTCTTTGCTGTACTACAAAAACATTAAAAGGACCGACAGCATTAATAAATCGTAATTGAAGCCGTCAACTGGGAGTCCATTTTGGCACCATTGCGTTACAGGCTAAAGCCCCAGGGTTATCGTTTGTTGACAAGGCTTTAAGGGTTAAATCGAGGGAGACCTGGGCCCTTAGCCTGTAACACAGTGGCATATCAATGGCGTCCCAGGTAGCAGGACAAAACCGGGATTTTTAGTTCTCCTGCAACTAGCGAACTAATCTTCTAGAATTAGACTCTTAATATCCCACCAAAAACATTCTGTAAAAACTAGCCAGGTCTCGATGGATCTGCTTGTTTATCTCTAAAAAAGTAATGAAATCTAGACAAAGTCGTGCCAAGTCTAAGGTTCCTCACTGCAATTTCTTTATTATTATAGTTAATGTTGTGAGACTTGGCCGTTGAAGGGTACACAAGCGGTTCTGGCGACAGATTGGTGCAATGGTGTCATGGAGCACCTGGTTTTGTACCCTTGTGTACCCTTCAACAGCCAAGTCTCACAACATTAACTATAATAATAAAGAAATTGCAGTAAGGAACCTTAGACTTGGCACGACTTTGTCTAGATTTCATTACTTTTTTAGAGATAAACAAGCAGATCCATCGAGACCTGGCTAGTTTTTACAGAATGTTTTTGGTGGGATTTCACTTCTTTTTGTAGAAACGAGGGCATATTGATTAATTTTATTAGATTTTCTTATTTTACACAGTTTTTAAATTTGTGTAATGTTCGAGTAGAATAAAGTTAATCGTCCGACTATTTCTTGTTGAACGAGCGAGCGCTGGAACAATCCGGCGTTTGTATGTATGTATGTTTGTATGTATGAATGTTTGTTCGACGATAACTTGAGTAAATTTGGTCGGATCGTTATGAAATTTGATAGGCGGGTAAACTAAATTAAAAGAATTTTTAAATTCGAACATGAGCCAAATCTTATAGTTGTATAGTTTAAATGCAAAGCGCGCGCGCGCCTGCGCGAATGGCGTAAGCAAAGTTATACATCTGTAACTGAGGTCGCGAGTTCATAGTTCGGAGCGAATCACTAGTGGGACGCTATAGGCTAGATTAAATGAAGATGTGTCCCACTACGCTGGATTTTTGCAATGACAGTCGATTTTTTTATGTACCAATAGTAGAAGGGGCATTACCATAATATCTCTAATAAAGCTGATACCAGCTGAGGGTTCTTCATCAGATACTCCAGACCTTAGATTTTTGACATCAAATGAAGCGGCCCACCAAGTTGAATAATTTTTGTAAGGGCGGTATATGTCGATCTATAATAGTTTGGTTGGGCTCTTGTGTTTTCTAATCAGGGTCACCAGGTACTCCAGATCTTCGATTATCCTAGTTTTTATAGTTTTCCCTTTATGTGGCCATTAAACCCTAACTCTGTACCAAATTTCAGCTCTCTGAGTTTATGGGAAGTACTAGTTCTATTAGGGCTCTTGTGTTTTCTAATCAGGGTCACCAGGTACTCCAGATCGTCGATTATCCTAGTTTTTATAGTTTCCCCTTTATGTGCCCATTAAACCCTAACTCTGTACCAAATTTCAGCTCTCTGAGTTTATGGGAAGTACTAGTTCTATTAGGGCTCTTGTGTTTTCTAATCAGGGTCACCAGGTACTCCAGATCTTCGATTATCCTAGTTTTTATAGTTTTCCCTTTATGTGGCCATTCAACCCTAACTCTGTACCAAATTTCAGCTCTCTGAGTTTATGGGAAGTACTAGTTCTATTATGATGATCATGAGTGAGTGAGTGAGTGAGTGAGTGAGTGTGTGTCATAAATGCGAAACTTTGCTTTCGCTTAACTTCGGAACTAAATGACCTACAGACTTGAAATTTTGGATTTTAAGTATGTGATTATAGCTTACTAGATGACGAAAATTTCTGCGTTCTGGTCTTATCCAGAGGTTCTCAAATAGGGGCCTGAAAATGCGGCGAAATGGTTCCAGTAAAGGATGGTACGGCAGTGTTTGCTTCGCGCTCGACCTGGCGGGGGCACTGCCGTGCCCCCAGATTACCTATATTTGCTGTACTACAAAAACATTAAAAGGACCGACACTGGACCGACAGCATTAATAAATAGGAATTGAAAACATCAACCGGGAGCCCATTTTGTAACCATTGTGTTACAGGCTAAGGCCCCAGGTCTCCCTCGATTTAACCCTTAAAGCCTTGTCAACAAACGATAACCCGCCAAATCTTAACCCCGAAGCCCCCGCAGGCGTAATAACCGCTTCAACCGCCATACTCCAGTGATTCGATAACGCCTACCCCCTGGGAGTGTTAGCGAGAAGATAACGGGGGCGGGGTTGTGGGATTTATGATTATTAACTACTAGGTAGATGGAAGGGGATGGCAGTGAGAAGAAAATGTAGGGAAAATTTTGTAGAGAAGTTTGAAAATTATATAAACATAAAAAGGGAAAAAAAAAACCGGTAAAGTGCGAGTTGGACTCACGTACGATGGGTGCCGTACCTTTATCTATAAAAACGGCAAAAAGATCATGCATGTCTGTTGTAGGGAGCCCCCTTAAATATTTATTGTATAGTTTGGTTTTTTGTATTTTTTGTTATAGCGGCAACAGAAATACATCATCTGTGAAAATTTCAACTGTATAACACGGTTCATGAGATACAGCCTGGTGACAGATGGACAGATGGATAGCGGAGTCTTAGTAATAGGGTCCCTTTTGGCACCCTTCGGGTACAGAACCCTAAAAACAACTTCACTGGTGAAAAGGTACACTATTGCACTGATTCCCAATGATTTGCTGCTATCCGTTTAAAAGTTCTGTTCTCCAGCTCCGAATTTCTTCATCAGATCTTCACCGTTTTTTTATGGGACTGCACGGGAAGTAAACCCTTTCAAACAAAAAAAATAATGATCAAAATCGGTTCTGTCAAATGACTAGAGAGGGGAACCACCAGCCAGATGGTCGGACGACATAGCCCAAGTAGCCAGAAAGCAGTGGTTGCATCTGGCACAGGATCGTTGTGGCGTAAGTATGAAAAGGCCTTTACTCAGCAGTGGGTGTCATCAGGCTGATGATGATGATGACTATGCGAATTCGAAGAGAATTTAACTTACCTAAAAACTATTTTTTTTTTAATTTATCAAAAACCATAAATAACAATTTACAACAGGTAAATAAAGTATGGTTTCGCCAGTTGAGGTACATAACATTTATCCAGCGGTCTCCACAGTAGACAGAAATCTGTGTTGTGGAGGCCTAGATATTTAGATTTAACAGATTCAGAGAGTTCAGCGCAATAGTTTTAGATAGTGTCGATATTAAGGCTGGCCGATAGCAGCGTGGCGGGAAATTCAAAATTTTCACAGTTTTTTACATTTTGTAGCTTAACTGAGCTATTTTTGTTCAGTGATTTTTCGTTCGCGGCAATAACAAAGTATTCTTTTCATTATTGTAAACAACAGAACAACAATAATTCAGCCGATTATGTGTTCTGGTCTACGACAAGTTTTTTGGGCAGTGCCACTGCTTCGGATAGTACTGATACTGTGGATAGCAGACAAAAGTGGACATTATAAGATCAATTATTATTTGCAGAATGTTTTGTAAAACGCTCACCCGTATAGGTACCGTCGGCCACAGTCTAGGATACCCCATAATAGCTCGTACCGCGCACGGCATAAGGGCGCCAATTGAACAAAAAGGGGTATCCTGCAATGTGCTCGACTTTACTCCGGGGGAGTCCGTCTCTACTGTAAATGTTAACTTCTATGAGTACAGGGGCTATAAAATAAACGGTCCCCAAACGGAACATGGTAGGAACCAATCAAATTAAAAATCATTAAGCATGAAGCGTTAGGGAGCTGGCAGAGTTGATAAATATGTATGTAGGGGTGCTATAGAGGGATGCAGTGGGGAATAAACATTGTTGTCTAGGGATGGGGTAGTCCAAGTTTTTAGTTGACGTTGGGGTTTGTCGATAAATAAAATTGCAGGTATGAATTTATTATGAATATTAGAACGGATTATTCGACAAAAAGGTGCTTATTTAATTAATTGCTGCTTCTGTATAACACCTTCAAGGTAATCATGGTTTAGAATATTTAATTTATTTAGTAATCAATAATTTATCGATCACAATTCAATCTCCCATAAGCGGGCTAGTTATTATAAACTTACATTAATACTGGACCAATGACTTGACCTATGTTTCTTGTCTAATATTATGAAAGTATAGCTCAAGAAGTGGTTCTAGACTGGCCTAGAATGCGTAATTATAACCATTTTATTCAGACCTTTGCGTCTCTACTAAAGCACACCAAATGGGAGGTCTCCAGATCAATAGCTTTACTATGCGTGTTATGCATGCCTGGGCGCAAATCTGATATCGCTCTACAAATTAATCTAAGATTAAAACACAAGGCAATTCTGATCTTATCTCCTTGAGATACGCATCAAGACGATGGCATAAGAGTTGGCCTGTCTGAACGTCGGTCAACATCAAAGCGTCCGCCATTTTGGATTTATTGTAAAGATAATAATGAGTCTATTAATTGTGACGACAGAACGCTTAGGCCACAAAAGAGAGAGATGCCAAAGGTTCATTTCACATTCTGTCTACAGGGTGATTCAAAAAGGTCCTTTGACACTGAAAGGGGTCGCTTAACTCACCAATACAAGCAACTTTTACTATGGGGCCAAGTGCGAAATCTCGAAAAAAATATCAGTTGCATCATTGCATGCACCGATACAATTGTTGCAGTAGGGGTGGTATTACGAACAATAGTCATCTGAGATACCTACTTGTTTGAGATCGATCTCAAGTAGGTGAACTCAGAAAAGTCAAATGCTTATGTCAAGCCTTGGCTAATGTCAAACTTGAGTACCTACCTAGCTGTTTAAGATTGACATTGATATTAGCCAAGGCTTGACATTTAGGATTTGACTTTTCTGAGATTACCTACTTGAATTTGATCTTGAGTCGACGACTATGAATGCCACCCTAGGTATCGAATTTTAGTATGGAACAGCTGATATTTTTTTCGAGAGTGGGAGGAGTGTCCACTAGGACGCTATGGCAGATTTCATATAAAATAACATGTAGATTTTATACATTCACGCTCTGAATAAAATAATAAAACAAAATCTTCTGTTTCCCCTATTATAGATGCCTGCTAAGTAATGCAGAATAATTCACTAAGCTAAGCTAATTTATTACTATCCTACCGCTATCTTAAATGGATGTGAGATACTAAGCTTCTTAGGTAATTAATAAGAAGAATGATTTATGAATTGATCACCTTATAATAATAGGTATATTTATTTATAAGAAGCAAGGTAAAAGGTGTGTCCCTCAAGGAAGAGAAGTCTCACATTCAAATCCCGGTATGTACCAATGGCATAATTTTGAACCCCCCGTTTGCCGTACAATAATAAAATTGGTAATAAAATTGTTATTAGTGGTTAATCGTGTACTTTTCACTTACTTCGTTATTAGATTTTTTTTGTATGTCAAAATATTGAACTGATAACCGTCAACAGCTAATTGTTGAAGTAGACTCGGAGAACTTCGCTAGCTTCGCTCGCTCGTTCAAAAGCGTCAGTGACAGAATCATCGACATTAAAAACTATCGACACGGTCACACGTCACTAGTGTTTACACCCCTAAACACATGTTTTCACGCTCCTCGGTGCAGCGCGGACCTTGCTTCACTCTATTATTGCTTATTGACTTGCGAAGAGATACAATTACTTATGATCACATTGTGAAAAGTGAAGTGACGTGAAACAAAACCTCAGGTTAAGATGTAGATAAGATAGATAAGATAATAGTTATTTGTTATGCAAGAATGCAAAATTATTGTTTGCGGCGAGTGCTTGTATTGAATACCGAGCTAGCGAAGGTTTCTAAAATTGAGCCACGAGCGTAGCGAGTGGTTCAAAAAAAGAAACCTGAGCGTAGCGAGGTATTCAGAAGCACGAAACGCAAATAATATTGCATTCGTGCGAAACACAAAACTTTTCATCTCACAGAAGCGAGGAAATGATTTTGTTAGCCAAGCGTGACAAACAATAGACATAGGTAGTTAGGTACCTACCATAGAGGTTAGTGAAATGAGTTTCCTTCTTTTTTGCTTCTTCACAAAGGAGTATGTGGCATTGCCTAGCAACGGGTTGTTGATTACAAATCGTGTCTTCTTGAAGTGTCATAAAATCAACAACCCGTTGCTAGGCAATGCTACCAGTTGAAGGAGTTCCTTTTTTTTTTTTTATTAGGTTGTCGAGTTCAAATTTCGAAGCGCACAAAAATACAAAGCGGTTTAAAAAAGGATCTTCTACGATCGCATGTTTAAAGTAACAGGGTACTTTCCGAGCATGGGAGATGAAAAAAGTATTTATTTAAAAAAACATAAATTATACAGAATAGTTACAGTTTCAGTGATTGTAATGAAGATGATGATGATGATGATGATGTTTCCCGACCGGTTTCGGCCACGGCGACTGCTTCAACTCCGGCGTTCTTGTGCACGCATGTGGCCGATCTTTTTTGTAAAAGTCCTGCCACACAGCGGACAATGTAATAATGGTTACAGTGCAGAACAGTAATGATTTATCCGATGGTGGAAGGACTGCGATTTCAAAAATAGGCTCACCAACTGATTACCTTTTCTTTTGGGCCAACCTGCACAAATTGGTAGGTATCTACAGGGGGCAATTTTTTATCATCATCACCCTTTTACCACCCACTGCTAAGTAAAGGCCTCTTTATGCTCACGCCACCTCTCACGATCCTGTGCCAGTAGCAAATGCTGGTCTGCCAACCGATCCCTTCCCCTCTCAGGATAGCTATTCCGCAATGGAGTTTGAAATTTTTAGATAGCTTCATTCCTGCAACATGTCAACTTTTGTTCTACGACTTTTCGCATACCTAGCTTGATACTTTTTATTAACTGAACGTTTCTTACCCCTTTTTAAAAGTTTGCATTTGTACCACTTTTGCGCTGCCTGCGCGGCGCTCTTTCGTGCCCCTCCACTCTGTACCACTTTAACAGCCTCTCCTGCTCCTATTTGTTACTAACCGAAAGAAAATATTGGAATAAATATTGTATTGAAAAATAAAATTGCGCTTTCACCAAAGTCGTAGAGCAAAAGTTGTTGGAAATCACACATTTTAAAATTGACGTGTTTCAGGAATAAAGCCATCTAAAAATGTCTCTGTCTTCATTTTTAAATGACTCTTTTTATCATTATCTATCGACTATCGATTACTTCCGTTTCCCATCACTAATCGATCGCGTTACTTCCGGAACATTAGTTCGGACTCCGGATTCCGGACGCTTCGAAGCGCAGATTTTTAAATTAACTTTTCTTTTAAAAGGCTTCGGCGTCCGAGGCGGTATGAAGTCGGTCTCTCAATCGAGGGGATCCGGGTTCAGGTTCCGGTTGCGCCTTGTACGGTCGGCCACAATCTAGGATACCCCATGGCAGCGCTTACCGCGCGCGGCATAAGGGCGCAAATCGAACATCGAACCGTACATTATCTAGCTGTTAATCCGCTGTCTACGGTTGTCAGTAGCTTTTTAGCAGACTTCAACACAAAGGTATGATTCTGGATTGGGATTCTGAGAAAAGCATTAGAAGGAAATCAAATTAATCTTGCCTTTATAGTGCAAACTTTTGGTGCAAAGTCGATTGTATATTTTTTTGTACGAAAAATGGCCGACAGACAACCGTCAACAACTGATTAACAGCTAGTTAATCAATCAGAAACGCGGGGTCATTCAAAATGACCAGTAAAGTAAAGACCGTTTTTCAGCGTCTAAACTTCATCCGACTGCAATAATTCCTCCTTTGGATCCCTTTCCCACATGACTCATGGTAGAGCGAGAGGGCCGTGACGTCACAGCTTCCATCTCCCTCCCTCTAGTCGTACACGCTGACACAGACATACCGAAATCACTCGCGGGACCCCTGCTGTAGAACATTTCGTCTGCAGCTAGAGATCTTGCTCACTGGTTAATTTTGCAGCTAATGGCCAGTACGTTAGACCCGGCGTGTAAAACATTTCCTAGAACGTTAGAGGTCTTTATAGCTGGTTTTTTTAGCAGTAGTAACCAGTTAACATAGAGCTGTGTAGTGGAGAGGTAGGTGTGGGCAGAAGGGTCGCAGTATAGTGGGTAGGGCGTAGGTTTTGTTTTACAGACGCCCGTTCGCGACTCGCGACCCTATCAAGCGGAGGGCCACCCAGCTTGTGGTATAGGGCTGTCAAAACTTGTTTTTTGTTGAAAAATACCTTATGAGGTAGGTAACTACTACTTAGTACTTAGCGGCAACCCCTCGACCGATTTAGCTCATCTTCTTATTCCTTTTAATTTCATCTCACTTTCCAAATTTTATGAAGTACCTACCGACCATATTACTCAAGTTATCGTCGAACGAACATTCATTCATACAAACATACTTGAGTAAAGGTTGGCTCGTGATGAAATTTGGCAGGCGAGTAAATAAAATTAAAAGAGTCGAACATGAGCCAAATCGGGGTTGCCGAGATATGGTGTAATGTTTATGAAATGCGCGCGCGCCTGCGCGAATGGTGTTAGCAAAAAGTTACACATCGCGAGTTCAAAGTTCGGGGCGAACTACTAGGTATAATGCGCGCGGGATGAGAATGGGATGCGACCTTTTGGAACTGAGACGCGCGCGGTAAGCAAACTCGCGTCGATGGAACCTTGTCAAAGTAAAATTAAGTATGTTTTCGATTGACTTTGACAAGGTTCCATCCCATTCTCATCGCGCGCGGACTATAGTAGGTAATACTTTTTAGCTGGCAAAGCCGCAAAGACGCCAATCTGGGGGGTCTACCGGCTAAGACGAAGCCGATTACCATTGGCGAAAATCGAAGTTCGATTTTTGAAAAATGTACTGCCACCCAGTTCATTTTACTGCCAACCGTTAATTTTTCATAAATCGAATTTCGATTTTCGCCAGTGGTAATCGGCTTTGTTTTAGCCGGTAGTGCCCGTAGTGCCAACCCTGCCCAGTATCACAAAACACTCTTGCGCAGTATTAATTTGTCAGAGTCCCTCTGTCTGTCGCACGCAGCGTAATGATCGCACGTGGTCTGGGAGAAGCCTCGCGGCAATAAGTCCTCCGTTAGACCATACATAGTGTGAAACTAGTGTACCTATTAATCATTTGTCTGATTTGTCTCCTACCTTAGCAGTCATTCTTATGCGCGAAAATCGCCAATCCGCAATACAAGAAACTTTTACTATGGGGCCAGAAATCTGGAAAAAAATATCAGTTGTTCCATTTCTAAAATTCGATACCTAATGCACCGAATGTATGGCGCAGGTGATCTGGGGTACGCTAGTGCCCCCGCCAAGACGAGTAAGCGAAATTCAAGGACAGCACAGTTTACACTGAATCAATCTGTAAATAATATTGGAAACTTGGATAAGATTACTTTGGCTCATAGGCGCCCCCTGAGGGATTGAAAAAAAAAATTCTGATCGTGTGGTTAAATATTTAATTTGTTCTATAATATATAACCCGTTACTTAACACCTACTTAGTATTTAGCTGTTTGTTATCCCTAATAAATAAAATAAAATACTACCTTTTCTCGAAGCGCTTCATCGATTTTTTTAACCCAGTAACAGAAATACATCATTTGTGACAGTAACTATCACGGTTCATGAGATACAGCCTGGTGACAGACGGACAGACAGAGACGGACGGACAGCGGAGTCTTAGTAATAGGGTCCTCTACCCTTTGGGTACGGAACCCTAAAAAATTCTCTACAATAAAATTAAAAAGACAAAGTCGTCGACGAAAAAACCGATTTGAATGTCAACAATCGAAAGCAAACACAGATTTTCGACACATCAACATACAATCCAATTCATTCAGCGGCGGTAAATACAATACCTTCAAGCTAAAGTCCGATGGGCGTGGGCAGAGGTACGTATGGGTGAAAGCTAAAATATTATTCTCTTTAACGGTTGACACTTTGACTTGTACTTGCTCACAGGGTGTATTGATGTCAGTCAACTGACGTCAAGTGACAACTTGACAACTTGGCATGCGCCTTGGGTAGGAATGGCTTACTCGCCAATAGCCATATCTATCTACACGACGCTCGTATAGAGTTGCCAAACTGAAGAGTCTGGTACAATTTGCAGGTGTGAAGTGATATGATAACTCGACAAAGTGACAAGTCGCTTACTTTGACAAGTGACAACTTGACAAAGTGTCAAAGTGACAACCTGTCAAGTGACAACTCGACAACTGTCAAGTGACAATTTGTCAACGGTTACTATCAAGAGTATGAAGTGAAAACTTGACATTGCTATCAAGTGACAATTTGACCACTGTCAAGTGACAAGTGACAACTGTCAAGTGACGTGACAAGTGTCAAGAGCTGATGAGTCGACCCTGCGCCTGCGCCGTGGGCGGGAACGGCTCACTCGCCACACACGACGCTCGTATAGAGTTGTCAAACCGATACTTGAATTACATTCTACAGGGTGCGCTGAGAGGTTACGGCTATTGTTTTGTTTTCTAATTGTTTGTGTCGCCAGTAGATATTGTTAATAAAAATAAAAAAAATACACGTAAGTCGTTAACACTGCATAATTTAGAAAAATTGGAGCCGAAGTGGCCAGCCTAAATTAGTAGATCTGTTTCGAAGAAAAAAAATAAAATCTGACATTTACTAGTGATTTGCCCCGAACTATGAACTCGCGACCCCATACCTCAGCAACCCCTCGACCGATTTGGCTCATTTACCTGCCTACCAAATTTCATGACGATCGATCCGACTAAATTTACTCAAGTTATCGTCGAATGAACATTCATACATACATACATACATACATACACACATACATACATACATATGATACAAACATACATACATACAAACAAACATACAAACGCCGGATTGTTCCAGTAGACTCGGAGAACTTTCGTTCGCTCGTTCTAAAATGTGACTAGGTACAGTCGGCCACAGTCTCAGATACCCCTTTTTGTTCGATTGGCGCCCTTATGCCGCGCGCGATAAGAGCTGCCATGGGTTATCTGAGATTGTGGCCGACCGTACTATGACGACTAATAACTATGTATAACTTCTAGGAAAGCTGCAGGTCACACGAAAAACCTAAGACAATGTCCACATGTTAAAAGGCCTTTGCATCTACGTAATGAGATTATTTATACAGTGTCTAGATGGGTGTAGAGACCACTCGGCGATGCAGTGTCTGGGACATTGTTTTAGGTGAATTAGGCTTACCCAGCACCTATACCATCCTGTCAGCTTAGTCGGCTTAGCCCAACTGGAAAGACGGGTCAATACGTGTGGAGCTAACTAAGCCGCGAGTTTCCACATGTACTTCATTTCTAATCATTATAAACTAGGGGTTCGCCCCGAACTTTGAACTCGTGACCCCATATCTCAGCAACCCCTCGACCGATTTGGCTCATGTTCAAACTTAAAAATTCTCTTTACCTTATTTACCTGCCTACCAAATTTCGTGACAATCCGACTTAATTTAGGTACTCAAGTTATCGTCGAACGAACATTCATACATACATGCAAACGCCGGATTGTTCCAGTAGACTCGGAAAACTTCGCTCGCTTCGCTCGCTCGTTCAATTACTTTGCCTACATTTTTTTTTTCATTATTGGACATCATACGAGTACCTACCTATACTTATTAATCAACAAATTTTGGCTAGCACAAAAAGTACAGAACTTTTTTACCTGAGTGTGTCTAAAAAAAAACACCCTGTAAGTTTAAAAAACTTAATCCGCGTCGATAATCCTATAAGCCCCGCCCACACGGTCTTGCACACGGCGGCTCGGTTTGCTTTGCAATAATATATTCATCCTTCACTAATATAATTGTGATGTTTGTACGAGTTTGTGTTCGTAGTCGACAGTCGTACACGCTAGGGTACCCCCTATTTGTTCGATTGGGGCGGCCATAGGACGCGTGAAGTAAAATGGGTAATAATACCATGGGATATACTAGCTAGACTGGCCGTTTGTACTTACCTTGTATTTTGAATAAGAACAATAGTATTATTTGTTTCTGGATGTAAGAACAAAGGCAGATTTTTCAATCGCCAAATTAATAGATTCTTTCTAATTCATAGATAAAAAAAGATATAACAATGTTAACACTGTTTTGAGTTTATTTGTTAAATTATAAGAATAAACATCGTTTTTGTGTTATTGAGTTTTTTTTTTCAGTTTTTTAAAAAGTAATGTCAATTAAAACTAAATTAGTTTAAGGAACACCTCATGTTTATGTGCAAGAACAATAAGGGTAACACTGATTGCCATTATTAAACGCAGACAAACTCGAGAGCGAGGGACTAGTCTAGTAAAATTCACATAACTAACAGTGATGTTGGTTTGGAACCCATTTGGTGTGGTGGTTTGTAAATAATCTAGCCATTTTGTAGAGCTTAGATGTCGTTTCCATTCTAAATAGGCCACACAGTGTGATTTTTACAAAATAAGTATGTACAGTCAGCCACACGCTAGGATACCCCTTTTATTGGCACCCTTATGCAGTGCGCGGTAAGAGCTACCAAGGGGTATCCTAGACCGTGGCCAATCGTACCTAGTTTTTGTTTACATTATCATGTTGTGGCTGTAAGAAATGGCAAAATGAGGCCCCCACCTGGATTGCTTCTCTTGCAGAAGTTGCGCCAGCATTGCAAGTCTGCTAGGTCACCCTTTATATATTTCTCGATTAGTACCTTATTTGGCAGAGAAAAAAAACAATAAGCATGAGGGCTACCGCACTTGGATTTGCCGCTAGAGGCGTTAGTGTTGCGTAAGGTCAGAAAAATAGGTAATATTTTGAATATTTTGCAATACCTGAGGATGTTTTATGGAAAATAATACCTACGTCCCACTACTCACCACTGCACAGCTTTGAAACAGTTTTAAGTATCTTTCGGAAAATTGTGTTCTATTTTTTTTGTCTTGTAAAATCTGCTCCTTTAATGAATTCGGTGTCTTTTAAACAGAAAGGCATTATTTTGTGTGACTTGTTATGTCATTGTTACGGATTAGTTCCTTCTTCGTCACCCAACCAATCAGCTCCCAGTGTTATCTCCTAAATAGCATCACCTTTTGTCTCCTAAACTAGAAAGGGCACCCGGAACTCATTCCTTTGTTTCTCTCAGGGCCCTTTTTGGAGATTATCTAACCTAAAGACACGAATTAATTGCCCTATTAGATTAATCGGAGGTTTATCTGCTTTTAAGGCCCAAGTGGACCGTGTCGGATGGACACAGAGCTGATTATTTGACAGCAGATTGACTACCGGTTGATTGGAGACGTTTGGCCGCTTTCGTTTGCTTTTTTTTTGCTTTCAAGATTCCTATCTTGCTATAACGGTTATTTTTAAAGACTTTATTGCGATAAAGCGGGATTTCTCAATAAAAATTAAAAAACTACTAACTTTTATTTTTTTTTTATTGCTGGGTATGCCACGCATTACTGTTGTAAATTACACTTATAAATATAATTCCAAAAATATTGTTCTTCAACCAAAAAATAGGTGAAGACTCGGCGCTGCAGTGCCTGGGACATTGTTTTAGATGGAGTAGGCTTGCCCAGGACCTATACCATCCTGACAGCTTACCCTCATTACATTGGTAAAATCAGTAGCATAGCTAGTACTCTATCCTGCTACTATTTCGTTTACTTTACCCGTGTACCCCAGGCTTTACAGCTCATAGTGATTGACAAGAATTAAAAGAATAAAAAGAATCTTAAATAACACAAACGACGTTTTTTTATAATTTGACAGATAAACTCAAAATAGAGTCAACATTGTTCCATCTTTTGTATCTGTGATTAGATAGTCTCTTAATTTGGATACTACCACAACCTCTACCTTGCTACTCTATGGCCCGGTTTCTGAGTTGAGAATTTTACTAAGCACTTACTTACGAATCGTAGAGCGTGACAGAGCGATACGTAAGTATGTGCTTAGTAAAATTCTCAACTCAGAAACCGGGCCTTAGTGACAAGTGCCAATGCTCAAGTGGTGGTAGTTATTCTACAACTATTATCTTTATAATTTTATTTGATTTCCCACGACTACACTAACTTCCAATGAGCTTGACAGGAGACGGGTTGGCTTTTGGTAGAGGAAGAGAGGGTGTTATACTGCGTAGTGACACTTGAACGTCGTATCGACACTTAAGCTCCATCCATAATCATCATAAGAACTTGGAAGCACTTTCGATCGGGGCCACGAGGCTGTAAGACGGTTTTAATAAGACACCATGTTAAGGTAGGTAAATTCTCGTACATTACAAAAACATCACACATCGGTATCATGAAATATTACGCATTACACGAGAGAATAAAGCATGACACGTATCATTTCAGCACATTTACTGTACTGCACTGTACTGTAATGAAGTGTGAATGCCATGTGTCAATGATTCATATTATCATCTGGTGTTTTGAAATGAATGAACTGTACTGGTAGTGCACTGTCATGCTTAATTATGTGTGCTGAATTAACATGTTTCATGACGTGTGCTGCTGAATTGTCATGTGTCATGTTTGGTGTCATGATATAATGTAATATCACGTGGTATGAAATGTCATGAAATAGCATGACTTCGAAGTGCAATGTTTCGCGCATGTCTACGACTTACGGTACCCGTTACATGTGTGAGAAGTTTGCACTATATCCACCATCCAATGCGTTCATCTTTGTAGACGAAACGCTTATTGGAATTTGACGTTGCCACTACATTTAACCACTTTTTGTTATATCTAAAGCATTTAGGTAAAGCTTATTATAAGATTAAAAAAATTACCGAGTTTACGACCTTCGAAAGAGACACCCTGTTTTCCAGCACATCAGAGTAGCCCATTACACGCACATCAATGAAAACAAACGTTCGAAAAGTTTTCATTCACAACAAGTTTCGGAACGGCCGCCGCCTGTGTGTGGTCCGCTTTATCGAAATTAAAAATAAAGCTGCTTTATTAATATCAATTTGCTTCTTTAGCCGGTGGGGTTAGCACGAGGCTCGCGAGGCTCATTTACACAGGGCAACTTTACGAAGTCGAGGCAAGCATCAATGCAAACAAAAACCGGCCAAGTGCGAATCGGGCACGCGCAGTGTAATCTATAGGTAAAGACCTATTTCCTGTATTTTACCTAAATAATTTCAAAATAATTTATTTTAAGATTATGAAAAAAATATTTTTTTTCGTTGACTTTTCTATGGTCCTAAGTAAGGCTTAAAATAGTGAAGACCAGGAATGAGAACTAGAAGGGCCTTTTTTGCAAAAATAAATATCATCAGTTAAAAACAAAAATATTCTACAACAAAACTAAATCTCTGTAAAAAAGTTGTGCTTTTAGTCGACATTGCTTTGTTGACATCGATATTTTCGAGAAAGACTTAACCAAATCTGCCAATTAGGAATAATTCAATTAAGTAAGTCCTAAACTCACGTATGTCAGTGTGTCACCCCCTTAACGCTTCCCGCGCGAACGGGCAAGTGACAGCTGTCAGAATGACAGCGAATTTGGCGCGAACACGCCATCTGTCAAACTTTCGTTCCGGACTTTATTTTGGGCGACATTTAATTGGCGATTAAAATCACTCTGTGGAAATGATAGCTCTACGTGGTTATACAGGGTGGCGCGTTTAAATGTAGGTAGGTTAAGTATCTCTATCTTCTCTTCTCTATTTATTTTCTATCGCTATATGTATATCTACATGGTATAGAAAAAAGTCGATTTCCACGTATATCTGTGTATCCGCTAATTCCTCTTCAACCACGCAACGGATCTAGATGCGGTTTTCACCGTCAATTAGATATATTTTCATGAAGGGCTTTTAAACATTTAGGTATGCACTTGATTTTGGTTTAAACTGCACCCGTGCAAATCCAGGAAAATAATTATAAAGGATTTTTATAAGTTCAAAAAATTCGCTCGGGACAGGACTTGAACCCGCAATCTTTACCTACCGCAGGCGCTCTACCAATAACAACAAAAATAAAAAATAAACTCTCGCTCTCTTAAATATTTATTTTATAATGCTCCCGGGTTAGTACGGGTTAGCTCGAGGTAGTGCCTACGAAAAAAACAAAAAATGGTTAAAATATCACAATTTCTAAAAAAAAAACAATATCGTAAAATACCCTGTATATTTCCCAACTTAAAAAACGGATTGAAACCCGTCAAACGGTCCCCATTACACCGTCTGGGAATGTCCCACCCACGCGCGGGTTTCCTCACGCAAATATTTGTGAGAGAAAAACGAAAACACTCCAATATCTTTCGATGATTCGCGCCCATTAATACCGATTCCGGACATCCGCTTCACATATTGGAGCTAAAGTGTTGTCCGAAATAGAACACGGAGTTTGACGCCGCGGGCGCTTGCAGCGCTTGATTGAACGCTGGATTTCAGGCACGTATTGCGCTCGATTGTCAGGTTCTTTTTAAGCGACTTCAAAAAAAGGAGAAGGTAGGTAGGTACTTACTCAATTCGACATTTTTATTTTTTCAATGTTTGTTATCTTAATTATTTTTTTTTTAAGTTAAGTTATGTTTTTTTTAAGCGTATAGGTACTTCCCAAAAAAAATGGTGAAGACTTGATAATGAACTTCAGAGATCGAGAATGGAACTCCTCAACAGGCAGATCAGCAAATCACTCGAAATCATTGCAATAGCTTAATAAACAGTGTACCTTTTAAACAGTGAAGACTTTTTTTTTTAGTTTTGTATTATTCTTAGAACCGGTGCCTGTGAAGCGGCAAAAAAGACACCTAAATAAATTGGCTCCCTGAACGCAAAATTTGCAGTCAATTATATATTTTGTTCTGCTTTTTCGTCTTTTCAGTTTGGTGTGCAGTTTTTTTATTCTGTAAAAAACCGCACAGTTGCTAGTCCCCAAATCGGTTTATTTGCTGGAAAATAAATATAATATTTTTTTTTTTTTCGATAAATAACACGTATTATTTTTCGAAAAAAAAAATATATATTTTTTTTTTCGGTAAGAGCTAATGTGCGGATATTTTTCAGATTAAGCACACATAGCCCCAATTTAGCGTTCGGGAACCCATTTAGCGGTAAGCAAGGCAGTTCATAGTGCAGCGCCTATTCTCTAAATCCACTCAACCGTTGAACCCTAATTGAAATGAACAATCTTTTCTTTTCGACATTTAAAACCGGTTATTTTTACGCTTGATATTTTAGAGAATACATAGGCAGGGAGCCTATTCAGCGTTCAGCGCTGGAAAACTCCAGTTAGCGTTCGAGAAGAAATGAGCAAACAAATCAGCGGCCACACACGTAGCGCGCTTCACACGTCGGCCAATCAATTAACAGCAATATGGTGGTGTAAATAGCCTCTTAGACGCGTCATTAACGAAATTAACAAAAACTCACGCAGCGCGAAACTAGGGCAGCGCGTCTATTCTCAAAAAAAATCCGCTCACGCGTCAACCGTAAAAACCGGTTTATACAGGGGTGTTTCAAAAAGGCCCTGTGACAGTGAAAGGGGTCGCTTTACTCACCAATAAAGCAACTTTTGCTATGGGGCCAAGTGTGTAATATTTGCCGTGAGGAACATAATGGGGGCCGGGCGTTACGTCCGCAATGACGTGATGGCCCGGGACCTAGTGGTGGAGAGTGTGGAGGAGTTTGTGGTCCGTCTGTCGCGCCGTATGTTCCACTGCGCTGACAACGGACAAAAAATATCTGCTGCTCCTGGATACAGTTGGTGCTGTATATCGGACTTTAGTATGGAACAGCTGATATTTTTTTCCACTATTGCTAATGCCTTAGCGAATTGACATTCCGGATATAAAACAATAATGGGTAGGTACCAAATTTACAAAAACTGACAATGATAAATAATAATAGCCCCAAGTCTGTAACGCAATCGTGTTTCGATAGGTTCACAAGTTAAATCTAGGCGAGTCAATTTCATCGTTACGGAATCGGCGATCAAACCCCGATTTCACTTGTCAAATGCATGTCAGGAACCTTGAACATCCTTACAGACTAAAGGGTTTTTAACACCCTTTTACTTAACCGCTAGCTGGTCCAACCAGGCAGTTAAAAAGTGTATTTAAAATCCTTCCAAACCTACGGTAGCAATGTTTGTATTCACTAATAGACAAACCGTCAGACCGGCTTCTGGTCACCGGAGTCTTCAACCAAATTGTACCAAAGGATGGGTCACCAGATCTGCCACTTTTGCCCAAACAAGGCCTTGATCGCGCCTCCATCCATCATGGCGGCACTGAACGCTATTTTGACAGCTGTCAAATTAATGTCAAGATGACGGGTGGGCGACCATTGCATCCTTTGATGGGACCGACGGTGGTTGGTGGTGGTATTTTAATGATGTTTCGTTTTTGGTCTCTTTTGTGGCGGTGTAAAATCTATCTAAGCGGTTTATTAGCCGCAATGGGGAAGTAAAACCGAAAATTGTTTGGTTCTTGTGTTTTTGTGGACCGTACAGGGTTAACTACAAAAAAAAAGTGTATTTGTAGTCCCGAGGACATGATTAAGAAACATATTATTATGGGTAAGAGATAACTTTCTTTTACTTTTACTTAGTTAAAACATGCGTGTCAAAGATACACACTAATGTTGCCAAACCTATTTGGCACAACACAACTTCCAGTTTTTAATTTATTTTGTACAAAAAACACTTTTATTCTTGATGTTGTGAGACAATAACAAATGGTCAATCTGCCTCCCTATTTATCACTATCTAGTTAATGTCACGGTGTAGTAAAACAGGGTAAGCTCTTCCAAGAATCATACTGTATAAAAGCCACGTCTAGTAACTCTACCCTGTATACAATTATTATGTAATGTATAAAACTAGTGGCTCTGGTTCGCGAGTCTGTTTGTCTCGGCCTTCGGCCTCGAGTGCTTTACTGCTGTCCATTGAGGAGTTCCGTTCTCCATCTCCGAAGTTCTTCATCAGATCTTCACCATTTTTTATGGGACTACAAGGAAAGCATACCCTTTCAAGAAAAAAAGAATCATCAAAATCGGTCAACGTAAAGTAAAGTTCTGAGGTAACACACATTAAAAAAACATACGGGTCTAATTGAGTACCTGTTCCTTTTTGAAGTCGGTTAAAAAACGTTGAATTCAACATAATTAATTATCTAGTGGGCCGTAAGGGTTTTTGTAAGCGTTTGCTGTAATGTAGAGATATTGCATTAACATGTAGAGACAATTTCCTGCAGTAGAGATATAGCTAGTATAACATGAAGACGAAAACCGAGCTGTCATGTTAGACCTACTAGTAAGTGTCACACACAATATTTGTGTAAAACTTATTTGAAGAAAGTGACGTCTATTTCGACACCAAACTTAATGCTTCACCCCTGGCTTCGCCCATCAATAATCGTCGGAAAAAACGTAAGAAATATCATCTCGAATCGGAATAATGTGTTCGTTATAAAAACTACGTTGGTCACACATCAGGAAATCTCATATATCACTTCGATATCGAGTATCAGGACGGCACACACGCCACTTGAGTTAGAGATGCAGGTAAGGTTAGGTTATCGTATGAGGTAGTGGCCACACGTTTATAGACCGCCCCTGTCTGACATGGCTTAGGAACAACGGCTTACTGTGCCTTCCGAAGCACGGGAGCGCTCAGATATTATTGCCACTAGCGGTCACCTATCCATAGAATGCAGGTAATGCCAGATGATTATTTTTTTCATGAATAAATAGAAGTAGAGAAGGTAAAGAGAGAGTGTCGCCTCGTGGCTCCTGCACTTCTACGTGCTGCACTTGGCTAATGCACATTAAGGTGTCAAGATCTAAATGCCTAAGAAAAAAAACTGAAGCCTTTACTTACGAGTTAAGGCTACAAAATGTAAAAAACTGCGAAAAAGTTGAATATCCCGCCACGCTGCTATCTTCCAGCCTTAATCTAGGACAAATGATTCCAGTGGCCTCTTCACTCACATCATCACGTGAGTGAAGCGACCACTGGGACGGTGCAGTGCCTGGAACATTGTTTAGATGGGGTAGGGCTTGCCCAGCACCTATATCGTCTTGTGAAGAGACGCTGTATAAGTCATCTAATGTACATAGATGCAAAAGCCGCTAAGGCCTCACTCATCATTAGTGACAGGATGGTATAGGTGCTATCCCATCTAAACAATGTCCCAGGTATTGCAGAGCCGAGTGATCGCTTCACTTATCTGGGGCTTAAGAATCCCCTGAAGCTCTGCAGCCCTCTCGCTCGCACTTTTCAACATTTTAATTGATTGTAAGAGAATGATTCAACGTTGGATGAAAAAATATAGTTGCAGACATAGATAATAAAGCTATCGACATGTGGACACACTTTTGATTTCATTTTCCTACTAATTAAAAAAATATCACTGAATTTCGGTTAAAAGTATAGTAGTTCAGTAATATTTATTTTTTAAACTATAAATGTGAAATTTAAAGTATGTCCATATGTCGATAGCTTTATTATCTATGTCTGCAACTATATTTTATCGTCGACAGTTGAATCATTCTCTTACAATCAATTAAAATGTTGAAAAGTGCGAGCGAGAGGGCTGCAGAGCTTCAGGGGATTCTTAAGTCTGTAACGCACTGGCGTATCGATGGCGTCCCAGTAGAAGGACCAAACCGTCGTTTCCTCATTTTTCCCCTACCACCAGTGAACTAATGCTCTAGAATTATAATCTAAATATTCTTTCCTGTCCTACAAAAACATTAAAAGGACTGAATGCACTAATAAATCGTAATTGAAGCCATCAAATGGGAGCCCATTTTGGCACCATTGCGTTATGGACTCAGGCGCCTGGACTCAACTGTTTGCCCCAGTATCCAACTCCACTGCCGTGCGTGCCCGTGTCCGGTTACTCCGTGGTGGTTCTAAAAATTAAGTCATCACTCACCGGGCGGGGCCGCCAGTGAGACGGTTTTTTTTCCTTAAATGCCAGCCGGAATGGCATCATGCCGAAGGTCATCATCAGTCAAGACCTTAGGGAGGGACAAGGGACTGGGAAAGTGACCTCTAGTAGTACAGTCGGCCACAGTCTCAGATACCCCTTTTTGTTCGATTGGCGCCCTTATGCCGCGCGCGGTAATAGCTGCCATGGGGTATCTGAGATTGTGGCCGACCGTAACTACTGCCAGATAGGACAGTTATAATAGTTTTTGTGACTGCTACTGATACTTTTCTCCTCAAGATCTCAGTAGCCCTAAGAAATTACCTAATGCATATGGTGCTCAAATGGGCGGAGTCTACAGATGGTTCCTCTCACGATTTTAGTAGTTCGATAGACGTGACTTAGAGAAGACGAGACGTCAGTTTGACGCCGTCAGAATAATTACGTCCAATAACATCAATAGCGCGAAAACTATCCATCAATGACGGAGTTTCTTGTTTTCTTATTGGTTTAAAATATTTTTAACTAAGCTGTCTGCGCGAGTAGATGCGTGTACCGATTTTAGAGGATGGGTTAGCTTGAAGAAATGCTTTCATGTTTTTTTCGTTCGCCGGTCAAGAGTCGAAGGGACGTGACCTCGAGTACAGTCGGCCACACGGTAGGATACCCCTTTTTGTTCGATTGGCGCCCTTGTGCCGAGCGCGGTAAGAGCTACCATGGGGTATCCTAGAGTGTGGCCGACCGTACCTACAGCCAGACACGACAGTTATAGTTTATGTGACTTCGACACTTTTCTCCTCACTACAGGGTGTTTAAGAAACGTCCTGCGACACTGAAAGGGGTCGCTTAACTCACCAATACAAGCACATTTTACTATGGGGTAATGTGTGATAGATATCACAAAAAAAAACAATAAACTTTTTGAATCCATTGTGGTTTTAATTTTGAGCGCGTGGTGGTCAAGAATACATTTATACAACGTGTTACAAAACATCATAACTCTTTTTACAGGGTGTAACCCACCCTGTGGTTAACAGGATGTCAATTCTGTATAAAAAAAGTTGAAAAAAACAATTTTTATTTTATAACCTCAAAATTTATTTTTTTTCTTTTTGTTTTTAGCTCAAATTTAAAAATATGTTTGTGGGTGTAGGTGCATTTGAATAGCTTTGAGTTGTTAAAAGATTGTGAAAGTCAATAAAAACAATATTAAAAAATCCTTTTCTCCCGCCACAGCTTTCACAATTTATTAATAAAAAAATCGACGGAAAGTCATAGAGCAAAAAAAAAATTACGTTGTGAACCCTATCACCGGGTGCTATTACCCTGTAAAAAGAGTTAACATCTTTTGTAACACCTTGTAGTGTCTAATTGTAAGTATTGTTTACGACCACCAGAGCTAAAAATTGCAACGAAATCTTGCAATACCTAAACTCTAAATTAGGTTTGTTTGTTTACGCTACCAGAGATATTGCAAAACATACCTGGGGCCTTAGCCTGTTACGTAATGGCGTGTCGATGGCGTTCCAGCAGAAGGACAAAATCGGGGTTTCCTCGTTTTTCTCCTTCAACCAGAACTAACCCTCTTAGAATTAGAATCAGAATATTCTTTGCTGTACTACAAAAACATTAAAAGAATCGTAATTTAACACATCAACTGGGAGCCCATATTCGCACCATTGCGTTACAGGCTCTGGCCCCTGTTGAATGGTGCGGATTCAGTTTTAAAAGAAAGTACTCGTAAATCTTAAAAACAAAGGAGTCTAGTAACTATAGTCTCGCAAATGCCACCAAGATTCTTACTAGAAAAGTTTTTTACTCCCACTATTGCATAAAGCCGTCCAAAGCGTCGTATAATCCTTATTTTGACAGCAGACTTCAATGGAGAGACAAAAAAACGTCAAAGTCAGAGAGAGATGGAGGCATAGGGCCATCTTCGGGCGAGAGAGAGAGGGCGATAGACAGTCTTCTGGGTGGTACGGTGAGTCAGATATTCACTTATGGGTAGCGAAAGAGATTATGTTATAAAACTCGACAACGACTCAACAGAAGAACACATTAGCAGCGGTCAGCCACACGCTAGGATATACACCATGGTAGCTCTTATTACGCGCTACATAAGTGCGCGAAAGTACCTACTAAAATACGTGTGCGTATCGAAATGAGCCTTTTTCAGTACAAATTCACAAAGACGACCTATAGGCGCGTGGCCATCGAAATTTGACAGCCGTATTCCGGTTCTTCTATGGCCACGCCTTTAGGCGCCATCTATGAAGTGTTTTAAATTTGTTCTATGAAAACGGGCCATTGTAGAGGTATTTTTATTGGGCAAGTCAAGTGCGTACCTTCCAAAACGCAATACGAAATAGCCTTTTTTGTACAGTCAATAGCACGTAATTTTCGTTGCAAAGTCGCCCGTAACGTAACTGAAGAGAGGACATTCCTATAATGGTCGATGTGTTGTCGTCTGTCCAATCTGAAAAGCCAAAACTTTGTACTCTTGAACCTTCTCCACCCTTTCTAATCATTAAGTGGACGGATTAGACTAAGTTTTGTTGTTGTTTTTTTCGAATGGTATTCTTGACGAAAATGTGTCATAAGTTTTTGAGTGTTGTGCACTTTTTTTCTATTTTGATTTACGATTGAGGCTTCCCTCAAATAGCGGATTTCCCTCAAAGGTAAGGGAAAAAAGTTAGGTACACACGACAGCACGTCGACCCTTACACGCTAGTACTCTACTCGGTTACGTTACGGGCGACTTTACAATTCTTTTTCTTTCATGATTTATGAGCCAGCGTCCAGTGACACCTCCACTCGCACTAGATGGGCGAAGTGACCATTTGGACGCTGCAGTTTCTGGTACATAGCCAATCTGGGGGTCTACCGGCTAAAACGAAGCGAAAATCGAAGTTGAATTTATGAAAAATTCACTGGGTTTCAGTAACCCTCTAAAATGAACTGGGTGGCAGTACATTTTTCAAAAATCGAACTTCGATTTTCGCCAATGGTAATCGTCTTCGTCTTAGCCCGTAGACCCCCTGCTGCGGGTTTCCTCACGATGTTTTCCTTCACAGTTAGCGAGTATTCTATTAGTCCCGGGCTACTTACTACCAGTATTCTCGCACAGTTTCTTGCAGTAGGTATTTTTTTAGTATCCTCTTGTATGAAACAACCGCCATTGTGTTGGATCGTTATGAGTGCGATATTTATATCGGAGATTAGCGATATCTTTTGTTGGGGTTAAAAGTCACGTACTTTGGCAGTTAAATTAAATGGGTACAAGTTACTTCCGGTCTTTACACACAATACACTTTCACATTTGTAATCCCAAAGGGTAACCAGATGTACCTACCAATATTTAAATTAATCCTACGTTTTGCATTTAAAAAAATATACAGGGTGACGCCAAATCTCTACGTCAAGCGGTTACTGGATGAGAAGCCAAGACCTTTATTTGACACAATTTTTCATATTTTTTTATTTATACATGTCTTTTTTTTTCTATGAGTTTTGGGTCACCCTGTATCTCTTAAATTAAAATGTGGCAAACCTTAGTCGCCATATTCCTTAGAAAGTGGTACTATCCCACGATTACTTACTTCACTTTCAAGAATTTCTATCCAAAATCTCCTTCTACGTCATTAGACCTTGACACCAGGAATCAAACCTACTAACCCCAAAATAAAAAGCCCCAATACGTCTTCCAAACCGGTAAAGTCCATCCTAAGTCCGATAGTCCACAGACAGACAGACAGACAGACAAAAAGGCCATCATAACTGTAAGGGAAACAACTCAATTAGCCCAAATCCTTAAATAGAACTTCCCTTTACACACCAAAAACAACCTTATTAAATTTTGGATAGAGTGCAAATTTCCCTAGCAAAAGTGTGCGTAGTAAATTCCTCAGAAACAATTGATAGACCATTAAGAACTTTATCGTTTTCGAATTAAAGCACAAATTCATCAGCGGAGCTTTTGGTTTATATCCACAGGGGTATTGTTATGCAAATATAGGTCTTACGAGCAGGTGTTAAGCGTTAGTTTTGACCAGTGTGAAAGATGCGTTGAGAGATATAGCAGCGTCGAGTCAGAATGTTTGGTGACATGCGCCTGCTTCGTCGGACGAAGAAAAGGTTTAGAGTCGAAGAAACATAAACATCGGATTAAAAGATTTTATAAAAAAAGTTAAAAGATTACACAAATACGCTAAATAATATTAATAAATAACTACTTAGAAAATAAAGTTAAGTTAATTTTAGGATACCTACAGTACAGGTACAGTTGGCCGCACGCTAGGATACCCCTTTTTGTTCGATTGACGCCCTTATGCCGCGTGCGGTAAGAGTTGCCATAGGGTATCTGTGACTGTAGCCTACCGTACTATTAGCTCACACAAAATGCTGAATACCTATTTAGAAATTTAAGCATAAAATTAGGATAAGATATAAACTTTGATAAAGTACCTGTAATATGTCCAAGTGCGGAAGAGCGGAGCTTCCTGAAACAGGTATTTTCATACTTAAAAGGAAGCTCTTGCCCTATTTTGTTATTGTAAACCTTTTTATGAAAATAAACGATTATATTAGGTATATATTACTCATATAAAGGCCTTTGCATCTACGTAATTAGATGATTTATACAGCGTCCAGTGGCACCTTCAATCACACTAGATGGGTAAAGAGGCCAATCGGCGCTGCAGTGCCTGGGACATTGTTTTAGATGGAGTAGGCTTGCCCAGCACCTATTCTATCCTGAGTCCCTGTCAGCTAAGAGTTCCTGTCGAAAAGATTTTACACAGCCCTTATTAGACTTTATAAATAAACTTAAAATACAAGCGTACATGTCCCGCTAGCTGGGCTAAAGGCCTTCTCTCAGAGCCCACTGCAGATTACCGATTCAGATCTCTTTCAAAGGTACACACGACAGCACGTCGACCCTTACACGCTAGCACTCTACTCGGTTACGTTACGGGCGACTTTACAACAAAAGTGTACAGTCTGACGTGCTGTCATGTGTACAAAGAAGTAATAGATCTCCGTCCTAGTTGACGTTTTTGTGCCCATAGACAACATATCAGAAGAACCGACCAATCAGAAGCTTTAGCTTGCTTGGACGGTGTTCTTCACAGAGTACATTGTCACACATTGTGCTTTTCGTTGTGGTGTACTTTGACACTATAACACTAAAACCAGGAGAGCCATCCAAGAAATAGGCGCTTCTGATTGGTCGATTCTATCCGAGCTTTTACATTTTAGCGAGCTTGTCTCTGGTTCGCATGGAATCCACCAATCAGAAGCGCCTATTTTCTTGGATGGCTCTGCGTTCTTGGTTTTAGTGTTATAAGATTGTGAAAACGCGGCTTAAGGGTGGACGATAGCAACGTGGCGGGAATATAAAATTTTTCACAGTTTTTTACATTTTGTAGCTAAACTGAGCTACTTTTGTTCAGCGATTTTTCGTTCGCGGCAATAAAACAGTATATTCTTTTCATTATTGTAAACAATAAGTTTTTTGGTCAGTGCCACTGCTTCGTAGACCAGAACACATAATCGGCTGAATTATTGTCGTTCTGTTGTTTACAATAATGAAAAGACTACTATGTTATTGCCGCGAACGAAAAATCGCTGAACAAAAATAGCTCAGTTTAGCTACAAAATGTAAAAAAACTGTGAAAATTTTGAATTTCCCGCCTCGCTGCTACCTTCCAGCCTTAAGGCTCGGTATAAGGCTAACTAGCGCCTCCAATGTTGAAAAAATCATATGTCCCTTCAGAAGAAGTTTCTGACAAAATCCTAAGATGAGCTCATGCGCCATGCTTTTCTAGATTTTTAAGTGTAGGTACCCAACTCAATTTCTAGTCTTAAGCTAAAAAAATTCCGATAACCGCCAAAAGCGAAAATTTTTTAGCTTAAAAGTAAATTTCGTAGAGGGTATCTACACTTAAAAATCTAGAAAAGCATGGCGCATAGGCTCATCTTAGGATTTTTTCAGAAACTTCTTCTAAAGGAAGATATGATTTTTTTAACATTGGTGGCGCTAGTTAGCCTTATACCGAGCCTTAAAGCGGTCGGTGACTCGGGGAGCAGTGGTGGCTGGCGCGCGCGACTCCACGCCATGCGCCCGCGCTGGCAGGGTTGCCAGATGCGTTTTTCTGTTTCTCCCCAAATTTAAATTATTTTTTCTCCAAAACGATACTATTTTCCATGGTTTTACCCAAAGGCTCGTTTTTTCCCTCATTCTAAGGCATATTTCGCCTGGTAGTATTAATGTTTTTGTTAGTGGTTCTACCAGTAAAACTACAAACAAATGGCATTCACTGTAGTTTAACTAAACTTTTTGTCTATGGTATTGACATAAAACAAACTAAATCGTATTATATAAAGTTTATTCAAATAAATTTAATATATTCATGACAACCATATTATTATCCTCTTCATCTATGACGTCATTTCTACCCAAAACTATTTAAAAAATTAAGTACCCAAAACTCTCCACTGTGTTTTCTTTTTCTCCAAACATTTCTCCAAAGATTTCTTTTCTCCAAAATTTCTCCAGGAGCCAAATTTTTACCCAGAATTGCGAGAAAAATACCCAATCTGGTAACGCTGCGCGCTGGGTGGGCGACCACCCACCGCTCGTGGCTCGCGCTGTTTGCTCACCGTCGCAATTAGGCGCCAGCCCTGTGCGTATGTGGCCCGGACTGGATATAAGTAAGGGATTTTGCAACTAATCCGGATCTATCAACGATGTATTAGGATTTAGAATACATCCAACCATACTTAGAAATGGATAGAACGGTACCGTAACAGTCGTAACATACTGACTGATTGACAAACCATGCAAAATCTTTAAACATATTTATAAACCATGCAGAGCCGAAACCACTGGAGAATATAAACGCGAAACGTGGAACATTACCTATGTTCCTCTCGGGTGTAGAACTACCTGAAAATAACTAGTGGTTCGCCCCGAACTGTGAACTCGCGACCCCATATAAACTTAACAACCCGATATCTCGGCAACCCCTCGACCGATTTGGCTCATGTTCGAACTTAAAAATTCTTTTAATTTCATTTACCCGCCTACCAAATTTCATAACGATCGGATCAAAATTACTCAAGTTATCGTCGAACGAACATTCATACATACAAACATACAAACATACATACATACATACATACAAACGCCGGATTGTTCCAGTAGTCTCGGAGAACTTCGCTCGCTTCGCTCGCTCGTTCAATAAAATAAGGGTGGGGTAGCGATAAGACTGCCATCTGCACGTTAAGAAAATTGTAAATAACTAGTGGTTCGCCCCGAACTATGAACTCGCGACCCCATATAAACTTAACAACCCCATATCTCGGCAACCCCTCGACCGATTTGGCTCATGTTCGAACTTAAAAATTCTTTTAATTTCATTTACTCGCCTACCAAATTTCATAACGATCCGACCAAATTTACTCAAGTTATCGTCGAACGAACATTCATACATACAAACATACAAACATACAAACATACAAACATACAAACATACATACATACATACATACATACAAACGCCGGATTGTTCCAGTAGACTCGGAGAACTTCGCTCGCTTCGCTCGCTCGTTCAATTAATTTCCGGTGTACAATAAAGTGTTCTCTGTCTAGATATCTATGTAATGGTAATATAGTATCCTTAGGACCGTAGCACCTATCCGTAGTCCGTAGTACCCTTAGGCAAATCCGGAACGCTGGGTTACTAAACGTAGACGTCTATTGAGGTGTCTATAGCAGCGTTTCAACGCACGCTCAAGCCACGCTTTTAAAACGCTCTGCGACACGCGCCGCAATGTTCCGAATTTGAGGTTGTTGCCTGAAAGTGGTAGAGCATAAAGTCAAGATTCAAGATTCAAGAATTGTAGGCTTGTGCTTATTCCTAGTATTTATATTATGATGGCTACCTAATGTATCGAACTCTGCAATATGTTTCTTAGCATAAACAATGTTGGCGTAGATGTATTGACTTGCAACTGTCAGGATGTCAATTTCTTTGAAAAGTTCTCTTAACGACACTCTACTACCTAGTCCAGTGGTTCTTAACCTATGGTCCGCGGACCACTGGTGATCCGCGAGGGCCCCGTTAGTGGTCCGCGGGCGGGTCCTGCAGTCCAGTGCACATAGCGATGGTTGTCAATAAATTAATGTTGATTTTGAAAGTCTTGTTTGAACGAGTTCCCAATGAATAAAATAACTGAAATTTTCACGTGTATATTCCATTGTTCCAAAACCGACTCATATTAATTTCCTGTATTCAACTTACATACTTATTATACTTTAGGTCAGGTGAAACGATTTCGTATGAAACACGATGTACCTTGGATCTGGTGGTCCGCACTAAGAAAAAAATAATCAAAGTGGTCCGTGGTCCAAAAAAGGTTAAGAACCACTGACCTAGTCTATAGATAAATCGGATGGCTCTCTTCTGCAAGTCTACTCTATCAGCCTACCAACTCCCAGCCTTGTCCGATAAAATTAGTCTAATGGTCACGAGCTCTCCAGGGGGCTGTTTCTCAGGAATCTCGCATTCGATACATCTCGAAGGAAAAATCTCATGTCATTTCGATCTCGACTGCTCCCGACCACTCGAGTCATGTCGTGCGAAAAAGGCAAACATTTCGCAGAAACCTCATGTCGAGGATGACTTAGTGAGATTAGAAGATTTGCCGCAAAATTTGATTTATGCTTCGAGATGTGTCGAATGCGAGATTCCCGAGAATTTGCCTCCAGCTATTAGAGCCTACTTTCATTTGCTATCCGTACACGCATTAACATTCTACACATTCCACTCGTCCATTATGCAAATCTTTAATCGCCTTCATTACCTCTCTACACGTTAATAATTAAAGCAGACCTCGTAATAACCAAATAGGCTTGGGGCATTTTGGTAGACCTTAGGGTCCCTAAAATAAGGCCCTAAAATTTACATCTACAGATGGCACTCGAATTCGATAGCGAAACTTCAAGTAGGCTGTCTACTGATCAATACAAACAACTTGTACTAGGTGGCGAAAAAAATGGAGCAAAGATATCAGCTGTTTCATACAATTATGGCGTAGTACAATCTTTTTATGTTTTTCGGCCAACTCCACAGGAAAGATAATGATTTTACTACCCTCGCTGAAGTGAGAAGAAAATTTTGCGCATTTCGCATGTTTTCAATATTTGCCTCTCGTGCCTCTAAATCCCTCGCTACGGTCAGGTTTACTTTTTTGAACCACTCGCGCTACACGGGTGGTTAATTAGAAGCATTCGAAGCAAAAAAAAACTTTTGCATCCTTGCATAACAAATGACTTACTTACTTTTGTTTTTTTTTCACAATAAAAATATATAACTTTATTTTAATTAAAAACCATGCACCAAATTTTAAAATTACATTAAAATTCACATTATGCTTCGTCCAAAAAATAAAAATAAAAGAAATAATGTCAATATGTTATATGTCGATATTTGTCATGCTAGACGTGAAGCTTGGAATTTCGGTACGGGACGCCTATTTGGGGCCCATTGTAACCATTAAGCTAACTTTTAACATCCATTCCGCATACTTTCCGGCGATAAGCCCACGATAACGCCTAATTAAGCCGTTATAGCGATATGACGGGGTTTTATCAACACTTGGAAAACTAAAAAGAAAACTGGGGGTCTACCGGCTAAAACGAAGCCGATTACCATTGACGAAAATCGAAGTTCTATTTATGAAAAATGTACTGCCACTCAGTTCATTTTAATGCCACTCAGTTCTATTTTCATAAATCGAACTTCGATTTTCGCCAATGGTAATCAGCTTCGTCTTAGCGGGTAGACCCCCTATTTGAATTGTGACCTCATTTTGCCGGATATTTAGTCAAAAACGCTATTGATAGCATGAAATGTAGTTATTAAACTGCCATCTATTATAAAACAGAATGAAATTGCACGAAAGTTTCGAAAACAAGAAACAGGTCTATTCGTTAACTACATTGGCAATAGTGATCAGTGTTTGAATTTTTAGTTAGGTAAAAACCGCTACAAAATTTTGAGAATTACGCGGAGCTAACTGCCGACCTTCGGTAAGAAGAAGAACTAATGCCCGTTTTCATCAACCACCCTTAATTTTAAAAGACCTTTACACGAACATTATCTGCACTCTCAACTCACAAGTTCGTATGGTCCTTCATCCATGACCACTAGACTTGCAGAGGTGCAGATATGTATTTTTTTTTTTCGTTAAAAGGTCTTTTAAAATTAGGGTGGTTGGTGAAAACGGGCATAAGAAGAAGAATTTTGACCACGAGGTATTGCCAATTTCGTTATCTACCGAATAGACCCAGTACCAATCCCATGAGCTCTTTAGAATCACCTATCGTGGCGTTAAATAAACATATAGCGTCGAAAAAAACGAATGAAAATTAATATAAAAATGACGTAGAAATAATTAGTACTTAGCAATTTCGTGTGAATGTCCACACGTTTCTTTTAATGGTTTATTTTAAATTATAGCCTTTCGGCGCACGACGGCGTAAGACCTCGGGTTTTGGTAAATAATTAGGTACGTTCTTCAGTAAATAGGTACGTTATTAGGTACTGTTCTTTTTTCAAGTGTCAGAGTCGGGTATAATTAACAAAATTAGAATCACACTAATTATAAACGAAATGTGGGTCTCGCACATTAATAATGGGAAAGGAAAGATACCAATTATTTTAAAATATATTTTACTTACCTATAATTATTTCCACATAATAAAAAACAAATTGATAAGTACGTAGCGATGGCAAGACGACCTCGACAAATATTTGCCGGAGTGGTCGGAGGTGGCTCAAGACCATAGACTTTGGACGGAAAAATATGGGCTGCCTTTGCCCTGCAGTGGGACATCAAACAGGCTACATAAAAAAAGTACATACCTACCTACTTAGAAGATAATATAATTTTCTTCACTGTACACCATGAAAACATACATTTATGGACAAACATAACTAAGAGACATGGGATATCATTGACCTATTCATTACAGCGATGATCATCCTTGCTATAAATTAGGGTGTTTTTGTAACCATCTCTACCTTCTAGTATTACCTACAAACGTATTATTTAGCATCAGCGTACAGAAATAACTCTTTGCTTTTTACATCGCTCTTATTACAAGTGGCATAGAGTTTAATTCAAATCTGACGTGCCGCTGTCTTCTGTACCTCTATTATTTCCGAGACTAGCGCTAGGCAGAGATGGGCGATGAATTTCTGCCTTTTCTGCCCAAACGATTTTAATCGGGCAGAAAGGGTTTTAATCGGGCAGAAATGGATTTCTGCCCATTTCGGCGGGCATAAATGAAAATTCACTACAAATTAGTTTTTTTTGAAAACAAAACCCTATTGGGATAATATTATGTGACGAAAAAGGAAAGAAAATTGGTTGGGGTGTAGTGTAAGGGGCGCTATGGGCCCAAAACTTAGAAGTTTCTTTACAAAAAAAAAAATTTTTTTTTAATTTTTTTTTATCGGAGACCTGTTGAATTGGTCCTGGAGAGCAAAAAATTTCTGTAACTTTATGCTGAGAAATGCACCGTTTTTGAGTTATGTTATTTTTTTTCAAAGTCTCATAACTCGTAAACGGTGCGTTTCCCGGCACCAAGTTACAGGAACATTTTTGCTTACTAGGACCTACCCAACCCGAGTTACTGGTTTCCCGACGCCCGCCAATAATTTTCAGTTTTTTATTATTCAAGACCTCGTAACTCAAAAACGGTGCGTTTCCCGGCACTAAGCTATAGGACTTTTTTTGCTTCATAGAGCCTACCCAACCTATTCTCGTCAAAATAAAGTTCTTTTGTAACCGAATTTAAGTAAAAAAATAATTTAATTTCCGCCCGACCTTTATTAAAAATGCCCGGCGTTTATTGGGCAGAAATGGATTTTAACCCAGCGGTGGATTTTAACCCGGGCATTTACCCATCTCTGGCGCTAGGCTGCTATTAAACTCAAATTAATTTGCAATTCCATTCAACCCCCACACACAGTAAACAGTATTTATCGACCGTCCGTGCATTTTTTTTATGTTGCCATCACAAAATAGGCAGGTACCCTAACAGAAGCCCAACATTTATTCGATCAGAATGGAAATTTCATTTTTTTTTAAAGTAGTTTTAAAAAAAAAATACTGCATTCATTAACGTTACGTACGGCGTTTTCTATGAAAAACACTTCCTACATACTAATTAATATCCACCTTTGCGAGTGATATTTAATATTTACAAAAGCTGTACGTCTTTAATTTAAAAAATGTAATCCATTTTTAATTTTGTTTTCTACTAACAAACTATGTATTTTTTTTCATAATATTGTTCCTATTGCTATCTTTTGACCGTTGACGGGAAATTGCACTCAGTGGCGTTTTGGCGAATAGACCAGCCTCTGCATTCGCTAAAAATTCACCGAGTTTACTGATTGGTAAAATGGTAACAGGGAGTGCCACCTGTTACCATTTTACCAATCAGTCAAAAAATAACGGTTGTTGCTTTAAGGCTGGAAGATAGTAGTGTGGCGGGAAATTCAAAATTTTCACAGTTTTTTACATTTTGTAGCTAAACTGAGCTATTTTTGTTCAGCGATTTTTCGTTCGCGAGAATAAAACCGTATTCTTTTCATTATTGTAAACAACAGAACAACAATAATTCAGCCGATTATGTGTTCTGGTCTACGACAAGTTTTTTGGGCACTACCACTGCTTCGTAGACCAGAACACATAATCGGCTGAATTATTGTTGTTCTGTTGTTTACAATAATGAAAAGAATATGGTTTTATTCTCGCGAACGAAAAATCGCTGAACAAAAATAGTTCAGTTTAGCTACAAAATGTAAAAGTCTGTGAAAATTTTGAATTTCCCGCCACCTTGCTATCGTCTACCCTTAAGGCTGAAAGATAGCAAGCAGCGTGGCGGGAAATTCGAAATTTTCACACTTTTTTAATATTTTGTAGCTAAACTGAGCTGAACAAAAATAGCTCAGTTTAGCTACAAAATATAAAAAACTGTGAAAATTTTGAATTTCCGGCCACGTAGCTATCGTCTACCTTTAAATAAGAACTTATTTAAATGTAAAAAATCATGTTTTGACTGTTGAGATATTTAACGAATAGATCAGCTCCTGCAAGAATCGCTAAAAATCCAATGAGTGAACCAACTTATTATCAAAAGTTCATTGTTGCATTCAATAAGAAAAAAAATATTCAGTAAAAACACACTTTTGACGGTTGACAACGGGAGTGAATTTTTAGCGCATAGGCCGAGTGTTTCTTTTGTTTGATACTCCGTCGCAGCAAAACTCTTACCTCTTTTGAAAATATAATTTTACCGGTTTCTCGACGAACTTTATTTGCCCCTTAATTTTTTAATTATATCGTTCTTACTTATGCTAATGCTATTGCTCCACTGACAACGTTGTAAATAACGTCGCCGTGACATTAATGGCTTCATTTTAGACGGATGGACGCCATTTTGAATTTTTTGACAGCTCAGGTTACATTTTATTATAGTTGCCGTTCTAACTGTTAAGTATTTATTTTAATTACAGTAGACTGGTGGAACTGGATTGATGGGTCCTATGACAGTTTAGTTAGGGCAAGGCAGTTGCAATCCTAAGAAGGATTTTATTTTTTTATTCCGTTTTACCGGTACAACGGCTGAACTGATTTGAATGTTGAAGCTTGGCGCCAAAACACGAGCAAAAGGCGTATAGTAATAGCAATTAAATATGTAGTAGCCTGTACATGTACAGTGTAAATTGAACAAGTGTACTGTATATGTATGTCCCACCAGCTGGGCATAAACCTTCTCTCAGAAGCTCAGATTTCCTCACGATATTTTTTTACAATAATTTATTAATGAGTGGTATTGCTATACCTACTACAAATTCACAAATATACGATAACTTTAAAACATAAAAAAAAGGCTTAAGGGTAGACGAAAGACGATAGCAGCGTTACGGGAAATTCAAAATTTTCACAGTTTTTTACATTTTGTAGCTAAACTGAGCTATTTTTGTTGAGCGATTTTTCGGTCGCGGCAATAACATAGTATTCTTTTCATTATTGTAAACAACAGAATAACAATAATTCATCCGATTATGTGTTCTGGTATACGACAAGTTTTTTGGTCAGTGCCACTGCTTCGTAGACCAAAACACATAATCGGCTGAATTATTGTTGTTCTGTTGTTTACAACAATGAAAAATATTCTGTTTTATTGCCGCGAACGAAAAATTGCTGAAGAAAAATAGCTCAGTTTAGCTACAAAATGTAAAAAACTGTGAAAATTTTGAATTTCCCGCCACGCTGCTATCGTCCACCTTTAAGGCTTATTATACTTAGGGTGGCATTAATAGTTGTCAGCTCAAGCTCGAGCTCAAGTAGGTGATCTCAGAAAACAAAATCACCGACTTGAGACCTTGGCTAATGTCAATGTCAAGCTCATGAAGCTCAAGCTCGAGCTTGAGTAGCTGTCAGCATATTATTAGGCACTAGCTCAAGCTTGACATTGATATTAGTTTGCAAATGACAACCCTCAATGACCAAAAATAAGTTAATTTTATTAAACAAAAACCCAAAACGGAAGGAATTGATGTCCAAACAAAGTCACAAACGACAAAGCAAGTTATGACAATGGAATTGATACTTTATTTTACTGCTGTTAGGTTTTATTTTTGATTAGCGGTTCACTTTATCAAAAAGTTTTAGATGCAGTAGTATCAACTTATAGGAGGCGTGGTGGAAGAGAATGAGTTAACTCTTCGTAAAAAACAATTGAAACTTGCTAAAAGTATACTAATGGTGGCATTTTCTAGTTGTCTATTAATATGCTTACAGCTACTCAAGCTCGAGCTTGAGCTTCATGAGCTTGAAAATAGAAATGACAGTAGCCAAGGTCTCAAGTCGGCGATTTTGTTATCTGAGATCACCTACTTGAGCTCGAGCTTGAGCTGACGACTATTAATGCCACCCTTAAACACTTTTTAAACTGACATTTTCGTGCACATTCTTCTACCCCTATGAAATCTACGGTTTAGGTCACTTGTGTTTTGTCAGCGTAGCCGCTTTAATCACACTGGTGATTCATACATTTTAGAAATTTTATATCTTAGGTTTAATGCGCGAAAAAAATCAATTCCAAATAAGGTGAAGCGATTTTTGCCCAGGTTGCAAAAAAATAACTTTTATAGACAAATGACATTTCAGTCCTCATTTCTGTAAGAAAATGAGCACCGTGAATCTCCCATTTATTGCCATAAAGAGATTGATCATTTCTATTTAATTTTTATAGTAAATAAACCGGTTTTTACGGTTCGCGACTGTGTGTTTTTTTTACATAATATCATTATTTATTTATTATTTTCATAAAAATCCACTCCCGCCGCTGTCAACAGAGAGCAAGAGAGTTTTCTTTATTGCTGGAAAATCTGATTTTCTTTTTTATTTTTTTCCATTAGCGCTTTTTACCTATAGGGGCAGATAGCTTACAAATGACACTTCAGGACGGGTTCACTGGCTCTGCAGATACCATGATAGGAAGTAATGTCTTGATTAACCATCGTCGTTGGTGGCTCGGCCTTTGACTGGTTTTAGGGGTCCGCAGGAGTTTTGTTACAGGTTCTGCTGGATTCATAAAAAAAGAGGAGGTCGGCGTGAAAAGGAAGAGGCCTATGCCCAGCAGTGGGCTTTATTTATGGGCTGGATAGATAGATAGATAAAGGCCTTTGAATCTAGGACAGACTATAGTAAGCGTCCAACACTGCATGGGTGAAGCGTCCACTTGGACGCTGCAGTCCATGGATTCATTGCCTTGTAGATAATATTATTATTGTCTTTATAGATCTTTGAAATGATGATCAACTTATTTAGCAGATATATTTTTTTATGATTGTAATGAGTTCAAAAACTATTTAATTTTAAATTTTATTCCTGTTTAATACAATGTAGAGTATTTCAATATTTAAAAAAAATATTGAAATACGGAGAATCAAACCTATTTCTCAGATGTTGTGCGGGATTCTTCACGACGCTATCTTCCTCAGAAACAAAAAAAACTTACTAACTTCCGAACCCGATAACTATATAAAGCTACGCGCCCACTCGTCGCCGATCGGACGAGGAAAAAAAGTCGACCACAGATTATCATCATGTAATTGCGGCATTAATGTCTTAATTAGTATTAAAGGCGGCTGGGTGGTCTGTGTGACGTCACGCGGCGGGGCGCTGCACACGGGCGGGTAAAAAGACGCCATTTCAAATTGATGTTTGACCAGAGCGCCTAACTATTCCACTTTCGATGTCAAAATCAGTTTTTTTTCTTGCTGGAAAATAGCTTTAATTGAAAGCAGCATCATTTTTGTCAGTAAAGTTGATAACGGGTGGATCCACTCAGTCAGTCATTTCACTCATTTTTTTCAAATACAGGAGCTGATATTATTAAAAAACTTCAGATCGCATTTATTTGACACTAGTTGTTATGTACACACGAGAGCACGCCGACGCTTACACGCTAGCACTCTACTCGGTTACGTTAGGGGCGACTTTACAACAAAAGTGTACAGTCTGATATATGTTAAGCAGCTATCTACGTGCTGTCGTGTGTTAGCAAGCATTTGAAATCAGCGTTTTATCTTCCGAAAAAAGGGAAATAAAATTTTCAAAGGGATACCTACTGACTGACACGATGTGGCAATAATTCCGTTAATAATGTCGTAATCCTCACTCTTTTAGGTAACAATTTGAAGCGGTTTTTTACCCGCCTGCTTATGTAGCCTCTTCTTTGTTTTGCGATCTACCATCTTGTTTTTTTTTTTTATTGTATGCTGCCGTTATTTTTTTCATAATTACATATCACATGTTGTGTGCATAATAATAATTATTAAACTTACTAACAATTTTTAATGAACATTGCCTTTATTTGGATATTAATGTTGCTTTTCTTTTTGTTCTAGGAAGAAGTAAGTACGGGACCCGCTCACAGCAGTTATGTGAGAAAAAAAAATACTAAAAATATTTTCTTTTTAATATTATCACTGTACAATTATTAATTGTACATATTATTATACATATATACTTACAAGCTGATTTTTTTGTGCCTTTAAACCCGAAGAGTTTTATCATGCAGTGATTCCGAACCAAATTCCAAAATACGTGAAAAATCACTTCAATGGTGCTGGCGATATTGGAGAAGTGATTTTAAGCGTATTTTTGTGATTTTTTTAAAATCATCATTATAACAAAATGCGTTCAACTCTAAAATCACAAAAAAATCACGATGTGTGCATGCTTTGTTTGTCCTGTGTGTGTGTTTTTTTTTTTCAGATTAATTTTGCAATTTTTGTTTTTTTTTTTATTGATCCCTTCAATTCTTTACTTCATTGAGACAAGAAATAAGGAGAAGGGGAAAAAACTAAAACAAATACTGATTGACTATGACAGACCTTTGGTTAGGAAACCCTAAAACTTTTGCATCGTAATAAGTAAATCAGATATCTAAGAAAATATTTAATCACAACGATATATTTCAAAATACCATCAGTTTCTAGCTGAAATAAAGTTAATTGCTGTTTTCTAAACCCAAAAAGTAACCCATTAACTTGATAAAGCAGCATCATAAAAAACGACCAAAAATCTCCTAAGGGCCATTTCACACTTTGTAAACGCGCATTAACACCTCCAATGACACTTGATATTCACCACGATAAAAAAAACGGTCCCGCCATGGACTTTCCTTATTGAAATCAAAAACAGATAAAGAAAAAATTTTATCAGGATTCCATAAAATCTCACAAAAAGCGCAATAGAAAAAATACTGGCAGCTTCTAACACTTTCGGTCGCCTTTTAGGATTAAAAAAAAACACAAAAGTGACCAAAAGGGCACTGACCCTTGAAACTTTTAGAAAAATATCCAGATGATCCATCATACTATAGTTAAGGAGGGAATTCCTACCACTATTCGGAGTGTGGGGCAAAAACGGCTTTTGGTGGACTTATTCCAACAGTTGGAATAATAAAACGTGTCTAAGTGAATAATAATTTACATGTTTATTTGTGCTTCAATTACTACTGTCTGTCATTCTTGTCGACTAAAATTAAATTGGGTCTATTTTGCAAGTTACTACATATTTTGCAGTTACTATAATAATTACTAAAATGTAAAAATCCACCGACATTAAATTCACGTAGACAGATATAATTTTATTGTAAAAATTCCACGTGTTTGGAAAATTTCATTTGTACGGGAATCGTTCCACCTTAAAATGCTAGTCAATATTCGATTCACAATAAGTACATTACAATTATTTCTCTATAAAAATACATTTTAACAGTAGACAAAGATATTTCTAGTTGAGTTTTCCAGACGAACACTGAATAATATTATTATGCTAACCTTTTTTGGCATATATATTTTTTTATAGTGGAGCTACACTAAAAACATCCATTTAGCTTTTTTCTTCATGTCATTTAATATACCTAGTCTAGTTTGCCGAAATACGGAGTTATTATTTCAAATCAATGTAAAACCAGCATTAGCATCCTCCAAACACCTCAAACCGTTCGCTCGTAACAGAATACCCCCGCGGACCCCCAGCGCAGTTGCCGGGACCAATACTTTTCACGCTTCAATAGCCGATTAGGCTCGTAATGGGCTAACTGGGTAACGTGCAGACCAATTTTTAGTTAAACCTTGGTTTAGTTTGTAGGTTCAAAGTTTAACCAGGCTCGTAACTGACCTAGGCACCTAATCAAAACAAAAAAACTTTAAAAAAATACGGACCACAGCGTGGTGGATCATTATAAAATTGAGGGCTTAAAGTACGATACAACAAAATGTACGTACGTACAAAATGTCTTGAGAGAAAATAGTTAGAGCCCACCCTTAAATTGTAAGTAGTTACACCGTACGCGAAATCGGTGATCAAGCGCGTAAGCGAAATCTGGAATTATCGCCGACCCCGTAATGCTGAAATTACAAAAAATATGGTGTTCAATCATTTATTTGGTATACAATGAAGTGATAACAATTTTTTACAAATTATTCTTGATACTACTTAAGATTTTAAATTGCTTTGACTAATGCACTAACTAGGTATGCATAAATGTTGCCCAAATTGTTTTTCATGTGTGTTGTTTCATTTCATTCCTCTGGGCACCAAAAACATTATCCTGCAAAATAATTTAAAATTATAGCTAATAAATAACTAATAGATTAAAACATTTGTTTCTTAGTTTAATAATGAGGGTTTTTGGAGGCCAGAGGAAAAAGCCTTGTTTTTTTTCTTACAAACTTTGTTTTCAGCATTGCGTTGCTCGCCGGTCAGCGGTCGCCATGGTAACCTGCAGGCGATCGGTGCAATATTTTGACCAATTTTAAACTTCGAACAAGAGTGTTCTCTATTCGGATGCTCGGTGAATTGGTTAAGATATTGCATCGTCCGCTTGCAACGGTTTTTCGTCGGACGGACTCAAGATTTGTGGCGTGTGCTGTTTTTTGCTGTGGTTGTTGTGTATTTTTTTTGTATTTGGTGTTGTTTGTGTTGTTTTTTGCATGTGTGTTTTTTTGTGTTGGTTTTGGGTAATTCATCTAATCATTTACTAATTCTCGGTTATGTTTGGTGTGACAACCATAGTATTTTTTTTTATTTAAAGTTCAAGTAGGAACCTAACACCAATGTTACAACTCTTTCCTATTGATCACAAACACATGATAATAATAAATTGCCTTAAATCATATACAATGACTGAATAACTATGTACCTAATTTCATTTGAACGAGTTTATATCTAAAGTGAAATAATTACGTATGCCAAGGGAAAATCACCTTTAAACAGCTCTAGATCAAAATCTCAAATTCTTCCATATGGGGAAGGTAACTATGCTCAAAACACACCGTAAAAAATAATTATTCAACACTGCCATACACCTCTGACTCCTAGGTAAACCCAATTCCTCTCAAATGCGGAATAGTTTGTACTTAATCTCAAAATTTTTAAATAACGACGTTTTAGCTTCAAATGAGCATAATTCATAAACGGCTGAACGGATTATGATAAAAAAATATCTAAAAACACTCGCTAAAAACTTGCTTTCAAATAAAAAAACCCGCATCCAAATCGGGTCTTCCGTTTATGAGCTACGCCTACGGTGCCACAGACAGACACACACACATATCAGTAAACCTTATAACACGCCTCTTTTTTGGTCGGGGGCTGAAAAAGAAATTATTCATCAAAACTGATAAGCAATACTCGCCTCTAACCACCTCTACATAAGTGCCAATTCCTCCGGCAGGTCCCCGCACCAGGCGACCCAAGAAGCCTCCCGGGGAGGCACCGCAGACCGACGAGAAGAGACCCCGGACCGCCTTCTCGGGACCCCAGCTGGCCAGGTTAAAGGTAAGCTTCACTATCATTCAAGGTCTTTCATAATAAAGGCCTTTCTTTTTCTCCTTCTTCATGGCGTGCCTCTCCACTCCACTAATGGATGTTGGCCGTCAGCTCTTCATAATGCTTTTCTGTTCTTTGCCAAGCGAAATAGATTTTCAACGCTGGCTATTTCCGTCCATTCCTTGATGTTTCTGAGCCACGACTTTCTTCTTCTACCAGCACGCCTCTTCCCCTCAATCTTGCCCATCATGATCACTTGAAGAAGTCGATACCTGTCGTGGCGAAGCACATGTCCTAGGTAGCTTATCTTCTTCTTTGCATCTACGTAATGTGGCTCTAGCTAGTAAACGCATGAGTCTTCTCAGGATAGCATATTCTAGATCGGAAGAATAAGTTCCTCAACCTCGGTGACGTTCTAAAGCTTATGACCTCGGTCTTGTCACGTCCTGAGTAGGAATAAGGATGGGCTTGACACAATAACAATCGTTAAGCCATGTCAGAGGCCCTTTGGGTGGCCTAAAAACTCTGACACCAGGGGTGGCGACTACTTCATTCGATTACCTACCTACCACCACCACTTGGTAACTAACGAACCCATCTCCCCCACAGCACGAGTTTGCCGAGAACCGCTACCTGACGGAGCGGCGGCGGCAGGCGCTGGCGGCCGAGCTGGGGCTGGCAGAGGCGCAGATCAAGATCTGGTTCCAGAACAAGCGCGCCAAGATCAAGAAGGCTTCCGGCCAGAGGAACCCCCTGGCGCTGCAGTTGATGGCACAGGGTTTATACAATCATAGCACGGTGCCTCTCACCAGGGAGGAGGAAGAGTTAGAGATGAAAGCGAGGGAAAGAGAGCAGCAAAATAGGTCCTAGGCTTGAGAAGGTTTTAAGTCCAACCGCCAGAAATTGTAGACTACTTCTTAAGAACTGTTCTTGATATTGTTATTTACAGGTTATTTATGATTGTTTGAGCCGTAACGACGTCTGTTGAGTTTGAAGATAACCACTCTACAAGACTGTGAGATATTGGATTACGATCCAGATACTGTCAACTACACAACTTTTTTGATCCTCATAACTTTTTTGATATCGCTATTCAGGATTGCTTGTATTACATACATACAACTGTAGCGCCATTTCAATAGATTCAATAATAGATTTAAGGCACTTAGGTGGCATCAATGCTCACCATTCGATTCAGGCCTCGTGAATCTCAGGACAACTTTCGGCCACTATTTTTAAAGAGAAAGTTATCAAAACAAAATAATAAAAAACAACCAAATTTGAGGCAATTTCATCATTTCGAGATTGGCGATCAAAATATGTTTAGTTTTCAAGAAAAATCTACAATCTCGATTAATCGCCGATTCAGAAACTGTGAAATTGACACCACCAAAACGACAGGTAGAGTGTGTGTGCAGCTTTGAAGCAAAATAAAACAGATTGCTAATCGATTGCAGAACTGTAATTTTTTTAAATTTCAAGCTAGTGAGACTGACCTTTATTTTCACCAAATCTGTAACTTTTAGGGACCTCATGTTTTTTTAAATGACATTTTCGTGAGGTTTTACTGAGTCTCTTAGGGTTATGGGAGTCATGGTGAAAATGAACGTTATATAAGTATGACATCCAACCATCCATGACATTATGTAAAATGAGGTTATTTCTGAATCTCATTGGCTCTCGTTGTTGATATTTTCCGTGTGTAAATAACTTTAGGAATACAATAACTAAAGTGGCAATTTCACCGCTTTGAGATCGGCGATTAAACGAGATTCCGAATCTCAAACGTCAAACGTATGCGTTTGACAGGTTGAATCGGAGTTAAGTCGCCAATCCCGCAACAGAAAAATTGCCACTAAATAACTGAATAACTTTTGCAATGAAAAACTACTACTTACTAAAAAATAGGCTATGAAAAGTGTTCTGTTAGCACAATTTGTACAGCGATGTATTATGCTAGACGATGCTAGTATAATACATCGCTGTACAAATTGTGACGATGCTAGACGATGTATTTTGTTGTCATATTATATAAATTTATCACACAAGAAGGTGAAAATTTTCAAAACTACTCTTACAATAAAATAAAAAAACTATAGTGACATCGTGTGAAAAAGTTAAATATTCGTTTTGCACGAATTTATTACACAGAGTTGAGTTACAGACACTGTAATAAATAAGTAATACCTATTGCATTTTTGTAAAGTTTTCTGTGTTGCTAAGTGTAAATAAGATTTTGGTTACTATAAAAATACTTAATTGCAAATTAAAACTGTCATACATAAATATTGTAAAGTCCTAGAAGTAATGTAAATAAAAATCTAAGAAATAAAACTAGATTTTAATAAAACTTATTTTAATTAATTAAAGTTAAATATTTAATTTATTTATTGTGCAATGTAGCAGTATTAGTCGGTAGGTAAGCGGGGCTATGTTCACCAAGGTATTAAACCACGGATTAGTTAATTACAGTTTAAATTTCAGATAAGACCTTTTACAATTTGGTGAAAACGGGCCTCGATAAAGTTGGAAATAAAGTAGTGTTTTAAAGAAAACTATTAAATGAAATAATGAAAGCATAGGGTTGTCTTATTTCCTAAACCACAATAAGGTATGTAAATGTCGTCATTATAAAGACTTTTATCCTTATAAAAATCTTTATAAAGTTCCCTAGCACGGGTTAGTGCTTTATAAAATACAAAAAGTCATCTTTATCGTAAGATATCGTTCTACCAATCAATAGTACAGTCGGCCACACGCTAGGATACCCCTTTTGTTCGATTGGCGCCCTAATACCGCGCTCAGTTAAAGCTACCATGGGGTATATCCTAGTCTGTGGCCGAGTAAGTATACTCTTCTTTTTCTATTTCTCCCGCCTGTACAACGTTTATCTTTGGTTCGAAACGGGTCGAATCGCGGTTAGTTTAGTAGGTAAACGAACCGTTTAACGTTTTACCGAACAATTCAAGTCAAGACTAAAAAACCTCACCCTTTTTAATCAACCAACCAAAAAGAACGTCCAAAATTAAACTGCCTTCGCCGGGAATCGAACTTGCGTCCCCGATTCGCTGCGCTTCGAAACTATTCCAATAAAATTGTCCGTCTGTCTGTCACTTCATTTCGCCACCCTCTGGGGTAACGGGGTTGATTAGAGATAGGTACTAAGGTTGGCATTAATAGTCGTCGACTTAAGATCGAACTCAAGGGTGCCCGTTTCATATAAAATACAATTCATAGTTTATTATGGCAATTCGATGTTCATTGAGGGTCGGTAATAAGTAAACAAACCTTTTTTGTAACCTTCCTCATGTCAAATCGGCTACGCAATATACATCGAATTTTCATAATAAACTCAGAAATAAGTCAAATGCTAATGTCAAGCCTTGGCTTTTGAACTTTAGGTCTACTGTAGGGTAGATAAGATGAAATGGTGAAATGTAACAAGGTGAAATGTGATTCGAAAACTCGTAGTAAACCCGCCTAGCAATAAGACAAAAAAAAACCAGGCCCACGGAAAAAAAAAACCACCCATTAATTTTGAGCGAATTTTTCGACTCAATGTCAAAGCTCTACTTAAAAATGACAAAAATTAAAACAGCCAAAACTACAAAAAAAAAAACTGAAATTGGACAAACCTTTTAAACTTAGCTCAAAAACCTACAGGCTGTAAAAAATCGCTACAATTTCACTTGCACCCCTCTGAAGAGTCATCGATCGTCGAAGCAATAAAATAAAATGAAGATTCGTACAAAAAAGCAGTTAATTCGATACGTCGTCGCGCCGTCAGACGCTAGGGTTGCTCGCATTCTTTGCGCGCCTTCGAATAAGGGTGAGATCACACGGGGCTCCGTTCAAAAACGGGGCTAATTCTCGGGAATCTCGCATTCGACATGTCGAAGGAAAAATCTCATGTCATTTCGATCTCGACTGCGCCCGACCACTCGAGTCATGTTGAGCGAAAAAGGCAAAGATCTCCGTGCCTTGTCGAGGATGACTTCGTGAGAATAGGAGATGTGACATTTGCCGCAGAATGAGATTTTTCCTTCGAGATGTGTCGAATGCGAGATTCCCGAGAATTTTCTCCCAGAAGCTGAGCCGCGAGTTTCCTCACAGTTTTTTCCTTGACGGCTAGTGAGTGGCAAAAAAGTTACGCCTGATTTCTGCAAGAATGATCAAAGAGTCAATTTAGTCAGAGAAATTATTAGGTAGGTACTTACCTAATTTTGGTGTCACTTTTTTTTGTGGCATTTCAAAGAAAAATTATGTACTTCATGCTGTACAGTTACAACTTACAAGTGATCCTGATGAATTATTTTATAAGTGCCAAGGCGATATATTGACAGCGTATTTTTTTTCTGTGGCGCGCGCGTCGTATTTCACTTGATTTCACATATTTAAAAATTGTAAGATTACTGACACAATTCCTCATGTCATGTTATTGTAGTTTTCGACCCTTCAAACTAGGAAATGCTAGAGACTACGGGTCGCCAGAAGCGGCTAAATTTTGGTAAGTATGTGAATTACCAAAAACCATTTATCTAATAAAGACCCTATTACCATCTAAAAAAACAATTAGGCCGACTGCTAAAAATAAATAAAGCACTCAAAATGTTGGCAGACTAAAACCAACCTTGTTTGCAATGGTTGAACTATTACATAAAATACATTAGTTCTTGTCTTGTCTCGCTTGCCGAATCACTAAAATACATAGATAGAGGCATTTTTGCAATGCAAACATCTCTTGGTTCAAAATCCATCAATCAGTTCCATTCGTTTTAAGTAAGCAGCAAATATGTAAGCCTAGTACTGTTGGCATGTAAGCCCAGCACCGAAGAAACTCGGGGATGCCCCGCATTCTGGCAGCACCGCTAGGACGAGGGCAATTCCGAAGGGTGGGCCAGTTGCAACGGTTTTTTAAACAATTCAAAGTGTTGTTTAACATTTGAAAATAGAAAGTCGAAAGGTAAATTAGAAATGTACCTTTTGACTTCAGAAGACGAAATCAGAAATTTCAGTAAACGAAAAGTGTGGATGAGCTTATTATCATAAAAACAAAGGGCACTTTTCGCTAAAAATCCACTACGGTTGTCAACTATCAAACCGAGTTTTATTTCTGGCAAATTAAAAGCAACAATCACTTTATAGTAGTACCTACCTACTGTAATCTTTATAATTTTATTTCTATTTTTTTCTATTGTAGGTACCTACAATAGAAAATAACATAAAGAGTTACTTATTTACTAACTAACTTGCTCTTTTTCAATGTTGATGATGGGTGGAATCAAAAGAGGATTTTATTATTTTAACTAAGAGAAATACTTTATGCGGAACTTACTGCCAACCTTCGCTCAGTCGGAGAGGCACCAAAAGATAAAGAAAAACATAGCTATCTATAGGTAGTTTAAATGTTTAACAATCACTACACATTTAATTAGCAAACGGACTCCCTGACAATAACCGCGCCTCGCCTATAAAACAAAACGCAACAGAAATAAAAGTCTCAAAGACAAACATCTATTTAGACCTATTAACAACGTATAAAACTAGCCCAACTGTAAAAATACAGAGCGACCATAAAACATTGGCTGACGGCGATTTAAGGAACTAAAATTCTTCCGTAGAAATAGCTGCCATTTGTATGGGAGAGTCGCCCTCCTCAAAAGTTACGCGTGTAGTTTTTCCCACACACATGATATTGTGGTTTTCGACGCTTTAAGCTAAATGCTAGAGACTTCGGGTCGCCAGAAGCGGCCAAAGTTGGTTAGTATGATAAAAAAAGTTGTATACCAAAAACAATTTGGCCGACTGCTCAAAATAAATAGTTACAAAAGCACTCAAAATGATGAGTCTGGCAGACTAAGGCCCAGATTCTGAATTGAGAATTTTGCTAAGCAAATACTTAACTACCGTTCTGTCACGCTCTTTTGTGAGAAATCTGCAGAGACAGGACGATACTTACCCATTTGCTTAGCGAAGTTCTCAGTTCAGAAACTGGCAGTTAGTAGCTATTTTAAAGAAAAAACCTTGTTTGTGATCACTTGATCAGTAAAAGCACATTATGTCTTCATTGGAAGACTTTAAAAACAACTTGTCAAGACTTTCCCTAGTCATAAATGTGTGTATGCTATTAAATGTCGCCCCATTCCTTCGAATCATAAAGAAACTTACTTACTACATATACGCACGCGTCAACAATTACCCTCTTCGTACGCGTAGTCGGGAAAGGTAAAAAAAACACTAACCTCACAGGTGGTGACGATACAAAAAAGAGCTTAATCGGGGGTCAACGACCTCCGTCGAATAAAAAAAAACAACATGGCGGACCACCCACATCGAAGAAGCCGTAGACTTAACCACGCACGCAGACCTCTGGTTTTTACCCTTTAGTTTACAAATGAGAGGTCTTCAAAACTGGCCGGAGAATCTTGCGAGATGACAAATGCCACCAGGCCTCCACTTTGCTAAAACTTGCATACTAAAGAAGGGTCAAGATTTCTGGTTTTAGTCTCAAAGCGACCAGTGCTTTAGAGCTGCGCTTTCGTAAAGCTTGCCTATTGTTTACAGGTCAGGTAGAGTGGTTTTAGGTCTTCGCAGAGTCTAGGCCACACGCACGTTGAGATTCCCAGCTCAAATAGTTTTCACACCGTCTAATAGCCACTCAGAGAGGCAATGGCCGAGGGGGTAAGAGGTTGTACTTTCAATCGAGGGGTTTTGGGTTCGATTGCGCCTTGTATCGCGAGTTTTCCTGCTGGCTTAGCTTACGGTAGACTTTTGTCTGTCTGTACTGTTCTATGAAGATTAAAAGATAAAATACAAACATACAAAATATTTAAAAAAGGATTTTACTGGTAAAAAGGTACAGTCTGGCCGACTGCTTTTTGTTCGGTTGGCGCTAGGTTGGCGCCCTTAGGCCGCGCGCAGTAAGAGCTACCATGGGGTATCTGGGACTGTGGCCGACCGTACACTGTCATTAAGCTATTACACTGATTCCGAGTGATTTGCTGCTGTCCGTTGAAGAGTTCCATTCTCCATCTCCGAAGATCTTCGTCAAATCTTCAATATTTTTTATGCGACCACACGAGAAGTAGGTATAGGTAAAAACGAAGCATCAAAATCTCTACAAAAAAATTTACTATGGGGGCGACCTTGAGAACTCCAATCATACCTCTATATTTGACATTTAATTGGGACTGTAATAATAGGGATTTTTCCAAGTGTCAAATTTGACAGCGATTCGCGAATTCGAAAGGCAAAGTTTTTTGTTCGAAAGTCCGTTATTGGCTTAATCTTATCTTTAGACAATATTAAGAAACTAATTTAAATATCTTTTATTTTGGTCCAGTAGTTTTGTTTTTATGCGCTAAAATGTTTTGTTCCTATGACCGCATTGACCGCCAACAGTATGCAGACCGCCGCGTGACGTCATAAAACCGTATCTTTGAAACGTTGTAAAATCCAAACTACTGAACCAAAATAAAAAATATTGAAATTAGTTTCTCAATATTGTGTAAAGATAAGATTAAGCCAATAACGGACTTTCGAACAAAAAACTTTGCCTTCCGAATTATCGCGCAACTAAATCTGTGGTTTGTATGGAAACCACAGATTAATAGACTGATTTTGACAGTTATTCGGGCTATTTTTGATGCCTGGAAAAAACCCCATTGTAGGATTTTAGTAACAACAGTGACTGAGATTGGAACGGCTGTTTTATGGTTCCGAACAAGAAGGGCGCTAAACGGGACCTTATTACTAAGCCTACGCTTCTATCTATGCCTCTGTCTGTCCATATAATCCGTCCGTCTTCCAATTCCTGGTACCTACGGAATCCTCGGTGCGTAAGTCCGACTCACACTTGATTGGGTCCTTTTTATTGTTATTTTAGCGCGTTTTGGCCCTAATCGTAGACATAGGGCTCTTAGAACAGACAACTTTTCCATTCTGGCCGATTTTGCGCCATCGTCTCAAGCTCGCATCTTTAAAATAAAAGTTTCTAAAGTTTGACAGCACCATTTTGAAGCACGTTGCATTTGAAGTAACAGTATTAGCATTTTACGAATATAAGCGCCACGTGTTTCCTCATTCGTTTTCCTGGCGCCTAAGTTAATAAAAAGGTCAGCACAAAATATTTAATAACGGTTCATTCGTAACAAAAAAAAAACAAAAACAAACAAATCGGGAAACGATCGAACTGGATCAATACCGGGAGGAATTTTGAAAATAGAACGCGTTAGGCGCCGGCCAATCAGCTTCTAGGGTTGTCGCATTCTTACCTACTTTTTAAACCCCCGACCCAAAAACAGTGGTGTTAGAAGTTTTACCACTGTGTGTGACGGTGTGTCTGTCTGTGGCACCGTAGCTCTTAAACGAGTGAACCGAGTTGGATGCGGTTTTTTTTAATTTGAAAGCAGGTTTTCTAGCGAGTGTTCTTTGGTATGTTTTATCAAATTCGGTTCAGCCGTTTATAAGATATGCTAATTTTAACCTAAAATATTAAATTTCTTAAATTAAAATCATAATTGGTAAATGGCGTGAAGAAATTGCTTGCTCTACGCTTTTATTGCCAACACAATCTTTAAAAACCTGTTAATGTTATAGAAAGCACCATGAAATAAAAATCCCATAGTGAAATGAAAACTAAGTCAATTTTGACGACAGCCAGCTACACGCTAAGCTACCCCTTTTTGTTCGATTACCGCACTTATACCATGCGTTATAAGAGCTACTATTTTTCGCCAAAGTTTCGTGACAGCCCTAGCGCGGCAGCCAATCAGCGTCGTGCGTACGCGCCGATCTATCACTGCCGCGCGCGCGGCTCCGACGAATATAAATAAAACACCGCGAGACGCGACGTCGGGATGGACAGAAGGCTTGATCGTGTAGTTTGACGGCATCAACTGTCAAAAGATGATCGCTGGTGTCAGAACACTTGCTAAAATAAGGGATTTTCTGACAGCTCATAAGTTGTAGTTCCAAATTTGTAACTAGATGTCGCTGACGAGACATGTTCTTTTTTTATGCCAGTTCGCGCTCGTTGGCCTTCGTACATACGTCCAAACATATTTATGTATTAGTTGTGGAGCAAAATAAAGTGTTTCCGGATTTACCATTCACTTATACAAGAACATTAACAAAGTCGTGCACTTTTTAATGTACTGTAAAATGGAATGACGGCTACGACGATGAAAGATGAAGTCACAGAGCAATGAAGTGAAGAAGTATTTTCGCCGTAGTAAGCACTAATTTACTTTGTGATAGAAAACATGTCGTATCAACGCCATCTGTCACAGCTTTTAGAACTATTTTTTTATTTTTTTTAGCTGTCAGAAAATCCCTTATTGTCTAAGAATACTTGCTAAAAAACCTGATTTAAAATTTTTAAAACCGCATCTAAAATGAGATTTTTCCTTCGAGATGCGAGATTGTCGAATGCGAGATTCCCGAGAATAAGCCCCCTGGATGAGAAAGGCAGCAAATAGCCAACATCGACATTTTTGGGAGAGGCCTATGTCCATAAAATTAAAAGCTGATGATGATGATCCTTCATAATACAAGGTGTTGTTTGCTAAAGTGACACCCACGTGATTATTTAAACGATACTGAAGACAAGAAAATAAAAAACTGTGAAAAATACCCAAAACTTCTTAAATTGTGGCCTCCCTTAGGTACTTACTAACGCTTGCGGCCGCACTCACATTATCGGGCGCCACATCGCGCACGCGCTTTGAGAAGGCCAGCCAGCCCCTCTACCCTTGACGCATTTTTCCAATACGGCCGCAATATGGCGCAATTTATAAAATTTGATGTTTTACAAATTAAGACGCATTTTGTGTTTTTATTGAATAAAACGGCCTTACCTTTAAATAAACATTATGAAGTATTTAAAATCCAAGCATTACTATGCGAATTCAAAGAGAAATTATTTTTAAAACATTTTCAATTTGATCGCAATAGCGTCAAGGGTAACTCCCCTGGGGTGTCCGCACGTCGCGGTTATTATTACAAACGGAAACAAACGGAACGAGATAATTTGAAAAAAAAATAAACAAAACTTACTTTCAGTTTCAAGTGTTACTAAATGGTCCCTGAGTCGGGTGTCATTAACCAAAACAACACTCTGTATAGTTCCAATGGCTTTACGTTCTTCTGTTCTTCACTTATGTTCTGTGACACGAGACTGGGTGGTCGCGACTTAATATATCAATTTACTATCGATGCGATAATCTTTGTGTTTTTTATTTTCTATATTTTTGTAGTTAGGTCACTTTAGCACAGGATGTGAGTGGATGTTTAATTAATTAGGCTGGATTTTTGCCGTGTTTTTTTGCTTCTTTGCTAATTAACAGTTACGAGTATCTTTATGAGGGCAAGATTCAAAACTTTATTTTTCGTAAGTTCTTATATGTAAAGTTAAAAATAATGTGTGAAAAATGCTTTTTATTATGTAAAATTCTTAAAATATTGTGAAATAAAATGCGAGGGATTCTCAGGCGCGATAAAATTGCATCCGTGCGGAACACACTTTTCATTTCACTTTAGCGAGTACATAAGTTAGTCGGAAGAAAATCTACTTATTCAATAAGTAGAGCCTTATTGTATAAAATAAATAATGATTATTTTATACAATAAACTTTTTTGACAGAATTGACATAGTAGGACATGACAACCTGTAAAAAAAGTTAGGATTTTTGTAACACCTTGTATTTTGTAACGGTTAGGATCTAGAGTTAGGATCTTTTGTAACACCTTGTATCAACAAGACCCAAAACTACAATCATATCTTCGATCGTATCAATGCCACAGGTCAAGATCAATTAGGCTGATAGCGCAGCTATTTTGACAGCTACGTGACAGGTCTGTCTACGTTTGACAGGTTGACAGGTGTCGTGACAGGCCACGCCCATTCACGCTTGTAGCAATTAGGGAGTGAATGGTAATATTTCTTGAGAGTTTTTTTATTTGCGTTGGATTGACTGCATCGAAGAAGATCTCAGAAAGATGGTCAAATACACCAACTGGCGAAAAGAGGCAAGGGCCAGAGACAAATGGAGATCTACTGGTGAGAAGGCCAAGACCCACAAAGGGTTGTAGCGCCAAAGGAAGTAAAAAGTAAGTAAGTATTTATTCGCTTTTATCAGTATACAAATAATGTAGAGACAGATTTTTTTTTACATTTTGACTTAGGCTGCAAAGTTGAATAGGTGGCGCATGCAGCGTTGTTGCATCTATTGGTCAAATATTGAACAACTTCGGTAACTTTTAGAGATACAGATTTAAAAAAATAATTAAAAAAAATATTATCATCTTCTAAAATCTTTAAAATCGAAAAATGGTTCGTCAAATGAGAATCCCTAGGCTTAACTACTTTTACTATTTTCCATAGTCATAACCTAAGGCCTAGATTCCAGATCCTGCTGGTTCTAGGAATCTCGGCCTTAAGACCTAAAATAGTTAAGTCAAGGGATTTGACGGCTCGTTTTTAGCAAAAAATCCAGATTTTTTTTTTCATAGGCTTACTTCGACCACTTCTTAAAATATATTTTTTTCTATACTAAGTTGACATTATGTGATTACACCTCTCAAGAACCTTTAGATACCAAAAATATATTCAGTAGTTGGTTAACCAAACGAAGAGCTAAAAGATCGTAGCTTAGCTTAGGTTGTATGACACTTTTGTCGAGATGTGAACTTTGAATCTCTATAACTTCAGCAGGGGTAAAAAAGGAGGAATCACATTACTGTGCCTTTCATTTTCACATTAGAATAATAATTATGATAAAACATTTAAGAGACACATTATTTTATTTTATTTTGTAAATAAAAATACTGTAAATTAGTAAAAAATCTTAGCATTAATTTATATATTTTATCGTTTCAGCTTGTTGTAAGTAATAAAACAAATTATGAGAAAATGTGTAATGACTAATGTCAGTCCGATGTACATTTCGTAGCGGCTACGGCGTAGCCGGTTGGTGTTATTAATAATGCTAAATCAAATTGTCATTGTAAATTGTCTGTGTATTGTAATTTTATGTAACGGGCCCCTGGTACTTATTGACTGACATATTTCTATACCTATTTTTTTCGTGAGATTTATGCACTTTATTTTAGTAAACAAAATAGACCGTATTTTTACCAACGTGTTTACCTCTAAATGGTTTACACCTCAGGGTCACGCCACAAAAATGTATCACTTCCAACTCCAGCAAAGCTGCCTCCGCGCCCAAAGACCTATAGCTAAGTATAACATTATAAGGTAGTAGGTATACACACATACTATCATTGGCGGTGATCAAAAAACTATTGGCGCAAGCGAGCGCTGCTACGGGAAGCTGTGTGCACTGCGACCGCAGAATCTTGAACATTGTACATTGTGAAAATGTACACAAGACTACAACAGCACCCTCCACTCAAATTACATGACTTCATAATACAGGGTGTTAAAAGACTGCCAACAAAGCGGGAAACCACGTATTGTACTCATCCTAAGACCGCCGACAAAGCGGACATAATTGTCCTCATCATAACAAACATTTTTGCTTAAGGAACTATGCCTGACAATCTTTGGTTTTCCGAGATAATGAGGTGCAAAGTCTAAATAAGTTTTTTTTCATCTCCCACGCTCGGAAAGTTTGCTGTTACTAGTAACTTACGATCGTGTAAAGGCCGGATTTAAACTATCCGAACTTTTGTGCGCTTCGAAATTTGAACGCGACGCCGGGACAGTCTTTCCCGCGCCCTATGGTTTTGAAAAAGAAAAAAAACACTGGCCGTTTAAGTAGATGCCAGATCCCGATGGAAAATAAAACCTCATTCATAGTTCGTTTAAACGCGTATTTCAGCGAAAGCGATTGTTCGTGCCCATTCTCTATACAAAACTGTGAATGTAAATGGTGCATAAGCATCTTTTAAAAAGGTAAAGTCACGGAATAGAACATTCAGAAACGCGGTTTCTTCTTATAGTCTTTTCAATATTTTGTACACATATTTATTTTTAAATACCAGTAAATAAAAAAAATGCTGCGCTTCTGTTTTATCAAATAGATAATTATGTTTTGGTTTGTTAAATAATTTTTTTCAAACGATATTACTAATTTCATTTTTTATCTGCTACAAATTTTTAATTTATATGGTATAAGTTCAGAATGCACCCGGAAAAAAAAACATTCTTTTATTTACATTATTTTGGTGTCTGGATAAATAAACTTCAGGAAATTATTAATAAAACGAATGGTTTTAATACCAACGAAGCTCAAAACTTTAGTGCGGCAGCCGTAACTACAGTAAAATATGCTTTTAAAAAGGAACTTATTTGACTCACCTGTTTTGCCTGTAAGTAGTTGTCTATAGAGTTTGTCCCGCTTGGCTAACAAAGTCATTTCCTCGCTTCTGTGAGATGAAAAGTTTTGTGTTTCGCACGAATGCAATATTATTTGCGTCTCGTGCTTCTGAATACCTCGCTACGCTCAGGTTTCTTATTTTGAACCACTCGCTACGCTCGTGGCTCAATTTTAGAAACCTTCGCTAGCTCGGTTTTCAATACAAGCACTCGCCGCAAACAATAATTTTGCATTCTTGCATAACCAATAACTATTTTTTGTCGAAACGTGTTTAGTGTTGAGAAGTCAACATTCCTTTTTGAGAAGAGAATATGATTTTTTAAAAATAATTCTTGCAAAAAACGACGTCAAAATAGCGACCGCACCGCAATGTATTAAAAAAAACGGCACTCAAAGCGTATGTAGCATAAATTTAATATCAAAGCTTGCGCAATATAACATCTATGTGTCACATTTTTTTTTACAAAATTAGGTATAACATAAAAACCCTAAATAATTTCCCAGCAATAATTTATGGAAAAAGTACTTTGTTTTGGTGTCTAATATGCGTACCTTTCGGGTCTGTCGGCGGTCTTTTAATATCCTGTGTACTAGTTATTGAGATAATGTGTGGAATGACGCGCTAGTACAACAGATAAATACACACTGTCAAAACTTCAGTAACTATACAGTGCGTTCCACGAAGGAGTTCCCTTGACAAAAAACGCTTATTATAATGTAATAGGGACTATTTTTTTTCAAGCCAAGGGATTTTTTTCGTGAAACGCACTCTAGGGATAGGCGCCTTGAAGTCATTGTTCGGATGCTGCAGTTTCCTAGGATTCATTTTAGATGGAGTAGGCATGCCCAGCGCCACATAGACACCTCCCACCCGCTCTATATTTAGGAGCTAAATTAAAATAATACTTAGCTCTTCTAGGTTGGCGAATGAGCCTTGGTGGTTGATTAAGCCTTGAGAACCTAGGCTAGCCTTAGACTTACGGCTAAGAGCCCAGGTTTTTCCGTAAAAAATGGAATTTGGCAGCCTCTTTTCCGGACATTTTCTCACGGGCAACTTACGGATTGGCAAACCGTAACTTTCGACTACTTACTTCAATGGCCTTCCAGTTATCTCCCACCAATTCAATTTCACCGGATTCCCAAACTTTACACCTCTCAATAACAAATAGTTAAAATAATACATAAAAAACACGAAATTACCGTGTCTTAAAAGCCATACCAAATTGCCAAAAGGCTATTACGAAACAATCTTGGTGGACTGCCTGTTGAGACTAAAAATACCGTACTGAAGGTCACCAGTATAAAGTTTAGGGTCATAAAAGGCTAATACATCAATTTACTTAATTCGCCAAACGAACCAAACGTTTGGTCTCTAGTCTTTTAAACTTTAAGTTCAAAACCCGAGTTCTCCGCTAAAAGTCGTAAACGCAAATACGTTAAATTACGTATTCGTCTCAAATCATAAAACGCATTTACACACACGCGAAAAGCTGGGTATTGAAGTCTAGATTTTTGCGCGCTTAATTGATTATTTGGGTCGTGTTCACCGATAAGTTAACTGGGTTTAAATAAACCCTAGTTTCCATGGTTCCCCATCAGGATTATACAAATAGGCTTGCCCAGCACCTATACCATCCTCACAGCTTAGTCGGCCTAGTCCACGGGAACGCCAAGTCAATGCAAGCGGAGCCAACTAAGTTAAGCTGGGCCTGAGTCAGTAACAAAAAGGTGCCAAAATGGGCTCTTAGTTGAATTCTAGAAAATTAGTTCGCTGGTTGTAGGAGAAAAATGAGGAAACCCCGGTTTTGTCCTTCTACTGGGACGCCATCGTTACAGATTCGTCAACGGGCGTTTTTATTTTTTTGCATAAGTAACCTACACTCTCCTAATCTCCGATCTCCGATCAACATCCGAGGTGTAACCGGCCATTTATTAATTGCTCCTTTAAGCCCAAATTAAACGATCAAGACCATGCAGTCGCGTACACGAGGCATCGCGAGCACCAACGACTTGGGTGGTCTAAAGTACCAAAACGCTTTAGTCCAACTCTCTATTTAGTTTCGTACAGCGCTTGAAAGCCGGAAACTAGTCTCCAAGCATTAATTAGAAACGAAATTGTTTTTTTACATTTTTAATAGATAGATAATTATTTCATTGAATAAACAAAATTATATTACAAAAAATCTCATCGCATTATCTTATCGCTAAAACCTATCTCTTCCAGATGACCTTTGGATGGACAGGACTGTGAAATTGTCTATTATGTGGAATATATGAAATTATTTAAAAAATCGCTCACAAATTCGTCTCTACTTACTGCTTTCTTTCTTCTTGGAGGAAAATGTCCTAGGGAAACCTGGATTTTCGAATGGAAGGCTAGCTTTTAGAGTTTTTCGTGCCAAAAGTTATTAAAAATCGTCGTGACAAGACCTGAACTTCCAAGATAGAATCATAGCTAAGTGAGATTTATACAAGGTCATTTTAATTTGAGATCAAAATTAAATATTAAAAATCTAGATAAATGTAGCAAGGAACAAGGGTTGCTCCATTTTCTTGTATTTGAAAGTAGAGTTACTCGTAGTTAAGCACAAAATGACCGGAAATTTACTTTTCAAACTCGCTTTTACATGCCGTAAACCAGAATTAATACAGAATGTAGACTCGCCCTGTATACAGGGTGTTTCATAAAGGTGCTGTGTCACCGAAAGTGGTCACTTAACTCATCAATACAAATTTCACTATTGGACGTGATTTCGTTGATCCCAAGGGTTTTTTTTTCTATCGCTCCATTTTTCTTCCCATTCGACTCGCAAACAAAAGCAGCGCTGCCAGCGCTAGAAACCCAACCAAAAGGGTTACCAATAAGCGGTTCCACATCTCGCTCTATCTCGGTTGCTGTTTTCTATAGCCCTCTCGCTCGCACGGTCGTGGGTCAAAGAGTATGATGGATAGAAAGTATTTTTGATCCGAAAGAGTTGAGACTTTTCCGCTAAATATTTTGACCCCCCAACCCCAAAATAGGGGGGGGGTCGTGTTATAAGTTTGACCGCTGGGTGTGTGTAAGGCTGTGTGTGGCACCGTAGTAGGTAGCTCTGAAACGGGTGAACTGATTTGGATGCGGTTTTTTAAACTACCGGGTGAACTTGTACAGTCGGCCACAGTCTCAGATACCCCTTTTTGTTCGATTGGCGCCCTTATGCCGCGCGCGGTAAGAGCTGCCATGGGGTATCTGAGATTGTGGCCGACCGTACTATACAGGGTGTTAAAAGACCGCCAACAGACCCGAAAGGTACGCATACTAGACACCAAAACAAAGTACTTTTTCGATAAATTGTTGCTGGGAAATGATTTTGGTTTTTTAGGTTATAATTTTGGAAAATATTTTATCACGCAATGGAAGTGTAATGCAGAGAAGTCATACTGCACAAGCGTTGACATAAAGTTGTGTTACTTACCCTCAAAGTGCCGATGTTTAGAATACATTGCGGGTTGCGATTTTAACGTCGTTTTATGCAAGAAATATTCAAAATTTTGATATGGCTTCTTGAGAAGAAATGTTAAGTACTTGATACTGAGCAAATTTCTGCAATAAAAAAAGTTTGAAAAGTCTGACTTTGAACCTCATTATCTCGGAAACCGTTGATTTCCCAGGTATAGTTCCTTGGGCAAAAATGTTCAGCATGATGAGGACAATGCGTGGTTTCCCGCTTTGTTGGCGGTCTTTTAACACCCTGTATGTGGCGAAATAAATGTAGCGAAAAAAATATCAGCTGTTTCATAAATTTGGCGCAGTACTGAGTCGACCTTTTGTATTGAACAGCTGATATATTTTTCGCACCTTCACTCACACTAGATGGGTGAAGAGAACACTCGGTGCTGCAGTGCCTGGGACATTGTTTTTTAGATGGAGTAGGTCTGCCCAGCACCTATCCTATCCTGACAGCTTAGTCGGCCTATCCCACAGAAAAGACAAATCAATACGTGTGGAGCCAAATAAGCCGCGGGTTTCCTCACGATGTTTTCCCTTACGAGTGTTTTCAGTTAGCTAGTGGTTTTGCTACTTTAAATTCACAAAATGTACGTAACTTTGAAAATTAACAAGGTCATGGGTAGGTACGGTCGGCCACAATCTCAGATACCCCATGGCAGCTCTTACCGCGCGCGGCATAAGGGCGCCAATCGAACAAAAAGGGGTATCTGAGACTGTGGTCGACTGTACAACATGCCTGCGCCGGGAATCGAACGTGGGCCTCTCAATTCCGAGTCCAATGTTCTACCACTTCTACAACAGGAAAGCTGAATAAACATTATCTTATCTTATCATAACAATCCAAGACAAAAACAGATCAAGTCTGAAAACCGCCCGCGAAAATACTCTTTGTATTTTCACCATTACAATATTGTTGTTTTGCAATCAGCGCTCTCTTTCGCTCCAACCACAAATTGCATCGTTGTACAATTTGTTGCTGCCTCGCTCACTCCCCGGTGCACTTATGACCTTAGCAGACGACCTCCGTCCCCCTCTCTCTTGGGGAGAGAAAGGTGCTATCTCGCCCGTACCCGATACGATATTACTACTGAAAAGAAGAGAAAAATCTCGATGTATTGTATTGTTTTTGCCTTTTGAACGGGAACTCTTGTTGACCAATCGAATGAACGATTAAGGACAGTTATGTCCTATAGATAGGACCTTTCTTATGTTTGTTTTCTAATCAAAAGTTAGACAGGAAATGTTGACCGTTATATTACATTTTAACTAGTGGTTCGCCCCGAACTTTGAACTCGCGACCCCATATCTCAGCAACCCCTCGACCGATTTGGCTCATGTTCGAACTTAAAAATTATCTTTACCTTATTTACCTGCCTACCAAATTTCGTGACGATCCGACTAAATTTACTCAAGTTATCGTCGAACGAACATTCATACATACATACATACAAACGCCGGAATGTTCCAGTAGACTCGGAGAACTACGCTCGCTTCGCTCACTCGTTCAATAATCTGTGGAAACTAGTTGAATGTATGTATGAAATTTGACGCGCCAAAGATAGATTACGCTAACGACAATAATTTTATTCATCTCTAATCTCTAGTGAGGATTTTTCCAAGCATCAATAAAAACTAAAACCCGACTACTAAAAGGCTTAAAACAAGACCTGTTTATCCTTAAAATAGACTCAGAGATAATTAATCGTAGTCGGAGGCCATCGGTTTATCAAAAATGAATGTGGTGTCCTCCGACTACGATTAATTATCTCTGAGTCTATTTTAAGGATAAACAGGTCCTGTTTTAAGCCTTTTAGTAGTCGGGTTTTAGTTTTTAACTTCTATTTTTTTTTTGAGCTTTTTAGTAAGCCATTTTGGATGATCACCCAGAATAGAACCAAGAAGGGCAAAAAAAAAAACACATTTTAGAATTTTTTGTTCTATTTGTTATGTTGACGCTACATGTGTTATACATTTTTGAAAAGGTCTTTAAAGTCCTTTCATTTGATACCCATGACGATAGTATCCGATAATTTTTATTTTTAGGTCCACCACTTTAGGGCGCAGCACAGCCGCCATCTTGTTTTTTTTTTCAAAATTAAACTATCCTATGTTACCTGGGTGATTAAGACGAATCCAACGACACCTCATTTGTTGAAATCGGCCGAGTAGTTAAGGCTCTGCGAGGGAACAGATGAAAACCCAAACATACATACCCACATACATACATACATACATACATACATACATACATACATACATACATACATACATACATACATACATACATACATACATACATACGCTGCTAAAATCATAACCCTCCTTTTTGCTTCGCGTAGTCGGGTAAATAGGTACAAGGTGTTACAAAAGATTCTAACTCTTTTTACATGGTAATAGCAACCGGTAATAGGGATCATCATCAACAATACAATGACAATAAACTCAATGCAATTTTACACACGCATACATAAAAACAACGAAGTCAAGAAAAAATTTCAATGTTGAGGTTATAAAATACTTTTTCCAACTCTTTTTTTACAAAATAGTCATCCTGTTGACCAGTAGGTAAACACCCTGTAAAAAGAGTTAGGATGTTTTGTAACACGTTGTGGTTAGAATGACTGTCAAAATCAGTCCAGGGCCCTTAGCCCGTAACACAATGGTGCCAAAATGGGCTGTCAGGTGACGACTTCAATTACGATTTGCTAACGCTGTCTGTCCTTTTAATGTTTTTGTAGTACAGCAAAGAATATTTTAATTCTAATTCTAGAGGATTAGTTCTCTGGTTGTAGGAGAAAAACGAGGAGAGCCCGGTTTTGTCCTTCTGCCGGGACGCCATTGACCCGCCATTGCGTTACAGGCTAAGGGCCCTGTTCAGAATCGCTTTCAAGTTTGACACTTGGAAAAAAAACCTACTATTACTGCACAGCAGTGCTCTTCACTTCTATCTCTTCTCTTCTCTATCTCTACATAGTATAAAGCAGTGTTTTCAACCTTTTTCATGACGCGACCCCCTTACAAAAACTGAAAAACCTTTTTGCGACCCCCTAGATAAGATGAGAAAAGATAGCAGAAAATTTGTGTCGACAAAGATTTCAATAGAAAATCAATAATATGTTTGTAAACATTGACAGAACAAACCTACAACATAATTATGTAGAGTCGGTAATATAATCTGATAAACTTCTTTTTTTGTAAAAATTATCACTTCCGAAAAAATGGTCCAAACTGAAATCCGTATAATATTATCTACTTATTACATTTTTATATTGTTTTAACGATTGTTATTAATAACGTCGTTTTTATTAAAGTGAGTAATTTTAAGTTACTAATATAGAATAGATTTATTTATATTACTAACCGATGTATGGATTTTTCTGAAATAAATTGATATAGATTGATTGGTTAACATCGGGATAACGAACTAGTCTCAACCTCTTACGGATGTCTTAATCATGAGAGACTAGAACAAAAAGTTTAAGTAAGCTCTCAAAGTTGACAAAAATCTTCATTTACCGTTTTGCATCTCAAAGAAAACTAAATTGAAAGTCGGTCTACATCCCCACATAGCATCGATCGTCGTACCAAAGTAGAGCCTCGTCCAGCGCGGTCCGCGGGGACCACACACGACGCTGCGCGGGAGTGGATGGCTGTGGTGTCGCTTCGAGCAAGGAGAGCTTTGGGCGGATAAGACTTGAAGTCTAGATTAGTAGACTTGCCGTCTTATTGAACGAGCGAGCGAGTTCACAGTTCGGGACGACCCATCCAGCCACTGGAGGAGAAAAGTTAACCCGCTGCGCGCGTTTCCTCACGATGTTTTTCTTCACAATTAGCGGAGTCGGTAAAACAATGTCCAATCTAAAACAATGTCCCAGGCATTGCAGCGCCGAGTGGTCTCTTCACCCATCTAGTGTGATTGAAGGTGGCACTGGACGCTGTATAAATCATCCCATTACGTAGATGCAAAGGCCTTAGTTTTTTTATGCTATGGGTAGGTACCTCGATGTAGGACGTGGAAATGGATGGAAAGCGACCAAGAGGAAGATGCCTGTTGGACCGAGCAAGTCCGCTCCACACTCAACATCACAGGTCTGTTCGGGTCTTGCCCCATTTCTGCCTTTGCCCCCTTAGTGTGATTCTCATAGTATTTGTAGAGATTTGCCCCCTTTTTTAAAAACCCTTCTTTTTATTCGAACTTTGCCCACTAATAGCCGCAGATAGGAACAACTGGCGAAGCATCGTACGACATGGATTGCTCCGATCGAATGACCACGACCATCAGTGATGAGGACACCTATGCAAGGAGAAAGCCTTTGCATCTACGTAGCGAGATGATTTATACAGCGTCCAGTGGCACCTTCACTCACACTAGTGGGTGAAGAGACCACTCGGCGCTGCAGTGCCTCGGACATTGTGACAACACGTGGGAGACGTGGTGAAAACACGGTCGTATCCACCACACATCGTCCGCCATTGCTCCGAGCATTATTAATAACTGGTATAATAAGCAATAACAGCGATCGCGGTCTGTGGTCGAGCGTCGGGCGGTAGCGAGCACACTGCGCTTTTGCGAGCTTTCAGACGGCTTTGGACACAGTAGAGGCTACATGCATACCGCTTTAGATTAACTCAGTAGTTTCCTGCGGTAGTGGAGCAGTGCGGGGGGCTGGGCTTTCATTAACCCCCGAATCCCCCGATACAAAAAAACTGGTAAATAACAAAAAAAAACCCGACTGCATCAGTCTAAGCAGGCGGGACCATCTGATGTCATTAGTCATCTGTCATTTCTAGCACTCAAACCTCAATTGGCTCCTTAGAGACTTTTGATTTCTACACGAAAAAGGAAAAAAAAGTTTTTTTTTTCATAGAAAATGTATGGGAAAAGTTTTTGTACTGACATTTCTAGTACTCAAACATTAGTTGGCTCCTTAGAGTCTTTTGATCCCTACATGAAATAAGATCGATTATCATTAAAAAAAAATTTGGTATTTACAATTTTTTTCGCTGACCGTAATTTTTTTCTAAAATCTGTGAATACAGTTCATAATATCTCAAAAAGTTATGAAAGATATTCTAAGAACGTTTTCCTGTAACTATAACGGTTAGGGTACTTGCCCTTACTGCCCCGTCTCAAAAATCCACCCTGTATAAGCCCGAAAATAAGGGGAAGAACAAAAATCCTAAAACACTCACGCTCCTTGCTTGTTCAATAATCATCACTTTGAAGACCTTAAAACAATGCTAGGCACTCATTAATTTCGTCAACAATTTCCGAAACGAGAAACATTGAATTTATAACCATAAACTTCTAAGAATAAGGCCTAAAGACTCTTATCGTAGGGAGATCGTTAAAGAATACTTACACAATGTTAGTAAATATTAACGAACGAACTTGAAAATTGTAAACCGATCATGCCGGACAAACAACTGCGTGCCCAGTGGCGTAGCTAGGCGCCATGGGGCAAAAAATAAACTGGGGCCCCAACTTGCTGGAAGAAATCTCTTACAGAGATAAGCTTTCCTTTGTGCATGTATTTTCTTATTTGTATTGTCCTCTATTTTGTTTGTGGGTGCAATAAAGTATTATAATAAACTTACTAAAGATATTAGCTTTTTTCTGAGCCACCGCAAGGAGAATCTATTATCCCTGACCTAGGTTTTCTTTAAAAACACGCGGGCAGGGCGCCCTAAAAAATACCGATTAGGTATATCCTTTTTTTTAAGCCGCGTGTAGGACGATATTATTATTACCATCCCCGATCAAGATTTTCTTTACAAATATGAGCTGAAATGCGCCCCAAAATTCACCGATTTTGTTGTACAAAAATAAACATGGGTCCGAGTCCGAGGGGGCCCCTGAGCTTGGGGGCCCCAGGATATTGCCCCAGCTTGTCCCTATGTAGGTAAGCCACTGTGCGTGCCTTCCTGTTTTGTTAGTAGAGAAAAGTGTGAATTGGTCGTAATGTGGAAACTGTAGCATGGGTCAATAGGCCTGTGTGTCTAATGTGTTTGCTCCAAAAATGTTTGAGGAAGAAGGAGAGTGGTTTTGACCGACATGTAAGTACGGGAAAATGAGTATGTGTGTTGTAAGCGTACAATGTGAATTTTTAGTATTACTCGAAGATATAATTTAAGATTTTTTTTGTTAACCTGGATTTTTGTGTCCTGCTTGTATTGGCAAAGGCCTCCTCTCTTGTCTGTGTTAATCGATTTGTCACTAGCTCTCCACTCTACCTAGTTTCTCGACTCTGACTTCATTGTTATACGAGCTGAAGATATTAATGATTAATTTCAGCTCTGCCGCTGCTGTCTTTTCTGCTACAATGCCGGATATTATCGCCTACGGGATCGAACCTGGGACCTCGAGTCAAGAAGACAATGTTCTTCCAACCAGACCACCCCGCTCTAAAACAAGCATTAAAAGTTCATCATATCCGCCGTTCCACCAGATTAAGCTATAAATAAACTCTGAAAACCCTTTTAACATGATGTATTGGGAATTGACAGATTTACTCCAAACTTAGCTGTTCTCGAGTGTACATTAATGAGAGATTTTAACTTTACGCTGACAGTTTCTGTCTGTACAATTAACTTGGGAGACCTATTTTTAAAACTTGGCTTGCGATGCTACAGTAATAGTTTTAAGAATAATAAACTAAGGCCTTTGCATCTACGTAATGAGATGATTTATACAGCGTCCAGAGGCAGGTGCCACTACACTTACACTAGATGAGTGAAGAGACCATTCGGCGCTGCAGTGCCTGGGACATTATTTTAGATAAAGATAAAGATAAAGATAAAATATTCTTTATTTCTTCTTTACTTTAGATGGGGTATAGGCTTGCCCAGCACCTATACCATCCTGACAGCTTAGTCGGCCAAGCCCACAGTAAAGACAAGGTCAATACGTGTGGAGCCAACTAAGCCGCGGGTTTCCTCACGATGTTTTCCCTTCACCGTTAGCGACTGGTATTGCTACTAGAAAATCACAAATGCACGTAACTTTGAAAATAAAGGTCATAGGGTAAATGCCCAAACCGGGAATCGAACCTAGGTTTCTTGCTTCCGAGTCCATTGTTCTACCCACTAGGCCACCACCGCTCTTGCGCTCGTGACCACCCGGTGAACGAAAAAAACATGGAAGCATTTCTTCAAGCTAACCCATCCTCTAAAATTGGCACACGCATCTACTCACGCTTTGTTAAAAATATTTTAAGCCAATAAGAAAACAAGAAACTCCGTCATTGGTGCATAGTTTTCGCGCTATTGATGTTAAAGCTGGAAGATAGTAGTGTGGCGGGAAATTCAAAATTTTCACAGTTTTTTACATTTTGTAATTCAGCCGATTATGTGTTCTGGTCTACGACAAGTTTTTTAATTATTAATTCAGCCGATTATGTGTTCTGGTCTACGACAAGTTTTTTGGGCAGTACCACTGCTTCGTAGACCAGAACACATAATTGGCTGAATTATTGTTGTTCTGTTGTTTACAATAATGATAAGAATACGGTTTTATTCTCGCGAACGAAAAATCGCTGAACAAAAATAGTTCAGTTTAGCTACAAAATGTAAAAGTCTATGAAAATTTTGAATTTCCCGCCATCTTGCTATCGTCTACCCTTAAGCGTGGACGATAGCAACGTGGCGGGAAATTCAAATTTTTCACAGTTTTTTTTTACATTTTGTAGCTAAACTGAGCTATTTTTGTTCAGCGATTTTTCGTTCGCGGCAATAAAACAGTATTCTCTTCATTATTGTAAACAAGAGAACAACAATAATTCAGCCGATTATGTGTTCTGGTCTACGAAGCAGTGGTACTGCCCAAAAAACTTGCCGTAGCTACAAAATGTAAAAAACTGTGAACATTTTGAATTTGAATTCAGCCTTAAGGCGCGGTGCATAGTGAATAGCCCGCGCGCCAAGAAAAATGCACAAAATCGAGTCCTGTATCAAATACACTAAACAAATCGAAAATTTTCACATATCAAACCCTAGAATTAGGTGAGACCTATCTAACACAGCCAGTTTTGTGTTGAGATTCGTAAACGTTTTGAAGATATTTTTGATGAAAAAAAATAGGCGGCACACTTTTTTTCAAACAAAATATCTCGCAATCTGTTATGGGTATCAACACAAAACTGGCTGTTTTAGATAGCTCTCACCTAATTCTAGGGTTTGATATGTGAACATTTTCGATTTTTTTACTGTGTTTGATACAGGAATCGATTTTGTGCATTTTTTTTGCGCGCGGCCTAATTCACTATGCCCAGCGCCTTAATGGACGTATTATACTGACAGCGTCAAACTGACGTATTATCTAAGTCACGTCTATCGAACCACAAAAATAGTGAGAGGAACCATCTGTAGACTTTGCCCATACGAGAACCATGAAATGAGAAACCAATGAGAACATTAGGTCATTTCTCAGGGCCAGTGAGATCTCCATGTTTTCTTCTGCTCGCTGCTACCACCATACCGGCATCAATCACCAATAATTACAAGGCGAAATGATCCGTACCGTCAGGATTCTATTCCTGGGTCAGTCCGCTTCATTTGCTCGTGTCGTTTAGCCGGCCATTAGGTTCAATTTCGTGTGAAATATCGCCGCCCGTCTCTACTAATTGGGCGCCAATTATGTGTGTCATAGGAGGAGAGTTATTGCCAAGGATTTGGGCACAGGGTGATGGTTTTCAGCGAACTTTATAGATCAACTAGCCTTTGCGCGCGACTTCGTCCGCGTGGGCTACAGAAAAAGGATATATACTTTACTTTGCTCCTAAGTGTAAAAGCGTGATAATATGTAGCCTATGTGATATTCTGATGTTTAAGCTATCTCTATTCGAAATTTCATCCAAACCCTTTCAGCTGTTTCAGCGTAAAAGAGTAACAAACACACTCACTCACTCACAAACTTTCATATTTATTATAAGTTTAGTGTAAAGTGGGAAGTGGGACAAACTTTATAGATCAATAGCTAATATATACCGTTTCTTAAACTGGATCTTGTATTTCCCAAAAAACAAAATCCTGCTAATTCCCACATCAAACTCCCAACAGCTCAAAACAAAGCATCCTGTGAACTCAACTCGTTATAAATCAAAACACTTTAAAGGACATTCCTCGCCCGACGGGTGGCATTCCCGGTTTGCAACACCATGTATAATTATACTCGAGCTCGAGACACCCTGTGTAAGAGGGTGACAGTTGGGAAATATTTGGGTACTTTATTTATCTAGTCACTAGATAAATAAAGTAGATTCTAGTGGCATCATGTTAGAATCATAACAGCTGACTGGAGGCCCGGTTTATGAGTTGAGAATTTTGCTAAGCAAATGGGTAAGTATCGTCCTGTCTCTGCAGATTTCTCACAAAAGAGCGTGACAGAGCGATACGTAAGTATGTGCTTAGTAAAATTCTCAACTCAGAAACCGGGCCTTAGGGTAACATTAATAGTCCTCGACTGAAGATCGAACTCAAGTAGGTGATCTCGGAAAAGTCAAATGCTAATGTCAAGCATTTGCTAATGTCAATGTCAATCTCAAGATACATGACATTAGCCAAGGCTTGACTTTAGCATTTGACTTTTCTGAGTTCACCTACTTGAGATCGAGCTCAAGTAGGTGATCTCAGGTGAACGACTATTAATACCACCCTTAGCATGGCCTATCGTGTTTTTTTTTAATCCTGCAGACTTCGTGTTCTCTTTTTATTTCGTAGAATAATTGAAACGCCGAAGTTCAAAAATATATTTTTGGCGTTACGACCATTATACGTTTTCATTTTCGGCAGTCTTTTGAATTTAGACGTAGGTAGGTAATAAAATTTGGCCTTTAAATACGTGCTATATGGACCAAGACACGTCAAAAACAAAACGAAGTAGTTCTTCCGTAGTCACAAATCATTCCTAAAACAGTTTGTCGTCTCATAAATCATAGCTAAATAGCAAATACTTACTTATTGTATTTGTTTCATTGGTATCTTTCGACTACAGCTGGCGAAATATAAGGTACACACTACAGCACGTCAAAGTGTACACTTTTGTTGTTAAGTCGCCCGTAACTGAGTAGAATACTAGCGTGTAAGGGTCAACGTGCTGTCGTGTGTACATCGCGAGTTCACAGTAATTCTTCGCACTTTGTTTACGCTGGCTAAGGGACCAACATACACTTATACAGGGTACGGTTGCACAGCACCTATGTCATCCTCTCATAGCTCAGAGGAAGCCAACTAATCTGGGGGCTTCTTCGCGATATTTTCCTTCACTTTCATGCTAGACGAGCTGGATATACGAGCAAAACTAAACCTTACCGTAAAACAATAAGATCTTCATCGAATGTCAACGGAAGTATATTCAGGTTGCTTTACAGTACTAATTAGCGCAATGATTTAGATGATCTCTACCGGGAATCGAACCCGGGACTCATCTCTAATTGTTCTAAGTAAGTAACTGCTAAATCGGTTGCCTTTGATCTCTGTAACTGGGACCGCCGCCCGTAACTTCTGTGACTCTTGTTGTGATAAAACAAAAAGTTTAATAGAAGATCTGCTCCTTTACCCATGACGCTATTTTTCAATACGGCGCAATGTACACACGACAGTAAGTCAGACTGTACACTTGTGTTGTAAAGTCGCCCGTAACGTAACCGAGTAGAGTGCTACCGTGTAAGGGTCGACGTTCTGTCGTGTGTACAAAATTCAATTTACATATTTGTAGGTATTGTACAAAATAAAATTATGTATTTGTAACTGGTAAATATATTTACATCCCGCATTTGTAACTTTCTTAGGTATATTTAATTATTTTCCTATGTTATATTTATGTACACTATTCTACCGAATATTATATTATCTCTGTCCTATCCATCCAATGGTTGCCTGGCAGAGATCGCTTTTAGCGATAAGGCCGCCAATTGTATGCATACTGATTAGTTTAAGAATTCCTTTGTAAATTATTTTCGTGTACAATAAAGAGTTTTCTATCTATCTATCTATCTAATAGCCTTAACTTTGAAAAACATTTCAAAGTATACACATGTAAAATCAAAGCATGACTATGCGCATTCAAAGAGAAATTAATTTTAAAAAATTGTCTATATGAACGAACTAGCGTCAAGTGTAACCCCCCAGTGGTGTATAATGGTGTAATCTGAATTCTATTCCTTGAAAAGTGTTTTTCCACTTTACTTACGGCATTTTTCCACTGAGGTTTCTTTCAATGTAAAAGACAGCTTTTTATTACCCGACTACGCGAAGCAAAAAGGAGGGTTATGATTTTAGCAGCGTATGTATGTATGTATGTATGTATGTATGTATATATGTATGTATGTATGTATGTATGTATGTATGTATGTATGTATGTATGTATGTTTGTGTGTTCATCTGTTCCCTCACAGAGCCTAAACTACTCGGCCGATTTCAACAAATGAGGTGTCGTTGGATTCGTCTTAATCACCCAGGTAACATAGGATAGTTTAATTTTGAAAAAAATCAAGATGGCGGCTGTGCTGCGCCCTAAAGTGGTGGACCTAAAAATAAAAATTATAGGATACCATCGTCATGGGTATCAAATGAAAGGGCTTTAAAAGACCTTTTCAAAAATGTATAACACATGTAGCGTCAACATAACAAATAATACAAAAAATTCAAAAATGTGTTTTTTTTGCCCTTCTTGGTTCTATTCTTAGTGATCGTCCAAAATGACTTACAAAAAAGCTCAAAAAAAAAATAGAAGTTAAAAACTAAAACCCGACTACTAAAAGGCTTAAAACAAGACCTGTTTATCCTTAAAATAGACTCATAGATAATTAATCGTAGTCGGAGGACACCACATTCACATTTGATAAACCGATGGCCTCCGACTACGATTAATTATCTATGAGTCTATTTTAAGGATAAACAGGTCTTGTTTTAAGCCTTTTAGTAGTCGGGTTTTAGTTTTTAACTTCTATTTTTTTTTTAAAAAAAAAATACTTAATTTGGAACTCGTGTTCTCCTCATTACCTACATAATCATGCAAAAGCTTGTTTTTTTTTTCAATAGGTTATTTTTCCGTCGGACATTAATTTTGCTATGTTGACTCGAATATTTTAAATTACTTGTTAAAATTAAATTGAATTAATTATTAATTAAATTGAATTAAATTGTTAAAAATATGTTTTCTTGCTAAAACGCTTAATTTGTTTAATTTTCCAACGCATCAATCTTTGATAATAATGTAAGTAGATAACCTCAAAAGCAGGAGAAATTTGTCTTTTTGGTTTGAACCGTACTGAATGCACTTACGAGCCTTGGTTAAAGGTTTATTTAAAGAAACAACTTAAATGAATTGAAAAACCATAGATATATTTCACTTATTTTATCAAAGTATAATTAAAACTAAACAGTCAAATGCTTATTTACAATAGTAAAACTAAAATAAAATAATTATGAATTACAACAAAAAAATAATGGAAGAAAACATGACTAAATTGTTTCAAGTTGGGTAAGTGATCATTTTAGATAAAACCAATTAATATTGTACCTATGGATACAAAAGTGTGCCAGCAAAGTTGTAAGAAATATTTTTAGACATTTTTAGCTATTTTATTAAATATAATATTTTATACAAAAATCATACAACTTTAACTAAGACACAGTGATGTATTTTATTTTACATTATTTACAAAATATATTCTAATGTTGGTTATATATCGCATCTTTTTTAATAAAATGGCCAAACGTGTATTCTTTCTACAAAGTGGGAAAAAAACGAAACAATATGCACTACACAAGCAAGATAGTACAGTTAGTAATCTTTTTCTATAAATTACAAATTACAAATAAATAAATACCACTACATTCTAGAACTTTTTACAATAAAACCAGGAACTTAAATCATACAAAGTACAATTTTCGACAAAAGTGTTTAAATACAATATGTTTGGATAATGTGTTTGTTAAGGTGTTATGTTTTTCTACAAAATCAAGCCTCAATTATAGTTATAATAGACAAATATGATAATTTTATATACATTGTAGCTAGTACAGACTTTTTATTTTAACACTACTTAACCGTAAAAATCCAATACACTGTAACTAGAAAAATGATTTTTGAATGAAATGAATGTGTTTAAATTTTAACCGTACAAATCCAATGCACACTGTAACTAGGTTTTTTTTAAAAATGAGTTTAATTAAATTTTAACTCGTACTCATGTTTTCAAGTCAAAATATAATCATACAAAGTACAAAACGATTCATCGTTTTCCTGACTCAGAGGGTAATTAAGTACACAAGACAGCAAGTCCACACCTACACGATACCACTCTAATCGGTTCCGTTACGGGCGACTTTACAACATAAGTGAACGCTCTGACGTGCTGTCGTGTGTATCAGCCAAAAAAACTTTGCATCTTAATAGGTTAGTAACATCTTAACTTAAGTTACGGTGTATTGGCTTTCGACGGCAGTGGCAAAAGCATGTAACTAAACATTATGGAGGATATTAGACCTACCTACATTTTCAGGGGATCTTATGATCATATTAACTTTAAATGATTCGCCATATTTACACATAATTTGCTTCGAGAGGGGTCGAATCACGTTTTTTTTAGGTAAATACCTTTAACCGCGCTTCGATCCGTATCGAACCAAATTATCTCATTGTCATCATCATCATCACTGTTAACAATTTACATTAATTTTCCCTGCTTTGTAAATGCAAATGCGTAAATGCCACACTACGTACGGTCGGCCACCATAAATCGTAAGTCGATGTATAAATCATCTCACTACGAAGATGCAAAAAGGCCTTAGTCCGGCAGTACCTCCTTTCGAAGCTGAAGAGCTTGCTGGTCTATCCTATCTCCTAAGCAGGAATCTACGTTACACTAATCTCCTCATCCTCATCGCTCTCCGTGGCGGTCCTATGGTTGTATAACCCCTGGGCCATCAGCTGGAGCGCCAGGGGGTTCCTCTGGCCGGTAGCCTTCTTGATCTTGGCGCGCTTGTTCTGGAACCAGATCTTGATCTGCGCCTCTGCCAGCCCCAGCTCGGCCGCCAGCGCCTGCCGCCGCCGCTCCGTCAGGTAGCGGTTCTCGGCAAACTCGTGCTGTGGGGGAGATGGGATGGTTAGTTACCAAGTGGTGGTGGTGGCGAACTCCAGTGGAAGGTTGGAGAGAAGTGGCGCAGGCGTCTTTTGGTTGCGGAGGCCAAGATCCACTTCGGGTCGCTGAGCCAAGTAAGTAAGGTGGTGGTAGGTGGGTAATCCTATGAAATAGTGGTCACCCCTGGTGTAGGAGTTTTTAGTCCGCCCAAATGGCCTCTGACATGGCTTAACGATTGTTAATAGTCAACAACAACCGGAACCAATGGTTTACCGTGCCTTCCGAAGCACGGAAGGGCTCAGATATTATTGCCACTAGCGGTCACCCATCCATGGTCTGACCGCGGCCGTTGTTGGCGTTCTCGCGTTACTTTGCCAATCGATTAAGAACGAATCGTAAATCCATGTCAGAGGCCCTTTAGGTGGCCTAAAAACTCTGACACCAGGGGTGGCCACTACCTCATACGAAACCCACCCTAATAAAATCTCGTCAAGATAAAAAAAAAAAAATCTTTTTGGGTGTGTTTCTAGTTGTGCCGACTTGTGCCTAGGTTTGGGCCTTGAAATAAAATATTGTGGGATGTGTGTGATAAAATAAAAATCGAGCATTTCTTACCTTCAATCTGCCAAGTTGTGCAGCGCTAAACGCTGTTCTTGGTCTCTTCTCTTCTGCGGCGGCGGCTTGCGACTTCTTCGTCCTTCTGCTTCTGGGACCTGAGGACAAATGAAAAAAAAAACGTGAAAATCATTAATTCTCTACCAGTTTTCCTGCCAACTGTACCTACATTCAAATTCAAACAATACGTAAATACCGTAAATGGCTTGAAATAAGTAAAAATACTTATATTTCTTATTTGTTGAAAAAAATACGTCGGTTTACGGGCATTTCATCCCAGTAAATTATTGTGAAAAGTAAAAAAAAAAACTAGGATTAGTTTTAGATTTTTTTCTAATACCTATTTGGGTTTCTTTAACAAGGGCTCTGAGTTCTCCAAAATAAATAAAACACATTTTAGGATAGTGTTACAGGTAGTTTCATAAAAGGCCAAATTATATTGAATATGAAACTAAATGAATTATAAGAAACGATAAAAGAGCTGTAGTGTTATTACCAATTATTTCCTAAATCTAATTCTAGTAACGTTTTCAGACACAAACAATTTAATATTTTTGTTTTACTTTCGCCCTTCTATCGTTGATAATAAGAGTGGCCTATATTAGGTGGGTCTTCCCTACAATGATGACTACTTAGTTCTAAAGATGTAATTAAACGCAGTTACAACAGGTAATTACATTGTAATTAGTTACGTTTGTTTTACCTTACATTGACAAAAGGGGTTATTTTGTGCAGCTTTCGTTTTCCCAGATTCCCGGAGATAATTAGTTTGTTTCTAATTGTAGGGAAACATATTGGAAGAGGCGACTGACTCTTTGGGTCTAGCGGTTTACAGCTTTTTTAGTGACATGGTTTTGAACCACTATTGTTCAGAAAATTTCCAAAATGCGCAAAAAAAAACACTCTAAAACCACACCAATCAGCTAGTATTAAAATTGTATCATCAGCTTGTTATAATATCCCAGTTTACCATAATATTATGGAGAGGAAAAGTACAAATGGTCTTCGATTTAGGACTTCGAAATTTTGTTGTGTCAAATAAATGATCGTTTGTTAACTGAAACTTTTGAAAGCAAACATGAAATTGGTGAAAAATATGTGAAAATATTGGGGTTTTTTCGAAAATCCCGTTTAATCCCGTTGGGGAAACAGAAATTTTATTTTGAAAAGTCCAGTAAGTCCCCCCCCCCACCCCGTTTTGGGTTATTCCGGAAATCCCCCTTGAACGAATAGTAATTTGGAAGTGTGAACTAGCAAACCCAACCTACGTAAGCTCATTCCAATTTGTGACTCCATTTTTATCCGTAGTTTGTTGTGGGGTGTGTTCCGTCCGACCCCAATGTTTTAACTTAATGAAATTACACTCACTCGGGATTGGCTGGAGGGACCAACTTACCAAGATCTATCCTGTATTAATAGCTCTTTCAAATTTAGGGTCAAACTTGGCTGGTCAGTTCCAGACTACCGTAAATGTGTTAAAGATAATAATAGGGTGCGAGATTAATAATAATTGTTAATAACAAGCCGCAATTGGGGATGGGGGATTTTTATTTTCCCTCATTATTAGTTTACTGCGAAGCGGCTAATAAAGAGTATACGGGATTAAAGATGGCGGCGTCATTCGAGAATTGATAAGCAGATATTTATTGTTAGCATTTTTTACGGAGCTTAAAAGGTGCCCTAACCCTGGGAAAAGGCTTCGCTATGTAGGAGGAAATGTCCTTATAGCCAACTTAGGCCTATACTCAGCAGTGGGCAATGAGGGCTGAAAATGATGATGATGATGAACTTCGTAAACATAGTAAAATTTTACTGGGTTTTTCTTCCAAGCTCGCTTGTACTGTATCAGACACTTTAAAAAAATAAACCGATCTATATCTCTTGAAATAAACTGTCATGCGCTGCATAGATTTTCCTTTACCTAGTTAGCGAGGTAAGTGTGTATTTATTTTACGCTTGCGGTACTGCGCGCCATTTAACACGTTTCAAAGCCTTTTTATTTAATTGAATAGAACCACAGAGTAGCACTAAATCAGCGGCTAATCTGTGCTAAGCGATCTTTACGTAGCACTTTTGCGTGCGACTGTACTTAGTGTAATAAATCTAAGAAACACTGAATCGGACCTATCAGCGAAGGAAAATGGCGACTATAAACACTTCTACCCATTTCCGCCTATGGCTGGAAGTTTATTTCTATTTCCGCGCATTTTCCACCTTATTTTCTGTTAAATAAGATTGCTAATCTAATTTACATGTGCAAAGTAATGTAATGACGCCATAATAAATTTTAAGAAAAAATGTGGGTACGTTCTAGAAAATTCGAATGTCATGAAAAATTGTCTCTGCATTTTTCTTTTTCGGAACGCGCTCTCTATCTGGCGCTGGAAAAGAAAAATATATTTTTCTTAATTTCGTTGCAGCCAGTTTGGAAACTGGACTCTAAATTCTTCGGAGTAAGTCGAATTTTCGTGCGCACGAAAGTGGCCACGGCTTTCCTCCGGTCGTCCATCAAGCGATAAAAGCCAGTAACTTTTTTATTCGAGTTTTTAATTAAACAAAAGTCCAAACGGCGTGTATATTTTTCCGGTAACGAGCTCCAACGTTTTAGGTGTTGGCTGTATATTTGCCAAGTGTATTTTTTTCTTTCCCTTACGTTGGCAGCTCTTTAGCTTCTTCAAGTTGGCAGCTCTGCTGCTGGGAAACGCGAAAATTTTCGCCTCCTATTTTCTAATGGGTGGAGAACCATTGTTGAATATGGTCTCGATCCTCAGAATGGGGAATCTGTCAGCAATACCTTCTTGGTACTAAAAAAAATGCTTCTTTATAAAACGTGAAGTGACAGTTTCAACACAATATCTGGAATAAAGTATGAATAGAAAGTAAAAATTACTATTGTCTGATTCGTTGCGATAAGTGATTATTTTCAGGTTTTTTTATCGTGACATATGTGCCTACATAACTCTTATATCGCGCGATACAACTCAGTCAATTGAACAAAAAGAGCTATACCAGAATGAGCCGTTTTCAGCACAAATTCACAAAGCATTTCATAGATGGCGCCTACAGGCGTGCCCATAGAAGAACCGGAATACGTCTGTCAAAATAAATTAATCTTTCTTTCTTTCTTTTTCTAAATTTGTGCTGAAAACGGTACATTCCGCTAACAGTACAACCTAATACGTCTGTTCGAATGTCCAAAACAAGACAATTAAAACTAACCAACAAGGACATAGACATAGTGCACCAAAAGACATCCATTTACTCGTAACAGCCCTAACTTCGGGTGTATTTCCCGCCATTAAAATTCCTTTTGGCAACCCTAACTGCAGCAGTGAACAAATGGGCTCGATGTCGACTGTGTTTTGGATTAATTTGTTTTGTTTTGTGATTAGGCCGCTTTATTTTGCTGTTTGATAATGGTGGCTATTGTGCTATTTTCAGGCCTAACTAAGCCCTTTGCATCTACGAAATGAGATGATTTAACAGCGTCCAGTGGCACCTTCACTCACACTAGATGGGTCAAGAGACCATTCGGCGCTGCAGTGCCTGGGACATTGTTTTAGATAGAGTAGTTGGCTTGCCCAGCACCTATACCATCCTGACAGCTTAGTCGGCCTAGCCCACAGGAAAGACGGGTCAATAACTTAATACGTGCGGAGCCAACTAAGCGGGCATGTAGATATTTTTTCAATGGTGGCTATTGTGCTATTTTTAACCGACTTCAAAAATGAGGAGGTTCTCATTTCAACCCTTATGTTTTTTAGGGTTCCGTACCGCAAAAGGAAAAAACGGAACCATTATAGGATCACTCGTGTGTCTGTCTGTCGGTCTGACTGTCCGTCTGTCACACACACCCAATTTGCTCCGAAATCACTGAACCGATTGAGTCGAAAGGTATAATGTAAGTTGGTGACCCAAATACGCTCTTTCATTGACCCATAGGACGCACAACTAGCGCCGCCAATGAAAAAAATACATATTATATTCTTTTTGGATGCGTTTTTTGCTAAAAACTCTCCTGCAAAATCTCAACGCGAGGCTTAACTATTTTTAGGACCTAAGGTTTGGATTCCAGATCCTAGAACTTAAGAATGCAATCGATTCTCGCCAAAAGTGCTTATTGATATTGCCACTTACCCATCCACTCATCCATCAATTAAGAATGGCTTGTCCAATTTTGGGTACCTAGCAAAGAAACACCAAGTGCGAGGGCGCCCGAGGACAAAACTTAGCAGAGCGTTGAGTGTTGGTGACATAAATTGCAACCGGCAGCGCAGTGCCGCCGCGACCGCTGCAAAATATATACTCAGGACCCCTCTCGCATTACCACAAACACCTCTCTATGTAATCTTCACGCCATCACCCCTTACAGGGTACAACAGACAGAACACGTTCCAATTCCGTAATCTCGACACAGGCGAGGAGGAAAAAATCAATTCCCTTATACGAAAACAGAGCTAATGCTAAACACTGAACATCGGTACTTAAATCTTGCGCAAAACCAACCATTCTCCACCTTATCCCCTCAACCATAGAGTCGGCATGACGTGTAAATAGTTACAATTCAGCAAAGATCTTCATAGACTCTTTGGCAAAGGAATCCGGCCTTAGGGGTAAAGGAAATAGAGACGGCGAAGAGTGCAGATGTCGAGATGGTAGGAGATAGAAGCTGCAGGATTGCAGGGCATGTCTTGAATAATAAAATGGTTACACGGATGCGTGTGAGTGTGTGGGGGATGGAGAAGGCAAGCAGGTGTACTCTCGAGAAAGCATAAAATGTAGAGTAGGAATAATCTTGGTTTTGAATGGGCCAGTGCAAGGAACTCGTCTTTAGTCAGAATTAGTCCGATTTCAGGTTCAACAGTTTAATCAGACATTGAGCAATGAATGAATCCATTCACATTTTTAAGGTGTTTGTGTTACGGTTTGTATTCGTAGGTTCTAGGATATGGAATCCAAACCTTAGGTCCTAAATAGTTACCTGAGCCTCGCGTTGAGATTTTTCAGGAGTTTTTAGCAAAAAACGCATCCAAAAAGAAGATTTATTTTTTTCATTGGCGGCGCTAGTTGTGCCTACTTCTTCTGGATCGGACCCTCAATTCTGAGGATCGTGACCATATACAATGGTTCTCCTCTCCACTCATTACGGTCATGGGCGCGATGGGATGCGTGCTCATTGTTGTGCCTACTACTGGGCCTTAAATCGAAGTTTGAAAACGACTCATTTGCCGCATCCAATCCCTTCGTGGCTCTCGCCACTAAAACAATCGCCTTGAGGAGGGTGAGACACGTGTTCCGACGCCACCGCCATCAACACACTAGCGTAAGTGTCAGCCCTACTTCCCGTCCACTGGCAGGCTGAGAAATAAGTACAAAACCGGCCAAGTGTGAGTCAGACTCGCGCACGAAGAGTTCCGTACCATCTATAAAAACGGCGAAAAAATCACCGTTGTTGTCTGGGAGCCCCCTTAAATATTTATTTTATTCTTTTTTTTATTATTTGTTGTTGTAGCGGCAACAGAATTGCATCATCATACCAAAGAGCATATAATACAATCATAAGTTCATGAGATACAGCCTGGTGACAGACGGACAGACGAACAGACAGACTGACAGACAGAAGGACGGACATCGGAGTCTTAGTTTGGCACCCTTCGGGTACGGAACCCTAAAAACTAGGAAACTTACTTACTTACTTACCTACTTTTTTTCGTATTTTTTCGAGATTTCCTTACTAATTACTTACTTACCTACAAATAAATGTATTATTGTATGCCTTGTATTCTTGATTCTGAGTCGAAGTTACTAGAGTGGTTCGCCCCGAACTGTGACCACGCGACCCGATATCTCGGCAACCCCTCGACCGATTTGGCTCATATTCGAACTTAAAAATTATCTTTGCCTCATCTATCTGCCTACCTTTCATGACGATCCGACTTTATTTACTCAAGTTATCGTCGAATGAACATGAATCATACATAAAAATAAAGGCCTTTGCATCTACGTAATGAGATGATTTATACAGCGTCCAGTGATACCTTCACTCACACTAGATGGGTTAAGAGATCACTTAGCGCTGCAGTGCCTGGGACATCGTTTTAGATGAAGTAGGCTTGCTCAGCACCTATACCATCCTGACAGCTTACTCAGCCCAGCCCACAGGAAAGACGAGTCAATACGTGTGGAGCCAACTAAGCTGCGGGTTTCCTCACGATGTTTTTCCTTCACCGTTAGCGAGTGGTTTTGCTACCTCAAATTCACAAATGTATGTGTCTTTGAAAATAAACAAAGTCATAGATACATGCCAGCACTGGGAATCGAACCTGAGTCTCTCGTTTCCGAGTTCAATGTTCTTACCACTAGGCCACCAACGCCACCGATTCATACATACAAACATACATGATATTGTTCCAGTAGACTCGGAGAACTTCTCTCACTTCGCTCGCTCGTTCAATAAATGTATTCTTGCATGCTACCAGCGTGAGACTGCTTCTCGTTAAGTGAAAATCACTGCAGAGCCGAAGTTAAAATTCCTTGACATCGAAACCGCGACATTTTTCGCGGAATCGCATTCAAACCTCTTCATTTATGTCGACTGATGATTCATTAATATCATTTTGCGAATTCACACATTAATTAATACATTTAAGGAGTTTTTTTAAAGCAATTATGTGATTAAAGTGGTGATAAATGACACCATGCACCATTCAATGCCCCCCAATTTAGAAGGTTCCCAACAAAAATATTGCTTTTAACCACATACTTACCTCCTAATTTCATGCATAATAGAGACTAATTACAATAAAATAGTTTCTTTACCATGCTTCTTCTGCAAGAACGATCAGAGCTAGTGAAGCTGGACAAAAAAAAAGTAGCCAGATACTCAGGTAGTAGTAGATAGGTAATACCTATTTTTGTATTGTCGTTTATTAACTCCCATATCAAATCCAATATAGTTTTCAGAAGGCTGAGAAAATCGGCAATTATTCCATCAGTGTCAATCCAACCCTGTCATACCCAGTCAATTAATTATTATGTTTTATTAATGTTTTTTATAGTCACATCACAGCTGCTGTATTTGTTTCTGATTCCAGCAATTAAACAGGGACTGATTATGAAGAAAATTAATCGTAGTGATGGGTTCTTATCGATTAACTTTAATCGATAATTAAGGAAAGTATTTCTTTAAGGTCTAGTCTCTAGTCTATATTGGACCAAAAAGAAAAAAAAAATAATATTTAAGAAAATAACTTTGCCGTTAAATCGATAATCTTGAGCGTGAAAATAAAAGAAAATGGGTTAGACATACCGAAGGTACCAGCAACCAAAACATACACATGTCTACCAAACTATATTTTAAATGTATCTACAATTGCTCTAATTACTTCAATTTCAAACTAAAACAAAAATATTTCATAAGAAGTTTATGAAAATAGCTATTATTGAGTGCAAAAACCTTGTAGCCTAGTTTAAGTTTAAGAGGAGGTGTTTTCGTCCGATATTTTGACACTTCAGAAGTGTAAGACTTCGACCGGATGTTTTACATCGATCTGTATACACGACAGCATGTCAGAGTGTACACTATTTTTGAAAAAAGTCGCCCGTAACGTAATCAAGTAGAGTGCTAGCGTGTAAGGGTCGACGTGCTGTCGTGTGTACATTTATTCAAATTACGTGAATAAATAAAATAAAATAAAATAACTCAAAGTAGTGCTACTTGAACCACTTTTTGTTTTATTTAAAAAGCACTGACCAAGAGAACAATTTAAGATTTATCAGGACATTATTATCATAAGGTTCATATCGTCAGACTCTGATAATTAATTGATCTGACCAGGACATATTATCATGGTGTGCAAACATTTCATGAAATGGTCGGCCAGGCCATGATCAATTCTAATCAGCTCAAACTCGAGCTCAGGTAGGTGATCTCTGAAAACAAAATCACCGATTTGAGACCTTGGTTAATGTCAAGCTCAAGCTAGTTTCTATTAATATTATGCTGACAGCTACTCAAGCTTGAGCTTGAGCTTGACATTAGCCAGGGGGTGATTTTGTTTTCTGAGATCACATACTTCAGTTCGAGCTTGAGCTGACGACTATGAATGCCACCCTAAGATCTGGCCAAGACATAATACATGTCTTACTAGCTGGGCAAAGGCCTTCTCTATTATCGATTATAGTGATTTTCGCGTTCAGGCTATTTATGCCCCAGACGCTCAGGTTTCCTCACGATGTTTTCCTATTGATAGTATTGATCACCACCAAATTGTCACTTTTTACACTGTATGTTTGTAGCCTGTGCAGTGTACGTAATGGCTTAAATACTTAATTTCACGTGAATAATTACGTTTGATTGCGAGTTATTTGAAACAGTTCGGTCAAATTACAGTTTCTAGTTAAAATAGCGTAATAATTTGTGGTCGCCTTTTGCCATTGGGTCTCCTGTTTTGATCCCATTTTAGAAAAGTTAATAGTTGTTGAACATGTTGAACATATGAAAGTTGTCCGCGTCCAAACTTTATACAAGCTTATTTTAAAATAGCTTCATCCCTGAAATTCGTCAACGTCTAACTGAGGTTTCCAACAACTTTGGTTCTACGGCTTTGATGAAAGCGAAAATTTAATTTTTACATAAAAAATTGCAGTATTTGTGGCGCTTAGTATCAAATAGTAGCAGGAGAGGCTGGAGAGGTGGTAGAGAGTGGGGGGGGCACGAGGGTAATAAAACTAAATACAGGCTTTGTCATGAAACAGTTTGAAAGGTTTTGATCTATGGACCCATAAACATACACTCATAAAACCATTTCGAAAAAAAAAAACCTATATTTTCCCTGTTACCGCGGATGAAGTATCAAAAAAAGCTAGTAATAGCTAGCTAGCTCATATGTTATTTTGGTGTGTAAACTATCTCCATTCCAAATGGTTTCCAAATCTGTCCAGCAGTTTCAGCGTGAAAGAGTAACCAACACAAACTCACAAACTTTCGCATTCACAATATTACCGGAATTTCAAAATGGTATCAAAACCCGGGACCAAGGTGGGCTCGAAGTTTGTGTGTGTGTGTTCGTTGGTAAATAACACGAAGTGATAATTGAATGTTTTCAACGAGAAATTATCGACTTAAATCGGTTGCGGTGGAAATTAAACTTTGCGTTGGGAAATTTAAATTGATCGCGTAGAATTCAGAGACAATTAACGTGCTGTGTGTGATAGCTTGTATGGATGTCACAATCGTATTAGTATATTTTAATTGATTTTCATCGTCATCATCATCATCAGCCTGCCTGTTGACACCCACTGCTGAGTGAAGGCTCACGCAACCTCTCAAGATCCTGTGCCAGACGCAACCACTGCTTTCCTACTTGGGCTATGTCATCGGACCATCAGGCTGGTGGTCTCCCAACCGTTTTTTTGCCACCTAGTACGTACCAGTTGTTTGTAATCAATAGACAGCCTATTTAAAGTTCCGCTATCGAATTCGATTGCACCCTGTAGATCAAGAAGTATTTTCATGAAACAACATTTAATTTAACTTTATCGATAATTATTGCACATCACTCGTCTTAACCCTTTTTGAAGTACGCAGAAACAGGCCACCGCCGCATCTCGGGTTTTTATCTCGATTCGCCGAGGAATCCGCTAATAACTTGATTTCAACTGTTTAGGTGGCCCTGCGTGCCGTTTTAGGGTTACGTAGCGTATTCCAGTTTCGGCAACACAAATAGAGTGTGCTTATTCTGTTAAAATAATGGCTTGGGCGACAACTGGCACACAAAAAATCTGACCCTAGTGCCAGTAGGCACTTCAGAAAAACACTAGTGGTCATTTGGCACACATTTTAGTGCTAGTTGTCCGCTTCAAAAATTACTAGTGTTCAAATAAATGTTACTTCTTGTGTTACAGGTGGCAGATACCTATGTGATTGTTCAACTGGTTATCGAACTTGGACCTATATCTAAGCTCTATGTAGAGTCGTAGAGTCAGTATTCTCTTTATTGACTTATGAACTCTTTATCGCCTCTGCATTTACTCTATCTCTCTACGTTGAATTTATCACCCTACATTGACTCTATCCTTCTACATTGACTCTATCATTCTTCATTGCATTGACTCTATCACTCTACAGGGTGTTAAAAGACCGCCAACAGACCCGAAAGGTACGCAAACAAGACACCAAAACAAAGTACTTTTTCGATAAATTGTTGCTGGGAAATGATTTTGGTTTTTTAGGTTATAATTTTGGAAAATATTTTATCACGCAATGGAAGTGTAATGCAGAGAAGTCATACTGCACAAGCGTTGACATAAAGTTGTGTTACTTACCCTCAAAGTGCCGATGTTTAGAATACATTGCGGGTTGCGATTTTAACGTCGTTTTATGCAAGAAATATTCAAAATTTTGATATGGCTTCTTGAGAAGAAATGTTAAGTACTTGATACTGAGCAAATTTCTGCAATAAAAAAAGTTTGAAAAGTCTGACTTTGAACCTCATTATCTCGGAAACCGTTGATTTCCCAGGTATAGTTCCTTGGGCAAAAATGTTCAGTATGATGAGGACAATGCGTGGTTTCCCGCTTTGTTGGCGGTCTTTTAACACCCTGTATACAGGGTGTTAAAAGACCGCCAACAGACCCGAAAGCCACGCATACTAGACACCAAAACAAAGTACTTTTTCGATTAATTATTGCTGGGAAATGATTTTGGATTTTTAGGTTATAATTTGGAAAAATATTTTATCACGCAATGGACGTGTAACGCACAGACGTCATATTGCGCAAGCGTAGGTATAAGTTTATGTTACTTAAGCTTGAAGTGCCGATGTTTAGAATACATTGCGGGTTGCAATTTTAACGTCGTTTTTTATAGGAAATATTCATAATTTTGATATGGCTTCTTGAGAGGGTATGTTAAAAATTAGATACTAAACACATTTCTGCAAAAAAAAAGTTTTGAAAAGTCCGACTTTGAACCTCATTATCTCGGAAACCGTTGATTTCCCAGGTATAGTTCCTTGGGCAAAAATGTTCCTTATGTTGAGGACAATACGTGGTTTCCCGCTTTGTTGGCGGTCTTTTAACACCCTGTATACATTGACTTTGTCACTCTACATTGACTCTATCACCGCACATTTGCTAGTCCTCAAAACCCGTTTATTTGAGAAAAAATAGCTCTTATCGAAATAAAATATATTTTATTTCGACAATACGTACCTACCTATAATTTTTACGTTTTTAATACGTACCTATAATTTTTTTTTTAATAAATCGATTTTGAGCACTATATAGAAACTGTGCGGATTTTTTTTTACAGAATAAGCACACTGGAGGCCTATTCTTGAAAATGTAAAACATACCGAGGGGAATTAAAAGAAACAATTTTCAGCATACAACATCAAACTTTTGGTTTGATTCAAAGGGCTTATAACAACAAATATAAAAAAATGGTCAAGCGCGAGTCGGACTCACGCACCAAGGGCCCGTATAACAATATCTTTTAAAATTATTGTAAGGTGGTACGGACCCCTCAGAGCGCGAGTCCAGCTCGCACTTGCCCGGTTTTTGCTCTTTCCTTGAGCGTCTCTCGGTAAGCCACCCGCTTGTCAGCATTTCTGAGCCTCGAATTTTGGTCATAAAAGTTAATTCAGGAGGTTACGCGAAATGAGACACTGGTTATATCTCATGGCAATGGACAGTTCGCTAATAACGGGAAGAAGGCAAATAATTGTTGAAAAAACCCCATATCCCATGGTAGTTGTTACCGCACGCGGCATAAGGGCGCCAATCGAACAACAAGGGGTATCCTAGCGTGTGGCCGACTGTACAAAGACCCCGCTGACCGAAATTACTATTTTTTAACCCCCAACTCAAAAAGAGAGGTGTTATACGTTTGACCGCTACGTGTGTGTGTCTGTCTGTCTGTCTGTGTTTATGTTGTGGCACCATACCTCTTATGAAAGAAAGCAGGTTTCTAGCGAGTGTTCTTAGGTATTGTTTTATCAGAATCGGTTCAGGCGTTTATGAGATATCCTAATTTGAAGCTAAAATGTCTGGTATTATTTTTTATTTATTTAGTAGATACTTATACTTACTTGACTGCGCAAGCAAGTTTGTATGTATTTGTGTGTATTTTTATGACGAGTTGACGACGGCTAAACGGCTGGACTGATATTGAAAAGTAAGGTGTTAAATTAAAACTGTCAGCGCCACAAGTAGTAACACCAATTTAAAGTATTGGTGCCTTGGTTTACTCCATCGAGGTTGTACTGTGAGGGTATGCTTAATTAAAGAAATATTCGCTAACAATGTTGTTACGGCCGACTAACGTTAAACAAACATGCTATCCGATAGTAATAATTATAATTAATACATCAATAAACCATTAATAACCACTCTGGAAAAAATGCGCGGTTGTTAAATCACTCATCATTGTGGTTAAGGTACTACAGTGTTGAAAAAGTAAGACATTAACAATACTAACAATACAACAATATTAACCGTATGATTATAAGAAAACGGGATTCTTAACGACGATTTTTTTCATCGCATCGACAAAATTTACAAAAAAAATGACACCAGGGGTGGCCACTACCTCATACGATTACCTACCTACCTAAAAAAAAAATCGTTTTTTTTCTACAGTGTGCAATCGAATTCGATAGTAGGCTGTCTACGGATCACTAGTATCACTACAAACAACATGTTGGTGGCAAAAAAATGGAACGAAAAATAATAATCAGCTGTTCCATACATTTGGTGTAGTACTGAGTCTACCTTATGAATGGAACAGCTGAATTTGTTTTCATTCCATTTTTTTTTTTGCCACCTGCCACCTTTTTCCGGTAAACAGCCTACTCGATTGCACTCTGTAGTTCTATTTTTAGGGTTCCGTACCTCAAAAGGGTAAAACGGAACTATTATAGGATCACTTTGTTGTCCGTCTGTCTGTCTGTCTGTCAAGACCTTTTTCTCAAGAATGCATCCTCCATGCCTCCACTATCAGGTTGAAATTTTTTTTTTTTTTTTTTATGTAGCCTCCATAGTGTCCCACTGCTGGGCAAAGGCCTCCCCTTTTAGGTTGAAATTTATATTTAAAAAAATACTCAGGTCTGCAATCTCTTGGTCGAAATATAAGAAGTTAGTTACGCTTGAGTCCGACACGCGGTTAGCAGTTATTTTTATTTTTCTTCCAAATAAATGCATAGAATGGTGGTACGGAACCCTCGGTGCGCGAGTCCCACTCGCACTTGGTCGGTTTTTTTTTATTTTAATAAATAATTAGACAAGTAGGTATAAAAAGTTTTAAAAAGGCATAAACTATAAATTATAGCGAACAACTCTGTGATCGACTGTACCCAACAAAGCCAAGGTTTACAAAAAAAACAAATACAGAAGTACTGTTTGACTCGTCCTGCAAGCGTAGAATAAGGTTAGGTTAGAGCGTATCTATGGGTTTATAACTCTGTCTACCTATCCCGCTCTACGTCAAACAAAAGAGTGAGATACTTAATAGAAAAAGTTATACACATAGTTTTAAACACATAGATACGCTCTAACCCAGCCTTATGCTACGCTTGCTGGGCTTCAAGTCGTAGTTGCGTATCGATATTATGGTCTATAAAGATTCAGCGTTGCATGAAAAAAACGAGGTTTAAATGTTGAGTCTTGCCTGACTACTTATAGAATTTTTTTGACATTCCAAAATCTTTGTAGATGGAAGATTTAATAAAAAGTTAAAAAATTCGCTTAGTACAAGACTTAGGAAAGGTTTTCTTTAAAAAGTTCTTGTTAAGATTGGACCGTTTTCAAAGTACAAATTCAAAGTACTTCATTGATGGCGTGGCCTTAAAAGAACCGGGACGTGACTGTAAAATTTCGCTTAGCACAGATTAATAAAATTTTGACAGTCAAGCGTCCCGGTTCTTCTATGGCCACGCCTGTAAGCGCCATCTATGAAGTGCTTTGTGCTTTGAAAACGGGCCATTTCTATACAAAAACTTGGATCTTTGTCTGTATTTTTTTTAAAACACACTATGGTTTCTTTTAGTTTTTTCTAAAGCACTAACCCGTGCTAGGGAATATTTTAAACATTTATAATGTAGTGGCAACACCAAAATTCCAATGAGCATGTCGTCTGCAAAGATGAACGCATTGGGTGGTGTAGATTAGTGCAAACTTATCACACCAGGTGGCACCCCCCGTCCATTAGACGGAGACTAGTTGAAGAAATTCGCATCGACAGTTACTTGACTCGGTAGCTCAATTGGTAGAGCGCCTGCACGGTACGAGAGGTTGCGGGTTCAAGTCCTGTCCTGAGTGAATTTTTTCAACTTATTATAAATGTTTAAAACACTATGGTTTTTCAAGTCTTTTACTGAGCAAAATTTTTAACCTTAAAAATTTAATCTTCAACCTACAATGTTTTTTTTTTTATTTAAAAAAAATGCTCTAATCAAGCAAGGCTAAACATTTAAACCTCGTTTTTCTCATACAACGATGAAAATATAGACCATAATATCGATACACATCTATGAAGTGCTTTGAATCTGTGCTTTGAAAACGAGCCATTTCTAAGTAGGTCCTTCTGCACATTGTTGTCCACTAGCAGGATTGTAGAGTTGTACATAGTATACACACGCAAGTGATATTGATTTCCGAGTCAATAAAGATGCTTGCGTGTGTACGGTTGCTTGTGTAATAGGTTTTTTTTCGACGCCACGCCCTGCCCTTGTAGTTGCTACTTTTTAGGGTTCCGCATCCTTGCCAAACGAGACTATCTTTTCTAACTATCTTTTCTATCTGGTCTGTATCATTGTAAGAGTAATAGCCTTAGGATAAAATTTTAAACCAAAAAAAACGTACCAGTGCAAGTTGGCCTCACACACTGCGGGTTCCGTACAAGAATACTTTGTTTGTAAATAATGAGACAACGTTGTATAGAGGGCACAGAACGACACCCTCAGTGCGCGGATCCTACTTGCACTTTGCCGGTAATTTTTTTTAGGTTCCTTGTGATTGTTTCAATAATTAATATTGCAGACTAGACGACTGTAAGTGGTGCCGCATGAGTGCACTTTAGAGTTAACAATATTTGAAAAATTGACTACTTTTAACCGATTTAACAAAAGTAGGAAGTCCTCAATTCGACGCGTAGAATGTAAGTAAGTAAGACAGTATCCATGTATGATTTTTTTTTCAAAATGTATGCTAGTCGAGGTTTCCAAAAAGTGTTACTACCATTTTCACCAAAGCCCTCAAAGTTTGCTATACTTTCCGAGTTCCAGTACCTTTTTGCCCCATCTTATAAGGCTGGCCACATACAGACGGAATTCCGGACAAAAAAAACAAATCGGGATTCTGAACGCAGTGACTGCAAATAAGTCTATGGACCTACCACACAGATACGGTTTTTCCTTCCGGAATTTTCATATATTTGTATGCAGTTGCTGCGTTCTGAATTCGGAATCCCCATTCGTTTTTCCGTTAGGGATAAATTCCGTCCGTATGTGGCGGGCCTAAGTCTTACAGACTTCATATTATGTTACAATGGGGATTTTTCCAAGCATCAAAAATAGTACCAACAACTGTCAAAATAAGTCTATTAATCTGTGGTTTCCATACAAACCACAGATTTAGTTGCGCGATTTAGTACGAATCGCTGACAAATTTGACACTTGGAAATATCCCTATTATAGTGGATTCTAACTTGACTGTATTTTTTAACCGCTCGCGTGCTAACCACCGGTGGAAATATTACTAATCGCAGGCGAGGCTAATGCTATGAAGATGTCTAGGACAGGGAAAAAATTGCGCTACCAGCGGTTCCATTATGAAAGAAATCGATAAAATAGTGCCCTATTAGCATTAAAAAAAAAATTACATAAGGCCGGCTGTGGCTACGCAGTGTGGCAAAAAGGTGTTATGAGTTTCTTAGCTGTTTTTTTTAGAACGACTTTGACAGTGTATGACTTTGACTTTGAATGTTTCTATTGTAGAGATACAGATATAATTTGCGTGTCCTTTGGGAATTATTTATTAATCTTTTTACTAGATTGTTGATCACTATAAACATTATAAAATCTGATAAACAAAAGATACTTGGATGCAAAAGTATTTTTTGCAGCGAGTGCTTGAATTGAATACTGAACTAGCAAAGGATTCTAAAATTGAGCCACGAGCGTAGCGAGTGGTTAAAAAAAGAAACCTCTAGCAACAGCATACTTTCCGAGCCTGGGACATGAAAATGAAACTTATCTACTATAAAAAGCGATTGTATAGGTTGCCCTTGGCATTTTAAACGAGGCGATACTAAACTGTTTACCCGCCATGTTACAGTTAAATTAAAACTCGGTTAAAACGCACTAAAACTGCCAGTCGCAAGTCTAGTTAAAACTAGGTATGTTTAACCGGTAAATGGTTACGGCTTCGACGAACAATTGCACGGTAAACTGTTAATGAGGGTGATTAAGACCCATTCGCACGTACTGGGGTCTATTATGACCATATTTGTTCAATTATGCGTGTATAGAAAACGTATGTGTTCAAGGGTTAACGAGTCGGGTTTTGGCAAAAAACAGCTTTATGGGCACATTGATAGGACAATGTATGTGTGGTGGTGATATTTTGAATAAATTACTTAGTCAGCCACACGCTAGGATACCCCTTTTTGTTCGATTGGAGCCCTTATGCTGCGCGCGGTAAGAGCTACCATGGGGTATCCGTGTGGCCGACCGTTAATTATTCATTAAAATATTTGAAATTGAAATACTATCCTCATGTTGCCAAGAGGCAACCTGCCATCTTATATCAGAAAATAAAACTAGAAATCCAGAGTTATTACTAAGTCACTGTTTTTTTTTTTTACCTAACTCATCGATTTACAATTTTACAAAAGTAGGTAATCTATTTTCGTTTTGTCTTATTGGAATAAGAAACTTTTTTTGCAAAATAAAAATATTCTAAAGAGGTTATGACATCTAATAAGATTCAATTGAAATACAAGTTGAATGACTAATTAATTTACCCAATGTAAAAAAAGTACTAAGTAAGTGACTAATTGTAAAATTAAACCTAACTAATGTAATTAAGTGACTAATTGTGAAAATTAAACCTAATCAGTTTAATTCATTTGTATAGATTACAACCATGGACAGTTAGATTGGCCTACTTATCGCCCATCTCTGTTTATCTTACATATTATTATGTTGTAACATCATGTATTTGAGTAAAAGAAATAGCTATACTTAGTGCCGACTACTGTAGGTACTTACCTACTCAATTAAAGTGTTCCTTTAATTGAATTGAATGACTTCTTTACAAATCATTCGGAAAATGCCCTCCAGTCTACTATTTACTACTTAAGCCTTTTAAAGTTGGCAAAACTGGGCGTTACTTAAACAAAAAAACAAAAATAAACTTCAGAACACCATGGGTCTTATTCTTTCAACGGTAAAACTCATTTTCTCCTGCAGCGGATTACACCTTTTAGTTGGTATTATATGGCTGCAATATGGCTGCCAATTTAAAAAGAAAAAATAGCCGATATAATCATGAAATAATTTCATCATTTACCTCACCTGTTTTGTAGCGGTTTTACGGCCACAATGTTTGATCCCTGATGACTAGAAGGCTTTACTAAATTGAGGGACCTAGTTAAACTGGTCGTTTTCTAGCAACTTCACTTGAAACCAACATTCTTGAGCTATCGATCAATAAAGGTTGTATTAAAAAGAGAGACCAAGGTGATTGGTCGAAGTGCAAAGGCGTTGGTCAGAAATTGGAATGTGCAAAAATAATGAGTGATTATGTTGTCACTATTTAACTATTTTAAATTCTTTTTAATTTAAGTTTTTTATTGAGCCACGTTTGGCTCGTTGGCGACGATGCAGGGTATTTAATTATAATTATAGGATGCAGGTAAGTGGCGCGTTTAATAATCACTCAGTGGGTTTTGTTCTTTCCTTTTAATTTTCTCTGAAGGCGTTGCCCCTTCGCTATTTTATGGCTGAATGCCGATTATCCACGCTCCACGCTAAATTAACTGACCTGAATTATAAAATTACAAGTATTTTCCTTACGTAGATCCAGTCGGAAACTTTGGCGCGAGGTAAGAGCTACAAAAGGGTATTTCAGCGTGTCACTCTACCAATAGAATACCAGTCACATTTTTTAAAATATTATTTGGTGTAATTTTAACTCAATGGCAGATCTTTTTAGTTATGAAATTCATCCTCTTTAAAAAAAAGCTTTTCGAAATACTTAAGTGCTTTTAACCTAGTCTAGAAAAAATCGAAGTTTTCCGAGAATAAACCTAACAAATTATTCGCCTAAAATTGCAAAGCGCTTAAAAAAATTATGCACTTGCGATCACGGAAAGCAGCGAAGCTTTGTGACAAACGTCATACATACCTAAAGGCGCGTGACTGTATTTTTCATTATTCTTTTACTCGACCAACAGAAACAATTTGTCCAAAGAAACACAAAACTTGTCTAATTTAAACAACAACACGTACAAAATTACTGTCGTTTCCAGCAAATTCGCGTGCACAGTCAAAGACAGCTGAAAGTTTATCTTTATAATCGATTCTCGCACTAATGTCGTAGATAATAAGAGTCACCTTTTGTACACACGACAGCATGTAAGAGTGTACACTTTTGTTGTAAAATCGCCGGTAACGTCACCGAGTAGAGTGCTAGCGTGTAAGCGTCGACATGCTGTCTTGTGTACCTTTGTCGCTGGGGGCTCAAATGTGACAACTGACAGCTGTCAACGCCGCCATCTTGCGAGGCGTTGACTGACAGATAATTTTAGCTAACTTGCCGTTGAGTTTTTTTGTATTGTTTGTTTTGACATGACAACTCGCTGTAATGTCTGTGGGAAGTAATTGTACAGTGCGCTCGGTGGCGGATTCAGCGTGTGCTATTTTTAAAATAAACATAAATATGTGGAGGTTTTTATACCAACAAGAGGTAACCAAAGCCCAATCGAGAGGTAATCTGAACCTATCGTCCAAGATGGATACCTTTTTTTTGCAATTTTACATTTAATATTGTTCATACGAACAGCACATAAACCAAATCAAAGTATTTGGCCTGTACCTTAATTTGTTTTATATTTTAACAAATATGCTACGATAGTTTGGTATGATTGATATAATATGTATGTAACTAAAGTATGATACAATTGGTAATTGGAAATTCCAAAATCTTCATAACAAAGTTTTCTAACCTAGTTGTACACAAGACAGCACGTAGACGGTTACACGCTAGCACTCTACTAGGTTACGTTACGGGCGACTTTACAACAAAAGTGTACAGTCTGACGTGCTGTCGTGACGTGTGTACTTAAAATTAATAAAAGAAAGGCTAAGGCCCGGTTTCTGAATTGACAAATTCACTAAGCAACTACTTAAATATCGCTCTGTCTCTGCAGTTTTCTCACAAAAGAGCGTGACACAACGATAGTTAAGTATTTACTTAGTGAAATTCTCAATTCAGAAACCGGGCCTAAGTGAACATAAGAATTGAGACAAGAAATAAGTACCTAAATCTATGCAACATATTATTATTAATAAAAGAAAATAAGGCACTAAACCCTAGGTAAATACTCTAAAAGTGGTATCACAAAAGAAACGTAATGTAAAATTTTATGAAAGCAGACGGAAAACACCCAGGCACTTATGATTATGAATAATGCGAAACGTTATTGGAGGAAAGATTATGCAAATCTTTGCATAATTTAAAGTTATTTATGCATAATAATTGTCACTGTTAATCAATAACAGATAATAAATAAGAGATATAAGAGAAAACTGTTGAAAATAAGTCATAATAATCATTTAAAAAAATGGTTAATTAGAACTGCCATCACAGTTAATTTTACCGTTTTTAATCAATTTCTAAGGAAGAATAATACAGAGTCAGGAAAAAAAGAAAAAATATAAGAAAAGTGAAAAGGTCGCATTTACTGCCCAACGAATACCAAAAATACTGCCATTCACAACTGCCATCGGTATCTGACTATCAACTAGGTACAACCAAAAATTTTGTCAACTGCTACCAACTTAACAAGCAGCCAACTAAAACCAAAAACGTCCTGCGACTCACAAAAAAAGTTAACCAAAGAATCGATAAATAAATCAACTCACCAGAACTAGGTCGGTCACTGTATCTCGTACAATACACCCAGGCAGGCCAGTGATTCGGATTGCTCCCCTTCTGGCTTCCAGCATCAATACTGCCACAGGTCGATGGTGCTCCACTGGAGGTTGAAGAGACGACTGAGCTGGCAGAATCTGGTCTCTTTTGGGCCTCAATGATCTTCGGAATCTCTTTCTCCTTTTCACCGATCTGGGATACCGTTTGCCGCAGACCACCAAGCGGCGGAAGCCTGTTGAAGTCATTTGATTCTTTCACTTTAAGGTAGTCGAAACTGTACGATTTTTGGTATTCTTGTGTCGCCTTTGAGAGGTCGTACGGTTTGTATAGAATGCTATGGTTTGGCCCGACGGATTTTGGTCCTTCGATCTTGCTGGTCTTCCGCAGTGCGTTCAAACCGAACTCCGGGTGGAGGATGTTGCTTATGGAAAAGTTTATCGGCAAAATTGGCTGTGGTCGCACGTTTCTTAGTTGACTCTCGTGGTGGATCACTGGTTTTATGTCAGGAGTTTCTGCCCGTTCTTGGTAAAAGCCGTAGCTCTCTCCACTGTTTTGCGGACTTGAAGGCGGCGTGTTCGGTTGGGTCTTTATCACTGTCATGTTGCTATCGTGTTTTCTTTCAAATCTTTGATCAATAGTGGTGCAAGTATACTGACTTGGTTGACAGTAGCTGGTGCCGTCTGAGTGCGGAGCTGGCACCCTTCCGGTGACCGGTCCGGGACTGTTCGCTTGGTTTGGACTGCAGCGGTCCTCAAAAGCCATCGTTGCTTTTTTTCTCAATTGCCCACCTGTCAAAACACTGCGACACAATTGAACAAATTGTAAAGCCACCCGTAGTGCAGGCGACTCGGAAAGATCTCTCAATTTGGCGTGACGGAATGCCGTTTAAAACATCTCTGTTGTTGTATCGTGTGTTGTGACTCCGGAGTCCTTTTCTCGAAAGCGGGACGTATCGATTTAAATATCATTAATGTGGAACCCTCTAGGTATTCATGCCGGTCCACTGTCTACACACGAGCTCGAATATTAATGCTGTCTCTTTAATTATTCATCGCGGCCAGATGTTTTGCTTGTGAAAATGATTTCTCAATTATTTTTTAAGTCGATTAAAAATGCTGGCACGAAAACTGGAACGCACAAACTCTTCGGATTTCTTCCTTTTTTCTGACAGCTGGTTCTGTCAAAGTGAAACGTCAAAGTGACAGATGGAGTGCGGGACTGCGCTCGCGGCGGCGGCGACCGATCGACTGTTCCCCGCCAGGGTTGCCGGGGACACGCCCATGGACAAACAAGGTTTTTTTCACCCTTCCCCTTGGTATTTGTGGGCGTTACCTCCAAGCGCGCTCAAAACCACTAACAAACATATCTGCATCTCTTTTTGTCTGCTCAATTTGTCGGATGTTGGAGCGAGAGGTGCGCAGGACAATTGATTTAATGTGATTGTGTATTTAGTGGGGGGCTTATACAGATTTGTAATTCAGTTGTAAATAGTCCGGTACGGCTCTTTTGCGTTCGTTGTAATGTATCAATAATGGTCGGTGCTTTGTTCGCTTCTTCGGGCGGAATTTCAATTAAAGTTTGACAGAATTATTATATTTTGATAGACGGCCGCCGCCATCTTTCTTTTTCGATTGGTTATTTTTTGGGTTGTTTATGGCTGGTCTAGGTTTTGGCTTTTAATTAAAATACTAAAAACTCTACTTACATTTTAAACATTTATACTTTCTTACATTTCTCAATTTTAATAGCAAAGTATTTGGATGCGCAAAACACTTTTGGAAACTTGAAATATATTAAACTTTCCATTTGACGATCTTTGGACAGCTTTTTTCCACTCCACAATGTTCTTATCTATTTAAATTTTTGTATAGGCCATGAATTTAATAATTATTGTCTGTTGGTTGGTACTGTGACTGTTTTTCTCAGTTTTTGAGTTCACATCTTTTTCACATTTTAGTCACGTAGAAAAAAAAATTTTTGATATGAAAAAGGATAATGTTTATTAAAAACTGCTTAGGCAATTTTATTTTAAGAAAGGTAGGTTTGTCCAAAATCAATTGTATAAAAAAATTGCGTTAACTTTTTGTATCGAAGACATATTTTTATATAAAAAATATTATTGTTTTACAAATCACTTGATTTGCTCCAAATACCTAACACTGATGATAATCTTGAGAATTATGACATAACGGCCTACATTAAGTTGTGTAGGCATGTCATTACGATTTAATTTCCGTAATTTATTACCAAATTAAAGCTAATAGCTCCAAAGTGATGTGCGCAATTTTTTTGCACGCCATTAGATCGTTTATAAGTGCCGTTCCAAATTGCTCCAAGTTTCGTTAATAAAGTAATTTTTTTTTCTTCGTCGTCTTGATGTAATGTAGAGTCATTGCTCCAGTTATTGGCCCTCTAGCATATTTTATAGTTTAAAAATATAAGCACCTAGCACATAACGTTATCCACTTACCCAAAACTTCAAAAGGTTTTTTTTTATCAAAGCGGTTGGCGTAGCATGATGAAAGTTCCACTTACAAATGGGTAAGATAGGTATCTCTATCCCACAATCTTTATCTAGGTTACATAGAGCATAAGTTCAACTCCGACGGCGCATTTTAAGTAATTTTATCATAAAAATAAAAATCGAAGTCTCAAGCATTTATTTGCAACTACAAATACCAACGTTACACATATTTAATAAATAATATACATCTCTAGGGCCAAAAACAGAGCAATTACCCTAGTACCTAGTAATAGCTTTTTTAAACAACTCCTACTTTGTGAGTAATGTGAATTTAATGTACTTACTTGCTAACGATATTTTGAGACTTTTTACATGTTGATCATTATGATGTTTAATCACTTTTTACTGCACGATTTTAGCAGCAAATAGGCTAGTACTTATTCATTTATTTCTAGTAGACATTTCTACTAATTTCTAGGGGGTACTGAAGGGTATTTATAGGGGTTCTAGGGTATTATTGAAAAAACAGGTCATATTTTCTGACCTACTATTTTCAATCTAAAATGGTAAGTAAAGAGGTGAGAAAATAATACTATATAATACTATATGGTAACTTTTATTCAGAAAATATTTTATTCATATTAATGATCCAAAAGACGTAACAAATCCTAACCTTTGGCTGGTAATTTATGGCTGGAAAAAACATTTTAACCACGTTTAAACATCTAGGACCTGGCAATTTAAAAATAGAACCTAGACAATTGCGCAATTAGGCACAAAAATTTTAGGTACAGTGATTTCTAAAACAAGATTAATACAGGGTGTAATAGAAATACCCGTCATAGTGTGATTTTTGGACATAGGTAGGTAGCTAATTCTTTACTGTACTATACAATATGAACCTACGAATAAACGTAATGGACTTTGAAGCGATATTCCTAGGTTAGATTCTGGCATGTATGTATGTACCCATGACTTTAATTTATTGTGTGTTGTGGTGTTTTAATAAATGCATTTTTTATTCTATTCTATTTATTTCAAATTTATTTCAAAGTTAAGTTTTTTTGTACCTTTGTGGATTTGTAGTAGCAATACATTTGCAGTTCATTCATTTAATTACACCACACACTGACTTCATTGCGGTACAGACTACAGTTCATTCGTTTCAGTACACCAGATGATATGAAACATGACACATATCATTTCAGAACACTTCATTGCAGTACAGTTCATTAATTCATTAGGTACACCATAATTATGATTTAAACTATTTAAAGCATGATACATGGCATTTCAGTACACTTCATTACAGTACAGTGCAGTACAGTAATTGTGCTAAAATGACATGTGTCGTGCTTTATTCTCTCGTGTAATAGGTACGTAATATTTCATGACACCGTTGTCATCATGACACCAATTAATTATTTTTTTCTAATATTACAAGCATTACCTACGGAATGAAATATTCATGAAATATTATTTCATGACACCTAATGTCTTGTGTAATATTACAAGCATTACCTACACATGTCTAGCATGTACTTGTTTGTACCGTACAGGCTACATCATACCCACTTTTAATTGACTACAATAAACCATCACGTTTTTGTAGCACCCTATAGGTAGTGTGTGACCTAGTAGCAAAACAATTTCGTCTAGCCGACTTCGAACAAAAGGGGTCAAACATTTTGACCTCCACGCTGATATTATATTCATTATTCCATGTTGATTTTAGAAGAACATGGCGCCAAGATTTTCTTTGTCGGCTCTAAAACGTTCAGAAACGATTCGAAAGTGGGAAGTGGGAACAAAAGGTGTGTCGTTTGACACATGACACTGTTGAGTGCCATTGTACTTACGCTTTGACACCTTGCACTTTTGTCTGTGAGTGTAGAGAGCAATGAGAGTTATTTAAATCTTCTTATTTTGAGTTTTCCTTCACCGGTATTGCTATTGCTAGTAAGTACGAAATAAATTCACTAACATCGCGAAAAAAACTTGAGTATCTGAGGCATGATTCTACCACGGATCAGTGCATGATACCCTCAACGTGAAAATCCCCAAACCGAAAGTGGGGAGAGGTTTGCCCGTCCACCAGCGCCGCCAACGAAAAAAAGTCTTCTTTTCGGATGCGTTTTGTGCTAAAAAGTATCCCTAGGCTTAACTATTTTTAGATCCTATTATAATCATTATGAGGCCTATATTCCAGATCCTAGAACCTACGAATAAATCCCGCACAGGAAAAAAACACCCCCTTTGACTTGTACGGGATTTATTCGAAGATTCTAGGGTCCTAAAATAGCCTAGGGATTCTCATTTGACGGCCCAAATCCAAAAAGAAGATCGTTTTTTTTTCATTGGCGGCGCCAGTGCGCCTTGACCATCACCTGAACTCTCTCTGAGAGATGGCCTTTGAGAAACTAGCTTGACTAGCCATTCTTGCACCATTGGGTTTACTGATGGGCTAGTACCAAAAATCATAATGAGCTTTCGTGCTTCGAAAGGCAGGTATAGAACATGGTAGAGCTTACACTTTCTAGATTTAAAATATTTCAAGTTTTAACCACGCCCGGTTGCTAAAGAAATAAAAAATATTTCGGTCAGCGGCTCCAAAATAATAAGAAGCCTTTATACTCTACCGCCTTGTACGCACGACAGCACGTCAGAGTGTACACTTTTGTTGTAAAGTCGCCCGTAACGTAACCGAGTAGAGTGCTAGCGTATAAAGGTAGACGTGCTGTCGTGTGTACGAGCATTTTAGTCGATTTGCCAGAATGGGGTAACTCAACCTGACCGTTCTCCGTCGATTGGATTGGTTTTAGATTTCACTTTACGTTATAAACTCATTATAGATCCCCTAATAACCCTCCCGGTCGGGGAGGCTTTAATGTAAGGTTTCTTTTACTCCCGCGACGCGGAAAAACGCGGAAAATGGAGATTCCACCGTTGACAAAATCTCTTATATCTCCGCACCTACTCAACCAAATGTTGTGAAATAAGGAGTAATCTTTTCTTTAGAAATGACATTATTGGAGGTAGGTACGGAAATACATGGTTTTACGTTTAAAAAAACGTAATCGTAGTGCAAAATGAAAATGTAGGCAAAAATTCCAGATTTGTGGAATAAATTGTCTATTGAGGAAAAAATACAAACCTTTAGGAACTGAAATTGTATCTAGGCCAATGTTGAATAAATGCCTTGTAAACATAAGTGGTTTCTTTCATTCTACAACATTCAAAAACCTAAGAAAAAAATACACAACACTCGATGCAAATTCCAGCGGCCGAACGAAGTTCACACGTGACTTGTCAGTGTCAAAATCTTTTGTTTTTTTCTTCGATGTTACTAGTATTTGGTATCAAATCACAGATAATTTTATGCTCCGTGATTCGTCTATACATGATCAGACATTCAGTTTACGACGTGACGCAATATCCGGTAGAAACCATAGAGCGGGCGAACGTTCAGAAATCGCTACTGACTTCTGTAACATGATGAATTTATACTGTAAAATGCAAGTTTTTCTTGTGAAATAAGGACATTCAGAGACCTAAAGAACCAAAGAATAACGGAAATCAACGTAAATTTACTTACCTTTCGAAGAAATTTTAGAAAAATACACTGTGTGTGTCAGCTCCGCGCGACGGCTCTTTATGATTTCTGAATGTTTTAGAATAACAAAATCTTTTGTTTTTTTCTTACAGTGTGACCAGTGTTTGGTATCAATGAATAGATAATTTCATGCTCTGTAATTCGTCTATACACGATCAATCCATTAGATTATCAGCTGACGCAGTATTCCGTAGGCGGCCGAACATTGTCGAGCGGAGTACACATGTGTACGTATTCCGAGCGAGCGTATAAATGCAAATTTTTCTTATGAAATAAGGCTGTGAATAAGGACATTCATAGATGCAAAGAACCTACTAATAACGTAAATCAATAATTTACTTACCTTTCAAACAATTTTCGGCAAAATACACAGCTCCGCGCGACGGCTCGAACGAAAAAATCGAAATTATTTCTAAATGTTTTGAATATCAATATCTTTTCTTTTTTTCTTCCAGTGTGATGTGTTTGGTATCAATAAACAGATAATTTTATGCTCTGTATTTCGTCTATAGACGGTCACGCTCTAAGGTTTATGCCTGACTCAATAACCGGCAGAAACTAAAAGCGCGCGTAAACATGGCGGGAACGTACACATGTGTACGTTTCTCGAGCGGGCCGGCGAACTGAGTTAAACGTACACATGTGTACGATAATCGAGCGGGAGGGATAAGAGCCGATGTCTGCGTTACGCGCCACCACCTCGACAACAGACAACAAAGAACAGAACAACAAAAAACAAACTAAAAACCAACATGGCGTCGCTAACAAGGCGACGCGCGGTGTCAGTCGTTTTCCCGCCTAAATAGCTGTCAGCTGTCAATCCGCGCGCCATTGTTGTCGGCGGTGGATTATGCGCGAGGGGATCCGCATTCGAAACTGCCTTCTAGCTTCGCCCTATTCGGGACTTGGCCTTCGGCCTCGTTAAACGGAGCTTGGCCTTCGGCCTCGTTAAACGGAGCTTGGCCGTCGGCCTCTCTCGGCTTCGGCCTCCACTGAATAACGTTACTGTATCTATAAGTAGAACTGGACAAGTAGAAAAGTCCTGAACAGACGACGACGTCTGGTAGAGTTAGAGTATAGCGCACTCCGAGCTTTACTCTGTGCGGGACTCGGGTTTCGGCCTCGTCGAACGGAGCTCGATTGTTAGCTTCCCTTACAATTTGTTGACTCTGGCTTTCGGCCTCCGGCGATTACCTACTAATTTTATGGGAGCGTCTGGCCCGCTCCTAGTTTTGCCTATGTCCACAGCAAGGCAAGCGGAGGCGGCAAGACCTACCGCACATTGGTTCTGCCACTCGGTTTAGATCGTTTGCTGGACATAGTGTGCCCTTATGACCATCCATCCATCCATCCATTCAGTCGTTCCCTCTCAATGCTGAGGATCGTGACCATCATTGAAGTTGGCAGAGAGTAGAGTTCTCCATTGCGCTCTATCACTCACGATGTGGATCAGTTTGTGCAGCCGTCCATCTAGCGGGTGGTCTGCCTCGAGCTCTCTTTCCCTCCACCTTTCCCGTCATAATTTGTTTTTCCAGGCTATCAGGTCCTCTACGGGCTATGTGACCGAAGAACGTTGCGATTCGTCGTTGACATATGATTGAGAGTGGAGTGCGTGTTGACCATAGCCGTCGATAAATGGGCCACTATAATAAATCTAAAGTAGAAACTGAAGGGGATTATCCACAGGACACGACCTTCGGCTTCGTTAAACGAAGCTTGGGCTGCGTGACTCGTTACGAAAAGTAGGACACGGCCATCTTTCAGCAAGAGATAGAGAGAGTGAGTTCGGGATTAACCTACTCGCTCGTCGCCAGCCAATCTAGCAGGGATAATACACTTATTAGCGAACATGGATGGTATAGATCTATACCAAAATTGAGCAAGGCGGAGGGTGTTAGATACGCCGCCGATTCTCAGATTTCCTCACGATGTTTTCCTTCAGGACAATCGAACTCGTCAACTATCTGCGGTGCGCGTAGTAAGCCGTTGGCTGGTGTTGTGTCGACGCAACGCCGCCGACGCCTCTGAGGTATTTGATCAGAGAAAGTAAACTAGTGACAATCGATACAACCGCTTGCCGACGCGGTGCATTTTGCGATAATAATCAATAACTTATTGTGGAATTTCTTCGCCAGCTTATCTTACGAAATCATAAAGCAGAAAATCACCTTCTTCTTCTTCTTGAAGTGCCTCTCCATCACTGGAGGTTGGCAGTCAGCTCTCTGTACCGCTCTGTTCATGGCTGTCCTGAATAATTGTTCCACGTTTTTGATGCCGGTAAATTCCTTTATATTACACAGCCATGTCATTTTCCTCCTGGCCTTCTCTTTCCCTCTATTTTGCCCATCACTATGGTGTGTAGCATCTGGTAACGTTTATACGTAGGCAACCTTTCACTGCTTGATGGTGCGCACTAGTTCTACTTCTAGTCTAGTTCACCTTCTAGTCTGGTTTAAGTCTTTCCCTGTACGTGCAGCATGGTAAGCCCGAGATAGGCCCTTCTCTATGCAAAACTGTCAACTTGTCGGTCGGGCTCGAGTTGGCTCTACGCCAACATGGCAATAGAGACAAAAATACAACATTTTTATAAAAAATGGAAATATCTACTTTCTGCTCGACATGACCCTAATCTATTGCCATCTTGAGTCCCGCCTACCATGCTCGCACAATAGACATGGCACGTCTGTCACTCGAGTTCGAGAGAGTGTCAAAACGACCATGCTAAGCATACTGATAGCAGCTGGGTGTAGTGACGACACGGACGCGACTACATGGACTACCTATTACCTATGCTTTTTTTTTGATAGAGCAAGCCTGCCCAGAACCTTTACCATTATATCTGTATCAGTTAACTACCACTGATGAGTAAAATGGACCAAACCATATGATTTACAATGTTTTTTTTTCTACACTTAAACTTTCGTAAGCACTGCACATTTTGTATTTCGTAAACGGTTAAACTTACTTTTATTATGTCGGTGTAGCCGACTAGTTTCTTCTTTTTTTTTCTGTTAAAACAATTGCCTATACCGGTTCCACTAGAGGTCGGACAGACAGATAGACGGACGAACATATAGCAGAAGTAGAGCAAAAGGATCCTGTTTGGCACCTTAGGGTACGGAACCCTAAAAAAGTTAAGCTTAATAATTTTCTTCGCACTGATTGTAAAGCAAACAACTCCACACAAAACCTATAATAAGCTACCATTGAAAAATTAAAAGTATTGAAGGAGAAAAAGTAGCGCGAGAAAATCATTGTTCAAGATCGTAATTATGTCTCTAGCTGTCATTTGATGGTGTCAAAAAATGGCAATCATCAGATAACAAACAAACAAATAAAAGTTGGCAATGCGGTATTTGACAGTATCTAGAAAGAAGGCTAATGATGGCTAAGAAACTTACGGGAGTGGACTGAAATCGCGGGCTTTGTAAGAATTTGACGACGGTCAGTAGGTAGAACTTGCAGCTCGATGGTCGATCAACATCGTTGTGAAAGCGGAGGTTCCATGGATGCGGATGGCGAGGGACCGCGGGAGGTGTCGCGAGGGAAAAAAGGCCAATGTCTAACAGTGGGCAGGGGTGGGCTGATTATAATGAAGAAAAACATGTCAGGTCTAGAATAAATATTTAAGACGACGTACGTCTCACAACTAGCGCCGCCAATGGAAAAAAAATCATATCTTTTTTTTGGATGCGTTTTTAGCAAAAAACGCTCCTGCGATTCCTCAACGCGAGGCTTAACTATTTTTAGGACCTAAGATTTGGACATAAATAAAAAATAGAGTTCCTCACATGTAACAATATTATTTAAGATCTTATACAGTTATGGTTGCAATAAAGTATTGAGTAGAAGATGACAATATAGGTATTTCCGTGAACGAACGTTATCAAGAAGGGGGCGTCTGGTATAGGGCGGCCAAGACTGCAAATCCATATCTCTGGATGCACCATGCACCCCCCTGAAAATAATCCTGTTGGCGCCCATGACCATGGGGTATCCGAGAGTCTACGACACGACATGGCCAGTAATGCTAATCCAGTAGAGCACACATACTGTTGGCGAATGCGAAAAAGCTCCAATCAAGCTTTCGAGCATTACCGAAAGTTCGATGGGTCGATGACATTGTCAAAACAGCGGGAGGACAATGGACGAGATTGGCATTAGACCGAGAGGGTTGGCGTGAAATGGAAGACTTCTATGCCCAACAGTGGGTTTTATTTATGGGCTGGATAGATAGATAGACTGCCAGCGTAAGGAAAGATATGACTAGTACGTCTCGCAGAAATCTCGTGACTTATGTCGAGGATGACTTCGTGAGAATAGGAGATGTGACATTTGCCGCAAAATTAATTTTTCCTTCGAGATGTGTCGACGTGCTAATGAGCCATTTTCAAAGAACAAATTCAAAGCAGTTCATAGATGGCGCTTATAGGTGTGGCCATAGAAGAACCGGAATACGGCTGTCAAAATTAATCTGTGCTAAATTTGACGGCCGTATTACGTTTCTTCTATGGCCACGCCTGAACCATCTATGATCTGCTTCGAATTTGTTCTTTGAAAACGGCTCATAGCTCTGCTGAAGCCCCGAATGCCGTTCCTGCGTCTTGCGGTGCGCCCGCGCACGCAGGCGGCAGGAAGGGGCTATTTTGGGCACGTCGTGTGTGGCCCGGTGGTGTTGTGGCAACACGGTTTATGAGCCGCGTTAAGGGGATGCGTGCATTGCGCAAGAGGCCAATTCGAAGAAGGAAATCTCTCCCTTCGATAATTCGCCCATAATTGGCCAATAAAAACCAAAGTCGGGTTAGATACACCATTTATAACTCAAGAACAGCTGAACCTATTTTTATGATATTAGATTTGTCAAATTTTGACAAAATTTGAAAATATGCGAGCACAGTATTCAATAAATAAATTATACAGGGTGTCCCGTAATTCAACGTCAAGTGGGAACTGGGTGAAAGGGCACACATAACGGTACTGGGAAAAATAATTTAAAAAATCCTGGTCGCTTCATTCAGAAATTCGAGGCATTTTTTGATTTTTTTTAAAATGGTCAGCCTAGACCATATATTGGGGGGAACCATATATTGGGGGGATATATGGTCTAGGCCCTAGACCATATATCCCCCCAATATAAATGCCTAGAATTTCTGAACGAAGCAACCAGGATTTTTTAACCCTGTTTAATAATTTATTTATTGAATACTGAATTTATTGAACTTCTTTGAAGTGGAAGTGGGCAGGACACCTACCGATGGACAAAGTCCACAATAATAATCATAATTGGAATGCGGAATGGTGACCCCGAGAGGGGAAGAGATCGGTTGGCAGACCACCAGCCAGATGGTCCGACGACATATCCCAAGTAGCCGGAAAAGAGTGGTTGCGCCTGGCGCAGGATCGTGAGAGGTGGCGTGAGCATGGAGAGGCCATTACTCAGCAGTGGGTGCTAACACGCTTTTGATGATGATGATGATGAATACTGAATAAAATTATTCGACTGACTCTGACTTTGAACCAGCCTAAGGATCTTGTCTCGTCGCTTCCCCTTAACTGGCGCCCGCCCTAGGGCGCGTCATTCACAAACAACTTACTGTTAGTATTGTGTGAACTAACTCGCTCTAACTGGAACTAACTGAATGAGCCGATAGACTGATAGGGGGCTATGATGGACCATGATGCGTGATCAAATAGGGAAGTAATCTACTTTGGAGGATAATGTGTTTTGAGAATTAGTTCGGTTCGTAGAGTCACGAAACTCACCCTACGCACTATCTTGTACAGTCGGCCACAGTCACAGATACCCCATTTTGTTCGATTGGCGCCATTATACCCCGCGCGGTAAGAGCTGCCATGGGGTATCTGTGACTGTGGCCGACCGTACCTATAACTTGGAGCTTGAAGCGGTGCTTGTGCGGTGGCCCAGTGGGTAGAAGTGTTGCCTCAAAACCGTGAGTGCCCAGGTTAGAATCTCGGTGCTGGGGTGATTTTTAACCGACTTCAAAAAAGGAAGAGATACTACTCAATACGACCAGTATTTATATTTTTTATGTTTGTTACCTCAGAACTTTTTTCTAGTAGATGAACCTATTTTGATGATTTCAAATTAACCTACGATCACCTAAGTCGTAGAAAAAAAGTTTTTGGATATCACTTTAAGAAGTAGGTATTTTTTTGTTGGAAAAAGAATGCGCTTTCACCAAAGTTGTTGAACAACAGTTGTTGGAAATCACATTTAGAAGGTTGTGTGTTTGAGGAAAAAAGCTATTAAAAAATTGCCCTGTATAATCTGTGCTTGCTTATGCAGCAAAACTCTGCAAGGCCACCAGCGCAGGCGCGCATTAACCAGCACCTAAACTATCTATCACAGAATTGTCAGTGCATGCATAAAGAGTGAGCTTCTGCCTGTAATCACCACGTTGCAGGCACAATGCGGGCGGGCAATTTGAGAATTACCCACCAGCAATCCGTGGGCGTTCTAGTGTTCCGTGTAACTGTGCTGCGGTGCAGTGTAGAGTTTAGAGGAAGATGTGAATGCCTATCAAAACACCATCAAAAGGAGAAAGGTTGCATATCTAGGACGGACTGTGTTAGTTATTTAATCGTATGAGGTAGTGTATTGGCCAGCCCTGGTGTCAGAGTTTTTAGACCGCCCAAAAGGCCTCTGACATGGCTTAACGATTGTTGAACGAGCGAGCGAAGCGAGAGAAGTTTTTTGAGTCTACTGGAACAATCCGGCGTTTGTATGGTATGTATGTTTGTATGTATGTATGACTGTTCGTTCTAAGATAAATTGAGTAAATTTAGTCGGATCGTCATGAAATTTGGAAGGCGAGTAGATGGTAGGTAATCGAATGAGGTAGTGGCCACCCCTGGTGTCAGAGTTTTTAGGCCACCCAAAGGGTCTCTGACATGGCTTAACGATTGTTATTAATCAACAACAACCGGGACCAACGGTTTAACGTGCCTTCCGAAGCACGGAAGCGCTCAGATATTATTGCCACTAGCGGTCCCCCATCCATGGACTGACCGCGGCCGTTGTTGCTTAACTTTGCCAATCGATTAAGAACGGCTAGTACAACTAGGCTGTGAGCGCTAGGCAAGTAGATGAGGTAAAGAGATTTTTTAAGTTCGAATATGAGCCAAATCGGTTGAGGGGTTGCTGAGATGTGCGGTCGCGAGTTCATAGTTCGGGGCGAACCACTAGTTATTATTGTACTTGCACCGTAGCATAAAGACTAAATGACACTGCACAAACGGAGAGTTCGCTCGCTACTGTCCGTTTATGTAATGCATTCGCCTAATACGTGTAATTGTCGGTCAGTCGAACTGCGCGGCCGGCATAACATGTCATTTGGTGAAGTGACCACGCAATGGGAGACGTGGGAGGACCAAAGGCTGACAGAGAAAAGTAGAGAGCTGATGGATAGAAATGTCATAGACGAGTAAATAAAGGATGGCGTGAAGGGGAAAAGGCCTATACCCAGCAGTGGGCAAATGTGGGCTGAAAATGATGATGAATGATGAGTAAATTTCGATTGTGGTCACAAAGCGGAATTCTTACCCCGATACATTATTAACTTTTTTTGCTCCAATTTTTATGTTAACGCTACATGCGTTGTTCATTTTTATAAAGGTCTTTTAAGATTAAATACGTCTCACAACTAGCGCCACCAATGAAAAAAATATCCTCCCAAAAGTGGCCACTTTTGGCGAGAATCGATTGCATTCGTAGGAAATCCAATCCTGGAATCCAAACCTTAGGTCCTAAAAATAGTTTAGCATTGCGTTGAGAAATCGCAGGAGCGTTTTTTGCTAAAACGCATCCAAAAAAAGATATGTTTTTTTTTTTTCATTGGCGGCGCTAGTTGTGTGACGTATGGCGTCTTAAAGCCATTTAATTTGATACCTATGACGATGGTATCCGCTCACTATAATTTTTGGATCCATCACTTTAGGGAGTACCACAGCCGTCATCTTTGATATTTTTTTAATCAACCATTTAATGTGAGCTGGGCGATTTAGACAAATCCAACAAAACCTTATTTATTGAAATCGTCCGAGTAGTTTAGGCTCTACGATCTCCGCGAGATATTTAATGAGTTGTGTAGTAAAATTGCGAGCGAAGCAAAACAAGTTCTCCGAGTCTACTGGAACAATCCGGCGTTTGTATGTATGAATGTTTGTTCGACGATAACTTGGTCGGAACGTTATGAAACTTGGCAGGCGGGCACATAAGACAAAAATATATTTTTTTGTTTGAACATGAGCCAAATCGGTCAAAGGGTTGCCGAGATATTATTATGGGGTCGGAGCTCACAGTTCGGGGCACAGTTTATTATTGAGTAGTGCACGGGTTAGTGCTTTAGAAAATACAAAAAGTACTATTGAGTAGTTGAGTGATTGATAGGTAAATAATTAGGTACCTATGGTTATTTATTTAGTGATGCATGTGATGACAATAGCTTTTTTTCTCGATTCAGCAGTGAAAAAACTTAACTTTGCGAATTCCCAACTTCTCCAAACTTACCGTCACCCCACGGCCGATGCAGAAAACCCCTTGCGTTCCACCGTCCGCCCCCGCACACTGAAATATTCATAGGTTTCCACCGAACCCTACTGCGGCACTGGAAACCAGGGTGGACACATCTGGTGACCTCTGTGCCTATTCTGTAAAAAACCGCACAGTTGCTAGTAATCAAAACCGGCTTATTTGTGGGAAAACACGTGGTTCGCCCCGAACTATGAACTCGCGACCCCATAATATCTCAGCAACCCCTCGACTGATTTGGCCGGCGACCAGTGTGCTTATTAATCTGTATCTGCTCAGATGCTAGTTAAGGGTGGACGATAGCAAGGTGGCGGGAAATTCAACATTTTCACAGATTTTTACATTTTACGACAAGTTTTTTGGGCAATACCACTGCTTCGTAGACCAGAACACATAATCGGCTGAATTATTGTTGTTCTGTTGTTTACAATAATGAAAAGAATACAGTTTTATTCTCGCGAACGAAAAATCGCTAAACAAAAATAGTTCAGTTTAGCTACAAAATGTAAAAAACTGTGAAAATTTTGAATTTCCTGCCACGTTGCTATCGTCCACCCTAGTAGAGCGCTAGCGAGGTCGACGTGCTGTCGAGTACCTATTGTGCTAAAGGGGTATATTAGCGTTTCGGTGACGGTATCACTCCTAATCATTAACGAAAGCCACTATTTCTTAATAAAGAGTCGTGAGGCAGCCATTTTGATTAAATAAATAAGCCAACTCAACATGAAGTGACCTTCCAATTAACCCGAATTAAACGTTTCCTTTCTAATTCTAACTTTAACACGTGACAGACAGACGGACAGACAGGCACTCGAGCAGTGGTCTATTTTTTTAAGTTGTTTGTAGGTTACCGACTAGGTTTCACACGCGGCTTCGCACGTTTTAAATGTTATTATTCATACGTGAACTTTAAGGTCAGGCAGGACACATCAATTAAAAAAAAAACAAAATACTTACACACTAATACCGTATTATTTCGCTAGTAAACCTTCACATTTTTGTAACCTTAAGTACAATGTAAAATAACTGTCAAAGGTTCATCATCATCAGCCTGTCAACACCCACTGCTGAGTAAAGGCCTCTTCATGCTCACGCCACCTCTGACTATCCCGTGCCAGGCGCAACCACTGTTTTCCGGATACTTGAGCTATGTCGTCGGACCAACTGGCTGGTGGGTTGCCAACCGATCTATTCCCCTCTCGGGGCGGCCATTCCGCAGTGGACTTTGTCCATCTGCCATCGGTACGGTACGTCTCGCCAGGCTTCTTGCCCACTTCCACTTCAAAGAAGTTATGCATTTTCCGACGTCTGTCACTTTTGTGCGGCTTCTTATAACAAACTTATAGGTATGTCAAACGTTACTCTAGAATAAATAATAATTGATCGATCGCTGGCTGCTGTACACGGGTAGAGTAAACGGTAGAGCAGAGCGGTAGAGTATTAACTGAGTCATTTGAAAGCAAAGGCAGCGACATCCCTACCAATTGCTATGGATATTGCTGTTGATTTTATATATCTCACTTACCTCCGATTTCTGAATTGAGAATTTCACTAAACAAATGCTTCAGTATCGTTCTGTCTCTGCAGATGTCACTCAAATCAATGTGACAGAACGATACTTAAGCATTTGATTAGTGAAATTCTCAATTCAGAAACCGGGCCTTAGTACTCTACCGTTTACTCTATCCAAGCATTTTTCCACCGCGCCATTTTGCGTCCTGTCACAGTGACAGCTGTCAGATTTCCCGCGCGCGGGGCCGGCGGCCATTTTCCCAATTATGTCACTCCTTTATAATCTTTGCTTGCTTTTCACGCGCCCCTAATGGATAAGTTTGGGCGTGGATTTTGTATACAGGGTGGGGAAAAATCTATAACTTCTCTATAATTTTGGAAAAATAATATTGAGAAACCCTGCGGCTTAATTGGCTCCGTATACATTCACATTCATTCACCTTTCCCATAGGCTGACCAAGCCAAGAGGATGATGTGCTTTGAGAAAGCCTACTCCATCTAACACAATATCTAGCGTCCAAGAAGTACGCTGCCAATGAAAAACAAAACAGATCTTTTTGCATGCGTTTTTTGCCTAAAAAACGAGCCGTCAAATTGGAATCCCTAGGCATTACTATTTTTAGGACCTAAGTTCGAAAAAAAAAAGTTGGCACAAGTAACTTTTACTACGGGACCAAAAAGTGTGAAATCTCGAAAAAAACAGGACCTTAGAACTTAAACATCGGAACTTGGAACTTATTCATCCCCTACCCTAAAGAAATACCCACCACCCTGAGCTTCTTCTTCTTCTTGGCGTGCCTCTGCACTAGTGGAGGGTAGAAATCAGCTCTCCATTACATACTCTTCTCTCTTGCCGAGCGAAATAGGTAGGGCTTCAACTTTCCTCCATCCATTCCCTAATGTTTCTGAGTCACAATGTTTCTGAGCCCCTATATTTCTTCTTCCGTTACCTACCACCCTGTACACCTATTTATGAAGACCCCAACCTCTATTCACGACGAATAAAGTGGGCGAAAGTTTGTTTTCCTTGATGCCAGATCGTTACCTGCCCATAATAGCAGCCATTGCGTTTGGTCGGCTTTCTCCTCCCTTTCTACGTTTGAAAACTACTTTGAGGCTCGCTAACCACCCCTAAGCAGTGACGGATTAAGCCAGTGGGGGGGCCTGTAGTAGTTTTCACGAGTCCCGATTCTAGCAAAGTGTGTTTTGACCAAGTGCCTCGTCAAAGTCAGTTAGCAATTCTGATTGGTAGTTTTGCACTTTGATGGGATAAAACGTCAACCAGGACTACGTTTGAAAACGACTTTGAGGTTCGCTTATCACCCCTAAGCAGTGACAGATAAAGCCAGTCGGCCTGTAGTATTTTTCACGAGTCCCGATTCTAGCAAAGTGTGTTTTGACCAAGTCAGCTAAAGCTTCTGATTGGTACTTTTCATCAAAGTGCACATTGATGGAATGAAAACGTCAACTAGGACTAAGCTCTACACATCAACGTTGACTTTGACTTTGCGCGTACTTTGGCTGTGAAAACGCTGCTAAAATGACTATTTTTTTTCCACTCTGGACCACAAATCCGATTTTTTCATCCAATTGTCTGATCCGGTAGTCTGATCCGACTATCGCAATTCGCAAGGGCGTCCGCGCCATAGATTTTGTGTCTACATTCAACACACGTCGTCCACATCTGATTTGATGTTCACACAAATGCATGTCGGATCAGACTATCGATGTGTGTTCATGGTCTTATCCTTGAATTTTCATGACAACTCCAAGTCTCGATCACGATCATAACCACGATGCCTTCGAAAGGGATCACGATAGATGTCGCAGTTAGGCATTCCACCCCTGGTCCCGGGCAAATTATGAATGATGATGGACCTAGACCGTGAGCGACGCCAGGTGTGCCCACAATACCCTTCCCGCCCTCCCTACGGGGTCGTTAATGTACTTTGGGCAACACCATCCTAGGGGAACCAACGCTGAATGCTACTTGCACCAGTGGTTCGCCGCGAACTGTGAACCCGCGACCCCATATCTCGGCAACCCCTCGACCGATTTGGCTCATGTTTGAACTTAAAAATTCTCTTTGCCTCATTTACCCGCCTACCACATGACGATCCGACAACATTTACTCTAAGTTATTGTCGAACGAATATTAATACATACATACAAACGCCGGATTGTTCCAGTAGACTCGGAGAACTTCTCTCGCTTCGCTGGCTCGTTGAATAATCTACCGGGTGCACTCTAATTCGATAGCGTAACTTTAAGTAGGCTGTCTACTGATCAATACAAACAACTTGTACTAGGTGGCGAAAATAATGGAGCGAAAAAAATATTTGCTGTTCCGTACAAAAGGTCGACTCAGTACTGCACTGCGCCAAATGTATGAAACAGTTGATATTTTTTTCGCTCCATTTATTTCGCCACCTAGTACGTATAAGTTGTTTGTATGAATCACGAATTCACGAGACAGCCTACTTAAAGTTCCGCTATCTACTTAGAGTGCACCCTGTAGTAACGTAACAGTTTTTTATTTTTTTTTTATTTTCTTTATTTGGGACAAACGCCATCAAACAAACGGTAAAACATAAAACAAGTAAATTTTCCACTTAAAAATAACACTGACAGAGAGACGTAGCAAATAACTAATCAAACTATAGTCCCATCTCGAATTACTAGAGCATAGTAATTCGAGAAGGGACTATAGCTTGTATGAAACATCTAGCACTGAAAATTGCGCAGTGGAGTCAATCAAGCGCAATGTATTTTCTCCCCTAAACGCTAAGCGGTATGGTTTTGTGTTTTGTTAAGGTGTGTCAGGGGCGAGGTAAGTATTTATTTTGCTGGTTTATACACAGATTATTGGCTTATTTTGGTAGCTAGGTATGCTGCCTGTCGGCTGGCCAGAACACCCGAATAAGTTAACAAAGTTCCAAAAAATTTTCCGGAAAAAAGGGCATCATACGCAGCATTTATGTGAGCATGCAATCTTTTTGCAGTCAAAAACCACACGTTGATCAATTACTTATTAATTCAGTAGATATCTATGATAATGTGTGTTAGATACACATTAATCAAGTTTTGTCTGAGTTTGTGAAGTTAGGGCTTGTAGAGTTAGAGCGTGAAGAGTTAGAAGCTTGGCTCTACATGAGATGAAAATGTTTTTGGTGGGAATAAATTATTCTTCGGTTGTTGACTGGACAATAAAGCATTATTATTATGTTTAGGTAAAGCACAACCCTTCCACTACCTATTGTGATCCTATAGTAGGACTGCTTGGACCATACGACCAAAGAATTGTAGATTGTTACCCGAGGGGGTAAAACACAAAAGTATTTCTTTTAATCCAGAGCACAGCGAGCGTAACGAGGGTTTCTGAAGTAGAATCCTGGGCGCAGCAACGGATTCAAAGTAGTTACCTTCTCGAGCTTAAAATAGTGTTGCTCCCGAGGTGAACACTCAGCTTTTTATCATCCTCTGTGAGAAAATAAGTGAGTGGAACTTACGAATAATAAAATTAGCGTCCGATACAATGTTCTTTCGTTGTCTTGTCACTTGAGGAAGAACCACTTTTATTTTATGAAAGTAGGTAAGTAGGTACCTAAAATCCAAATTTTAGTAAACAAATTAACAATTTACGAACAAAGACGGGATGCATTTCTGACGTTTTTATTTTTTCACAATCTTTTTTTTTTGTTTGTTCGCGCGCGTTTTATTTTTTTATATTGCCAGTTTCTTGTCCATACAATGTTCGTGATTGATCTCTTCGGTCATTGGAATTTTTACTAACAATATCTACATTCCAAATTCAAATCACTTTGTGTCCTATGGGATTAAACAGCTATTTTAGTCCCTGTACGCGGGGAACGAACTAGCTCTTTTCGGATAGATGATTTAATAAAAAGACATAATTTTTTTTTTTAGTTAACAAATTACATAATCCTAGTCCGAGAGCCATGATAAGTAATATTCTCTCCTAGATCGTCTAACTAATAGGTAGGTTCTTCCCCCAAGGGGCTCACGATCGACGCAGGTAATGATTTAATAACACTCGTGCGCAGCGCGATGGAGGCATTAGTAGATCATCAGGGGTCTTATTGTGTAACCTCAAGATCTATCGAAATCCTTTTCAAGACTTTTACCAAATTCAGAACACCTTTATTTTGTTATATACAATTTGCGCTTCAATCAAATAAAATAGACAAAATCAAAATCTAAAATATGCCTGTTAGAGTTTGAAAATTAAGCTTAAAAACTGATGTTGATGTTGTATCTTTTTTTATTAGGTATTATGATTCTTGTGATCCTGGCTTAAAGATTTCATTAATTTAAACAACGAATCAGCCAAGGCACTAAAAAGTTTAAGATCTTAAAAGTTACGATATCCTTGACATTGCCTGAAACAACGACCAAATGAACTGAAAATGAAAGAATATTGAAAAATTAGGACTAATCTACAGTATTTAAATATGTTTAAAGAAGTCATAATGGTCGGTAGTAAATAAAGACTAAATATTTCAATCGAACAAAAAAACTCAGGTAGAAAAAATCTGGGGTCCCTCTAAATTACTTTTTTTCTTCTCGAGAACGACCACAGATAATCTAACTCACATCAACAACATATTCCCGAAAATTATGACTTGGATAATACATTTATAATGCGCCCCTCTCGCTTCTACACACGGGTTTAGTCGGCCTTCTCTTTTTAGCTTATTTCGAAAAATGGAACACGGCTTTGGTCCAAGAAATTAGTTTTGCTTTTTCATCTCCCGCCGCGTCCACATTTGAATTATTTTGGAACCTTTTTACTTTTTTATCGCCGCCCGAAGGCCGTTGAAAGCGTCGGCCATTTTGGTCCCGAGTTTTTTTTTAAATTATCATCGTTTTCGGGGCAAAGATATCGCCTGTTTTAGTTTTTAAATTGGTGCTCCTTTATTGTCCTACCTTTTCGGTGGTTTCCTCTTTTTTTAAGCTTCGGTAGATTGTCATTTCGGGTTGCGCGTCGTCGATTTAGATACATGGTGCTTGATAAGATTAGATACCTAAAACTCCTGAAAAGTCACAACGTTGAATTAATTTGTGCTCCGAGGGCTACCCTGTACCTACAACTAACCTGTAAAACTAGCGCAAATAAATCGAATAAGTCGAAATAAGTCGAATAGGTCCGTTCATTTTAGATATTTTGTCTGTACATTTTACATAATTTTCATTTAAAAATAAAATCAAAACTTACTGCCGGTTTCTGATTTGAGAAATTCGCTAGGCAAGTAGGTACTTAGGTAAATATCGTTCAGCCTCTGCGGATTTCTCACAAAAGAACGTGACAGAACTATAGTTAAGTATTTACTTAGTAAAATTCTCAATTCAGAAACCGGGCTATAGTCTGCTAAACATTGTAGGTAGCTGTATTCAATAAAAGTAGGAGGTAATTCATAAGAACAATAAGTGCAGGGATTGCAATAGTTTTGGTTCTCAAATTCAAAACTAACAACAGAAAGAATTGAACAAGAAAAATATCATTATCATAGCCCCAAATCACCCCCATTTCCGTACAATAATAGATTTTTTACAAAAAAAAAAGCACCGAAACGAATAACATTTTCTGTGTTCCCAAAAATTACTGAATCAATCATTCCCGCCCTATCTCACAAAGCTCACACACAAATAGTTTTTAAAACTACATCGACACGGCTATGGGATTCTCAACCTTATACCAAAGGGCTTACAGGAGGAAATTCGTTAATTTTCCGAAGTTATGTCATGTAGAAATTAAGTTTTTAAACTCAACGCGCCGCTTTGAAGAAGTAATCATGGCCGATCCAAGATGGCGGCCTGACGCGGGCTTTTTTACTAAAACATAATTATAGGCTGTAGCGGCTCGTAGGCGGAATCAAAAACACAATTTGGGGCATAGTTTTTGATTTATTTAAAATGAGTCGCCTTGCGGCAACATTTCGTAGAAAGATATTATTTTTCAAACGTAATCTAGCTGTCAGATTGCAGCTGTCGCGTGCACTTTTTTATTTTCTTTTCCGTCGAAACATTGTACGCGGAGCCAGTTTTCAGCCAGTTAAGTAGTCGTCATAAATAAAACGATTTAAAAGAAGATACGGGCATATTAAAAGGCCGTTTTTGCATTACAATAAAAAAGAAAAACCGAATTTATAAGTCCGCAATGCACGTGCTACTATACTAAATCGACTGCCGCAAAAAAGACAATAAAAAAAACGAGAAGCAAAGCGCAGATCGCAAATTGTACAGCCGCAAATTCGTGATCACGTCCCGGCTTAAAACGCGTATAATCACGGCCTTTAAACGAAAAAAAAAAACAGAATTAAAAATAAAACGCACGCTTCGCGGCCAGGCATAAATAAATAAATAATGTCATCCAGGCCTAGGCCTCATTAACCATCGCCTTTGTGTCCGTAAAAAAAGAAAACTGAGATTTCCAAATTACCAATCAAATCTGACCGTTGATTTCAAACATTTTGTATTCAAGTAGAGCTCAAAATAGGCGGGTTTATTGCCCTTGAGAGAAAGAGAGGGAAACATTTTTGTTGCTTCGTTCGGAAGAGGAAAGCTCGCACCTGATTGGTTGAAAGTTCCCGCGCAAAGGGCGTAGCCGTTGTTTCCCGCCATAAATTGAGTTGTTGACACATTAATAAGGTGAGGTTATGTTTTAATATTACGTTTTTTTTTTCTTAGCTCTGCAAGCGCGCGAAATTATAAGGCTCTCGAATAATTATTATTGTTGTTACGATTCCGGTTGAAATTAACAACGTGTGTGGTCTCTGTGTGGCAATAATTAAATTGTTTTGGTTTTGCCGCCATTGCTGCTTTTCGCATGGCCATATTTTAATTCAGTTTACAACTTTGGCTGTGCCCGATAGCGCGAGTGTGGATACAGAAGCAACTCTCCTATTTAATTAGGAAACGATGATATTAAATCTAATAACAACATGACCCTTAGCGGTATCGCTAAAATTACTGACAACGCCTGTATTTTTTAGAATTATAAATATTAAAAAAAGATAGAGTCAATAATTTAAACAGAGCAAATTTTTAAATAGCTTTTTTTCTCAAACACCCCAACTTCTAAATGTCCAACAACTTTTTTTCTAGTTACGTCTTTGGTGAAAGGGCAATTTTTTCAATGTTTTTCATTTTCATTTTCATTTGTTTTTTGTTTTTTTTTTTGCTCAGACTAACATATAGAGCAGGGGGTTACCCTTGACGCTATTGCGATCAAATTAAAAAAGTTTTAAAATTAATTTCTTTTTGAATTCGCATCCGTGCGGGATCAGAATGGGATAATACATTTTGGAACTGAGACGCTCGCGGTCTGCCTGTCAGCTGTAGCGTCAGCTTTTCGGCAAACTCTAGACAAACTCGCGTCGAAACTTACTTGTGTTTTATGTGCGCGTGGGTGTCTGCTCGATTTTTATCACATTTTATTCAATTAATGCAATAAAATTTAATCCTTTTAGATTACAACCATTAAACATTTTCGTGTATTTTCAATTTCATAACCCCATGATAGAACGTAGAACTAACAATTTTTTTACTGACGCTACTCGAGAACTGTCATTTTCGGTCCAGTTCCAAAAGGTATTAACCCCTTCTGATCCCGCACGGATTATAATGCTTTGATTTTAAATACTTTGTAATGTTTATACAAAGGTAAGGCTGTTTTATTCCATAAAAACACAAAATGCGTCTTAATTATTAAATTTTGTAAATTGCGCCATATTGCGGCCGTATTGGAAAAATGCGTCAAGGGTAGAGGGGGCAAGGGTGGAAAGGTGGTAGAGAGTGTAGGTGGACGAAAGCGCTAGACGCGCGTGGCTGCGGTGCCGCGCAGGCAGCGCTGAAATGGTAGAAATGCACACTTTTAAAGAATAGGAAACGTTCAATAATTAAAAAGTATCGATCTTTTCGAAAAGTCGTAGAACAACAGTTCACGGAAATCACAATTAAAAGTTGACGTGTTTCAGGAAAAAAAGCTATTTAAAAATTACCCTGTATAAAATACCTACTTTATATTGAGTCTTCTGCATAATTCTTCTTCTTTGCAAAAAGGCACAGACTGCCTTCACCGCGGTAGCCCTTACTACGAGTGCCATAGGGAACAGTATCAAATAAAAATCGGCACCACTCAGTATAGCTTACTGTACCTAACGCTACCGTAACGATGGGGTTTAACGATTATAGTTTTATAGTTTCAGTGGTAAAATAAAGTTTTATTATTATTCGTGGATTGTGTTTGCGTTCGCAGGCCTGATTGGAAAATTATACGTCAGGGTTTCGTAACCTGGGGTCCATGGACCACTTGGGGTCCTTGACATAAGTTTCGGGGGTCAAGGGTAGTAAAAAAATGTAACGATAAAAAAAACGTAAGTATAGCCATACTTTTGAAAGAAAGCGATATTTCGGGCATTATAAAATATTAGGTACCGTCGGCCAGTCTAGGATACCCCATGGTAGCTCTTACCGCGTGTGGCATGGGTGTCAATCGAATAAAAAGGGTTATTCTAGTGTATGGCCGACTAGCTACGCGTGGTTACAAACAAACATTTCAAAAATATAGTTTTTATTTTTTATTTTGAAAGATTTCCTAACTTCAAAGAGGTTAACAAGCTCTGCCCTAAAGAAATTGAAGACGTAAGGAAATAATACCTAAGGCACTTCTAGCTACCTCGTTAGAACTAAAATTAAATACTGGCCTGAGGACTTCTCCTGGATATTTTATAGAGATTAAAAAATATTTATGTTTTGCTATTATTCTTCGGAGCTGTTCGTGTTTAATTTATGGATTACCTTATCCACATCAATGCCACGAGATACAGTGCTCTTTCCTACTCTATTGACCTTCTTAGAGCGAGAAAGAATCCGAATCAGCCGTATTCATGTCTATTGTTTTTCTTGCATCTAACATACATACCTAATCATTTCCTCGCTCTGTGAGATGAAAAGTTCTGTGTTTCGCGCGAATGCAATATTATAGTTTGTGTCTCGTGCTTCTGAATATCTCGCTACGCTCGTGGCTCAATTTTAGAAACCATCGCTATCTCGGTATTCAATAAGCATTCGCTGCAAACAATAATTTTGCATTCTTGCAAAACAAATAACTAGATGTTTTAATATTACAGGGGCCTTAGCCTGTAACACAATGGCGTATCAATGGCTTCCCAGGTAGAAGAACAAAACCGGGATTTTTTCGTAGTTCTCCTACAACCAGCCAACTAATCCTCTACAGGGTGAACTCTAAGTCGATAGCGGAACTTTAAGTAGGCTGTCTACTGATCAATACAAACAACTTGTACTAGGTGGAGAAAAAAATGGAGCGAAAAAAATATCAGCTGCTTCATACATTTGGCGCAGTACTGAGTCGACCTTTTGTATGGAACAGCTGATACTTTTTCGCTCCATTTTTTTCGCCACATAGTACAAGTTCTTTGTATTGATAGACAGCCTACTTAAAGTTCCGCTATCGACTTAACACCTTCAGCGCGGTACGACTCCTAGTAGATCTCGTACAAGACTTTCCATTGGCGCGGAGGCGAAATTGTATGGCTTTGCCGTTCGCGCATATGGAATATCTATGGGTTTTTTTCAAGTAAGAGTGAAAGGTCCTAGTGTATCGTGATTAGGTACTTTAGCCGTAATATTTTTATCAATGAAAACGTACGAGATCTAATACGTCTCGTAGCGTCCAAATGCAAAAAAACTGCATCTAGCGCGTTACGAGATCTATAAGTTCTCGTAAAGGATTCGTACGAAATCTGGTGATAAATCAATTAGTGTTGTGATAGCTTTCAGGGAGTGCGTTGCTTTTCGCGTTGCTTTTATCATGGATCAGAGAAACGGGAAGCGATCTCGTAGAATATTAGAACTGTCGTTCAATAATTCTGAGGAAAGTGAAATCGGTATTGAGAACAATAGTTCGACTAGTTCCGAAAAGACTTCTAGTCCTAAGCCCCAGACTCTCTTGCGAATAGTTTTCAACGTGCATCAAGAGCCACACGTATTTGCACTAGTCCCAGTACTGGACTAACATACCAAGAGGTTAACAGGGTAACACCGCCAGCATCACCGTGTCATCAAAATATGTTCGTGAATAAAGAGGTGAGTAGTTTTGATTTGCACACAATATCAAACTACCCAATCAATCCAATTCAATCGATATTGTGTGTTTTTTGGATTTAGCACATTACTAGTAAATTATCGACTTTTTGCAAGAATTGTCATTACGAGATACAAAAGGCTTCGTATTTTTTTCACAATCTAGCGCATTACGAGGTTTTATACGTCTCGTATTATTTTTTGGTAATTTTCCTATGAAGAAATTCAAATATCTTTGGGCAAAGCTACATACTGAACAATGCATTCATTATCTATCGGCTGATACAAAAAATATATAATTATCATGAGTTTCCATTAAAATATTCAATTTCAAAGTCAACAACACTTACGAGACTTAAAGAGCCTCGTGCCGTCATTAGAGCAAATACATTACGAGTACTTTTGAGTCTCGTAGCGCCAATGCATAAATCGGTCTCCGCGCTAAAGGTGTTAAGACGCCATAGGTCAGTGGCCACTTTTGGCGTGAATCGATTGAATTTGTAGGTTCTAGGATCTGGAATCCAAACCTTAGGTCCTAAAAATAGTTAAGCCTCGCATTGAGAAATCGCAGGAGCGTTTTTTGCTAAAAACGCATAAAAAAAAATATGTTTTTTTTTCATTGGCGGCGCTAGTTGTGAGACGTATTTCATCTTAAAGTGCACCCTGTAGAATATTAGACTCATAATATTCTTTGCTGTACTACAAAAACATTAATAGGACCAACACTGGACCGACAGCATTAATAAATCGTAATTAAAACCGTCAACCGGTAGCCCATTTTGGGCACCATTGCGTTACAGGCTAAGGGCCCAGCACGCATAGCCAATAGCCGAGCTTGGGGCTGTTGTTGTTTCCAGTGTTGTCATAACAAGTGAAAAAATAATAATAAATTAATGAAGATAGCGGAAGGAAACAGTGCTGCTTACTGAGGAGAAACTTTATTTGGTGCCTATTTATTTATATTGCACCTTAGTCCCTACCTAACTAATTCCAAACATTCGAACTATCCCTATCAACAAAACTAAATAGCCCCTAAAAATTCACCCAATTCAACACACCTTGTTTAACGCAGCAGACTTCACGGCCAGACAATGGTTAACAACAGCGAAACAATGCGACCACAGAATAATAAAAGTCAACAAGACAAATTAACCAAAACATTAACGAAAAGAAGGATCAGAACAACAACATGACAGCATGTCAATTTTAAAAAATCTATAATTTTTTTTAGTTAAAGTCTCACACCGGGGCCAAAATGCAAGGACCGGTGCCGCTGGAGTAGCATCCAGCCGGGCAAGTGTGGGTGAGAGTCGCCGTCGCGGGGCACCGCCAGAATCCACACCCCAAGTTTATATCTGGTAGCGGTGACAGCCCCGCTGACAGACGGCGCGACATATCAACAAACAGCCCGGCGTTGCCACGGCGGCCTGCCTGTCGCCCCGGCAACACTATGAACTCGGCAGGGCGGCGGCCAATGGGAGAAGCCGCCGGCCCTGCCACGCCTGACAACGGAGTTTTTTCAAACATCCAGTGCCCAAAAACTATGATTTTATATGCGATGTTTTACAGTTCAGTTCTTTGTACAGAGTTCAGTTAAATAATATACTTAACCATTATAACACCACATGCCGCAGACTAATGGCACAGCCTGCGGCCTTCATGGCTCACTACCGGATTATGTGCAGTGTCCGGAATGCCCCCAGCCACGCTTCTTCAAGGGAAGGGCGGGCCTGAATATCCACAAGGCTCGGATGCATCCGCTGCCACAGGCATGCTCACAGCCCGCACCTTCCTCCACCCCACACGCTCCAGGAACAGGAACAGACGAACCCTTTTGGCAAACTATTGGCAAATGCAAAGCAACGGTAAAAATTATTAAAAGAATACCCCGTGGAGCACGCGTAAGCGTTGCGCAAAATTTACAGTGCACTATAAAGAAGGTAACAGACGAAAATACGAAGCGTGCCTGGGAGGCCCTTTTCACCTTTGCCTATAGGACACTGCACGTGAAAGAGGATGCGAGGAGACGCGGCTCCCTAACGCAATCTATAAAAAACAACTGCAATAACCCTCCCGACATCCCAGTTTCAGGTCAAGTCTTCCACCCCAAAAATAAATATCAACTAGTAGAAAGTAAAATCAGCGACGGAGACATCAGGGGAGCCGCTCAACTCTTGTTCTCGAGTGATGCCATAGCGCCCGACTCCCGCGAAACCGTCTCGGCCCTAGAAGGCAAACATCCGCCACCCCCAGCGGTGGCTAACCTTCCGTCTGCTCCCCAGCCCGACGACGCCAGCATCCAGGTCATCGGGAAAGACGTACTATCGGCCGTGATGTCTTTCAAGGGAGGCTCTGCAGGCGGCCTTGATGGGCTGAGCCCTCAACATTTAAAAGACCTTCTATGCGGTTCGACGGGCGAGGCCGGGGAGGGCCTCCTTAGAGAGCTCACGGCCCTCGTTAACCTGATGCTGGCAGGGAAGGTGTGTCCTGATGTCACAGACATTTTATACGGTGCCAACCTCTGCGCCCTCATAAAAAAAGATGGCGGCACTAGGCCCATAGCGGTGGGCGCCACGATACGGAGGTTGGCATCGAAAATGTGCTGCAGAGAAATCCTGTCCCCGGTGTCCAAAAAATTCCAACCAATCCAACTAGGTTTTGGCAGCCGTGGGGGATGCGAGGCAGCAGTCCATGCCATGAGGACATACCTGGAGCATGACGGCGGAGAGGTCGTCCTGAAGGTGGACGTGAAGAATGCCTTCAACTCTGTTGACAGAGGCGCTATCCTCTCACAAGTGAAGGAGGTCACTCCGGACATATATAGCTACTTGTGGCAATGCTACAGTACTCCGTCCAAGTTGTTGTATAAGGAGCACCTCCTTCACTCGTCAGTAGGCTGTCAACAAGGAGACCCACTTGGCCCGGCCATTTTCAGTCTCGCCATTCACCCCATCTTAACAACACTTTCGTCCAAATTGAATATCTGGTACCTCGATGACGGTACCCTAGGAGGTGACGCACAAACGGTACTAAATGATCTGACGGTTTTGACTGAAAATTTCAAAAAAATAGGTCTTGAACTTAATTTTGGCAAATGCGAATTATTTTTAAAAGAATCCTTGACCACAGAAACTAAATCCGACATTATAAAAAAATTCAACATCCTGGCCCCCAATATAAAAATTCTAGATAAATACTCCCTCCGCCTCCTAGGGGCACCAGTCCTCAAGGAGGCTATCGAACCGTACATCGGGGACCAGATAGCTAAATTTAAAGAAACTTCATACCATTTGACGAAAATTAAAGCACATATGGCAATCACCATCATACGTTACTGTCTGTTCGTCCCCAAATTCACGTATGTTCTAAGATGCACACCGATTTGGAAATTTCAGCCATTGTTGGTACCTTTAGATGACCTCATCCACGCAGAATTAACCAAAATTCTAAATTGTCCCATTAATGATAAATCCTGGTGCCAGGCAACCCTTCCGATAAGGTTCGGTGGACTTGGCATCAGGAAAGTATCAAGCGTGTCATTGCCCGCCTTCCTATCCTCCACCCATAGCACGAACACCTTGTTTAAACTAATTATACACCAATCTCTTGGTGATATCGAGGTGTCGTGCTGTGGGGAGGCTAGGGAGGCATGGAAAATGGCCTGCCCGAGTGGGACCCCACCCCTAAATCCCGGAGTGCAGAGGCAGTGGGACGAGCCGCTCTGCGAGGCTGTCCAATCCAGCTTGCTGGAGTCCAGCGGCAGCACCGCGGAGCGTGCTCGCCTACTCGCGAGCTTTGAACCCGAGTCGGGACAGTGGCTGCAGGCGCTTCCATCAGCGAATATAGGCACGCTGATGGATAATATGTCTTTTTCAGCTGCCATTGGTCTGCGACTGGGCTGCAAAATCGTGCAGCCCCACCGCTGCCACTGCGGAGAACACGTGGACGAGTTTGGACACCACGGACTTGCTTGTCAACGCAGCGTAGGTCGTCTATCGCGCCATGCGGCCTTAAATGACATCATCCGGCGGGCCCTTTCCAGCATCGCCGTGCCAGCCATCCTGGAGCCTACTGGCATTGCGCGGGATGATGGAAAGAGGCCCGACGGGATGTCATTGGTGCCGTGGCGGAGTGGGAGGCCGCTGGTGTGGATGCGACATGCGTCGACACGCTGGCGCCCTCCCACGTCGCACACACTAGCAGGGCTGCTGGCGCGGCGGCGGCCTCGGCGGAAAGCCTCAAGCGGCGCAAGTACGCTGTCCTCGGGGACGGTTACGTATTTGCGCCGTTTGGGGTCGAGACGATGGGTCCGTGGGGCCCTCAGGCGCGGATACTCTTCAAAGAGCAATCAACGCGCCTCATTGACTCGTCCGGTGACCCCAGGGCCGGCAGCTACCTTGGCCAGCGCATCAGCCTGGCCATTCAAAGGGGAAACGCTGCCAGCATTCTGGGGACTCTCCCCAGTGGCAGCGGTCTGGATTTTTTGTAAATATTTTAGTTTAATTTTAATTTTAGGTTTAGTTTATTTTAAAAATATTTTAGGGATATTTTAGAGTTTAGATTAGATTTAGTGTAGAGTTTATTATAATAATATTAGATGGAAATTATTAAGAAAGGCCATTTTGTACAATAAAAATATCGACGGCCCCTACGTACATTATCGAATCTGCAAAAAATGCATTTTCGTTTTATTACACCAAAATTTAGTAAATTAAACAGTTTATATGATGCAATTTTTTTTATACGTAAAAACGAATTATTTCTATATATTTTTATTAGAACAATATCATATCTTCTCTCGTTGGACGACGAACAACATCATAAATGGTAGGTTCGATGATGTACCGTGACAGCGACGTGGACGCCTAGCTTGTAACTACCAGTGTCGATTAACACATTTACGGATTATTTTAAAAGTTGACAAAGAAAACAATCGAAAGTGGTAGGTACGATATTGTTTGACGTCAATGACCGCTTAGTTTCCATCGAAGCTACCACTTTCGATAGTATTCATTGTTCCGCATAGAGGAAAAAATATCGGAAGTGGTACTTTCGACGTTTTACTATGCTACGCATATGTCGAATCTACCACTTCCGATGTTTTTTTACGCCGAAAGCGGCCGAAGTCACAGTTTTTACAGCATATTCGATATATATTTTATGAATTTACTAGTAAATACGTATTATATGCAATTAGTTCTTTACAAAGACAGCTGATGGTGGTCCGGTAGAAGAGGTTCTAGGTTCGATTTCCGCAAGTGGCATGACTTTAGTTTATTTTTAAAGTAAAGTACGTAAATTTATTAGCTCCGCAAGTCTTTCCTGTGGGTTGGCCAGCTGAGAGATGAGCTTGTGAGAGAGACCTAACTAAACTACATGTTTCCACCTATCTCGTGAGGAGGACTGAGTTATACCCACTGAAGAAGAGTGGTTGTTCCTTAGTAATATTTACATCGATCAATGAGCAAATGATTCAGATAACGTATTGTACTCTCTCCCCAGCCATACCATCATCATCATCAGCCCTCTTCTGTCCACTGTTGGATATAAGCTTTTTCCCCCTCACGCCATCTCTTACGGTCTCTCGCCATCCACTATCATGGACCCTCCATGAACACAACGATATCGTCCAACCATCGGGCTGTTGATCTGCCCACCAACCGCCGCGTCTAACTTTTGGACGCCACTTTGTTGCTTCCCTTGTACACCTTCCATCTTCCCGCATCACCTGGACACCCATTTCTACTTATGGTTCGAGATTCGATCACCTACATCGTCCACCTTTGTCCGAAATCGGATGACGACATTAGGTACTCGATCCACGAATCTGAGGCAGAGCATGGCTCGCATGTTGTTGTTCTTGATGAGCGTCCATGTTTCGGTGAAGAGCTTGGGCGAACTGGGCCGCTCCACCTTAACCGATTTTTCGCTAGCTTTTCTGTGATGGGTGCCATTATGAAGGAGAGCATTTAGTAGAAAATATTATTTACCGATTGCAACACATGATGCTTTCAAACAAATAAAGCTTGTCTGAAGATTTAAACAAAGGTAAAACCAACTTTAAGTTCGTACCAAAAGGCAAAAATAATTGAATTTCTTTATATTTCTACAACATTTTTTTTTGTAATGCTTTCTTTAAGTCGCTTTGAGAGTGTCCCACTGCTGGGCAAAGGCCTCCCCTTTGTAATGCTATCTAAACTAAATTTTAAGTTATTTCTAGGAGGCTTTCTGGAAAAAACATAGAATGAACTCCAATAGTTAAGTTGATTAGAAATAAATCAAATATTTTTTGCCTTTTTATTGCGAACTGAAGTAGGTTTTAATTTTTTGTGTTTTAACACAAAAAAATTGTGATAGTTTGCTTTATTTACTGGTTTGCAATTACTAGTGAAAATGTATACGATTCCGATTGTTTTTTCTGCTGTCCGTTGAGGTGTTCAGTTCTCCACCTTCAAAGTTCTTCATCAGATCTTCACCAAATGTTTATCCACGGGACCACCTCGGAAGTATTTTCGCAAAAAGAACTTTTAAAATCGGTCCACCATTCGCAAGAGAAATTAGTGAACATATTACATGATAAGGAAAATAATAATAATAAAATATTCATGCAGTCGAATATCGAACCTCCTCCTTTTATTAAGTCGGTTAAAAAGAAAAACATGTCTATGTTTCAAGGCAAAATATCATATTTTTTTATGTAGGTATACTTTTCATAATACCTACGTGCTATGTATTTTTTAGTTTTGCAATATATTTGTACCTAATGGGATACTTACATGATAAAAATAAAAAGGAACATCTATCGAATCTAACACAAATTGCTTTGAAATGAGATAGAATGGCAAAGAATACTATTGAATGTACCATATTCGATACTTTATATTTTTTTATGAACAAAGAATACTATCGGAACTGCCACTTTCGATGATAGTCGAGCCAAAAGTAACGTAAAACAATATCGAATGTGTAATATCCAAAAAAAGTACTTAAATTAAGATAAATTGTGTAGGGTACAAAAATAGAGTTTTAAATTATGTAATTTTTAATAATTTTTGTTTACTGATACTACTTTAACTTATTCTTCCACATCAAAATCTAACTTTGATTTGCTCTCCTGTAAAGTAGTACTTTTGCAGATTCGATGATGTACGTAGGGGCCGTCGATATATACGATAAAATACACCAAAACATTGAACGTTTCCTTTTAGAAAAAAAAACTCTACAATAGTTTTTTTTTTTCAACTTTGTCACGTTTCAATAAGCTCATTGGCAGCAGAACAGCGAGCGGACCGCAGAAGTACAACGCGTAACAAAAAGGTTTTGCTAAACCATTTTTGGAAGGTCTAACCCGCCAAAACTTTTCGATAATGGCCCAATTCTCTTATCAATTTTTTTACTATTAACTTTCTGAGCCCAAAGGTAAGTTTGGGTGTTTTTCCCGATCTTATAGAAGTGTATTAGTACCTACCTACATTCGGCTACACGTTAATTAGATTGGGCACCCATGTATTTTGTTTTATCATCCATGATAATGATTGAATTCGGGTGCACCACTGTACGCTGGGATGCCCCTTTGAAACTCCTAACGCGCGCGACTCTACCTCTCTCGGAATAAGTGCGTCAATCGAACAAAAAGGTGTATGTATGTATCGTAAGCGTGTCGTTCACTGTTCCATGGTACAGTCGGCCACACGCCCCTTTTTGTTCGATTGGCGCCCTTATGCCGCGCGCGTTAAGTTATGACCTACCATGGGGTATCCTAGACTGTGGCCGACCGTACTTATTTTCATAATATTTAAGCAAGATTTGCAAAGGGCTATATTTTCACGCCAAAGGTTGTAGCCACACACCACAGTAAGTAGAGGTAGAGTAAAAAAAATAGAGACGCATTCTGTTGTACTTATTCTGTGACGGTGTAAACTAAGCATGACGGTAAGCCGTGAAAAAAAAAGTTGCCATAACAACGGATTGTCCACCGCAGGCGTTTTTAAAAAGTAAAATGTCAAACTAACATCAATATTTTGGCGCGATTCGCTTTGCGCGGTCGGGGTCAGCACTTCGGCTATAGAATTTTCAGCTTTTGCACCTTGTAATAGCGTGTACATTGTGAATAGATTTTTGGTTTGAAATTCATCGTAGACCTAATAAGCTACGCTTGAGGTGTAATGAATCGGATTATAACTTCTCAAAGAAGAAACCTCAAAGGTTTCTTAGAAAATGCGTACCTTTTTGGCATGGGTGATATTTTGCGCGCCAAATTGATTAGCAGGTGTAGCAATTTTGTCCTCTACTTCCTTTGCCTATTGTCGAAAAACTTATTTTTTTCCCGCTGTTGTATTTTTTTTTTTGGTATAATTTTGTAGTTGTCTCGGATGTTTCACAGCAAACGGGGTTTTATAAATGTTAATTGAACGCCTCACTGAAATTGTCATAATTACTAGTGGTTCGCCCAGAACTATGAACTTGCGACCCCATATCTCAGCAACCCCTCGATCGATTTGGCTCATGTTCGAACTTAAAAATTCTCTTTGCCTACCAAATTTCATGACGATCCGACTAAATTTACTCAAGTTATCGTCGAACGAACATTCATACATACATACATACATACAAATGCCGGATTGTTCCAGTAGACTCGGAGAACTTCGCTCGCTTCGCTCGCTCGTTCAATAATTAACCAATTTCGAGATGAAGTAAATATTGAAAAATACTTAGTACCCTACTTTAATGAATGAATAATGAACATTTCTTTCATAATATCTACTTCTAATATTTATCTAGCCCCTTAGGAAAGCCCACTGCTCGGCATAGTCGTCTTGATTTTCCCGCCAATCCCCTCGGTCTATCTAGCTAGATACTATTACCTAAGATTAACCTGGGGAATGGCACTTTGTTGATGTACAAGTCACAAGTCGACTCTTACACGCTAGCACTCTACTCGGTTACGTTACGGGCAACTTTACTACAAAAGTGTACAGTCTGACATGATGTCGCCTAGTTACTTGGTAAAGTATTTCAGGCGGTGAAATTCTGCGCTGCTAGAAAAACAAAACCCAAAAGAATTCCCTTGAGTTAAACAAAATAAATTGCACTATCACATTGCAATGAAAGAATTTGTATGCTTTGTTACTTATTCGTGAGACTCTACCGTATTTTTCGATATTCCACATACCTAGTAAGTTATATTAATAATGTAATAGTCACTCTCCCCAGTGGCAGCGGTCTAGACTTTTTGTAAATAATTTATGTTTATTTTAGTTTTATTTTAGATTAAGTTTTTCTTTAATTACCTTAGTTAATTAGATTATTAATTATTTACTTAATAATAAAAAAGTCACTAGTTTTCTAAAATATCAAATAAATAAAATGTAATATATGTAGAGTAATTTTTAAAAAGCTTTATTCCCGACCCTCGCATCCATAATAGTGAAGTTGACGAAAAACGTCAATTTCTAAATGTGTTTTCCAACAACTTTTGCTCTACAATGAGAGCGCAATTTTATTTTTCCACACAAAAAAATAGGTAGGTAGGTATATGAGCCTAAGGCCGTCTTCTTAAATGCCACTTAAGAGGCCCCTTCAGGACCGTGGGAACTCGGTGATGGGCGCGTGAAACACTGTTTTCTATAGGTAGCTGTTTCACCCAAAGCGAGACGGGGCGCGGGAAAAGTGAGAGGCAATGCAGCTGTAGCTACGTGTGTTCGTGTCCTTTCGCGAGTATGTAGTTGTAGTTATAACGTAATAGATCTATTTTCCCAATTTTTTTCGTAGTTTCGTAGTTTCTACATTTTATTAGCTATTTCAAAAATCTTTTTTTTCTGACAAGTACAATACATTATTGATGTTCCCAAGGTAGTTCGACTCCAATAGACAGTGTAATAATGTAAGTAAATAACAGCTGAAAGTAACACCTTTTTCGGCGCGAAAAACGCATGGCTCTAATTTCTTTCAGGCTATTTTTTTTAGTATAAAAACTATTTGCAAACCTCCGTATTGGTCATCTACTGATATAAACCAAGTTTCAGTAAAATCCAGCCTGTAGTTTAGAAATTAAACCGGAACTACGTTTGTATGGGAAATCGCTGCTTCAGGACGTTCTTAAGTCACCATTTATATCGACTTTTGTATGAAGATTTTAGTTAAATGCTGTTTAAACCACATTTAAGAAAGTGGTGCAAGACGGCCTAAGTATTTAAAAATATACGTATTTTTTTTTTTGCTTGTAGTAACAAATAGGAGCAGGAGAGGCTGGAGAGGTGGTAGAGAGTGGAGGGGCACGAAAACTCGCCGTGCAGGCAGCGCTGCAATGGTATAATGTAACCTTTTAAAGAATGAGAAACGATCAATAAATAAAAAGTATTGAAATGACATTTACTTAAAAGTTGGACGTGTTTCAGGAATAAAGCTATTTAAAAAAACATTGCTGGACAAAAATTAGCTGTCTAAAGGCTACATCAAGCCTACCTAAGTAAGATCTACTTTTTTTATTCCACTTAAAAGTAAACGTTAAGAATAACTAAATGTCGGGACCAATTTATACCTAGCTGTTAATTAAAACGCATTGTAATTAATCGACGTGGTAAGTAATTAACAGTAATTAGTTCTGTTGTAAGTTGCACTTTGCTGACTTTATATTCTACTCCCGCCATATTGTTTGTATTTACTAATTAACAATATATGAGAGATATAGGTATAGGATGGTATAGGTGCTGGGCAAGCCTACTCCATCTAAAACAATGTCTCAGGCACTGCAGCGTTCAGTGGTCTCGATCTTCATACATGTAGTGTGAATGAGGATGCCACTGGAAGCTGTACAAATAATCGACAAAGCAGTGGCACAGCCCACAAAACTAGTTTATAACCAGAACACATAATCGGCTGAATTATTGTTTTTCTGTTGTTTACAATAATAAAAAGTTTAGCTTTAAAATTTTAAAAACAGTGAATATTTTGAATTTCCCGCCACGCTGCTATCGTTGGACCTTTAAGCACTTTTACTTCCCAAAGACCATCACATATTGAAGCGGCGGCGGCGGCAGAGCATTTAGAGGACGAAAAAAACCTCTCCACAACAACACAGAGAAATATTTTGACAGCTAACACAAAGGTGTTTTCAAAATGGTGGACCTCATGCGGGGAACTCAGTTCGAAGCCCTATTCTATTATTGTGAGATTGCCTTCGTCTTCACCGATAGCGATAGATATACTACACTTAAATATATTTTGTGTGTTGTTGTGTACCTAATTAGTTGCTCTGGAGGGGTTAGTTGGTTTTTTCGTTTTTACGCGGGTGGGTATGGGTCGGGACAAATTCGGGACTGTCAAAAGCTGCAATATTCACCGCGTATGTTCTCTAAAAAATCCACCCACGAGTCAACTGTCAAAACTGGTTAAATAAACGTATATATTTACGTATATACATAAATAAAATAAACGACGTGTGCATAATATGCCCTAATTGAACGAGCGAGCGAAGCGAGCGAAGTTCTCCGAGTCTACTGGAACAATCCGGCGTTTGTATGTATGTATGTATGTATGTTTGTATGTTTGTATGTATGAATGTTCGTTCGACGATAACTTGAGTAAATTCGGCCGGATCGTTATGAAATTTGGTAGGCGGGTAAATGAAATTAAAAGAATTTTTAAGTTCGAACATGAGCCAAATCGGTCCAGGGGTTGCCGAGATATCGGTTTGTTAAGTTTATATGGGGTCGCGAGTTCACAGTTCGGAGCGAACCACTAGTGGTTATTTGAACAACAATCAACATAAACTGGAATTATCTAAATTATTTCGTCCTTTCGTGCCACAAATTGCGCAATCGAAATTTAATCAGCGGAATCTAACAATTTTATGCTATAAACTTAGGCCTTTGCATCTACGTAATGAGATGATTTATACCGCGTCCAGTGGCACCTTCACTCACACTAGATGGATGAAGAGACCACTCGACGCTGCAGTGCCTGGGACATTGTTTGGATGGAGTAGGCTTGCAGCACCTATACCATCCTGACAGCTTAGTCGTACTAGCCCACAGGAAAGACAAGGTCATCTAAGATACGTGGGGAATACGTGCGGAGCCAACTAAGCCACGGGTCTCCTCATGATGTTTTTCCTTAACCGTTAGTGTGTGGTATTGCTACTAGAAATTCACAAATGCACGTAACATTAAATTAAAAAAAACCACAGTCACAGATACCCCATGGCAGCACTTACCGCGCGCGGCATAAGGGCGCCAATCGAACAAAAAGCGGTGTCCTAGCGTGTGGCCGACTGTAAGTACATGCCCTCACCGGGAATCGAACCTGGGTCTCTCGCTTCCGAGTTCATTGTATAGATAGAGCATTAAGCACGCGTGGTGATTAAGCTCTCTATCTCTCTCTCTAAGAGAAGGCCAGCTTTAAGTATTAAAAAATTTCGTTATTTCGAGGCGCGTATTGTCATGCTCCTTGAAAATGGTACTTGAATGCCCGAATCCTTGGTCACCCTACGACCGAGGGCTGGCCGCCTGGCACAGTTTTCTAAATCGATTGGGCGCGCAGTGAGAAGCATTTGAAATTCGAACGGTCCTGTTCACGGCGTTCTCAACTGTCACCTCCGAGCTTTGTTCTTCATTCAAAATATTTTTATTTATTTCGAACTAAACGGTGCTTCGATGGTTGTAGCTGCCAGGACGCAACCCTATTCTTGAAATATTATCATGGGCCAGTGTTATGGGGTTGTTATTGGTTCTTAAACGCTTTTATCATAATGTTGGATAGGAGATTCGAGGCCGATAAAGGCAGTTACTTACACTTTTATTCGGGGCGACACATGTAAATATAGCTTAACAATAAGTAAACAGAATAAAAACAACAAAAATGTTGGTACAGAAAATTTTATGTGGGACGTTTGGTAAATAAATAAAAATATTACGTATCTACTAGGTGCTTTTGGATTGATGGGTATTTATTTCTCTTTTACGCTGAAATGGCTGAACGGATTTGGATATTTGGAATAGAGATAGCAAGCAGAATAAAACAAAGACTTTTTTTTTTTTTTGTGCGGACGAAGTCGCATAATATATTATAGATGTCACATAGCCAATTCTTATTATTAAAAGGCCATAACGACGTCAATTCTTCACTCGCACTCTATCACAATTAAGTGTAAAGATGCCAATTAAGTTAGCGCAGTATTAACGCGTAATTGCAGCCCTCTTAAACGCGTTCGCGTTGACCTTTAGCTGGCAACACTGTAATTATCTTATTATTTCACAAACCATGACGTATGATGTGGGCAGTTGCCGCGGGGGGGTAAGTGGAAACACTCTTTAGTGTTAGAAGTAGCGGAAGTACCTACACACTACAGGGTGCTCTCTTATTCGATTACTGATCAATACAAACAACTTGTACAAGAAGAAATGGAGCGAAAAAAATATCAGCTGTTTCATACATTTGGCGCAGTACCTAGGTACTGAGTCGACCTTTTGTATGGAACAGCTGATGTTTCGTTCGCTCCATTTTTTAGCCACCTAGTACAATTTGTTTGTATTGATCAGTAGACAGCCTACTTAAAGTTCCGCTATCGACATAGAGTGCACCCTGTAGTGGCTCTGTGAGCAGGGGCCTTAGCCTGTATTGCAGTAGCGCATCGATGGCGTCCCAGTAGAAGGACAAAACAGGGATTTCCTCGTTTTTCTCCTACAATCAGAAAACGAATCCATTAGAATCAGAATATTATTTGCTGTACTACAAAAACATTAAAAGGACCGACAGTATTAATAAATCGTAAAAGACGCCGTCATCCGGGACCCATTTTGGCACCATTGCGTTACAGGCTAAGGCCCCTATAGACCTTGCGAGTCTGTCAAGTCTGGGGGGCGTTGTCGAGCCGCTCTGAGCTTCGCGCGCCGCAGGACTCGGCCTTCGGCCTCGTGACATGCAGCTAAAGTTTCTACAGCTCGGCCTTCGGGAGGTGTCTGATGGGAGCGTTTGGCCTTCGGTCTTACAAACTCTGCCCAAAAAAGGGGCCGAATAAAACAACTCAAATTCAAATAAAATTTGTACTAATAGGGAAGATAATTTCATAGGAAATTGGTCAACTTTTGACGTTATATAAAAAATTCACGATATCTTAATTTTCTGGTATACTGCAGTATCTCAGATCCTCATCGGCGCTATATCAGGAACACATCTATTTTCAAAAATTTCTGATTTTAAACAGACAATTTTCAAAATTCGAACATGTCTCAATTTAATTTTCTAATAGAAGCAAAATTGTCTATGACACATTTAGAAGTGGACGTTTTTCAGGATAAAACTATTAAAAAATTGCCCTGTATAGGATACAGTTTTAAAGGTGCTCTTCTTTACTATACTACCGCTAAGTATACCCGTGTAGGTATCCCAGTCTTAAGGGGTGTTACACCTGTCATACTTTAGAAGATATTGTGTTCGGGTCAGCCCTCTGCCACTTTAAACCACTAATCTTAGAGACTGGAGGCTAGGTATTATCTACGTAACGTAATTAAAATATGAAAAATGCAAATAATAAATATGTGATTTAAAAACTCTTCAAATTATTTTGTGACAAAAACCAACACCGAATTCCTGTCATTGAATAAAATGTGGTGGCAATCTCTACATTCCAGAGTGGATGTTTATGTTTACTAAAGTATTCTTTTGTTACTATTCTATGATTTTGAAACACGCCGACCACGAAAAAAAACAACTATCCTAACAAACAACGAAACAATTTTCAACACCAATTACAGACACTTTTCTCGAACCAAAAACACCGATTTGCTTTTCAAAACAATCAACGCTCGGCATAGAGTCAGAAAATATTTCCCAACTGAAGCTCCGCTAGGGGAAAAGAGACTTTAGTATTCAGGAGTTGAGGCTGGTTTTGGTCTGTAGTAGGATACCGAATGGACCACACACGTCGTCGCGGGCGATTGCATTTTAAAAAAGGAACGTCGGAACGCGCCTCGTTCGTTACCTCATCATCGGCTTCGTTTTTCAAATTTTATTTTTTCTTTTTCAAAGAGCGGCGGCGCGGCGGCCAGCAACCGACCTTACATAAAGTGAGTCCACTCTTATGTGGTTTAAAAAATAATGTTGTTCGGACGCTTTTGGGCATCAAATTGGAACGACACAGAACGCTTTTGGAATCGTTCGAATTTTGTGTTTCGAATAAATTGGTTAGATCTATGCTGCTGGTATTTAGTTTAGGTTCATATAGAGTTCCCATGAGATTCTTGGATTCAGTGAATTTTTTTACAAAATTAGTGTAATTTTTAAGCAGATATTTTTGTCACTATTTGTATTTTTAGAATATTAAGTTAAGTGTCAGTTATTACTGAAATTAGCGATGTTTTTCTTATTTTTCTTCTGAGACGAACTTCTGTCCAAACACGCGTGGTTGCGTGCATTTTCGGACATAAATTAGTTGAGTTTATTAAGGCCGCTTCTGATGTTGGGGATGCCAGCTTTTTATGGTTTTTTAAATATTCCCGAGGCCTTTGAAGAGTATGTTATCGGCCAGTAATAAAGTAGGTAAGGGATAGTTTATTTTTTAAATGCCTTCTGTTTTTTTTTCTAAGTATCTACCCAAGGAGGTTGGGTTACATGAGATGCTTCTTAGTGATTCTATTCTCTTTTCCTTTTTGGTGGGTTTGGACTGATAATGTCAGTGAGCGACAAATTAAAGGAAATTAGTATATAATTTGGGGCTGTGGGTGAAATAATGTAACTTGATACGGACCGTAGGTACTTAATTGGGTATTTGACAGAGAACGAATAACTTTGTAATGAAATCTTTCTTTGTTTATAACTATTCCAACTATGTGTGAAAACAGTGATAGATTAACGATTAATAAAACAAGTTTGAGGATCTTATACCACACACTCTAGAGTCTTTTAGATAGAGACCTAGTGTCTTCGGTTAGTATAAAGGTAAAAAATATACATAGCCCGATTGCATTAAAGTCTAGGCAGGCACGACCATTTAGATTTTGTTATAAATTATTTTGCTAATTTGGTAGGATCAAACCAAACTATGTGGGTACCTCTGTTGGTTTGGCAGACTCTAAGTTCTGATCTACAACCTGTTCAAAAGGTCCTACGATATATTTAATATTTATACTATAGAGAAAATATAGAAAGAAACCGAGTTCGCGGATGCCATGCCAGGTATACTAAGTACTACAGGGTGCACTCTAAGTCGATAGCGGAACTTTAAGTTGTAGATAGGTTTTTACATGATCACCACTTTTATGTCTTCCTGACAAATATTTCTTGTAACTTTATTATCATATTTTTTTCTGTGACAGTCAAATGCCGCATCATCGTCTATTAGGTATTTGTTATTTGATGGTGTGGGTTGGTTGTTTTGGACTGTTTATTGTTCGGATTGAAACTAGGAGGATATCTTGGCGGGACTAATTTATGTAGTTATACCGAGAGACCAAATAGGGATTTTTGGTATACATAAGTATACATGAGTTGCGCGTTGAGATGCGTACCTACCTATGGGGAAGTCTGAAACTATAAGAGATAGGAAAATATGCTCCTTCTAACACATGTCAGCGATTTGATACATTTAATTAGTAATATTCATAAATGCTGGCTTTACAAAGGCAAGCAAGACACACACACGCTGCTAAGAAGCAATTTTGCTAAGAATAAAGGCCTTTTTTTGCATCTACGTAATGAGATGATTTATACAGCGTCCAGTAATACCTTCACTCACACTAGATGGGTGAAGAGACCACTCGGCGCTGCAGTGCCTGGGACATTGTTTTAGATGGAGTAGGATTTTGCGAATACATCGCAGCAAAATAAGGAGTTGTAGGTATCCACCGATCTCGGGATCAGATCGATGTGTCCCGGGATCCCGGACGAGTTGTCTCCATCGATCCCGGGATCTGACCTCTTCATAGCGTGTTTGTGTCTTGTTTGCCTATGTAGAGCCAGCAATAGATATCGAGAAAACACTCTTGCACTAAACTCATTTAAAACCGGTTACTTGTTTACTTTCGATAATGATTGTGTAGCCTAGTTAGACTAGCCGTTCTTAGGCCCGATTTCTGAATTGAGAAATTCGCTAAGGAAGCACTTAAGTATCGTTTGGTCTCTGCAGATTTCTCACAAAATGATGTGACAGAATGATACTTAAGTATTCACTTAGTAAAATTCTCAATTCAGAAACCGGACCTTAATCGATTGGCAAAGTTAAGCAACAACAGCCGCGGTCAGTCCATGGATGGGTGACCGCTAGTGGCAATAATATCTGATCGCTTCCATGGTTGTTATTGGTTAACAATCGTTAAGCCATGTCAGAGGCCCTTTGGTCGGCCTAAAAACTCTGACACCAGGGGTGGCCACTGCCTCATACGATTACCTACCTAATTATTATGTAGACTGTAAGTAGATGAAACCTTGACTCCTCAGAAGGAGCCACAAACTGCTCATTTGCCGCCTGCTACTGTAAATACTGAGTTAGCTATAAGTAAACACTCGACTTTTTCAATCCAATTACTTCAAAGAGAAGAATCTACTAATAACCACGTAACAACATCATAAAAATACCTCCGGCACACAAACAAACTTACATACACACGTACTCAGCTTTCATACGTACTTGTGTAAACTAGAATAGATAGTTATAGGTGGTTTGGCGTAACGTAAGCTTCACGCCTGTACCCGTTTATGGTCCGCGGACTACCGGTTGTTTTACCTAGATTGACATTTCACGTAAATAGAGACTGACATTTCACGTAAATAAAGTGAAATTTCATGTAAAAAAAAGGCGGACATTTCACGGAAATATAGAATAACATGCCATTTCACGTAATCGTAGACTAACATGACATTCCGCGTAAACGTAGGATCTAGAGTCCTTAATAGAGTGAAGACTAGGTTTGTGAACCAAAAGCTTTTTTTTTTCGTATAATACTCTTTTTACGGGTTTTAACCTATTGGTCAACAGGATGTTAATTCTGTAAAAAAAAGTTGAAAAAAAAAATATGTTTGTGTGTGTGTGTAGTTACATTTTCATAGCTTTGAGTGGTTAAAACATTGTGAAAGTCAATGAAAACAATATTAAAAAAATAGTTTTCTCCCGCCACAGAGTTCACATTTTACTAATTTAAAAATCAACGGAACATCGTAGAGCAAAACAAATATTTAAATTGTGATCCTTATCACCGGGTGCTATTACCCTGTAAAAAGAGTTAGGATCTTTTGTAACACCTTGTATGCACTCAAAAATAAGCAAATTATAAGATAAGCTAATTATTTTTCATATTTCAGTTAGCCATTATATTTCAGTCTCAGACCCCCAAGCGTGAGGGCTCCCGTCTCGTCAACGAACCTAAACCGCATTATAAACTACTATTACTACAGTGTAACCACATTACACAGCTCATAATCAGCCCTACAATGGCGGCTAAATAAAATTATTACCCCACGTCCCTGGGGCATGTCTTTTGAGTCTTCAGGCCCCTCGGGTGCAGACACACTGGGTTGTGTTTGATTTGGTTTATTGAACGAGCGAGCGAAGTTCTCAGAGTCCACTGGAACAATCCCGCGTTTGTATATTTGTATGTATGTATGTATGTTCGACGATAACTTGAGTAAATTTAGTCGGATCGTCATGATATTTGGTAGGCGCAGGTAAATGAAGCAAGATCCACTAGTTACTCCACGTCCCTGGGGGCATGTCTTTTGAGTCTTTAGGTCCCTCGGGTGCAGACACACTGGGATGTGTGGTGTCAATGACATTTTGTGTGGTGTGTTTAGTCCGCAAGTGGAAAAGAAAGGACGACAAAATTATAAAAAGGGGGGAAAAAAGTATCTTTTACAGGGTAATAGCACCCGGTGATAGGGAACACAAACAATTTTTTTTAACTCTATGGCGTTCCGTTGATTTTTAAATTAATAAAATGTGAACGCTGTGGCGGGACAAAAGTATTTTTAAAATATTGTTTTCATTGACTTTCACAATGTTTTAACAACTCAAAGTTATGTAAACACACAAACATATTTTAAAATTTGAGCTAATACCAAAAACAAAAAAGTTAAGATTTTTTTTTTTTTAATTTTGAGTTTATAAAATACAAATTGGTTTTTCAATTTTTTTTACAGATTTGACATCCTGTTGACCACGAGGTAAAACCCTGTTAGTGTTTAACCTCGTGGTCAAAAGTTAGGATGTTTTGTAACACGTATAGTGGGCAGAGGTGGGCTGATGATGATGATCATGAATTTATAAAAAAATATATATTTGAGATCCTTATAACGAGCCCTTTCATTTGATATAAACTTTATTTTTCAATTTTCCTATTTACCCCCAAAAGTGGTTCCAATATTCAAAATTCATTAACTTACGTTACACGTCCGTGTTTAGGTTACCGATTTACACATATTTACCAAACAACTCAATCGGTCCCGTAGTTTAGGAGCAAATTGGCTGTGACAGACAGACAGACGCACGAGTGATCCTATAATGGTTCAGTTTTACCCTTTCGAGGGACGGAACCCTAAAAACCGCATCCAAATCGGTTCACCCGTTGAAGAACTACGGTGCCACAGATAGACAGAAAAACACACACACATAATGGTCAAACTTATAACACCACTCTTTTTAGGTCGGGGGTTAAGAAGTGTCGGCCTTTCAGTATAGGTGCTGGGCAAGCCTACACCATCTAAAACAATGTCCCAGGTACCTACTGCAGCGCCGAGTGGTCTCTTCACCCATCTAGTGTGAGTGAAGGTACCACTGGACGCTGCATAAATCATCTCATACGTAGATGCAAGGGCTTTTATTTTAATAAGTGTCAAAAATAATGTCCTCGAAGAGAATACCGACTCTACCTAAGCCATGATGTGGGAACCCTCCTCCATTCCCTCTGGTGTAAGCCTCCATGCAGTCCTTTAATTCAGACCATACTTAAACCCCGGGCCATATTTAGTGACCTTCAACTGTAACAAGGGGCCTGAGTCTGTAAAACAAGGGTGCCAAAATAGGCTCCATTGCGTTTCCCTGGTTGTACGAGAAAAACGAGGAAAACCCGGTTTGGTCCTTCTACTGGGACGCAATCGACACGCCATTGCGTTACAGATTTCAGCAGTGCGTTCCCAAGCAGTCTTTTAATTCAGACCATAGTAGTTAAAACCCGAGCCATATTTAGTGACCTTCAACTGTAACCTGTTAGTATACCCTTGGAGGTCGCCGTATTTTTGTTGTGCTTCGGTAAATTAGTAGGGTGATTTGCCCCAATTCCGTCAAGCAAGATTGATGGTTATGTGGGATCGCCTCTTACTGCGGGCCCTATGTAGTTTTAACTACTTATTTAACTGTTTCGGTGAATGAGGGCTGCCTTTTTACCGCTCACTAGTTGGCGCCAGTGTCGAGTAAGGCCATGAAACTCTTAAAATTAGGTATTTGTTTCTTAAAGTTAGTGCGTAAAAAAAGTTAACTTACATTAAAATCATATTCATAACAGTAACTGTACTAATCATACACCTCGAGCAAGCCCCGAATGGTCACAATTCTCCAGAGGGTCTACCGGCTAAAACGAAGCCGATTACCATTGGCGAAAATCGAAGTTCGATTTATAAAAAAATAACTGGGTGGCAGTAAAATGAACTGGGTGGCAGTATATTTTTCAAAAAACGAACTTCGATTTTCGGCAATTGTAATCGGCTTCGTTTTAGCCGGTAGACCCCCAGCTAGCTTGAAGTTTTTTGTTTCAATAAAAGATCTTGTGTTTTCCCGCCACCACTTTTCTTTCGATTTTCATCCCCTTTGTCCAATTTCCATCTTGTTTTCGTTTGAAATCGAAGCTGTAATGTCCCTTAAGTAACCTGAGACTCGGTAGAGGAAATCTGCATTTCCATTCAATTGTAGATCGAGTTCAAAAGAGTGTTCCTCTTGAATAAAAATACGGCTTACCCTTTGGAAAACAAGCTTTTTGCTTTGAAAGAAAATAGAACCCGAAGCCTCTATTCACTCCCTTATATTTTTTATTTATTTGACATTAATTACATTGTTGAATTGTAAACTATTTTGTTTTAATTTTTGTGTGTTGACATTACATAATTTCATAGGTCTGAAAATATTATTCTTATTAATTGGCTTATTTTATTATTTTTAATCACTCTTTGGCCAGGTTTCTGAGTTGAGAATTTTGCTAAGCAAATGGGTAAGTATCGTCCTGTCTCTGCAGATTTCTCACAAAAGAGCGTGACAGAGCGATACGTAAGTATGTGTTTAGTAAAATTCTCAACTCAAAAACCGGGCCCTAGTGTAATAAATATTACTTTGTGACATAGTTAATTGATTTGATAGACACGAAAATGTACTGACCTGTAATTAATATTACCAATAAAAATGTCTATGTCTATAAAGTTAGGGTAGTAGGTATAAATAGTCGTCAGCTCAAGATCGAGCTCAAGTAGGTGATCTCAGAAAACAAAATTTGCTAATATCTAGCCTTGGCTAATCCCAAACTTGAGTAGCTGTCAGCAAAGGTATTAATAGGAACTAGCTTGACATTAGCCAAGGTCTCAAGTGGGTGATTTTGTTTTCTGAGTTCACCTACTTGAACTCCAGCTTGAGATGACGACTATTAATGCCACCCTTAGAAAATGTTTTGCTACGCCTAAATTATCCGATTTCATTGTTTTTGATGTCAATTTGAATTGATTTCTATAGTTTTTTCCATTGAACGATCGACTCCATCTACCAGGTTCATAATCAATTTATCAGCCAACGTAATTCATTCTTGGCTCTACATATTTCCCGCCAAAAAATAAGCTATTATTCACGGCATCAGGCCACTTCCACTAGATTGCAGCGCATCTCTGGTGTATTTTAGACCTCTATTAAGGTAATATAGATGTTTTGCCAACAAGACAGCTCTCTCTTTACCCGACTACGCGAAGCAAAAAGGAGGGTTATGATTTTAGCAGCGTATGTATGTATGTATGTATGTATGTATGTATGTATGTATGTATGTATGTTTGTGTGTTCATCTGTTCCCTCGCAGAGCCTAAACTACTCGGCCGATTTCAACAAATGAGGTGTCGTTGGATTTGTCTTAATCATCCAGGTAACATAGGATAGTTAAATTTTGAAAAAAACCAAGATGGCGGCTGTGCTGCGCCCTAAAGTGGTGGACCTAAAAATAAAAATTATCGGATACCATCGTCATGGGTATCAAATGAAAGGGCTTTAAAAGACCTTTTCAAAAATGTATAACACATGTAGCGTCAACATAACAAATAGAACAAAATATTCCAAAATGTGTTTTTTTTTTGGCCCTTCTTGGTTCTATTTTAGGTGATCATCCAAAATAACTAACTAAAAAGCTCAAAAAAAAATAGAAGTTAAAAACTAAAACCCGACTACTAAAAGGCTTAAAACAAGACCTGCTTATCCTTAAAATAGACTCATAGATAATTAATCATAGTCGGAGGACACCACATTCGCATTTGATAAACCGATGGCCTCCGACTACGATTAATTATCTATGAGTCTATTTTAAGGATAAGCAGGTCTTGTTTTAAGCCTTTTAGTAGTCGGGTTTTAGTTTTTATTAGCTAACCATCTTAGACCGAAATAGTTTCTCTGTTGCGTTCTTCTACCCTTTGCTAATCCAGCGGCTCTTTTCCATTCTGGCTATTGGCCTGCCCAGGGGGCTAATTCTCGGGAATCTCGCATTCGACACCTCTCGAAGGAAAATCTCCTCCTCGACATGAGGCAAGATATTTCTGCGAGATGTTTGCCTTTTCCCCTCGACATGACTCGAGTGGTCGGGAGCAGTCGAGATTGAAATTATATACGTCTCTGTCCCCCGTTTTTCGTTTCGTTTTCCGTCGCGTAGTGTTATACCGAGCAAAGATGTCAATAATTCTTTGTGCGACTCTGACTTTTTCGGCTGTCCCAAAGCCAACATCTCGTCAAAAACCCAGCAGCCAGAGCCTCTATTAGGTATTAATCCGAGGCGAAACGTGTCCTATCGCACGGGCGCGGTGCAAAGTTGACAAATAACAATTTATATGTTAATTCTGCGCTCGGGGGTCGGCGGCTACGAAGCGCACAGAGTTTTTGGCCGAAACAAAATGGCGATTTTGTTTTTAAAAAGTATGGCTGCTGGCTAAAAAAATTAACCGACTTCGAAAAGGAGGAGGTAATGCGACCCGTATTTTTATTTTTATTTAATGGAACTTTTTTCTATGTGATTAACCGATTTTGATGTTTTTTTTTACTTTTAAACTTTCATAAGCACTGCATATGTTTATGCCATTCAATTTATATGTACCTACCTCTGCCATGTCCCTATGTTTTCCTTTTTTTTTATTTTAATAAAAAATATTTAAATAATTAAAATAACAAAAAAAGGAAAACATAGGGACATGGCAGAAGTACATATAAATTGAATGGCAAAAACATATTTTTTCTAAAATAATTATCCAGGGAGGAAACAGGTCTCCCTTTTTGTATTTTTTGTACGGAGCACGGCTACCTACCCGCGTTTCGATTACCCTGTAAAAAAAGTTAAGACCGTTTGTAACACCTTGTAGTTAGAGAGCTGGTGACCAATCGAGATATTTTTTCGTACAATGCTGGGAGTTGGTAGGCTGATAGAGTAGACTTTGCTGAGTCTGGGAAAAATATTTATTTGGCCCGGCCGCGGTTGAAAGTTAGATTTTTTCGAGTTTGAAAGTTTAAATGTATGGGTTTAGTATTTTTTTTTGTCGTATAAGGCTGGGAACTTCTACGTTACTTGTTGAGACTCCGTTGAACAAGAAAATAAATTGTTTTTTGGCCGAGCCTGGTTGAAAGTTTGATTTTTATAACCCAAAAATTCACACTTTCTAGGTTATAAAAAACAATATTTCTACTGAGTTCACCTAGTAATAAATAGTGATTTCGTGATCAGCGGAGACTAAAAAGGCAGCCTAGAAACTCCCAGCCTTGTAGACAAAACAGAAATGACTCAACCCATACATTTAAACTTTCAAAGTCAAAAAAAATAACTTTCAACCGCGAGCAGGCTAAAAAAATATTTTTCCCAGACTCAGCGAAGTCTACTCTATCAGCCTACCAACTCCCAGCCTTGTACGAAAAAATATCTCGATTGGTCACCAGCTCTCCAACTATTGCGTATTATCCACAATTGTGAATAAAGATAGTTTTCTCTCGCGACCATTTACACAAAATAAACACCCGAGATGGCCATTTCAGACGGTCCAAAGTTCCAATCTGTTCTATCGCGTGCAGCGCGCCCATTCTGCCCTGAGTCCATAACCTAAGCCCAAAGGTGTTGTAAATTAATGGCTAAGCTTTATTATACCATCTAATGCATGGTAATTATACTCTGCTTTCGTTATGGGCATAGATTGATTTGGTACCAAAAGACGGGAGTCAGATTATGTCGGTACAGGGCATTTTTTTCGTCCTGAAACACATTTACTTGTAAGCGATTTCTAAAAGCTCGATTCCTTTTATTTAATCAGCGTTTCCTATTCTTTAAAAGTTTGCATTTATACCGAAAGCAGGTTTTCTAGCGAGTGTTCTTAGATATGTTTTTTTTTTTATCAAAATCGTTTCAGCCGTTTATGAGATATTATGCTAATTTGAAGCTAAAATGTCGGGGTTATTTTGAATTTTTTATTTTTAGTCAACTCTCTCTCTACATCGCCTCGTTCTTGGTATCGGTTGCTTTAAACTCTTCAGAGGCCTTCTGTGCTTTTATATTTGGCTTTATTAAGGGCATATCTTGGGGCGTTAGTGAAGCGATATATTGTCGAAGGCACCGCCTTCAAACTTAGAAATATTTAGTGGAAAATTGAAAACTGTGCGTTGCCGCAGCCTTAGATTAGTCAAGATAAGTTTAGGTTCAATCAATGCGGTTCGATTGGAGATGGTCGTAGATTAGGATGGTGCAATATAATCTAGAATTTTATCACTTGCGGTACAGGTGATATAAAAATAAAAGAATACAAAATTAAACAGCAAATAAAGCCATCGAACATCGCAAACGCGCATGGTATCTACGATTCTTTCTTAAAAGTGTCAGGACCCCTGAAAGCAGTTTGCGACCCTGAAAACCCTGTGCTACTACCTTAGTAGGCCTGTTTTTCTGGTTTTGTATGCCATAAAAATTAAGGCCTTTGCATCTACGTAGTGAGATGATTTATACAGCGTCCAGTGGCACCTTCACTGACACTAGATGGGTGAAGAGACCACTTGGCGCTGCAGTGCCTGGGACATTGTTTTAGATGGAGAAGGCTTGACAAAATCCACCATAAACCACTAGGTATTCAGGGGGTCTACCGGCTAAGACGAAGCCGATTACAATTGGCGAACTTCGATTTTCGCCAATGGTAATCGGCTTCGTTTACCAAAGGTATACCTATGTACCAACAACATAATATCTGATACATTACACAAGTCCTACCCTCACCACGCCCATCGAAAGGGTAATTTATACGCAAATTTATTCGAAAATCGATCAATTGTTTATTTATATAGTAATTGGTCACGTAACCTGCAACAACCCTTGAAAATTCAAATTCCTTACTTCAAAATAGGTGGCATTTATAGTTACAAGTTTTATACCAGTGGAATGGCACATAAGCTGATATACCACTACTTCTACAGGGTGCACTCTAAGTCGATAGCGGAACTTTAAGTAGGCTGTCAAATGATCAATACAAACAACTTGTACTAGGTGGCTAAAAAAATGGAGCGAAAAAAATATCATCGGTTTCATACATTTGGTGCAGAACTGAGTCGACCTTTTGTATGGAACGGCTGATATTTTTTTCGCTTCATTTTTTTCGCCACCTAGTACAAGTGGTTTTTAGTGATCAGTAGACAGCCTACTTAAAGTTCCGCTATCGACTTAGAGTGCACCCTGTAGATACTAGCTACTTATATTACTTGACTACTACGTTGCTTTTCTTTTTTTTTTCGTCCATCTAAATTTTGTCTGGAAGAGATCGCGCTTGGAGATAAGACCGCCATCTGTTAAGTCTATACTACAAGGTTAAAAATATCACTGTAAATAATATTAAACATATTTTTGGTGTCCAGTAGAATAAAGTTTTCTCTATAAAATCAAGATACTGGCATATTATATCTCCAAATAACCAACTTCCAGCATTACTAAGCCCACACAATACCCACGAATCGAATTTCAAACAACATGTAACACGCTACAACATCATCGCCACAAATCAACATCAAGAAAAAAATGTAAACCCATTATATGCAACAATAGAAAACATCCTGCGGTCTCATCCCTCAACCAAACTAATAAAGGGCAAGGGAAGGACCCACAAAATAAATGCGTGTATAAAAACCACTATATAATATCGAGTATAACATTCGTTAATGTAACACTGGCCGAAAACGCAGATGTTACGAGAAAAAAAATCTATAAAACTAAACCGAGCGCTGTCATTGGTCGAGCCGAAGTGGCGGGAGCCATTAGGCGCATCTGTCAGTTGGCGATATTGTCTATGATTGTCAAAGATGGGCCGTGGTTATTGTTTTTCTTTTGTGCGCGCGTGCTGTGGAAAATGCAGAAGTAGAGAACCGACCGCGGTTGCGAACTTGAGTTAGGTAGGTAAGCTCGCCAAAGGGATGAAGCTTTTTCTTATTAATGCAACTGGCTGCCAGATTAACATGATTTACTCCATTGGACTATTATTACGTCCAAGAAATAGCGAAGGAAATCGCATTCGACATACTAATCCCGACATACTAAATAATCATTCGACATATTAAATAAGATCGCTCACAAATTCCAACTATTACATAAAAATGGTAGATGCCTCTGAAATCCTTTTCAAATGTGTTAAAACAAAAGTAAATACCTAGTTGTTGGTCTACAATTCTCAGATTTTCCGTGAAAAACTAAATATCCGGTATGTAGGTAAATGTTTTAAGGGTGGACGATAGCAAGGTGGCGGGAAATTCAAAATTTTCACAGATTTTTACATTTTGTAACTAAACTGAACTATTATTGTTCAGCGATTTTTCGTTCGCGAGAATAAAACCGTATTCTTTTCATTATTGTAAACAACAGAACAACAATAATTCAGCCGATTATGTGTTCTGGTCTAAGAAGCAGTGGTACTGCCCAAAAAACTTGTCGTAGACCAGAACACATAATCGGCTGAATTATTGTTGTTCTGTTGTTTACAATAATGAAAAGAATACGGTTTTATTCTCGCGAACGAAAAATCGCTGAACAAAAATAGTTCAGTTTAGCTACAAAATGTAAAAGTCTGTGAAAATTTTGGATTTCCCGCCACCTTGCTATCGTCTACCCTTAAATGGTGTTTGTTAGAGAATCAATAAACTTTCTGTGTTTAATATTTTCTACTAACCATCATAATGTTATTGTGAGGTAATAAAATAAGTTATGTGACATAGTACAGCATAATTGGTATTGTAACCGTTTGAAAATTGTATTCAAACTGATATTGTTATCGTAGTCATATTTATTTATTTATTGGGAAAACTTACAGCAATACAAAGATATGCACAATACAATGATCTACGTCAGCGGTTCCCGAATTCTTTTGGCCACGGAACCCTTTTTGGTTCACGTTTTTGTGCGGAACCCTAGCTCAAGTAAGAAGTAAACTAACTGTAACTTTGATTTTTTTTACTTGAAATCACACCAAACTGAGGTTTTTTGGCTTGGTGTTCGCATCTTGTAAGTATAAGATAAAGATTCCCATACCTAAATGTATCAAAGGAGAAAAAAACATCGAAATGTTGCATTTTCGCGGAACCCCAGGGTTCCGCGGAACACCATTCGGGAATCGCTGATCTACGTTATACGTATAAGTAAATAATTTGTAAAAGTTGGCAGAACTTAGAATTATTTTAATTTAGATAGATAGATAGAGAACACTTTATTGCACACCAGAAAAAAGAAAATTTACAAGAATTTGGCGGTTTTAATTTAATTACTATACCAACGGAGAATTGTTTATAATAAGGTGGAGCATTGACCCGAACTTACAATATCTTTAATAAATTATAAAAATATCCAGCAATTTTCCATAATTGAAAATTAAAAGAGCAACAATTAAGAAACATACTGGCAGCTTACCGCCAATAAGCACAGAAATGAGACGCCATCTTGAAAAATAAACATAAAAAATAATTATTAACCAATCAAAACGCAAAGGGTGACATTTACCAAAAGCGCGTATAAACTCATTGACTTTATGAGGTTTTAAGCGGAGAGGGGATTTATAGAACCGATCGAAAGGAAAGTTTACAATCAAAGATCTAGATAGCTAAATATGGAGTTTCTTTACCATTGCCGTCCATACACGGTGGAATATGGAATATTAAAAAATGCACAACATTCGAAGATCTAGGGGTACAAACATCGACATCGACTACAAACGTCGACGTTTTTGACGTTTATGGACATTGTGCTAACAAGGGTAGGCAAGATGTGTAATGAAGTACAACGTATTCAGACGTCTAGATAGGTACTGGAAAAATTATGCGTTTTTTCATACTTACGAAGGCGCCTGCATTCGCACCAACGTGTTAAGGATCCTTAGCTAATAGCTAAGGGGTGGGACCCTTACTCATGACTCCGTGTGTCTGTTTCTCTGTTTGTCTGTCTATCAGTCTGTTTTACCTGCCATAAAATAGAAAAAAAACTGTTTCAAGGACGGTAATATCTATGGAAATGTAGCCAGTTATTTTTTTCCAGTGATAATACCTATGTGTTAGTTCCGCTGTATATGAATGTCTTAATTCACACACTACACTATATGTGTAGGTACTTGTTCTTACTATTAAATGAAAACAAAACCTTGACTTGGACTACAAATAAATACAAGGTTTTGCTGCCGTCGGGTAAACAAATGGTGAGGGATTCGATATCGTCTTTTGCGTAATTTTCATCAGAGAAATTTTATTATTACCTAATTTTGGTGACACTTTTTGTTTTGTGGGTTTTCAGAGAAAATTATTCAGTTTCGTGTTGATTACTCCACTACATAAATATTACTGTACACAGCAGAGTAACAACATCAACTTAGCTAAATACCATACCTAAATAAAAAATGTCACCAAAATTAGGTAATAAAATATGTATCTGATGAAAATTACCCTTTTACGTTTGGTTCGCGCCAGGTCCTCCGCTAAACATAATTTTATCCTCAACCATTACTTTTAATGACCACTATTAATTAAGTATTTTGTTGGCTTATTTTTAAACCAGTCTCTGCGCTTAAGCTGTGCTTAAACCTAAGTGGTTTAGGGCTGCAAATTGAGATCGGTCGACTGGACAGTTACTGTTTTGATCTCTTTATGGTGGCCATTTAGGCCGAACGGAGCAAGAGGGAGCCATCTTTGATTCGGCTTTTAAGGTCCAACGATAGCAGCGAGGCGGGAATTTTTTTGAAGCTAAACTGAGCTATTTTTGTTCAGCGATTTTTCGTTCACGGCAATAAGATAGTATTATTTTTATTGTTGAAACAACACAACAACAATAATAATTAATCTAATTTTGTTTTGTGGTCGACAAAGCAGTGGCATTGCCAAAAAAGGAGTCAACTATAAAACGGCTGAATGATTCTTGTTCTGTTGTTTACAATAATGAAAAGAATGCTATGTTATTGCTGTGAACGAAAAATTGCTCAGTTACGCTTAGGTAGGTATCCTAGCGTGACTGACTGTTTAAATATTAATTTTTCCCCACACTGCCAAATAGAGCATAATTTTTCAAAGTGGCTTCTATAAGTGTCAGAAAGAATTCGGTAAGAAGAAAACCCTTAGGGTGGTATAACAGAACGCACATAGATGACAGTTTCAACTCTACCCGCCAAGGCATTTATCCATCTGTGACAGTTTAAACCATGTTTAAACTGTACCTAATTATTTGATTGTTCTGTTATACTTATTACCCGCAGAATATTTGTTTTATTCTCACAACTTCGCACGAAGGGGCTAATCTTCACAACAAGGGCGTAACATAAAATACGTCATTTTCTTACAAACGTATTCTTCTTCCATTGGACGTATTTGGAATGGACTAACAAGATGTTCTGCACAGTAAACATGAACGGCGACTTGCAACGGATTCTAATATAAAACTACAGCCGAAGCACTAAAGGATGGGGCGTCAAAATGTCACTTGTAGAGAGGAAAATAAAGGAAACGAAGGAAAATGTAAAAAGTCAATAAAAACGAGTGTTAAATCCGTAAAAAGTGTTGTTTAATAAGGGAAAACAGGAACGTTTTGCCTGTTTTCCTAACTGCGCCTCTATTATCTAAAAAAACACCCAACCGTCGAGAGTCAAAACACTCGAAAATAGCCTTATTGAAATTTTCAATCTTTTTTTTTTCACATTTCGAAACGGTTATTTTTACGGTGGATATTTTAGAGAATACAGGGGCTGCAATAGGTACTATTATCCGTACTATCCACCTACGTTTTTTTTTTAGCAAATCCCTACATTTTTTTTATTGTTACAGATGCTACTTACCTACCTAACTTTTTTTGTGTCAACAGGCTGTTTAGAAACAATTTAACACGGGGAAGAAGGGAGAACTTCTAAAATAATAAAGACAAAGTTCCTAAAATAATGTGTAGAACCATTTACTTAAGAGAAAGTGGTTTCGTCGTTGCACCGTACGTAGCACATCTACGAGCTACGAGCTACACGCTTTTTCTAAAAGAAGAGAAAGACAATTTTCCTAAAAAATATAACCTTTTACTAAAGAGAAAGTACTTTCGTCGTAGATTCGTAGCACAGCTACGAGCTATGGGCCACGGGCTGTTTTACTCGCTTTTTTCTAAATAACCTAACCTTTGCCCTTTTCCCTAAAGTCTTCAGTTGTCAGTTGTCACATGTCACACGACTCACACGCACTGACGCACTTACTGCGGACGGCAGCAGCGGATTGCGTGAATGGGCTACACAAAACCTCTCTGGAGGCGAAGGTTTTTGCGCGCGCCCGTAGACAATTTGGTGACTCGCCTTTTTCGGTAGCCACAGGGATGTATCAGGGGATTTTTAATCCCGTAAAATCACAGAACAGGTTCTGTAAGTAAAAAACATTATCTGATCTATGTGCTTGTTCTGTAAAAAAAACCGCACAGTTGCTAGTCCTCAAAACTGGTTCTTTTGCGAGAAAATATTAAAAAAAAAGAAATTATACTATTTATTATTATTATTTAACGAAAAAATTGTTTCTTTTGCACTGATTCCGAGTGATCCGCTGCTATCCGTTGAGGAGTTCCGTTCTCCATCTTCTAAGTTCTTCATCAGATCTTCACCATTTTTTATGGGAACTATACCCTTTCGAACAAAAAATCATCATAAAAATCGGTTCTCCTAGAAAAAAGTTCTGAGAGACATACATAAAAAAATACCTAAAAAATACGGGTCGAATTGAGTAGGTACCTGCCCCTTTTTTAAGTCGGTTAAAAATAAGTCTGCGCGGACGAAGTCATGGGCAAAAGCTAGTATAAAATAAGTACTTATGTAAAGATATGGGGATATAATGCGCGCGGGATGAGAAAGGAAGCGACCTTTTATAACTGAGTCGTGCGCGGTAAGCAAACTCGCATCGAAGCTACCATGTCAAAATAAAATCAAGTATATTTTCGATTGACTTTGACAAGGTATTATCCTATTCTCATCGCGCGCGGACTACAAGGTGTTACAAAAGTACCTAACTCTTTTTACAGGGTGTAACCTACTGGTCAACAGGATGTCAAATCTCTAAAAAAAAGTTGAAAAAAACAATTTTTATTTTATAACCTCAAAATTGAAAAAAATATCATAACTTTTTATTTTTGTTATTAGCTCAAATTTAAAAATATGTTTGTGCGTGTAGGTGCATTAACATATCTTTGAGTTGTTAAAACATTGTGAAAGTCAATGAAAAGAATATTTACAAAATACTTTTCTCCCGCCACATCGTTCACATTTTATTAATTTAAAAATTAACGGATCGTCATATCGCAAAAAAAAATTAGGTTGCGATCCCTATCACCGGGTGCTATTACCCTGTAAAAAGAGTTAGGTACTTTTGTAACACCTTGTATACTTCTGAATATGCCCCTGCACGTCGGCAAGCCCTCAGACATACGTCCAACGCGGTAGGTGAATACAAACGGTTGTATTGTATTGTATTTCGCTGTTGTATCGCCGGCCTGTAGTCTGTTATGTTATTTGTAAACGATACCTTCGAACAAGGCATGGAAATACAGGGTGTGTTACACTTACACCTTAAAACTGTGTTTTTTTACATAAGTTGGACTTTAGGTCCCATAATACCAATTGCCTACAGTTATAACCACGTTTTGTAAGAGAATTAAGTAAAAGTAAAAAAAAAAAACAATTGTACAGGGTGTTTCAAAAAGGTCCTCTGAACCTGAAACTTAACTTAGTGCTTCCCTAGTGTTATCTTCTTGATATTCTAAAAGGTTTATAGTCTAAGAAAAAGAAAAAAAATATTAACTCCAAACTAATCCAACCGCCAAGAAATTCAAGTTCGATGGAGCCAGAAAATACTTGACTAAAAGAAAAAAAAGTTATAATGTAATCCTAAATTTTATTTCAAGTGAATAAACTGCGCCGCCATGTAAAAAAAAAAGTTAAGTCGACTTGACAAGATTTTTTTATTACTCAAATCGTGTGTAAGTAGACTTAAGGCAATCGGGTAATCTATTGAAGTTTAAAATAGTGTTAAAACCAAATTAAAACCACACAAATGGGAAAAAACTAAGGCCTTTGCATCTACGTAATGAGATGATTTATACAGTGTCCAGTGGCACCTTCACTCACACTAGATGGGTAAAGAGACCACTCGGCGCTGCAGTGCCTGGGACATTGTTTTAGATGGAGTAGGCTTGCCCAGCACCTATACCATCCTGACAGCTTAGTCGAATGGGAATACATGCTCCAAATCACAAAGGTGATGTAGGTATAGATGACAATATTGTGCAATTTGATAAATCGTGGCGGCACGGTTTGCCTGATGTTGCGGGTTCAAATCTTGTCCCCAGCGATTTTTTTAAACCTCATAATCTTTCAATTTAAGTTTAGATTAGCACTTTAAAAAAAAACAATAGTCGCATAATATCAGCTTATGGGACAAAGCTCAATGAATAAAATGCTAAAAGTGCAAGCTTTCAAAACGGTGGCCGAATCGAATGGCGAAAACTTTTAGGTCTTTGTCAGCAAGAAAATTCTCATAAACCCAAGCTACTGGCCGCTTGTGGCCCATAAAGAAAAGAAAAAGAAGAAAATATTACTTCCTTTTGACAGGAAAATTGGCGCGAAAGCCGTTGGTGGCATCTGTCTCAGGATAATATGGCTGCCGTTTTCAGAGCTTCTTAGATGCGAAAATGTCTAAAAGAGATCACATATTTCATTTTCTTTTGCTGTAACTTGCAGCCTGCAACAGTGGTGGAGACGGCGTTTTAAAAAAAATACACAATACAGAAAAAAATCATTTAAAAAGTAAAATGAGCTTTGGTGGCCTAGTGGTAGAATACTGGACTCGGAAGCGAGAGACCCAGGTTCGATTCCCAGCGAAGGCATGTATGTAAGAAACAGTCATAGGACCTATGCCTATATGACTGTTTCTTTTTAGAGCTACGAACATTTGTGAATTTGAAGTAGCAAAACCACTCGCTAAAGTGAAGGAAAACATCGCGAGGAAACCCGCGGAATAATTGGCTCCACACGTATTGACTTGTCTTTCCTGTGGGCTAGGCCGACTAAGCTGTCAGGCAGGATGGTATAGGTGCTGTGCAAGCCTACTCCATCTAAAACAATGTCCCAGGCACTGCAGCGCCGAGTGGTCTCTTCACCCATTGAGTTTGAGTGAAGGTGCCACTGGACGCTGCTGTATTAATCATCTCATTACGTAGATGCAAAGGTTTTAATGACCGCTATGTGTGTGTGTGTATCTGTCTGTGGCACTGTACTTAGTCCTTAGCTTACAAATTGTTGAACCGATTTGGACGCTGTTGTTTAAAGAAAGCAGGTTTTCTAGCGAGTCTTCTTAGATATGTTTTATCTATTCAGCCGTGCATGAGATATGCTTAGTTGCTAAAATAAGCTAAACAATCGGAAGATTTTTTAATTTTTATTTAGTAGTTATGTATGTAGGTTGTCTTGCTTTAGGTAGCCTTATTCTAAGTTTTCCTTCACTATTTTGATGTTTTATTTTCTGACATCCATTACATAGACCAATTTAGATTCTCTACGACTTCAGGATAAAGCGATAAATATCAAAAATCATTTTTTTTAAAGCCAAAACACAATGATAATGACCATAAATGTTGACAGTGAATTATAATAATGGCAGTCAAAAACAACTTACTTATTTAAATAAAACATGGCATTATGTGATCGGTTGTTACAAATTAGAAATCGCCCACACAAAGGTAACTGCCATATTTATAAGTAAGCAAGACAAAACATAAATTTTTAATTAAACTTTTTTTTTACCCAAATGCGCAAGCAGAGCATGTTTTTGGTTCGCTTGGAAGTATGTCTGTAGGTATGTTAGTTTCATCTTGGTGCCCGCTAAAGCCAGCTAAAGGGACCAAACCAATCCAAGTAGGTACCGACTGTACCTATGCAACAAATTGTGTAGATTTGAAATGTTGTAAGACTACAAAATTTTAGGCTCATAATCATAAATGTAGGGACTATCCAAAATCCTAACTCTAGCTAAAGAGTAGCCAACGTTTTTTTTTTTTTATTTTGTCTATATGTAGGTATGAGGATGTATTGTATGTTTTAAATTACTAAATTAGTTAATTTAGTGTAACAAGGTTGTTTAACAAGTATGTATTATAATAATAAGCTAGTAATAAAAGCATAAAATCTGCCAACAAACTACTTACTTAGTAGTTTGGCGGAATTACTGTAGGTAGGTATTTGTATAAGTTTTTTGGCCAGAATGAACCTTTACTACAACTTACTTAACTACTTACTTAAGTACTTACAATTTTTTCCGAAAAATGAGGTATTTTTGACCTGACTTCGCTTCGCTTCCCAGGGTACAAATATAAAAAAAATACAAATCTGAATAGAATGTCATCTAAAATTCTAAAAATATTACATCCGATCGAAATTAAAAAGGGCACTTCCGTACCCTTTACTAAAAAAAAAAACTCAATTAAAGAATCATGACTGGAATCCAAATCGGGGAATTATGTAAGTAACAAAACATTCTGAATGACTGTTTCGATTTGTGATACTCGTAAAAATGAGGGTGGATTGCCATAAACAAATAAAAAGGGGTTTATTTTCCCCTTTAGGGCCGGGACATACGGGAGCTTTTCCAACCGCAAGGAACTGCGTCTATTGTTGATCCTTTAAACACAAAAGAGGTCCAAATAAGACTGAGTAGAAAAAAAACCGCTCTTTTCTTTCTTTACGCTTATTATTTTATTATGATTCTTCAGAATTTTACTGATCCCATATAGTACTCAAAAATACTTGCACAAAGTATTTTTTTATTTTGCAAGCACTTTTTAGAAAAGAAATCTTTGCAATGCTTACAACGCGTGCCACGAAATTGGTAAATGTTCTCGAAACATACAAAACATTTTCAAACTCCCGACCAAACCCATATAAGTATGTATGTTTGGTATTGTATGTAGGTATGTGGCATCGTATACTTATATATTTTTTTAAGTATATGACCGTTGACTTGACCGAAAGTGTTCTTAGTTGTTTAAAAAAATGCAGAAAGATAAGTTTTTTCTAGTTAAAGAGATGTGAGCAACTGAAGAGGACCCAGCAATCAATGAAGTATGCTCGAAGTCGGGATTTTAATTGTATAATTTTCCAATCGCAAAACTGTAATTGATATGGTGAGCTATGGAATGAGTTTTTTCACCACCGAACGGTTAAAAAACGCTCGTGTATGGCGATACTTAGACGTTTTATCTGTCGGCAGCAGTGCAATGCAAAAACAAATGTCAGAGCGTGACATTTTTTATTTAAAAAAAAATGTGCTTCTAGAGAGGGTAACCGGAAACAAATTAAAAGAATACGTTTTATCTCGCAAATGTCGAACGCCTGTCTGTCGAAGGAAATTAACTGATTTTGGTCAATGTAAAGTTAATAATTCTAAGGGCATTAATAGTCGTCAACTCAAGTCCGAGCTCAAGTAGGTGATCCCAGAAGTGTCAACTGTCTATCAAGCAAGTGTCTATTAATATGCTGACAGCTAACTACTCAAGCTCGAGCTTGAGAGCGAGCTTGAGATGCCACTATTAATGCCACCCTAAGGGTGGTATTCTAGAACGCTGCTTAAACTCAGTTCCAACTAGAACGCTACTTAAACACTGTTTAAACTCAGTTCAAACTAGAACGCTACTTAAACTCTGTTTAAACTCAGTTCAAACTAGAAAGCTCCTTGAACTCTGTTTAAACTAAGTTTAAGTAGAGTTTTAGTAGTGTCGACTGTCGATAAAACAGTGCATGTTTGGATTTGAATATTCCTCCCTTCATATTAAAACATGCACTGCTTTATCGACAGTCTGAACTCTGTTTAAACTGAGTTTAAGGGTAGACGATAGCAAGGTGGCGGGAAATTCAAAATGTTCACAGACGTTTACATTTTGTAGCTAAACTGAACTATTTTTGTTCAGAGATTTTTCGTTCGCGAGAATAAAACCGTATTCTTTTCATTATTGTAAACAACAGAACAACAATAATTCAGCCGATTATGTGTTCTGGTCTACGAAGCAGTGGTAGTGCCCAAAAAACTTGTCGTAGACCAGAACACATAATCGGCTGAATTATTGTTGTTCTGTTGTTTACAATAATGAAAATAATACGGTTTTATTCTCGCGAACGAAAAATCGCTAAACAAAAATAGCTCAGTTTAGCTACAAAATGTAAAAAACTGTGAAAATTTTGAATTTCCCGCCACACTACTATCTTCCAGCCTTAAGTAGCGTTCTAGAATACCACCCTAAGTGTATTTATTTATTTGATATTTGCAAATAAATGTGCCAATTTTCGACGGAAAACTCAGAAAATCGTAGTAAATTTAAATAAAATTGAAGGAGTCAAAACCCAACAACCCTCCGCCATACAAAAAGGGTGGCATTAATAGTCGTCGACTCAAGCTCGAACTCAAGTAGGTGATCTCATAAAAGTCAAATGCTAATGTCAAGCCTTGGCTAATGTCAATGTCAATCTCAAGATAGTGTCTATTATTATGCTGACAGCTACGCAAGTTTGACATTAGCCAAGGCTTGACATTAGCATTTAACTTTTCTCAGACGACTTTTAATACCTACCGTAAATGGGGTGAATAGAAACTGGAGTGTGAATAGAAACAAGGGAAAGTAAAATTACTGGTGACCTACCAAACAGTGGACCACAGTACTAAACAGAGACTGATTTCGTTGTGTTTCTATTCATACCTGTTTTCTATTCACCCCGTTTAACCCGGTACCACCGAAAGTTTGAAATAAAGAAACGCGAAAAATATGACGAAAGGATGTGCCTAATAAAGAATGCAAGTAACAGATATTTTAATACACGACCGAATGTTTTCATTTATTCATCACAAGCTGCGTATGCGCAGATGAGCCCTCAGATAGTGTCAGTCAAAAATGTTAATGTTTGTTCCCGAGGACTTATTTAATGCTGGCAATCATCAATGCCGGATTGTTGCTTTAGAACTAAAATCGAGACTAGAGGTATAAAACACTTTTTACAATAATTAAGTCTGTCTGTGTGTCCATCTTGTACCATCTTGTCTTGCACTGTAGCTCTTAAACCAACCGGTCGCGAGTTCACATTTCGGGGCCAACCACTAGTAAAATTAAAGTTAAGGATGCTTAGAGACAAACTTCCTAATGGAATAGGTACAGTCAGCCACACGCTAGGGTACCCCTTTTTGTTCGAAAGGCGTCCTTCTGGCACGCGTGGTAAGAGCTACCTTAAGGGTTATCCTAGACTGTGGCCGACCGTACTTAATCAAGATTCCAAAAATGCCTGGCCGCAAAAATCGTCACCAACACCGAAGAAGAGAACTGACGTTCGAATTCGATTCAAAAATTCAAAAAAGGAACCAAACAATTGTATCGTCTAGATACGAATCTATACGTTAATGGCCTATTGTCCGACGGGCGGAATTTCGAATTTCAAACTTCGAACGGGGACCGAGCTTTTTTTTCTAAAAACTAACTTAATTGCGGCAATTTTTAAAGCGTGTCGTTGAACAGGATGCTTTTTGGCCGACGTGTTTCTAAATTGGTGTCATCAATAAGTTGGTGCCTCACCCACAGACACATCAGTAGATTCACAGATTTAACGCACAACCGCACAATCAATTACTCAAGAACATGCCAAAAAAAACCTCTTACAACCACAAACGCCTGAAAAAAGGCGACGCAATTTACCTACAGCAGATTTGTGAAAAAAAAAAGACAATAAATACACACATTACAACAAAAGTAGCGGTGTTTACAAACACTGCCACCTTGGAGACGCCTCACCGCGTCCACTTTTATCTGTGATACCTTTTGCCGATTGCGAAAAAAAAGTGGGAAAAAAAGGTTGGTGAAACTCTATGCTCGAGATGGGATGTCACAGAAGACCATCTCAGGGCCTTCTCTGTTTTTTTATTCTTCTTTGTTTTCGCGCCTTCTCTTTTTTTTTTATTTTAACCCCCGACCCAAAAAGAGGGGTGTTATAAGTTTGACAAATACTAGTGAGTAAAACCGTGTTTTAATAGAAAAAAAGTTTGACAAATGTATACATAGAAATGTTCCGTTTTACAAATGTTGGTAGAGTCAGAAAATTATAGGCTTCTTGTGTACTTACCTAAGTGATACACAAACTAGGTACTCTAGACTCTAGAGTACCTAGTTTGTGTATCACCACAAATGTATATTTTTCCTTCTGTAGATACGTGTAACTAACTACACACTCGATATCAGATTGTGTGTGTTAAGTTAAAGCAAGATAGAGTCAGGCCCGGTTTCTGAATTGAGAATTTTACTAAGTAAATACTTAAGTAGGTATCGTTCTGTCACGTTCACAACAGAACAATACTTGCTTGCTTAGCGAATTTCTCAATTATTCAGAAATCGCCAGTCACTCATCGAACTTTCTGTTTATTTTTCATCCCCGCGCTCTATGGTCGGCGTGCCCCGTCAATATGTCACTGGCCGCACAACAAAAGCCGCTATTAACGTCAAAATATTTTCAAAATAGGAACACGCGACCGAATGGGCCGCTCTTTGCGAATTACCGCTTTGAAAGAAACCTTTTTTCAGACGATTTGTTACGTTTTTTTTTCCCTTCAAACTTTTGGTCTTTTCAAGGTGTATTTGTGGACTAAAGGAAGAAAGTTGAGGGCGGGTCAACGCCACGGGGTGTGTGTAACACAGTCGGAAAGCAAAGATTTGCTCTCGGCAAAGTAATGCTTAAACTTGGGCCTCTATGTAAATCAATGTTTGACATGCAACGTCCTATGCTAAATCTCATAATAAAGAGACGGCCGGGCCGCCTCCATACAACCTGGAGGCGCTCTGTTGACAATGTGGCTGCATCAACTGGACTCGGCTGGAAGGAGCTAGAGGCTGCCGCGCCAGACCGCGAAAAATAGAGCCCTATGTCAATGAGTAATAATACCACTCGCTATCTGTGAAGGAAAACATGTGAGGAAACCTGAGCGTATGAGGCATTAGGTACACCTTTAACGCGAAAATCCCCAATCCGCATTGGGCACGCGTGGTGATTAGGCTCTCTCTCTCTCTGAGAGAAGGCCTTTGCCCAGCTAGCGGGAGATGTACAATTGTACAGGCTACATCTTACTATGCAACCGACCTGCGTAAGAAAGGCAATTGTTAATCCTAACTGCACCCTGTCAACGCAAGGTCCTTTCGCAGAACACACGCCAAAATAAACGGAATTCTCCGCTCCAATTCACGGTATTTTGAGGCCATCTCCAGAAAGGCATTGGGACGTGAAAAAAAGTTGACTTTACTTGGGTTTAAAGCCCGGCTTTTGTGAATGTGACATACTGGTATAACACTTATCTTTCTAACGGGCTTTGATATTTCGAGACTTCTTTTTGAACGAGCGAGCGAAGCGAGAGAAGTTCTCCGAGTCTACTTGAACAATCCGGCGTTTATATGTGTGTATGTACACACGACAGCACGTCGAGGCTTACACGCTAGCACTCTACTCGGTTACTTTATGGGCGACTTTGCAACAAAAGTGTACAGTCTGACGTGCTGTCGTGTGTACGTATGTTACCTGTTTTTCATGTGCTTTTAGACCTAGGAACCTAGAACAAACTTTTAACCAAAATACTTACGTAAATGAACTTTTTTTTCAGGTACGTTTCTCGTTCCGCTCGAAAGTACCTAAAAACGGGTAAACTGTCAAAATTGGTTGTTATTCAAAACTAGCAGACAATAAACAAACCCCAAATCTTTTGTTTGTTATACGCAGGTTATACGCAAACAATTATTAACAATGCAAAGCTTCTGTACTACGCTTGCAAAAAAAACAAACGAAACTGACTTATCTCGAACTTTCTTCGCTTCATTGAACAAGCGAGCAACTAGAGAAGTTCTCCGAGTCTACCGGAACAATCCGGCGCTTGTATGTATGTTCGTTCGACGATAACTTGAGCAAATTTGGTCGGATCGTCATGAAATTTGGTAGGCGGGTAAATTAAATTAAAATCTTGTTTAAATTCTAACATCTGTCAAATCGGTTGAGGTGTTGCAGAGATATGGGGTTGTAAAGTTTGTATGCAGGGCGCGGTGTCAGCGAAAATTTACACATCGCGAGTTCACAGTTCGGGCGAACTAGTTAAATATATTTCGTTAATCTTGACGCAATAGCGTCGGGTGATAAGGGGCTGACTTGAGGCCCTGCTATTGTAAACTTATTGATTTTGTCTCATTTGTTTGGCGAAACTTTTACAATGACACGCAATTGTAGAGTTTTTGTCGTTGTGTCATTACACCACCATCGGTCAGTGTTGCGGTTGACAGCTGATCTTTGTGTGTAACAACGTATTTTTTTTTTATAGCAGAACCACAATGAGACCGGTTAAGAGCGCGTCGTCCTCGCAATATTTGGGTTCCGCTTGATTTGCTTTTATTGTCCTAGGATCAAAACATCCAAGTAATCCGTCAACTAAGTCAGTAATACAAGGTGTTACAAAAGTACCTAACTCTTTTTACAGGGTAATAGCACTCGGTGATAGGGATCACAACCTAAATATTTTTTTTGCTCTATGACGTTCCGTTAATTTTTAAATTAATAAAATGTTAACGATGTGGCGGGAGAAATATATTTTTTAAACATTGTTTTCATTGACTTTCACAATGTTTTAACAACTTAAAGCTATGTAAATGCACCTACACGCACATACATATTTTTAAATTTGAGCTAATAACAAAAACAAAAAAGTTTGGTAAATTTTTCAATTTTTTGTTTAAATAAAAAAACAACTTTTTTTACAGATTTGACATCCTGTTGACCAGAAGGTTACACCCTGTAAAAAGAGTTAGGTACTTTTGTAACACCTTGTATAGGAGACTGTCCTCCGATTTCTGAATTAAGAATTTCAGTAATCTATCAATCGTTCTGTCTCTGCGAATGTCAAATTAAAGAACGTGACAGAACTACAGTATTATTAACTTAGTGAATTTCTCAATTCAGAAAGGCCCCCAAGGACTCAAAATACCATGGCTTGACAGTGGTTTGAGCAAATCATAAGGTCCTTATTTTGACTGCCAGCCTCGCACCAGGAAATGGAAGAAGCACTTTAAAGAAAATATGGCTTTTTTAGGTAAGAGCTGCCATGGGGTATCTGAGATTGTGGCCGACCGTACCTATCATGTTTTTATTTTATTATCATACCTACATAGGGGCCAGAAATTTTTTGATTTTTGTGAAGAACTCGTTGATGTCCTAAATCATCATCATCATCAGCCCTCCTCCGCCCCTTTTCCCCTCGCGCCACCTCTCGCGGTCCCTCGCCATCGGCAATTCGGCATCCATGGACCCTCTGCCGCCACAACGACATATTGGTATCAAAACTGGAGCGAAATCTTGTCACTTTGATTGATCATGGGACCCTAAAAAGCAGTGGTTTCGGCGACACGAAATTGATGCCGTTCGAGTCTTTGTTGGCCGAAAATTGCTGACCAACATCCTGCGTGGTCAGCGCACGACAAAGGCAAATAATATTACATTATTGTACAAATAAAACATATGCTTTCGCCTCAAGAGACATCTGGTAGGCAGGACGACTCTTTTATACTTAATTTTCGGTCAACAAAAGGTTTGAAATTGCATTAATCGTGGAAATATTTGACCAACGAAATGGCCGGAAATCAAACCGCGAAATTGGCGGGAAAGTGACCCGTCTGTGGCTGATATGAGTGACGTTCGGGCAGCGCCACGCAAGGATACCCCGTGGTAGGTCTCATCACAAGCGACATTGATGAGTAATTATGATAATAAAATAGGTTTTTTATAACCTAGAAAGTGTGAATTTTTGGTTATAAAAAACGAACCTTCAACCACGCTCGGTCAAAAAATAGTTATTTGTTATGCAAGAATGCAAAATTATTGTTTGCGGCGAGTGCTTGTATTGAAAACCGAGCTAGCGAAGGTTTCTAAAATTGAGCCACGAGCGTAGCGAGTGGCTCAAAAAAAGAAACCTGAGCGTAGCGAGGTATTCAGAAGCACGAGACGCAAATAATATTGCATTCGTGCGAAACACAAAACTTTTCATCTCACAGAAGCGAGGAAATGATTTTGTCAGCCAAGCGGGAAAAACTCTATAGACAACTACTTACAGGCAAAACAGGTGAGTCAAATAAGTTCCTTTTAAAAGCATATTTTACTGTAGTTACGCCTGCCGCACTAAAGTTTTGAGCTTCGTTGGTATTAAAACCATTCGTTTTATTAATATTTTCCTGAAGTTTATTTATCCAGACACAAAAATAATGTAAATAAAAGAATGTTTTTTTTCCGGGTACATTCTGAACTTTTACCATACAAAATAAAAATTTGTAGGAGATAAAAAATGAAATTAGTAATATCGTTTGAAAAAATGTATTTAACAAACCAAAACATAATTATCTATTTGATAAAACAGAAACGAAGCATTTTTTTTTTATTTACTGGTATTAAAAATAAATATAGTGTACAAAATATTGAAAAGACTATAAGAAGAAACCGCGTTTCTGAATGTTCTATTCCGTGACTTTACCTTTTTAAAAGATCCTTATGCCCCATTTACATTCACAGTTTTGTATAGAGAATGGGTACGAACAATCACTTTCGCTGAAGTACGCGTGTAAACGAACTACGAATGAGGATCTTTTTTCGGTCGGGATCTGGCATCTACTTAAACGGCCAGTGTTTTTTTCTTTTTCAACACCATAGGGCGCGGGAAAGACTTTCCCGGCGTCACGTTCAAATTTCGAAGCGCACTTAAATGCAGATAGTTTAAATCCGGCCTTTACACGATCGTAAGTTACTAGTAACAGCAAACTTTCCGAGTATGGGAGATGAAAAAAATATTTTCTTGATCAACGGAGTCTCAACAACTAACCTTGAAGTTCCCAGCCTTGTATGTACGACAAAAAAAATACTGAACTCATACATTTAGGTACACTTTCAAAGTCGAAAAAATCTAACTTCCAACCGCGACCGGGCCAAAAATAGATTTTTTCCAGTCTACTCTATCAGCCTACCAACTCCCAGCCTTGTACGAAAAAATATCTCGATTGGTCACCAGCTCTCAACCTATAACATTAAATGCGTTCCGATTAACTTTTTGACTAAGTTGTAGAGCCACATATTTTGACTAATGTGTAAAGTTTGTGAAGTTAGGGCTTGTAGGGTTAGGGCGTGTAAAGTTAGAAGCTTTGCTCTACATGAGATCTGATAGCTTTTTGACAGTGGAGGCGTATAGTCTTGGTGGGATTCTAACTTACACTTTAGATACTTCGGCTAACATTAAATGATTAACTTTTACTTTTACTTACCGATTAACTTTCTGACTAAGTTGTAAAGCCACATAATTATTTTGACTAAGGTGTAGAGTTTGTGAAGTTAGGGCTTGTAGATTTAGGGCGTGTAGAGTTAAAAGCATAAAGGCTCCCACAACACAGGTGCGTTTTATCGGTCGGTGAGATCGGATGCGTTATTGCGATATTTGTTTTAAGTACATATTGCGTTCTTACCGCAATAGTGTGTAACTGCATAGCGGTCCTAATACAAAATGTACTAAAAATACATATCGCAATAACGCAAACGCAATAACGCAAATGCAAAAACGCGCCTGTGGTAGGGGACCTTTAATTGCTCTACATAAGATCGGACAGCTTTTCGACAGTGCGAGGTGTATGGTCCCGTCTTGGCAACATTTTATACATGAAAATGTTTTTGGTAGGATTTTAACTCACACCAAGTACCTTTATAGAGATAGGAAGACATTTTTTGTTAATCGACAGCCAGATTATCCCACAAATCATCGTGAGAGAGTCGTAAAAACAGGAAATGTTACATAAAACGCGACGGGGCCGTATAATTATCTTCTAGAAAATAGACGATTGACTTTTTATCTCGTTTTGTTTCGAAAGACGCCATGTTAGTTTTCGGGCATAGGCCGAAGCTTGGGCCACGATGGTTTCTTGTCTGAGTGAAATAAAGTAGTAAATTATTAGATAGGTACGATGATATGTCCTGGGGCCTGAGTCTGTAACGCAATGGTGCCCAAATGGGCTCCCAGTTGACGGCTTCAATGATGACGTACCTACCATATTAATGCTGTCGGTCCTTTTAATGTTTTTGTAGTTATGATTCTAATTCTAGAGGATTAGTTCACTGGTTGTTGGAGAAAAATGAGGAAGCCCCGGTTTTATCCTTCTGCTGGGACACCATTGCGTTACAAATCGGTTTTGAGGGCTCGCAACTGTGCGGTTTTTTTACAGAATGCCTAAGCACACCTGCTTTAACCGTCCTCTAAACTTGGTCGATCTAGCTAGACCACAGAAAAGACAAGGTCAATACCTACGTTGAACAAGGAACTCCAAAATCGAATCATTACATAATATACTCGTTAAGCCGCAGCATGGAATATATAGTCATCTCAAATATATAGAGTCATTCCGTGGGTTCATTAAAAATAACCATTATTATCGGCCTTTTCAAGATGGCGATCGAATTTGGGTGTAGGGTAACCACGTTTTTTTTTATATTTTGATTACTATTTTATTTTAGTCAAAAGTTAAGTATATATTTGTGATTTTGTAGTAGCAATACCTCTCCCTGACTTCGAAGGAAAACATCGTGAGGAAACCTGAGCGTATGAGGCATTATACCCTCAACGCAAAAATCGCCAATCCGCATTGAGCACGCGTGATGAACTGTCTCTCAGAGAAGGCCTTTGCCCAGCTAGTGGGACATGTACAATTGTACAGGCTACATCTTACTTACAATTTAGTCAGTTTTATTAACTAGAACTGGGAGTTGGTAGGCTGATAGAGTGGACTTCGCTGAGTCTGGAAAAATAGTTTTTTGGCTTGGTCGCGGTTGAAAGTTAGGTACATTTTTTCGACTTTGAAAGTGTAAATGTATTAGTTCAGTATACTTTTTTTTGTCGTACAAGGCTGGGAACTTCTAGATTAACTTTCAAACAATATCGGCGAAACGGATCGGATGCTGTGAGTATGAAGGCATTAAGTAGGTATCTACCTATCTACTAGCTAAGAAAATTAATTAAAAACCCTACATGTTTTTTAAATTCTTCCTCCATGGTCACCTCCGGCGCGGCCTGTTTTGACAGCTTATAAAGAAACTAAAAAAGCACACGAATGGATAGGAGAGGAGAGATAATTATTACATATTAAATTTTGCCCAGCAGGCGCTTTATAGCCGAAACAGAAGCTTCTCTTTGGGCAAAGCTTTCATTTAGTTGCCTAGGCAGAATTTAGGACAAAATCCTGGCTAAGAAACCTACGGGAGTGGACTGGGATCGCGAGTACTGCCCAGCTATTTCGCCTCGCGAGAGACAAAGAGAGATATGCCGAGCTGACCGCTTCGCTGAGACGGAGAGGATTAGTTTAGGAGAGAACTAATAGGTCGTCATCTCAAGCTCGAACTCAAGTAGGTGATCTCAGAAAAGTCAAATGCTAATGTGAAGCCTTGGCTAATGTCATCCATCTCTGGATGCAGATGCACCACGCACCCCCCTGAAAGTAATCATTTTCATTTCATTTTAATCCTGGCGGCGCCCATGGATGTGGCCAAGCAAATTAAGAGGGAACGCGGGTAACCTCAACTCCATACAAAAGGGGGAACTGTTTCCTCCCTGGATAATTGTTTTAGAAAAAATATATTTATGCCATTCAATCTATATTGAATGGCATAAATATATTTAAATAAATTTTATTGATATAATTAAAATAAAAAAAAGGAAACATAGAGACATGGCAGAGGTACATATAAATTGAATGGCATAAACATATTTTTTCTAAAATAATTATCCAGGGAGGAAACAGGTCTCCCTTTTTGTATTTTTTGCATGAAGCAGCCGGCTACCCTCGTTCCGTCTTAAGTAAGTGAACTAAACCCTCGCTAAACTCTTGGCCACATCAGCGTATCTAATGCGTTAAGACGCAGGTGGTACCTATCATTAGGTAGATACTTCGCTCTCTACAATCGTTCTGTATGTTCCAAGGTATTTTCAAGAGTGCGGCCCCATGAGTGAATTATATGCTGGGCAGGATAGGACGGGTTTACGGACCATTATAACTTGATCTAGGCTTGATTAGGACGCTCTGAGTATGCGGGACCGGTTTGATCTTTTACCACCTTTGTATGACTATTATGTAGGGAGGTTGATAGTTAATCGCTTTGAGAGGTAGGTATTTACGTTAGATCTGGTTATTGACTTTTCATCCGCGCATACTTAGATAAAAAGTTACCTACCTATGTTTTCTCACAAGTCGGAGAAAACGCTAGTAGCTACGGTACCTAACTTACTATTTTCCCTCGACATCGGTAGGTAGGTACCTAGTAGGTAAGTGTCCCCCAAAATCGTAAAATCTCACGCAAATCGGATGGCCACTACCTCATACGATAACCTCACTAACCTAATTGAGTTTCTAAAACAGAACTAGCGCCTGTTTCACTTAGCGGGAACTTTCAAAGACTGGCTGTTGTAATTTAAGGGTGGACGATAGCAGCGTGGCGGGAAATTCAAAATTTTCACAGTTTTTTTCATTTTGAAGCTAAACTAAGCTATTTTTGTTCAGCGATTTTCCGTTCGCGGCAATAACATAGTATTCTTTTCATTATTGTAAACAACAGAACAACAATAATTCAGCCGATTATGTGTTCTGGTCTACGAAGCAGTGGCATTGCCCAAAAAACTTATCGTAGACCTGAACACATAATAGGCTGAATTATTGTTGTTCTGATGTTTACAATAATGAAAACAATCCAGCCTTAAGTTTCTTTTTTTACGCCGCTAATGTGCTTCAATAGGTACGTGTTGTTATAAGTTATATCAATGTAACTATAAGTCACTAGGGCCCGGTTTCTGAGTTGAGAATTTTGCTAAGCAAATGGGTAAGTATCGTCCTGTCTCTGCAGATTTCTCACAAAAGAGCGTGACAGAGCGATACGTAAGTATGTGCTTAGTAAAATTCTCAACTCAGAAACCGGGCCTAGTTTTCCTAAATATTAAATAAATAAATAAAATTAAGTAGAGAAAGACTGGCGCAAAATGTTCTGACGCCTTCTTATACCATGAAAGAAAACAACAGTAGGTACCTAGAGGTGGCATTAATAGTCGTCAGTTCAAGCTCGAGCTCAAGTAGGTACGTTGTGATTTTGTTTTCAGAGATCACGTACTTGAGCTCGAGCTTGAGTTGACGACTATAAATGCCACCCTAAGTTTCTTTTGTGTCTCTTCACACCCATCTTATACCGTGAAGGACAGACGGTAGGTTTGTCAACTTTTTCATTCACCTCCTTATCTCCTAAGTTCCAATCTCGACCCTTTCCTTTCCACAATCAACCCCATTACCAGGGTCGGCAGCGAATCAGGACTACCGACCTTTATAGGCCACTTATCTTAAACCTTGTCCCAATATAAAACCCTATCAGCCATCTAACAGTTAGTAAAATACAAACCATTTTTGGGACCACCCGCGCGAGCGTCTTACCAAGTCTTGCCGCCTCTCCTTCATAGGGTGATATATGGTTCTGTTGGCCATTCAGCCACGGTTTAGAGGTGTTTTTTCTGCACCAGAAAAACCCCCAAAAGTCATCGCGCTTCATAAATAACACACCTCAGCCTGACAATGGAGTGTGGAGGAAAGAATCACCTGTGGTTCTTGTTTGGGGAGAAATAGGGTCGGTTTTCGGTGTTGAAGGTTGAGTTCAGCGTTTGTTTGGTGAGGCCGCCCTCTTTAGAAGGATATGTCACAACAGTTTTATAGGGGCCCGGGAAATTATAGGATTTGTGCTTTCGGCGCGACGCGTGAGAGCTTTTTTTGCGGCGCGCTGTTGTGCCTTTGGATTCCTTCATTCAAGCAGAAATTGCTAATTGATAGGTTTGTCTTAAAACCGACGCGAGTAGAACATTAAAAAAAATGCAATGCCATCAGCTCAAGCTTGAGTTTAAGTAGGTGATCTCAGAAAACAAAATCACCAAACAAAAGCTCGAGCTTGAGTAGCTGGCAGCATGACTCTTGAGCTTGACATTAGCCAAGGTCTCAAGTCGGTGATTTACTTGAGCTCGAGCTCGAGCTGACGACTATTAATGCCACCCTTACCTACCACATCTAACTGTCATTGATGTTTAGGTAGTACAGTGTAGTGGTTATCCATTGATAAGTAGGTAACGCTGATGGATGATGGACGCACTGATGGTAGATGTACGAAATCCATTGTGGAATGGCGGCCTCAAGAGGGGAAGAGATCGGTTGGGAGACCACCAGCCAGATGGTCCGATGACATAGCCCAAGTAGCCGGATTGGTCCCTTCTACCCTCTTTGCTTCTACCTTGTCGTGTGAGTGAAGGGGCCAATGGACGATTGGACGCTGTATAAATCATCTCATTAAATATGTAGTTCAAAAGGCCTTATAGTAGGTATTCATTGAACAATCTATGGTCAGTCCTAGGACTATGAACGATGTTTCAGTCGACGTGTAGAGATAAACTGAGTCTGTAAAGCAATGGTGCCTCGATAGGCTCCCAGTTGCAGGCTTCAATCTGCCCCTCTACCCTTGACGCTATTGCGATCCAATTGAAAAAGTTTAAAAATTAATTTCTCTTTGAATTCGCATAGTAAGGCTTTGATTTTAAATATTTTGTAATGTTTATTCAAAGGTAAGGCGGTTTTATTCAATAAAAACACATAATGCGTCTTAATTTGTAAAATATTAAATTTTGTAAATTGCGCCATATTGCGGCCGCATTGGAAACATGCGTCAAGGGTAGAGAGGCTGGCCTGGTTTCTGAGTTGAGATTTTTGCTAAGCAAATGGGTAAGTATCGTCCTGTCTCTGCAGATTTCTCACAAAAGAGCGTGGCAGAGCGATACGTAAAGTATGTGCTTAGTAAAATTCTCAACTCAGAAACCGGGCCTCTGTCTTTTTAATGTTTTTCTAGCACAGCAAAGAATATTCTGATACTAATTCTATACTTCTAGCTCAGTGGTTCTTAACCTTTTTTAGACCACGGACCACTTTGATTATTTTTTTCTTAGTACGGACCACCAGAGCCAAGTACATCGTGTTTCATATGAAATCGTTTTACCTGACCTAAAGTATAATGTATGTATAATGTATGTCAGTAAGTTGAGTAAAGGAAATTAATATTAGTCGGGTTTGGAACAATGGAACATACATGCGAAAATCACTGATTTTAATAAAATTATTATAGATATTCAATTGGCAGACGAAGACAATGCGCGCGCAGCCCGCCGAAAATTCACCGATTTTACCCTTTTTAAGCCGCAGGATGGCAAAATCAGATAATCTTCCGTCAACATCATCGAGATTTCATTTGTTTGTAAACAAAATTTTACGATTTAACTCTTAAAAAATCATAATCAAGTTTTCCTTAGTACGTTTAGCAGATGCGTGAAAAATGCGCGCGCAGCGCGCCCGAATATTCACCGATTTTCCCATTTTACATTTTATGACGGACATTTATTTTGCACCCAGCGCGGCCGAAAATTAACTTATTTAAGTCTAACATTTCATAATGGAGAATTCCTTTGTTATGAATAGAACACACGCGCGCAGCGCATTTGAAAATTCATCCATTTTACCCTAAATATAGTCTACGGGCGATTTGACATGGGCTAACGACATTATACTATGAGTGAGCTGAGCACTGATTACTCGATTTTTAAGGGTTTTGATAATACAATTTATTATTTTTTGCGTATGGAACTGAAGACCGCAACTTTACATCGGAGCGAGCCGCAGGTTACTTATATGCTATTTAATTTTATTGTATTATCCTGCCAAAATCTGGCGTAATCGGTAATTCCTTGGCGCGATCTGCAGTCACGCGGATCTTTGGAAGATATATATCTTTTTCAACATGAGTAAGAGCGCACGTCAGCGCGCACGAAAATTTCAGTTATTTTATTCATTGGGAACTTGTTCAAACATGACTTTCAATCAAATAAACATTAAATGTGCGCTGGACTTCAGGACCCTCCCGCGGACCACTAGCGAGGCCCTCGCGGACCACCATTGGTCCGCGGACCATAGGTTAAGAACCACTGTTCTAGCTAGAGGATTTAGTTCGCTGGCTGTAGGAGAAAAACGAGGAAAACCCGGTTTGCCTTCTACATGCTGTAGGTAGATAGATAAAGCCTGTTTACAGCGAACTAAGCAACCAGAAAATATGACTGTAGAGTATCACTGCCAGAACATAACCTACCAACCCCCCTCTACCCTTGACGCACTTTTCCAATACAGCCGCAATATGGCGCAATTTACAAAATTTGATATTTTACAAATTAAGACGCATTTTGTGTATTTATTTAATAGAACAGCCTTACCTTTGAATAAACATTACAAAGTATTTAAAATCAAAGCATTACTATGCGAATTCAAAGAGAAATTAATTTTTAAACTTTTTCATTTTGATTGCAATAGCGTCAAGGGTTACCCCCCTCTGAATAAATAAAATAATCTCAGAATAATTAAAGATCGAGGTTTCGAGACGTAAACAAATATAATATTCTATTTTTTCAGGAACATTCATGAAAATAATTTCAAAATTACAAACAGCGCTATCTTATCAACATCGACACTAAACATAAAATTTACTGCTACCTAGCGGCAAGTAGCAGAAGTTAAAAAAGTTTAAGTGAGATATAATTATTAACAACGCCATCTAGCAATTGTTGTTGAATCATCACTAAACATACAATTTACTGCCACCTAGCGGTGACTAGCAGAAGTTACACAAGTTCGAGTGAGATATAGTTGTTGACAACGCCATCTATATTAATATTGTTGCACTTTTAGTTTTTTGATTAGTAATATAGATGGCAGTAAAAAAGCCATCTAGTGACGAGTAGCGCATGATTTCTTAGCATAAACTTGTATTTGTTTTTTCTTTTTTTTTTTGTTGTAAAGCTAATAATGTCGCAATTCTTTATAAAAGACCGCACTGTTTACGTAGTAAAATTATTTAGAACGCAAGTGACGATCGATACCCCAACCAACAACCTTAGTGTTATAGGGGTCATCATCATCATCAGCCTGTTAACACCCACTGCTGAGTAAAGGCCTCTTCATGCTCACGCCACCTCTCACGATCCTGTGCCAGGCGCAACCACTTCCGGCTGCTTGGGCTATGTCGTCGGACCATTTGGCTGGTGGTCTGCCATCCGATCTCTTTTGGTAAAACCCTATGGATAGAATAAAACAAGCTTTTCTTGCATTTAACATAAAATATATTTTCAATTATATAAGGCTTACTTCATAGTAGAGAGTAAACTTCATAGTAGAGAGTTAACACAGACACATGACATGCAAATGAAAGATTACACTTCTTCTACTCTTGTTGTTTCGATAGGTTGTAGATGGTTCACAGGTGTTAGAACAAAGCCGCTTTTTCCTCATTTCTCTAATACAACGCTGAAGCTATCGATACAACATCCAAAGATACACAACTGCGTTACAGACTTGACCCTGTCCAAAAGGTTAAGGTGGAGGTGCTGTCGGTTGTAGTTTTCAGCACAAATTCACAAAGCATTTCATAGACGGCGTTTACAGGCGTGGCTATATAAAAACCGGAATACGGCTGTCAAAATTAATCTGTGCTCAGCGAAATTCGACAGCCGTATACCGGTTTTTTTATGGCCAGGGGGGTTACCCTTGACGCTATTGCGATCAAATTGAAAAAGTTTTACAATTAATTTCTCTTTGAATTCGCATAGTAATGCTTTGATTATAAATACATTGTAATGTTTATTCAAAGGTAAGGCTGTTTTATTCAATAAAAACACAAAATGCGTCTTAATTAGTAAAATATTGAATTTTGTAAATTGCGCCATATTGCGGCCGTATTGGAAAACTGCGTCAAGGGTAGAGGGGCAGGTTTTACGGTCTATATGCGCCATCTAAGAAATACTTTGTGAATTTGTGCTTTGAATGGCTCATTATGATTTATTTACAGTACCTAAGTGCGTGTAATTTATCAAAAACAGAATAAATTAAAATTATGTAATGTCATTCTACGTTAACTTTTGCATGATAATAAAGGCTTTATTCTTATTATTAGTACTGCTCAAAAAAAAACTTTGCATAGCGAGAACATTATAAAATCATCGCAATATTTTTCCACTGATATCAGAGAAATAATCTTTTAAAAGTGCGAACCTACATTTAATACATTTTACTAATTCGATAATTAATAATTGCACATCGAAAATTACAATACTCATAGCAGTTATAATCCTCTTTATAATAATTATAGTTTATAGGTACTTTTGGAATGTAGATTTTCATTTATTTTTCAATAGAAGCACTTTTCTTATAATCTACGTATAATAGTGAGAAACTCATTTCGCATCTTTTACAATTAGATATCTTAGAGAATATTTGCTTGTATCAAAATGAAATAGCATAGTGGTTAAGGAAGCGTCATAATTTCTATATTTATTAAGGGATACCATCGTCTAATTTCATCATAAATCACATTACGGTAATACAGGGTGTTAAAAGACCGCCAAAAAAGCTGAAAAGCACGTATTGTCCTCACTCCTCATCATAATGAAAAATTTTTCCCATAGAACTATGCGTGGGAAATCAACGGTTTCCGAGATATTGAGGTTTAAATTCGTTTTTTTTTTGCGGAAATATGTTCAGTATTGAGTACTTAACATTTCTTCTCAAGGAGCCATATGAAAATTCTGAATATTTCTTGCCAAAAACGACGTTAAAATTGCAACCCGCAATGTATTCTAAACATTCACACCTCGAGGTAGTAACCTACAGACGACCCAAAGTGCAGCCGCCACTGTAGGCTCAGCGCGCGGGCCATGTTGCCTACTCTCAACTGTCACCTTAGCCACTGTTAACTGTCACCTCAGTAGTACTAAGTGGCTAAGGTGACAGTTGAGAGTAGGCAAAATGACCCGCTTGCTAAGCCTTCTGGTCACCAACCTACTCAAACAGTACTACCTTCTTTTTCTTTTTCCTCTTCTTGCCGCTCTCGTAACTCGCCAAATTGCTCCCACTCAGATCTTGGTAGCCCTCCATGCTATGGTTTTCATAATTAGGAAAGTTTATACCCTCAGTCTGCTGGTAGATTTCATACTCATCCTTTTTGGTGAAAGTTTCCGAGAACTTCGCCCCGAAAGTTTCGGAGCCAAAGAATTTGTTGGCGAAAGGCACAGAGTCGGTCTTGTGAAGGTTCTGGTATTTCTCCGGTGGGTTCTGTGGGTAGAGGGAGGAGAGGATGTTGGTCGCTAGAGTTACTGGGGCGCCGCCCTGCGGCAGCGGTCAGAACTTGAGATCCTGCGGAAAAACGTAGGTTTTTAATGGTCTTGTGGGATTTTACCACATAAACTACTAAGTATGTGACTAGGCATGAAAGTTTGTGACGAGGCATGTAAGTTTGTGACGAGGCATGTAACTTTGTAACAAGGCATGTAAGTTCATACATTGATAGCCTGCTGAAATCGGGCAGCTTCATGTCTCGGTACTGCTGCGGCAGGTTGACGCTCTTCAAGTCGTGTAAGTTTGTGACGAGGCATGTAAGCTGGCATGTAAGTTTGTGACCAGACATGTAAGTTCATACCTTAATGGCCTGTGGGAGGTCGGGCAGCTTCATGTCTCTGAACTGCTGCGGTAGGTTGATGCTCTTTACCGCAGAGACGGCACGCGCCGGCGCAGCTGATATGCCCGCCTGGAAACAAGATAATAATAATAAACTTGTATTCAATTTCAATTACAGGGTGTACAAAATAAAATCGTGTGTACCAAAATCAGATTAGGGACCAGATAGTGTACCAGATTAGGGATAAAAGGAATTGATGATGATGATAGGTCCAAATGTGGGCCAATATCCACATAATATCCACTGTGCAATGAAATGTAAAATGTGTCACCTCAGCTTTCTGCATCTTGTTCTGCTCCTGCAGTCGACACAGGATGTCGGCCATGTTGGTTTGCAGCACCATGCCCCCCATCACAAGCTCGTCCAACACCTAAAAAAATAGACAAATAATTATTACAAGATGAGATCCGAAACTCTGCTGCAAAATATAGGGATCGCTTGATGCGCCATCCAAATATGCTCGCCCAACTACTGATCTCAATGGATTATCAAAAACGGCTAAAAAGACAGCATACAGGGTCTCAAAAATAGATGCTACCATCAAGTGTAATATGAGGAGATGCTCTCAATGGAGGGCACACTCTGAAAAACATTGAACATCTGATCATAGTCTAAGGACTGTTTTTTTTTTCTTTCTTTATTCCGTAACCTGGCAATTTGTTTGCAACAATGGGCCATTCACTTGTCGTTTAAATGTCTATCTGAGAAAATGCATCCAGTGAGCCTTTCTCATATCCGGCTGGCGAATCTATTTTTTAGGGTGGGGATGCTGTGTCTCCTCAATCGTGTGAATTGCACACTTCCTGTGCCTTCAAGTTCAGCAGCGAGTTCGTTTACATGTTTCGATAGTCTCATTTGGTCTCATAAGGACTGATAGCAGATAAAAATATTACCATTCACCTCTTTCTTTTGATTAATTTGGAGACCACACCAAACAGAGGGTCCATGGATGCTGTTGGCGAGGGACGGTGAGAGGTGGCGTGGGGGGAAAAAGCCTATACCCAGCAACGGCCAGAGGTGGGCTGATGATGGTAAAGTTACCTGGTGTGCAGCATCAGCGTGGAAGATGAGGTCCAACTCGCAGACATTCTCAAAGCACTTGTCTAGAGTCTCCACAAACACCTGCCAATGGACAAATCGTAAGTTTTAAAGAATATTTATGAAACATACAAGGGATTCCAGGTCAGGGATTCAAGGGATTAACGGGTCACGGCGGTCACGGTCCTTTTAACACGCAACTATTTTTTATAGGTGTCACCGACAGTCCTCTGTGCAGAGCCTGCATGGAGACAGACCAAACAGCCGCTCATGTCCTGCTGGAAGGCACGGGAGCTGGCAAACTACCGGGCTACCCACCTCGGTTCACCGGGGTCGCTCCCCCATGTGCTCCAGAAAATTCGTGGACTGCTGGACTTTTTGGAGGAGCTGGGTTGGCAAGGATGAAAAATCCCACCGGACGCAAAATAGGCGCAAGTCGAGACGTCGAGTTGCGGAAAACAGCCCGTTTTACCATTACCATTACCAAGGGATTCCAGAGGTATAATGACCTGTATCAGATCCAGAATGCCGAGTTCGCTTTCGGATGAGTCCACACAGAACACGAAGTACAGCGTTGCGTAGTGTCGGTAGATTAGTTTGTAGTCCGAACCACCGATGAGGCTGGGGACAGACAAGGTATTGGTATTTAAATAACTAGTGGCCAGTGGTCTCGAACCTACCGATTTTTCGGTATTTCTACCGATATGGGCTCTGTTTTACCGAAATACCGAAATGCAACGATTTTTCCACGATTTTAGAGAATTCCCATATTTATACCGATTTTTCTACCGATTTTGATACTTTTTAGTTAACAACCCTTTTCATCTATGTTTTACATTATAGGAAATCCTGCAATAGTATTGCAGATTCCACAAATTGTTCCATAGGTATATTTTGGGGAATTCCCTTCAGTCCTACAACTCGATGTTAGGGGTTTTCCACCCGAGAATTATTATTCACTTGACTATACTCGTATACGTATATGGTGCAGGAATACAGATTGTATTTCTTCATTATTTTTGGTTGCTTCGAAGAGAAAATTAGTTTCTAGTTGCGAAGTGAGTGCCTCCAAAAAAATTATTCAATATAAATTTAAAGATGACCGCGGCTATGGCCAAAGAGTATTGGTATGACCCTAAAAGATGATTTTATTTTTATTTTTTAAGTGTGTTGATGGTAGTAGTTTATTTTTTAACACTTTAGTAGTTTATTTTTTTATGAATAAATTATTCTTGTATTTTTTGGCTTATTATTATTGTATTTTTTGTCATATACCGATTTTAGGTCCAATTATACCGATTTTAGTGGGCAACTCTACCGATTTCGCTCTATGACGTTCGAGACCACTGCTAATGGCTCTGTGAGTGTTAGACCTTGTGAGTCTATCAAGTCTGCTAAATGTTAAATGGATGTGTTATCTACTGTTCTGTTTTCTCTGATATATTTCTAAGTTATTGTGTATGTACACACGGCAGCACGTCGACCTTTACACGCTAGCACTCTACTCGGTTACGTTACGGGCGACTTTACAACAAAAGTGTACAGTCTGACATGCTGTTGTGTGTACCTGTCTCAATTATTGTATTCATGTGTGTGTTGCAGTGTTTAAATAAATGATTATTCTATTCTATTATATTCTAAGTAGGGGCTTTATCGAGCCGCTCTGAACTTCGCACAACATTGCTTATAAGTGCTCATTGTTTTGCCATTAGCGGTCACCCATTCTCAAACTGACCACTGCTGATGTTGTTTAACTTTGCTGAAGCACTCACAGCCTAGTTGAACTAGCCGTTCTTAATCGATTGGCAAAGTTAAGCAACATCGGGCGCGGTTAGTCCATGGATCGGTGACCCCTAATGGCATTAATATCTGAGCGCTTCCGTGCTTCGGAAGGCACGTTATAAACCATTGGTCCCGGTTGTTGTTGATTAATAACGTTTGATAAGCCATGTCAGAGCCCCTTTGAGCGGCCTAAAAACTCTGACACCAGGGTGGCCACTACCTCATACGATAACCTAAATTAAATCGGTTATCAAGTCAGGTAAGGGTTAGGGTTGGTGGGTCAAGGTGGGCTATAGCACTTCGTATATTGAATTAATAGAGTAAACAATCTTCAAGACATTGCCAACTCACCTGCCTCCTTCCAGGAAGTTGCAGACATTGTCGTCACGCTTGGAGACAAGCTGGAAGGTCTCCTTGATGATCTGCTGCTGCATATCCTCATTCTACAAGTTTATCAAAGGTGGCAATTACTTTGATAGCCTGAATTGCAAAAAATAAAAGTTTACATAGTTCGGAGGTTCGGAGACATGTAAAAATCGCTTCAATTCAACGGCTACGGACTAAAGTGTTAGTAGTGTATAGAGCCAAGAAAAGAAGTGACTTTGTCGTGGATAAATTATTAAAAATGCAACTTCATGATCTTCACTTACAAAGTACTGATAGAACTTGGACAGCCGCGGCTTCCCGTGGTTGTTGAACACAAGAATTGCTTTAATCATCTTCACACTATTCTAGTCTAAGCCTATAAAACAAGAAAATTAATTTTTTATTTATTTTAGGAGAAATAGAACTTTTTCCAGCAAAAATCAAAACGAAATCGATTTTTTTTACAGCTGGGCTGCATTGACATTTTACTTTTTTTCACAGATTACAGGCTTTTTTTTTTGGAACATGCCATACACGATCCGACTTCGCACGACCACAGAGTAATTTTGACATAACGCCAAGAAAGAAGCCATGTGGTAATTTTATTTCTCGTAAAACGGCAACACTGATCAGACGTCCGCCGCCGCTGCGATAGCTCGTCGTTGTGCTTTGTCGCTCAAAAAATAGCTAGCGAAAGCGAAAAACAGTGAAAAAACCTAATCGCGTACTGTGTGAAAGAAACTGCATGTGTCGCTAACCGTGCTCCATACCCAGTGTCGTTATTTATTGACGGATACCGTTTGCTGCGCCGCCGAAGGAAGCAGGTCAGTAAAGTGGTCATGCATGTCTCAGTTTATTTTGTAAGCCTTTTTTGGACGCCGCCGACCGCTGGTCCCATGCAAGCGGTGTCGTATGGCTGTAACTTGATGGCCCAAGAGTCGATAATTACCGAGCAATTAATAAACAACTTTTTTCTCCACTGGCTCATTATAGAAAATTCTGCCGCTATTATCTTTACTGCCGAGAGAAATGCGTCCGTACCGTTCGATTTAGGAACGATGATTGGAACTGGACGAAATTCTTGATAAAAACTTGGCTAGAGGCAATAGGAAGTTACAAGGCTGAGGTCTTTTGATAGGTCATTCACTATTGTTAGTAAAATCGCACTATTAGGAAGTAAGCGTGTTTGGCGCTCTAGATTTCCGCCAATCTAACTAAAAGTTACATGCTAATTTCATAAAGGACTATATTTGGTCTCTTCCTGAAGCTGACCTCGACTTTGCAAAGGTGAAACTCTGATGTTTCACTAAATTATACAAGGTGTAACTCTTTTTACAGGGTTATAGCACCCGGTGATAGGGATAAGATCCCTTTTTTTTGCTCCCTTACATTCCATTGATTTTATATTAGTAGAATGTAAACACTTTGACAAGAGAAACATATCTTCTAAGTATGGTTTTAATTGATTTCCACAATTTTTTTTCATAGACCACTGTTGACCAGTAGGTTACACCCTGCAAAAAGAGTTAGGACCTTCTTTAACATGTTGCATAACATAGTACTACTCATTCTACAACATTTCTAGTCCTACATCAACATACTTGACTCACTGGCAACATGTAAACCTTAAAAAGTACTCTGTTTAATAGTAGAAACCTTAAAAAGTACTCTGTTTAATAGTAGAACATTGCCTTGCATCTACTGAGTATGAATAAAGCAATACAGAATTTGCATAGATAAACCCATAAACGTGTTTAATTTTATCACGTCATGGTTTTACAATTGCATCTTTTGCAACCTGGAGAAAGTTGGGTGAAAGTTATCCAAGAAAACTTACATCAACATTTATTACATTTTATCTTGAATTTACTTGCTATTTGGTTATTGCAGTGTCAAATATAATGTTACAAAATTTTTGTCATAATTGTAATGAAATATTGTCATACAGATTCACATTTGTGTTACGTTAAACCAGCGGCTTAAGTCTGTAATGCAATGGCGTGTCGATGGCGTCCCAGTAGAAGGACAAACTGGGGTTTCCTCGTTTTCCTCCACAATCAGCAAACTAATCCTCCAGAATTAGAATCAGAATATTCTTTGCTGTACTACAAAAAAATTACAAGGAACAACAACATTAATAAATCGTAAATGAAGCTGTCAACTGGCAGCTCATTTTGGCACCATAGAGTTACAGACTCAGGCCCCAGTTTTTCAAACATTGGGTCGGCGAACTACCTTATGTCGACCTTAGGTCGTGAAGCTGCTTTAGGGGATTGCGAAGCTTCTTTAGGAGGGTTTTTGGGGATCGCGGTTATGTTCTAAAGGTGTACATAACTGATAAAACCCTGCTAGGGGGTTGGAAAAAGGATATTCCGCTGTAAGGGGGTGGCGTCATGAAAAAGGTTGAAAACCACTGCATTCTTCTTCTTTAAGTGCCTCTTTATCATTGGAGGTTGGCAGTCAGCTCTTTGCACCATTCCATTCATAAATATCCTGAATATTTCTTCTGCAGTTTTGTTACTGCTTTCTTACAAAAATATCTTACAATAACCATGAAAGTTTAAAAACGCACCAGTTGTAAATGCCTGAAACTTTCAAGCTGAAACCTTGTCCTTAATGCTAATTTCAGCTGAGATAAAATGCAGTTGTGACTTTGCAAAGTCCGAATAAACAATTACTATTATTATGAAGCGCACACTGTAAATTTGTTTAATTTGAATAAATAAGATACACCTAGTTCACTGTAAAACAACAAGATCTGTCTGGTTGCCTGCATGTTGTAGGTTATTGTTTGATACAATAGGTAACCGTAAAATTTTCTGTAACTTCTTGAATAATGTTTTATGGGCTTATGTTTATTTCGGTGCGAGGCAAAGTTAATTATTTATTTGCTTCTGTATGTGCATTGTGTACACGTAATTTATTGTAAAAAAAGTCAATAATTATCCAAGAGTTGCCTGATGATACTTCTAAGTTCAGTCAGTGTCGCGTTAGGATAAAGTCAAAGTCAAATGTTTTCTACTCCAATCTACTCTGGCCCGGTTTCTTAATTGAGAAATTCACTAAGCAAATACGTAAGTATCGTCCTGTCTCTGCAGATTTCTCGCTAAAGGGCGTGACAGAACGATACTTAAGTATTTGCTTAGTAAATTCTCAGTTCAGAAACCGGGCCTCTATCTACTCTAATCTACTCTAATATTATAAAGGGGAAAAGTTTGTAAGTATGTATGACATGTATGTATGTGAGAGGGTAATCTCCAAAAATTCTAATCCGATTTTTTAAATTATTTGACTAATGGGAAGCTATAGGCTATTTTTTATTGTAATAACTGGAAAAAAAAAGTCTACGCAGACGAAGTCGCGGGCAAAAGCTAGCATTCAATATGCACTAAAAGTTCTTTATTTAGAGGTTTTATTTAGACATCTGCTAATGGCTCAAGAAGCCGATCGGATGAAAAAACAAAAAAAAAATTAAAGGGTTAAAGTTACGATTCTTTTTTTGTTTGAAAGAGTATACTTCCCGTGGGGTCCCATAAAAAAAAGTAAAGAGCTGATGAAGAACTTCGAAGATAGAGAACGGAACTCCTCAACAGACAGCAACAGGGCCCTTAGCCTGTAACGCAATGGTGCCAAAATGGGCTCCCGGTTGACGGTTTCAATTACGATTTATTAATGCTGTCTGTCCAGTGTCGGACCTTTTAATGTTTTTGTAGTACAGCAAATAATATTATGAGTCTTATTCTAGAGGATTAGTGCGCTGGTTGTAGGAGAACAACGAAAAAATCCCGGTTTTGTCCTTCTACCTGGGACGCCATTGATACGATAAGCTAATTTTAGCACCTGCAAATTCCATTTCCATAGAAATGTATATTTTAATTAACTGTTAAAAACGTCTGTTCTAGAAAGTTTGTGGGGTCTAAAAATGTTGCAGCTACAGCCCCTTCGATTAAACTTTAGTGTTTAATCCACTTGTGTCAAATAGGATTAGCCAGGTAACTCTTGAGTTTACGTCAATAATTTTGTATGGAAATGTCAAATTAACTAAAGAGTTTATAACCCTGTCTGACGCAAGTCAAATTACTCGTATAATCCGCGCGCGATGAGAATGGGATGGATGGAACCTTGTCAAAGTCAATCGAAAATATACTTTATTTTACTTTGACAAGGTTGCTTGGACGCGAGTTCGCTTACCGCGCGCGTCTCAGCTCCAAAAGGTCGCATCCCATTCTCATCCCGCGCGGATTATACTCGTAACTAAGATTTAACTGGATAACGGATAACCCTGGTTGATGCAAGGGTTTTCACGAGTGTTCAACGGGGTTTGAATAATGCCTCAGACGCTGCTAAGACGAGTCTATGCCACAGTTACAGTTTTGTGGTAACGATATTGGTAAACACGTGCTCAACAGAGAATATTTTTTTTTGTTTTAAGACCGTAACATGTTTTAGATCATATTCCCTCGAAAAACTCCTTTCCATCCAAACAGGTGACTCACAGAAGTCACAGATGTGTTTGATATGATAAGAGATGGCGCAGGACAGTTCTATTTTTATACCCGCATATGTTACGTTTAAATATTCGCAAAGGTGTGCTTTACTAGCCAAGATACGCAATTAGTAGTGGTCCTGTCTACAACTCTACACCCACGGCTCAACATGGTATTTATTAACAGGGGCCTTAGCCTGTAACGCAATGGCGTGTCGATGTCGTCCCAGCAGAAGGATGTTTCCTCATTTTTCTCCTGCAACCAACGAACTTATCCTCTAGAATGAGCGGTTTTCAACTGACAGTTAAAAGCTGATTTTAAAATGCTTGCTAGATAACAAATAACGCTTTTCCCCACAGATTCACAGATTAGAAAGTACTAAAAGATAACACAAACACCACGGATAAGAATCAGGCTTGCCATGTTCAATCGGTAAAAATGCCGTGTCATATATTTGCAATTTTTATTCTTGAAAGCAAAAACATAAATGGTTTTGGATAAATATGTTATAATAGGTAGGTAGGATACTGACATCAACTACGTGATGCGATAAAATTTGCAAGCAATGAATTGTGTTTCTGGTTATGATTATTACAGTTTACGGTAATTTGTCGTACCGTTGGCAACACTGATGAAATTTCAACTGACTGCCGTTATAGTGCCGTATTATAAGCGCCATCAGTGGAGAAAAAAAGAACTAAGTTTTTTTTCTGAAAACGGGCTATTAGAATCAGAATATTCTTTGCTGTACTACAAAAACATTAAAAGGACCGACAGCATTAAGAAATCTTAATTGAAGCCGTCAACTGGGAGCCCATTTTGGCACCATTGTGTTACAGGCTCAGGCCCCTGATCTTGTTGCGGAGATTGGCATACATTGATGCTAAATTGCATGTAGCCGGTAGCCGGAGGTGTTGCAACTTGCAATGGGCATTGATCATTGAGGCATCGATTGTCGTAAATTGAAAACCATTTCGAGGAATAGGGATACTGATTACTATTAGGGGTTTAAATAAGTAAAAAAAAACGGATTATATCGGAATATTTATCGCCAAAAATTTTTACTTCATTTTTCTTTCGATGACGTCATCATAGCCTCTAATGCGGAAGTTCCATTGCCTACAAATATTAAAAAAAATAACAACTGTCTAAAGTGTCAAATAACTGGGAAAATAACCTTCTTGTTGACTTGTCACTGACATAAATTTGTCAAACGTCAACATATTTTTATTTTTTAAAAGCATTAATGAATGCAATGAACTTAGTACATAATGCCAGTGGTGACGTCTTAAACAAAACTTTTAGAAATTTTTAAATAATTAATAAAAAAATATTTACATAGAAAATTAAGAAAATATTCATAATCGTTTCTTATATTTATCTATATTTTCGATTTATAGAATAAAAAATAGGATTTGACGATGCCCATTGAGGGCTACCGCGCTTAGATTTGCCGCTTGGGGCGCTTGTGTAGCGCAAGGTCCAAAAACACATGTCGATAGTTTCCTATGTCTGCAACTATATTTTATCGTCCAAAGTTGAATCATTCTCTTACAATCAATTTATTAAAATGTTGAAAGTACGAGCGAGAGAGCTGCAGAGCTCCAGTATGCTTAGCATGGTCGTTTTGACACTCTCTCGAACTCGAGTGACAGGCGTGCCATGTCTATTGTGCGAGCATGGCGGGCGGGACTCGAGATGGCAATAGATTAGGGTCATGTCGAGCAAAAAGTAGTTATTTCCATTTTAATAAAAATGTTGTATTTTTGTCTCCATCGCCATGTTGGCGTAGAGCCAACTCGAGAAGGGCCTATCTCGGGCTTACCATGCTGCCCGTACAGGGGATTCTTAAATGAGATCGATATTATTTGTATGGACTAAATTGTTGGACTAAAAAGTTGTCTGGTAGAGGTTGCTTTTAGCAATTAGACCGCCCAATGGACCTTAGATATATTATCTATTAATGAGTCATTTCAAGGCTGTCAATTTCGTTTTTTCTGAAGATATTATTAATCTGTGTAATGTAAGCGTTTGACAGCCACATCCCGGTTCTTGTATGGCCAAGCCAATGAGCGCCATCTACCAAGGGCTTTGAATTCAGCTTTTAACTGACTGTTGAAAACGGGCCTAAGAAAATTCTAGGTACCTATATATAAATAATTCGTTGGGTGTTCAATAAAGAGTATTCTATCTATCTATTTAAATTGTCGATGTCGATTTCATTTGAGCTATTGATCTACTGTTTTTTTTTCTAGGATTCTGTGTGTTTAGCCCCTTACAACGATATTTGAGATTCATACTCGTAAGTCAGAATGTCTTCTCTGGAACTCGGCAATCGATCCATCGATGTCGAATTAATATCAATTGCGTCAATTAGGCGCGCTAAATATGGACTTATTGATTATTGATCTACATTGAAGAAGCCTACCTCTATCAATACTTAACAACACAAAAGGATAGTATTTGTGGGACAAAAAAATAATTAGTTGCAATTTTTTTCAAATTTTATAACATCTCGCCCCGAACTATGAACTCACGCACGACCCCATATAATATCTTGGCAACGCCTCGACCGATTTGGCTCATGTACACTCGACAGCACGTCGACCCTTACACGCTAGGACTCTACTCGGTTACGTTACGGGCGACTTTACAACAAAAGTGTACAGTCTGACGTGCTGTCGTGTGTACGAACTTAAGAATTATTTTAATTTAATTTACCCGCCTACCAAATTTCATAACGATCCGACCAAATTTACTCAAGTTATCGTCGCAATAACATTCATACATACAAACGCCGGATTGTTCCAGTAGACTCGGAGAAATTCTCTCGCTTTGCTCGCTCGTTCAACTAGGCATTCAACGTGACACAGAGTGGGTGGCCACTACCTCATACGATTACCTACCTAACGTGACACACACAACACAATGGAGCCTAGAAATGCTGTCTGTCCTTTTAATGTTTTTCTAGTACAGCAAAGAATATTCTGATTCTAATTCTAGAGGATTAGTTCGCTGGTTGTATGAGAAAAACTTGTAAAACTCGGTTTTGTCCTTCTACTGCGAACCTATCGACACGCCATGGCGTCACAGACTTAGAGCGATGCCACACGGGCGTTGTGTGTTCGTTGCGTTAGCGCTGCGTCGACTGAGCGTCGACGCTCCGTCGTTCTACATAAATCTGAACGACATGCCACACGGGCGTTGTGGCTGCGCTGCGTCGCGACGCGTCGTCGCGTCGTCGCAACGCACAAGGGGAGGAGGGAGACGAGGTTTGAGAGGGATCTGCGTTTTAACAACGGAGCGGCCGCAGTATTCAATAGCATATCTCGTCTGTTTACGCCGACGCAGCGCTCCTGTGGCATTCACAGCGTTAAAAATTTTAAATCATTGCGTTGCGACGACGCAGCGCAGCCACAACGCCCGTGTGGCATCGCTCTTAGCCTCTGGACGAATCTCGGCCGTTGTTAAGTCATCAGCCGCGAATTAACCCACTTTTGGTACAATTTATTGCTCTCAAAGTTCGTGCGAAGCCGCGACCGCTGACTAGTTTCGGTTAAATATAACCCCGTTAAAAATAGACGGTCACCGGCCGCATACTGCGGTGCTATTTTTGACTACACATTACGTTTCACTATTTTTATCATAGTGACTAAATGGCTCTCGATTTGTCATATCAGATGCCATTGTATTTAATCATTAGCCATTGGTGGTGAAGTGCCAGAATTTTTAGGGGTTCGCAGTTCAACAAGAATCTCTGACTTTAATTAGCAAAACATATTATGTTAATAATAACTAGTGGTTCGCCCCGAACTATGAACTCGCGACCCCATATCTCAGCAACCCCTCGACCGATTTGGCTCATGTTCGAATTTACAAATTCTCTTTGTCTCATTTACCTGCCTCCCAAATTTCATGACGATCCGACAAAATTTACTCAACTTATCGTCGAACGAACCATACATATACATACATACATACAAACATACAAAAGCCGGATTGTTCCAGTAGACTCGGAGAACTTCTCTCGCTTCGCTCGCTCGTTCAAAAATCTTTATAATTTTCTGTACAGAATAATGATTTAGCACAGATCAATAACGCTGTCAAAATTACCTAATTATTGAGGCATAAAACGTTCGCCCGCCAGGATTTTATGCCTGTCCAGTAATTCGTAAAAAAAGTATACTAATCTTTACTAGGGTCACAGTTAAATGACCCATTAGGCTCTTTGCCAATAACCATGAGACGAATCGCTGCCAAATAACGGGGGATTCCGCTGAGTGGGTTATTGAATGGACTTTATGCTCCATTTCGTCTCAATTTTAAGATCCCAATGGTAGTAAAGTCGGCCACACGCTAGGATACCCCTTTTTACCCGACTACGCGAAGCAAAAAGGAGGGTTATGATTTTAGCAGCGTATGTATGTATGTAAGTATGTATGTATGTATGTATGTATGTATGTATGTGGGTATGTGGGTATGTATGTTTGTGTGTTCATCTGTTCCCTCGCAGAGCCTAAACTACTCGGCCGATTTCAACAAATGAGGTGTCGTTGGATTCGTCTTAATCACCCAGGTAACATAGGATAGTTTTATTTTGAAAAAAAAACAAGATGGCGGCTGTGCTGCGCCTAAAGTGGTGGACCTAAAAATATAAATTATCGGATACCATCGTCATGGGTATCAAATGAAAGGGCTTTAAAAGACCTTTTCAAAAATGTATAACACATGTAGCGTCAACATAACAAATAGAACAAAAAATTCCAAAATGGGTTTTTTTTTTGCCCTTGGTTCTATTCTGGGTGATCGTCCAAAATGACTTACTAAAAAGCTCAAAAAAAAATAGAAGTTAAAAACTAAAACCCGACTACTAAAAGGCTTAAAACAAGACCTGTTTATCCTTAAAATAGACTCAGAGATAATTAATCGTAGTCGGAGGACACCACATTCGCATTTGATAAACCGATGGCCTCCGACTACGATTAATTATCTCTGAGTCTATTTTAAGGATAAACAGGTCTTGTTTTAAGCCTTTTAGTAGTCGGGTTTTAGTTTTTAACCTCCAATTTTTATTGTTCGATTGGTGCGCTTATACCGCGCTCGTTAAGAGCCGCTATGGGGTATCTGTGACTGGCCGACCGTACAATAACTGCCACGAAAGATGAAACCTGGGGGTTAATTCTCGGGAATCTCGCATTCGACACATCGCGAATGAAAAACATGGCATTTCGATCTCGACTGCTCCCGGTCCCGACCACTCGAGTCATGTCTAGCGAAAAAGGCAAACATCTCGGAGAAATCTCGTGCCATAGTCGAGGATAAATTCGTGAGAATAGGAGATGTGACATTCTCCAAATCTCGCAAAATGAGTTTTTCCTTCGTGATGTGTCGAATGCAAGATTCCCGAGAATTAGCCCCCCCCGCCTCCCACACTCTTCCGCCGCCCCGATGACGTCCGATTTCCGAAATTCAAACACATGACTCTGTGCTGTAAAAAACGATGAGAACCAAATTTAAAAAAAAATATTTGTCCCGCCACAGCGCTTACATTTTATTCATTTAAAAATCAACGTAACGTCACAGAGTAAAATAAATATTTGAGACGTGATCCCTATCACCGGGTGCGATTACCCCTGGGCTAGGCCGACTAATAGCCTGAGCAACGAAGACCAAAAAATGCTGAATAGAAAAAATTATCAAAACGCGTCTTTTGACACCCCAATCAGCTACGTGGTCCCAAAACCCACGACACCAGAGCGATGTCGCACTTTCGCTTACAATCGGGCCTATACTGAAGCGACAACCAAAACAATTTTCCCGCCATTATTCCTTATTATATCGATCTAGAAAAAAAAGTTAACCTATTTTGTAGAGAATTTTATGTAGATTAATTAAGTAATTGGTATTTTTTTGCTATAGGCTGCAGTTTTCGAGTTATTTACAAAAAACTGAAAAAATGGACCTTTACACCTCCCTCCCCCCACTTAGCTCCCCCCCTACCCATCAGTACTTTTAGTATGTTGTTCAGGACACTTTCCTCTACAACTGTGCCAAAATTTGGCTTTACACGGATTATTTTTCCCATTTTTCGTTCGTTTCCTGGGCTATAAGCTATCAGGTACAGGTGCTGGGCAAGCCTACTCCATCTAAAACAATGTCCCAGGCACTGCAGCGCCGAGTGGTCTCGTCACCCATTTAGTGTGAGCGAAGGTGCCATTGGACGCTGTATAAATCATCTCATTACGTATGTGCAAAGGCTTTAGTTAGTTTTTATTACCCTGTAAAGAGAGTTTGGACCTTTTGTAACACCTTGTATAAAAGAAGAGTGTGTGAAGCTGTGAAGGTGCCATGTATTCTAGCTTGCTGCCAGACACAAAGGCTGAATAAACATCTATAGTTCCCTCGCGATGTTTTCCTGCCAATAGGTCATATTTTTAACCAGAGTTTCTCAAAGTTTGGCTTAGACGAGATTCGACTGATGCTGTTTTTAACCCCCGATCCAAAAAGAGGGGTGTTATAAGTTTGACCGCTATGTGTGTGTGTGTGTCTGTCTGTCTGTGGCACCATAGCTTTGAAACGGGTCAACCGATTTGGATGCGGTATTTTTTTATTTGAAAGCAGGTTTTCTAGCGATCGTTCTTAGATATGTTTTATCAAAATCGGTTCAGCGGTTTATGGGATATTCTAATTTGAAATGAAAAAGTCCGGGGTATCTTAATTTTTTTTAATGGTGTTGAAGTAATGTAGGGAAACAATACCTTTGCTCTACCTGTACGATGATGGCGATGCAGCGAACGGAAAAGATGTATTTTCTTGCTTTGAATGCCACAACTAAAACTACGAGGGATTTTTAGTTGGTACAGTCGGCCACAGTTCGATTGGCGCCCTTATGCCGCGCGCGGTAAGAGCTGTCATGGGGTATCTGAGATTGTGGCCGACCGTACAAACATCTTTTACTTCTTCTCGTGCCTCTCCACTAATGGAGGTTGGCCATCAGCTCTTCATATTCGTTTCTTTTACTAAATGAGGCAATAAAATCTGGGCAAAAAATAGGCAGCTGTTCCGTTATTATAAAGGCAGCGTGGCGAAAAATGCACAATCTTCATTTTAATTTTTTTAATTTTTTGCTAAACTGAGCAATTTTTGTTCAACGATTTTTGTTTCACGCGACAGTATAATTGTGTTGTTTTCATTATTCTAAACAAAAAAACAACAATAATTTAGCTGATTATGAGATTTGCTCGAACTTCTAGTTTTTGGGCAGTACCACTCGTTTGTCGACCAGAAAAACAAATCGGCTTTATTAATTATTGTTATTGTGTTATTTAGAATAATAAAATAATACTATTTTATTGTCATGAAACAAAAATGTCTCATGTTGGTAAAAAATTAAAAAAACTGATTTGGACTTTTCCGCCACGCTGCCTTTGTTAAATCTTAAGGTAGGTAGTTCGACTAAGAGCCGAGATACAGGGTCGCGAGTTCACAGTCCGGGGCGAACCACTCGTAATGATTTGTTTAGTTTGACAACCGCTGCCATGAACCGTGGCGCGTAGCGTCCGATTGGCACACCGCCCACGTTACGCCAAGGCTGTTACGCAACACCAGTGTGTGGAAGGAAGCCCTTAGTATGCCGCGGAGAGCCTGGGGCCCTAACCTGTAACGCAATGGCGTCTCGATGGCGTCCCAGCAGAAGGACAAAACCGTGCTTTCCTCCTTTTTTTCCTACAACCAGAGAACTAATCCTCTAGAATTAGAATCCGAATATCCTTTGCTATACTACAAAAACATTAAAAGGACCGACAGCATTAATAAATCGTAATTGAAGCCGTCAACTGGGAGCCAATTTTGGCACCATAGCGTTACAGGCTAAGGCCCCTGGCCTCTCATGGTCGGAGGCCAGCAAACCACCATCCGTTATGGTGCGGTCCAGGGTTAGAAAGGTGGGTAAGAGGCGGCTACCAAACAAGACCAGGATTTAGAGCTTAGGGATGTTTTTTGCAAAATATGGAAAATATTATATTAGTAGTTGGCCCTGAACTGTGAACTCGCGACTTAATTATCTCGACAACCCCTCGACCGATTTGGCTCATGCATGTTCGAACTCTCGTCTACCAAATTTCATGACGATCCGACCAAATTTACTCAAGTTCTCGTCGAACGAACATTCATACATACTCGTACAAGCGCCGGATTGTTCCATTAGACTCTGGGAACTTCTCTCGCTTCGCTCGTCCGTTCAATAGCCATGAAAGTTTCAAAGAGCATAAAGAAGGCCTAAGCAATTTAAAACCAAACTTTTTCTGTTTTCCTTTTGTGGATACTTAGGCTAGGAACTGACTGAAACCCACAAAGTTATTCCAATTCCATATTTGTAAAGTGAAGGGTCGTAAAATATTACTGTCTTCGAGGGTCTACACCGCTCCTAAAGTTTATTTAAGTCTAGCTCTATCGACCGACCTAGATTGTAATGTTATTGGCACTGTCTCTATCAAATATTAACTCCGGTCAACTTCTGGGTTCGAATGACGGGGAACTTTTTAGGTATCCGTAATGTCGGGCCTTGGCGGAGGAAAAATATGGCAACCCCTTAATAATACTATTAATCGTAGGAAAACCAGTAGAAGGACCATACCAGGATTTCCTCGTTTTTCTCCTACAACCGGCGAACTAATCCTCTAGAATCTGAATATTAATGGCTGTACTACAAAAACATTAAAAGGACCGACAGCATTAATAAATCGTAATTGAAGCCGTCAATCGGGAGCCCATTTTGGCACCATTGCGTTTCAGACTAAGGCCCCAGTTGCACTTTAGTCGCCTATCGTGTTTTTTTTTTTCACACCAGAATAATAGAGCATTTCCCTAACATCGCCGCCGCCGTTAAAAAAGAAGAAGAAAAAACCACTTCATTCAACAAAAGACGAGACGTTTTGTCTAATCGAGCGCGAATTCAATTCAAAGATCGAACGTCTGTAAAAAAAAGTCACCATCCTTCCTGCTTCCGTATTGGTCAGTCAGTGATTCCCGCGTTTTTCTCCGAATTATAAAATGGAAGTGTCAATTAGAATTCAAATCAGTCGCGGGGTGGCTGCCATCCCTTACGCATCTTGGATTAATTGGTGATCTAGTGGACCAGGTAAGTCATTAATAAAAGTTTTAAAAAAACCTACATTCGCATTTGATAAACTGACCGACTGCTATTAAATAAATCCCTATGAGTTTAAATTACTCTAAAGATAAGAAGCCGGTCTTGTTTCGAGCCTTTTGGTAGTCGGGTTTTAGTTTTAACTTCTATTTTTTACATAATAACCAACTTAAGAGTTCCCTGTACAAGCGTGGGAACTCGGCGATGGCCAAGCGCGTGAAACACTGTTTTCTATCGCTTTTCACCCAGAGCTAGACGAAGCGCGGGAAAAGTGAGAGGCAATGCGGCTATATGAGTCTACGTGTGTTCGTGTCCTTTCGCAAGTATGTAGTTGTAGTTTTAATGTAATAGATCTATTTTCCCAAAATTTTTCGTAGTTCAGCTGCCATTTCTACATTTTATTAGCTATTTAAAAAATCTTTTTTTTTTTGACAAGTACAATACATTATTGATGTTCCCAAGGTAGTTAGACTCCAATAGACAGTGTAGTAATGTAAGTAAATAACAGCTGAAAGTAACCCCTTTTTCGGCGCGAAAAACGCTTCGCTCTAATTTCTTTCAGGCATTTTTTTTTGTTATAAAAACTATTTGCAAACCTCCGTATTGGTCATCTACTGATATAAACCATGTTTCAGCAAAATCCAGCCTGTAGTTTAGAAATTAAACCTGAACTACGTTTGTATGGGAAAATAGTTCTATAGCGCCCTCTTAAATGACGCCCTTGGGCATAGGCCTCTTATTTTTCACGCCGGTCTTTTGCTGGGTTCCGCAACCGAAGGGTGCTGATCGGACCCTATTACCTTCTGTCTGTCCGTCTGTCCTACCTATAAAGCGCTGTATTTTGCTGCATTAGTTCTCTGGTTGTAGGAGAAAAACTAGGAAACCCCGGTTTTGTCCTTCTACTGGGACGCCATGGCTAAGGCCCCTGACTGCTCGTCGTTGGTGGCGTTACATGATCTACTTTAGTATCATGTAACGCCTAAGGTTTTTAATACCACTAAATACGTCATCATCCGCCTGCATGGTGTCAAGATAACACCCATGGAGTTCCGAAGATGACACCGTACCATACATACCACAGGCTGGCATGCACGTGCGCTTGCGCAAGTGCCCTATTGTATGCGTCGGGTTACTGAGACCATATTCGGGCAGAGAGCGAAACGCTAGGATACGCTATAGAAGGGCTTATCGCGTCATTAGAACATACAAGAAAAGGTAAGATGTAGCCTGTACAATTGTACATGTCCCACTAGCTGGGCAAAGGCCTTCTCTTAGAGAGAGAGTTCGAGCTTAATCACCACGCGTGCTCAATGCGGGTTGGCGATTTTTGCGTTGAGGGTATAATGGCTCATACGCTCAGGTTTCCTCACGATGTTTTCCTTCACCTTCAGCGAGTGGTATTGCTACTACAAATTCACAAATGTACGTAACTTTGAAATTAAACAAAGTCATAGATACATGCCCACACCGGGAATCGAACCGAGGACCTTTCGCTTCAGAGTCCACTGCTCTACCCACTAGACCACCACCGCTGGAACATACAAGTATAACTACTAAATTCACTAGTCCCTCACCCCGTACTGTGTACTCTCGAACTCATTAACCCACCTGCCAAATTTCATGACGATCCGATCAACGATACTGTTGTTGATGAGTGTTTAAGGTATAATACCGTTTCTCAACGTTTGGCAAACGAATTCAAAGTCACCTGTAGCCTGTAGCTAGATGAGGTGTAACTTTCAGGCGTCTTTGGTGTTTTCCTTCTCAGTCAGTACTAAACACGCATTCAGCCACAATTTCGCGCCTTGTCGCAAGATTGGACACGCGCTTGACCTTGGACTTGTCGTATTGGCTTAGCGTGCGTCCAGTGTTGCCATTGCCACGTCTATGCCAGGACATTCCGTTGAAAATTTCACACAAAAACGCCTGAAATCGACCAATTTATTCAAATAAATAATTATTTGTATTATATGTATTGCAAGATATTTTGTCTGAAAAAAAGTGCGCCGCCTATTTTTTTTTCGTCCAAAATATCTTCTAAACGTTCATGAATCTCAACGCAAAACTGGCTGTGTTACCTAATTCTAGGGTTTGATATGTGAAAATTTTCGATTTGTTTAGTGTATTTGATTGAGGACTCGATTTTGTGCATTTTTCTTGGCGCGCGGGCTATTCTCTATGCACGGCGCGTTAACAAAAAAAAAAACTACTTCACGGGTGAAAAGGTACACTGTTATTATGTTACTGCGCTGATTCGGAATGATCTGCTGCTGTCCGAAGTTCTTCATCGGATCTTCACCATTTATGGGACCGGATGGGAGGCCTTTCGCTTTCAAACAAAAAAAGAATTATCAAAATCGGTTCACGTAGCAAAAAGTTCTGAGGTAACAAACATGAAAAAAAAATACATACGGGTCGAATTTCGTACCTCCTTTTTTAAGAAAAAGCTAACTTCGTCGCCCTGTCGACCGATCCTCCGAGTAGGCTATATAGCGGCATATCGCCCACCTTGGCAACACTGTGCGTCGTTACAAGGCCACTTCGCGCGTAACGTCGCCGTTTTCGCCCGTTGCTGTTCGCATTCCTTCCAATTTAGCATACTGTACCTACATATCGCACTGACGCCCTGAAATCCAGTGGTGGTAGACTTTATTAAATTTAAGTATCTACGGCCTGGTTTCTGAATTGAGAATTCTACTAAGCAAATACTTAACTGTCGTTCTGTCACGCTCTTTTGTGAGAAATCTGCAGAGACAGAAGGATTTGCTTACCCATTTGCTTAGCAAAATTTAGAAATCGGTGGTATGAGTATTATTTAGTTCCAAACTTTATAAGTTTTTAAAGAAAACCCTAATGTGTCTTGCTTGAGTTGCGTGTGGCTTTACAAATATTATGTTTTGTATGTTTAAAATTTTTGTATGGCGTCTTAGAAATATCTTAAAACCCTACTCAATACTTAACTCATTTCTGAGAAAAAATACTGATTTTGAACCCCATTATCTCGTAAAGCGTTGATTCCCCACCTAAACCCAACCGTGCTTCCACGTTATGAAACATGGAACCACATTTGGGGTTAAGGATGTAGGCAGGCAATACTTGGTTATTTGTAAGTTCTGCAACATACAACTGTACACACGACAACACGTCAGAGTGTACACTTTTGTTGTAAATCGCCCGTAACGTAACCGAGTAGAGTGCTAGCGTGTAAGCGTCGACGTGCTGTCTTGTGTACATGATCTTTTAACTTCTTTTGGGCCTATTACGTCATACATATGGAGACAGCCTAAACTGCAAGAATTCTCTAAATCGGTGTTGGTTTTTCGCGATAACCCAAAAATCATAAAATTAAGTATTTCTGCGAACTACACGGTGTCATATCCGCCCTCGCGTACGAGACTAACAAATCTATGACGTGTCCAAACGTAATACAACGACTCTCGCCCGTTCGTTCGTTAGTCGTTACGTGGTCGTTGGCAACGCGGCGAGAACGTAACGTAACGCCGCGCGCCATTGCAGCGTTGTCGTTAGCCTGCGCACGCGCCGACCATGTTTATTCGAGTTTATTGTGTGTTTATTTTTTCCCGTTGAGTGAATTTGCAACCTTTCTATTTGGGTAAGCGCGATTGTTGAGAAAATGCGGTGGCTAATTCTCCTGAATCTCGCATTCGACACATCTCGAAGGAAAGTTCTCATGTCATTTCGATCTCGACTGCTCCCGACCACTCGAGTCATGTCGAGCGAAAAAGGCAAACATTTCGCAGAAATCTCGCGCCTTATGTCGAGGATGCCTTCGTGAGAATAAATGTGACATTTACCGCAAAATGAGATTTTTCTCCGAGATGTGTCGAATGCGAGATTCCCGAGAATTTGCCCCCTGCTTTGGGTACACACGACAGCACATAGAGCCTTACATGAATATCAGTAAAAAGTTATGTAGGTATATTTATCTATTATTTTAAAACGAGACATGTTAGTTTAGTTATTTTTATTATTTTTTTTTTCCTTAAGTAATGTATTACTGTGAATGTAGTAGTTCCCACAAAACGGAAGCAGTTTTTCCCTAGACATAATAATTTTTAGTTTGGGGTTCAGAGTTGACTCTAGTACAATTTTTTTTTTATTTGATGACATCGGGTGTTATCGGCGTATAACGAAATAGTCGGTACTTGGTAGATATCGATTTATCTGTATTCTTATAGATAAACGGCGAACGGGCGTTTATCTATCATCAAGTCAAGTCAATTGGCCCATATAATAAATATCAAGTGCTTTGTTGATACAAGGTGTTACCAAAAGTCCTAAACTCCCAACTCTGTACAAAGGTATTCTTCTTCTTCTTCTTCAGCATTTATTTGTCCACTGTACGTGTGCCTCTTCATGCTTCTTCCATTTTAGCCGGTATTTTATAGGTATTACCCTATAAACATAGTAAAACATTTATTTCAGACAAAAAAATCTAACATTGATGTTGATTTTTTCAACTTTCAACACAAATGTCACCCGGTTGACCAGTATTTTGTTGTTACACCATGTAAAAATTGTTAGAACTCTGTAACACGTTGTATTGCTTTTTCAATATTTACTCATAATTAATATGTTTTTTACAATCGGCACCATCACAGAGTTCGATAAAAATTGATAACAATTTGGGGCCAATGTATTAACAAAATCAGCACTGCACAAATAAACCCACGGCGCACTGAACAAATATTAGCTATCACTTCCATAACATATCGGAAGAAATTATTATTATACTTTTATTGCACACATAAACAAATTAGAGGACAATACATAAGAAAATACATGTACAAAGGAAACCTTGGGGGATCGAAACTGTTGTGAAAAACGGGCAACGGGAAATTACGTACCGGTAAAGTTGGGCTTCTTGGTAACTAAAGTCTCGATTACGATAATAATCACTTCAACACTTTTGAATGAGATTGATATGGAAGTTACATAATTAGACTAATTATTTTTGCATTTGAAAAGACGTAATGTCGTCACGGTAGACACGAACAGCCTCGGTGGACCAAAAACAGATGTTTCGAAGCGGTTCATTCAATCGATTCGCAGCGCTACTTTAGAAATTATTATCCCACCAAAACATTTTCATGTACAATGTTGCCAAGACGAGACCATACCTCGCACTATCAAAAAGTTATCAGATCTCATGTAGAGCCCAGCTTCAGCTGTAATCTCTACAAGCCCTAAATTCACAATCTCTTAATCAAAATATGTGGCTTGGCCCTTTTGTTACGTGCTAAACTAGTGGTTCGCCCCGATTTGGCTCATGTTCGCACTTAAAATTTCTCTTTGCTCATTTACCTGCCTACCAAATTTCATGAAACTCAAGTTATCGTCAAAGGAACATTCATACATACATACATACAAACGCTGGATTGTTCCAGCGGAGAACTTCGCTCGCCCGTTCAAAAAACATTAAAAGGACCGACAGCATTAATCAATTGTAATTGCAGCCCTCAACTGGTAGCCTATTTTGGCACCAGTGCGTTACAGGCTAAGGCCCCTGCGCGGACGCCGATCACGCAACAAGTTCAAGGCTAGGCTCAATGGCGGTGGACAATGCCCAGACGCCGGATTGTTTATGGTCCGGTTGCACAATCCATCGATCGCTGCATAGGTCGCGCTATACTTGAAGCCTGCCGACCACTCTCTCTCTTCCAGAGGCCATAGCCTGTAACGCAATGGCGTGTCGATGGCGTCCCAGCAGAAAGACTAAACCGGGCTTTCCTCGTTTTTCTCCTACAACCAGAGAACGAATCCTCTAGAAATAGAATCAGAATATTCTTTGCTGTACTACAAAAACTTTAAAAGGACCGACAGCATTAATAAATCGTAATTGAAGCTGTCAACTGGGAGCCCATTTTGGCACCATTGCATTACAGGCTAAGGCCCCAGGTTCAATCCCACATGGAGTTAGGGTTGCCAGGCGTCCGGCTAAAGCCGGACATAGGTAGGCTTTTTGATCGAGTGTCCGGCCAAATTAAACGGTGTCCGGCCTGTCTGGCTTTTGTTAGGCTTTACCTCGCACCTCGGTAGCGTTTTTTGAAAACCGATTTTCGTAAAATGGGCCTGGCAACACTGCGCTAGATGTCTCGTTTGTTCTAAGTGGTACGCAAGTCGTTCGTTAGAAATTTTATTTTATTTCATTAGAATTTAAGAAGTTTTATGGTAAATGATCAAGAAAATCTTAGTTTTACGTAAAAAAATTGTCGTATTATTGCTAAGACAGAAAATCCTTAATAATTTAGGGTGTCCGGCTTTTTTACCCAAATGTCCGGCCAAACTGGCTGGTCTGTTCGGCTATTAGGTTAGACGACCTGGCAACCCTACATGGAGTGAAGGGCATAATCGTCTAACTTTTGAATCTATCGCGAATAATCGCGATCCCTTCCAATGGTATTGAGATTATGATCGTGATTGTGACTTTAGAATCGAATTGTCTAAGTTTCCAATCACAATCGCCAACATAACCGTTGAGTCAAAGTCTAACATGGCTTTACGATTGTTATTAATCAACAACAACCGGGACCAACGGTTTAACGTGCCTTCCGAAGCACGGAGGCGCTCATATATTATTGCCACTACCGGTCACCCATCCATGGACTGGCCGCGCCCGATGTTGCTTAACTTTGCCAATCGATTAAGAATGGCTGGTCCAACTAGGCTGTGAGCGCTTCTGAATAACTCATAGAAGTAAGGCCTTTTGCGTCTACGAAAAGAGATGATTCATACAGCGTCCTGTGGTACCTTTACTCACACTAGAAGGGTGAAGAGACCACTCGGCGCTGCAGTGCCTGGGACATTGTTTTAGATGGAGTGGGCTTGCCCAGCATCTATACCATCCTGACAGCTTAGTCCACAGGAAAGCCGCGGGTTTTCTCACGATGTTTTTCCTTCGCCGTTAGTGAGCGATGTTTTCCCGGTGCTGGCATGTACCCATGACTTTCAAAGTTTCTTTTCAAAGTTACGTACATTTGTGAATTTGAAGTTGCAAAACCACTCATATAAGCAGTAACGCATAATAGGAGCATAGTAACACACATCGAACTAGACCTTGGCATTCAAAAGTTTGCGCGGTTCCACCCCGTGCCTGCTACGACACCGCAGGGCGTAGTCTTTTATTAGAACTCCCTTTTTTGTTAAAAATAGGCTTGAGGTCAAGTTCAGGCATCGCAGTTCTTACCGATGCGGCATTTGACTGAAAAGCAAACGAAGTATTTTTATTTTGTTATTTTGACAGTAAGGGCACGCCCGAAAATAAAAGTACAATGTTCCCACTAAAACTCAGCCTAAGTGAAAAATTCAATAAACATAATCCCTTCTTTTGGGCAGTCGTGTAAAAAGTAGAATAAGCGCTCAGACAAATGAGACGAAAATGTTCGTGCGGCGACCGCAAATTTTCTCATATCTGAACTGCAGGCTGAGACGAGGTACAGTACAGTTACTGTTACGATTCAACATTATTATTATGATTGGAACACGCATCGCATCGCATTTCAATTATCAATAATCATCTTCATCGGACTGTTTAAGGAATGCATTGGAGTAATATTCGATGCATCTACATAACTACGTATACATACATACAGGGCAATTTAAAATACGAGTAGCTTTATTCCCGAAACACGCCACCGTTTAAAACTGATTTCCAATTCGGAAGGCAAGTTTTTTGTTCGAAAGTCCGTTATTGGCTTAATCTTATATTTAGACAATATTGAGAAACTAATTTCAATATTTTTTATTTTGGTTCAGTAGTTTGGATTTTGCAACGTTTCAAAGATACGGTTTTATGACCTTCACGCGACGGTCTGCATACTGTTGGCGGTCATAGGAACAAAACATTTTAGCGCATAAAAACAAAACTACTGGACCAAAATAAAAAATATTTAAATTAGTTTCTGAATATTGTCTAAAGATAAGATTAAGCCAATAACGGACTTTCCAACAAAAAACTTTGCCTTCCGAATTGCGCAATTCCAAAAATTGCATTTTCACCGAAGCCGTAGAACAAAAGTTGTTGCAAATTACATTCAGAAGTTGATGTGTTTCAGGAATAAGGCTTTTTAAAAGGATGGTTTCGTACCGCCTTATAAATAATAATAATAATAATACCAATAATAATAATAAGGAGAACAGATTGAGCACATGGAGCAGGGAGACTCATATAAGTATCTTGGATTTCAACAAGCACAACAAATTCACCAGAAACTAACCAAACAATTTCAGATCAGATTAAACCAAATCCTTAAAACACAATTAAACTCTCGCAACATCATCAAAGCAATTAACACTTACGCAATACCCATTCTCACATATTCATTTGGAATAATAACGTGGTCACAAACCGACCTTAAAAAATTACAGACAAAAATAAACACTACTTTAACTAAACACCGCAAACATCACCCTAAATCATGCATGCAAAGACTCACCCTGCCGCGCGAAGAAGGAGGAAGAGGGCTCATTGATATACTAAACCTCCACAATAAACAGATAAAAACTCTAAGATTTTTTTTCCACCAGCGGGCACAAGACTCACAACTACATAAAGCCACAGTTCATGCAGACACGCACAACACCCCACTCAACTTACATTCAACAGACACTCAACCTAACGAAACTACTACTGACATAAAACAGAAAATTACCACCTGGCAACAAAAGTCTCTGCATGGAAGGCACCGCAACGATCTGACTCAGCCCCATGTCGACATTACTGCGTCGAACGCATGGCTGAAACGAGGAGAGTTGTTCCCTGAAACAGAGGCTTTTATGATTGCCATTCAAGATCAGGTTATAGCCACCAGGAACTACCAAAAGCATATTATGAGACTACCCAACATCACAGACACCTGCAGACATTGCCACAGTGCTTCCGAGACGATACAACACATTACCGGTGCTTGCAAATCTATCGTCCAAACCGACTATAAACACCGACATGATCAGGTGGCGTCAATAATACACCAGCACCTTGCCCATAAATATAAATTCCTACCTACACCAATACCATATTATAAATACAAACCAAACACCATAGAACAAAACAATAACATAAAAATATATTGGGACAGAACAATAATAACAGACAAAACAATTCACTACAATAGACCAGACATCACCATCCACGATAAAGCCAAAAAAATCGCGTACCTAATAGACATTGCCATACCTAACACTCACAACCTTCAATCCACCATCAACGATAAACTTACCAAATATACAGACCTGGCAATAGAACTAAAAACACAATGGCGGGTAAATACAGTAAAGATAGCCCCGATAGTTTTATCTTCCACAGGAGTCATCCCCAAAACACTTCACAATAGCCTTAAATCAGTAAACATTCCCTCCACCATCATCCCATACTTACAGAAAGCAACTATCCTTAACACTTGCCGTATAGTTAGAAAATTTCTTTCCACTGATATTACACAGTAGGTACATAAATAGCACTTGGTCCAGGCCCGTGCCATTTATTAACAACCTTTTTATCAATAAAAAGAGAAAAACAAAATATAAATACAAATAATAATAATAATGTGTGTATCTAGTTCCTAAGTTTTTTATATGTGTTTATATGCACGAAATAAATTATTCAATTCAATTCAAAATAAATTAAAAAAAACTGGTCGTACGGACCCTCGGTGCGTGAGTCAGACTCGTGCTTGACCGTTTTTTATTATTTGTTGTCATACTATAAAGTAAGCCCTATAATCATACCAAGATTGATGATTGTATATTTTACCGTTTTTGCAATAGAGCAAAAAGTATAAAACACATTGGTTGTACACACGACAGCACGTCGACGCTTACACGGTAGCACTCTACTCGGTTACGTTAGGGGCAACTTTACAACAAAAGATGGTCTAATAGTAAAAGTTCCTCGTATTGGTGAGTTAACCACCAACCCCTTTTAGTGTCACAGGACCTTTCTAAAACACCCTGTATCATAGGTTAATCTTGGGAAAATCCGCAAGATTCTAATCTATAAATTTTCTCTTTTGTTCACAGACAAACCAATGCAGACACAGCCAGCCTCGTGACGATACGAAAACCCCTCAACCATTGGCGCAACAACCAATGGATCAACACCTAATTTTAAGCCTTAACTCCGTGTAGCACCAATCATGTCTCACCACTTAGTGACAGTATGTATGTTCTGCCTTCTCTGCGCGTCACACACGACGTGCGATTCCCACGAATTGAACCTCAAAGATGACCCCATACGGCCACAGATCAACCTCCTAGCACACCACAGAATAGAAGACCAGAAGAGAGAGGAAAGAAGCGACCGGTACTACCAGAAGCTACAAAAGATCCGGGGCCACAAAACTGACTCGATAGATAGGAGAAAACGGCATGCTGCAACACCAGCAGTCAACCCAACTGGTTACGTAGAGCAGCTGTTCGAATTGTACGGAGATGCGGATAGTATGACGATGAATCTGACAGGGTTCAACAAAATGCTCGAAGGGCTGAACCTTCACAAGCTCATCGAGGGTGGGGAGCAGAAGATCGAAAGAAAAGGATACCTCTATCCGAATAAAGAGAAGGATGCTGAGAAGGACGGCGTTGTTAGGGTAAGTTGTGATGTGCACATTTATATTATTCATTCATTCATTCTGGCTGGCTCAGCGACCCAAAGTGGATCTTGGCCTCCGCAACCAAAAGACGCCAGCTCTCCCTGTCCTGCGCTAACTCAATCCAATCCTCCACCTGGAGCTCGCACAGGTCTCTCTCTACCGCATCTTTCCAGCGATATTTGGGACGTCCGACCGGCCGACGCCCTACGGGACGTCCCTCATATGCTCTCTTCGCAGCCCGATCTGCTTCCAGTCTCTCGACGTGGCCGAGCCAGCGGAGTCTTGCGCATTTAGTCTCTCCGATTATGTTGGGCTCGGCCAGCAGGTTTTCCAGGTCGGCGTTCTTGCGGATCCTCCATGAGCCATCTTCGCGTCTAGTGGGGCCAAAGATCCAAATCCCAAAATTTCGCACTTCATGTCAACTTCTCAAGATTATTTTTCGGAAGGTTTTTAATCTACTTCCAGATTGGTTTCGCATGTTTTAACAGGTTCCCCGTCCAATGAATCGCATGTGATACATACGACAGTTTTTGTACCAACACTGACAAGTTCATGAATCAAATATGAACAAAAGTAGTAGCCACTTTGCGGACTTATTTCAGTTGGACGTGGCAAGATTCAAGCCTTTTTTTGGATGGGGACGTACAAAGTACATTATCTTCTGGCGAAAAATAAATGTGATCACGCTCGTGGATCATAAATTGTGTGTCACGTATTCTTTTACGTTTTTTCACGTCAAAAATACATCTATGTGCGACCAAAATATACCATTTACCTTCTAAATACCTGAGACAAGCTAAATTGAGGAAAAAAGCGTTGGACATTTCGGAATGAAAAACATGTGTTTTATGGGGACAGGGAACCTGTTAAGTATCTCCAAATCCCAAATTTTCGCACTTGATGTTAACTTGTCAAGGTAATTTTTCGAAAGGTTTATATTTACTTCCAGATTGGTTCTGCAATTTTTTATTGGGGATGACTCATATCCATGATTTTGTTAAAACTAAACGCTAGTAATATTTCCTTGCAAACCCATTACTATTTCCTTGCAAAGCAAAAATATGTGACAAAAGTTTTGCAGAGCTCCATAAGTTGATAGAACTATTCTCTCTCTTCCGCAGTGCGTCGACAGCGAAGAACTAATCACGACCGTGAACACCAGACTAAAAGGCCACGATCACCACGATCACCACGAATCACCAGCCACCATAAACCAGCACACCTTCGAGGCCTTATGCCCCATCCTTCTCTACCAGCAACTGGCCAATACGTCCCTAGAACGGACGGGCTGTGTCAAAGAGAACAATTTACAAAACTACAACAAAGAAATCAAACCTCACGAAAGAACGAATGCGTACAGCGAAAGAACACTAGCCGTTTGGTTGTATTCCTCTTTGAGCATAACAGCTATCAGCGCATGCGGTCTTTTAGGCGTTGCTGTCATCCCGATCATGCATAAGACTTACTACAACCACTTGTTGCAATTCCTAGTGGCTTTAGCAGTTGGTACACTCTGCGGCGACGCATTGCTGCATCTGATGCCTCATGCTATGAGTCCAATAGAGCATGACCATGGGGACAGTACGGAAATGGAGCCGTATGACCACGATGATGGCATGTGGAAGGGATTGGCTGCCATGATGGGAGTCGTCTTCTTCTACTTCATGGAGAAGGGTTTAACGGTTGTCGTTGAGTGGAGGCAGCGACGGCAGAAGCTGGAGGAAAACAAACTGCCTTCCAGGGTCAGGGTCTTGAAGGATGAGCACGCAAACCACTCGCAGCCGAAAGCGAACTCGAGCGCGTCGTCTCTCAAAAAGATCTTCAACAAGAAGGACAAAGAAAGCGACCCAACGACCAAGATGTGCAAGCACAAGTATTCCGAATACCCGTACTGCTACGACGAAATAGAGACGGACACGCACGACGACCATCATCACAGAGACGGGCAGATTCCGCCAAGTCCCAAAGCAGCTAAGAACCATAGCAATTCCGTCAGTGTAGTGTCTTCCAACGCTCTCAATCCTGAGGCGAAAGACCAGGAGCCAACTGCCAAGGATTGGCTGTTGAAGACGGAGGCGAACGCTGTGGTGGAAATGAACAATATTAAACATAAGGAGGATGGGGTCAAGGATCTGAAGGACGCCGATAGCTACACGGTTATTTTGAGGTAAGTTGTTAAGTGGAGGGTACCGCGTCCACTAGCGCCGCCAATGAAAAAATATCATACAGCTTTGCGTTTTTTGCTCAAAACCGGCCGTCAAATGAGAATCCCTAGGCTTAACAATTTTCAGGACCATAGGCCCTAGATTCCAGATCCTAGAACATACGAATAAATCCCTCACAAGAAAAAAACGGCAACTTTCGACTAGGTTTAATATTTCAGGAATAAAGCTATTTAAAAACTACCAAGTATAACTGTCAGCCGAATCATACTCACACCGTAATTTCCACAAATGTTCCAGGGAACACTCTCGGGCGCACCACGGCCACTCGCACTCACACGGGCACGTGCACGCGCCCCCTTCCTCCATGTCTTCCGTGGCCTGGATGGTGATCATGGGCGACGGACTGCACAACTTTACCGACGGGATGGCTATAGGTATGTACCTGCAATAAGTACGTTAGGTATGTACCTGCAGGATTGTGGTTTTTTGGTTTTTGGTTTTATATTTTTATTTTTAGTTTTCTTGTTTTTAGCCTTCAGTTTAGTTTAGTTTTTGCTTTGCCCCGTAAAACTTGGGATTTAATTTAATTTTTATTCGTACTAAGTTGGCTTTTGCAATCTACAGCCTATTTAGTTAATGTTAGGCGGTAGGATCTGGCAGAATACCAGCGTTGCGGGTATTCTTAAGGGTCTTTAGAGTACCCGTAACTATATGCTGAGCCAGATCCTTTTTATAGCCAACTCACACAATGTCTGTAACGTGTTAATATCTATGTCTTGTTGTACCTAATGTGTGTTTTGGATTATAAATAAATATTTTTCTATTCTATTCTATTCTAGGCAAGGGATGGACGAACCAAAACACATCCACACTCGATAAAATGTTTAACCCGGTATCGGCTAGCGCCATCATCATTTACTAATCGCTGCGCGCGGGTTTTACTTATTCACAATAAGTATTTCTATAAAGAAAGTTATGGGTGAAATCGGTTGAGTAATTTTCGATTTTAAATCAACAACGAATTTGGCTATTTCAAAACTGGCAAATTTGTGAATTGTAATTTTTGGCTATTTCGTCTCAAAAGGTTGCCGACCCCTGCAATAGACGAAGCATTCAAGTGGTCACTTCATCGATCTAGTCAGTGGATCAGAATGGGATAATACCTTTTGGAACTGAGAAGCTCGCGGTCCTGTAGCGTCAGCATTTTGGCAAACTCTAGTTGTCTATGGCAAACTCGCGTCGAAAATTGCTTGGCTTTTCTGTGCGCGTGGGTGTCTGCTCGAGTTTTATGACGTTTTTTTCAATTAATGCAATCAATTCAATAATCCTTTTAGATTACAACCATTAAACATTTCTGTGTATTTCCAATTTCATAACCCTATGATAGAACGTAGAACTAACATTTTTTTTACTGACGCTACTCGAGAACTGTCATTTTCGATCCAGTTCCAAAAGGTATTATCCCATTCTGATTCCGCACGGATTATACAGGTGCCACTCGATGCTGTATTAAAACCGCAACATGATGTAAAGACATACTTAAGCTTTGTTTTCTCTGTTTTTCAGGCGCTGCCTTCGCGTCGAACATCGCCGGCGGTTTCTCGACGGCGATCGCCGTGTTCTGTCACGAATTGCCGCACGAGTTGGGTAAGTCCTAAGGCCTAAGGCCTTTGCGTTAATGAGATGGTTTATACAGCGTCCAGTGGCACTTTCACTCGCACTGGATGGGTGAAGAGACCACTCGGCGCTGCAGTGCCTGGGACATTGTTTTAGATGTAGGCTTGTCCAGCACCTATACCATCCTGACAGCTTAGTCGGCCTTGCCCACAGGAAAGACAAGTCAATACGTGTGGAGCCGACTAAGCCGCGAGGTTCCTAACCTGAGAAGGGGATGAAAAAACTGGAGCGAAAAAAATATCTGCTGTACCATTGGGAAGACTCAGTACTGCGCCAAATGTATAGAACAGCTGATCTTTTTTTCCACTAGTTCAAGTTGTTTCTAGTGATAAGTAGACAGCCTACTTAAAGTTCCGTTATCGAATTAGAGTGTAGATGCATCGAATACTACTCCAATGCATTCCTCAAACAGCCCGATGAAGATTATTATGATAATAGGGATTTTTCCAAGTGTCAAATTTGACAGCGATTCGTACTAAATCGTGCAACTAAATCTGCGGTTTATATAGAACCATTTTGACAGTTATTATAGGTATATTTGGCAATTGGAAAAATCCCTATTGAAACGCGTCTCGATGCGTGTTTCGTTACTTCCAACGATTCTCCATTACTTCCAGGCGACTTCGCGGTCTTACTCAAAGCCGGCATGTCGGTGAAGCGCGCGGTCTGGTACAACGTGCTGTCGTCGGGGCTCTGTCTCGCCGGCATGGTGTGCGGCGTGCTGGCGGGACACGCGCCCTCCGCCACGCGCTGGCTGTTCGCCTTAGCCGCCGGCATGTTCCTCTACATCGCTCTCGTCGACATGGTGAGACTAGAGACACTCCTAAACACATTCCTAAAGACACTCCTAAAGACATCCCTAAAGACACCCTTCAAGACATTCCTAAAGACACTACTAAAATAATTGTTGACTAGATGACGCCCTTGCAAGCCTCAGTCCCAACTTTTGCTCTCCGTTTTTGGTGGGGGTGTCTGCCCCGCTCCGAGCTTCGCTCTCCGCGAGACTTGGCCTTCGGCCTCGTTAGACAGAGCTCGGCCTAGGGCCTCGCGGCTATAGATGGCTTTGCGAGAAGCAACTGGTTTGTCGCCATTTTAGAATTCTATCATTTTTCATTGGTGAGAGTGTGTGCTTAGAAAACATTCGATGGGATATTTAGGCCAGTAGCTAACTAGTTCTGCTATACTTCTGAAGAAGTAGCTAAATAGTAAGGCTAGTGACTCAGCCTTCAGCCTAACTTAAGTACAGCTCCTCTCAAAAAGAACGAAAGCAGTCCGATTCCCGGCGGCTATCTTGAAATTGGTACAAGCCAGCTGACGCTCTTTCAGCCTAGTGACTAGAAAGCTCGAGCATTTTGAGCCTTGTCACTAAGGCACTAAAGCCACAAAGTCAGTGAAGCGAGATTTTCGACCCTTATACTGAAGCAGAGAGCAAGACAATTGGTCACGTTACAAGGTGTGCACGTCAAGCCGGTATGGGGATGTGCCCGGTGCGGTACAGATCCATGTCGGTGAAGCGCGCGGTCTGGTACAACGTGCTGTCGTCGGGGCTCTGTCTCGCCGGCATGGTGTGCGGTGTGCTGGCGGGACACGCGCCCTCCGCCACGCGCTGGCTGTTCGCCTTAGCCGCCGGCATGTTCCTCTACATCGCTCTCGTCGACATGGTGAGCCTAGTACACCGTCCTATCGTTTGGCACAACGTCCTATCGTCTGGCACAACGTCCTATCGTCTGGTACAACGTCCTATCGTCTGGTACTACGTCCTATCGTCTAGTACAACGTCCTATCGTCTGGTACAATGTCATATCGTCTGGTAGAACGTCCTATCGTCTGGTACAACGTCCTGTCGTCTGGTACAATGTCCCATCATCTGGTACAACGTACTATCGTCGGGGCTCTGTCCCGAAGCGACGCGCTGGCTATTCGCTGTGGCCACCGGAATGTTCCTCTACATCGCTCTCGAAGACATGGTGAGACTAGAAACTACCTCGCGGCTAAAGAGGGCTTTGCTGGTAGCAACTGGTTCGCCGCCATTTTGAAATTCTGCCATTTTTTCGTTGATGAGCGTGTATGCTAAGAAACCATTCGATGGGATATTTAGGCCAGTAGCTAACTAGTTCTCCTATTCTTCTGTAGAAGTACCTAACTAGTGACTCAGCCTTCAGCCTAACTTAAGTACAGCTCCCCTCAAATAGAGTGACTTATTCCTAACTTGGTTCGAAATAGGTTGAACCGCCATTATTTTAGTGATAATTTAAATTGTCATATTTCACCCCGCCTTATTTCTCTGAGAGAAGGCCTTTGTTCAGGTAGTGGGGCATGTAAACTTGAACATGCTAAATCTTTATTTATTTATTTAGTTCACCATTTATTAATTTATGGTATTTTTCCTCATTCCAGATGCCAGAACTAAGCACGTCGCACAGCAAGGAAGGGACATTGTGCCAGTGTCTTCTACAACTAATGGGCCTAGCTACTGGCATAGGCATTATGCTTGTAATAGCCCTCTATGAACATGACCTGAAAAACCTGTTCGGTTGACGCGCCGCGTGAACGGTTGTACACACTGTGAAACGGGGTGTGTATATGAGGTGTGTATAAAGTCGTTTATACGCTGTGTATTGTGAATATTAAACTTAGAGGCATACATGCTTGAGAAACTGTTTATAGGTACACACTGGACTAGGGAATGTGTATAAAATCGTTTATACGCTGTGTTTTGAGAAAATGAATCTTCCCATTTCTAGAGATAAATACATGCATGGGAAACTGTTTATACACACTGTGAAAGTAATTATGGAATTGCTAGACTCACTAATACAAGCAACTTTCTCGAAAATCTTGAAAAAAACAGCTATCAGCTGCTTCATACATTTGATGGAGTAAGTATCGATTTTTTGTATGGAACAGCAGTTTTTTTTTTCACGATTTTGCAGTTGGCCCCATAGAAAAATTTGGTGATGAGTTTAGACCCTTTCGAGTATGAGTACTTTATATTATAAAAAAATCATTTCTAGAGGTATGGTACATCCATGCATTATTCACAGTTTATAAGTGGTCCTAATTTTGTATAGTGATATACACACCCTATGTGGTTATAGAGTGTGTATAAAGTGGTTTATACGCTGTGTATTGCGAATTTTAACTCCCTATTTCTACTTATATTTTTTTTCGGTTACGAAACGTGATATTCCGTTGTCTATGTGTGGAGTATGTTTTGGTTTAAATTGTGCTTTTTAGAGTAATACTGTGAAACCAGTGATGTTTGTGACGAAACCTATGTAAAAATTAGGTAACCTACATAAATGATAATAGTTTTCGTAAATTGTACATTTAGAACGAATGTACCAATACTACCCTAAAAGGGATTAAAATTAAGCTAAAAATTATCAATAAAAAAAAACTACTTATGTGATTTGTACTTAGAAAACTTTGTATGGCAAAAAAGTGAACGTAATTGTAAAAAAAAATCTACAATAACTATTGTGTAACTAAATCGAATATTTGTCGAAATTTTTATACGTAAATCGTAATACTTATTCTGTTTTTCTCTCGAATATAAATTCTTAGGCTATAATTTATGATACTTACTTAATTTAGTTTTAATGACAAAGCAAACATTATACAGGGCATTTTTTTATAGCGTTATTCCTGAAACACGTAAAAAATTGTAATTTCCGATAACTTTTGTTCTACGACTGGTGAAAGCGAAATTGTATTTTTCCATACAAAAAAGGAGTATAATAGTATAAACATGAGCAAGAGAGGCTGGAGAGGTGGTAGAGAGTGGAGGGGCATAAATTGGGTAGGCGCAGGCAGCGCCGAAATGGCACAAATAAGTTGACGTGTTTCAGGAATAAAGCTATTTAAAAATTACCCTGTATACTGTAAAAATAGTATCCCCTGCGATAAGAGGACATCGTATTAAAAAACAACATTATATAAGTAGTTTCGCTCGACATGCAAAAAGAAGTATGAACAAACAAGATCTTGATATAGAAAAATACAGTGATAAATTTTTTATCCTTTTTTCAAGACTTGTAATATTTTTGAAACGCAAAGCACTGCAGAAAATTTTGTAATGTATACCTAGCTCTAAACGCGACAAAATGAGTGATATTGGGAAAAGGAAAACTGAAATCCGTATAACATCCGAAACCATTAGACGCGGTATAAGGCAAAGTAACTTCCAAGTGAGGTACTTTTATTCAAAACTATAAAGCGAGTAAAAACATGTCTTGCCTAATTTTAATGTTCGTTCCTATTTAAAATTAATGGTTAATTACTTATATCGCAATTTTTTTTGATCTTATTTAAGGTGCTTTTTAGGGTCAATTATTATGTGTAAGATTAAGTAATACTGCAAAAATATACAGATTTAAAAGCATTCTGTTTTTTGTTTCCATTCATCCAAATTGTTAGTTTACTTACGTAATTTTCACAGCACCTACTAAACGGAAACAAAGAACAGATCCAATTTTACATCACTGTCTGCGCCTTAAAATACACTCAACATCAGAAAAATCGCACTATTTCAAACAATGACTTGAATTCCTTTTTTTTTGGGTATTTTTTTGGGTATCAATTAATTGGTAAGAAATGTTATCCAGTTCGCTGGTAAGAAAATAGACTATTTAACCAATTGGTTCGGCTCATAGACGCCCTGAGGGTACTGGAATTTTTTTTACGCCAATCAAGCGGCTAAATTTGTGTTTTTCTTTACCAGGGCGGAAAAAAAACAAGATGATTTTCGCAAAAAAATAAACTGTTTTCTATTCGCTTATGAATTTACCAGAGAAAATCACAAATGGTTGCTTCAAATTACTCTAGAACTTAGTTTTACCGCCCCTTGCCCTGATAACAGCTTTTATGCGGTCTCTCATGTACAGGTTTGATGACTTTATAATCCGTGCGGAATCAGAATGGGATAATACCTTTTGGAACTGAATCAAAAATGACAGTTCTCGAATAGCGTCAGTAAAAAAAAATTTAGTTCTACGTTCTATCATAGGGTTATGAAATTGTAAATACACAAAAATGTTCAATGGTTGTAATCTAGAACGATTCAATGTTATTGCATTAATTGAATAAAACGTGATAAAACTCGAACAGACACCCACGTGCACAGAAAATACAAGCAAGTTTCGACGCGAGTTTGCCATAGACAACTAGAGTTTGCAGAAATGCTGACGCTATAGGACCGCGAGTGTCTCAGTTCCAAAAGGTATTATCCCATTCTGATCCCGCACGGATTATATCAGTACTTTTTTCAACATCACGTACCGAGAGGTTTATTTTGTATATCAAAGTGAAACGATCGTTTGTTTTGGCACAATAGGACGATCCACTTTTGTCGAGAATCGATTGCATTCTTAAGTTCTAGGATCTGGAATACAAACCTTAGGTCTTAAAATTAGATAACCCTCGCGTTGAGAAATCGCAGAAGAATTTTAGCAAAAAACGCATGCAAAAAGGAGATACGATTTTTTTTTTGGGCCCTAGGGGCGTAAAATGTCCTGCCATTGCTACATAATAATCTCTTGTTTCAAATAGGAACAAAAGTTGTTTGAAGTATTTTTTAAAAGGTGCGATTTTTAACCCTGAGTATAATTTAATTACGTTATATCTCGATTGATTAGTTATAAAACTTACGATAACATATTTTCTATTAGTTTGTAAGTGTAATCCATTGGTTGTAACTTAACTGTAAACGTTTACTTAGTTTTAATTAATGCTTTTGTTATTAATAAAACAAATCTTACTTACGTAGTTATTTTTAATATAACGGAGGTACTTCTTACATATAGCTACCGACAGACTTGAATAGTTGTTATGGTACGCTCACAGACCTAAAAAAGACACAGACCCTTGACTTGAGGTTCAACTAACGTAGCGAGGCGTGAAATGCACAATTTTCACAGTTTTTCCAGTTTCTATTTTGTAGCTAAACGGAGCAATTTTTGTTTAAGTTTTGTGTATTTTGTTTCACGGTAACCTAAGATTTATGTAAAATCTAAGCGTGATGTTTGCAAATTTATTAAAAAAACGCAAAAGATGGTGACGAAATATTAAATAGGCTGGTATTTGTATACCCTGTAGTCTCGTTAAAATAAGTTCATTTCAATAAGGGCTATTTTCCAGCATTCAGTGTGTTTCAGAAAGCTCCTTAACACACCAATACAAGCAACGTTTACTATGGGACCAAGTGTGAAATCTCGAAAACAGTATCAGCTGTTCCATACTAGAATTCAATAACTGTACCAAATACCAAAGCTACTGATATCTTTTTAGAGATCTCACACTTGGCCCCATAGGAAAAGTTGCTTGTTTTGGTCAGTTGAGCGAAATTTTTCAGTGTTACAAGACCTTATGAAAAACCCTGTATAAACCGGTTTTGACGGTTGACGCGTGAGTGGATTGTTAAGAGAACAAGAAGTTGTCCGGCGGTATTTATGTTATTTGTCCGGCAATATCTGTATTACAGTTTATCTGTTATTTTTAATATAATAATATGTCCATCGAAAACCTACACTTTCACACGGTGAAGAACGATGCTTTTACTATATTGTACCTACTTATAGTGATAAATAAAAATACGGATTATTCATAATTTCTGTCTGTTTTATTCGCGCAATTTCTTAAAAACCTATGGCCGATTCTGACGAAAGTAGGTATTGTTGTTTTTTTTCTATGGCGCTTCAAATCAAATCAAATCACTTTATTAGTTCAGTTTCATATTATGTTACATTCCACTTCAACACCTAAATTCACCTAATGTACAACCAGATAGCATGAAAAAAAATCAATCTTTTTGGATGCGTTTTTAGCTAAAAACGAACCGATAAATGAGAATCCCTAGGCTTAACATTTTTTAGGACCTAAGGCCTACATTCCAGACCAACGAATAAATCCTACGAAAGAAAAAAACGGCTACTTTAGACTTGTGCAAATTTTATTTATGAATATTAAATTGATGTCGAGATACCTCGAGAGGTGGCGCGAGGGGAAAAAGGCCTATAGGTACACACGACAGCACATCAGAGTGTACACTTTTGTTGTAAAGTCGCCCATAACGTAACCGAGTATAGTGCTAGCGTGTAAGGGTCGACGTGCTGTCGTGTGTACCCAGCAGTGGGCAGTGGTGGGCTGATGATGATATTAAATGATGAGTTTCAAGATCACGCGTTGTTCTAAATTATTACAAACAACTTGGGGAACAAAACTGAACACTAGACATTTAAATAGCACCGCGCAAGTAAAATAAAATGGACCAATCAAACGCGACCTAATGGTGGGGGTACGCTCTGCGATCACAACATCGCTACAAATAGCCCCGAACCACCATCCATTCGCTAGCAGTATAAATAAGACAGATAATTTAATAACTTAGTTCAACTTACCGTCAAGATCAAAATGGCTCGTACGAAGCAAACAGCGCGCAAGTCGACAGGCGGCAAGGCGCCAAGGAAACAGCTGGCGACAAAGGCAGCGAGGAAAAGTGCTCCAGCAACTGGTGGAGTGAAGAAACCCCACCGTTACCGCCCCGGCACCGTAGCCTTACGCGAAATCCGAAGATACCAGAAGAGCACGGAACTCCTCATCCGCAAACTGCCATTCCAACGGCTTGTGAGAGAAATCGCGCAGGATTTCAAAACGGATCTCCGCTTCCAGAGCTCTGCTGTGATGGCGTTGCAGGAGGCAAGTGAGGCGTACCTGGTCGGCTTGTTTGAGGACACGAATCTTTGCGCTATTCACGCGAAACGCGTCACCATCATGCCGAAAGACATCCAGTTGGCGAGAAGGGTTCGCGGCGAGCGCGCGTAGCTTCCTACGCAGTCGCTTCAAAGACGCGAAGAAAATCTTTCAATTTGAATATCATCAGCATCTAAAATAATGATTTGTGATTAGTTCTAGGTTTAGGCCGCAACGGTCTAGTATTGCAACTTGGTTGCGCACTGACAAAAGCCCTTTTTAGGGCTGCAAAGGTTCTTGGTTTCTAGCGACGCGACGAGTCGATATTTCCCCGACTGCCCAAAAGGAGGGTTATGTTATGTTTTATCAACCCGAATTAGGCCCAGGTTCAAACATCAAATGGCCTGCTAAGACTGTGATGCTGTCGGTTTTTTTTACATTTAACAGTTTTTTGGTTCAGTATACAAGGTGTTAAAAGACCGCCAACAAAGCGGGAAACCACGTATTCTCCTCATCATAAGGAACATTTTTGCCCAAGGAACTATGCCTGGGAAATCAACAGTTTCCGAGATAATGAGGTTCAAAGTTGGACTTTTCAAAACTTTTTTTTTGCAGAAATGTATTCAGTATCTAGTCCTTAACATATCTTCTCAAGAAGCCATATCAAAATTATGAATATTTCTTACAAAAAACGACGTTAAAGTTGCAACCCGCAATGTATTCTAAACATCGGCACTTCAAGCTTAAGTAACATAAACTTAGACCTACGCTTGCGCAATATGACTTCTGTGCGTTACACGTCCATTGCGTGATAAAATATTTTTCAAAATTATAACCTAAAAAACCAAAATAATTTCCCAGCAATAATTTATCGAAAAAGTACTTTGGTTTGGTGTCTAGTATGCGTGGCTTTCGGGTCTGTTGGCGGTCTTTTAACACCCTGTATTTACCCGAGGCACACCGATTTACCCGAAGTGCTATGCTAATGCATGACAGGCATGACAGCACGTCAGAGTGTAGGTAGGTACACTTTTGTTGTAAAGTCGCCCGTAACGTAACCGAGTTGAGTGCTAGCGTGTAAGGGTTGACGTGCAGTCGTGTATCCTCCTATTGGAAAGTCATTGTCCTAGGCCCATCTTCTAAGTATCAGCTCAAATATTTTTTTGAGAAATTCCTGCGAGGGTAGGTACAGATAACACGGAAACATTTAAGAAAGTGGGGTTTTAGTCTGTAACGTAATGGGGTGTCGATAGGTTGCCAGTAGAAGTACAAAACCGGATTTTCCTCGTTTTTCTGCTACAACCAGCGATTGAATCCTCTAGCTAGAATAAAAGCTGCAAAGTGCGCATGGAGGCAAAAGCACTTTGCAGCTTTTGATTATATCTGTCTCTTATAATAACCAAATTTATTAATTCAACTATTCTTATAAATAAGTCCAGTGCGCGCGTTTAAGTCTTTTGTACGAAAAAACCGCGGCTTCATTTCCGCACGAACGATGTTTTTCTAGAAAAACATTAAAAGGACAGACAGCAATAATTATACATATTACTTAATTGAAGTCTACAACTGGGAGCCTATCGAGGCACCATTGCCTTACAGACTCGGGCCTTACGATTAAATTCAAACAATAATCGTTCGTGCGGAAATGAAGACTCAGTTTTTTGGTAGGTACATACAAATGAGTTAAACGCGCGCACTGCGCAGGACTTATTTTAATTAATTGAATTCAATTTAGTAAAATATTATTTTTTTATCACATCTATTCGAAAAGACCTAGCTCGTTCCCCGCAAACAGGGACTAAAATAGCTTTTTAGTCCCGGAGGGACAAAAAGTGATTTGAATTTGGAATATGGATATTGTAAGTAAAAGTTCAAATGAAAAGAGTTTACAGACAACATTGAAAGAGATCAATCATGAAAAATGTATGGACAAGAAACTGGCAGTATGAAAAAATATAGGTACACAAGACAGCACGTAGACGCTTACACGCTAGCACTCTACTCGGTTACGTTACGGGCGACTTTAAAACAAAAGTGTACACTCTGACGTGCTGTCGTGTGTACCGCGCGGCGCAAGTCAAATAAAAAAAAGTTTGTAGAAAAATAAAAACGTCAGAAATGCATTCCGTCTTCGTTCTATTTGTCTGGCAGAAATCGACATCGGCTGATTGCCATTAAACCCAATAAAAAATTAAAAAATCGTTTATTTGTGTACTAAAATTTGGATTTTACTTACTTTCATAAAATAAAAAGTGTTTCTTCCTCAAGTAGTGAGAATTAAAGTGTTATGATATGAACTCCAGAGAACATTGTGTCGGATGCAGACGCTAATTATTCGTACGTTCCAGTCACTTATTTTCTCATAGAGGGTGATAAAAAAGTAGAGTGTTCACCTCGGGAACAACACTTTTTAAAGCTCGAGTACTTTGAATCCCTTGCCGCGCTCAGGATTCAAAGAAACACTCTCGCCTTAAAAATTGTGTTTTAGTCCCTCGGGTAGTCTAATAATATATGTAGACACAGATTGAATATTTTGTAAATAGTAGTACCTAGGTAACAGTAGCAACTCACTCAATGCGAAGCCAAGATCGTGAGCAAAAAACCCGCAATTGTAGGTAAGGTATTCACATCCCCTTCAATAATAAAATACCTATCTGTACTTACTTTTACGCCCGTGGGTAAACGGTGACAGAAATTTATTTGTTTTGTAGATTTTCTCACTATAATCTCCATCGTCGTGATACTTGCAAGTCAAGCTCATTGATTTGATAGTGGCTGACAATAACATACCTACCATGAGACAACGGCTTCCGAAGCTCCGATTGGCGGTGCGCGAAGATGCTTCATGACGTCACAACGCCACCAAAAATCTATAAAAGCCACACGCAGCGCCCTACAAGTCGCACTCCGCAACCGCGCTTCGAAGCCTCCACACTACGCTCACCAATCAACGAGTTACCTAATCCAAAAGTCTATAAAAGCCACACGCAGCGCTCCACAACTCGCACTCCGCATCCGCGCTTCGAAGCTTCCACACTTCGCTCACCAACCAACGAGTTACGTCATGACAGGCCGAGGAAAAGGAGGCAAAGGTCTCGGGAAAGGAGGCGCCAAGCGTCATCGGAAAGTCTTGCGCGACAACATCCAGGGCATCACCAAGCCTGCCATCAGGAGGCTGGCCAGAAGAGGCGGGGTCAAGAGAATCTCTGGCCTGATCTACGAAGAAACCCGCGGAGTCCTCAAGGTTTTTCTGGAGAACGTCATCCGTGATGCTGTCACGTATACGGAGCATGCGAAGCGGAAAACCGTCACCGCGATGGACGTGGTCTACGCGTTGAAACGGCAGGGGAGGACGCTTTATGGGTTCGGTGGGTGAACCTCAAGGTTAGGTTTCAATAGGTTTAATAAAAGTTAGGTCAGTATTCTTTATCATATTTTCTTATGACATTTTTTATCGGAGTATAGTTTATGAATGATAAGGTCCTTTTCAGGACCGCAATTGGTTCCATGTTTCTTTTGTGATGGCGTAAATATCTACAATTAAGCCTTTGACCTTATTCCAAGTCAACAAATTGACTTGACTTACCTTATTCCAAGTTTTATTTTTAGTTAAACCTTTCCTATTTTGCAACTTTACTTAGTTGCTTCGAAGTTGAACGGCGTTTTCCGAATATAGGTCGACATACTTCGTACAGTCAACCGCACGTCGACCCTTACGCGCGTGCACTCTATTCGGTTACGTTACGGGTCATTTTTGCAACGAAAATGCCTATTCATTTTGTCCAGTCGTTGTTTCATGTCGCTGTACATAGCACTTTACAAAGACATAAAATTATCTTTTAGTTATGTAATGTAGGTACGGTCGGCCACAGTCACCAGTTACCCCATGGCAGCTCTTACCGCCGATCGAACAAATTGGGGTATCCTAGCTTGTGTCCGACTTTACCTATGCGAAAGCCAATTTTGCAGTTTGGTAGTATCTAAATTATTATGAAAATGAGGGTAGGAGCTAGTTAGGAGAATAAAAATTCTGTTGGTTGGAAACCTGAGTCAAATGAAATAGGTAGGTAGATAGGCTACGTTTTTTTATTCAACTATCTAAGTCAGCAGTGCGTTGATATCATAATACCTATCTGCGTACACGTTCAATTCTTATAATAGTTGGAGAGCTGGTGACCAATCGAGATATTTTTTCGTACAAGGCTGGGAGTTAGTAGGCTGATAGAGTAGACTTCGCTGAGTCTGGGAAAAATATTTTTTTGGTCCTGTCGCGGTTGAAAGTTAGATTTTTTCGATTTTGAAAGTTTAAATGTATGGGTTGAGTCATTTGTTTTTTGTCTACAAGGCTGGGAGTTTTTAGGCTGCCTTTTTAGTCTCCGCTGATCACGAAATCACTATTTATTACTAGCCAAACGCGGTAGAAATATTGTTTTTTATAACCTAGAAAGTGTGAATTTTTGGGTTATAAAAATCAAACTTTCAACCACGCTCGGCCAAAAAAACAAATATTTTCTTGTTCAACGGAGTCTCAACAACTAACCTAGAAGTTTCTAGCCTTGTATGACAAAAAAATATACAGGGTGGCCCAAACATAGACGTCAAGCGAGAAAATCTAGATAGCTGACACCGAGGGCTACCCGAATCACCCCCATGTATGTTCAGCCATTTTTTGTCGTTTAGAAGTTATGAGGCTTTTAAGGTTTTTTTTAAACTAATTACCTAGGATTCGATTTTATTTTGTAACTTTTTTTTCTTTCGTCTTTTCAGAATTTTTTTTTATTCTTTAGAGTCTCAGATAAATTATCTATCACCAAAAAAATAATGATCAGCTATGGACTTTTAGAAGATACCGGAATTTTGATCCAAAGTCCAAAAATGTTGTTTTCAAGAAAACATCACTGAAATAGTTAGTATGGGAAAAAAAATAAGTAGAGGTCTGAAGGACTTTTTATTGATTTCAAAAACTTTCCTAAAGCCTCATTCTTCAGAATAATCCAAAAAACCTGTCAGTTTATAGGACTTTTATTCAAGTAATTTGCGATCAAAGTCGAAAAACTGGAGTTGGAAGAAATTTTATTTCAATCGATTTTCTTTTTTTTTTTGTTGATTCGGACAAAACACATTGCAGGTAGGCTTAATATTGCCTGTCAGCACGGTCTGCATAGGAAATTCACGAAAAAATAAAAAAAATACCATAAAATATTTTGTTTTTTTTTTTGTTCTTTTTTTTTTCATTATTTGAATTTTAAATTATTTTATTATTAAATTTACTTACAAAACATGAAGAAAAAAATAAATCTAAACAAAAAATTAATAAAAAAAGTCTGAAAATTAAATGCCTTTATTTTTTATTTTTTCGTGAATTTCTAATGCAGATCCTACTGACAGATGATTTAAAGCCGATCCGCAATGTTTTTTGTCCGAATCGACCAAAATAAATGAAAATTGATTGAAATAAAATTTCTTCCAACTCCAGTTTTTCGACTTTGATCGCAAATTACTTTAATTAAAGTCCCATAAAGTGACAGGTTTTTTGCATTATTCTGAAGAATGAGGCTTTGGGAAAGTTTTTGAAATCAATAAAAAGTCCTTCAGACCTCTACTTATTTTTTTCCCCATACTAACTATTTCAGTGATGTTTTCTCGAAAACAACATTTTTGGACTTTGGATCAAAATTGCGGTATCTTCTAAAAGTCCATAGCTGATCATTATTTTTTTGGTGATAGATAATTTATCTGAGACTCTAAGGAATAAAAACATTTGCTGAAAAGAGGAAAGAAAAAAAAGTTACAAAATAAAATCGAATACTAGGTAACTTTTTTTCAAAAAAACCTTAAACCCTCATAACTTCTAAACGACAAAAAATGGCTGAACATACATGGGGGTGATTCGGGTAGCCCTCGGTGTCAGCTATCTAGATTTTCTCGCTTGACGTGTATGTTTGGGCCACCCTGTATACTGAACCCATACATTTAAACTTTCAAAGTCAAAAAAATCTAACTGTCAACCGCGACCGTGCCAAAAAAATATTTTTCCCAGACTGAGCGAAGTCTACTCTATCAGCCTACCAACTCCTAGCCTTGTACGAAAAAATATCTCGATTGGTCACCAGCTCTCTAACTATAAGGGCAGTTACCGTAAGCAATGATTACATAATATAGTAATACAAGGTGTTACAAAAGATTGTAATTGGATTGTAACCTACTGGTCAAATGACATATCTGTAAAAAAGTTGAAAAAACGATTGCCCACCCGATTTACTAGCCTCTAAAGGCCTTTATGCTGCCTTTATGGCATAGTAAATCGGATGGGCAAATTAAATAAGCGAAGACAGAGAGAAACACAAGACTTTTCAATAAATACTTTTTACCTTAGTACAGCTACTATTATTTGAATGTCTAGTAGACCCCGATATTGTTGAGTATGTGCGTGAGTATGATCTGGTGCACGTCGCGGAACACGGTGCGCACGTTGTCAGTGTCAGTGGCCGTCGTGTAGTGGAAGTAGCACTCGCGCGGTCTAGAAGCTTCTAGCACGCACGACTCACTTGCTACTAACTTGTTCACTACCTTTCCTCATACATAGGCTTACTGCATCTCTGCGTGGGTCTCATTGACAATCAATAGCCCATTTTTATATCGATTTAACGGTAAGTGAAACCGTTAAATCGATATAAAAATATGCAGTGCTTACGAAAGTTTAAGTTTTAAAATCAATAGCCCGTTTTTATCTCGCTTTCAATAGCGCAGTATTTTCTTTTCTTTTCTACCTAAGTAGGTACATATGTAAGTAAAGCAAGCGATCAAAAAGGTGTAAGTAGTACGAATCTAAACTTTAAGGCATAGTAAATCGGGTGGGCAAATTAAATGAGCGAAGACAGAGAGAAACACAAGACTTTTCAATAAATATTTTTACTTTTACTTAGCTACTATTTTGAATGTCTAGTAGACCCCGATATTGTTGAGTATGTGCGTGAGTATGATCTGGTGCACGTCGCGGAACACGGTGCGCACGTTGTCAGTGTCAGTGGCCGTCGTGTAGTGGAAGTAGCACTCGCGCGGTCTAGAAGCTTCTAGCACCACTCACTTGCCACTAACTTGTTGACTACCTTACCTACTTCTAGGGACTCCGTAACCGTAACGGTTCTCATTTCGTACATTTCTCATTTCTTTAAAAACATACTTATACTTACAGTAACTTCTAGGTAGCTAGACTTCTTGAAGAACCATACTTAGGCTTATTGCATTTCTGCGTGGGTCTCATAGACAATCTTTAGCACCGTTTTTATCTCGCTTTCAATAGCGCAATCGTTTATTTTCTACCTACGATCAAAAAAGTGTAAGTAGTAGGTAAACGAATCTGAATTTTAAGGCATACCTAGTAAATCGGGTGGGCAAATTAAATAAGCGAAGACAGAGAGAAACTCAAGACTTTTCAATAAATACTTTTTACTGTTACTTAGTAACTATTATTTGAATGTCTAGTAGACCCCGATATTGTTGAGTATGTGCGTGAGTATGATCTGGTGCACGTCGCGGAACACGGTGCGCACGTTGTCAGTGTCAGTGGCCGTCGTGTAGTGGAAGTAGCACTCGCGCGGTCTAGAAGCTTCTAGCACGACGAACTTCTCTGCGGAGGCGGCTAGGTTCTTGCGCTCGCGCCGCTTCCGGGTCACGTCCTGGGGGCGAGGAATAAATACAGGGGCGCGGAATAAATACAGGGGCGAGGAATAAATATAGGGGCGAGGAATAAATACAGGGGCCAGGAATAAATGCAGGGGCTTAAGAGGGTGCAGGAGCACGATTTTCCCATACAAACGTAGTTCCGGTTTAATTTCTAAATTACAGGCTGGATTTTGCTGAAACTTGGTTTATATCAATAGATGACCAAATCGTTACCAAAACTGTCGTGTCGGGTGTTGTTAACCAACACATCACCCTGTAAAGCTAGACGTCCATTAGCGGCGGATCGGGTCGGGTCGGGCCGCGGCGGGCCGCACAATAAAATCCGTATTTATCTGTATTTATATGAGACAGCGTCCACTAGCGGCGGATTATTGCGCTGCGGCCCGCCCCGCCCCGATCCGCCGCTAGTGGACGCTGTCTCATATAAATACAGGCAGGCAGATTTTTGCGTAGGAATTTTGCGATGTGGCCCGGCCCGATCCGCCGCTAATGGACGTCTAGCTTAAGTGTAGGCATACTTCGTGAACTACCAAGACTACTTACAGCGAACATATTCCGTATAAAGGTCTTGGTTCTCGTGTACTCGTCTCCCTGGTACTCGAAGTCCCTGTACTGAGGGAAGTAGGTCTCTATGGTCTTTCCTTGCGCCAGTTTGTTCTCGAGGAGGTCCTGCTTGTTGAGGAACACTATCAGACCGGCTTCTAGGAGGAATCTGGAGATTGCAATACAGGGCGTTACGCCCGGGTTTTTAAACATCAATAAAATGTATGTGTAATGAGTCCACTATAGACATAATTTCCCGAGAATTTTATTGATCCAAACCCAAGTTATGGGAGTTCAAAAAAACGACGAAGTGCTTCGAGAAAAGGTAGTAGTCCCTGTAGATAGATAGATAGATAGAGAACGCCAGAAATTAATTATTTACAAGAATTTTCTTAACCTAATAGTACAGACGGCGGTCTTATCGTTAAGAGCGATCTCTTCCAGACAACCTTCGGATGGACTGGAAAAGTAAAAATAGAAAAGGTAGTAGATGTACATAAACAACAATAATAAGTAGGGAAGTAGGTCTATATGGTCTTCCCTTGCGCCAGCTTGTTCCCGAGGAGGTCCTGCTTGTTGAGAAACACTATCAGACCGGCTTCTAGGAAATCTGGAGATTGCAATACAGGATGTAAAGTGGTGGATTTACCAATGGGCTGAGTAGTTCTAGGAGGAATCTGGAGATTGCAATACAGGGTGTAAAGTGGTGGATTTACCAATGGGCTGAGTAGTTCTAGGAGGAATCTGGAGATTGCAATACAGGGTAATACAGTGGTGGATTTACCAATAAGCTGAGTAGGCTGAAGCCTAGGGCGGCAGATTTTAGGGGCGACAGATTTGGGGGATCTTTTTAGATTTTACATAAAAGAAAAATATGCATATGCTTGCTTTTATGTAGAAAGAAAAGACTTTGATTTAAAATTGAATTAGACTATTTCTTTATTTTCAAAGATACGTACATTGGTACCTGGTATGATGCTGGGCAAGCCTACTCCATCTAAAATATTGTCCCAGGCACCGCAGCGCCGAGTGGTCTCTTCACCCATCTACAGGGTGCATTTTAAGTCGATAGCGGAACTTTAAGTAGGCTATCTACTGATCAATACAAACAACTTGTAATAGGTGGCGAAAAAAATGGAGTGAAAAAAATATCAGCTGTAAATCTGTAATAAAACTCTAGCGAAGTCAATTCTGTACATTGAATATTTTTAGAAAAAAACTAGCAGGGGTTACTAAGTAAACTATACTAAATCCAAAAATGCAAAAAAAACGGTTTATGTCTGTCTGTCTGTCTGTCTGTCTGTCTGTCTGTCTGTCTGTCTGTCTGTCTGTATGAACACGATAAACGTGAAAACCGCTAAATAGTTTTCAACCAAACTTAACATGGTCGTAACTCACGTTTCTGGGAGTAACTTAGGCTATCCGATGTTTAGAATACATTGCGGGTTGCAATTTTAACTTGATTTGTTGTAAGAAATATCCATAATTTTGATATGGCTTCTTGAGAAGTTATGTTAAGAACGAGATACTGAACAAATTACTGAAAAAAAAAAAAAGTCCGACTTTATTATCTCCGTAACCGTTGATTTCCCAGGCATAGTTCCTTGGGCAAAAATGTTCGTTATGATGAGAACTATACGTATACGTGGTCTCCCGCTTTGTTGGCGGTCTTTTAACACTCTGTATAATAGCACGCTACGACTTTTGGCATTTGGGGCGCATATTGTAAATGAAAAATCGGCATTTGTTTTTATTTTATTTTGGCGGAAAATGTTAGTTCTACAAGCGTAGCATAAGGCCGGGTCAGAGCGTATCTATGGGTTTAAAACAATAGGTATCTCACTCTTTTGTTTGACGTAGAGCGGGATGGACAGAGCCTAGATACGCTCCAACCCAGCCTTATGATGCTTGCTGGAGGGAATTGTGAGTGGTTTTCGGTGGAGGTCGGACAAAGTTTATCGATGTTAGAAATGTAGTACTGTTGCGTCGCGGTCGAAATGTTCTGGGTTTGAAACCACGCGAGGTTGAATTTTTTTTTGTGCCTTATTTTAAATATTTACTCTACTGAGCCCAACTTGATATTAAAAAAATATATTTTGTTTGCCATAGAGCGGGATAGACAGAGTTATTTGCGGTAGATACGCTCTAACCTAACCTTATGCTTTGCTTGCTGGCTTAGCATGAGAATGGGTAAGACCCTATCTATGGGCTTATAACTTTATCTATCCCACTCTACGTCGAGGGAGATACATATAAACCCCCATACTTCCCAGGCAATTCTTATGCCAAGCTTCCTGGTATCTTACACGGGCGATACCTAATCTAAACAAAACAAATCTTATCATAAATGTATTGTTTAGATTAGGGCACACACACACAGACAGACACACAGACAGGCACACCCTCATAAACACATAAACAGACACACACACAAAGCTATCACACTTATGACACCCCTCTTTGTTGGTCGGGGGTTAAAAAAAACCTTCCTTTTGAGTTTACCTCCACAGTCGAATTTAAATTAAATGTCAAATGTGTAAAAACGCATACGAAGTCGCGGGCACAACTAGTGTATGAATAAGCTGATATTTTTTTCGCTCCATTTTTGTCGCCACCTAATACAAATTGTTTGTATTGATCAGTAGACAGCCTACTTTAAGTTCCGCTATCGACTTAGAGTGCACCCTGTAGTGAAGGTGCCACCGGACGCTTTATAAATCTTCTCATTATGTAGATGCAAAGGGGTTAGTTTTTAGTGCTCGTGCTTACCTACTCTGCCAGACATCCTCGAACAGGTCGACAGCTTCCTTCAGCCGGTTCTGCGAGTTGTCTTCTCTGAGGGTCTGGTCGAAGTCGCTGCAGGCCACCAGGAACCAGATGGCGTGGATACCTTCGAACACCTGGAGACATTAGTGCTGGTGAGAGGTTGGGAACGGCTCTGCGCCTCTAGGTATTCTCTAAAAAATCCACTCAACCTTTGAGCGTCAAAAGTTCAAAACACTCGAAAACAGCCTTTATTGAAAGGAACAATCTTTTTTTTTTTGGCGATTGTCCACCTCACCTCACCGATCCGATATTTACTAAAAATCGTTGAACAAAAATTGCTCAGTTTGCTAAAAAATTGAAAAAAACGGCCAAGTGCGAGTCGGACTTGCGCACGAACGGTTCCGTACCATTACTTCCGCACGCTACTTTAGTTGGGACATTTTATACCTTATTGTATTCGAAACGGGTCGAATCGCGATTGGTTTTTAGGCAAATTAATTACCTTATTTATCCCGACGTTTCGGCCGCGTTACAGCTGCCGTGGTCGCGGGTATACTCTGTAGTTTCTGTACGGCATGGGTAGACTCTGAACGGCAGCTGTAACGCGGCCGAAACGTCGGGATAAATAAGGTAATTAATTTGCCTAAAAACCAATCGCGATTCGACCCGTTTCGAATACAATAATGTTTAAATATCGCGAATCATTAAAAGTGAACATTTTATACCTGTTGTATAAACTTATTTTACATGCTTACTTGAATCCACTTTTTTCGCTCCCCTCTTTGCCCTCCCACATCGAACATCCAGAAGTCTTGGACACCACCGTGCATCGACTTTGGTACCTACAAGAGAAGGAGAAAAATAATAAAAAATTGCCTTGACCTACGGTCGGCTACAGTCTACGATACCCCATGGTAGCTCTTATCGCGCGCGGCATAAGAGAGCCAATCGAACAAAACGGGGTATAAACACTGAATAGGGTCCTTAGTAATAGGGTCCTTTACCCTTTGGGTACGACACCCTAATAAAATTTTATTTTTTAACTTTTTATTTTACAGAATTGACATCCTGTACGGGCAGCATGGTAAGCCCGAGATAGGCCCTTCTCTATGCAAAACTGTCAACTTGTCGGTCGGGCTCGAGTTGGCTCTACGCCAACATGGCGATGGAGACAAAAATACGACATTTTTATTAAAATGGCAATAACTACTTTTTGCTCGACATGACCCTAATCTATTGCCATCTCGAGTCCCGCCTGCCATGCTCGCACAATAGACATGGCACGTCTGTCAGTCGAGTTTGAGAGAGTGTCAAAACGACCATACTAAGCATACTGTTGACCAGTAGATAGATTACACCCTGTAAAAAGAGTTAGGATGTTTTGTAACACGTTGTATTTGCGCCTTTTGCTTACTTTAACTTTGAACTCGATCTTTTGAATGCCGGTGGTCTTCTGCCGACACCGGAGGATGTCTGCGTCGCTCGGCACGTAGTCAGGCTTGGCGATCAGGTCGATGTGGTCCAGGAAACTGAGGACAGTCTGGAGCTGAGTCCGGAGAAATCACCTATACCTACATACTTACCTACGTACACATGTACTTGACAGACAAAATTAAGCCTTTTTATCTATAGTTCGGCCATTAGAAACGGGTGAAGAGACTCATAAATTGTTAGGCATAGACTAATGCCCGTTTTCACCAACGACCCCTAATTTTAAAAGGCCTTTTAACGAAAGTTATTTGCACCTCTGCAAGTCTATGGGGCATGGATGAAGGATCATACACACTCAACTCATAACGCTTGTGAGTGGAATTCGTATGGTCCCTCATCCATGACCCCTAAACTTGCAGAGGCGCAGATAATTTTCGTTAAAAGGTCTTTTAAAATTAGGGGTGGTTGGTGAAAACGGGCATTAGTGTCCTAATTCTATGTTGTTAGGTATGACGAAAATAACGAATATCATTAAAAAATTATGTAGGCATGTCAAAGGAAGCTTTCGATGTGGTGTTGGAGGAGAATGGAGAGGAACATTGCTATGCTTGCTAACGGCTTGTTCCTATAGTCTCACCTCGCGGTCCCTCCTGCCCCTCTACCCTTGACGCATTTTTCCAATATGGCCGCAATATGGCGCAATTTACAAAAATTAATATTTTACTAATTTAGACGCGTTCTTTTTTTAAAAAAAATAAAACAGCCTTACCTTTGAATAAACATTACAAAGTATTTAAAATCAAAGCATTACTATGCGAATTCAAAGATAAATTTATTTTAAAACTTTTCCAATTTGATCGCAATAGCATCAAGGGTAACCCCCCTGGTATCAAAACTCACAACAGGCCAACATGGCAGGAAGACTCACCAAGACGCACTGGCCAGCGTGGTGTTTTATGACTAATACCTTTCCTCAGGAGCTCCTATCCTCACTCCCATGATAGACGGCCGAGGAGGATGGCGTGAAGGGGTAAAGGCCCAGCAGTGGGTAAGCAGGAACTGAAAAAAAAACTTACCCCAGGAGGTCTTGTCCTCGCTCCTATGGAGACCGAGGCGGATGGCGTGAGGGGAAAAGGCCTATGCCCAGCAGTGGGCGAATTTGAATTGAAATTATGGGAATACTCACTACTCAGCGCTGTCAATAAGCTGGTACTCGTTGGATCGTCTGAAGCTCTCCTTGACTCCCGCGTCGCGCCATAGAGATCGGACGTGGTCGAAATATTCCTGAGAAGGATAAAAAATATGAAGTTATCTATTACTAGTGGTATCTCCGATCGTTATGAAATTTGGTAGGCGGTTATACGACTGGTTTCGACTGGAGCGAAAAGGGTGTCAAAATCGACGGCGCTTTTATGTCACACCTAAGGTTTGCCGATGATATCATCGTCCTGGCCGAAGACGCCGCAGATCTCGAGTGCATGCTCGCAGAATTGCATGAAGCATCCCTGAGGATTGGCCTTAAGATGAACATGTCCAAGACCAAGATCATGACTAACCATACTCTATCAGTGCCAGACATTATCGTTGGCAACTGCCCCATAGAGGTAGTAGATGAGTATGTTTACCTTGGACATCGTTTATCTTTTGGCCTAGAATCCCAGGTAAAGGAGATCAAGCGACGGATTGGGCTGGGATGGGCTGCATTTGGGAAACTCGCCGACGTCTTCAAGTCAAAGATCCCACAATGCCTAAAGACCAAGACCTTTAACCAGTGTGTTCTGCCCATCCTCACATACGGGGCCGAAACATGGACGCTTACAAAGAATAACATGCACCGTATAAAAGTGGCACAAAGGGCTATGGAGCGAGCCATGCTAGGCCTCAGACTCGTGGATCGCGTACCAAACGTCGTCATCCGTCGTCGAACGAAGGCTGACGATGTTGGTGATCGAATCGCGGGTCTCAAGTGGAAATGGGCAGGACACCTGGCGAGGCGGGAAGATGGCCGGTGGACAAGGGCATTGACAGAGTGGCGGCCAAGAGTTGGACGGAGGTCGGTAGGAAGACCTGCAGCCCGATGGTCGGACGACATCGTTATGGCGGCAGAGGGTCCATGGATGCGGATGGCGAGGGACCGCGAGAGATGGCGCGAGGGGGAAAAGGCCTATACCCAGCAGTGGGCAGCGGTGGGCTGATGATGATGAGGCGGTTATATAAATTTAAAAGATTTTTTAAGTTCGAACATGAGCCAAATCGGCCAAGGGGTTGCTGAGATATGGGGTCGCGAGTTCATAGTTCGGGGCGAACCACTAGCTACTAGATATGTATGACCTTTAAGTCCCATTGATTTAGCTGTTTTCAACAGAAGGAGTGTTTTGGGAGAGACCTACTTTGACAAAGGCAATGATACTCACCTCAGTATACTCCTCGGGTCCCCTCGCCCCGAACTGCAGTACAAAGTCCCTCGCCGGTGCGTTCCGTGCGCTGCCCAGGCGCACGTCCAGCTGCTCCATGTGGCGCACGATGTCGTAGATGGACTCGTGGATGTTGTGGTGAATGAAGGGGAGCTTCTCCGCGCGGTCGCTGCGGGGGAACAGGAAAAACTTAGGGCCAAGCGCAAAATATCGAAAAACTTGGGGCCAAGCGCGAAATATCGAAAAACTTGGGGCCAAGCGCGAAATCTCGAAAAACTTGGGGCCAAGCGCGAAATATCGACAAACTTGGGGCCAAGCGCGAAATCTCGAAATACTTGGGGCCAAGCGCGAAATATTGACAAACTTGGGGCCAAGCCCGAAATCTCGAAAAAAATATCAGCTGATCCGCTCCATACTACTGGTAGTTCGCCCCAGAACTGTGATCTCGCGACCCCAGTTACAGATGTGTGTGTAATTCTTTTGAACGAGCGCGAGCGAAGCGAGAGAAGTTCTCCGAGTCTTCTTGAACAATCCGGTGTTTGTATGCATGTTTGTTTGTTTGTATGTAAGGGTGTATATGTATGTATGAATATTCGTTCGACGATAGCTTGAGTAAATTTAGTCGTATCTTCATGAAAGGTAAGTGGGTAAATTAAATTTAAAAAAAAATTAAGGCACAATAGGACGCACCACACCACAACTAGCGCCGCCAATGAATACTCTCCTGCGATTTCATTCGTAGGTTCTAGGATCTGGAATCCAAACCTTAGGTCCTAAATAAAGTTAAGCCTCGCGTTGAGAAATCGCAGGAGAGCTTTAGCAAAAAACGCATCCAAAAAGAAGATAATTTTTTTTTTTTTTATTGGTGGCGCTAGTTGTGCGTCCTTGAGCCAAATCGGTCGAGGGGTTACCGAGCTATAAACTCTAATTTTTAATTCGAGTCCACGGAATGACAGTTGCTAGTATGCCACTGACAGATAAAGGCTTTGTAGCAACTGTCATTCCGTGGACTCGAATTAAAAATTAGAGTTTAGGGTCGCAAGTTAACAGTTCAGGGCGAACCACTAGTAGGTGTTTAGAATAGACCATTTAATTAAGACAGTACCTCGCAGAGAATCCCTGAACGTGTAAGATCTTCATCTGCTTTATTATTGTGGTCTTCCCGCTCTCGCCAGTTCCCAAAAGTAGCAGTTTCACTGACTGGAAAAATAAGAATAGGTAGGTACAAGTAGGTAGAACTTCAAGATGAGGCACAAAGAATGAACACGTACGATCGGCTACTGAATACCCCATGGCAGTTCTTGCCGCGCGCGACATATCTAAGGACGTGAATCGAACCAAAAGTGGTAGGTACTTAGCGTGTGGCCGACTCCCTCGCAAACGTATCATGGGAAGCTATCTACACACAGAAAGACAGACAAAACTTATGTGGCTATACGGCCACAGTCTAGGATACCCTATCGGTAGGCCCAGTGGCGGATCCAGGATTTTGGTTTGGGGGGCTTGAACCCAATGAGCGTAGGTTTTCAAGATAAAAAAGCATACAACATTTTGTTTTATAGACGGTCTCAGATGCTTTTGGGGGGGGAGGGCTTGAGCCCCTTAGCCCCCCCCCCCCCTCTTAATCCGCTAGTGTGTAGCTCTCGTACAAAAGGGGTATAATCCGTGCGGAATCAGAATGGGATAATACCTTTTGGAACTGAATCGAAAATGACAGTTCTCGAGTAGCGTCAGTAAAAAAAATGTTAGTTCTACGTTCTATCATAGGGTTATGAAATTGGATATTTATTGGTTGTAATCTAAAAGAATTCAATGCTATTGCATTAATTGAATAAAACGTGATAAAACTCGAGCAGACACCCACGAGCAGAGAAAACGCAAGCAAGTTTCAACGCGAGTTTGCCATAGACAACTAGAGTTTGCCGCAATGCTGACGCTACAGGACCGCGAGCTTCTCAGTTCCAAAAGGTATTATCCCATTCTGATCCCGCACGGATTATATCCTAGCGTGAGGCTGACTGTATCTACTCACATCATTATAAGTCCTGATCCACTGTTTAATTTCTCTGTCAATTTTCTTCGATTGATCCTCCTCTTCATCTTGCCCGCGGTAACAGTTGAAAATGCCCATTTTTGTTGTTATAAAAAGCAATTTTTAATTAAAAACTAGTGCCAGCCAGTTGCTTCATATTTTTTTAACAATAAATCATAGCATGGATTGTGCCATTATCATCGATGAATAAAAAAGGGTTCAGCAGGCATTAAAAAAGAACTCATTTAGCTACTCGCGACGATAATTTTCAATATTGTGCCAAGATCGACTGCATTCATTACCTAAGTGCATAGGCTGAGTTTTCAAAAACTGTAACTTTTTTAACCATTTTATACGATGCCCCAACGGGAATCAAATCCTCAACTGCCGTATGAGATAGGTAGGTAAGAGCTAGCTAGAAGATAGGCAGAAAAAAATTAAATTGTGTTGAATAAAATCCAATTTATTTATTTATTTTTAAATACGAACAACGCAGATATACTTAGCATGAAAAGTGCGGAGTGCTATTGACTCCTACCTCCTTTTTGTTATAAATTTAATATTACCTTACTAAATTTCTATAACTCGGATTTTTTGTTACTTGTTTTTTATTTTATATGTTCTCAGCAATAAAGTATTTTTCACTTTCACTTTCATTTTCTTTTTATGGGAATAAAAAATCTGTGGAACCATCGACGGAACCATCGATAATGGACAGAATAAACATCTTATCATTGAAAGATACGATATCAAATTATATCAAGTGATTAAAGTCACTTAGGTACATTATTAATGCCTTCAATAAACATTTTAAAACAGAAAGAAAAAAATCAGGTCGTGAGCTCTCCACTGGTTTCGATCGAACGAGTCCGCTACTACATATCGAAATGTGTTTATCGAATAGGTAAATCGAGTCCAAAAATTAAATGCACGCCATTTCGAAAATCGCAACAGCGAGATATTTCATGCCCGAAACACTCGATTCCGAATGCACACCACTTCGAAAATCTCAAACTCGAACGTCTTTACTTCGAAACCTGGGGCCTTAGCCTGTAACGCAATGGCGTGTCGATGGCGTCCTAGCAGAAGGACAAAACCGGGGTTTCCTCGTTTTTCTCCTACAACCAGACAACTAATTACTACCTAGAAAGAATTAGAATCAGAATATTCTTTGCTGTACTACCAAAACATTAAAAGGACCGACAGCATTAATAAATCGTTATTGAGCTGTCGACTGGGAGCCAATTTTGGCACCATTGCGTTACAGGCTAAGGCCCCTGGTGTGACTGGTGTGAGGGCTTATTCTATATTAATATTCCTACGACTACGACTAAGGCAGTGTCTTGGTCATGCGCTGGTGTTTTTCAACTGATCTATCGGAGCAAGTGTTCCATGCACTCATGCAATACCTAATCTTAGGTAGGTACTGGGTGAAACTAAGTTTACTAAATAAATCTGGATTCTTTTTTTGGTTTTAGGACCACTAACCCGACTTTTCAGCAGTCCTAAACCGTACTAATAAATAGGACCCTAGAACCTTTACACGCTAGCACTCTACTCTGTTACGTTACGGGCGAATTTACAACAAAAGTGTACACTCTGACGTGATGTCGTGTGTACGATGCCTACGCTTTCTAAAAATGTAAACACAGTCGAGCCACGTACTCGCGCAAGTAGTACTAACTGCGATGCCGCCAACCGAACATAAGCGCCGAAACTCCCCAGCGACCGCATCATTCACGCACAAAACGAAAACAACAACTCAGGAACAAAATGGCGCCCGCAAAGATGCCGAAGAAAGCGCCGAAGCTGATGGACAAGCCGATCGAGAAGCCCATCTCGAAGTCCAAGAAAATGAAGAAGAAGAGCTACCACAGCTTCTCCAGCTACATCTACAAACTCCTGCGCACGGTTGCGCCTGAGAACTACGGCATCGCGAAGAAGTCCATGCTCATAATGAACAATTTCGTCAATGATATGCTTGAGAAGATTGCTTCGGAGGCCGGCAGGCTGGTTGCGCATGGAAAAAAAACTACTCTCACGAGCAGGGAGATGCAGACAGCTGTGCGGCTTCTGATGCCAGGCGAGTTGGCCAAGCACGCCAACATCGAAGCCCTGAAAGCCATCAGGCTTTACCACGCTAGCCAAGCTTCGACGTGACGGAAACGCAAAGAATAGGTATTTTATAAAATAAAGAAATATTGTATGTAAAGTTTGTTTATTAATAAACGATTATGGTAATTTGACGATTCGATTTTGACATGGCCCTCGGCAAATTATAAGGTTCTTTTGAGAACCGCAATGGTTTCTGTTTCTTTTTTGGTGGGCGGCAATATTCTTGATAGAGAGGTAGCTACTGTCAGCGACAGACTTTTTGTCTTGAATACTTTTTGTTCGATTGGGGTATCGTCGCAAGTGACTTGATTATTTCGTGGCTCTGTACTATGTACCTTCACACGACAGCACGTCGACACACAGGCTAGCACTCTACTCAGTTACGTTACGAGGGACTTATAAAAAAAAAAGCATACAGTCTGATGAGTCTTCCATCTTCGACTCTTTCAAACTGAAAATTAAAAGTGGGTATTGCTTTCTAATGCTTAAGAATAAAACCAAAGGCGTGTCGATGGCATCCCGGTAGAATTCTAGAAGACTAGTTCGCCGGTTGTAGGAGAAAAACGAAGAAACCACACCTAGTAGCGATTAGTTCCTAATTGCTCCGCAGCGCCACTTTCTATCCAAGAGTGCTAGTCCACAGATGTATTTTGTAAGTACGTAAAAAACAGGCTTGGCATAGTCTCTCACCAACCAAACTCTTTATCTGCCACCAGCTAATATTAACCACGTCAAAAGAAACGAACAGAACCAACTGCAGTCCTAAAAAGGACTTTGTCAAGCTATCACAGCGTTGCTAACACACCCGAACTTCCGCCGCCACAGTCTTCACTCTAACTCTCAGTTTTCGCCGTCTTCTTGGGTAGCAACTGCGGATGGATGGCCGGCATGACGCCAGCCTGCGAAATGGTGACCGAGGAAAGCATCTTGTTCAGCTCGTCGTCATTCCTTATGGCCATGAGGAGATGCCTTGGGACCAACCGGGTCTTTCCATTGTCCTTCGCGGCTTCGCTAGCCAACTCCAGGATTTCTGCCGTCAAGTATTCCAAGGCAGCCGCTAAGTAGACCGCGGCTCCGCTCCCGACGCGTGGAGCGAAGTTTCCTTTACGGAGGATCCTGTGGATTCTGCCGACTGGGAAGTGGAGACCGGCGCGGGAAGACCTGGTCTTATTCTTCTTGACTCTTGATGCCATAGACATGGTACAATATTTCTTGAAATATTTCTTGAGTTTAAGACTGGTTTGGTGAAGTGTGTTTGGCGCGCGTGGCGAAGAGGCGGCCTTTTAACGGCGTGCTTTAGATCGGAGTTAGTTGTAGTTTGCGCTAGGAAGCCGCATCAAGTGCGATGTGATTGGTTAAGATACTGTCCTGTGGTAACCCATAACAAGAGGGTGATGATCTGATGAAGAACTTCGAAGATGGAGAACGGAACTCCTCAACGGTGTACCTTCAACAGTGAAGTCGTTTATCTTTTTTATTTTGTTAATTTTGTATTATTTAAAATACTTTTTGGTGGCGGTGTTATCTTTTTAACTATATTTTACTCGTAGGTATGTACATGAACATTGCAGACAGTTTCTTGTGATAAGAGTTGTCAATCCATGGCGATTCATGGCCAAGGGCACTCCTGTATCGATTTCGGCCATTGCCCTAACTGCAAACGTTGGCTACCCTACCTACTGCATAGAAGGTGCGGTAGGTCCTTATTACGTTGGGCGCAAGTGCCACAATCGGACTTTTTGGTAGGTGGTAGATGGATTCCACCCTAGCTTGTAATACGCGGGCTTAGGATAAGTGACTGGGATTGCGAACCTTTATTTTTGGAAGCGAACTTGACGGGTCGGACTTCTTCTTAGACAAATTGATCGCAGATATACAAGGTGATACAAAAGGACCTAACTCTATTTACAGGGTGATAGACAACCGATTTTTTTTTTCGGAGAGTGAACCTATTTATTACCCTGTAAAAAGGTGGGAGGACCTTTTGTAACACACTGTATATTAGTGAATTTGTTATGGATGAGTATGTTGCCTACCACTACCTATTATACAGGTACCAATATACGAGTAAGTACCAGGTTCGAATACCGATGCTAGCGTTGCTATAACTTTAATTTCTTTCAAAGTTAGCACATCTAAAGGTGCACCACCCCTGGCAGCAGCTGTCACACAGGCAGCTGCGCACGACCGTTACGCGCTGTAGAGGTGGCGCGTGCGCTTGCGCTTGCGCATGTTCCAAATGTGAACTCGAATTTCGAACCTTTGTTTGACAATATCTTTCGATTTGAGTTCATTCATGAAGCCGACTCACTTGAGAGCATCATTCTTTCATTCTAAGGCCTTTGCGTCTACCTCAACTTATGAGATACAGCGTCCAGTGGCATCTTCCCTCACACTAGATGGGTGAAGAGACCACACGGCGCTGCAGTGCCTATGACATTGTTTTAGATGGAGTAGGCTTGCCCAGCACCTATACTATCCTATGTGTGTAATAATAAGTAGAGCGAGAAATACCTCGATATGGCGGCTAATGCGAATCTAACGTCAGAGTGTTCACTTTTGTTGTGAAGTCGCCCGTAACGTAACCGAGTAGGGTGCTAGCTAGCGTGTAAGGGTCGTCTTGAGTACGGTCGGCCAGTCACAGATACCCCATGGCCCATGGCAGCTCTTACCGCGCGTGGCATAAGGGCGCCAATCGAACAAAAAGGTGTATCCTAGCGTGTGGCTGACTGTACGAGTTCGGTCGGTACAGAAGGTAAGCCCAATTTCTTTGTTTACAACCCATTTCCAATTTCACCTTCGACCGGGCGAGCGAAAGAGACCACCGATACGCCAGCCCAGTGTGTGCGAGAGAGAGCCAGATCGTAGACATGCGCGAGCGCAGCTGTTCGTGTCACGTGCCCTTTCGCAGGTGAGGAGGCAAAAAAAATGGCGGGATGTAAGAATAGTAATAAAAATATTTCGTAGATACGTTTATCACATAAAAAAATGCACCAACTTTTATCAGAAACATCGTGAGGAAACCTGCTAGCTTAGCATGAGAGCTATAGCTCGATATACCTATGTCTATACAGCTCTAGGTAGATCAATCGTATCCATCATCACACAAACAAACATCGTAGATGTTACAAGTTAGTTCGTCCCGAACTGTGAACTCGCGACCAAATATCATATCTCGGTAGTCGCTTCGCTCGCTCGTTCAATGACTTCACGGAGGTCTGTCGGACTTCCAATCCTTTGGAAGTCTGTGATGAAAAATATCGTGAGAAAATCTGCATCAATTTTGGAATAGAGCCTCTACTATTGACAATGTCTCATTCATAAAAGTCGTAAGGCCTGTTTTTACTCCAAAACAATACGGTTTCGACAAACAATTTTTACAAAAGGATCCTTAAATTCCCACCCTATTTTGACAGAAAAAAAAGGAATTCCCTTCTTCCATTTCAATATAGTAATTGAACAAAAAACGGTACAAAACGTACCTTACTACAGACATTACATAGACTTTGTAAAGTGACCGCTGTTCCTTCAGCAATAGAGTAGAAAACGACTTATCCATTCTGCAATTTTTTTTTCATTCAAAAGTAGTCATTGCAGTGGAAATTTTTGGTGGTAAATCTGGTGATCTGTAGTTTCTCACTTTGTACTCTTGACTACAGTCTAACCACAAGTAAAATTACCCTTCCCCACGGGTAAATACGTAAGGTAGTATTGTAAAATGGACCGTATATCAAAGGCACTACGGTAGATATTTCGGTGAGTGGGTTTATTTGAATTAGGAACGCGAATAGCGCGTGCTGTCTACAGGGGTGCGCTTGCGCATATCGACATAAAGAGATACAGAAGAACAGATTAGCTTTGATCGTCCTCATAATGTCTGAAAGTTATGCCCAATTTCTGTTGCCTGTAAATGGGAGGCCAGTGTAGGGGAGCACATCTTCAAGATAAAAAAAAATTACTATCGGGTAGCGGCATCTCGCTTCACGCGGTGAAATAAAGCAAGATGGCCGACCTTTAGGCTGCAGCGTTTCCACAAATTTTGTCTCATGTTACCCTACTTTTAAGAAATTTGTAGTGAGAAAAATCAATTTATCTTTATCTTTAAGTATCTTATCTTTATCTGTAAGAGCGATCAAATTGAACAGTTATGTTAATCTCATGTAAAATTAAGACAATGAGGGCTACAGTTTTAGTGCTTACTAGTTGGCGCCACTGTCGAGTAAGGTCATGAAGTATATGTATTATAGCTCTTAAAGTTCGTTGTTTCGGACGTAAAACGTCTTAAATAAAATAATTAACTGTCTTTTCCTCAGGACAGAAAGACAACCGGGACCATATTTAACGGGCCTTTCGTTAGTAAGTAGTAGGATTTATCACTACTAATCGGTAAAAGTTTAGGTATTGATTGATTATCTCACTTAAAATATCGATTGCAATAATAAAATTTCTGCCGAGCCATCTTTCTGTAAATCTTTGCCCTGCGCTCGCGCCGTTTCCGACCCCTCGGCTTTTGAAAAAGGAATACTTTCCGACAGTTGACGGTTGACCGTTGAGCTGAAGTAACGGTTTTCATGTGCCTGTACATTTTAGACAAAATAATAATAAAACCTAATTTAATTTACAAGATAAGTGTGTGTTTTAAGTTATAAAAAATGTAAATATAAGTGTGCGTTGTGTTTGACGCAAGTGAAAATCAAACTCAAGAATCTACGATATTGGATTTTGTTTTTGTATAAGTAATAATAATAATATACCTAAGTGCTTAGCACAATAAAAGTTAAGTTTAAAAATAACAAATTGCCTCTAAGATTTCTACATAAGTATCTTGGTTTAACAACCATTTGAATGCACTTAAGTAGGTCTTAAGAAAGGCACGGACCTGAACGGTTCTGCTTCAGAAGACACCCTTAGATAGGAGATATGCTCAAGAGCATCTAAAACCCACATAAAGGGGAACGAACTACGCTTATACTTCGAAAATACGCAACCAAAAATGGATTCGCCAAAAATCGTCTACAAATACTACTCGAACCCAGCGTTCTGCGCTCAAAGCGAGGTGGTTTTCTCGCAGAAATCACCATGTATCACGTCGAAAATCATCCCTTCACCGGACCGACAGAGAATGCCGCCTTTAGGGGCAAACTCTCCAAGAAAAACCATAGAACGAGGTAACAGAATCACTAGAACTGACATATCTGATAATCCTCTAAGGATGGCTCCAACTGGTGCGTTTAGGAACCAAGATATGCCACCAGAATTGCCGCCAAAGCCAGCCAAATTCACTAGAAACAACAATAACAATTCATACACGAACAGCTTTCACAGACAAGCCTCTATGATAGTCAAACCTACAGTCCGAAACTCATACAGATCTAGGACCAGAAGCGAAGACTTAGAAATGGCGCAATTCAGGCAAAAAAGACAGATGGTGTACGACAGAAACGCAGAAAGCGACGACGGTCTAGAAGACAGTAGGACCAAACACAGATACGAAGTCATAAAGGACGACTTTGACGACCTAGTAGACTATTCACCGACGAAGAAGCGCATCGTCGAAGCCGACGCCGACGACATATCCGAATACAACGTTGACGGGCCAGACGTACACGAACTAAAGGAGATCCCAGCTGAAATAGTCAAAACTGTCAACGGCAAAACGCTACGCTACGCAATCGTGCCTTTGGATGACGACGACCCGCCCCCTAGAAGATCTAACGTCACGTTTACATCACCCATGATGTCACAGAAGAACCTCATAGCCACTCAGAAGCTTCACGAGCTGCTCTCAACACCGCGTAAACTAAGAAGCTACGCCAGCCAGCCTTCAGTCCGAATAACACCAAACAAATCCTCAGACAGTCCAAGATACGTGAGCACGCCGAAAAAACTTGTGACCAGCACACCAACCCAAGTAATGTCACCTTCGAAAAGCTGTGCCAATCTATCAGTCTCAAGAGGAAGCAAAACTACGTCTCCAATAAGTCCGAAAGCCCAGCAGAAGTTAAACTACGATCTAGGGGACGTTGGAAGGCCAGATGTGTTCACGAGGAGTTATAGGTCGAAGAGTCATGATAGGAGTTTGGACTTCGACAGGAGGGATCGGAGTAGGAGTGCCGAGCGGGAGAGCCGGAGGGACTTTGAAAGAAGATGCAAAGAGACCAAGTTGAGGGATAAGTCTACTGCTGTTATCGTACCCAGGTAAGTCCCATTTATTTCTCGTGAGTCTCCTTGTTTGTATGTGAAATATGTCGTATAAACCATCTTCAATAAGCGTGTCTTTACGACATTTCATCCCTAAAGGGTCGGTAGAGGTATTTAGACAACTACACCAAGTCGAATAATAGGCCTGCGAAAATTAGTGACATTTTAAAACTAAAAAGGGCATCTAAGATAGACCCAGATATACCCAGAGAGAGGGAGAGAGAGAAGACAGAAAAAGAGATAGAGAGGGAGGGGTGCTGATGTTGCAATGCAGAGAGAAAGATAGAGAGAGAGAGAGAGAGAGATAGTGACTTCATGACTTCATAAATAAATTCGCATGTCTTTGAATACATTGGTGTCACACATCTATGTCCCTTAGCGTCAATGATGACTAATTTATTTATTTTTTGGGACAATTTACATCCGATACAAAGGGTTTAGCATAAAAATAACACAACAGAAGTCCGATAATAACTCTCCATTGCTATAATCCAGTTGCGCTGGAATGATAGCGCTGCAATCAAAGTAGATCGCCATTCCAGTTTTTGCACTTGTACTTGCACTTGTTGTATTCCAGCGCTGGAGAAACCGGGCATCAATCTATTATAATTATTATTATACGTATGTCTTGTCTATCGTAAAGATTCACGGTACTACAGAGGTCCGGTCCTTTAGCCGGCGTGCGTGGGGAGTTGGGGACGCATCCAACACTTAGAGGCCCATTTGACAACTTTGATCTGATGTAAGGTGGTGCACCTGTTGGGTACCGCAGAGTGCAACCAAACTTACAAAATTCCCATCAGGTGAACTACCTACATTGACCAGCCCCATTAGCACGCTGACCTTTTGCCTACTCTCAACTGTCACGTTAGCCACTTAACACTACTGAGGTGACAGTTAACAGTGGCTAAGGTGACAGTTGAGAGTAGACAAAAGGCCAGCTTGCTAAGGGGGCTGGTGCGACGTGACCATGCGCATCTTATTATTTATTTATTGAACGAGCGAGCGAAGTTCTCCGAGTCTACTGGAACAATCCGGCGTTTGTATGTATGTATGTATGTTTGTATGTTTGTATGTATGAATGTTCGTTCGACGATAACTTGAGTAAATTTGGTCGGATCGTTATGAAATTTGGTAAGCGGGTAAACCACATTAAAATAATTTTTAAGTTCGAACATGAGCCAAATCGGTCGAGGGGTTGCCGAGATATAGGGTTGTATAGTTTATATGCAAAGCGCGCGCGCGCCTGCGCGAATGGCGTAAGCAAAGTTGCACATCTATAACTGGGGTCGCGAGTTCATAGTTCGGAGCGAACCACTAGTTTAAAATGCATAACATTACAGCAGTTATTATGTATCAACCTACAGGGTAGCATCACCGCCGTCAGCGTACTCCGAGGACACGTACAAGTCGTGGTCAAGTCTGAAGACGGTGAACGCGGCGACGGCCTCGCTGGCCATAGCAGCGCTTATGATGACCCTCTGTGGGGGACTCTCAGCCGGGCTGGGCTTCTTCATGATGTACAGTGTAAGTACGAGTGGATTGGTTTCATGTTGCTGTCAATATTTTCTCGTTATAAAAAAGCGCGTTAAAAAAGAGAAAACCCTGCATTCTCAGATTACAATCTGAATTAGGAAGATTTTTTTAAATGTTTGTTAAGACTTCTTTTTTAATCAATTTCGATGCGTTTTTTGAATAACACCCATAAAGTAAAAAAGAACAACTTTTTGTGATCTGGAATCTATACCTTTTAAAGTCTAGAGATATGAGAACTTGACAAACCTTTTTTTTTGCCAAAACGCATCGGAAAAGAAAATAACGGAGACGCGTTTATGGAAACCCTTCCACTACTCAGCACCTCCATACATCTGAGTTCGGGAAGGGTTTCCGCCAGTTTTTTCCATTTTAGCTTGCGTAAACCCTACCCTGTTCGCGGATGTCATCCGCCCAGCGCCTGGGTGGGCGGCCTCGTGGTCTGGTATTTTGCCATGGTCTCCATTCTAGGATCCGCCTGGTCCAGCGGTTCTTATCCATTCTGGCTATGTGGCCTGCCCAGATCCATTTGCCTCGTGTGATGATGCTTCAGGCGGGTTACGACTGGATGAGAAAGGCAGCAAACCGCCAACACTGGAAATTTTTGGGAGAGGCCTATGTCCAGAAATGGACCAACAGAGGCTGCCAATGATGATGATGATGAAACCCTACCCTGATTTTAGCGCTGAGCTCGGGAAGAGTATCCGGCAGTTATTTGTTAGATTACGTAAACGCCTGCAATATTCAATACCACCCTTGGAATGCTATTAACAACGTACCTCTGCCTGTCTCCAGATAGGGCGAGTGTACTACCTGGACCTGGCCGTCCTATCCGGCTTCACCTGCCTGCTGCTCGGCCTGCTGGGCTTCCGCTCCAGGAGGAACCAGCTGCTGCCTAACCGGAACTATATCAGTGGTGAGAATATCTAAAAAAAAACCAAGGCCTTTGCATCTACGTAGTGAGATGATTTATACAGCGTCCAGTGGCACCTTCACTCACACTACAGGGTGCACTCTAAGTCGATAGCGAAACTTTAAGTAGGCTGTCTACTGATCAATACAAACAACTTGTACTAGGTGGCGAAAAAAATTAAAAGAAAAAAAAATCTGCTGTTTCATACATTTGGTGCAGTACTGAGTCGACCTTTTGTATAGAACAGCTGATATTTTTTTAGCTCCATTTTTTTCGCCACATAGTACAAGTTGTTTGTATTGATCAGTAGACAGCCTTCTTAAAGTTCCGCTATCGACTTAGAGTGCACCCTGTAGATGAGTGAAGAGACCACTTGGCGCTGCAGTGCCTGAGAGATTGTTTTTAGATGGAGTAGGCTTGCCCAGCACCTATACCATCCTGACAGCTTAGCCGGCCTAGCCCACAGGAAAGACAAGTCAATACGTGTGGAGCCAACTAAGCCGCGGGTTTCCTCACGATGTTTTCCTTCACAGTTAGCGAGTGGTATTGCTACTACAAATTCACAAATTTACGTAACTTTGAAATTAAACAAAGTCATAGTCATGCCCGCACTGGGAATCGAACCGGGGACCTCTTGCTTCAGAGTCCACTGTTCTACCCACTAGACCACCACCGCTAGGCTATCTACGTTACTACTATTTACCAACCTTTTCAATCATTACGATTATTTATCTTTTCCTTATTTCTAAAAAAAATTAGATAGATTCGATTTGGATGCGGTTTTTTATTTGTAAGCAGGTGACAATTTATAAGCAGTGACTGTGCCTTTGAACGATTCTGTGCGTTCCCGGTAGACGAGCTTTTATGAGGGGCTATTAAAATGTGAAAGGTGTACAATGGAAAGGTGTACTACGATGACGCACAGACGCGTCGAAAGGCACCTAGCATAAGAATGGTTTACCACGGGCGATTATTTGCGTCCAATGCACTCGGCGAATGTCTGGATGACGCGCTAACGCGTCCAAGGCAGCGAATGTGTTAAATATTGCGTTTTGAGTATTGTGTCGTTAAAATTAAATGTATTTTTTTTCTTTAAAGCCATCTTCCCATCTTTCCAGGCTACATCGTCCTGTCAACCTTCTCCATCCTTTCGGCAGTCGGTCTACTGGTCCTCCTCAGCGCTGCGCCCGCGCCGGGGACGCCCCTGAGCGACATTAGCTCGGGGGCTGTCTGCTCTCTGAGCGTAGTTTCGCTCGCTTTGGCTTCTCTTGGAGTCCTCGCCTCGTACTGCTGCCAGAAACCACCCAAGGACAATAGGGTGGCTAGCGCTGTTTGGCACTAGGCTCACGTGGATATGTCGCGGTCACTGGTGACGCACATATGAGTCACGAAAGAATAGACTTTTGACCACAGCTCCCGTATGACTAATAATTCAAAGAGAAATTAATTTAAAAACTTGTCCATTATGAACGCAATAGCGTCAAGGGCAACTCCCCAGACTGGCTTACTTTTGGAATAGAATACGATTTCTTACGGAGTATAATTTTACTTCTTATTTACTTTTTGACCGTTTTCAATAACTAATCCATTAACGGATGAGCCTTGCTGAAGTTAGAATTTGACATAATTAGTACTTTAGCAAATAATATAATAAATAGGTACCTACCCATAGAATATTTAGGGAAAATAATTGGCACAGTGGATGGCATATGAACCTACTCCAACGGGGGGAGCATGACTTTTATTGAGGCGGATTTATCCAACAAAATGGCGGTTTATCAGCATTTTTGACGTCTATAGTGGGTTATATATCGCTCTCGACGATATATAACCCACTATCCGCCTCGATAAAAGTCATGCTACGGGGACAAGACTTCAAAATAAGCAAGATAAAGGACCATGGGCACATTGGGCCCACTGACAGTTGACATTTGATGAAAAAATTTACATTGTCGGACCTCAATAAACTTCATGTCAAATGAAAGCTCTTGAAGAGTACTTCAATTTATTCTATGGCGACGTAGTCAAAATCGAGCGCGAAAGTGGTGTTTTGGGCACATTTGTCCCATTTCATAAAGATTGTCGGACCTCAATAAACTTCATGTCAAATGAAAGCTCTTGAAGAGTACTTCAATTTATTCTATGCGACGTAGTCAAAATCGAGCGCGAAAGTGGTGTTTTGGGCACATTTGTCCCATTTTATAAAGATTGTCGGACTTCAATAAACTTCATGTCAAATGAAAGCTCTTGAAGAGTACTTCAATTTATTCTATGGCGACGTAGTCAAAATCGAGCGCGAAAGTGGTGTTTTGGGCACATTTGTCCCATTTCATAAAGATTGTCGGACCTCAATAAACTTCATGTCAAATGAAAGCTCTTGAAGAGTACTTCAATTTATTCTATGCGACGTAGTCAAAATCGAGCGCGAAAGTGGTGTTTTGGGCACATTTGTCCCATTTTATAAAGATTGTCGGACCTCAATAAACTTCATGTCAAATGAAAGCTCTTGAAGAGTAGGTACTTCAATTTATTCTATGGCGACGTAGTCAAAATCGAGCGCGAAAGTGGTGTTTTGGGCACATTTGTCCCATTTCATAAAGATTGTCGGACCTCGATAAACTTCATGTCAAATGAAAGCTCTTGAAGAGTACTTCAATTTATTCTATGCGACGTAGTCAAAATCGAGCGCGAAAGTGGTGTTTTGGGCACATTTGTCCCATTTTATAAAGATTGTCGGACCTCAATAAACTTTATGTCAAATGAAAGCTCTTGAAGAGTACTTCAATTTATTCTATGGCGACGTAGTCAAAATCGAGCGCGAAAGTGGTGTTTTGGGCGCATTTGTCCCATTTTATAAAGATTGTCGGACCTCAATAAAATTCATGTCAAATGAAAGCTCTTGAAGAGTACTCCTTTTATTATATGGGAGCTTAGTCAAAATCGAGCGCAAAAATGGTGTTTTGGGCATATTTGTCCCATTTTATAAAGATTGTCGGACTTCAATAAAATTCATGTCAAATGAAAGCTCTTGAAGGGTACTTCAATTTATTTTATGGCAGCTTAGTCAAAAACGAGCGCAAAAATGGTGTTTTGGGCATATTTGTCCCATTTTATAAACATTATCGGACCTCAATAAAATTCATGTCAAATGAAAGCTCTTGAAGGGTACTTCAATTTATTCTATGGCAGCTTAGTCAAAATCGAGCGCAAAAATGGTGTTTTGGGCATATTTGTTCCATTTATGAAGATTGTTCGACCATGCGTGATGAAACTGGTGTTGAATGAAAGCTCTTGAAGCGTGCTTCATTTTATTCTATGGCAGCTTAGTCGAAATCTAGCGCGAAAGTAGTGTTTTGGGGATGGGCATATTGGGCCCACTGACAGTTGACACTGTCGGACCTCAATAAACTTGATGTCAAATGAAAGCTCTTGAAGAGTATTTTAATTTATTCTATGGCAGCTTAGTCGAAATCTAGCGCGAAAGTGGTGTATTGGGGATGGGCAAATTGGTCCCACTGACAGTTGACACTGTCGGACCTCAATAAATTTCATGTCGAATGAGCGCTCTTGAAGCGCACTTCATTTTATTCCATGGCAGCTTAGTCGAAATCTAGCGCGAAAGTGGTGTTTTGGGCACATTTGTCCCATTTTATAAAGACGGTCGGACCTCAATAAACTTCATGTCAAATGAAAGCTCTTGTAGAGTACTTAAATTTATTCTATGGCAGCTTAATCGAAATCTAGCGCGAAAGTGGTGTTTTGGGGATGGGCATATTGGGCCCACTGACAGTTGACACTGTCGGACCTCAATAAACTTCATGTCAAATGAAAGCTCTTGAAGAGTACTTCAATATATTCTATGACAGCTTAGTCGAAATCTAGCGCGAAAGTGGTGTTTTGGGGATGGGCATATTGGGCCCACTGACAGTTGACACTGTCGGACCTCAATAAACTTCATGTCGAATGAAAGCTCTTGAAGAGTACTTCAATTTATTCTAAGGCAGCTTAGTCAAAATTGAAACAAAACACCACTTCCCCAAAACACCACTTGCGCGCTAGATTTCGACTAAGCTGCAGTAGAATAAATTAAAGTACTCTTCAAGAGCTTTCATTTGACATGAAGTTTATTGAGGTCCGACAGTGTCAACTGTCAGTGGGCCCAATATGCCCATCCCCAAAACACCACTTTCGCGCTAGATTTCGACTAAGCTGTCATAGAATATATTGAAGTACTCTTCAAGAGCTTTCATTTGACATGAAGTTTATTGAGGTCCGACAGTGTCAACTGTCAGTGGGCCCAATGTGCCCATCCCCAAAACACCACTTTCGCGCTAGATTTCGACTAAGCTGTCATAGAATAAATTAAAGTACTCTTCAGGAGCTTTCATTTGACATGCAGTTTATTGAGGTCCGGCAATGTAAACTTTTTCATCAAGTGTCAACTGTCAGTGGGCCCAGACTTCATACTAATGTGCCCGTGGTCCTTTATACAAATGGACAAATTATAATTGAAGATGTATGTAATAACTGTCAAATTCCACTTCAGTAAGGCTCACAATCCACTTACGGATTGATTATAGAAAACTATACTTATATTTATATATAGATATTTATTAAAATCGAACTTACGAAACAAAGGACATAGGTATTTAGGATGTGCCTGATTATAAAACTTTTGAAAATGTATGTTTGCATGAATTTCATAATTTTATATTGTATTTTTACGAATTTGTTAATAATAATAAAATTTTGAATTAAACTCCATCGTTTTATTATGTTATTGGGCTTTTAAATGTAATTAATTAAAAACAGATTCAGTACAAAAACTTATTTTATTTTCCCATTTATTTCTTACTATTTATAGGTATTTATTCTATATTATACCCCCCTATAGGTTTAACATACAAAAATTATACACTTTCACTTCTTATTAATATATTACTTTTTATATACACGATTATACGCTGGGTTTTATACAGATATAAACGATGTACGCAATTTTTTTGAAGCGCTTTTCTTAATATAGTATTTGCCTAGATTCAGAGCTTAAATGCCATTTTTTTTTTATTTTCTGCATTTAATTTTATTTATTTAAAAAAAAATACTCTGGATTAGAGCCACACTAACTGTCATGAATTTTGCTTTATTTTGTCTGCTTTTTTTATTACATAATGTTTCGCGAATGCACACTAATAGAGGTAGGTACGTGTTATTTTTTTCAAATATTTTATTATTTTTAACTCTTTGGTTGTGATAAACTATAAGTTTAAAATACACACCACATAAAAGTAGAAATCTCTCCAATTTTTTTGATTTTTATTTGTACAGTAAAAAAATGCCTCCGTTAAAAGTTATTCAAATTCTCATAAATGTTATGTGATAAAAATGCATGCTTTCTTATTTAAAAAAACTACTTCAATTCACTCTTCATGATTTTATAGTCCGTCACATGCATACACAGATTTTTTAAATTGTGTAGCTATCTAAGTGGCAAAACACTGCGCGTCTATTCTCTCAAAAAAATACTTAATCGTCGAGCGTGAAAACACTCGAAAAGCCTTTGCTGAATTATTTTTTTTATTATTAAAAAACTAGATTATTTACAGTGATTATTTTAGAGAATACAGGGGCTGAGCGTACCTTTCTTGCGCGACTCACCAATCACGCGTATTATTCGTCGTTGCGCCGAGTGTAAGAGGGGCCTAAAAGTATTGCACGCATCTTGCGTATTTTCAGTAACAACAGCTACACATTTTTTCGTCAATATACAATCTCATCAATACAAGGCAACTTTTACTAGTACGGTCGGCCACAGACACAGTGTTAGATTAGCGTCCTTACCGCGCGCGGCATAAGGACGCCAATCTAACAAAAAGGAGTGTCCTAGCATGTGACTGTACGTATGAAATTTTAGTATGGAGCATCTGATATTTTTTTCGAGATTTCGCACTTGGCTTCATAGTAACAGTTGCTTGTATTGATGAATCAAGCAACCCCGTTGAATGTAATCTGTATTCCTGTATTTATTAATATTAAAATGTATAGTTTATGTACAAATATGCTGCGAATAAGGCTTTCAAGGTCGTTGTTTTAGATTGCCGAAGCCTTACGTAAGTATTCTTAATTTATTTGATGGGATGTTAATTTGTAGGAATTCAGGTTTGCAAACTTGAAGCTAAATGTCAGAGTCCCTGACTTTCTGACCTTTTTAGACATTTAAGATCTAGATGATTAGACTGTAGACGATTTCTACATAGCAACTCATACCCAGACTAGATGGCTGAAGTGACCACTCAACAGAAGGCACTGCCTTGGACATTTTCGTCCAAATAAGTTGTAGCCTTGAAATTATTCGGGGTAATTATTTATGAAAGCCAAGTCGAGCCAACGTCGCGCCATCGACGTCACACGAATGTTTGCCTTATTTCGCGGTGACGTCGAGCTAACGTCGACCTACCGTCGGGCTAACGTCGAGCCAACGTCGCGCCATCGTCGTCCCACGAATGTTTTCCTTATTTCGCGGTAACGTCGAGCTAACGTCGCCCTACCGTCCGGCTAACGTCGGGCTAACGTCTAGAACAGTCCCTTGGCCTTGGCAGCGGCGGCGTGTCTCCGCACATGTACGATGTAGTCCAGCATTACAGTCGCGAAGGCTGTGTCCAACACGAACTGGGGGATTTTACCTGCAAGTAGAAATAACAGCAAATACTAAAAACAGAATAAAATAAATATTTAAGGGGGCTCCCATACGATAAACGTGATTTTTTTGCTGGATATTGATAACGGCAATAGGTAGACGCTTGAAATAAATTGCCGGTTTAGTTTTTTGCCGGACTCGTTTTTTTTACGATTAGAAATAAGGCATTTTTACTATGGATCTTGTGTCTGAAATAAAGAAATTATTATTATTATAAGATACGTTATTTTTTATTAGTCGCGCTAGTATGCCTCTTGAGGTTAATTCTCTTCTTCTGGAGACCATATACAATGGTTCTCCACTCATCACGGTCATGGGATGCGTGCTTAATTTTGGGCCAGATGGAAGGCAGACGTTCGAGAGGCAGAACACCAATGCGCTGGTCCGATGCCCTAAAGAGGGCAGCAGGTGGGGTTATTTAGGCGTTAACAATGATGACTATATGGTTTATAGATCCGAGTGACCATACCTTTAAGGTCGCAGCACATGAGCCAAGAGAAGACGGTCTTGGCCTCAATCTGTCCCGCGGCGTTCTTCATCATGGTGGGCTTGATCAGCCAGCAGCCCACCTTGTTGTGACCCCTGCGGACGAAGTAAATAGTATATGCTACTTATGCCGAAATCTGGGGCTTAATTGTCTAAATTTTGAATCTATCGTGATCCCCTTCAATTTGACGTTTGAAGGGTGCTGACGAACTTCACACTGTATTTATTTGACACGAACTGTCATTGAAAGCGATTGGGATAGCGATAAGGATTGCGACTCGATTTTGAAGGATATTAGTGAAGAAAATTGCAAAATCGTTCACTCAATATCATTCAATTTTTATGGCGTTTTGACTCATTCGCTCTGTTATCGATTGTGATTTATAACTTAGACAATTCCATTCTTATGTCGCAATCACGATCATGATCCCGATACCATTGAAAGGGATGGCGATAGATTCAAAAGTTAGACAATTAAGTCCCTGTTTTCACAGACGAAATAGCACAAAAAACTGAGTCGATCTGTATTGGTGACTCATTTTATGAAAATTTTCGATTTATTTGACGAGTAGAGCTCCATCCTAGTTGACGTTTTTGTGGCCATACACAACTTAAAACTGGCACCGACCAATCAGAGGCGTCCCTTTTCTTGGATGGCGCTCTTCGTCTTTTTTTTTTTTTTTCTTTCTGTTAGCAATAAGGCCGCCAATTCGGTACGCAAAGTTTTTTGTTCGAAAGTCCGTTATTGGCTTAATCTTATCTTTAGACAATATTGAGAAACTAATTTCAATGTTTTTTATTTTGGTTCAGTAGTTTGGATTTTACAACGTTTCAAAGATACGGTTTTATGACCTTCACGCGACGGTCTGCATACGTTTGGCGGTCATAGGAACAAAACATTTTAGCGCATAAAAACAAAACTACTGGACCAAAATAAAAAATATTTAAATTAGTTTCTCAATATTGTCTAAAGATAAGTTTAAGCCAATAACGGACTTTCGAACAAAAAACTTTGCGTACCCAATTGTACCTTGTTTAGTTAAGTTTTTTTTCCTTGCCTGTATTTATATTGGTGTACAATAAAGAATATTTTATCTTTTATCTTTATCTTACAATTTGACTGTGAAAACGCGGCTTTAGTCACTTTTCGCAGTACAGCTACGATTTTATACTTTACTTGCACAAAAAGACGGAAGCGAGATATTTAACGTTGTAATAGGAAGCCGCACAAAAGTGGCAGAAGTCGGAAAACGCATAGCTTCTTTGAAGTGGAAGTGGACAGGGCACCTGGCTAGACGCACCGATGGCAGATGGACTAAGTCCATTGCGGAATGGCGACCCCGAGAGGGGAATAGATCAGTTGGCAGATCACCAGCCAGATGATCCGATGACATAGCACCAATGTACACACGACAGCACGTCGACCTTTACACGCTAGCACTCTACTCGGTTGCGTTATGGGCGACTTTTCAACAAAAGTGTACAGACTGACGTGCTGTCGTGTGTACATAGTAGCCTGAAAATAGTGGGTACAGGATCGTGAGAGGTGGCGTGAGCATGAAGAGGCCTTTACTCAGCAGTGGGTTTTAACAGGCTGATGATGATGATTATAAAGATATTGAGTACAAGGGAGTACATTGATAAAGTAGCTAGTTTTACCTCTATAGGCCTGGTATGACAGCTGTAGACTATGATTTTGTCTACGCTTGCCTTGACGATGTTATATCAAAGTGTAGACCTATGATTTTGCCTGTGCTTGCCGTAGAGATATCGGAAGGAAGGACAAAGGCCGATGCTATGGTTTGGATCATGAATCGGTGGCTCAATTATGGCTTGGATCATCTTGTTTCTTGCTTACCTGACCATATCCTTGTTGGGTGGATATCCGGGCACCTCCACACTGGTCCCACTCGCGATATAACAGTAGGGCTCTTCGTCTCCAGCCAATACTCGCCCCTCGCGGTCCAATTTGGAATTCTTGCGTAAAATGACGAAGTCGCGTGGCGCAATGATGCCTCGCCCACCGCCCGCCGTCACTTGGTAGGACAGGTCTACGCCGTCGCCGATTTCCTGGAATAGAATAGAAGATGTTTATTCGTTTCCACAAAAAAGCGGCACGGCCGTACCATCCTTTTCTCGAAGCAGTTCAGGCCATTTTCGACCCCCCTATAACTTCGTTAAGTATAAAACCTGAAGCCTGAATTTTCAGTAATCAAGCAGCCATTGTTTAAACGCGGCATATTTCAAATTTCATTCAATTTGAACCAGTATTTTAAGAATTTTTACATATTCGCTAAACACGAACATAATAGAGTATAAATACTGTAACATTTGATAACACCAAAGATTTTTACTTTTACTGTACTTTTTACTTTTGATGTGGAAACAAAAGGGCATAAATGTCTCGGCATGTAACTAATGAGCAAAAAACATTCTAGTTCGCTGGTTGTAAGAGGAAAAGCTGGTTTTGTCCTTCTACCGGGAATCTATCGATACGCCTTTGCGTTACAGACTTAAGCCCCTGGAGTTGGCTGGAAGGGTCCAGAGGCTGCCGCACCAACCACGAAAAATTGAGATTTCCGAGCCCTATGTCCCTATAAGGGATAAAAGGGTAGCATCTTCATGATCCTTACCTTGATAAGATCACTCTTCAAGATGGTGGGGTTCCACTCAGGCAGCCGCGCTATCCCGTCTCGGAACTCCTCGAACAGGAAGTTGGCGGGGCAGTCCACCACACCCTGGAAACGATAAAGGGCATTTTTGAACGAGCAGTTCTGCTAGTCTACTGAAACAATCCGGCGTTTTTATTTATGTACACACGACAGCACGTCAGATTGTGCTCAATTGTTGTAAAGTCGCCCGTAACGCAACCGAGTAGAGTGCTAGCGTGTAAGGGTCGACGTGCTGTCGTGTGTACGTATGAATGTTCGTTCTATGATAACTTGAGGAAATTTTGTCAGATCGCTATAAAATTTGGTAGGCGGGTAAATTAAATTAAAATATTTTTTAAGTTCGAACATGAGCCAAATCGTTCGAGGGTTTGCCGAGATATGGGATTGTAAAGTTTATATGCAAACCGCGCGCGCCTGCGCGAATGGCATAAAGCAAAGAGTTAGTTAAAAGTAGCAAAAAGCGTTAGCAAAAAGTTACACTCGCGAGTTCATAGTTCAGGGCGAACCACTAGTTACTAAAGATGAAGAAGATTAGGCAAATGGTGGAGCAGTATGTTAATAGTCAGTACGGACCCTGCAACCGATTATTAGGGGAGTAAAGAGCGCTTCGCCAACAAACTGTTACTACAGTTTGACGTATTTTGTAATTGCCTGTAAATATCTGTATATCTGTAAACTAGGATCATGACCAAATTATGGTTCGGATTATGACCCGAACTATAACCAATTTTTACTTGTATTATTCCATATCACTGGCGACTATTTGGATCATGACCAATTTATTATTCGGATTATAACCGATTATGACCCGCATTATTCCATAACTTACCGTAAACTTGTACACTTTCCCAAACTCCTCTGTATGGGTGGACTCAACGATATCCCCCCTAACTGAGCCCTTCTTCTCGGTCCGCCACGTGGGGAGGTGGAAGACACGCCACGCGTCAACTAGGCCTTGTTGCGCCAACGACTTGTACTCCTCTATCTGTTGGAGAAGAGACGGGAGGAAGTTAGTAGAAGAATTTGCCAAGTTATTCATGTGCCTGGATATTTATTCTCTTTTATCGTCAAAACGGCCATTTGTAATTTTAAAAGCCTGAAGTCATGTGAATGTTTAAAAGTCAGTACACAAGTAACACAGGCCTGGGGAATGGAGAAAGAAAGAGAGAGAGAGAGAGAGAGAGAGAGAGAGGGAGAGAGAGGGAGAGAGAGAGAGAGTTCGGCCTTAATCTCTAAGTACTAACTCGTACAAAAAATAACCATAGGTATATAGAGGTGATTTAGGTCATCCAAGGGGTCTTGGGCAACAATCTTAGCCATCCCACTTGAATGTACTTTTTGCGACACTCTAAATAGGTACAACCAAAATCAAAACACATAAGTAATGAGCCGTTTTCAAATAATTCAAAGCAGTTCATAGATGGCGCTTACAGGTGTGTCCATAGAAGAAATGGAATACGACTGTCAAAATTAATCTGTGCTAAGCGAAATTTGACAGCCGTATTCAGGTTTTTCTATGGCCACTCCTGTAATGACAACATCTATGAACTGTTTTGAATTTGATCTTTGGAAAAGGCCAATTGTAAGTTTGGAGGATTATTGGTGGTAAAAGAAACGCACTCAGCTGACTTATAACCAACTTATAGAAATGAAAAGGCTAACAATAATATTTAAGGAAACCTGCAGCCAAAGGGCAAACAAAAAGATACTTACACTCAACCAAACAGGGTTGAATTCCTTGGACGCCGAATCTCTATTGAAAACGTACTTCATCCAACTTGAAATCGAGAACCCAACTCTGGACATGCCAGAAACCTTCTCATCCACTTCCTTCTCAGTTTTGGCACTTTCTAGTTCAGTCATGTGTGCCTTGTATTGTTCTTCATCGAAAACCTCTTCAGAGGCGTGGGGTAATGCGGCCGCCATCTTGGATTTTAGATTCGTTTGTTTTTTTTTAAATGGCAACGCAATCAGTGTTTGAATTTGGAGCTGGAATTGGTTTTTTTTGTAGCCGTTTGTTTTTTTGGGATTTTTTGAAATTATTTTGTGAAAATATGTTGTTGTGTCTAAAAAGATTATTGCATGCGAAGGTACGGTCACCAAGGAGTTTATTTAATCACGTAAAAGTTTAATAAGAAAGATTCCTCTGCCTACAATGTTGTTAGTGGGTAAAGCAACTTCTAACTTGACACCCATTTATATTTCAATAATTTTATCGTTTCCCAACTGCACGGCCTTTAGAATCTTTATGTCTGATTTAAATGTGATCAATCTATACCTAACTCTAATTTGACCTCTCGTAAATATGCGTCCCTTGGAAGTTAAGGATCAAATTAGTGTGGTTTGCCTTTCCCAGTATCACGAACTAATGGCATGGATGATGGATGAAAAAAAAGATAACATAGATAGCCTAATTCTAATGTCTAATTCTTGGATAATGTCAAATTTAAGGATAGATTGATTGCTTACCTAAATGTCTGGGAATTACTAGGTACCTATTTGTAAGCAGACAAATTAATTTATTGTGAAGAGATGAATTTAAAAGTGTCAAAAAATTAAACGAGCTGCGTAGACAGTAAGTAGATATAGCCTCTAAAATAGTATAAACAACAATAATTCAGATGATTATGAAATTTGCTCGAACTTCTAGTTTTTTGGGCAGTAATTGTCAATGGTCAAGCAAGAATGGTAAATTTCCGCCTATTTTCTTAAATAACTTCAAAACTGTTTATTTTAAAATTACGAAAAATATAGTTTTGAGATCTTCATAACGAGTCCTTTCATTTGATATGTCACACGATATAGTTTGCAACACTTTATTTTTTTCTTTCTAATTTACCCCCCAAAAGTGGCCCCCAAGTTTATAATTCATTTATTTGCGTTGCACGTCCGTATTTGGGTCACCGACTAACATATTAATTTGCACCAAATTTCAACTCGATCAGTCCAGTAGTTTCGGAGCAAATTGGCTGTGACAGACGGACCGACAGACAGACAGACGCACGAGTGATCTGTTTCGGCTTTTTAGGTAAGGAACCCTAAAAATATTATTTTATTGTCGTGAAACAAAAATCGGTAAGAAAAATATCCCAGTTTAGTAAAAAAAAAACTTATTATATTTGGACTTTGCCGCTACGCTACCTTCTTTAAAAATGCCTACAGCCGATTGTTTTTCTAATCCTATTAAGTAATACGATAAAGGTTGATAACAAACACCAGTTGCCATACAAAAGATACAGGGTGGTCTAATTCTCTACGGTTCCAAAGTTTTTTTTCCTGTTCACAACCAACATCTTTTTATACTGTATCAAGTTCCGATGATTTTTTAACTAATAAAATGTGAAAGCTGTGGCTACTACCAAAATGTGTGTAATACCAGAAACAAAAAAGTTATGATTTTTTTTTTCATTTTTGAATTTATAAAATAAAATATTTTATTCAACTTATCCCAGCATTACAGAATTGACATCCTGTTGACCAGTAGGTTACACCTTGTAAAGAGTTAGGATGTTTTGTAACGCTATAAAACGAATATTTTAAAAGGTCATTCTGAATAAAATTAAATTAAAAGGTCACATTCAAATAAAACAGGAAATAATAATCTCGATAAAAGGTATGATGGTGCATAGTTTTCCAAATTGAAAAGGGGGAGGGATGATCATTGCTGACTATCATTTTGACCCCTCCAGTATTTTTTTGGGAAACATCCCAAATCCCAGCATAAAAAATTGCAATTTTAATAAAATTTTATTATTAGTTCTTCTGCTTAACATTGGTACACAAAAGTACCTCAATAGCTTTATTATACTTTTTAGGGTTCCGTACCCAAAGGGTACCAAACGGGACCCTATTACTAAGACTCCGCTATCCGTCTGTCACCAGGCTGTATCTCATGAACCGTGATAGTTAGAAAGTTAAAATTTTAACAGATGATGTATTATATTTCAGTTGCCGCTATAACAACAAATACAAAAAAACTGAATAAAAGAATTTTTTAAAGCAACAAACGTGATTTTTTTGCCGTTTCTATAGATAATGGTACGGTACCCTTCGTGCGCGAGTCCGACTCGCACTTGGCCTTGGTTTTTTTTAAAATTAATTATTCAGCTTTGGAAGTCATAAAATAAAGTTAAAACTCAACTTCGCAATGCAATAAAATAAAAAGCCGATTTAAAAATACCGAAACAGAGTCATATATCCTGTTAAGAATCGTCTAAATATGAGGTAGATTTACTTAGTACTCGTGCAAACTTAGGAGAATATGTCCCATCCATCAAATTAGTAATGTACTGCGAGTAATAAGTTTGTTACTTTTTAGATTATTTTCTTACTAAGTTAAAGTTTTTGTTCTGACCGTACTTTCTAAGCAAACTCTTTTTTAAAAACATACCAAAGATAACCTTCAAAACACAACAACAAAAATGATTCACTGTTATCAAACCCTCAGGAAACCACCGCGAAATAACTGAGACACTACTAATGTATGAAAAAATTCCAGTTTTCAACACTGTTAGATCAAAAACCTACGTTTAATTTGATTCGAAACCTTGCAAACCTGTTGCAAATACACAAAGGACCGAGGGGTAAAAGCTAGTCGCGCGTGCGCCAAGCTTGCATCGAGGTATCGTACTGAATCACAGACAGAACACAAGTTAACACAACTACTACTGAATTCATTCTCGTTTGACAAGACTTGTCGTCTGTCGACCGCTGTGGTACGCTCCGAACGTAGCTGCACAGGGGCTTATGTCTGTAACGTAATGGCGTGTCGATGGCGTCTCAGTAGTAGGATTAAACCGGAGTTTAGGACAAAATCGGAGTTTATTAGTTTTTAGGGTTCCGTACCAAAGTAACCAAAGTAACCACTATAACTAAGACTCCGCTGTCTGTCTATCCGTCTGACACCAGGCTGTATCTCATGAACCGTGATAGTTAGACAGTTGAAATTTTCACAGATGATGTATTTATGTTGCCGCTAATAACAAATACTGAAAAAAAACAGAATAAAATAAGTATTTTGCCGTGAAACTAAAATCGCTGAACAAAAATAGCTCACTTTAGCTTCAAAATTTAAAAAAACTGTGAAAAAATGGGCTTTTCCGCCACGCTGCTATAGTTGGACCATAACACTTTCGCGGACGTGCGTAGGCTAAAGCATAATGTGACAATAAAAATAACAATAGACCACGTGAGAGTGTCCGCGAATGTGTTAAGTGCAGTCAAATACGCGCGAAACAGAAACCTTCTTTGCTAGCGTATGCTGGTGGTGTTATACACCGTGCTATTTTAGTGGTTTTAAAGCCGAAGGTATTTTGTTGCACTGTTAATTCTGAGCCAAATTACAAAATGAGCGAAAAAAAAAAACACTTGCAAAAACACTATCGCCAATCGACACCATTTGTATGGAGAAGTGATTTTTTTTTTCGCGTGTTTTGGAACTTGGCTCAGAATTACCAATGCAACAACATACCTTCGGCTTTAAAACCACTAAAATAGCACGGTGTACCTATTTACAAAAAATGTGTAAGATTTTTGTTCGTAATTTGGGTTCATCGATAATTGTTATGAAATCTCATACTAAGTTGTAATCACAATAATCTTATCGTAAGACATGATAAAAGTATGAAGAAATAAGTAAAGCAAGTGAATTAGGTCAGTTTCCTATCAGCCTGCACTTAAGGTGGGGTGATACCAACGGTGGGGTGATACCAACGTGGCGGAAAATTCAAAATTTTAACAGTTTTTTACATTTTGTAGCTAAACTGAGCTATTTTTGTTCAGCGATTTTTCGTTCGCGGCAATAACATAGTATTCTTTTCATTATTGTAAACAACAGAACAACAATAATTCATCCGATTATGTGTTCTGGTTTTCAACGAGTTTTTTTGGGCAGTGCCACTGCTTCGTAGACCAGAACACATAATCAGCTGAATTATTGTTGTCTTTACAATAATAAAAATAATACTATGTTATTGCCGCGAACGAAAAATCGCTAAACAAAAATAGCTCAGTTTAGCTACAAACTGTAAAAAACTGTGAACATTTTGAATTTCCCGCCACGTTGCTATCGTCCCACATAGGTCAATTTTATCGAATAGGTAGTTTTTTTTAACCTCCGACCAAAAAAGAGGGGTTATAAGTTTGACCACTATGTGTGAGTGAGGGTGTGTCAGTCTGTGACACTAGCAAGAGCTAGAGCTGTCCAAATCGGTTCACCCGTTTAAGAAACGGGTGAACCGATTTGGACTGGTTTTTTTTTCCATTTCAAAGCATTTTTTTTAGCGTATATCCTTAGATGTTTTATTAAAATCGGTTCAGCCGTTTATGAGATATGCAAATTGAAATCAAAAATTTCGGGTTCTTTTTAATTTATTTAGTAGTTTTTGATCGACTCATACGTTATTTCTCCCAATACAGGCTGTTACAAAATGGTAGGTACAGTCGGCCACACCCTAGGATACCCCTTTTTGTTCGATTGGGGCCATTATGCCGCGCGCAGTAAAAACTGCCATGGGGTATCTGTGACTGTGGCCGACCGTACTACTCTAACATTTGTATGTCTGAGCTACACCTTCTATTTTTTTATAAACAAAAAAACTTATTACAGTTTAATAACTGGCGAGAAAGTAATTGAATTGCTGACCGTACAGCCATATCTCATTTGACATTGACTCTCCTAAGGCTTTGACAGCTTAATAATGACTAATGACCAGAAAGAAAGATCTAGATAAACTGGCTAAACCAATTACAATTACACAAAAAACAATACCTAACCGCCTGGAAAATTAAACACCTTGTGAATGGTCATGGTTGAATCAAAATTATACTTTAACAACAGGTAATTTCAAAATTACTGTAAAGTTCAAACACGTCTCTAGAAGTTGAGGTTTGCATCACTCAGTATTCAATTAAATTACTAGTGGTTCGCACCGAACTACGAACTCGCGACCCCATATCTCAGCAACCCCTCGACCGATTTGGCTCATGTTCGAACTTAAAAATTCTCTTTGCCTCATTTACCCGCCTACCAAATTTCATGACGATCCGACTAAATTTACTCAAGTTATCGTCGAATGAACATTCATACATACAAACATACAAACATACAAACATACATACATACATACATACATACATACAAACGCCGGATTGTTCCAGTAGACTCGGAGACAGTAGACTCAATTATTTTTAATACACATCAACATTTGTGTTCTATAAAAAAATATTACAAAACTAGTCCGGGTTTTAACGGGTTAAATCCGTTAAAAAGTGTAGTTTAATTATGTATAGTGCCCGTGGAAACCTAAGAAATTAATCCGTCTATTTTGTGTGGCTGGCGCTTTAGATTTCTTCTGATAAGGCAAGTACATTAGTGAATTTGTAGCACCAAATGTTACAAGTGCTCACAAGAAGAACTACATTTTCGATCCATAATAATCTCCACAGTTTATATTAGTTTAAAAATACACAATGTGTCATTCTGACTAAGTAAGTACTAACAATTAGAGATAAGCAATGTAGCGACAATCGCGGAAGCTCTTATCACCAACAACATAAGTGCTAGTATCGAGCCAAATAGGCACTTTGAAGTTGTTAGTTATCCACCCGGTATCCACAGATGGTGCTATGAACTTTAACCTCTGTTACGTACTTTCGATGTGTAACAAAGACTGGTTTTGAGCAATGATTACTCTTTAACATCTTTTAATGGACGTGAACAAAGAGATTAACTACTTCATCATCAGCTGTTAGCACCCACTGCTGAGTAAAGGCCTCTTCATGCTCACACCACCTCTCACAATCCTATGCCAGGCGCAAGCACAGTTCTTCGGCTACTTGGGCTATGTCGTCGGACCATCTGGCTGGTGGTCTGCCAACCGATCTCTTCCCCTCTCGGGGAAACTACTTACTAAATTTAAAATGTAAAATATTCCCGACATTTTAGATTCAAACTAGCTGTGCCCGCGACTTCGTATGCGTTTTTATTTTACACATGTGACATTTAATTTAAATTCGACTGTGGAGAAAAACTCAAAAGGAAGGTTTTTTTTAACCCCCGACCAACAAAGAGGGGTGTCATAAGTTTGATAGCTTTGTGTGTGTGTCTGTTTATGTGTTTATGAGGGTGTGCCTGGCTGTGGGTCTGTCTGTGTGTGTGTGTGTGCCCTAATCTAAACAATAAATTTATGATAAAATATGTTTTGTTTAGATTAGGTATCGCCCGTGTAAGATACCAGGAAGCTTAGCATAAGAATTGCCTGGGAAGTATGGGGGTTTATTATGTATCTCCCTCGACGTAGAGTGGGATAGATAAAGTTATAAGCCCATAGATAAGGTCTTACCCATTCTCATGCTAAACCAGCAAGTACAGTATAAGGTTGGGTTAGAGCGTATCTATCTACCGCAAATAACCTGTCTATCCCGCTCTACGGCAAACAAAATATATTTTTTTAATATCAAGTTGGGCTCAGTAGAGTAAATATTTTAAAAGAGGCACATCAAAAATTTCAACCTCGCGTGGGTTCAAATCCAGAACATTTCGACCGCGACGCAACAGTACTACATTTCTAACATCGATAAACTTTGTCCGACTTCCACCGAAAACCACTCACAATTCCCTCCAGCAAGCATCATAAGGCTGGGTTAGAGCGTATCTATGGCTCTGTCCATCCCGCTCTACGTCAAACAAAAGAGTGAGATACCTATTATTTTAAACCCATAGATACGCTCTAACCCGGCCTTATGCTACGCTTGTAGAACTAACACTTTCCGCCAAAATAAAATAAAAACAAATGCCGATTTTTCATTTACAATATGCGCCCCAAATGCCAAAAGTCGTAGCGTGCTATTATACAGAGTGTTAAAATAAATAAATAAATAAATAAAAGACCGCCAACAAAGCGGGAGACCACGTATACGTACGTATACGTATAGTCCTCATCATAACGAACATTTTTGCCCAAGGAACTGGGCAACTTTTTTTTTAGAAATATTTTCAGTATCACGTTCTTAACATACCTTCTCAAGAAGCCATATCAAAATTATGGATATTTCTTACAAAAAATCAAGTTAAAATTGCAACCCGCAATGTAGGTTTTCGAGAGAATGTGGTTCAAAGTCGGACTTTTAATTTTTTTTTTGCAGAAATATGTTCAGTATCACGTTCTTAACATACCTTCTCAAGAAGCCATATCCAAATTATGAATATTTCTTACAAAAAACGAAGTTAAAATTGCAACCCGCAATGTATTCTAAACATCGGATAGATCACGTTCTTAACATACCTTCTCAAGAAGCCATATCAAAATTATGGATATTTCTTACAAAAAATCAAGTTAAAATTGCAACCCGCAATGTAGGTTTTCGAGAGAATGTGGTTCAAAGTCGGACTTTTAATTTTTTTTTTGCAGAAATATGTTCAGTATCACGTTCTTAACATACCTTCTCAAGAAGCCATATCCAAATTATGAATATTTCTTACAAAAAACGAAGTTGAAATTGCAACCCGCAATGTATTCTAAACATCGGATAGCCTAAGTTACTCCCAGAAACGTGAGTTACGACCATGTTAAGTTTGGTTGAAAACTATTCAGCGGTGTTCGCGTTTATCGTGTTCATACAGACAGACAGACAGACAGACAGACAGACAGACAGACAGACAGACAGACAGACAGACAGACATAAACCGTTTTTTTTGCATTTTTGGATTCAGTATAGTTTACTTAGTAACCCCTGCTAGTTTTTTTCTAAAAATATTCAATGTACAGAATTGACTTCGCTAGAGTTTTATTATAAGTATAGATAATAAGCAAATCTCATAAACGCCTGAACCGATTTTTGATAAAAACATAATTAACTAAGAACACTCGCTAGAAAATGTGCTTTCAAATAAATAAAAAACGGGTGAACCGCATCAAAATCGGTTCACCCGTTAAAGAGCTACGTACGGTGCTACAGACAGACACACACACACCACACATAGCGGTCAAACTAATATAATAACACAGTCTTTTTGGGTCGGGGGTTAAAAATAGAAGAAAAAAGGAAGCAGTGGTAGCTCAGAGGGTAGAAAACTGACTTGGAAAGAGAGGACCAGGTCCCAATCCCGCTGGACCTTGTATCTAATTCTGATTCTAATTCTAGAGGATTAGTTGTTGTTGTAGGAGAGAAACGAGGAAATCCCGGTTTTGTCCTTCTACTGGGACGCTATCGATACGCCATTGCGTTACAGACTTCAGCCCCTGAATATTTGGGATTACAATAATTAGTTGTTTGCCAGTTACCTACATCGTTAAAGGTATGCTTGTTAGTGTAGGGTTTCACTTTTAGGAATCGTGTTTCATGGACAATGTAGGTCACTGGGTGCCATCTTTATTTTTTATCTCTGCAGTGAGCCGTTTTCAGCACAAATTCACAAAGCATTTCATAGATGGCGCCTACATGCGTGGCCATAGAAGAACCGGAATTCGGCTGTCAAACGCTTACCACAGATTAATTTTGACAGCCGTATTCCGGTTCTTCTATGGCCACGCCTGTAAACGCCAACTATGAACTGCTTTGATTTTTTTTCTTTGAAAACGGCTCCAAAACAAAAGGAGCAATTCGACCCGTAGGTATTTTTTATGTTTGGTACTACAGAGCTTTTTTTCTATATGAACTGATTTTGATGATTATTTTTTTGTTCGATAGGGTATACTTCACATGTAGTCTCTTGAAACCATGTAGACTCCACTGATCACGAAATCACTATTATTATTGGCAGAGCGCGGATGAAAAGTTAGTTTTTTATAATCCAAAAATACAATTTCTAGATTGTACACAAGACTGCACGTAGACCCTTACAAGCGTGCACTCTATTCACTTACATTACGGGGGACATTGCAACGAAAGTGTAAGGGTCTACGTGCTGTTGTGTTGTACGACAAAATAAGTCGATTGGTCACCAGCTCTCGAGCTAACAGTGGATTCGCGATCAATTGAGGTCAATCCCAATCAATTTCCAATTAACGTTAATTCTCCTTCATTTGTGGAACCAAAGATTAGTTGATGGACGGATAGCCCAAACATAGAGCTCGCGTCACGAAAGCAGACCGATGAGTAAAGCATTTTGGCTCTTAATGCAATGGATTTAAGGACTTGATTGGTGGTGCGAGCTCTAGACGTCAAGAGTTTTTCTTTCAATATGCACGGCGTCCAGATATAGGCACAACAAGCGCCGCCAATGGAAAAAAACATATCTTCTTTTTTGATGCATTTTTTGCTAAAAAAACGAAGCATTCGGTTCTCAACGCGAGGCCTAACTATTTTTAGGACCTAAGGTTTAGATTCCGGATTCTACAGGGTGCACTCGAATTCGATAGCGAAACTTTAAGGGGACATTCCAATCATGATTATGAAAACCACAGTAGTGGTCTTAAAGCATCCCGGTGAGATGACTTTTTATTTTTTTCTGATACCAAAAACTACCTTAGTCAATCATAAAGAAACGATATCAGTACTAAAAGCTACAAAAATCATATCAAAAAAAAATCAAAATTAATCGATTAAATTTAAATAAATCACTTTTCAACGCAACGACACACTTTCGATCATATGTTCACCTTTCCGGTCGACAAGTTGGAAATGCAATAATCGACCAAAAGGGAAACCACTCCTAAAGGCATCAACATAAGATCCAAAATTATAAAATACGCACTGTCTGTAGGCCCCTGTAGGTAAATTCCGAGCAAAAATCGCAAGAGTAATGCAAAGCATGCTTTTTAAAAATCACCCCTATTACAAAGACCGAAGGACGATCCATCCCTCCCTACGTATTCAAGGCTAAAAGCGCGAGCGCCGAAAGGTAAGAGAAGGACGAAGGACCTCCAGTGTTGCCACAAATATGGGTTTTTCCGTATTTGTACGGATTTGGGTAGTCTTTAATGTATTACTTTAATGTAAATGTAAAATTAGCTTATTAAGTAAGTATTTTTATACGGACTTGCAGTCTTTTTTAAGATACCTACCTAATTTAAACCCGTATTTTCGTAGATGTAACTTCGATCGTTATCGTAGGTATTTCAGTACTGAGGACTTAAGAGTGCGAGTAAAGCCAGCAAAATTTACGATTTCACCCGCGCGTCTCGCAAACCACCCCCTCACAGAAAGCGGGTCGGCGCGTCTCGCTCGCGTAAATAGCTCGATGTCACGATGCTTGCCCGCGCATAGTAGGTATACTTACGCAAAAAAACTGTTAAATAATACTCTTCACTATACTGGCACATTTAGAACTTTTGTGATTTTAGAGCACGAAGGGGAAGATACATTTTTGTTGTACTGGTAATTCTAGACCACTTTTTCCGAAATAAGCGAAAATTAAAAGTCTTCTCTGTTACAAACTAGCTTTTTTCCTAAATACCTAAATGTCAGAACAAAAGTTATTTATAATGACCAGTACAAAAAACCCTTCAGCATTAAAACCATGAAAAACAGCGTATAATATGACTATGAACGTACCTTATAAAATGTTTCAGGAATAAAAAAAAAATTCAGGAATAAAAGCATTGGAAAAATATCAACGAGGAATACCTAAATAATATTATTATATATACCCTATATACAATGTACATACTGTGTAGACCATGAATTATTATCGTGTACCGGTAAGACCCCAGTCCGTCTTTGGGACCATTCCATTTTTCCCCACCAGAGTTCCCCCACTGGTGGTGGAAAAAGGAATCGCATAAAAAAATACATTTTCCCCCGCTGGCCACCCCACTGAGTGGCTGGTGGGGGAAAATGGATTTTTTATTCCTTTTTCCCCCACCAGCTATTTATAGACAAGATTATTATTGGCGAAGCTGACTCATTACAATGATGCAGTCACTGTAGCCTAGCCTAATTTTATAATTAATCGGCATAAATAAAACTAATTTGTTAACTTTACTAATTTGTTTATTTGTATTAAAAAAAATGTACTTGGCCGCCGGATAAAGACAAAAAAAGAGGCTAAATTCACAAAGCGTGATGTAGTTCTGCATTTTTGATATGTCATATGGGTCTGTTAGGGTAGTGTGAGTAAAAATTTACAACTAAGAAAAACTTGTGGAAACTGAGAAAATCGAGAAAACCATCGATAATTTGGGACTTTTTTTGACTAGGGCCAAAACTATGCATTTTTTGCGAACAATGTTTTTAAACACATAAACTGTATTAAATTACCTACAATTTGAGCCTAATTTCAGCTCTATTGACACCATAGAAGACAAGCTATGGCTCTTAGAAAATGACCTAATATCCCCAAACATTGAAATTTTCAAGTTTTACGAGCTGATTTCGTAAAATATTGGAAAAACTACTTATCCAACGAAGAAAAGTTACTGAAAATACCTTTTGGAAGATATAATAAGCTTTTATTACAGCCCAAAACCAACTCTGTGAGACTAACAGTTCACTCACAATCTCAAAAAAACGAAAAGAAGGTAAAATGGGTTACAGACAGAGGCAAAAGATTCAATGTATACTTGGTTCTTAGAAATTAGACCGGGATGTAGTTCTGCATTTTTGGTATGTTATATGGGTCTGTTAGAGTAGTTTGAATTCAAATTTTCAACTTCGAAAAACTTGTAGAAATTGAGAAAATCGAGAAAAACTTCGATATTTTGGGACTATTTTCACTATTTGCTCTGCTGGGCCAAAATTATGCATTTTTTACAAAAGATGTTTTCTAACTGTATTAAATTATCTACAATTTGAATCTAATTGCAGCTCTATTGACCCCATAGGAGCTAAGCTATGATACGTCAAAGACGACCAATTATTCTCGACAATTGAAATTTTCACGTTTTACTCACTGATTTCACGAAATATTGGCAAAACCACTTGCTCTATGAAAGGTTACTGAAAATATTTTGTAATACATTTATTTAGCTCAAATTTAAGTCTGTGAGACTAACAGTTCACTCACAATCCAAATCCACACACAACAACGACAAAAGAAAGAAGTACGATCTACAAGTCTTTTTGCTATGGACGGAGAGGTTATATTACTTTTGGGGTAAATATTGTTGCAAATGACCTCCCCTAATGCCCTTTATAAGATCCCGGTCTAATTTCCAATAACCCTGTATACATTGAGTCTTTTGCCTCTGTAACCCATTTTACCGTCTTTTCGTTTTTTTGAGATTGTGAGTGAACTGTTAGTCTCACAGACTTCGTTTTGGGCTTTAATAAAAACAAAATAAATGTATTACAAAATATTTTCAGCAACGTTTCTTAGAGCAAGTGGTTTTGCCAATATTTCGCGAAATAAGTGAGTAAAACGTGAAATTTTCAATTTTCGAGAAAAATTGGTCATTTTTGACGTGTCATAGCTTGGCTTTTTTGGGGACAATAGAGCTGCAATTAAGTTCAAATTGTAGATAATTTAATACAGTTTATAAGTGTAGAAAACATCTTTTGCAAAAAATGCATAATTTTGGCCCAGCAGAGCAAATAGTGAAAATAGTCCCAAAATATCGAAGTTTTTCTCGATTTTCTCAATTTCTACAAGTTTTTCGAAGTTGAAAATTTGAATTCAAACTACTCTAACAGACCCATATAACATACCAAAAATGCAGAACTACATCCCGGTCTAATTTCTAAGAACCAAGTATACATTGAATCTTTTGCCTCTGTAACCCATTTTACCTTCTTTTCGTTTTTTTGAGATTGTGAGTGAACTGTTAGTCTCACAGAGTTGGTTTTGGGCTGTAATAAAAGCTTATTATATCTTCCAAAAGGTATTTTCAGTAAATTTTCTTCGTTGGATAAGTAGTTTTTCCAATATTTTACGAAATCAGCTCGTAAAACTTGAAAATTTCAATGTTTGGGGAAATTATGTCATTTTCGAAGAGCCATAGCTTGTCTTCTATGGTGTCAATAGAGCTGAAATTAGGCTCAAATTGTAGGTAATTTAATACAGTTTATGTGTGTAAAAAACATCGTTTGCAAAAAAATCATAATTTTGGCCCTAGAGAGCAAATAGTGAAAATAGTCCCAAAATTTCGATGTTTTACTCGATTTTCTCAGTTTCCACAAGTTTTTCGAAGTTGCAAATTTTAACTCACACTACCCTAACAGACCCATATAATAGACCTCGTGAATTTGTAATGCAGATCCTACCGACAGATGATTTTAAGCCGATCCGCAATGTTTTTTGTCCGAATCGACGAAAATAAATGAAAATCGATTGAAATAAAATTTCTTCCAACTCCAGTTTTTCGACTTTGATCGCAAATTACTGGAACTTGGACTTTTAGTCCCATAAAGTGACAGGTTTTTTGTATTATTCTAAAGAATGAGGCTTTGGGAAAGTTTTTGAAATCAATAAAAAGTCCTTCAGACCTCTACTTATTTTTTTCCCCATACTAACAATTTCAGTGATGTATTCTTGAAAACAACATTTTTGGACTTTGGATCAAAATTCCGGTATCTTCTAAAAGTCCATAGCTGATCATTATTTTTTTGGTGATAGATAATTTATCTGAGACTCTAAAGAATAAAAAAAAATGCTGAAAAGACGAAAGAAAAAAAAGTTAAAAAATAAAATCGAATGCTAGGTAATTTATTTCAAAAAAACCTTAAAAGCGGGTAGCCCTCGGTGTCAGCTATCTAGATTTTCTCGCTTGACGTCTATGTTTGGGCCACCCTGTATATTTTTAAATACAAATAAACAAATTAGTAGGTAAAGTTAACAAATTAGTTTTATTTATGCCGATTAATTATAAAATTAGGCTAGGCTACAGTGACTGCATCATTGTAATGAGTCGGCCTCGCCAATGTCTTGTCTATAAATATCTGGTGGGGGAAAATGGAATAAAAATTCCAATTTCCCCACCCAGCCACTCAGTGGGGTGGCCAGTGGGGAAAAATGGAATATTTTTTGTGCAATTCCATTTTTTCCCACCAGTGGGGGAACTCTAGTGGGGGAAAATGGAATAGTCTCGTCTTTGCACCCAGCTTTGCACCTAGCGGGGTGACTTTGCACCACAATCCGAATAATCTTCAAATGGTAATAAAAGAATATTTTTTTATTGTTATCTTTGAATTGTGACTGTAATGAAAACATATCAGTGGGTTGTGAAGTTTATAGGTCGCTTATTGCTAAACGAACACTTGAGTCGTTTGTTATTTTTATTTCCCATTTTGGCGTAAAACAAACAGGCCCGGTTTCTGAGTTGAGAATTTTAATAAGCACATACTTTACGTATCGCTCTGTCACGCTCTTTTCTGAGAAATCTGCAGAGACAGGACGATACTTACCCATTTGCTTAGCAAAATTCTCAACTCAGAAACCGGGCCACAGTCTCTTTATTACGCAATAATAATACGACACTATAAATATATCTTAAATTTAGGTTTATTTATTACTAAAACTTAATTAATAAGTCTAAACAGCTAACGATATTTTTACAAGAAAAACAATATAAATAACTAGCTTTTGCCCGCGACTTAGTCCGCGCAGACTTAGTTTTTTTCTCGTGAGTTTTTCCGTTGTTTTAATAGTTATTCTGCTATTCGGGGCAGAGAGAAATCCAACAAAACTAAAATCATAAAAATCGGTCCACCCGTTCTCGAGTTATAAATGGTGTAACTAACACGACTTTGTTTCAAATATTAACATTAATTACGGGTCGCGGACGGAGCGCCGGCAGGCATAGACCACTCGTCTCAACAGAGCGCTCGTGACTGAGGCGATCAGCGAACAACGAAACAAAGAATAGGTCAAAAAGCGCGTGCGACGGAGAGGGCATACACAAAATCTGTCTAGAATAACTTGACGCCTGCGCCATTTCTTTGATATTTAATTTAAATAAATATCTGTATGACACCAAAAAATGTTCTCCCCCCTACTGACGTGTTAATCACTGTATTATTTAATTCAAGGTGGTCTGGTTGCAATATCATTATTTTAGGCATTGAAAAAAGCAAAAAATCGAAAAACTAGAGGTAACTTCGTGATTTTTTTCTATCGAGTCAACTTTTAGCAATTAGGTATTCGTCCCACATGCTGATCAAGTATATAGCCTAGAATCTATAGTATTTTTGTGAATTCGAAAAAACAATCTCAAACATTGCGAATTTTTAATTTGAAGTGCATTCACTTAGCTTTACCCCCGCTCTTAAGTATGTGTTCGATTTTAGCCAAAAGCGTAGAATATAGGTACACCTACCTATGTAATAATGTAAGGCACGCCGATAGGCCCGGATAAGCCCCAGATAAGCCTGAAAATATGGACGAAGAACAAAACACACCCTGGCTCCGTTGAGGCGTTTCAAAGACGATTTAATTCACTTTTATATGGAATTTATAATTCACTTTAAATAACAATACATTACATACCTACATACGGATTTTAAAATGTAATAACGGCGCCACATGGCAACACTGGGGAATTTTGATTTAAGTGCCTACAGTGCGTTTCACGAAATAATTCCCTTGGATGAACAAAAATAGTCCCTATTACATTGTAATAAGAGTTTCGTCAAGGGAACTCTCTTGCGTGAAACGCACACTACTACGTAAAAATATTGAGCGGCGGCGCGTGCGCGCCTCTCGCTCGCCCGTGATTATACAGGGTGTCCGGTGGCAGATTTAGGATTTAAATTTCGAATTTCTCCGTAACCGTTGCACGGAGGAGCGGGGAGGGGGCCGCGTTGGTTTCGTCATTCGTGCGGGTTTTTTAGTCGCAATGTCGCAGTGGACGGGTGAACAACGTGCGTTCGCAATCGAAGCGTATTTTAAAGCCAATGATTCGTGTGCAATTTCTCGTCGAAGATTTTGTTCACGTTACAATATTCGACGGTTACGTGACGCCCCAAGTGAAGATTTGATTCGATCATGGGTGCGAAGGTTCCGGGCAACAAGTTCAGCAGAAAATAACCCACGACCGGGGCCCAGCCGGACGTCGAGAACAAATGAAAACATCGAACTCGTCGCGTCCAGTTTGAGCGATAACCCTATTTTTTTGAAAATGGTCAAGGGCACGCAATTTCTGTGACTGGTGTTGCTTATCGGCGAATGCTCAATGATTTTTTTTTTCCAACATTGAGAGACCATCCTTCCTACACTTCACGGACATGGTTTCAGCAAGATGGCGCCACCCCGCACACTGCTAGGGAGACCATGGCGCTACTGCGTGATTTCTTCCCCAACCAACTGATAAGTCGTTTCGGTGACATCCCCTGGCCACCCAGGTCACCGGATCTTACACCCATGGACTTTTTTCTGTGGGGATATCTCAAAAATAAAGTCTACGAAACAAACCCGGCGACTATCTCATCATTAAAAGAAAATATCGTTCGCGAAGTTCATGGCATCTCGGCGGCACTTCTCCAGCGAGTGGCAAGAAATACTGAAGCCAGATTCCATGAATGTATCCGACGTGACGGTCAACATTTAGACGACATAATTTTTAAGAAATAAAACCCGCATTTGTCTTCTTTATAATGATTAAAAATATAAATGTATATTTCACGTAGTTTTTTTGTTATTTATATTTTAAATCCTGATTCTGCCACCGGACACCCTGTAGGTCATTTTGTAGGCGGGTCACCGCAGGTCAAAGCGCGCGGTGATTGATAAGAGCTATACGCGTAGTACAGTCGCGTTCATAATGGGGTTAGTTAATAATCGTTTTATTTTAAATATATTTTGATGCGATTTTTGTAGCTTTTAGTACTGATATCGTTTCTTTATGATTGACTAAAGTAGTTTTTGTATCAGAAAAAAATAAAAAGTCATCTCACCGGGATGCTTTAAGACCACTACTGTGGTTTTCATAATCATGATTGGAATGTCCCCTTAAAGTTTCGCTATCGAATTCGAGTGCACCCTGTAGAATAAAATCCTACGAATAAAATCTTCTATCGCCAAAAGTGGCATAGTTAAGCCTCGCGTTGAGAAATCGCAGGAGAGTTTTTAGCAAAAAACGCATCCAAAATGAAGATGTTTTTTTTTCCATTGGCGGCGCTAGTTGTGCCTGGGCTTGAGCCTTAATAGCTACTACGAGTTAGCATCTTTTGTAACACCTTGTATAGTAGCTACAGCTACGTACTTAAATAATGTTATTCAAGTATTCAAGTATAAAAGTTTATGTCATTGTTACATGATTTTAGTATGTAAGTAAGATTTGATATTCACTCTAATAATTCAACTTTATATTACCCAATAATTAATTAGTACGCAGCTTGCTAGAATACGCGTCTTCAGCTTGGAATCCATCCTACGTTACTCATTCCCAACGTCTTGAAGGTTTGCAAAGATCCTTTACAAGACACCTAGCCTTTGTTTCCTCCGGTATCTCCCATAGATGTCCATATGATCAGCGCCTACAATTCTTTAAAATGACATCCCTAAAAAGCCGACGCGAGCTACACGACCTTGCCTTCCTATACAATCTTATCAGTGGTAAAGTCAGTTGCAGCGACCTATTAGCACAAATTTCTATTACCGTCCCTTATAACAAGCCTAGAAAGCCCATAACTAAAATATTGTCTGGACCTACGTCCAAAACAAATACTGGTACTCACTCTCCTATAAATAGAATGTGTCAAAATTATAGTAGTAAAACACTCAAAGATCCCGAACTTGATATATTTTCAAATTCAATAAAAGTATTCAAAAGTAAAATAAATAAATTAGTAAAGTAAAAATGTTATTTCTTCCTTGTATTCATATTTTAGACATATTAATTTTGTTACAGCATTGTTAGATTTTTAACTATTGTTATTTATTACTAGATGCGAAGGTTGTATACATTTATTATGGAATGTACATCAGGATCATCCACATTGTGCTTATAAGTTAAGAATTTATCATGTACCATTCTGCAAATGTATCTAAATAAACAAATAAATAAATAAATAAAATATTACGAATGTTGTGTGAGCCTATAATTGGCATCCTTATCAGACCAAAAACCATGTACCTAATTATAATTTTAATGTTTATTAAGGATTCTGTTGTATTTGTAGTAGCAATACCACTCGCTGACGGTGAAGGAAAACATCGTGAGGAAACCTGAGCGTATGAGGCATTATACCCTCAACGCAAAAGTCGCCAACCCGCATTGAGCACGCGTGGTGATTAAGCTCGAACTTTCTCTCTGAGAGAAGGCCTTTGCCCAGCTAGTGGGACAGGCTACATCTTACTTACTAAGGATTCTGTTGGCTTTCCTAATTTAATAAATAAATCATAAATACTACATACCTGATCTTGCGTCAAGATGACCTGCCGAGGTTTCGACCTTGGCGTGGAGGCGGGGGAGTCCAGGGGCGAGAACCAGTTGCCCGTGCTCTCGCCGAGGGTCGACGCGGGTCGATTGGGGCGCAGCAGCGGCGTCCGCTCTGACGTAGACGGCCCGTGGTTTGCTGCGCGGGGAAAGATAAAAGATAAAATAAGAAACAAGGTAACGATAGGAGGCTCCTCACTATAAATTGAAAGCAGATAATTATTATGTTTGGGGACCGGCCGGGTCCCACTGACCATACATAGTTGGACGTGTGACACCCGACTTAGGGGTGATTATTTACACCATACTCAAGCAAAAAAAAAAAACTAGTGCACCGTTCGCCCCGAACTGTGAACTCGCGACCCCATATCTCAGCAACTCAGATTCGGCTCATGTTCGAACTTTAAAAATATCTTTGCCTCATTTACCCGCCTACCAAATTTTATGACGATCCGACTAAATTTACTCAAGTTATCGTCGAACGAACATTCAATTCATACATACAAACATACAAACGCCGGATTGTTTCAGTAGACTCTGAGAACTTCGCTCGCTCGTTCAATAACTAGTGGTTCGCCCCGAACTATGAACTCGCGACCCCATATCTCAGCAACCCCTCGACCGATTTGGCTCATGTTCCAACTTAAAAATTATCTTGGCCTCATTTACCTGCCTACCAAATTTCATGACGATCCGACAAAATTTACTCAAGTTATCGTCGAACGAACATTCATACATCCATACATACATAGATACATACATACAAACGCCGGATTGTTCCAGTAGACTCGGAGAACTTCGCTCGCTTCGCTCGTTCAAAAAATTTCAATGAAGAATACCCAAAAATCATTTAATTGTGGCCTCCCTTACTGTTATACTAACGCTTGCGGCCTCACTCGCATTATCGGGCGCCACATCGCGCGCGCACTTTGAAAAGGCCGGGTGTCCGCACGTCGCGGTTATTATAGAACAAATTGAACAAGTTAATTAACTTGAGTAAAAATTTTTTTAGAAAAATAAAACTTATTTTTAGTTTCAAGCGTTACTAAAATACCCATCTAAAATATTCAAAACAAAATCAACACCCTGTACAGTGTATCCTACCTATGGCCTCCAGGATATCCTTGGCCTGCAGCTCCTGAGGCAGGACCCGGAAGTCCAGGAACCAAGCCTCGCCCCAGGCCAGGGTGAAGGATGTCAGGATCAGGAAGACAACATAGACCGGCTGCGAGGCATTCGGCCACTGGAACAAATTGAGATGGTTAGTAAGTAAGTAAAATATTTTACAGATTAAGGCTCGGTATAAGGCTAACTAGCGCCACCAATGTTGAAAAAATCATATGTCCCTTCAGAAGAAGTTTCTGACAAAATCCTAAGATGAGCTATGCTTTTCTAGATTTTTTTTAACATTGGTGGCGCTAGTTAGCCTTATACCGAGCCTTAAGGCGCGGTGCATAGTGAATAGCCCGCGAGCCAAGAAAAATACATAAAATCGAGTCCTGTATCAAATACACTAAACAAATCGAAAATGCTCACATATCAAACCCTAGAATTAGGTTAGACCCACACAGCTAGTTTTGTGTTGAGATTCGTAAACGTTTTGAAGATGTTTTGGATGAAAAAAAATAGGCGGCGCACTTTTTTTCAAACAAAATATCTTGCAATCTGATATGGATATCAACACAAAACTGGGTGTTTTAGATAGCTCTCACCTAATTCTAGGGTTTGATATGTGAACATTTTCGTTTTTTTTTTGTGTATTTCATACAGGAATAGATTTTGTGATTTATATTTGCGCGCGGTCTAATTCACTATGCCCAGCGCCTTAATTTGCTTCATCATCATCATCAGTTCTTTTTAGCCCTAATCAAGGACATAGGGCTTATAGGTGGAGCGGGTGATCATGCTCCTCGACTATAAAGGGAAATTTCCCGCCAAGCAGATGTTGTGCTTGGGGACCGGCCGGGTCCAACTGAACATTGTTGGACGATCTATACACCATGGAATTATAGTGGTTTTAAAGCCGAAGGTATTTCGTTGCACTCGTGATTCTGAGCCAAATTCCAAAATTTTACTTCAAATCGAGCGAAAAAAAAAAACACTTCCCAATACAAACTAAGCTATCGACAATCAACACCATTTGTATGGAGAAGTCAATTTTTTTTTCGCGCATTTAGGAATGAAATTTTATAATTTGGCTCAGAATCATAGTGCAACAAAATACCTTCGGCTTTAAAACCAGTAAATTCCACGGTGTATATGTATACTCAGCTACGAAAGATATTTTGATGGCGCGTTGCAGGATTGTAGCGAGTAGCGATTGACAGCTCGAGTATGTAGCAGTTTCCTGAGCGCCCGACAGGGGTCGCTACAGGCTCTCAAAAAAGTTTTCCAATCTGGCCGATTTTGCGCGTTCATCTCAAGCTCGTATATGCTCATTCCAAGACTGTTAGTGATTCATTCGCTTGGGACAGGATAAGATTAAGGCTGGAAGATAGCAGCGGGGCGGGAAATTCAAAATTTTCACAGTTTTTTACATTTTGTAGCTCAACTGAGCTATTTTTGTTCAGCGATTTTTCGTTCGCGGCAATAACATGTTTATAATAATGAAAAGAATACGGTTTTATTTTGGCGAACGAAAAATCGCTGAACAAAAATAGTTCAGTTTAGCTACAAAATGTAAAAAACTGTGAAAATTTTGAATTTCCCGCCACGTTGCTATCGTCCACCCTTAAGAACATATCACAGTAGTGTTTTCTCCATACAAACATAGTCCCCGATTTCCTCCAGTAGTACTGAGTCCTCAGTGCAGTACCTACTGAGTCTACCTTACGTATGGAACAGCTGATATTTTTATCGTTCCATAATTAAACTCCAATTTTTAAATCGAGTCCATGGAATGACAGTTGCTACAAAGGCTTTATCTGTCAGTAGCATACTAGCAACTGTCATTCAGTGGACTCGATTTAAAAATTTGAGTTTAAATCCATAGATGAAGCATACTTACGTCAAATAAGAACACTTTTCCTATTAAGAAGGCACATGTACCACTTGTTGATAGCTGAAACAAACAACAAAATGTTTAGTTGGTTAGAGAGCTGGCACGGTTTGACAGAGTTCCCTGGTTCAAGTCCCAACAAAAGCAATCTTTTTAGTCTCTTTGTTTTATAAAGGGTGGCCCATTAACTAATGGTCTCTAGCTAAAAAAGGACCACTAAAATGGACCACCCAGTAACAATGAACCGTTTTCAGCACAAATTCACAAAGCATTTCATAGATGGCGCCTACAGGCGTGGCCAAAATTTGACAGCCGTATTCCGGTTCTTCTATGGCCACGCCTGTAGGCGCCATCTATAAAATGCTTTGTGAATTTGTGCTGAAACCGGCTTCCTACCTCTATAAGAAAACTTCTACTTACAGCTATAACGCTCCAATTATTAATATACAGCAGTGCGTAGAACAGCAACAGCACTGTGAATCTAACTATCGCAACTAGTACTATGTCGAACAAGGATGTTTTTATATTGTAGTTCACTATTTCACGTTTCATTATTTGTTCTAGGGTTTCGCCACGCATCTGCAATGAAAGAAAGACAGTTTTGAAAAACATGCCCTAGATATCTAAATAATAGATAAAGAAAATAGTGAATATAGTGGAACTTTTAAATTGAAATGTTTACTAGCAGTTTACAAATAGCTGGTACAGTTAAGCTAGGCGTCCATTAGCGGCGGATCGGGCCGGATCGGGCTGGGTCGAGCCGGGGCGGGCCGCCCCGTAAAAATCCGCTGTCTGTATTTATATGAAACAGCGTCCACTAGCGGCGGACTATTGCGCTGCGGCCCGCCCCGGCCCGATCCGCCACTAGTGGACGCCAGCCTTTAGTTAAGGTTTAAGATACTTATTTCTCAAAAAGAACACATACATTCACTTACTTGAGAAACAATAGTTAAGTAGGTAACAATCCAATATCGATAGTTTACAATTAAGCCCTAAACTTACCATAACACAGATGAGCCACATGAGGCTCGTGAAGAGGAGATCGAAGGTCACAAACAGGCAGAAGAACCGTCTGATGGAGGACATCCGGCCCCCAGGTCTGTGGCCCGCTATCAGGTCCTCAGACACCAGGTTCACTGACTGCGAGTGTGCTGCGGGCAAAAGAGGTTTCTTTAACAGCACAAGAACGAGCGAGCAGAAGAAAACATGGAGATTTTACTAATGGCTGCTGTGTGGGCGGTGCCTACAGATGGTTTTTCTCACAATTCAGTAGTTTGACAGACATGACAGAGAGAACGTAAATGTAAAATTTTGTCGTGAATAATAATAGATAGAAAATGCTTTCGTTGTCAAATAGTGCAAAAGCCGTGCTGATGTAGATAGACCACAAAGCAGTGGGTATCGGTTACCATACATAAACTCTAAGGCCTATTTATTATAAAATATACTTACAATTTGTATAATTTCTATAATGTGGTGATGACACGCTACCCAGAAGGGACTCCGCTGCTTCTCTTATGTGGTAGTCCGTCATTTTGTCTGAAACATTATAAATGCAGTCTTATTTACAAAGGGCTATACAGTTTTTATGGGACGTCTAAAAAGCATCTCGTGTCCGACCCGGACACCCGTATGCCAGGCTTCCATCCCAGAAAGCACTGGACCCAAATTAATAGATTCCGGGTCTCACAGGGAAGGTGTGCGGAAATAATTTACAAATGGAACTTTGGGTCGCACCCGAGTTGCATGTGCGGGGGGGTTCAGACGATGTCCCACATCACCGACGACTGCCCGCTGTTCGCCATCCAAGGTTGGACGGCTTACCCTTCACCGTATAGCATTTGGAGCACAATGCCATTCGCAAAATAAAATAAATATGGGAGGTCAAACAAGTTATTTTTACGCTATAGATTGATATATTATGTCAAACCGTTAATGTCACTGTGAATCAATAGGCTAGTAAACTCTAGAGTGACCATTTTCAAAATTTTCAAAGAAATTATTATATTTTCTGAACGAAGCGACCAGAAGCGAAATTATTTTTCTCAGTACCATTATCGCTATTGAGCATGTGTGGTGATTAAGCTCAAACTCTCTCTCTGAGAGAAGGCCTTGGGCCAGCTAGTAGGACATGTGCAATTGTACAGGCTATATCTTACTTTTTTTTTATCCCTTCACACAATTGGTTTCAAATAGGAACATAAGTTGTTTGAAATCTTTTTCAGAGGGTGCAATCTTTTTGATGCTGATTACAAGTATAGAATAGGATACACACAGTACACAGTGGATGCTGGTTGGTTACCTAATTAAATTGCACTATCTGGAGCACAGTTTAAAAGTTATCTAATTCGTCCTAAGAGCAAAGATTGGCCCAAAATTGCTTAACCTCTTACGTCGATGTTTTTACCAAAATAAAGAATGCTAAATTGGTTTTCTCTATAATTATGTGTAAAAGGGAGCTATAAAGGCTATGGCTCTTACATGGCTTGCTAAAAAAGAAATCGAACAGGAAATTAAACAAAGAAACTCACCTGTGTTTTGTTTTGATTAGTCTAATAACTTTTGGTGGCTTGAAACTCTAGTTTGAAGCACAGAACAAATGCATAACTGGATTTATAAGATGGCTAACGATGTAAATTATGTTGTATGGGCCAATTAATTAAGTAAACGATTTATTTATTGTAGTTTTTCGATAAAAAATCGCAACAAAATTAAAAACACTTGACGAGTTGACTGACGGACTGACGCACAATATTGACGTTTATAAAATATAGTAGAGGTGTGTAGTTCGCGAATGAATGCTTCGATTGAATGCATTCGTTATATGAAACCATTCATTCATTCATTCACTACCAATCTTTACATATCACATTCACTCTAGTCCACGTAGTTCATTCTTCAAGAAACATTCTTAAATCTACCACACTAAGAACCAAATTTCTGTAAATCTTTATGTATCACATTCATTCTAGTCCACGTAGTTCATTCTTCAAGAAACATTCTTAAATCTACCACACTAAGAACCAAAATTCTGTGACTCATGTGTCTCGCCTTTGTCACCTTTGTCATTCGCGGACTACCGTGAGTCAAAATACGTGAACGAACTACTGAGCTATGAACTATGAATGAACTGTGAATGAACTATGAATGAACTGTGAACTATGAATGAGCTGTGAACTATGAATGAGCTGTGAACTATGAATGAACTATAAGTGAACTATGAACTAAAAGAGTGAACTAGTTCAGTGAAGGAAATGAACTATATCATTCTTTTCTTTTCACTGAAGCGTTTCGCGCACCTCTAAAATATAGCGTTCCGTTCCCGTTCCTTCCACGCATTACCGCTTTCTTTGCGTTCCGATCTACGCAAATAACAATGTCATGATTATTTACAGGCGGGGATCTTCTACCTACCGCCCATGTAGTATAAAGAACAATAGATTATGGGCCCTCTACACATTCGCCGATGGGCGAGTGGAGGCGGGCGAGTAGCGAATACAGGGCCCTTAGCCTGTAACGCAATGGCGGGTCAATGGCGTCCCGGCAGAAGGACAAAACCGGGCTCTCCTCGTTTTTCTCCTACAACCAGAGAACTAATCCTCTAGAATTAGAATCAAAATATTCTTTGCTGTACTACAAAAAGGACAGACAGCGTTAGCAAATCGTAATTGAAGTCGTCACCTGACAGCCCATTTTGGCACCATTGCGTTACAGGCTAAGGGCCCGGCCAATATGGCCGAGTATCGAATAGTGTTCACACCTCAGACCATCTATAGAAAAAAGTCTGTGGTTCACTCACACATTCGCGCGTGGCTCATTATTGTGTTCTGCTTACTTAGGTCTTACTTTGTCTGGCAAAGCCCTATTTGTGAATCAAAACATTTTTGAACAAAATTAAAAAAAAATAGTTTCAAGCGTTTCTCAAAATATCGTCCCCGAGTCAGAGGTTGTCACTAACCAAAACAACACCCTGTATAATAATAAAGTCTGAGGTTCTTATGCCCGGGCCGGTTTACATTATTCTAGCGCTGGAATGGATCGCTGGTGGAATAATGTAAACCGGTGCCTCCTCTCTGCCGGCCGGCCCTCCGTCTATGGTCGGGGTCAACTTTGGTGTGTAAGAGGTTTAATGCTGGCTAAGGTAAGTTGCTGGTAAGTTGAGAGTAGGCAAAATGGTAGCGTGCTAAGGGGGCAAATGTATTTTTCATCTCCCACGCTCGGAAAGTTTGCTGTTACTAGTAACTTACGATCGTGTAAAGGCGGGATTTAAACTATCTGCATTTTTGTGCGTTTCGAAATGTGAACGCGACGCCGGGACAGTCTTTCCCGCGCCCTATGGTGTTTAAAAAGAAAAAAACACTGGCCGTTTAAGTAGATGCCAAATCCCGACGGAAAATAAAACCTCATTCATAGTTCGTTTACACGCGTACTTCAGCGAAAGTGATTGTTCGTGCCTCAGAACAATTACACCAATAGAAGAAACCATACTTAGCAGAAACTTTCGACGGTAATACTGTCCTGCTTTCGTCAACCAAACTTACATTAGAAAAAAAGAGACGGCATAATGTTTATCAGTACAGCGATTTGATAGTGCGTACAGCTCCTACTGTCAGACGCTAGCCGCTAGGGATGGGCCAACCCTCAGACTGCCATTTCATCGATATCGATAGAAAAGTAGGAAGTACACAAAGCTGTAATGAAACTGTATGACGCATTAGATAATAGTTATTTGTTATGCAAAGATATTGTTTGCGGCGAGTGCTAGTGTTGAATGCCGAGCTAGCGAAGGTTTCTAAGATTAAGCCACGTAAGAGGTTTAAAAAAAGAAACCTGAGCGTAGCGAGGTATTCAGAAGCACGAGATGTAAAAAATATTGCATCCGTGCGTAACACACAACTTTTCATATCACAGAGCGAGGAAATGCTAGGTAAGAAAAACAAAAGACAACGACATAGAGGTTAGTGAAATAAGTTTCGTTCTTCATTGCTTTGACAGATGACTATGTTATTGTTTTCTACACCTTACAGTTACAGCGTTCAAATTTTAATTTCGAATCGTACAAAATTGCATCGAGTAAAATTGGATTTTCCACGATAGTTTGGTCTTGTTATCAGCATACTTTCCGAGCCTGGGAGATAAAAAATGTATTATTGAAGTAAATACATAATCGTGATTGTGTTACTGCCCATGTTTGGAATTGAGTCACTCTGAAAACAAAACGAAGCCTTCAAAAAAAAAAAAAAAAAAATAAAAAAAAAAAAAAAAAAATTGTATGACTCATATTGAGAAACCGCCGGTGAGTGTGTGTTATACGATATTCATCAAAAACTTACAGTGCTTGTGGTACCCCGTGGCATTGTCCACATTAAGCTTTGAATCGCCCTGAAAACAAGAGAAAACTTTTAAGGATGGTACACAAAAGAGGAACAAAATTGTTCCACTATTTAATTTTCGTTTATTTACCCTTACCGTCACTTCCATTTTTTCTGGTAAATTCAAGGTGGGCACTTTCCTTGAGTCGTGCTCGCAATAAGTTCCCTCGTATAAAGCACTCGGGTCTGAAGTGTCTTGAGCATAGTTTCCAGTGCTTATGGTACTGCTTCTCATTTCTGCCAATGGCGGCAAACCATTGCGCCCGGATTTCGGTTTTGGGAAAACTTTAACAGAAAAACAATGTGTATGATATTGTGACTATCATTTTATCGACCATGCTTTAGACATCACTAGTATAGCCTACAAATGGATTGTTTATTATCACATTTTAGTGCCCAGTTTTGATCTAAACTCAATAATTACGGCTATGTTGGATAATAAGCTGTCGGGGAAGTTTATTTTCATTGCTGATAGATCATCTCACGGTTCTTTTAGACGAGAAAATATAGGTTTTAGGTACTCACTTAAGGAAGCTCAAATTTTCACCTCCGTTTTCTTTAGATTTCGCACGCGATCGGCACTCACGCACTATACACGTCATTGTGCATTTATTGCAGATTCTTCAACAATTGTTTGTTTTATCACGAAAAACTTTATAACAGATTTATGAAAATAATTCGTCCGACTGGCTGCAGGACTTTGACTCAAATGGTGACCCGACTAAATATGAAAGGATCCCAAGTGCTGACACTTTGTAGGCTACGGTGACCATCTTAATTTGATGGGTATTCAGTGGGGAAAATAAAATTAAAAAAAAAACTTTGACAACTAAGGTAGTACGGTGTCACGTGATCATTGTTTCTTCTATTGGTCTAATTGTTCTGTGGTTCGTGCCCATTCTCTATACAAAACTGTGAATGTAAATGGTGCATAAGCATCTTTTAAAAAGGTAAAGTCACGGAATAGAACATTCAGAAACGCGGTTTCTTCTTATAGTCTTTTCAATATTTTGTACACATATTTATTTTATAATACCAGTAAATACAAAAAATGCTTCGCTTCTGTTTTATCAAATAGATAATTATGTTTTGGTTTGTTAAATAAATTTTTTCAAACGATATTACTAATTTCATTTTTTATCTTCTAGAATTTTTTAATTTATTAAATATGGCAAAAGTTCAGAATGCACCCGGAAGAAAAAACATTCTTTTATTTACATTATTTTTGTGTCTGGGTAAATAAACTTCAGGAAATTATTAATAAAACGAATGGTTTTAATACCAACGAAGCTCAAAACTTTAGTGCGGCAGCCGTAACTACAGTAAAATATGCTTTTAAAAGGAACTTATTTGACTCACCTGTTTTGCCTGTAAGTAGTTGTCCATAGAGTTTTTCCCGCTTGGCTAACAAAGTCATTTCCTCGCTTCTGTGAGATGAAAAGTTTTTTGTTTCGCACGAATGCAATATTATTTGCGTCTCGTGCTTCTGAATACCTCGCTACGCTCAGGTTTCTTTTTTTGAACCACTCGCTACGCTCGTGGCTCAATTTTAGAAACCTTCGCTAGCTCGGTTTTCAATACAAGCACTCGCCGCAAACAATAATTTTGCATTCTTGCATAACAATAGTTATTTGTTATGCAAGAATGCAAAATTATTGTTTGCGGCGAGTTTTTTTGCTAAAAACTCTTCATTAGAGTATCAACGCGAGGCTTACACCTAACCGCTATTTTTAGGACCTAAGGTTTAGATTCCAGATCCTAGAACCTACGAATAACATCTTTTATCGCCAGAAGTGGCCACAAAAGGTCCTAAAAATAGTTAAGCCTCGCGTTGATAACCTAATGAAGAGTTTTTAACAAAATGAAGATATGATGCATCAATCGAGCAAGATGGGGTACTTTACGGACCATTTCATTTTGCCCCACCAGAGTTGCCCCACTGGTAGAGAAAAATGAAATCACACATACAATAATTCCATTTTACCCTACCAGTGGGGCAACTCTGGTGGGGCAAAATGGAATGGTCCTACTTTACTTGTATCCTAACGTTTCACTGACTACTTAGCAACCACAGACTTTATAATTAGCAACCAAGTTTCGGTTGCTGAGCAACTCAAATAATATTTGACAACGAACTGAAACTAATTTTATATCTGTTCCCAAATAGATGAAGAAGGCGATGAGGTGACCATTTCATGCTTCGACGATTTCAATATTCCCGTAAAACAGCTGGGCCAAGGAAAAGTTCTGAAGTTGTACGTTTACTGCAAAGAAGACAAAGTGGTACCTACGCAATAGTCTACTGTGGTAAGGATGTCGGGGTAACTTGCATTAGATGCGGTTGATAAAAATTGTATTATATTATGCTCTTGGATGTAAGTAAATAACAGCTGAAGGTAACCCCTTTTTCGGCATGAAAAACGCATCGTTCTAATTTCTTTCAGGCAATTTTATTATTATTATACAAGGTGTTACAAAAGATGCTAACTCTTTTTACAGGGTAATAGCACCCGGTGATAGGGATCACAACCTAAATGTTGTTTTTGCTCTATAACGTTCCGTTGATTTTTAAATTAATAAAATGTGAACGCTGAGGCGGCAGAAAAGTATATACTAAATATTGTTTCATTGACTTTAACAATGTTTTAACAACTCAAACCTATGCAAATGCACCTACACCTACAAACATACACCGTGAAATTTTAGTGGTTTTAAAGCCGAAGGTATTTTGTTGCACTGGTGATTCTGAGCCAAATTACAAAATTTCATTCCAAAACGCGCGAAAAAAAATTCACTTCTCCATACAAAATGGTGTCGATTGGCGATAGCCGTTTGTATTGGGATCGGAAAGTGTTTTTTTTCGCTTGTTTTAAAGTAATATTTTGGAATTTGGCTTAGAATCACGAGTGCAACTAAATACCTTCGGCTTTAAAACCACTAAAATTCGGGTTGTTCCGTATTCATGACACGACTTTTCATGCTATAGGTATATTTTTCCGGATTCATGGTACGAGTTATTATTATTCCTACTCATGATTATTTTCGATTTAAGTTTCCGTTTTCATTTTACATGTGTTCCGTATTCATGCTACCAATAAAATACCATTTAATATTGGCACGTTAGTATGGTCAGCATAACAATTTTAATTCTAAGATTGGTAAGTCGGACTAGGTACCTACCTCAGTCTCTCCACTAAGGAACTAAATCATAAAGCTAAAACATAACTGCACGCACCTTTCGATACACCCGCAGGCACTTTTGGTTATTGAAATTAAAAAACCGTGGGACTCGCGCACCGAGGATTCCTTTCCACCATTCTATGCATTTAAATGGAAGAAAAATAAAAACTAGGTACGCTGCATACAGAGCCGTCTAAAGTTAAGGTTTTAACCTAATATAGAGATATACTAAGGCCTTTGCATCTTCGTAATGAGATGATTTATACAGCGTCCAGTGGCACCTTCACTCACACTAGATGGGTGAAGAGACCACTCGGCGCTGCAGTGCCTAGGACATTGTTTTAGATGGAGTAGGCTTGCCCAGCACCTATACCATCCTGACAGCTTAGTCGACCTAGCCCACAGGAAAGACAGGAACATCTTGAAGAAACCCGCGGCTCAGTTGGCTCCACACGTATATAGATATAGAGGGCGCTAGTTTCTATGTCGTGTTACAACCCTCACCAGCATCATCAGGTACCTATATTATTTTTTTGTTCTTCTAGCACTAGTTCCTCAACTCAGCTAACAGATAGCACTCCACAGTCCTACATCGTGGATCGCGGTATGGCTTATTCTACATATGTATATATGTAGAATATTCTTCTGAGTGTCAAGTTTTATAAATAGTGCAGCCATGATAGCTATAGTTTTGTTATATTAAGGGTGGACGATAGCAACGTGGCGGGAAATTCAAAATTTTCACTGTTTTTTACATTTTGTAGCTAAACTGAGCTATTTTTGTTCAGCGATTTCTCTTTCGCGGCAATAAAACAGTATTTTTTTCATTATTGTAAACAACAGAACAACAATAATTCAGCCGATTATGTGTTCTGGTCTACGAAGCAGTGGCACTGCCCAAAAAACTTGTCGCCAGCCTTAAAGTAAAAACATGTTGATTATATTTCTTGATTTTTAAGAACGTTGGTTATTTACATATTTTTTTATATAATTTACAAGATTTTTTTATATAATTTCTAACTTAATCTGTATGATTTCAATCCTATGATGTCCTATGTCACTTAAAACCTGAGTAACCGATCATCAATTTGCAAGGTACTGTTGACCTACTTGTTTGCAGTGCTGACGTATAACGCATACGTGATTATCCCATTCCTCATGGCAATAGGTACAAAGAATAATTAATATACCTCGTGCCAGTGTCCGTGGATGTCTTAACAAAATCCGTACCCTTAAGCTTCTCTGCCTATTATTTATTTCTTCCAATATTTTAGATTTTTTGCTGACCGTACTTTAAAGCAAAGTATTTTTATTATAATGTATGGCAGCATGAATCCGGAAAGGCTCGCGAGACGAAATGTAAAAATTAATTAAATTATTTCCATAGCATGAATACGGAAGTCAAGTAAAATGAATCCGGAAAAAATTTTCGTGACATGAAAACTCGTGTTATGAATACGGAACAACCCTAAAATTCCACGGTGTATTTTTAAATTAAGCTAATACCAAGAAAAGTTATGAAAAATTTTAAATTTTGATGTTATAAAATAAAAATTGTTTTTTTCTACTTTTTTTATAGAATTATCACCTGTTGACCAGTAGGTTACACCCTGTAAAAAGAGTTAGGATGTTTTGTAACACGTTGTATAAAAACGATTTGCTAACCTACGTATTGGTCATCTACTGATATATAAACCAAGTTTAAGCAAAATCCAGTCTGTAGTTTATAAATTAAACCTGAACTACGTTTGTATGGGAAAATGGTTCTCTAGCGCCCTCTTATGTCTGTAAAGCAATGGCGTGTCGATGGTGTCCCAGTCGAAGGACAAAACCGGGGTTTCCTCGTTTTTCTCTTACAACCAGCGAACTAATCCTCTAGAATTAGAATATTCTTTGCTGTAAGTGCAGTCGGCTACCCGCTAGGCCACCCGTTTTTGTTCAATCGGTCGGTTCGGTCGGCATCAGTCTACAAGGTGTTACAAAAGATGCTAACACTTTTTACAGGGTAATAGCACCCGGTGATAGGGATCACAACCTAAATATTTTTTTTGCTCTATGACGTTCCGTTGATTTTTAAATTAATAAAATGTGAACGCTGTGGCGGGAGAAAAGTATTTTTAAAATATTGTTTTCATTGACTTTCACAATGTTTTAACAACTCATAGCTATGCAAAAGCACCTACACCCACACACATATGTTTAAATTTGAGCTAATACGAAAAACAAAAAAGGTAAATTTTTCCATTTTGAGGGTATAAAATAAAAATTGTTTTTTTCAACTTTTTTTACAGAATTGACATCCTGTTGACCAGTAGGTTACACCCTGTAAAAAGAGTTAGGATCTTTTGTAACACGTTGTATAATACCCCATGGTAGTAGCTACAGCAAAGAAGGGCAGGTGAATGGCAAATGCTGCGCCTCCCGGTCCCCGCCGACACTCTCTCACTGCCTATGCTGACGACTTGACCGTAATGATCGAGTCCAATACGCGCTCAACGATTGAGCAATCTGCGGCCGCTGTATTGGGTCTTTCAGTAGGATGGGGCAAACGCAATCGGCTGGGCTTCTCCCCGGCAAAGTCGCTAACTATGACGGTCAAGGGGAAGCTCAAAAGGGCGCCAACTATTAAAATGGCTGGCACTACGGTCAAGTCAGTCAAACAGGCAACCGTTTTGGGCGTTGTCCTGGACGCAGGTCTAACTTTTATGCCACACGCGCGGTCAATCGGGGAATGGGCGGTGAAGTGTTTCGGTAAGATGGCCCGAGTGTCCGCAGCGTCCTGGGGGGTTAGGTTCCCAGCGCTTAGGCTAGTATACAAATACATAGGTACCTACGTCGCCACAGTCACCTACGCCGCGGCCGTGTGGCACCGCAGTGCATGCCGTCCGTAACGCCCTTCTTAGTACTCAGCGCCCCGCACTGACGTTACTCACGAAGGCGTATCGCAGCAACTCGACGGCGGCTCTACCAGTGCTCGCGGGTGTACTGCCGGCCGATCTGGAGGTATCTCGCGCTGGTCGCGCATATGACGCCTCGCAAGAGTCGATTCCCGGGAGGGAGATCAGAGCTATCCAGGAGGCCGTAACGCAGGATGTCATCTCCCAATGGCAGACGAGATGGAAGGATGAAAGTAAAGGACGAGCGCTGTTCTGTTTCTTTCCCGAGGTGGAGGCTCGACTCAAATCGCGTTGGGTCAAGCCTGACTATCAAACGTCGCAAATTTTGACAGGGCACGGGTGTTTTAGGAGCAAGCTCCACAGCTTTAAGCTGTGCGAGTCCAGCGCGTGTGAATGTGGAGCAGCTGAAGAGGACAGAGATCATGTGCTATGGGATTGTCCGATGTATGAGGAAGAAAGACAGCGAATGCTTGACGGTATCTCTCGCGAGGAGGAGGGACCTGTGTACTTTTCTGATCTCGTTTCAGGGCCGGCGAACTTCCAAAGAGTTCGCGCACAGCTGGCACAAAAAGAGAGGCAAAAGGCCGGACTAAAACCGCGTAGGTACGCCGTATTCATGTGTTGTGTTTTCCAATGCCCATTCGGGCCGGCTTTTCATATTTAATTTATAATTATATATGTATAAATTAATCTATCTATACTTACGAGTATAATAAAACTCTAGCGAAGTCAATTCTGTACATTGAATATTTTTAGAAAAAAACTAGCAGGGGTTACTAAGTAAACTATACTGAATCCAAAAATGCAAAAAAATCGGTCTATGTCTGTCTGTCTGTCTGTCTGTATGAACACGATAAACGCGAACACCGCTGAATAGTTTTCAACAAAACTTAACATGGTCGTAACTCACGTTCCTGGGCATAACTTAGGCTATCCGATGTTTAGAATACATTGCGGGTTGCAATTTTAACTTCGTTTTTTGTAAGAAATATTCATAATTTGGACATGGCTTCTTGAGAAGGTATGTTAAGAACGTGATACTGAACATATTTCTGCAAAAAAAAAATTAAAATTTCGACTTTGAACCTCATTATCTGGGAAACCTACATTGCAGGTTGCAATTTTTACTTGATTTTTTTGTAATTAATATCCATAATTTTGATATGGCTTCTTGAGAAGCCATGTTAAGAACGTGATACTGACACATTTCTGAGAAAAAAAAAATGAAAAGTCCGACCTTATTATCTCGGAAACCGTTGATTTCCCAGGCATAGTACCTTGGGCAAAAATTTTCGTTATGATGAGGACTATACGTGGTTTCCCGCTTTGTTGGGGGTCTTTTAACACTCTGTATAATATCACGCTACGACTTTTGGCATTTGGGGCGCCATTATGTAAATGAAAAGTCGGCATTTGTTTTTTTTTAATGTTGGCGGAAAAATTTTGTGCTACAAGCGTAGCATAAGGCCGGGTTAGAGCGTATCTATGGGTTTAAAACAATAGGTATCTCACTCTTTTGTTTGACGTAGAGCGGGATGGACAGGGCCATAGATACGCTCTAACCCAGCCTTATATGATGCTTGCTGGACGGAATTGTGAGTGGTTTTCGGTGGAGGTCGGACAAAGTTTATCGATGTTAGAAAAATAAATGTAGTACTGTTGCGTGGCGGTCGAAAGGTTCTGGGTTTGAACCCACGCGAGGTTGAAATTTTTATTGTGCTTTTTTTTTAATGTTTATTTTACTGAACCCATCTTGATATTAAAAAATATATATTTTGTTCGCCGTAGAGCGGGATAGACAGAGTTATTTGCCGTAGATACGCTCTAACCCAACCTTATGCTTTGCTTGCTGGCTTAGCATGAGAATGGGTAAGACCTTATCTATGGGCTTATAACTTTATCTATCCCACTCTACGTCGAGAGAGATACATTTAAACCCCTTTACTTCCGAAGCAATTCTTATGCTAATCTTCCTGGTACCTTACACGGGCGATACCTTGATCTAAACAAAACATATTTTATTATAAATGTATTGTTTAGATTAGGGCACACACAGACAGACACACAGACAGGCACACCCTCATAGACACATAAACAGACACACACACAAAGCTATCAAACTTATGACACCCCTCTTTTTTGGTCGAAGGTTAAAAAACCTTCCTTTTGAGTTTTCCTCCACAGTCGAATTTAAATGAAATGTCAAATGTGTAAAAACGCATACGAAGTCGCGGGCACAACTAGTTAGGGATATTTTTGTTCCATGTATGTATTGTCTGTTATGTGCCCACCGTAACCGTAAGGTTGGTATGGGCCAAATAAATAAATATACTTAAAGTGAATGGCAAACGCGCCAGGGGAAGGGCACCAACCAGATGGTCTGATGCGATAAGGGCAGCGGCTGGAGGAAGCATTCACCGGGCAGTTCATATGACGGAAGACAGCTCCCAATGGAAGCGAGTATGACATGGTCGCGATCCTCAGCCATGAGGAATCGATTAAGGCTGGAAGATAGTAGTGTGGCGGGAAATTCAAAATTTTCACAGTTTTTTACATTTTGTAGCTAAACTGAGCTATTTTTGTTCAGCGATTTTTCGTTCGCGAGAATAAAACCGTATTCTTTTCATTATTGTAAACAACAGAACAACGATAATTCTGCCGATTATGTGTTCTGGTCTACGACAAGTTTTTTGGGCACTACCACTGCTTCGTAGACCAGAACACATAATCGGCTGAATTATTGTTGTTCTGTTGTTTACAATAATGAAAAGAATACGGTTTTATTCTCGCGAACGAAAAATCGCTGAACAAAAATAGTTCAGTTTAGCTACAAAATGTAAAAGTCTGTGAAAATTTTGAATTTCCCACCACCTTGCTATCGTCTACCCTTAAGAAGAAGTAGCTTTTACCGCGCGCGGCATAAGAGCACCAATCGAAGGGTGCCTATCGAACAAAAAGGGGTATCCTAGCGTGTGGCCGACTGTAGATATGCGGAGGCGGCAAGACCTACCGCAAGTACCGCAACTGGTCAGAGGCACCCTGCTTTGGGAGGGTGCAACGAAACCCTGCTTTGGAAGGAAGGGTGTCAGAAGCAGCGTACCTCTTTCATGACCTGAGCTGTCGGTAAAATAGAGCACTACTTATACTTACTATTAAGCGCTCACAGCTTGGACTAGCCATTCTTACTGCCGGTTTCTGAATTGAGAAAATCGCTAAGCAAATGGGTAAGTATCGTCCTGCAGATTTCTCACAAAAGAGCGTGACAGAACGATAGTAAAGTATTTGCTTAGCAAAATTCTCAATTCAGAAACCGGGCCTTTATCGATTGGCGAAGTTAAGCAACATCGGGCGCGGTCAGTCCGTGGATGGGTGACCGCTAGTGGGAATAATATCTGAGCGCTTCCGTGCTTCGGAAGGTACACGGCTTTTGTTGATTCATAAATTCATAACCATTGTTAGGACATATTATGTCAGAGGCCCTTGACTAGCCCAAAAAAAACTCTTACAACAGGGGTAGCCCCTACCTACCTCATACGATAACCTAACCATAGAATTATGAACCTAACCTTAATAAATCCTATTCGAAATATGAGTAACATTCGTACCTAGGTACGTACTACCTAAGTACCTAACTAACGAACCATCGATTTCACAGATGATTTCTGTGCTTTTGGGACCACGTAACGGTCTAGTTACAAAAAAAACTGAAACATAAACGTTACCGAGCTATTTAGACCAAAATATAACTATAACGAACGTTAACAACTTCGACAACAGTCGCAAATCTCACAGTCACCACCACCGGCTCTCTGTGGCGCAAATCCGGAGTGTACATTAGCGTGGCGACCCGCATCAACCGACTCGCATTTGTGTAGCTACCTACATTTTTTTTCACACTCAAACAACACGCGAACTCACGATGTCGTCTGGAGAATCCGACATCGAGCTCTCTTCAGCGTTAACCCACAAGAAGACGACGAAAAGACCACTGAAAAGTCCTACAGAAGACATGCTAACCAAGGAGGCACCCAAAAAAGTCAGCACGAAAATCATGGTGCACACAGCGCTGACCGACCTCAAAACAAGAAAGGGCGTCTCGATTCACGCCGTAAAGAAGTACATAGAGGAGAAATACCAAGTGGACCCCGAAAAACTGAGCTACTACATCAAGAAATACATCAAAGCTGGCGTCGAGATGGGCACGATCATTCAAACGAAAGGCGTTGGAGCTTCAGGATCCTTCAGGCTGGCCGCCGTCAAAGAAAAAGTGGAGAAGAAAAAGAAAACTGTCAAAATCGCGAAAGAAAAAAGCAAGAAACCGGAAACAGTCGAGAAGCTGGCCGGAAAAAACAAAAAGGGCGCGGAAGAAAAAGAAAAGCCAAAGAAGATTAGTGATAAAAAGAAAGAAATGACAAAAAAAGTGACGGCGAAGAAAACTGAGGACAAGCAGACAAAATCGAAACAAAAGAAGACGAAAGAAGTTGAAACGGATGCGGCCAAGCCGACGAAAATGTCAAAAACTAAACCGACGAAAGCTGCTGCCAAAGGCGAGAAAACTCCAAAGAAGAAAATTGGGATGTTGAAGCGAAGAAGCATAGGGTCCATTATCAAAAAGCCAAAAATGAAGCCAAAAGCCAAAGCCTGATGTGTCGTGAACTCGTGACTCGTGATGTTGTGATTTTTCTATGTGATTGATATTGATGTGCAATGTAGGCGCATAAATACGTGTGATAATCGAACTATTACTTAATTTTTGTAATTTATAAATAACACAATGTGTGAAAATTTTTCTCCCAAAATGATTATAATAATAATAAACAAATCCTATATGTAAGAACTTTCTAGTTTAATTTTATAGAATGTTTAGCATCACGCTAGGATACCCCTTTGACGCGGTAGGTAGCTACGATGGGATATCTCAGCGTGTCACTGACTAGGTAACTAATAATAATAACATACAACATTATTAGATAGATAGTTAAAGAACTCTTTAATGCACAACAGAAAGAATATTACTTAGAACTTTTACAACAAAATTTAGTACAAATGGCAGCCTTACCTATAGCTAAAAGCTATCTCTTCCAGACAGACAGATTAATAATGAGAAACGGTATTTCCCTAGGTCATGCTAGACTTTGATCTACCTCTAGGGCTGCACGCCTAGCATGACTGAAAAATGTCGACCTTAGTCAGTAGGTACAGTCAGCCACAGGCCAGGAGCCCCTTTTTACCCGACTGCCCAAATGAGGGTTGTTTTTGTTTGATTGGCGCCCTTATGCCGCGTGCGGTTAGAGCTACCATGGGGTATCCTACACTGTGGCCGTCTGTATTCTCTCTCTGGGGTCTGACTCTGTAACGCAATAGTGCCTCGATAGGCTCCCAGTTGTAGGCTTCAATTATTACGATTCATTAATGCTGACTGTCCTTTTAATGTTTTTCTAGTAGGTACAGAAAAGCATATTCTGATTCTAATTCTAGACAAATAGTTCGCTGGTTGTAGGAGAACAACGAGGAAAACCTGGTTTTGTCCTTCTACTAGAAACCTATCGACACGCCCGCCATTGCGTTCGATCAGCGCGTCTTCTATTCTCAGAATAACCTACTGACGCCGAAAACCTTCAGAACCCGTTTTTTGCTGGAAAATTCCTAGCTTTTATTGAAAGCAACAATAATTTGTTTCTCATTTTAATAGGTGGATAAAGGGTGAGTTTAAAAATTCGGTCAGCCATCAGCGAGAGAAGATCACTTCAAAACCAAAGAAAAAGGTCTTGCTAAGGCCCAACCTTTTTCTACTACCTACAGCTTCCGGGAAAATTAAAACGTCGAATTCGTTTTAGTGATGGGAAAGTCTACCTGGATCTATCGATAGTTTTTTTTGTTTTTTTCCCAAAAAGTTTTGTGCTTTTGTGGAGTACCTAAGTACCTATATTGTAACGTGCAATACTTAATTACCTAGCCGATTTAGCCATTTTCAAAGAACAAATTCAAAGCAGTTCATAGATGGCGTTTACAGGCGTGGCCATAAAAGAACCGGAATACGGTTGTCAAATTTCGCTTAGCACAAATTAATTTTGACAGCTGTATTTCATCTATGAGTAAGCGCCATCTTTGAACTGCTTTGAATTTGTTTTTAAAAAACTGGCCAAATGCGAGTGGGACTCGCGCACCAAGGGTTCCGTACTACCATTCTATGCATCTATTTGAAAGAAAAATAAAAAGGAGGTAGGTACCTAGGCTGCATAGAAGATTTGAGGAACTAATATAGAGGGCGCTAGTTTCTATGTTGTGTTACCTCCATTTCTTGTATAGGTACCAGATTTTTTGTCGTAGGTTTTGATTCCTTTAACTAAGAAGCTTGACTTTTTTAGGCTCCAAGACAGTGCAGACCTGAGTATTTGATATCATTTTCAGCCTGATACCTCCACGCGTTCTTGAGAAAAGGGTCTTGACAGACAGACAGACGGACAACAAAGTGATTCTGTAAAGGTTCCGTTTTTCCTTTTAAGGTACGGAACCCTAAAAAAGGTCATTTAATATCGTATTTAAAAATAAACTAGTCTCCAGCACCATGGCCTCTACGATGCGTTTTAATTATAAATAATGATACTTCCTACCTACTTAAAATGCCGTGCCAATAGCATGAAACCGGATACAATCAATTACATCGTCAATTAACCAAAGGCAATAAAAAAAAGTTATGGAGGTGTCAAATAAGAATGCTAAGTAATTAGGTAGGTATTCAAAAACCTGCTTGTAGTTCTTTTCTCATAAAAAATTAATAGGTATACAATAAATAGTTTGGGCCAATATTTTTAGATTCCTAAATGCTAATAGAACCGGAACTGCTGTTTTACACAAAACAGGTCATTCAGTCAGTATTTTACACCCCACAGTGAATTGTTTTGAAGCGTGGGTTGCAGTACGGGGAAATAAATAACGTAAATACCTCATCGCTTTGGGCAATATCTAAAGATAGATTTAAAATAGCCGAGTAATAAACCCAGCCATATTGCCGTCATCGAGTTTTATCAACGACACGCCGATTTTTACGAAATAGACTTTATTTTAATACGGCATAAAGTATTTTATTTCCCCGCAACTGAGACAAAAGAAATTTCTTAAGCTTCCGTCCTGTTTCAAGTCAAACCGTACTAGATTCTCCGTCTCATTTTATCAGGTTGGAAGGCCCCGTTGGCGCGAGAGAGATAGTGACGAAATAGTCATGTGGCTTTACTGAGTTAGCAAAAAGATATTGGGGTCATGGAACGCGCTTAAAATTCGAAATGCGAAGTATCCAATGCGGAGCGCTTCCCGTAGCCCGTCCTCCATTGGCTGGGGCTCCCCTGTACTATAAACCGTCGGGAACAGTCTAATCGATAACTTGAAGTGACGTTCTCAATGTCGGAGAAGCATTTTCGTTCGCGCAGTATCGATAGCGCTCGCGTTTTGTCCGTCGGACGCGTATCTTTGGTACAGAGGCGTTATTTCGTGTCGAAAGACCTTTCGTGTTATTCGTGCCGCCATTTCGCTACGAAAGATGTCTGGCTGCAGTCAGTGCTGCGTTTTTAAGCTATCCAAGTTGTGTTTAAGTGGTTTAGTGTTGATGTTTTAACGAAAATAAGCATGGTGAGTTGGTTTCTTCATTATTTTGTAGAGGTTGTAGTATCTCGCTGTGATTTTCAGTCAGTTTTGGGTGATTTTGTGAGAAAGTGGGGCTGTATGTACACAATATCGATTGCAAACAAAACATGGAGGCTTGTTGCATCTATACAGGTGTCTATCTATGCGTAGATGTAATCGTCGTGACGTCATATCTTGTTCGAATAAAGTTTTGACCCTCAAAATGCCATTTTACGGGCGCCCCAGTGACATACTTGTCAAGGCAATTAATTAGAAAAGTGTCGTTTACTTGATGAGTGTCTGCTCTGTAGTTTTCGATAGCTGATTGCCGTCTTGATTGACATTATTTATCGTAGCTTGCTATGGCTATGGATATTGTATGTTTAGTTTTTGTGGGTTGTAGGAATGTGAGTCTTAAAGTGAAACACATAAGACACGTTTTGTTTACAACGTTGGTTTTAGCGAGGACTTTAATTGAGTGTTGCTTTCTCTTTCTCCCGCCACCGTCGTCTCGTATTTTTTTTTTCTGACCGTGGCATGGCTTTATTGGAAACTCAGCGGGGTTATTTTGGTAGAGCTGCGCTTATCGTTCAGGCGAACAATCGATATCGATATCAACGTTGTCGATGTTTTTCCTTATAATAATTTTATTGTATTAACATTTGTTTATATCGACCTTTTTATTGATATTTTTTTTATAGGTAGTATTTCTTTTTTTTTTCTTGCTTAATTACATGAGAGATACCTAACTGCATTACAGATCTTGGAGTCCAAAAATGATTAAATGTTTGGTCTCTACTTACACTTTAAATTAATTGAGCATAAACAGCATAAAGAGCATCTAATAGGTGATACCAAACTGACTCTTATGTAATGGATCTCTCTAAAAGATTTGGATTTGATTTTGTTTGAGGTTTTTTTTAAAGTTTCAAGTACGTATTCAAGTGTATCAAATAACATCATAAGTCTCGTAATAAATTGACATTATTAGAATTTATTCCAACAATCGATGAAACCCCATCCCTAGTCAGGTAGAAAAAATAAAAATGTCTACCGCGCCAAGATACAAGGAAACAAAGGACGAGGGATCGAATCAGACCGCCAAACACCATTTACACTTTACATAAACCTTATTCCCACTACATAGGAGCTAATTTTCAACAAAAGAAGGGCCAAACTATAGTGGCAGGACTGGCAAGACGCGGCTTTGCCCCCAAAAAAGTGGTGCCCAAGGGGAGTTTTTGTCGACATTATTATTAATGATTTACAATACGCCAAGGGTGTAGGAGAGGGACAAAATATGGCGCAGAAAAGAGACTGATGAACGTAGGAATTTTATAACTCAATCCGAAAATGTGATTCGGCAAAATAGGGTTTCATAAAAGTCGAGTCAAAAATCCATGTCGCGCCATCTGTGTTTTCACATTTGCAAACAATTTCAATGACAAAATGTAGGTAGGTAGATATTATTATTTTTTTGTTTCTGAACTTGATAGATAAAACAAAGAATAATTTAGTTAGAGTCCCACATATTCTTTGTCATTTGTTTGTAATACAATTTACATAAATGCATAACCATAATTTTTCTATTTTTGTTATGCATTATCTTACTTCCAAGTGGCCTAACTTACTGATGTCGTGATAATTATGATAGCCTATACTAAACATGAATCATCATACTGTGTCCTATACAATAAATATTTGGTTTCTCTGCCTACTGATTTGAAGTGTTTTGTGCCTACGTTACTTCTGTATCGACCTGTGTATCTCCAGATGAGAGAAAGTTTTGAAAAAATCACACAATGTGCCATTATTATTAGCAAATTGACAAAAGTACCAAGCACGAACCCCTGGCGCGCCACATCTAAGGAATTAACTGTTGTACGATACTTGTACTTTTGTCACAAGTAATAAGAACTGATTTGGTATGCTCTATGACGTCACTGGAGTACCGCTGTTTGCCTATTCTTTGGCATAGGCTAAGCCCCTTTTGCTCTACGGGATTCTATCGATTGAAATACAAAGGTATCTATTTTTTATGATATAATGGCCCATATTATGGGCAGATTTAAAAAAAACAATAGTTATTCTAAAGATAGGTACGGTCGGCCACAGTCACAGATAACCCATGACAGCTCTTACCGCGCGCCGAATAAGGGCGCCAATCGAACAAAAAGGGGTATCCTAGCGTGTGGCCCACTGTACAGTCTCGCCACACGCTAGGATACCCCATTTTGTTCGATTAGAGCCCTTATGCCGCGCGCGGTAAGAGCTGCCATGGGGTATCTGTGACTGTGGCCAACCTTAGAGATCGACTTTGTCCTGTGGACTAGGCCTACTAAGATGAAATAAAGACAGCACGTAGACGCTTACCCTTTCGTTAAAGAGTCACCCGTAATGTAACTGAATAGAGTGCACGCGTGTAAGCGTCTACGTGCAGTCGACAGCACGTTAACCTTTACACGCCTGCACTTTACTTGTTTACGATACAGGCGACTTTACAACACAACTGTACAGTCCGAAGTGCTGTCGACTGTACCACTAGGCGCTGTATAGAACATCTGAATCTATTGCATCTATATGCAAAACGCGTTATTTAGGCCTAAATGTGTAGAAAATGTAAATGATGCAAAGACAACTGAGCGAGAATTTATTACTTTGGAAAAATGGTGCCCTGTACACAAATACAATTGTAAAAGGCGTCAAGCCTAAACAAATTAAAACTCATATTTTTGTTTCAGATGCAACAGCCTACTCAGGAACAGGCTATGAGGTAATTATAAACAAAGATCTAAAAATTACCCAAATATATGAATCATTAGGGATTACAAAAAAATCTGTATCTTCTAAGAGAAGATTTTTGTAGCACTAAGTATCTCAAACAAAGCAAATAATTAAACAAAATATATTGAGGGATTTTATGATTTTGCCCAGTCAGAACTTGAACCTGCGAGCTCTTGATAAAAAAAAATATTTTAAATATTTATTCTCTTTTTTTTTCAGCCAACAACAAGCGGCGGCGGAAGCACAACAGCAAATGGTCCTGTGTCCCGTTAGAGTGGTCTACGAGACGCAGATATTAATGCCACCTGGTGAGTGAAATTGCAAACTACACGTTATGTTGGAACATAGACGATGCCTCAACGGATGCTTTCATTTTAGGTAGGAAGATCCAATAATGCTGTATCACTAATAAAGTTTGTTTTATTAAAATTACTGAACATCTTTCATAGATTACATCATAATCATAGACTTAAAGGATATATTTTTTCGTTCCAGGTGAACAAATGAACCCCAATCAGACGTTCTACATCAATCCACAGAACCAACCACCATGGGCGACTCAAAGCCCTCAAATATATCCCCAAAACCAAATGTTATACGTGCAAAACATGCCACAGAATATTGTGCCTTCAATGCAGCAGCACATGGATCCGAATCAAATGTACATCCAGCAAACGTACCCAGCCATGCAACAAATACTACAGAACCAAAATATGCCAATGTTGGCACAGAACTTACAAGAACGACAGGTATTAAGGCAACCCGTACAGTTTGCCAATGTACCACAAAACATGAATGTCATCAATGTCAACCAATTTGGACAGATGGTCAATATGCAGAATGTTGCCAGCATACCACAAAACGTGCCAAATATAGTGCAAGCCCCAAATATCAACCAATCAAATGTGCAGATGGTGCAGCAAAATCAAACAAATTCACCGAAACCACCAGACGTACAACAAAGTGTACAGAATATAAACTTTGCACAGAATATTATACAAAATCAGAACATGCAAAGAGCGCAAATGGTACAGCAACAATTCAGGATAATGCAACAGCAAATAGTTAATGCCCAACAAAATGCCGGCAACCAAACAGCACCAAAAGTAGTTCAAAACGCGCAGCCAAATCCTGTGCAAATGCCAAACCAGATCGTAACAAATCCAATACCGCAGCAACCACAGCAGCACCGAATGGTAGTTCAGCAAAATGTTCGACAAACTTTTGTCCAAAACGTTCCTCAACAAACAATTACACAAAATCAAAACTTGCCGAACCAAACAGTCCAAAATGTCCAAAGAAACGTTGCCAACACGTACACTCAACAACATCCTAACGTGTATATCAGACAGACAGCAACTGTTGATCCATCACAATACAACCAAGTCAACCAAACAACTGTAAGTAACGCACAACAGTTCAACCAGGTGAGGCCAGTAAATAATAAGGTTGCTATACCAAATCAAGTGCAACAAAATACTGCACCAAACGTAGTCAACCCACCAATCAGGCCAAGAGGTCCAAGACCAATGGCAACACAGACACAAGTCAAGATAATGCCGAATCAACAAAATCAACAAGCTCGAAGTATGCCTCAGTTACGAACAATGGCACTGCAACCAAATCCAATGATGCAAATGCAAAATATGACAACTCAAATGCAGAAACCGCAACAGAAGCCTATTTGTAATGTTGCTAGTCAAGCCACCAATCCTCCTAAACCAATGCAGGTTTCTGTTGCAACAGAAACTATGAGTAGAACACCAGGAATTGATAATAGAAAAAGAAAAAGCGAATCGCCTGACGAAGCAAAACACAAAATTGCTGCAATAGAAGCTAATAAAGCCACGTATGGAAATCATAATACTTATTTAGTAAATAGGTTGAAGGAAGTAAAATCGTTAGTCAATGAAGTTGGTGTTACACCAGAAAGTGTTCATAAAGCTCATATTAAGATTTCATATCCAGGTGCACAAGGTACTTTAGATAATTCAGTCCAAACAGAATCGAATCATATTAGAAAACCAAATGCCACGATAACGTCTCAAGATTTGATAGGGGAGAAATTAAAAAGGAACACAGTTTTTGGGCAAGCTCGGGTAAGAAATGTCAGCAATGAAAACAAGACAATAGAGCCTATGAATGAATTGCCTACCTTACCTATAACTGCGATGGAAGTAGTTACAGATGCCACAATTGTCAAACCTGAAGAAAAAAGAAAAGATATTGACGTTAAACAACCAGTCCAACCAGTAGTTAATAATATTAACCAAGTCAAAATAAAAGAAGAACCTAGTGTCAAGACGCCGAAAGAAGAAAAGAAGGAATTTGAAATTAAAACAAACGTGAAACCTGACATAAAACCTGACGTGAAAGCTGAAATTAAACCTGATGTGAAGCCTATCATAAAATCTGACGTGAAGCCCGTTGTAAAACCTGTCTTACAACCAGAAATCGTCGATGAGAAAATACAAGAAAAGAAAGAAGAAGATAAAAAACCGCAAAAGTCTGAAAGTAAGACTGAATTGAGCCAAAACGCTCTTAGTGAAAAGATTAGGAATTTCAGTGGGAAACAGATTGAACTATCGCACGGAAATATTCATAAAAGGGATGGAAATGAGAATAATTATATTTTGACACACGTTTTAGATGGCATCGTTATTCAAGAGTCAAATGTGGCATTCCCAGTAAGTACTTTACATATCAGCATTACTTATACTTAATCGATTTAATTTACTACTAAGCTAGTCACCACAGATATAAAATTCAATCATAAATCTGTGTGACTCACCTTCTTTGTAGGGCAATAAGTAATAACAATAACATTAATAATTATGCCCATTATTTGAATCGAAAATTAATTTGTATTTCGTAACTTATAGACTTGAATAGTGTGTACCTAACTACCAATCTATCACTGTTTAAAAAACATAACCCTCCTTTGAGCAGTCGGGTAAAAAATATCTTCAGGTTATTAATATATTCTACAAAAACAATCTAAAGTTAACAATCGTAGATACTTCAACAGAATCATTGATGTGTGATGTGATACACCAACTTACAAACTAGTATTGTGTTCCCCATATTAATCTTACTGCTTTTATTTTTACAGATAAGATTACCGTTAAAAGAAAGGATAATACCGAATGCGGCAGTAAAAACTGCAGAAGCTCCAGCGAAAGTGCTTGAAGTACCAACAAAAGTCCTAGAAGTACCAGTGAAACTAGCAGACGCATCTACAGCTGAAGTTAAACAAGAAATAACCATAAAACTAAAAGGGTCTAAAGAGGAACCGAGCAAAAGTAGCGAAACAAATATTTTAACAATATCAGAGCTGCATTTAAACGAAGGTTCTAAAAATACTGAAGAATGCGAAGATAGCAAATCAAAGGATACAAATGGTAAGGCTCAAATTTTTTTCAATCAGACCCAATGTCTGTTGCATTTAATTATGTAGTTTTTTGATGGTGAAATTGTTGGATGAAAACATTGGTTTTACATTTTTGCAGTCAATTATTTCTCTATTGAACAATGCATCTAACAGATTCGAGGCCTTGGTTTGTTCTTTTGTTAGTACAAATTGTAGCTGTAAATCCAAATGGGTGCTTACCTTTTTTATCTTTCTTTTCGCAGAAAATCCGCTGCATTGTTCGAAACCACACGTCGTCAAAAGCTGGACGGTAAGCAAATCGTTTTATTGCCTACTTTACCTTTTTGCTTCCCTTTTTCATAAAAAGTAAGGACCAGCATTCTTATTTTTTGTTATTACTAAAAAAAAGCGTTTTTCCACAACTGGCTACCTAGTCTAAATAAACTCATTTTTTGATGCTGTCCAAAGAACCATTTTCTTTGCAGTACATAAATATAACTATAAAGACACTTTTTAATGTTCTGAAGAATCATATTATTCCTGCACAACATTTTATCGCCAAAACGTTATTTCCTGTTGTATCGACAAAACGTTCTTTTATGGACAATGAAAAACGTTGCATCACTATCCGAAAAACCGATTATTTTCCCGCATAACATTTTATCGACAAAACTTTTTTCCCACAACAGACGACGTCACATCACTAAAGTCCTTTTCTTTTTTTTTATTGCAGTCGGAAGAGCTCGCCGACCGTTTGTCTAAAGGAGGTTGGCACGAGACGGCCTCTATCCTGCTGGAGCACGAGATCGACGGAGAATCCCTATTCTTGGTATCCAACGCTCAGCTTCTAAAAATAGGCATCGATGACGGTCACGCGACGATTTTGTCAGACTTCATAAATAGTTAGTGAATTTTCAGTTTTTTTTTGTCGTTCGTGGCTAATTTATTTTCATTGAGGGCGTATTGCTCTGTCGACTGGCTAATTTTTACCCGACTGTCTAAAGGAGGGTTATGTTTTCATATAGGGTGGTACAAAAAGGTGCGGTCATACTTGAGGCGTTCGCTAGATGAGAAACAAGCAACGATTAATACCAAATTCGAAATCTGCTTGATGTACCTCTATACGTACATACCTACCTAGTAGTTTTTTTTTCGAGATTTAAATAGTAGTTGGCAACATAGTTTGCTTTTATAAACTTTCGTGGTTTTGAGACATAAATTGTGGGAAAACGGGATTCTTACCACGATTTATTTTGTTTGAGTTCCCGATTTGAAATCAAACAAAATAAATCTTGGTAAGAATCACGTTTTCTCACAATAAATTATAGTAAAAGTTGCTTGCGTATTGACGAGTTTAGCGACGCCCTATGACAGGACCATTTTTAACACGCTATACAGGGTGACTCAGAAAGGTCCTGTGACACTGAAATATGTAGCTTATCTCACCCTACAAGCAAGTTTTACTATGGACCAAGAGCGAAATGAAAAAAAAAAACATACAAAAATTCGATACCTACTGCACCAGATTAGAGCATCAGATTATTTTTTCTAGTTTTCGCATAGACCTTGAATTTTTACGATGGGGCCATCCCCATTGTAAAAGTTGCTTGATTTAGTGAGCTAAGCGACCCCTTTCTGACCTTTCTGGAAAACCCTGTATATCCTAACGCCTTTATTTCCTTGGTGAAAGCAGATGCATCAACTAGTTTTATATCTACTATACAGGGTGTAATCGAATGGTCATTCATTGATACATCGTCGCGCACTCACGAATTTTTATGCTTCACCATGCAATGCAACATGCTTAGGCGCGCAGGATAATAATGTGTTACTTTTATTTAAATGTATAAAAAATGCTTTATTGGAATTTAAATGACGTGTATGAATGATAGACGTACCTACTACCTACTACCTAAATGTATGAATGTAAATTATATTAAAATTAAGTAAATAATTTTATCTTGAAATGACTGTTAAATATTGTTTTATGATTTACCGTGTAGAAGTACTCTAATAAAATATGAAATTATTTTATTATCTTTGTGAAGACAGGTCTTTTTTTTCTTAATTTAAGGTTCAAACTCCAAGTCAAAAGGTTTTATTCAAAAAGCAATAGGTACATAAATAAAATTATTTACATTCTTTTTATGTACTCATACAAAGCAAAGTCTTTACAATAATATAAGGAATGCGTTACTTTCTATTTCGGGAAAATATCCCATTCCTTCGAGGTATGCATCCAATTTTTAAACAAAACGTGAAAGTTTGAATATATCCAATATAATAAAAAGTATTACGTAACAACGATTTCAAACGTAGGATATCTTATAAAAATCCTCACTAAAAATAATTTAAATGCACAACACCCACGAAATTACCACTCTTAAAACAATATCGACCCAACTTCAAAACACCACCCACGAAATCACAATCACACCACTCGTAAAACAACTCTGTCGACCCAACTTCAACGCACCACCCACGAAATTACCACTTGTAAAACCACTGTCGACCCAACTTCAACACACCACCCACGAAATCACCACTCGTAAAACAACCTGTCGACCCAACTTCAACACTAGTTTCGCCTCTCTCTCTTCCCCATGAAGTTTACCACCTGAGAAAGAGAACAAAAATTTATGTAAAACGTAAAAATGTACAGGGTGACTTTTAAAGGTTCGCGAAGTTCACACGTGGAGAAAAATGTAAGTGAATCTGCTAGGCCTTATTTAACTCAGCCTTCGGCCACGCGGATTGGAGTGGGTTTGGCTCCGAACTTCGCTCTACGCGGGACTCAACCTTCAGCCTTGTGACCGGAGCTCGGCCTTCGGCCTCGCAAATATTCCTACAGGGCCCTTAGCCTGTAACACAATGGTGCCAAAATGGGCTGTCAGGTGACGACTTCAATTACGATTTGCTAACGCTGTCAATGGCGTTCCGGCAGAAGGACAAAACCGGGCTCTCCTCGTTTTTCTCCTACAACCAGAGAACTAATCCTCTAGAATTAGAATCAAAATATTCTTTGCTGTACTACAAAAACACTAAAAGGACAGACAGCGTTAGCAAATCGTAATTGAAGTCGTCACCTGACAGCCCATTTTGGCACCATTGTCTTACAGGCTAAGGGCCCTGGTCGCTTGGCGCTCGCTAAAGGGGATATTAGACGGTTCAATTTGGGTTACATATTGCCATTGATATTGCCATTGCCATTGCCACGTGTAAATACAGGGGGGTTACCGTTGACGCCATTGCGTTCATATTTACCTACTAAGTTTAAAAAAAAAATTCTCTTTTACATCGCATAGTCTTCCTTTGATTTTATATCCTAGGTACTTCGTAATGTTTATTCAAATACTATTTTGTACAATACCAATATAAAATGAGTCTTTTCGTGAAATATTGAATTTTGTAAATTCCGCCATATTGAAAAGAATGCGTTAAGGGTAGAGGGGCAGGTGTTTAAACGTGTCAATGCATTGCCATTGCCAGCAATATTGAACCCAAATTGAACCGTCTAATATGACATGCCCTATAAGGGTTATCAAAAAAATCCACCACCTGTGCGAAGGGGAATTTAGTTCTGCGCTGCTGTAACTCAAGTCCTGGGACGTGGACGTCGGACTCGGCGGACGAGTCCACCTTGGATTGCTCCTCGGAGTAGTCACCGTAGCTGTACACTTTATCGGAGTCTGAGAGCGCTACTGCTTTGTACCTTCAAGTGCAATAAAAAAGGGAAAATACAATTATTATGCGACACAATAGTAGTCTTACTAACTAAATACACAGATAGGAGTTCCACAGGGTTCTATACTGGGGCCATTCCTATTCCTTTATGATAATGTTCAGGTCGCGTAGCTTGACGCAGCAGGGTTAGAGCGTATCTATGGGTTTATAACTCAGTATATCCCGCTCTTTGTCAAACAAAAGAGTGAGAGGCATATTTAATAGTTTTATAACCCTTATGTACTGCGTAACCCAGGCTCATGCTAAGCAAGCTGCTGTTAAGTAGGTACCTTTTCCCAAACTCGGTTCCCTCTCGTCTCCGGCGCATGTCCGGCGAGTCGAACCTGTGCTGCTGCGGCCGGCACATCAGGGTCTCGTAGAAGAACCTGGCGATAACATAGATGTTTCATACAACATCCTCGGACCGTCTTTGACGGTTCGTCGACGGGTGAGTGGATTATTTTGAGAATAATAATAATATAAATAGCAGCGTGGCGGGAAATCCCATTGTTTCAGCTTTTTTTTTATTTTGAAGCTAAAAGGAGTTATTTTTGTTTCACGGAAATAAAATAGTATTCAACAGAACAACAATGAAAATCAACGCAACAGTGTGTTCTTTAGGTACCTAAGTAACTAATTAGTTTAATACGGTTCAGCTGAGCAGCAGATGTTTTCGAAATGTTTGTGTTGATCTCTTTGTTTATATTGAAGAGTTCAACGTGCAACCAACACCCAGTATAACTGACCTGTTAGCCCGGCCCTCGGCCTTCGGCCTCGGCTTGGCTTGCTCGTCGGCCGAGGTCTCGGCTGACGTCGTCGCTGCTTGCTCGTCCGTGGCCTTCTTTCTCACTCTGCTGTGCAGATAAAGGAACTGTGAAGATAACTACTAAATTCAAAAAAAAATAAACCTAGGTACCTTCGATCAAGAATTTCGGTGCCCCTGACATTTTAATTTCAAATTAGAATATCTCAAAAACGTCTGAATCGATTTAAAGAACATGCCTAAGAACCATTTTGCTAGAAAACCTACTTTCAAATAAAAATAACCGCATCCAAATCGGTTTATCAGTTTAAAAACTACGTTGCCCAGACAGACACAAGCGGTCAACCATATAACACCCAACTTTTTGCATCCTCGAATTTGCGCTTGCATTGATTGAACCCCAAAGATTCACAGGGCCGTTCTGTAACGTCTGTATACTCCTAGTAGATACCCTGTGTGTACTGGGATAAGGCTCACTTTCTCTTGGTCTCGCCGGCGCCGGCGCAGGCGCTGGAGGGGCGCGGCGGGGGCGCGACGGGGAAGGAGGCGGCCTGCAACTCCTCGGATACTGGCACCTGGAGAATGAGGATCATTCAGAAATCTAATTAGGTATTGGACCGAAGAACAACTTTATTCATTTCTAGTGTTTTGACCATGACTTTTGATCCATGGGTACTAAATCGAATGGCACGAAAAATCTTTCGTCTTTCGTAAAGCGTGGCACGTATATATTTTATTCGCGTCGCTCTTCGCGACTTCGCGAGTGACACTGAATAAATTGCGTAATATCGTAAAACCAACCGAGCGGAGCTTAACAGGGGCCTTAGCCTGTAACACAATGGCGTATCAATGGCGTCCCAGGTAGACGGACAAAATCGGGATTTTTTCGTTGTTCTCCTACAACCAGCCAACTAATCCTCCAGAATTAGAGTCATAATATTCTTTGCTGTACTACAAAAACATTAAAAGGACCGACACTGGACCGACAGCATTAATAAATCGTAATTGAAACCGTCAACCGGGAGCCCATTTTGGCACCATTGTGTTACAGGCTAAGGCCCCTGGACGAAACCAATGAGCCTTTTTCAGCACAAATAGCACAAATATCTTGGGCAGGAAGTTGGAGTGGAACTTCCCCTGACCAAGATACCTTAGCTTAGTTTATCCCTCGGACTTTATTCATCCCTCAGTTTTAGTTCGTCTCTTAGCCTTGGTTTGTCCTTCGGTCTTGCTTGATTCATCCCTCAGTGTTCATTCGCCCCTTAGCCTCTAGATTCAAAGAACACTCTTTACTCCCTCGGCTGACAATAGATTGTTACCTTAGGGCTATAGTGGAAGCAGCATCTCGTGACGCGGTCGACGTCGGCCCAGGCCACCAGATACTTGGCCTGGCTCAGCGGTATCTTGGGCAGGAAGTTGGAGTGGAACTTCCCCTGGCAGTAGATGGTGATCACATCCGTGTCTTTCATCTCGAAGATTATGCGGAACGCCGTGCCTTGGGGAAAAAAAAATGTTCAATTATTGAACGAGCGAGCGAAGCGAGAGAAGTTCTCCGAGTCTACTGAAACAATCCGGCGTTTGTATCTATGTATAAATGTTCGTTCGACGATAACTTGAGTAAAGGTCGGATCGTTATGAAATTTGGTAGGCGAGTACCTAAAGAAATAAAAAAAAAAAAATAAGTTCGAACATAAGCCAAATCGGTCGAGGGGTTGCCGAGATATTATGTCAGATATGGGGTGGGTGTTACAGTATAAATGCCAAGCGCGCGCGCCTACGCGAATGGTGTTAGCAAAAAGTTACACATCTGTAACTCGGGTCGCGAGTTCACAGTTCGGCGCGAACTACTAGTACACACGACAGCACGTCAGAGTGTACACTTTTGTTGCAAAGTCGTAACGTAACCGAGTAGAGTGCTAGCGTGTAAGGGTCGACGTGCTGACGTGTGTACCTAATAGGTCTTTTCAGGTCAGAGTACAGGGCCCTTAGCCTGTAACACACTGGTGCCAAAATGGGCTGTCAGGTGACGACTTCAATTACGATTTGCTAACGCTGTCTGTCCTTTTAATTTTTTGTAGTACAGCAAAGAATATTTTGATTCTAATTCTAGAGGATTAGTTCTCTGGTTGTAGGAGAAAAACGAGGAGAGCCCGGTTTAGTCCTTCTGCCGGGACGCCATTGACCCGCCATTGCGTTACAGGCTAAGGGCCCGGGAGGGGACCGGGCATCGGGGCGGCGGAAAGAGGAGCGGGAGACTTGGTCAAGTCTCTTCTTTCGTGGCGCGTATGTACGGATGTACCACAATCTCAGATACCCCATGGCAGCTCTTACCGCGCGCGGCATAAGGGCGCCAATCGAACAAAAAGGGCTATCTGAGACTGTGGCCGTCTGTACCTCATGTACCCACAACGAAAGAACACCCAAGCCCACAACAGTGAGTTGGCGGATCCAGGATTTTGATTTGGGGGGGGGGGCTTGAATAAACCCAATGCGCGTAGGTTTTCAAGATTACAAAGTATACAAAATTTATTTTTATAGATGGTCTCTCTCAGATGCTTTCGGGGGGGGGGGGACTTGCGCCCCTTAGCCCCCCCCTCCCCTTCCCCCCTAAATTCGCTAGTGGTGAGTATAGAGGGCTAACGACGATGATATGGTACTCCCTCACCAGGCACGAACATGTTGTAATTCGTGTCGTAGTTCCCGCTGCCGATCCAGACCCCGTTCTTCCTGGACAGGGAGATGATGTTGTCGCGGTGGAAGCGCACGTCGAAGTGGAGCACCACGTCACGAGGCTCCTCGCCCTCCTGCGCGCAGAGGTTGACTGACATCCTGATGAAGAAGGCCTAAGCTAGACGTCCATTAAGACGGAACGCGGGTAGCCGGCTGCTCCATACAAAAAAATAAAAAAGGGAGACCTGTTTCCTCCCTGGATAATTATTTTAGAAAAAATATGTTGATGCCATTCAATTTATATGTACCTCTGCCATGTCCCTATGTTTACCTTTTTTTATTATTTTAAAATTTTAAATAAAATGTATTTAAATAATTAAAATAACAAAAAAAGGAAAACATAGGGACATGGCAGAAGTAAATATAGATTGAATGGCATAAACATATTTTTTCTAAAACAATTATCCAGGGAGGAAACAGGTCTCCCCTTTTGTATGGAGTTGAGGTTACCCGCGTTCCCTCTTAACGGCGGATCGGGTCGGGCCGGGGCGGCGCGCAAAATAAAATCCGCCTGCCTGTATTTATATGAAACAGCGTCCACTAACGGCGGATCGGGGCTGGGCGGGCCACAACAGCGCAATAGTCCGCCGCTAGTGGACGCTTGCAGGTGGATTTTTGCTGCGATGCGCCCCGGCCCAATCCGCCTAGTGGACGCCAGGCTTTAAGGTTGGACGATAGCAGAGTAGCGGAAACAGTTTCTTAAAATTTTGTAGCGAAACTGAGCTATTTTTGTTCAGCGATTTTTCGTTCGCGGCACTAACATAGTATTCTTTTCATTATTGTTAACAGCCGATTATGGGGCGCCATCGACCCGCTATTGCATTACAGGCTAAGGCCCCCTTGTTTTGAACACTGCGTGTGTAGTTAGTAAGACCAGTGCGTGCAGCATGGTAAGCCCGAGATAGGCCCTTCTCTATGCAAAACTGTCAACTTGTCGGTCGGGCTCGAGTTGGCTCTACGCGAAAATGGCGATGGAGACAAAAATACAACATTTTTATTAAAAATTGCAATATCTACTTTCTGCTAGACATGACCCTAATCTATTGCCATCGCGAACCCCGCCTGCCATGCTCGCACAATAGACATGGCACGTCTGTCACTCGAGTTCGAGAGAGTGTCAAAACGACCATGCTAAGCATTAAGACAGTAGTAGCAGGCGCAAGAGTGTGGACGCAGTGTTCAGGGCAAAACTGTGGTGAAGCCACAGACTTTGTTGGTGAAGCTTATGCGTGTGGTAGGTAGGCCCATAAAATGTAGAAGCAAATGCAAAGTAGGTATGCAAAGAGGGTTCTTACTTTCGTGCATTTTCCTTGATTTTACCGCCGATCTCGATGCGATCGCCGACTTTGAGAGGGGCCGGGAGAGGGACCTTTGAGAGGGACGTTCGCTATAAATACGGGCATTTTGAACAAAAAGTCTTGTCACGGCACTACCGACAAAATGAAACTTAGGACCGGGAATATTTATTGACATTTTGAACGGAGAATTTAAACATCAGATCGATTTTCTACGAAAAGCTTGAATAATCTTCTGCGATGACAAATTGAAAAAGGATTTGACAGCTGCCAATGCTTTATCTTCTTTTTCTCTTCTATTCTTGCCTTGTTGTTTGCGATATTTTATATTTTCTTATTTCTTTGAACGCGCCCTTTGTATTTTTGCGTAGGGCAACACCGAACTTTGAGACGTCACTGTCACTTTGACAGTTCGTCGACCGTCGACTTCTCGTTTTCGGACATAACCTAGTTTTCGGTGGTTTTTGCAGTGATATCTCGACAAATACCTCATTAACAACCAATATTCGACTGCAAACAATACTATTAAACCATTCACCGTACCCCAGGTAAGTTGTTTCGACCAAAAATGTATTATTTGAATGATATTTTTATGTGATGCAAATTCCGCTAATTTACTGCAAATATGACTCAATCTTGCTATTTATTCAGTAAATACTACATAACAAAGCAAGCTGTTGCGGTACCAAGTGTCTTATCAATAGTTTCACCGGTCATTCAGTGAATCTATTTATAAACATATTGTAAGTGCAACAAGTTATCATCATGCAAAACTGAGTGATCGAAGAGTGATCGCATTATGCGAGGAGACAAGTCTTCATACTCCAAACACTGTTAATAATACAAAAGTTTAGATACAAATTATTAAAATGAACAAAAAATCCTTTAAAATAACAAAGAAAACTAAACTGCATTACCAACCTGCGGACCAACCTTGTGTACATTCATATTTTGATCAATAACAGTTACCGCCAACAACGCATTTCGAAGGCATCTATTATGACTCCACAACAAATTATTTGCAGTCCAAGTCTCGTTGTTATTAATTTTATAATGCGGGCCATAATAAACTTGTTCTTATTTGCAAGAATGAATCGACCTTCAACTGCAATCTATTTCAGCTCCATACCTAACAGGTCACAATGGTAGTGTCAGAGGACCCGAAGGCAGCGGCGGAGGGTGACGCAGCTAACAGCAAGAAGGCAGCAAAGAAAGCTGCAAAGCAGGCTGAGAAGCAGCAAAAACGGGCCGAGCATAAAGTATGTTTTTGTTAGAAGTGCTAGTAAGTTTTAATGTAATCTGCCCTGACAGTGCTTCCTAGCATTGAAAATTACAATGAAAATTGCCTTTATTTGCCAATAATCTTAAATAACAAAATAAATATTTGGGCCTTTCTCAATTACAAAAAAAAAGCGTGACAACTTGATTGTTAAGTTTGCCTTAGAGATATAATTTCGTAGATTTTTTGTCGAATGTATTTTTTTATAATAAATCACAGCAAGCATTAATTGCAGCTTTATTTATTATTTTATAAAAAATAAAAAATATCAAAGTGTCAAAATTTCACAAAACGTGTGTGTGAAAAACCCATTTTTTCGTATTGTAATTTTTTTTATTAAAAAACTATTGTACATATACTAAATATAAAATAACTACCCGATAGTTCATTAGTTCTCAAGCGATAATTACCAAGTTATAGAAAAATACGACTTTACACAATGATTTAATAGAGGTCTTAGTCGTGTGAAAAAATTAAGTTTCACAAACGTGGTGTGTTACATTTTCATTCATATCTCTGAATCACATAATGTTTTGTGAAGTGGCAACACTGTGGCATAAAAAAAAAGATCGGGCATTTGCATAGTTGGCGGCGCAAGAGTGGAGAGGGCTCCAAAACAAAGTTATGGAATTTAAGTTATTTCTTTGCGAAAACTGTTAAGCATATCACTCCATACACATGGGTAATATGCCAAGTTTGTGGGCAATGTTTTTACTATAGATTTTCTGATATTTCTTGCTAAATGGTCTCAATATGCTGTAGTTTCGATATCATATTCATAGCGTGATTTTAAGGTTATTTTTTGTCGGCATGGCTGCAAAATTTCACAGACGTGGCTAAAAAAAAAATTCACAGACATGGTTTTTTTTTCCACGTTTGTGAATTAAGGGCACGTACCGTGTTTTAATTATTTAATTAACTTTTTTTTTTACACAGGGGAGGAAATTGTCGTGAATAATTTTCATAAAATCACGGACGTGGACTGATTGTCGCAGACGAGGCGGGTGTAAATAATCATGATTTTTCTAGTACTTTTCACACACACTTTCACAGACATGGGTGTTTATTTTTTCAGTGGTTTTTTCAGCTTCCTGGTAGCTGTTAAGCTTGACCGTATATATAAATATTGAGCTGTAACAGTCCTCTATCAAATAAAGCTATTATTTTCAAGATTGAGGTCCAACCACCTCAAAACGCCTAAATTAAGAATAGCCCATTTGCATGCTTCCTAGCACTGTAAGGTTTAATTAGTTCTGAAATGGTGTCCAATGGAACACAAAATATAGGGACTACTTATTACTTGCTAGGGGAGAACAATGTCACGATAAAAGTTTTATCCCATTATTTGCTGTCGCCATCTTGCTTTATTTCACCGCGTGAAATGAGATACCGCTACCCGATAGTGGGATAAAACTTTTATCTTGAAGTTGTGCTCCCCTACTCGTCGTCTTTAGGTGCAAAAGGAGGAGCAAACAGTCTCGGGAAGAGCATATACGAGCTAGAGATGAAGGTGCAAAATCGGCCACAATGGAACACTGTTTTGAGAGCCTTATGTCTCTGATTAGGAATGACAGGAACTGATGATGATAAAGAGAGGGCGCCCTAATACTACCTGGTGTCGATCAGTGCAACAGGAGGCTAACAGTCTTGCAATGAGCATATCCGGGCGCAAAATCGGCCAGATTGGAAAACTGTTTTGTGAGCCCTATGTCCCTGATTAAGGAACGGATGATGATGATGATGATAAAACTTTGCACCTCTCTGCAGGCAGCCACCGGACAGCCGGCCGGTGAAAGCAAGGCGGACACAGACGTGTCGGAGGGTCGCTACGGAACGTACAAACTCATCCAGTCCACCGGAGAAAACGCCGGGCGGGTGTACACCGATGTCAAACAACTGGGGGTGGGGCTGAACGGACAGACAGTTTGGGTCAGAGGTAAGTAACGCTGAAGAAGACCACTTCATTATGAATACATTTCATTTAAATGGCGCTGCGCGGCTACACACTTAGGCCCGTAATATCAATCACAGTTTAAACCAAAAAGGCTAGTTTAAACCCTATCTGCCGATTAGTTTTCATGCAAAATGCGAGGTTTAAACTGTGATTGATATTACGGGCCTTAGAGAAGAAGAGAGCAGGCTAGACATAAAAAGAGAGAGAGAGAGAGATCATAGTTTTTAATGGCGCTGCTTGGCTAGACACTTAGACACAGTTAGAGCAAGCCATTCTCAGTCTCTGGCATTGATTATGTCGGCCCGGTGGATATCAGACTGTCAAAGGGTAGAGGTGTATTAATAATTACACCTACCCTGTGTATTTTAAGGAAGGCACTGGTTCCTGAAACACAGGTTACCCTTCTTGAGGGAACCAGTGATTTAATAATTGTGACATTCGTTGTGCAATAAATTTTATTTCATTTCAAGTGTACTCTGTAGTAGAGGTCCAGCAGCAACCAGCCACTGTTGACGATTAACCTTTGTTTCCATTCCAGCCCGTCTCCAGACATCCCGAGCCAAAGGCAAGCAGTGTTTCGTGGTTCTGCGTCAGCACTCGAGTACTGTTCAGTTGTTGGTGAACGTCAGCGACGAGAGGCAGATCAGCAAGCAGATGGTCAAGTTTGCTGGCAAGTAAGTTTCCTTTAAACTTTCCGTAAGACGAATAATACAGGGTGCAATCGAATTCGATAGCGGAACTTTAAGAAGGCTGTCTACTGATTACTACAAACAACTTGTAATAGGAGGCAAAAATAATGAAACGAAAAAAATATCAGTTGTTCCATACATAAGGTAGACTCAGTACTGCACCAAATGTATGGAACAGCTGATATTTTTTTCCCTCCATTTTTTTGCCACCTAGAACAGTCGGCCACATGCTAGGATACCTCTTTTTGTTCGATTGGTGCCCTTGAGCCGCGCGCCGTAAGAGCTGCCATGGGGTATCTGTGACTGTGGCCGACCGTACAAGTTTTTTGTAGTGATCAGTAGACAGCCTACTTAAAATTCCGCTATTGAATTCGATTGCACCCTGTAGAATGGAATACGAATGAGGTGAGGTTGACAAATTCGCATCGACAGTTACTTGACTCGGTAGCTCAATTGGTAGAGCGCCTGCACGGTATGCAAGAGGTTGTGGGTTCAAGTCCTGTCCCGAGCGAATTTTTTAACCTTATAAAAATCTTTATAATCTTCCCTAACACGGGTTAGTGCTTTAGAAAATACAAAAACAAGGCATAAGAACAATGAACGAATAATGTTCGGTAGGTAATCGTGTGAGGTAGTGGCCTGGCCACCCCTGTTGTCAGATTTTTTAGGCCGCCCAAAGGGCCTCTGACATGGCTTAACGATTGTTATTAATCAACAACAACCGGGACCAACGGTTTAACGTGCCTTCCGAAGCACGGAAGCGCTCAGATATTATTGCCACTAGCGGTCACCAATCCATGGACTGACCGCGCCCGATGTTGCTGAACTTCACCAATCGATTAAGATGAAATACGTCTCACAACTAGCGCCGCCAATGGAAAAAAAAACAAATCTTTTTTTTCGATGCGTTTTTTGCAAAAAACGCTCCTGCGATTTCTCAACGCGAGGCTTAACTATTTTTAGGAACTCAGATTTGGATTCCAGATCCTAGAACTTAAGAATGCAATCGATTCTCGCCAAAAGTGGCCACTTTTGGCGAGAATCGATTGCATTCGCAGGAAATCCTATCCTGGAATCCAAACCTTAGGTGCTAAAAATAATTAAGCCTCGCGTTGAGAAATCGCAGGAGCGTTTTTTTTAAAACGCATCGAAAAAAAAGATATGATTTTTTTCCATTGGCGGCGCTAGTTGTGAGACGTACTGCGTCTTAAGAACGGCTAGTCAAACTAGGCTGTGAGCGCTTCGAACGAATAACAAGCCCAGATGTAGAGACAGATCAGCCCCTCTACCCTTGACGCATTTTTCCAATACGGCCGCAATATGGCGCAATTTACAAAATTTAATATTATACAAATTAAGACGCATTTAGTGTTTTTATTGAATAAAACAGCCTTACTTTTGAATAAACATTACAAAGCATTTAAAATCAAAGCATTACTATGCGTATTCAAAGAGAAATTAATTTTAAAACTTTTTCATTTTCATCGCAATAGCGTCAAGGGTAACCCCCCTGTCCCGGCCCCGAACCAGGTTGACGCTTCAGTGCCTGGGGTATATTACCGTATATTTAGCACTCGGCTCCGACCTTGTTTTGCTCTACCCACCATGTTTCTACATACACCGTGGAATTTTAGTGGTTTTAAAGCCGAAGGTATTTAGTTGCACTCGTGATTCTGAGCAAATTCCAAAATTTTACTTCAAAACGAGCGAAAAAAAAACACTTCCCAATACAAACTGCTATCGCCAATAGACACCATTTAATTTTGTATGGAGAAGTGAATTTTTTTTCGCGCGTTTTGGAATGAATTTTTGTTTTTCGGCTCAGAATCACCAGTGCAACAAAATACCTTCGGCTTTAAAACCACTAAAATTGCACGGAGTATAAAGAATACTTCTTCTATTTGCAGCATCTCCAAAGAGTCGATAGTGGACATTGAGGCCCAAGTGGTCAAGACAGAGTCCCCGATAGAGTCGTGCACGCAGCGCGACGTGGAACTGCACGGTATCCAGGTGTGGTTGGTATCCGGCGCGAAGCCGCAGCTGCCTCTGCTACTAGAAGACGCAGCGAGGCCCGAGAAGAGCGATGTAAGTACTGGAAATGAAGGTTGGAGGAAAACATGTTTTTTTGAAAAAATTGAAAGCCTTGTAATGTAGGAAATATGATGTAGTTTCACTTTCCGCCAAGGTCTAAACTTTTTTGTCGGGTTGTACTAACTAATTAATAGTATTATTTTCATTATTGTAAACAACAGAACAACAATAATTCTGCCGATTATGTGTTCTGGTCATCAACAAGTTTTTTGGGCAGTGCTACTGCTTTGTCGACCAGAACACATAATCGGCGGAATTATTGTTGTTCTGTTGTTTACAATAATGAAAATAATACTGTTATATTGCCGTGAACGAAAAATCGCTGAACAAAAATAGTTCTAAACATTTATAATAAGTTGAAAAAATTCACTCGGGACAGGACTTGAACCCGCAACCTTCCGCATACCGTGCAGGCGCTCTACCAATTGAGCTACCGAGTCAAGTAACTGTCGATGCGAATTTCTTCAACTAGTCTAAAACTAACTAACTAACTAACTAACTAGTAAATGTTTAAATTATTCCCTAGCACGGGTTAGTGCTTTAGAAAAACAAAAAATAGTTCTGTTTAGCCTCAAAATTGAAAAAACTAAAATTTTGAATTTCCCGCCACGCTGTCCAACCTTAAGACGGGCCTGCTTATAACTTATATCTACAGGGTGCACTCTAAATCGATAGCGGAACTTTATGTAGGCAGACATAAAGATCTGATCAATACAAACAACTTGTACTAGGTGGCGACAAAAATGGAGCGAAAAAAATATCAGCTGTTTCATACATTTGGCGCAGTACTGAGTCGACCTTTTGTATGGAACAGCTGATATTTTTTTCACTCCATTTTTTTCGCCACCTAGTACAAGTTGTTTGTATTGATCAGTAGATAGCCTACTTAAAGTTCCGCTATCGACTTAGAGTGCACCCTGTAGTCTAGCCTATTAGGAAAAACTCAACCATTAACTTGACTATGGACGATCTCCTCGTTCGCGAACCATTAGCTTTAATTCCCCAAACGTTTCAGGACCCAGAGGCGCTCAAGATCCGCGTGAACCAGGACACGAGACTCGACAACCGAGTCCTCGACCTGCGCACGCCGGCCAACCAGGCCATCTTTAGGATAGAGGCCGGAGTGTGTCGGCTGTTCAGAGAAATACTCACCAAACAAGGTATGTAGACTCGACAATCGAGTCCTCGACCTGCGCACTCCGGCCAATCTGTTCAGAGCTTTTCAGAAAAATAGTCACCAAACAAGGTATGTAGGTATCTAGGATTTATCCGAAGGTGGGCAAAATCTTGATATTGGCGCAGCTATGAGACTAATCTATAAAAAAGTTACTGTTAAATAGTCACGCACGACACGACACGAGTGACGCAGAGACGCGACGGCGGGGCGCACGTTCGCGAGAAAAATGCACTGAAGGATAGTATAAAATAAACTCGACTATTAAATTGCTAACGAATTTTTATACATTAATAACTGAACCAATTAAAATGTAACTACTGCAGTGCTGACATAATATGAATTAAAAACAGACCTATAGTCAATATATTTGCTGGCAAATGTACTATTCTGTAAGCTATTATTTGAGGAGCAAAAGTAATATTCTGCGAACGAAGTTTTTATTTATGTAATGAACTTAATTTTTTTTGCAATCTATCTATTATTTTAGATTAAAGTATTGACACTTTTTATTTATCTGAGGATAAATATATTTTGTTGCGATTTGCGATAGGTCTATTAATTTGCTGATAGAAGTTGATGACAAAAATAAACTTTGCTGGCAAGAAATACATAAACGGCTGGCAGTCAACGTATGTATTTTCCAGGCTTTGTCGAGATCCATACTCCGAAGATCATCTCCGCGGCATCAGAGGGCGGTGCTAACGTGTTCACCGTCTCCTACTTCAAGTCCTCGGCCTACCTGGCGCAGAGCCCGCAGCTTTACAAGCAAATGGCCATCGCGGCTGACTTCGACAAGGTAAAATACCCCTAGGACAGCTTTGCAAAGCCGGGTGTGAGGCAGATTGGCTTTGTAAAGCAAGAATAGGCATAAGTAAATAAACACTTACATAGAAGCTGTTAGTTTGAAAGGCGTTCTAGCCTAAGCAATATTGTATAAGCTATAAGTAAGTGTGCAACCACGACTGTGTCGTGTGTAAAAGTTAAATAAAGAATTTTGAAAAACAAAAAAACAACCCCTAGGACAAAAACTTTCTGTGGCTCAAAAAAGAGGTAAATTCGGTGAATTGCGTTGCGTTTTACTATGAACAAATAAAGTGTTATGAAATAATAATTATTTAATTCAGTCCCTTTTTATGTTGTGGGCTTCCCACATAACTAACTGATTTGGTTTGATACTGAAGAAAACGCAAAGTTAGTTAGATAAGACTGTTTTTAATACTTTTTCTGTAGTGAGTGACGGATGGCTCAACCATAGATATCAGGGTCGGCTGCAGGTCCGCGTTGCGGACCACCGCAGGGGCGGACTCTGTTCGCGTGTAGGTCGCTACAAAGTATTCAATAGTATTTTTATATATACCTATCTATATTTTGACTTAATAAAACCTAAAAAGTTTACTTTGGGCCCCAGTTTGTTTTTTGCCCCAGGGTCGGCTACGCCACTGATGACAGGTAAGTCAAATTAGTCGAATAACCAATGACGAGTCCCTCCCTACCTCCAGGTTTTCACGATTCAGGGGGCTAATTCTCGGGAGGTAAAAATTTCATTTGCGTCAAATGTCATATCTTCTATTCTCATCCTCAACATAAGGCACGAGATTTCTGCAACATACTTGCCTTTTCTCGCTCGAAATGACTCGAGTGGTCGGAAGCAGTCGAGATCGAAATCACATAACATTTTTGCTTCGAGCGGTGTCGAATGCGAGATTCCCGAGAATTAGCCCCCTGAGCTGAGTACACCAACACGCACCGGCGCCTCACTGAGATCAAATAACCAATGACGATTCCCTCGCTACCTCCAGGTTTTCACGGTGGGCGCGGTATTCAGAGCGGAGGACTCCAACACGCACCGGCACCTCACTGAGTTCGTGGGCCTCGACCTCGAGATGGCTTTCAAGTTCCACTACCATGAGGTAGGTATTACTTTTGAACATTTATAATAAGTAGAAAAAAATCACTCGGGACAGGACTTGAACCCGCAACCTCTCGCATACCGTGCAGACGCTCTACCAATTGAGCTACCGAGTCAAGTAACTGTCGATGAGAATTTCTTCAACTATAATAGCCGCTATCCGCTTTCGTGATATAAAACAATTAGTGGTTCGCCCCGAACTATGAACTCGCGACCCCATAACTCAGCAACCCCTCGACCGATTTGGCTCATGTTCGAACTTAAAAATTCTCTTTGTCTCATTTACCTGCCTACCAAATTTCATGACAATCCGACTAAATTTACTCAAGTTATCGTCGAACGAACATTCATACATACATACATACATACAAACATAGAAACGCCGGATTGTTCAAGTAGACTCGGAGAACTTCGCTCGCTCGTTCAATAAACGCGAGAGGAAAGAACAAACATTCAACATGTTATCTATGGCTTGTAGCAATCGTGCAGGCTTTCCTACTTATCATCAATGGTTCTACCCACTTACTTACTTACTCCGCTGGCTCAGCTAGGCTAAATACTAACATAACTTTTATATTTACTAGTGGTTCGCCCAGAACTATGAACTCGCGACCCCATATCTCAGCAACCCCTCGGCCGATTGCGCTCATGTTCGAACTTACAAATTATCTTTGCCTCATTTACTCGCCTACCTAATTTCATGACGATCCGACTAATACTAGTGGTTCGCCCCGAACTATGAACTCGCGACCCCATATCTTAGTAACCCCTCGACCGATTTGGCTCATGTTCGAACTTAAAAATTCTCTTGGCCTCATTTACCTTCCTACTAAACATGACGATCCGACTAAAACTCAAGTTATCGTCAATCGAACATTCATACATACATACATACAAACGCCGGATTGTTCCAGTAGACTCGGAGAACTTCGCTCGCTCGTTCAATTACTCAAGTTATCGTCGAACGAATATTCATACATAGAAACATACAAACATTCGTACATACATACAAAAGCTGGATTGTTCCAGTAGACTCGGAGAACTTTTCTCGCTTCGCTCGCTCGTTGAACAAGTAAGAAAACAATTATTATTTTCTCAGGTGCTGGACGTGATCGCTCAGACCTTCACAGACATCTTCAGAGGACTGAGAGACCAGTGAGTACATATTTAATTAGGACTACCGTTTTACTGCTCACTACACAATGCAATAGCGGAACTTTGCAATAGCGTAGCCTGTCTACTGATCACTAACAACAACTTGTACACACGACAGCACGTCAGACTGTACACTTTTGTTGTTAAGTCGCCCGTAACGCAACCGAGTAGAGTGCTAGCGTGTAAGGGTCAACGTGCTGTCGTGCGTACGAGGTGGCCAAAAAAATGGAGCGAAAAAGAATATTAGCTTTAGTTCGGTGGTTTTATCAAATTGGTTCAGCCGTTTATGGGATATGCTACTATGCTATGCTTATTTGAAACTAATATATCGTGGGTATTTTTTATTGTTTATTTAGGTAGTAGTTAATTAGTTATGACGATCGAACTCCGTCCGTACGCATGTCGCGTACCGTAGTTCTCCAAAAAATGAAGTAAATACTCTTCACGTATTTACTTTCAAGAGAGAGAGATGGGCTCGCCCCGTGTAAAGTAAAATAATATACACCGGGCTTAGACACAACCATACCGCGATGTAGAATGCAGACAGAGCCATCTAGTAGCACTGGTAGCAGTAAATATACAAGGTGTTACAAAAGATACTAACTCTTTTTATAATCCGTGCGGGATCAGAATAGGATAATACCTTTTGGAACTGAACCGATAATGACAGTTCTCGAGAAGCGTCAGAAAAAAAAATTACGTTCTATCATAGGGTTATTAAATTGAAAATAAACAAAAATGTTTAATGTTTGTAGTCTAAAAGGATTAAATGTTATTGCATTTATTGAATAAAACGTGATAAAACTCGAGCAGACACCCACGCGCACAGAAAACAAGCAAGTTTCGACGCGAGTTTGCCATAGACAACTAGAGTTTGCCGAAATGCTGACGCTACAGCTGACAGGCGGACCGCGAGCGTATCAGTTCCAAAAGGTATTATCCCATTATGATTCCGCACGGATTATACAGGGTAATAGTACCCTGTGATAGAATCACAAACTAATTATTTCTTTGCTCTAAGGCAGTGGTTCTTAACCTTTTTTGGACCACGGACCACTTTGATAATTTTTTTCTTAGTGCGGACCACCAGATCCAAGGTACATCGTGTTTCACATGAAATTGTTTCATCTGACCTAAAGTATAATGTATGTAAGTAAGTTGAATACAGGAAATTAATATGAGTCGGTTTTGGAACAATGAAACATACACGCGAAATATCACCAATTTTACTAAAAATAATGGAGATTTAATTGGTCGGCGATAGCAATGCGCGCGCAGCGCGCCCGAAAATTCACCGATTTTACCCTTTTTAAGCCGCAAGATGGCCAGATATCCGTCAATGTCATCAACATTTCATTTGTTTGTAAAAACGCGCGCAGCGCGCCCGAAAATTTTACGATTTAACTCTTAAAAATCAAGTTTTCCTTAGCACGTGTAGTAGGTGCGTGAAAAATGCGCGCGTAGCGCGCCCGAAAATTCACAGTTTTTTCCCTTTTTAATTATATTATGTTTGATTATTTGAACAAACGCACCCAGCGCGGCTGAAAATTTACTTATTTAAGTCTTACATTTCATAATGGAGAATTCCTTTGTTTTGAATAGAAGACACGCGCGTAGCGCATTTGAAAATTCATCGATTTTAACCTAAATATAGTCTACGTGCGGTTTGACATGGGCTAACGACATTATACTATGAGTGAGCACTGATTACTCTATTTTTAAGGGTTTTGATACTAATACAATTTATATTTTTTTGCGTATTGAACTGAAGACTGCAACATTACATCGGAGCCTGCCGCAGGTTACGTATAGGCTATTTATTGTATTATCCTGTCAAAATCTGGCGCATTCGGTAATTCCTTGGCGCGATCTGCAGTCACGCAGATCTTTTCTTTATTTTATTTTCAAAAATTTCAGTTATTTTATTCATTGGGAACTTATTCAAACATGACTTTCAAAATCAACATTAAAATTTATTGACAACTATCGGTATGTGCGCTGGATTGCAGGACCCTCCCGCGGACCACTAGAGAGGCCCTTGCGGACCACCAGTGGTCCGCGGACCATAGGTTAAGAACCACTGCTCTAAGGTGTTCTGTTGATTTTTAATTTTTAAATCTAGCGGGCGGTCTCCCTCAAGCTCTCTTGCCGTCCAACTTTTCCGTCAGAATTTTTTTTACATACCTAGTTTGAAACAAATTTGCTTTCCGCGTCTGCCTTTATATCCGCTAGTTAAACTAGTTAAATAGACAGAAGAATACCATCAACTTTTGATTTCTACCTTACCATACACTCTATTAAAAATGGAAACGTTGGGTGAAAAAATGTTTTTGACACGTCTTATAGTTCCAGAGATATTTAATTTTAAACTAGCTGTGCGACAAGCGCGCGGTCGTCAGCTGCTGTGACGTCACTAAACAGCTCGCAGCCGACACATACATCGTAACACTCATTCAAAGGGCTGTATTTTTGGACAAGGGCGTCGCCAGCCGATGGCGCAGGGGGGGGCAAGTTGACTTTACCTACTACAATTCATACTTTTCTCATTCTCTATGAATGAGAAAAGTAGGTATGAATTGTAGGTAAAGTCGACAGCACATGAAGCTTTTCACTTGTACTACGAGCCTTACATCTACAGCCAGAGCGTAGTTGAGCGTACGGAATATTAGGAGTGGAATTGGTGAATTCATTCGAGTTTCGACGTACGGGAATGATTGTTCAAGGCTTGAACTTCAAGCAAATTAACTCAAAGACTTAGGACTTTGGTTGCATTATATTTGGCAACTTTTTTTGAATCTCTAGGGGGGGGGGCAGCTGCCCCTCCCTGCCCCCCCTTGGCGACGCCCTTGCCTTTGGAACCGTACTAGGTAGCCAGTTGAAATTTTCAGAGATTATGTTTTATTATGGTGGATTACCCAAGAAATAATAAAAATAAAAAAATATTAAAAAATAAGAGGGGTCCCCATACAAAAAACATTGTTTTATACTTTTTGCTCTATAGAAAAAACGGTAAGGCATACAAGCATCAAACTTGGTATGATTATAGGGCTTACTCCATAGTATAACAAAAAAATATAAAAAACGGTCAAGCTCGACTCGGACTCACGCGCCGAGGGTCCGTATAACCAGTTTTTTTTTAATTGTATGGCGGTATGGAACTCTCAGTGCGCGAGCTCTACTCGCACTTGGCCAGTTTTTTTGTGAGTTAAGTCAGTGTTACAGTAGTGTTTTAATATAATATTACTTATTTATACGGTAGACGAGTTAATGGTTGCCCACAATTTTTTTATGAGTATAAATGTAACTATGCCTAGGTTATACTAGTTTGATTACTTATTAATATTTATTTACTTCTATCATAAAGCTATATCAGATTGTCATTTTTCAAAGCCGTCATCCACATCTATAGCTAAGTAATAATATAGGTTCTTATTTTTATTTTATAGCAGTAACTAACCCGTGCTAGGGAATAGCTTGCGCCTTTAAAACTTGTCCCTAGCGAATTTTTAACGTTATAAATAAGTAATATTGTATTAAAACACTACTGTAACACTGACTAAACACACAAAAAACTGGCCAAGTGCGAGTAGAGCTCGCGCACTGAGAGTTCCGTACCGCCATACAATAAAAAACTGGTTATACGGGCCCGCGGCGCGTGAGTCTGAGTCGCGCTTGACCGTTTTTTATATTTTTTTGTTATACCATGGAGTAAGCCCTATAATCATACCAAGTTTGATGCTTGTATGCCTTACCGTTTTTTCTATAGAGCAAAAAGAATAAAACAACGTTTTTTGTATGGGGACCCCTCTTATTTTTTAATATTTTTTTATTTTGATTATTTCTTAGATAATCCATTATAATAAAACATAATCTCTGAAAATTTCAACTGGCTACCTAGTACGGTAACAAAGATACAGCCCTTTGAATGAGTGTTACGGTGTATGTGTCGGGTGCTAGCTGTTTAGTGACGTCACGCGAGTTTGCCGCGCTCGCGCGAAAAACTCCAAAAGGACGGAAACTAAAACCGTCGTAACTCGTAACTTTAAAACTACTGGCTCGATTTGAATGAAACAAAAACGGGCGTATTTCTAAACTTGTAGGCTACACGGTTATAAAGTTTCAAGTGATTTAACCGACCCACGGACATTCTTCATTTTTAAACAGCATTTAACCTCAGACACGTCAACTTCTAAATGTGATTTCCAACAACTTTTTTCTACGACTTTTCGAAAAGCTCGATACTTTTAAGTCTCTCAGACCCGGTTTCTGAGTTGAGAATTTTACTAAGCACATACTTACGTATCGCTCTGTCACGCTCTTTTGTAAGAAATCTGCAGAGACAGGACGATACTTACGCATTTGCTTAGCAAAATTCTCAACTCAGAAACCGGGCCTTATCCTTTAAAGTGTGTATTTCTACCATTCCAGCGCTGCCTGCGCGGCGCGCTTTCGTGCCCCTCCACTCTCAACCACCTTTCTAGCCTCTCCTGCTCCTATATGCTACTCTGAGCTAAAAAAAAAATTGCGTTTTCTCCAAAGTTGTAGAACAAGAGTTGTTGGAAATCACATTTAGAATTTGGGGTGTCTGAGGTTAAAATCAATTCAAAAATTGTCCTGTATATCTCAATTTTTATCTCTCTCTTCGTGGCAGATACGCGGCAGAGATCGAAGCGGTCGGGCAGCAGTATCGCGTTGAACCGTTCAAGTTTCTGGACCCGCCGCTCGTATTGCAATTCCCGCAGGCGATCGACATGCTGAGGGAAGCTGGTAAGGGCCTTGATTTGGCGGTTGGACGATAGCAGCGTGGCGGGAAATTCTAAATTTTCAGTTATTTAAAAAAAAATCGTTCGTGGCAATAAAATAAAAAAAATTATAAAAAAAAAGTGTTTATTGTCATTTAGGTACAGTATACATATTTTGCTGAGTAGTAACATAGTATTATTTTCATTATTGTAAACAACAGAACATGACTGTGTTATTGCCGCGAACAAAAAATCGCTGAGAAAAAATAGCTCGGTTTAGCTTAAAAATTGAGAAATCTGTGAAAATTTTGAATTTCCCGTCATGTATGTAAGACTTACCGAATGAACGAATAAACCGGCGTTGGGCCATCGATATCTCAAAGCCTCGTCTTAGTCCGTACTTCCCCAATCTTCAGGTGTAACGCTAGGCGATGAGGACGATCTCTCGACGCCCGACGAGAAACTGCTCGGTCGACTGGTGAAGGCGAAGTATGACACCGACTTCTACATACTGGACAAGTACCCGCTCGCCGTGAGACCCTTTTACACCATGCCGGACCCTAACAACCCGGTGAGTACATCTGTGGGTCTAAGGGTGGTATTCTAGTACGCTATTTAAACTCAGTTCAAACAAGAACGCTACTTAAACTCTGTTTAAACTCAGTTCAAACTAGAAAGCTCCTTGAAATCTGTTTAAACTCACTCAGTAGCGTTCTAGAATACCACCCTAAGGGTGGTGTTCTAGAACGCTATTTAAACTCAGTTCAAACAAGAACGCTACTTAAACTCTGTTTAAACTCAGTTCAAACTAGAAAGCTCCTTGAACTCTTAGGGTGGTATTCTAGAACGCTACTTAAACTCAGTTTAAACAGAGTTCAGACTGTCGATAAAGCAGTGCAAGAAGGGAGGGATATTCAAATCAAAACATGCATTGTTTTATCGACAGTCGACACTACTAAACTCTACTTAAACTGAGTTTAAACAGAGTTCAAGGAGCGTTCTAGTTTGAACTGAGTTTAAGTAGCGTTCTAGAATACCACCCTAAGGCCTTTGCATCTACGCAGTGAGTTGATTTATACAGCGTCCAGTGGCACCTTCACTCACAATAGATGGGTGAAGAGACCACTCGACGCTGCAGTGCCTGGGACATTGTTTTAGATGAAGTAGGCTTGCCCAGCACCTATACCATCCTGACAGCTTAGCCCACAGGAAAGCATCATCATCATCAATCATGAGGCGTTTTCAGCACAAATTCACAAAGCATTTCATAGATGGCGCTTATAGGCATGACACGACTGTCAAATTTCGCGTCAAATTTTGACAGTCGCGTTCAGGGGCCTAAGCCTGTAAAGCAATGGCGTGTCGATGGCGTCCCAGCAGTAGGACAAAACCGTTGTTTCCTCGGTTTTCTCCTACAACCAGAGAACTAATCCTCTAGAGAGTTAGAATATTCTCTGCTGTACTACAAAAACATTAAAAGAACCGACAGCATTAATAAATCGTAATTGAAGCTGTCAACTGCGAGCTTTGGCACCATTGCGTTACAGGCTAAGGCTCCTGCTTTGCATTTGTGCTTTGAAAACACTTTGAAAACGACAAGCGTGTTTATCCCGATATTGGCCAGCGCCATCTTGTTTGTTTTATTTCACTGCGTAAGAGAGGTGGCGTCCCCAATATTGCAAACAGCGGCGCAGTGTTGGCTGTAGCACTGCAAAATACGTACCTACCTGATTAAGTCATCAGCCCCCTTAGCACGCGGGCCATTTTGCCTACTCTCAACTGTCACCTTAGCCACTTAACACTACTGAGGTGACAGTAGAGTGAGCAAAATGAGTAGGCAAAATGGCCCGCGTGCTAAGGGGGCAGGGCCAACATGGCAGCTGTAGTATCGACTTTTGTCGCAAAGATATCGTATGAAAGCGTAGTAAAACCCTGTATTTGTCTATTATTGCAGAAAGCGTCGAACTCCTACGATATGTTCATGCGAGGGGAGGAGATCTTAAGTGGGGCGCAGCGCATACACGACCCGGAGTTCTTGACTGAGAGGGCGAAGCACCACGGGATCGGTGAGAGATTAAAGACCAGCCCCTCTACCCTTGACGGAGTTTTCCAATACGGCCGCAATATGGCGCAATTTACAAAATTATTTTTTTTACAAATTAAAACGCATTTTATGTTTTTATTGAATAAAACAGCCTTACCTTTAAATAAACTTTACAAAGTATTTAAAATCAAAGCATTACTATGCGAATTCAAAGAGAAATTAATTTTTAAACTTTTTCAATTTTATCGCAATAGCGTCAACGGTAAACCCCGTTTTCCCCTTTGAGATACGGAACCCTAAAAGAGAAGAAGCTCGCTCTATAACAGTGGTTCCTAACCTGTGGGTAATTACCCCCGTAAGGGTGAAAGAGCTTTCCTGCGGGGGTAATTTCGCAAAGTAGTACTCCTACCGCGAGTGGCAGCGCAAGGTGCCCTCCTTTATTGAGATTATTAGAGATTGAAGTAGGTGATTTTTCGGGCGCGCTTTGCGCGCCTATTTGACAAACAACTAGAAAAATGATTGAATTGCCGTTTCACAGCGAAAATAAAGAAAAAACCTTTAGAATACAGAGCAATAGAAACCAGCCTTCAAATCATAATCACATTATTGCAAAAAATAATAATGTTGCGTTAAAATGTAAGAAAATAATTAACTACTTTCAACTCGTTTACTTGGATAACATTTTAAAGGGGGTAAGATCAGCTTTCCTTGGAGGTCAAAGGGGTGGCCGGACTTAAAATGAAAAGGTTAGGAATCACTGCTCTATAACATTCTCTCCCTCTTCGAGACCTTTTAGATTGCTAAAAACAAATTTCAATCTACAAAGTCACTTCGTCCAATAATCTTTTTTAATCTTTTACAGACATCAGCAAAATCGCGGCGTACATCGAATCATTCAGGCTGGGATGCCCTCCTCATGCAGGTATTATTTATTACCTTAGTTTAATCTTCTCTTCTCTGCGTGCCATATAATTTGTTTTGTAATCTTGGTTTTTTGCTTCCTATTTGTACATAGAGTATAGGTACATATAGGTCGCGTGTTGCTGACATTGTATTGTGCAGTACACGCGCCCCTTATTCCATCTAGTGATACACTTAGTTCTACATGTATGACTACTAAGAAAAAAAGCCGCCTAGTTCTACTTCCATGTATGACTACTTGGAACACGTAAAATTGTATTTTTTTTTTGTTCTGTCTAGTCATCACCTAAAGCTTTACTCGGCAGTTGGCTCTAGCTACTCGCCCGAATCACCATGAACTAGCCATGAATTCATAACTACTTCTTCCACCACCGTCCACCAACTACAACTACAAGTGTTGTAAGACAGGGTGGGGTCGCACACGCCCTGGGCCCTTAGCCTGTAACGCAATGGCGGGTCGATGGCGTCCCGGCAGAAGGACAAAACCGGAGTTTCCTCGTTTTTCTCCTACAACCAGAGAACTAATCCTCTAGAATTAGAATAACAATATTCTTTGCAGTACTACAAAAACATTAAAAGGACAGACAGCGTTAGTAAATCGTAATTGAAGCCGTCAACTGACAGCCCATTTTGGCACCATTGCGTTACAGGCTAGAGGCCCTGCTCTGCTCTTTCACTATTTTTGTATTTTCCGTGTAACACCGCAGTTAGAAATCTAAAAAAATTATTCAACGAGCGAGCGAAGCGAGAGAAATTCTCAGAGTCTACTTGAACAATCCGGCGTTTGTATGTATGTATGCATGGATGTTTCTTCGACGATAACTTGAGTAAATTAAGCCGGATTGTCATGAAATTTGGTAGGCGGGTAAATGAGGTAGAGAATTTTTAAGTTCGAACATGAGCCAAATCAGTCGAGGGGTTGCTGAGATATAGGGTCACGAGTTCGAAGTTCGGGGCGAACCACTAGTAATATTATTTCATTTTTATTATTTTCTGTTTTCCAGGCGGCGGCATCGGCATGGAGCGTGTGGTGATGCTTTACTTGGGTCTCGACAACATCCGGAAGACATCTATGTTCCCAAGGGACCCCAAACGTGTGACACCCTAAGTGCGGAACCCACGCTTTGAAGTGACTAATTTACATCGTGAAGAGAGAAATTATTAAAGATTTTTTTATGAATACCTAGTTTATCATTTGAATTAGCCTCTAGCTAGTACAAACGCTAGCTTGAACTAGAACTAGCTTGCAGGGCGCAAGCGTAGCATAAGGATTTTGTATGAACAGACAGTTCGCTGGGACAGACAGACAAACAGACCGGACGGACGGATGGACAGACAGACAGACACACAACAAAGTGATCCTATAATGGTCCGTTTTTTCCATTTGAGCTACGAAGCCTAGAAAATTTTGCTTAGCACAGATTCATTTTGACAGCCGTATTCCGGTTCTTCTATGGCCACGCCTGTAGGCGCCATCTATGAAATGCTTTGTGAATTTGTGCTGAAAACTGCTCTCGCACTTGTCAGGTTTTTATTTCATGACGCGCCCCCCTTGCAGCAGAAAAACTTATCGTTTGGCTCGTCTGACATATGAAATGAAAGAACTCGTTTTAAAGATATCAAATATTTTTTTTATTTATAATTCAGTTTTGAAGTTATGAAAATACGCGAAAAACCATAGCACCCTTATCTTTAAATTGACCACCTCTTATCTCCAAAACTACTGGGCCTAAAATATTGAAAAAAATACAGAAAATTGGTCTTTCTTTACCTATCGATTACAGGAAAACCTATAAGAACAACAAGGTATATAAAATAATATAGGAAAATGAAAATGTACTTAAAGCATTAATTCAATAACTCAGTCAACAGATGTCGCTCCAAAGTCCTACATCGCTGATCGCGGTATGGTATGGACTTTCGATTCGACTAATGTACTATCTTAGTAGACTTTGTATGAAAACCTTCCTACTACATTGTACGGAACCCTCTCAATGCGTGTTAAACTCGCACTTTTCCGGTTCAGTCAGTGTTCTTAAATCAAAGTAAGTATTTCAATATGCTATAAATAAATTAATTACATTGGACGTCAAAATATCGTATCGTAGTAAAAAAAGTAAGTAAATTCTCAACTCAGAAACCGGGCCTAAGGCCTAAGGCCCGGTTTCTGAGTTGAGAATTTTACTAAGCACATACTTACGTATCGCTCTGTCACGCTCTTTTGTGAGAAATCTGCAGAGACAGGACGATACTTACCCACTTGCTTAGCAAAATTCTCAACTCAGAAACCGGGCCATAGTCATCCTTTGATTTTATATACTTCGTAATTTTTATTCAAAGGTAATACTATTTTGTACAATACCAACATAAAATGAGTCTTCATTCGTGAAATATTGAATTTTCTAAATTCCGCCATATTGAAAAGAATGCGTCAAGGGTAGAGGGGCTGGTAGGAGCATGAGGACCAATATGTCCTTATGCTCCTATTGTGACTTCACTAGTGTTTTCTTAAGTGTCTGGTCAGACCATGTTTATCTGTCGCTTTAAAATCACAAAGGTTACAACGAAAAGGCTTTTCGCCAGTGTGTGTCCTCATGTGCACATTTAAATTACACTTTCTCGAGCTTTTGTAATCACATAAATTACAATGAAATGGCTTTTCGCCAGTGTGTTTCTTCATGTGCACATTTAAATTACCCTTTCCCGAGCTTTTGTAATCACATACATTACAAAAAAATAACTTTTCACCAGTGTGTTTTGTTAGGTGTACAGTCAGACCCTGTTTATGTGTGGATTTAAAATGACATAAATCACAATTAAATGACTTATCGACGGTGTGTCTTATTTTTAGGTGTTTCTTCAAATAACTAGGATACATGGTTTTAAAATTGCAAAGTCGACAAAATGTATATGGATTGTTTGACAGTCTCTTTAAACTACCGTTTTTATCATCTTCTTTTATTGAGTGAGTTTTTGAATGCGTTTTTAAATTGAACTGTGTAAAAAAACACTTTGTTTTCTCATAGTGTAACAACACATGGTTTTGTAAAACTTCTCTTGAAATTGCTTCAAAGTTGCATTTGGTGCACTTTAGAGAAACAGCATCCAGAATAACATTACTATTACTTGTTATGTTGTGGTTCTTGTGAACACTAGTATTATGTTTCAGTGTCAACTCATCATCAAATTCTTCAAAACAGAGGTCGCATATTACTGAATCAGATATTGCTGGAGTTGGACTAGTAGTTTCGCCATGGAAATGTTCCCAGCAGCTGTCCGCGGGTTTGGTGCAAGTCCTAGAACATAGACCATCTCCACAGGTCTCCACACCACTTTCTATGTAATCGGCACATTGTTTATCTGTTTGCCTGTTTCGGTCAGGTCTTTTAATGGCTGGAGAATCTTGAGATGTGATCAAATTGCTAATTTCTTCTTCGTAGACGAAGCTGTCACGCAGGCATATGTAGGGCTTAAAATGTGGTCCTTGTATGGGTACCGCCATTTTCTGTTTTAGATTTTGTTGGGCATCCATTTGTATGTTTTCATCAGCTGCAAAGCAGATTTTTCTCAATAAAATTATTTTTAAGTACTAGATTGATACAACATAATATTCAATAACAGTAGTACCTAGATAGAGGTGAGGTTTGACTTATTGGGAACAATGGATTACTAAGCCTAGGTTGGCTATCTATCCGTCCGTCCTACTGTCTGTTCATTCTTTACTAATTTAATGTACCTAGCCAAAGGCATTATTTGCATAATGCTTTTAGACGTTAGGTACACTAACAGTAATGTTAGTGGATCAGGGGCATTAGCCCGTAACGCAATGGTGCCAAAATGGCCTCTCAGTGCTGTTGGTTCTTTTAATGCTTTTGTAGTACAGCAAAGAATATTCAGATCCTAAGAGGATTAGTTCTCTGGTTGTTGGAGAAAAAAGGAAACCCCGGTTTTGTCCTTCTGCTGGGATGCCATCGACACGCCATTGCGTTACAGGCTAAGGCCCCAGGAGTGTAACGCAACTACTTATTGTATGGGTAAAGGGGGTTTAAAGTGTGACAAGGATAAAAACGTCCAAGTGCAAGTTGGACTCTCGCGGTCTGTCTGTTTAAATTAAGTATATCAACTTTTGGTTGGTGGGTCAATTTCAGATACCAGACGACAGATAGACTAATGGTACGGTATCCTCATTGAGCGAATTCGACTCGCACTTGGCCGGTTCATCACCACATTCATCACAAAACTAACCTTTTTCGTGTTATTTCCCAGTTACTTCTACCAGACTACCACAGCCTTTTTTCTTCTACCCTATGATCGCGAGAGTGCCTCCGTCCCTAATCACTGGTAAGCACTGAAGAAGCACTGACAAAACCACGGCCAACGGACAAAATGAAGGCACGAAAGTGAAGATCGAAAGTTGGATTCAAATTAGTAAGTAAAATAATCGTCTTGACTTCTTTGCGTAAAATACGAACAACAACAAAAACCAAAAACACAGAACAAAAAAATATTCTCGCGAATCTCGAGCGAGATCACAGATTACAAAGAGCAAATGCCACAGATTACAAAGCAGATCTTGTGAACTCTGTGGCGAGCACAGAAATAGCAAAAAAAACTGTTATTTTGGGTGTTGGTCTATGGTTTATTTATAACAATTTTGATTTTATTTTATTGTGATTTTGTCGGATTTGTTTGCTGTTCAAGCATTTTCTTTGCCAGACTTTTCTTGATATTGTCTAGTCCAGGCGATTACCTAATTTAAATACTTTCGTTTTCCGTACACAAAACTGCTTCTTCGCAAGATCTGGTGATCCTAAGCTGTCGTCATCATTTTACACGGAAAAGGTGAATATTAAGACCTATTCTGACTAAAAATGTTGACGTTTGACTAAGTGAGGTTCACAGAACAGCTAAAACCAACTCTGTGGGCGAGTGTTCACTACACGCTCTGATTTCTGGTTTTGTAGTGTAGTCGTGGCTTCCGGTTATCTGTGGCCACATCTCTTCCCTAATCTGTGGATGTCAACCTGTCAAACCTCCTTTGTAATCTGTGAAACCTCCTAACCTAAAAATGTGTAAACAAACCCGTTTTCATCGATTTTTATCACCGTTTCGGGTGAAAAAGAGTCTGGAAGGACATTTCGGCCTATGTGAAGGTCGGATATGCTTTTTTTTTCGTTTTATTACGTCTAAACAGCATTTGTAAGCTAAAAATTATTCACCAACATTAACACAGTTTTTCTCTGTATTGCAGGCGATATTCCAGGAGTTTCTGCATTTAAACAAGATGTGTCGATGTGGCTAGTGCTGTAATATGCCTATACTGCTAAAAAGTGCGTCTATGTCAACAAGTAACTTCGAGTTTGTACTCCAAACAAATCACAGTAATTTAGGATATTTTTCTCATTTTCAGAGCAAATTCAGCAGCTTGCAGCTCTCTTCAAAGACAGGTAGACAACACACGGAAGTGGAATGAATTCCTGCAACACTGGAAACGCCTACGCTACATACCTGAATGTTTTAATATAAAATGTTTTCCTACTATGAAATCGCAAGAAATGCGGCTTTCTTTTGCTTACAATGAAGTGTAAGGTGTATTGTGTTAAATTAAATGCTTAGATGAAGGTAAAAAGTGCTCAGTACAAATCATTTTTGCTAGGGCCGGACACAAAAATATATTTTTTAAACTTTGCTCTATCCTTACATGCAGTGATTAAGTTTTAGTATGTAGATACAATGAAACAAAATGAAGAATGTCACCCATATTAATAAAATTGTCACTGATTTATTCAGAACTAGCTGACCCGGTGAACTTCGTATTACCTGAAATAGTTTGACTCTCCGCGTCAAAAATGGCGATTCCAATACAAAATGACCTATTTTTATTTCTTCCGTTTTTCAACTAATCCTTTAACTTTTCCCATATTTCTTTGCTTTTAAACCTACCCTGAACTATGGTGAACTAAAAAAAACAGTAAATATGCAATCCGTCAAGCCGGTTCTTAGTTTTAGCGAGACTAATGCACGGCGATTCATTTTTATATATATAGATTACATAATTATCAAAAGTACTGTGCATTTTCATTATTGGATCTTGCGCTGAGTAGGTAGGTCGATTTTTGCAAGAATAATTTATTATTTAGTAGCCCTGCTATAGTTATGTAGCACAATGGTGACGGCATCAGGTCCTTAGCCCCTGTAACAAAAGAGAAAAAACATAGTATCAAGTTTTTGCAGGAAAAATAAAATTGTTATTCTTTTTGAATGAAATAGGTACCTACTTGTACATATTTGGTTATAAAATGTTAGTTATTGATGTAGTAGACATATACAGCCTAAAATCAGGCTTAAAAACTGTCCACATTGACATCACAATAAAGTTATTATGTTTAGCTTCGGCATTCCGGTAAGTATGCAACGGGCTTCTGAGATCAAAGAGTTATCTTGGCTTTGTTGTAGGAAATACCTAGGTTTAGGATAACATAGCAAATACTTAGGTTTATACGTACCTTTAATTGATTTTGGGGGAGATTAAATTACTTGACTTCTCAACTTGATTCTCAACTAAATACATGTTTTTGTCCACCTCATTAGAATCGAAGCTCCATATGCAGTAATTGCAACTATAGTAGGTATCATTTATCCTCCTTTTAACGTCATATCTGTTGATAAAGATCCAAGTTAGTTTGATACAAACAATTACCTAGTCAGGTAAAAACTAAGACCTTAAACAACCCAGGCAAGTGGTGAGTTGTGATTTGTATGCAATAATTATACTGCAGTTATGAGATTTATAGCGTAACTAGAGTTTAAAAGCACCATTTGAGAGAAAAAGTAGATTGTAATACCATATCAATTTTGCCCAAAAGAATTCAAATATTTTGAAATGCTGCACTTGAATTAGGTATATTGCAGTATAGACTTACGTAAAAGTTGTGATTTGCCTTGGTTTTGCCTCATTTTATGCAAAAAAGTAATTTGTAAAAATACGCATTTATTTTTGAGGTTATAGACTACCACAGGCTCCATCTTTGACATCTTGCCCACAGGTTAGCAAAAATATTTCTTCGTTCTTGACCATAACTTAACAACGTTCTTTCTTTGTCTTTCATACGAAGAAAGAAAGAGAGGGACTGAAACGTCAAATTAGAACACACCTCCGGAAGGTGCTGCTAAGTTGACGTTTGTGCATCTGTGACTTTAGTCATCTATCTGTCATTTTAAGTCGGTCCAACCGCTCATTAGAAATTGGTTTCATTCGTTCAATCCTCAGAAAAAAAAACTTAGACAGCTATCTGTCACTTTAGTACATTATCTGTCACTTTAGTGCTGTCAGATTAGTATAGTTTTAGACAGAATCGCTACTATTATATTCTTTTAATGTTACCAAAAACAGGCCATGTGCGAGTCAGATTCGCGGACTCCGTACCGACCGCCAAACAATATGGATTTTGTTTGAATTTTCATACATTTTGAGGTTATGTTTTTTGTGATGCAAAAATGAACGGGAAAATAATTTGATTTGGGCGAGTGTGTAGGATAGGCCGAAGAAGAGAGTGAAAGTACAGTTGACAGCATGTGGATTCCAATTTTGTTTGATAAGGTCTCTTTGTGTGTGCGTCCAATTTGGCCATGTTCTATTGTTTTTTGGTAATACTACGGGGAGCACAAGTCCATAGCGGAACTTGAAGTACCTAGGCTGTCTACTTCAAAAAATGACAGCTTTTCCATACAAAAGGTAGACTCAGTACTGCGCCAAATATATGAAACAGCTGATATTGTTCCGCTATCGACTTAGTGGACTGCTTCACCCTGAATATTATGTAGTTTATGAACATTGAACATAGTGGAAATAATTATAGTTAATGACAAAAATCTTCTTTACAGCTAATAAAAACATACAAATGGATGCAAAACAAAAATAAAAGGAAGTGAAGGTAACCAAATAAGAACCACATTCTAAGCTCTACACAGCGTGCCTGCGTGACAGCTTCGATTACTTAAGAAGGAGAAACTAGCAATTTGATGGCATCTCAAGATTCTCCAGCCACAAAAGTACTTGTCCGAAACAGGCAAATAGATAAACATGATGACGATGACAAAGAAAGTGCAGTCGGGACGTTTGGAGATGGTCTATGTTCTAGGACTTGCACAAAACCCGTGGACAGCAGGGAACATTTACATAATGAAACTACTTATGAAACTCCAGCAAAATCAGGTTCAGAAAAATGTGACCTCTGTATAAGGGGATTTGAAGATGAGCTGGCACTGAAACGTCACATTACTAGCGTTCACAACACAGAAAGTAACATTGTTGTGTCCCTAAAGTGCACCAAATGCAACTTTGAAGCTTTTTCAGGACAAGAATTACAAAACCACGCATTGTCACATGATGAGAAAAAAAAGTTAGCCTGTGATTTGTGTGGGTGCAGTTTTTTTACCGAATCCAGTTTAAAAACTCACATAAAATCCCACACATTAAAAAACGTTGATATAAGTAAATCAAACAGTAGTTCAAAGAGACTCTCAAACAAGCCATATAAATTCTGCCGCATATGTGATTTTAAAACCATACATACTGGTAGTTTAAATATACATCTAAGAATAAAACACACTGACGAAAAGCCATTTCATTGTAATATTTGTGGTTTTAAAACTGCATTAAAAGGTCGACTGACTGAACACTTACGAACACACACTGGCGAAAAGCCATTTCATTGTCATTTATGCGATTACAAAAGCGCAAGACAAACTGGTTTAAAAGTGCACATTAGGACACACACCGGCGAAAAGCCACATCATTGTACTTTTTGTGATTTTAAAGCAACAACTAAAGGTCCACTGAACGAACACTTACGAACACACACTGGCGAAAAGCCTTTTCATTGCAATCTCTGTGATTTTAAAGCAACACAAAGGAGTACACTGACTGAACACTTGAGAAAACACACTGGCGAAAAGCCATTTCATTGTAATTTATGTGATTTCAAAAGCTCGAGTAAAAGTAATCTGTATGTTCATATCAGAAAACACACTGGCGAAAAACCATATCATTGTAATCTTTGCGATTATAAAGCAACGCAAAAAGGTGGACTGACGATACACTTAAAAACACACACTGACGAAAAGAAATTTCATTGTAGTTTATGTGACTTTAAAGCAAAAGAAAAGAGAAAACTGACTGAACACTTAAGAACACACCCTGGCGAAAAACCATTTCACTGTAATTTTTGTGATTTTAAAGCAAATCAAAGAGGTGCACTGACCAAACACTTAAGAACACACCCTAGGGAAAATCTAAGTGATGATTACAAAAGCTAGGGAAAAAGTTATTTAACTAACACAAACACAGTTTTTACTAACACCATGAGATCTTGTATCTGAAATAATTTTAAAACTTAAACTTTCGTAAGCACTGCATATCTTAAATAAATATTATTATTATTATTTAATTCTTCACACATAAAATAAGGCCACCTGTGTGCAAAAACGGCCAGCAATGCGTAAAGCGCGCACGGTCCACCACAGAAGGCGCCACTTACGTAACCGAGTAGTGCTATCGTGTAAGCGTCGACGTGCTGTCGTGGGTATATGATTGTGTGTCGACACTAAAAAATACACCTTGTATGTATTGGGTTTTATTGATAATTCTTACAAATCTGTACCATTTTGGATGCTGAGGTGAATGCTGAAAACCAGTCATCCAGTCGCATGTATGCTCGAAATCCACTCAACCTTTGAGCGTCAAAATACTTGAAAATAGCCCTTATGACCCGTTTTCAGCACAAATTCACAAAGCATTTCATAGATGGCGTTTACAGGCGTGGCCATAGAAGAACCGGAATTCGGCTGTCAAATTTCGCTTAGCACAGATTGATTTTGACAGCCGTATTCCGGTTTTTCTATGGCCACGCCTGTAAACGCCATCTATGAAATGCTTGGTGAATTTGTGCTGAAAACGGGTCAATGTTTTTTTTTTGACATTTAAAAACCGTTATTTTTACTGTGGATATTTTAGAGAATACAGGGGCTGGATGGCACAGGCTGAGTGGGTATGCCACCTTTTGCTACCTTTACGTGTAAAAAAGGAAATAAATGTGTCAAAAGTTCAAAACATATTGTAATGTTATTTCTGTTATTCTAGTAAGAATAAATGTTTTTTACTTTACTTCTTATACTTTTATTTTCATGGCAAACTTGACTCCATCATTACCACCATTATCCAACGTCCAAAAAGAAGATGTGTTTTTTTCCATTGGCGGCGCTAGTTGTGACTAGGTTTGAGCCTTAAAAGGAAAGAAACAATAGAAGGATTCTATAAAGAAAACATCAACCTATATTACAAACCACACACGTTTATTTGTAGGTAGTTTTATAATAATTACATCATATTTGTTTATCATACACCATCTTCAATCTCTTAGCTGGCAATGTGGGGTCGCTAGACGGAGTTATTTTACATTGCTCGATTGCGTGACATAATAATATATTTATTTTTAAGTATTTTCACTTGATAATATACCCTCAACCTGCCCACGATGCACTGCGTCAAAGTTTTTTACGTAGACTAGCGCCATCTTGATTGATTAATTAAGAGGAAACGCGGTTAGCCGCTGCTCCATACAAAAAGGGAGACCTGTTTCCTCCCTGGATAATTATTTTAGAAAAAATATGTTTATGCCATTCAATCTATATGTACCTCTGCCATGTCTCTATGTTTTCCTTTTTTTACAAATTTTATTACATGTTTTCCTTTATTTTAATAAAAATTAAAAAATAATAAAAAAAGGAAAACATAGGGACATGGTAGAGGTACATATAAATTGAATGGCATAAACATATCTTTTCTAAAATAATTATCCAGGGAGGAAACAGGTCTACCTTTTTGTATGGAGCATCGGCTACCCGCGTTTCGTCTTAACAAACTTTAAAAAGGAAGAGAAACTCAAGGAGTCGTTTTCAAAGCACCAAGTCAAAGCTTCACTTCTTTTTCTTTCTTAAAGCAGTTCTTAGATGCCGCTTACAGGCGTGGCCATGGAAGAACCGGAACGCGACTGTTAAAATCAATCTGTGCTAAGCTAAATTTGACAGTCGTGTCAACTCGTGTCCCGGTTCTTCTATTGGCAGCCTATAAGCACATCTAACAGGGCGTCCCACGGCTTTGCCACATGGAGAGAAAGTACCTTGAATATTGTAGATAGAACATTTTACTGAAAGAAGACATTATTTGCAAGGGCGTCGCCAAGGGGGGGCAGCCCCCCCCCCCCCCCCCCCTCCTAGAGATTCTAAAAAAGTTGCCAAATATAATGCAACCAAAGTCCTAAGTCTTTGAGTTAATTTGCTTGAAGTTCAAGCCTTGAACAATCATTCCCGTAAGTCGAAACTCGAATGAATTCACCAATTCCACTCCTAATATTCCGTACGCTCAACTACGCTCTGGCTGTAGATGTAAGGCTCGTAGTACAAGTGAAAAGCTTCATGTGCTGTCGACTTTACCTACAATTCATACCTACTTTTCTCATTCTTATAGAATGAGAAAAGTATGAATTGTAGTACGTAAAGTCAACTTGCCCCCCCCCTGCGCCATCGGCTGGCGACGCCCTTGATTATTTGAATTTAAAAAACAATTTAAACTGCATTCATCGATATTTAAATAATTACATGGTTGAACCGGGAATAGAACCCGTTACATGAGAAAAATTATTACCCTGTAGCTTTATCATACCGATCGAAAGGATAAGGATTATTTTTTGCTAAATAACATAATGTCAGAAACAAAAGGAAGACCATTGTTGTTACTTCACAACATTTTTCTAGGTGAACCGATTTTGATGATTTTGTTTTACTACCTAAAACAAGATGGCGCCACCACGACCATGTACACACGACAGCACGTCGACCCTTACACGCTAGCACTCTACTCGGTTACGTTACGGGCGACTTTACAACAAAAGTGTCAATCTGGCGTGCTGTCGTGTGTACATTGCGTTTCTCGAAAGAATTCCCTAGGGTTGAACAATAATAGTCCTTATTACATTGTAATAAGAGTTTCGTCAAGGGGACTCTTTCGTGAAACGCACTCTAGTACCGCCGTGGCAAGGCTAATAACTCTACCAGCCCCCTGTGCATTAAAAAGCGTGATGGTAACGATCACACAATGCCAACTATTACAAACTTTATCTATATTTCGTACAAAAACCCTTCTTCTCATTTCTTTAGCACCAAGCCTTTGATATTTCTTGTTTGCAACATTTTAAGGATACTGGGACATTCTCCTTTGCTCAACTCAGATGGTAGATGTCGCTAGGGTCGCCTGAGCCATTTCTAACTCTGAATGAGCCGTTTTCAAAGAACAGTCAAAGCAGTTCATAGATGGCGTTTACAGAAGTGGCCATAGAAGAACCGGAATACGGCTGTCAAATTTCACTTAGCACAGATTAATTTTGACAGCCGTATTCCTTAGTAAAGAAGAAATTGCCGTTAGCAATAAGGCCGCCAATTGTACCTTGTTTAGTTAAATTTTTTTCCTTGCCTGTATTTATATTGGTGTACAATAAAGAATATTTTACCTTTATCTTATCCTTCGCCTAGCGACGACTGTAAGCAAAGAAAAAGTCCCATTGCATCACCCTTATACCAACCAACACCTTACACAATAGCCAACAACTCTTATTAAAGCTAAGACCGCATGAACCAGTTCAGTGCGACTTAACCTTAAAAACCTTCGGTGACAGAGGCAAAACGTGGTATACAGGGTGTTAAAAGACCGCCAACAAAGCGGGAAACCACGTATTGTCCTCATCATAAGGAACATTTTTGCCCAAGGAACCATGCCTGGGAAATCAATGGTTTCCGAGATAATAAGGTTCAAAGTTGGACTTTTCGAAACTTTTTTTTTTGCAGATATGTATTCAGTATCTACTTCTTAACATACCTTCTCAATGAAAATTATGAATATTTAATACAAAAAACGACGTTTCAATTCATTTGCAACCCGCAATGTATTCTTAACATCGGCCCTTCAAGCTTAAGTAACATAAACTGATACCTACGCTTACGCAATATGACTTCTGTGCGTCACACGTCCATTGCGTGATAAAATATTTTTTTAAATTATAACATAAATAAGCAAAATCATTTCCCAGCAATAATTTATCGAAAAAGTACTTTGTTTTGGTGTCTAGTATGCGTGGCTTTCGGGTCTGTTGGCGGTCTTTTAACACCCTGTATGTCCTGTCAAAGTTGAGGTGGTCACTCATAAATAATAACATCATTGCAATCCCGGAAGGACTAAAATTGATTTGAATTTTGAATGTAGACAGGTATTATTAGTAAAAAATCCAATGATCAAAGAGATCAATGACGAACATTGAATGGACAAGTAACATTGTATGGAGAAAACGCTACTGTGATTATATGCAGAATTAATTACTTACTCTAAACATACCAAAAGAGAAACAGGTAACCCACTAAAAGTTTTCAGTAGTGATGAGTAGTTATCAAGATCCCCAAAGGATTGACAGGACATTTTTTTACCGCGTTGCCTATGCATCCCATTCTTTCCACCTCATTTTTTTACAATAAACATTTATTTGTCTAAAATATATCTCATTTCGTTCTTTAATTTGAAACAAATACATACTTCCAAACTGTAGTTATCTTTGTATACTTTCATAGCAATAAACATTTAGAGGTCCGAAACCTACTAAAAAAAACTATGTGATTGTTTCCCGATATACTAAACATATGTAACTACGAATAGAAAAAAGATAAACACAAACGAACAATACTATTCAGCATTTACATTATACAATACAAAATAATAGTGATAAAAAAAACATTTGATTTCATAAAATACATTTCCTTTTAAAGTTCCGATTTTCAAACTTAAAAACTACAAAAATGTACTTTCTTAGATAACTTGAAAAAAATATAACTACTTTACATTTCAAACTTTTGACCCGGTATAACAAACCATTGTCACCACAAACTTAACTGCCATTTAACTAAACGCCGGTTAAGTCAATGGTGCAAACGGAAGTTTAAATGCGTATTTTCATGGCGTTAAACTTAAAACAGAGAATCTCAACTGAAAAACTACGTATTGCAAGCGGCGAGTGTTTCATTTCTTTGTTCATTATACAGGGTGGGTAAGTGATTCCTACAATGTACATTAAGACGTGCGCGATTGAGAAAAAAAAACATAAAGTAACCATGCAACATGATTTCTAATTTCTAAAACTTATTTTACACTTTCAATTCATTTCATTAATAATATCAAACGCATAATTATTAAGGCAGGGTGGATAGTGAAACTCCTGCGGGAGAAGTATAGCAATGACGCATCTCTTATTTGCATTCGCATGCAAGATACACTAAAGAAATCGAAAATATTGCCATATCAAACCCTAGAATTAGGTAAGAGCTATCTTTTAAGGCAAGTTTCGTGTTGATGTTCGTAATAGATTTGAAGAAATTTTCATTCAAAAACTGAGGAAGTTAGTACTGGGAATTTGTTTTTTTCAACGAAAATATTTTGCAAACTGTCATGATTTACAACACGAAAAATGGTGTGTTTGATAGCACTTACCTAATTCTAGGGTTTGATATGTGAATATTTCGCGATTTTAGTGTATTTACGATTTTGATGTTGTAAATGTGCTATTCTTTTCTCGCAGGCGTTGAATACATTGTTTACTTAGTCAATTTGACAGTTCGTCCGTACCGGGGATCGACGTTCATCCAAACAAAGTGAATCACGTTCCAAACTGTCAAAACTTAGTTTGGTTTTCTGTTTTTTTTTTTTTTTTAGTTGGTTGTTGCTTGATTGAATAATAATAAATGCTTGCAGATCTTGCAATAGATAGATATTTTGGATAACAGACGAAGAGCGTGAGTCGTGGGCAGCTGCGGCGTCTGAAGATTCTCTTTCGATCTTTGTATCCAACTGTTGCTTGCTAGTTCAACGCGCGATAGGTACACACGACAGCATGTCAGACTGTACACCTCTGTTGTAAAGTTGCCCTTAACGTAACCGAGTAGAGTGCTAGTATGTAAAGGTCGACGTGCTGTCGTGTGTACTTACTAGGTACACACGACAGCACGTCAGAGTGTAAACTTTTGTTGTAAAGTCGCCGTAACGTAACCGAGTAGAGTGCTAGCATGTAAGGGTCGACGTGCTGTCGTGTGTAGGTACATACCTACCTATTACTTACCTAATTTGGTAGTCATCAAGATCGCAGAGTACCTACCTACCCCTTTTTGTCATACGCCGCACGCGACGGCTACCTAAAGTCCGTTCGCTTAGATAGTGTCGGTACACACGACGGCAATCTTGGTTCTTGCGATACCAACTATTTTTGAAGTATCTGTGATGGGCGCAGACAAATTCATTTCAACACAATGCTGATGGACATTAACTAGAATTTGCTTAAATGTTTTACAAAACCTTCGTCTTTTAATTTTTGGGTCATTCGAAGTTTCGTCTAGAGGCACCTCGCTGTCCTAACGAACGAAAAAACATTTTATCTACACGCAGCGATCGTCACTAAATACAAAATACTAAGTCAAAAGTCACAAACACAACCTCTCAATACGACGCTTCTTTGACGAGCGGCGAGCCAAATTCACTGGCGTGTTTGCGCCGCGTCGGCTTCCTTTAATTTCTTTTGTGAAAAGCCGCCGCGCGCCAAGGCGGCAAATATCAAAGCGACACTATGAAACCGAACAGACTTTACCACGGATTTGCCTTACCTAAGCCGCGCGTGACGGCTAAAGTCCGTTCGCTATCATAGTGTCACTTTGATATTTGCCGCCTTGGTGCGCGGCGGCTTTTCACAAAAGAAATTAAAGGAAGCCGACGCGGCGCAAACACGCCAGTGAATTTGGCTCGCCGCTCGTCAAAGAAGCGTCGTATTGAAAGGTTGTGCTTGTGACTTAGTATTTTGTATTGAGTGTCGATCGCTCTGCGTGAAGATAAAATGTTTTTTCGTCCGTGGAAGGACCGCGAGGTGCCTCTAGACGCAACTTCGAATGACGCAAAAATTAATAGACGAAGGTTTTGTAAAACATTTTAGCAAATTCCAGTTAGGTAATGTCCATCAGCATTGTGTTGAAATGAATATGTCTGCGCCCATCACAGATACTTCGAAAATAGTTGGTATCCCAAGAACCAAGATTGCCGTCGTGTGTCAATAATAGGATAGCGAACGGACTTTACCTACCACAGATTTGCCTTCATCGAGTCCTATCAAATATGTATAACGTGTTAGTAACAAAAGATCTTAACTCTTTTTGCAGGGTTTACCTACTGCCTACTGATCAACAAGATCACTACCTGCTGAAAAACATTTTTTATTTTATAACCTCAAAAGTGAAAATAAATCCAGTTTTTCTTTTTTTATTTAGGCCTAGTTCAAATTAAAACATGATTGTGTGCGTAAGTGCATTGGCATATTTTTAAGCTGATAAATAAAACACGGTGAAAATCAGTGAAAACCATATTATTTTAAAAGTACTTTTCTCTTGCCACAGCGGTAACATTTTATTAATAAAAAATCAATGGAACTTCATAGACCAAAAAATCCCTATCACCGGGTGCTATTCTATTACCCTGTAAAAAGAGATAGTTATCTACCTACATCTTTATTTATACAATGTATAGTATTGTATAAAAACATACAAAGGAATCCTAAAGTTAGTAATATAGGCTGAATTTTATAAAAACCAAAAACCATTTGGCAAAACATACTTTATTATCATAACCATGTATGTACGGTCGGCCACAGTCACAGATACCCCATAGCAGCTCTTACCGCGTGCGGCATAAGGGCGCCAATCAAACAAAAAGGGGTATCCTAGCGTGTGGCCGACTACTGTATGTCGATCTTTCTGCCCCGCCAGCTATAATCTCGGTCTTGCATCGCCACACATCCATGTAGAAGGTTATCTAAAAAGAAAATGATAATTATGTTATACAATAATAATTAAAATACATACCTATAGCATTCCTTAGACAAAGTGAAGAAAAACAAAAAAAGATTTTGGGTAAACAAACAGAGTCGTAGTTAAAAAAATACATGCACCTCATAACTTGTTGTTAACTTCAGTAAGGCTCATAGCTTTTCCAAATTACAATTTGCACGTGTTTTGTAATAAAGTTGTAATTCTTATAGTTTTGTATGGGAATAACATTTAATTTTCCTAGGCTTGGGATCAGCACTATTTAGTTACGCTACACTTTGACTAATTCTACTTTTATGGACTTTCAAAAGTTTTCCATCATTTCGAGACCTTTGCAAGGCTGTTGCACACCCGTGGTGACAGTAAAGTTGTCTTGAATACCTACTTATATCTTGATTTCAGCACCACTAGCGTGGAGCCCATGTTTAGCCCAAAACCATAACATGGAGCTGGGAGGCACGGACTCATTGTTTAGTCAGCGGTCCTGTTGCTTGCTACCGGATGGTAGGTGGCCTTTAGTTTGTCATCTGAACTTTGGTTGCGAGCAGGCAAAGGGCAAAGCTGCAAAGAAGTAATAGGAGGAGTTTAGTTTAGGGAAGGTACCTACTTTAGTGAAATATGTGCTAGTCCCTTTGAATACCTTATTTGGACTTGAATTATGAAGAAGCTTTAGCAAGCAGTATTGCTACTAGAAACTCACAAATGTAGGTACATAACTTTTAAGACAAAAACATAGCTAGCTCATAGACATAGCTACATACCCGCACCGCTCACTAACAGTGAAAGAAAATATCATGAGGAAACCCGCAGCTTAGTTAGCTCATCAGATAAGTAAGATTGACGTATTGACCTCTTTTCTGGGGGCTAGGCCGACGATGGTAGTTGCTGGGCAAGCCTACCTACTCCACTAAACAATGTCCCAGACACAGCAGCGTCGAATTGTCACTTCACCCATCTAGTGCAGTGAAGGTGCCACTGGACGCTGTATAATATAAATCATCTCATTGCGTAAGCGTAAAGGTCTCAGTTTTATAGAACATCCAATTCAAAGCTAGTAGGTAATTTCGCTACGAAAATCTGTCAGTAGGTACTTACTTTCAATTCCTAAACATACCGATGTGATAGGTATCAGAAAATTGTTCTGAGTATTCTACTGGAAGGAACACTACATTCAGTCCGCATCCGCAATGAATGAAACACTCTAAACACTGTTTATTTATCACAGGCACCAAAGAGAATTACCGGCACAGCCAGCACTTGTACCTATTTTGACAGATATTTTTTTATCTTGTGTCACTAATGCGTTTCGTTCATTCCATAAAACGTTGAGTTTTGTTACAGTTATTCAAACAACTAGGTAATGCATACTAACATTTAATTGTGATAAGTCATAAATATAAATAAAACGGAATGAACATTTATTTGATTATTATTTTGCTAAAAAATATATTATTTTATCGCACATGAAAAGTCAATCTCGAAAAATGCCAATTTGTTTTACGACGAATTCGAGTTCGCGATCTGGGGGCACGGCAGTGCCCCCGCCAAGTCGAGCGCGAAGCAAACACTGCCGTACCATACTTTACTGGAACCATTTCGCCGCATTTTCAGGCCCAATTATTTGAGAACCTCTGGATAAGACTAGAGTTGTAAAATGACCGTCACATTCCATAACCGTCCGTCATTTATAATAAATGTCCGGTCACAATCGACATTTATGGTCACATTGGACAAATAGATATTTTGACTTGAAAAGTGTGTCGATGCTTTTATTTCGCTCTTGCCCTAGCCATCTTAGGCTGTATGTGCATCGCCGGTGCTGCCCCGCACCCCACGATACAGTGCTATTGGACAAATAGGTATTTTGGCTTCCATAAATGTTACGTTATCTCGTAAATTAAGAGGTTTAGCGCAAAAATAACGAAATTTTCGAACCCCCTTGCACCCCGAAATCAACTATTTTACTTCATTATATTTTCTAAAAACCGATACAGGGTGTTAAACATTCAGGACAAATTATTATTTAAGAATATAGGCGAAAATTGGGGGATGTCCGGTATTTTCCGGTTCGAAGGACCACTCAATAACAAAAAAAAGGGTATCTTAGCATGTCGCTAACCGTACCTACTGACCTACCCGTTGTTTTTAATCGTGTTTGACTGTTTGTCACACTTTCAGCAATACCCTGAATGTTTAACACCCTGGTTTTTAGAAAACAAAAATAAGTAAAATGGTTGATTAAGTGGATATTAGGGGGTTCGAAAATTTTGTTATTTTTGCGCTAAACCACTTAATTTACGAGGTAACATAACATTTATGGACAGCGTAAATGAAGACGTGCCCGGAATTTACAATTCCCCCTTATCTGTGAAACTACTAAGTCGATTTTTTTTAAAATAAATACAGAATATAGGTATTTACCTAGATTGCAGGAAAACCTATAAAAAGATTCCGGTATTTATAGTAACAAAAAATATTATACAGGGTGTTAAAATACCGCCAACAGACCCGAAAGCCACGCATACTAGACACCAAAACAAAGTAATTTTTCGATAAATTATTGCTGGGAAATGATTTTGGTTTTTTAGGTTATAATTTTGAAAAATATTTTATCACTCAATGGACGTGTAAAGCACAGAAGTCATATTGCGCAAGCGTAGGTATAACTTTATGTTACTTAAGCTTGAAGTGCAAATGTTTAGAATACATTGCGGGTTGCAATTTTAACGTCGTTTATTGTAAGAAATATTCATAATTTTGATATGGCTTCTTGAGAAGGTATGTTAAGAACTAGATACTGAATGCATTTCTGCAAAAAAAAAGTTTTGAAAAGTCCGACTTTGAACCTCATTATCTCGGAAACCGTTGATTTCCCAGGCATAGTTCCTTGGGCAAAAATGTTCCTTATGAGGACAATACGTGGTTTCCCGCTTTGTTGGCTGTCTTTTAACACCCTGTATTGTATGTCAGTACGGAACCCTTAGTGCACGAGCCTGAAGCCTTATTGAACGAGCGAGCGAAGCGAGCGAAGTTCTCCGAGTCTACTGGAACAATCCGGCGTTTGTATGTATGTATGAATGTTCGTTCGACGATAACTTGAGTAAATTTGGTCGGATCGTTATGAAATTTGGTAGGCGGGTAAACGAAATTAAAAGAATTTTTAAGTTCGAACATGAGCCAAATTGGTCGAGGGGTTGCCGAGATATAGGGTTGTATAGTTTATATGCAAAGCACGCGCGCGCCTGCGCGAATGGCGTAAGCAAAGTTACACATCTGTAACTGGGGTCGCGAGTTCATAGTTCGGAGCGAACCACTAGTATGAACGAGCGAGCGAAGCGAGCGAAGTTCTCCGAGTCTACTTGAACAATACGGCGTTTGTATGTTTGTATGTATGTATGTATGAATGTTCGTTCGACGATAATTTGAGAAAATTTGGTCGGATCGTTATGAAATTTAGTAAGCGGGTAAATGAAATTAAAAGAATTTTTAAGTTCGAACATGAGCCAAATCGGTCGAGGGGTTGCCGAAATATGGGGTTGTTAAGTTTATATGGGGTCGCGAGTTCACAGTTCGGGGCGAACCACTAGTGCCAATTGGGACCCTATTACTCCACCTCCAATGTCTGTCTGTCCGTCTGTCTATCCGTCTGCCTGTCATTCTATCTGTCCTTCTTTTAAAGAGCTGCCCGGCTGTTTCTTGGGATCCGCAATAGGTAGCGAATTAAAAATATCACAGAACATGTATTGCTATGGCGGGTTACCTAAAAAAAACCGCCAAGTGCGAGTCAGGCTCGTGCACTAAGGGTTCCGTACTGACATATACAATATTTTTATTATCAAATATAAATACCGGAATCTTTTTATAGGTTTTCCTGCAATTTATAGGTAAATTCTGTATTTATTCCGTATTTATTTCAAAAATTTCGGTTTAGTAGTTTCGGGGATAAGGGGAATGGTAAACCGGGCACGTATTTAATTTTGAAGGCCGAATGTCATTTACGCTGTCTATAAATGTTATGTTATCTCGTAAATTAAGAGGTTTAGCGGAAAAAATAATGAAATTTACGAACCCCTAATACCCCCCTTATCAACCATTTTACTTATTTATGTTTTCTAAAAACCGACATACAGGGTGTTACACATTCAGGGTATTGCTGAAAGTGTGACAGACAGTCAAACACGATTTAAAACAACTGGTAGGTCAGTAGGTACGGTTGGCCACACGCTGAGATACCCCTTTTAGTTGCTGAGTGGTCCTTCGAACCGGAAAATACCGGACATCCCCCAATTTTTGCCGATATTCTTAAATAATAATTTACCCTAAATGTTTAACACCCTGTATATCGATTTTTAGAAAACATAAAGAAGTAAAATGGATTATTTCGGGGTGCAAGGGGGTTCGAAAATTTCGTTATTTTTGCGCTAAACCTCTTAATTTACGAGATAACGTAAACGTAACATTTATGGAAGCCAAAATACCTATTTGTCCAATAGCACTGTATCGTGGGGTGCGGGGCAGCGCCGGCGATGCACATACAGCCTAAGATGGCTAGGGCAAGAGCGAAATAAAAGCATCGACACACTTTTCTAGTCAAAATACCTATTTGTCCAATGTGACCATAAATGTCGATTGTGACCGGACATTTATTATAAATGACGGACGGTTATGGAATGTGACGGTCATTTTACAACTCTACTTTTTAGAGATAAACCAGCAGCTCCATCGAGACTTGGCAAGTTTTTTACAAAATGTTTTTAGTGGGATTATTTTCTCTAAAATCTGGTAAGAGCTTTACGACTGTCTTCCCATTCGGTTTGCGATGCATTCGACCGGGCAAGACTGTCAAATTTTAGTTAGCCAATAAGTGATCTACCAAAAAACTTTAGGAGAACTGCATTAGGTAGGGCAGAATGGAAAATTCGATCTTTGTATCCGACTGTTGCTTACTAGTTCAATACGCGATAGGTACACACGACAGCACGTCAGAGAGTAAACTTTTGTTGTAAAGTCGCCCGTAACGTAACCGAGTAGAGTGCTAGCATGTAAGGGTCGACGTGCTGTCGTTGTACTTACTAGGTACACACGACAGCACGTCAGAGTGTACACTTTTGTTGTAAAGTTGCCCGTAATGTAACCGAGTAGAGTGCTAGCATGTAAAGGTCGACGTGCTGTCGTGTGTACTTACTAGGTACACACGACAGCACGTCAGAGTGTACACTTTTGTCGTAAAGTCACTCGTAACGTAACCGAGTAGAGTGCTAGGGTGTAAAGGTCGACGTGCTGTCGTGTGTACTTACTAGGTACACACGACAGAACGTCAGACTGTACACTTTTGTTGTAAAGTCGCCCGTAATGTAACCAAGTAGAGTGCTAGCGTGTAAAGGCTGACATGCTGTCGTGTGTACTTACTAGGTACACACGACAGCACGTCAGCCTGTACACTTTTGTTGTAAAGTCGCCCGTAACGTAACCGAGTAGAGTGTAAAGGTCGACGGGCTGTTGTGTGTACCTAGTAAGTACACACGATAGCACGTTGACCTTTACACGCTAGCACTCTACTCGGTTACGTTACGGGTGACTTGACAACAAAAGTGTACAGTCTGACGTGCTGTCGTGTTTACCTATCGCGCGTTGAACTAGCAAGCAACAGTAAAGTTGGATACAAAGATCGAAAGAGAATCTGCAGACGCCGCAGCTGCCCACGACTCACGCTCTTCGTCTGCTAGCCAAAATATCTATTGCAAGATCTGCAAGCATTAGGTATTATTATTCAATCAATCATTATCCAACTAGAAAAAAAGCTAAGGAGGTAGGTACCCATAATAATTGTTCAACGTCATTGCCGCGGCGGCGGTGGATCACTTGGCGTCATGGTGACGTCCGTCTAAGTTCCGAACGTTACTATGGCGGGATTCCGATCTGTTATTTTTGTAATCTGTACAGCGCCCCGCAGAGGGCGTGGCTTCCCACCCCGTCACTCCTCTGCTTCACCCCCTCAAATACCTAAATATCGTCTATGAAGAGCGCCTTAAAGACTAGATATAACCGGAAACTCAACTTTGAAAAAATAACAGAATGTTTTTTTTTTTTTATAGAATTATACGTAACGAAGAGAGAAAGGTTAAAAAAATCCAACGGTATTTCAAAATACAGTTACTGATTTAAATAGTTACTACTTAAATTTTTTATGTGTATTACTTTAAATTTATTTTTTTTGTAGTCTTTTACTGTACAGTTACATACCATAACTTTTTTTAAATGGTTAGTAAAATACCGGTTGATACAATTTCACCTTTCACAACTCGATAACATCTTTATTCTCTTGACAGAATATGAAACAATTTAGATTTCTAAACATGGTAAATGGTCAACACAACCATACATACAAGATATCGCGCAGTTTTGTGACTTAGGGCCTGGGGGGTTACCCTTGACGCTATTGCGATCAAATTGAAAAAGTTTGAAAATTAATTTCTCTTTGAATTAGCATAGTAATGCTTTGATTTTAAGTACTTTGTAATGTTTTTTCAAAGGTAAGGCTGTTTTAATAAACATTTTTATTCATAAAAACACAAAATGCGTCTTAATTTGTAAAATATTAAATTTGGTATATTGCGCCATATTGCGGCTGAATTGGAAAAATGCGTCAAGGGTAGAGGGGCTGAGCAGACGACGGACAATGGCGGACAAAATTTCCGCGGCGCGCTCCTATTAGTAGAGTAATAAGGTTGAACTTTGCCTGCGTATACCGCCAGGCGAGACGAGGTATTGCGCGGACAAAGTGCAACCTTATTAGTCTTATTACAGTACTAAAAAGAGCGCGCCGCGGACTTTTTGTCCGCCATTGCCCGTCGTCTGCGCAGGCCCTAACCAAAGGGGTGATGTGGTTCTCATTCCCATTTGCAGCCACTAAAATTGCACAACGAATACGCTCGGGTATCAAGAGAGACGACTTTCACACCTTACTTACATTTTTTTGTAATAAAAAAGGCCTTTGCATCTACGTAATGAGACGATCCAGTGGTACCTTCACTCACACTAGATGGGTGAAGAAACCACTTGGCGCTGCAGTGCCGGAGTAGGCAAATTTAATTAAAGTTAGTTTTTTTAATAGTCTGCTATTCGGGGCGAAAACAAATCTAACATAATGAAAATCGGTCAGGCTGTTTTTGAGTAAACAAAAAATCTAAGGCATTTGCGTCTACGTAATGTATCGAAGCGACCCCCTTCAGTATCACAACACCTTTTTGTAACACCCTGTATAAAATGTCATCTCTCCCTCTACCCAAGTATACGTACCTAGATATAACAACTAAGGGGGCGTCCATTCATTACGTGAGGTGTTTTTTGGCGATTTTACGATTGGTGAGTTGTCGTGAGATTTGGTTCGACCCTCCCCCCAATCTCACGTGAGATTTTTCAAAATGCACGCGTTTATGGCCGGTAATCGAGGGGCTACTGTGCTACTTTGTGGCTAACTTCGATAAAGTATAAAAAAACAAGATAAAGCGCCAACTCTCAAAACGTATCTGGAAAATAACCCCCCCCCTTAACGCCTCGCGTGATTAACGGACGCCCCTAAGGCCCGTAATATCAATCACAGTTTAAACTCAGGCCTTAGATTATTTTGTATGAAAATTAATCGACAGATAGGGTTTAAACTAGCCTTTTTGGTTTAAACTGTGATTAATATTACGGGCCTTGAGGATTCAACGTGGAGGTATTTCAGTGTTTTGAGCTACAATCGCTTTTGTATGCCGTTACTATGCACTATTTATATGTAGTTAAATTCTATACTATGTATTTGTAATATAATCGCTCTTCTGTTTGTTCAGCCCTTTCTTTGGCTACGTTAGCTGGGGCACTTCTGTAAGTAAGGAAAACACAACTTTAGACTGGATTGTCAGGTAAAATATAAAAGCCTAATCGGCTCCTCTTTGAGAAGAGGTATCCACCAGGAAGGTCAACTTAATTGAACGAGCGGAGAAGCGAGAGAAGTTTTCTACTTGAATAATCCGGGGTTTGTATGTATGAATGTTCGTTAGATGGTAACTTGAGAAAATTTAGTCGGATCGTCATGAAATTTAATACGCGGGTAAATGAGGCAAAGATAATTTTTAAGTTCGAACATGAGCCAAATCGGTCGAGGGGTTGCCGAGATATAAGATGTTGGCTGCAGTATTTACGCTAACTCCTAAAAACATTTTGCTGGCGCGATGCAGGATTCCGTACTAGAGGACACTCACACTAGGACACGGAGCTACAGGGGAGGCGGGGCGAGCCCATTTGTGTAAGGACGCGGTCGAGCCATTGCAGCGGTCCGTTCAGGTGAAGTTCGGTCTATTAGGGCAGCGGCTGGGCAACTGGGTAGCTGCTTGGGCTAGGGAGCTTTACCCATGTGCTGTATCTAGCATCTTCATTCATAGTTACTGCTTCAAAGACTGGGCAGCTGGAACTACTGGAAGTAAGCCACAGTGGTCTAGGTAGTGAGCTATTCCGATCTTGCCCTAACCTATATCTAGCAATACCTACCTAGTCTTTCATTCCAAACACTCTTACAACTAAAGCTCCATACAGAATCTTCAAATGTGTATCAATAGAAGTTTGATAGCTGCAGTATTTATACTGCTCCTAAAAACATTTTGCTGGCGCGATGCAGGATTCCTTAATAGAGGACACTCACACTAGGACACGGAGCTACAGGGGAGGCGGGGCGAGCCCATCTGTGTGAGGACGCGGTCGAGCCATTGCAGAGGTCCGTTTAGGTGCAGCTCGATCCAACATGGCGTCGAGGTCACGGTTTGCCGCCTGTAAAATGAGAAGGGTATGTGTTAGAGATAAAAGAGAAAAAAGCGTAAGGGGGAAAATTTGTATCAACTACTCGACGGCACTATCTTCATAAAGTGATGGTCAAGGAACACTAGCGCCGCCAATGAAAAAAAAAAAATCTTCTTATGGATGCGATTTTTGTTTAAAGCTGGAGGCATAGATTCCAGGGCCTTCAGCCTGTAACACAATGGTACCAAAATGGGCTCCTTGTCGTCGACTTCAATTACGCCGCGACTGCGACTTGCGACCGCGACTGCGACCCTCACCTGTACTCCGCGCCCCATCCCTTGACGAAGCTCATCCGGATGGTGCACATCCGTGTCAGCTGGAACACCGCCTCGAACCTGCGACCCTCACCTGTACTCCGCGCCCCATCCCTTGACGAAGCTCATCCGGATGGTGCACATCCGTGTCAGCTGGAACACCGCCTCGAACCTGCGACCCTCACCTGTACTCCGCGCCCCATCCCTTGACGAAGCTCATCCGGATGGTGCACATCCGTGTCAGCTGGAACACCGCTTCAAAGCCTTGCGACACTGATTGCGACAGCAGCGCCGCGAACTCCTGGTTGTTGAAGATCTTCAGGTTGCAGGCTGTGGGTGAGGAGGGAAAATCTGTCAGTTTGAGCCTATACAGGGAGGCCCAAACATAGACGTCGAGCGAGAAAATCTAGGTAGCTACATTTTGTGCCCTGTAGTGGTCAGAGAGCAGTGTAAGTTGTGTTCTGCCCTGTAGTGGCCATGTTGGGTTCCGTCCGGTAGTGGCCAGAAACCAGTGTAAATTGGGTTCTGCCCTGCAGTGGTCACAGACCAGTATAAGTTGGGTTCTGCCCTGTAGTGGTCACAGACCAATATAAGTTGGGTTCTGCTCTGTAGTGGCCACAAACCAGTGTATGTTGGGTTCTGCCCTGCAGTGGCCATGTTGGGTTCTGCCCTGCAGTGGCCATGTTGGGTTCCGTATTGCAGTGGTCACAGACCAATATAAGTTGGGTTCTGCTCTGTAGTGGCCACAAACCAGTGTATGTTGGGTTCTGCCCTGCAGTGGCCATGTTGGGTTCTGCCCTGCAGTGGCCATGTTGGGTTCCGTATTGCAGTGGGCAGAGACCAGTGTAAGTAGGGTTCTGCCATGTAGTCGCCAGAGACCAGTGTAAGTTGTGTTCTGCCCTATAGTGGCCATGTTGGGTTCCGTCCTGCAGTGCGCAGAGATGAGTGTAAGTTGGGTTCTGCACTGTAGTGGCCACAGACCAGTGCAAGTTGGGTTCCTTCCCTTTAGTAGCCACATACCGGTGTAAGTTGGGTTTTGCTCTGTAGTGGCCATGTTGGGTTACGTCCTGCAGTGGGCAAAGACCAGTGTAAGTTGACCCACCTGGCGGTATCTTGCACACGGTGGCGGGGTGCCACCCGTAACGCTGGTTGCAGTTGGGGCTCTGCACAAATATCGAAGAGTCGCTCAGGCATTCGGCGAAAACTTCGCCTGAAAAATAAACATAGGAAAGGCTTGAGAAATAAAAAAATAGAAACGGTAAAAGAACACCAGGAAATGTGAAGCTGAGATACCGGGCTATGAAATCCAAAGATAAAATCAATGAAATAAAATCAACGACTCAACATGACTACAAACTACCGTTCAACTCATTTTCCTGATTTCAAAGTATGAAACTCAATTCGCAAATAAATGTCGATAGCTTCATTATCTATGTCTGCAACTATAGTTTATGGTCAAAAGTTGAATCATTCCCATACAAACAATTATAAAAATTTTGAAAAGTGCGAGCGAGAGGGCTGCAGAGCTCCAGGGGATTCTAGTACAATTGCACCCTGCAGAAAAACTTTAAAAGGACAGACAGCATTAATAAATCGAAGCCCACAACTGGGAGCCTATCGAGGCATACAGAATCAGGGGTTGTCTGTAATGTAACAGGTTCAGTCAAATAAGTGTTGGTGGTAGTGCGATACGCTACACACTCACCGCCGATGTAGTACAGCCGCACGCCCTTGCCGATGTGTCGCCGCGTCTGCTCCACCACTTCGTTCCGGTTCACGTTGGACAGTAGGCCCAGGCAGAACCTGGCGAAGAGAGCAGATTGCAAGTGTTATATAATATTTAATATATAAAACAAAGTCGTGTTAGTTACACCGTTTATAACTCGAGAACGGGTGGACCGATTTTTATGATTTTTGATATGTTGGATTTCTCTCCGCCCCGAATAGCAGAATAAACATTAAAACAACGGAAAAAGTAACGAGAAAAAAAATTACTCTGCGTGTAACTACTACATTAAAAATACCTCCGTTACAGTGGCGGATTTAGAAGGGTGGGGTAAGGGGCTTAAGCCCTTCCCAAAAGCATCTGAGATCCTGGGTAAAAATAAATTTTGTACGCTTTTTTTAGCTACAAATAAGCATATCTCATAAGCGGCTGAACCGATTTTGATAAAACACAGGTAACAGTCAAACTTACTTACACCCACCCTTTTTGGCAAATCGGGTGAAAACAGAAAGGAGGGTTGTGTTTTTGTAGTGTACCGAACACAGGTACCGAAATTCGACAGGTGGCGCTGATTTATGAATTGTTAGTAAAAGTAATAATTACTAAAAGATAAAAATATTAGATATCAAAATAAAATAAAACAATTTTATAAATATTTGCCTGAGTTTGGTAGGTTAGGCAGTGTCTTTCTGTCCGTAGTAACCGCACGCCACTGGGTTCTGGTATTGCCAGATTCTACATTAGACAGATTCTGACGGAGTGACAGATTCCAGTTAGGGAGGCGAATAGGGGAATTTTCGGCAATACTCGAGCGTGGCAGTTTAAGATATGAGAGATACCTTAGACCTAATAGAACAACCTTGTAAAGTATTTAGCTCTATATGTAGTGACGCGCGCCTAGGATAGACGATCAGATTAGTAAAAAAAAATGGATAGTCTGAAATACTCGAGCGCGTCAGATTAAGATATTGGGGGTTGATTTTAGTGTTTAAAGACTAAATTTAACTAATCTGACGATAAGTCCTTGACGCCGCCGAGTTTTAGGGTCGCGAACTTGTAAAAAAAAAACGTTAATCCGGCATTCTCGAGCACGATTTTTTTATTTTTTATTTTGAAGAATATAATCTAAAACTTACTAAAAATACAAAATCTGCCGGTTTCCGCATGACCGGAAGTGTGGAGGAGCCATTTCGTCTTCCTAAGAACGCGTTACGGCACATAAGTCGCGAACGACACATTTTACAAAAAAAAAGTTTAAATAAACAAAAAAGGTAATTTTATTTTACACAAAAAAGGTCTCTTTACATTTTTGTCCAAAGTTAAAACGTTTTGACTTGAAGCATCATAAAAACTCAAACTTTTTCGGTCAGATTAAGAGAACCCACCAACATTTTTGTCAGATTAAAAAAATATGCTTTCAGGATACCGAGATAAACCTCCCCTATGAAAATCTGACGCGCTCGAGTATTTAAAAAAAAATTTTTTTTTTTGCATTTTCAAAAATCCATCGTAACTTATCATCACGCCGAAATCGTCAGTTTTTTTAAAGGGAGCTTCCTTGGGGCCTACTTAACACCCCTTCCGAAAATCTGACGCGCTCGAGTAATTTTTTTTTTTTGCATTTTTGACTACTTTATATGCCTACCCCCACCACGCAAACCGGCAGATTAGTATACCGTTGTTATCAGAGGCACTCGGGGCATACGTAGTATGAATATCTGACGCGCTCGAGAATACCCAAGTAACTGTTTTTTTTAACATTTTTGAAAAACCGTACACGCCAAACCCACCGCTAAAATGGTTTTTGCCATACGAGCTTTTCTTTTCGAAATTATTTCATCTTTCGATTTTGATAGGTCTCGACGGCGCCGTTGAATTACGCCATTTAGCTACCTCGCCTCCCTAACTATAGTTTATGCTTACCGCTCACTGTTGCTATAATAATAAAAAAGTCTAAATTTGACAGATTCTGCTTTTGACATTACAGTCTATATTTGGCTAATTCTACATTTGACAGATTCTAGTTTAGACAAATTCTGGTTTTGACAGATTCTGGATTTGACAGATTCCTGTTTTGCGGGTTCTGGATTTAACAGATTCTGGATTAGTTGTTCCAACCCGGTAGTTGTTGTGGTTTCTTGTTTTTGGGTTATGTTCGCACTCACCGCTCGCTGTTGCTGGGATCTGTGAACCCATCCACGGTAATAGACGGCTGGCTAGCATGGAAGGTCTCTCCGACGCGCGTGTTCAGCTCGTAGTAGCTGATGCTGCACCAGAAGGCGGGCTCGTGGTACAAGACCGGCGCGGCCTCTGTAGCCAGGCCCGGCGGCGACGGCGTGAGCCGGATCAGGTCTGAAAGGCATCGGTTTGTGGTCAATAAATGCGTAGAGAGTAGTAGTTAGCCCCGAAATGTGAACACGCGACCACAGTTACAGATATGTTACTTTTTGCTAACAGCATTAGCGCAGGAGCACGCGCTTTGCCTAGTAAAGTTTATACTATGGTGGTACACACGACAGCACGTCAGAGTGTACACTTTTGTTGTAAAGTCGCCCGTAACGTAACCGAGTAGAGTGCTAGCGTGTAAGCCTCGACGTGCTGTCGTGTGTACACTGTACAGTTTATACTACATATAAACTGCACAGTGTACCACCCCATATATCGGCAACCTCTCGACAGATTTGGCTCGTTCGAACTTAAAAAATATTTTTATTTTATTTACCCGCCTACCAAATTTCGCGACGATCCGACTTTATTTGGTGAAGTTCGTCGAATGAACATTCATACATACAAACACCGGATGGTTCAAGTAGACTCGCTAGCTCGTTCAATTAAAGCATTAAACTGTGAACAAACTCACTCATATTATCGTTGTGGTCCATGGGATCGCCGTCCTCGCTCATGTAGCCCGGCGGGGGTGTCTCCACTGAAGACGAATTTCTGGGAAACAACAAAGTAATATTTAGAGCAGCGGTTCTCCAACTTTTCTGGTGACGGAACCCTTTTGGAAAGATAAATATTTGACGGAGCCCCATATTGCTGTATTTATAGAACAAGCGAGCGAAGCGAGAGAAGTTCTCCGAGTCTATACGCGGCCGAAACGGGATAAAAAAGGAAATTAATTTGCCTAAAAACCAATCGCGATTCGACCCGTTTCGAATACAATAATGTTTAAATATCGCGAATCATTAAAAGTGAATATTCTCCGAGTCTACTTGAACAATCCGGCGTTTGTATTTATGTATGTATGTAAGTATGGTTGTATGTATGTCTGAATGTTCGTTCGACGATAACTTGAGTAAATTTAGTCGGATTGTCATGAAATTTGGTAGGCGGGTTTATTTATGAAGCAAAGATAATTGTTAATTAAGTTCAAACATGAGCCAAATCGGTCGAGGGGTTGCTGAGATACGGGGTCGCGAGTTCATAGTTGAGGGGCGAACCACTAGTTATAGCACGGGAAGAAGAAACGCCCAGGCCCAGGTTCGAATTCTCAGTAATTTTAAAGTTACGTAGAATTGAGAATTTGTAGTAGGAATTCCACTCGCTAACTAGGAAAGAAGAACGTGAAAAAAAACACACGTTCCTATACTACAATGCAATGCAGAGTCCGAGTGGTCTTCACCCATCTAGTGTGAGTGAAGGTGCCACTGGAAGCTGTATAAATCATCTCATTACGCAGACGGAAATGCCTACTTTTTTTATGACACCATCACAGGGAGTTAATTTCTTACATAGATTTGTTGTCGAACGCAAAACAGTTTCCCATATTTACTTCTTCACTTGCACTTCACTGGACTGCACTAAAAACTTTTCGATTACTATAATTTTTTAAACTATCGTGGGTGTTTTTAGACAATAATGTAAGAAAATGGGATTTATCGGACGATTGGTCCGATTTTTCAGTGAGCACTATTCCTGGGAATAATTTTGTAAATGGAACTAATTTTGTATGGGCTATTTAATTGTTCGAATAAACTAACTAGGGCTTTAACTTTACTATGGACTGAAAAATCTGGCCTAAATTAATGTTTTGAGCACCCAATGTTTCGGCACAGTTGCAGGCGCGATGGGGTTCTCAAAACATCAATTTAAAGTCGTTGTAAGAACCCTGTTTTCTTACAATATATTTGTACAATATTATTCTACTAATGAAAATAAAATAGAAAGTAAATGTAATGATAGTTCGTTTTCCTCTCATTAGGTCTCTCTAATAAGAGGGTAGCGTGTTTATCTGGTTGCTATTGACAGTCCAACAAATTTGCTTTTGCTGTCTACCGGCGATAAATGTAAATAAACAAACAAATACCGCACGCCCGCGTTGCTCGTTTAGTTTACATTCTGTTGGTTTCGCTGGAGTTTCAGTTTCTTTGTGTTTATGATAACAGACTAGTGTCTGTTTTTTGTACGAATAAATAAAAATGAAATAAAACCGACCAATAAAGAAAAAAATATATACGAAAAGTATAATAGAAAAAAAGTAAAAAAATTAAAACCAATGCTAGGTAATTATTTCCAAAAAAAACCTGAAAAGGCATAACCTTTCATAACTTCTAAACGTCAAAAAATCGCTGAACATACATGTGGGTGTTATTCGAGTACCCTAAGAAGAGTGCTCTATCTGTGGACTTTCGCTTGACACTATTTTTGGGACACCCGGTATAGTTTACTATAGGAAGAAAAGGTTCTCACAGGGAGCGGTCGACTGCACCTACCTATTCTAGGACATGCATTCTAAGACATTACATGCAGAGTACACACACAAGTAACTATAAAATATGCTAAATAGCTTTTGCCCGCGACTTCGTCCGCGTGGACTACAGAAAAAGGATATATTCTTTACTTTGCTCCTAAGTGTAAAAGCGTGATAATATGTAGCCTATGTGTTATTCTGATTCTGATGTCTAAGCTATCTCTATTCCAAATTTCAACCAAATCCGTTCAGCCATTTCAGCGTGAAAGAGTAACAAACATCCATCCATCCATCCATCCACACTTACAAACTTTCGCAAATATAATATTTGTAGGTTTGTAGGATATACAGGGTGAAAATCTAGATAGCTGACACCGCGGGCTACCCGAATCACCCCCATGTATGTTCAGCCATTTTTTGTCGTTTAGAAGTTATGAGGCTTTTAAAGTTTTTTTGAAAAAAAAAATACCTAGGCGTCGATTTTATTTTTTAACTTTTTTTTCTTTTGTTTTTTCAGCAATATTTTTTATTCTTTAGAGTCTCAGATAAATTATCTATCACCAAAAAAATAATTATTAGCTATGGACTTTTAGAAGATACCGCAATTTTGATCCAAAGTCCAAAAATGTTGTTTTCAAGAAAACATCACTGAAATAGTTAGTATGGGGAAAAAAATAAGTAGAGGTCTGAAGGACTTTTTATTGATTTCAAAAACTTTCCCAAAGCCTCATTCTTCAGAATAATACAAAAATCCTGTCACTTTATGGGACTTTTATTCAAGTTATTTGCGATCAAAGTCGATAAACTGGAGTTGGAAGAAATTTGATTTCAACCGATTTTCATTTATTTTGGTTGATTCGGACAAAAAACATTGCAGGTAGGCTTAATATTGCCTGTCAGTAGGATCTGCATTAGAAATTCACCAAAAATTAGAGCTATCTAGATTTTTTCTCTTGACGTCTATGTTTGGGCCACCCTGTATAGTAGGATAGGATATGAAGTAGGATATACTCACAAGAGGGTGGTGTTCGCTGGCACCTGTTGCTGAAGCGTGGCCTCGATGTACATCGCGCTGTGTGCCCCCAGACCCACGCCGCCACTCTGCATCACTCTGTGTAACAAAAACAAAGGGTTTGTAAAATCCAATAAACTAGTAGTTCGCCTCGAACTTTGTACTCGCGACCCCAGTTACAGATGTGCAACTTTTTGCTAACACCATTCGCGCGGGCGCGCGCGCTTTGCATATAAACTGTACGACCCCATATCTCGGCAACCCCTCGACCGATTTGGCACATGTTCGAACTTAAAAATTCGCGACGATCCGACTATATTAAATTTATACCCAGTTATCGTCGAACGAACACTCATACAATACAAGCGCCGGATTGTAGTTGCGTCTGGCAATGGATCGTAAGAGGTGGCGTAAGCATGAAGATGGCTGTACTCAGCAGTAGGCGTTAGCAGGCTAATGATGATGAATTGAAACCTACAACTGGGAGCCTATTGAGGCACCATTGCGTTACAGACTCAGGGCCCTGGGGCCTTAGCCTGTAACGAAATGGTGCCAAAATGGGCTCCCAGTTGACGGCTTCAATTACGATTTATTAATGCTGTTGGTCCTTTTAATGTTTTTGTAGTACAGCAAAGTAAATTCTAATTCTAATTCTACAGGGTGCACTCTAAGTTGATAGCGGAACTTTAAGTAGGCTGTCTGCTGATCACTACCAACAACTTGTACTAGGTGGCGAAAAAAATGGATCATCCACGAGCGTGATGGTCACATTTATTTTTCTAGTCCCCATACAAAAAAATGCTCGTCCAACTGAAATAATCCTGCAAAGTAACTACTACTTTTGTTCATATTTGATTCATGAACTTGTCAGTGTTGGTACAAAAACTGTCGTGTGCATCACATGCGATTCATTGGACAGGGAACCTGTTAAAACAGCGACTCACGGTTCAGTGTGGTCGTGGTGCATATGCTCGCTGTAGGGCGGCGGGCGGGGGTCGCCCTCGGCGAGGCTGCGAGGGACCAGGATCGGCGGCAGGGCTGGTGGAACAAACACAGGGTTAGATCACTCGTGAGTGTCGGTGTAGTGGCCCTTTTACCTTAAGGCTCGGTATAAGGCTAACTAGCGCCACCAATGTTAAAAAAATCATATCTTCCTTTAGAAGAAGTTTCTGAAAAAATCCTAAGATGAGCCTATGCGCCATGCTTTTCTAGATATTTAAGTGTAGGTACCCAACTCAATTTCTAGTCTTCAGCTAAAAATTTTTCGATAACCGCCAAAAACGGCCGTTTTTGGCGGTTATCCAAAATTTTTTAGCTTAAAAGTAAATTTCAAAGAGGGTATCTACACTTAAAAATCTAGAAAAGCATGGCGCATAGGCTCATCTTAGGATTTTTTCAGAAACTTCTTCTAAAGGAAGATATGATTTTTTTAACATTGGTGGCGCTAGTTAGCCTTATACCGAGCCTTAATGTCAGTAGAGTTGCGGAAAACAGCCCGTTTTACCATTACCATTAAGCCTCGTATTCACTAGGAGACAAGTCGTCGCAGAACATGTCTAGGAACACTGTTTCTACGTGTCGCCGCAACATCGCGCTGTTCCACGACGTCGAATGCGACGTTGCAGCGACAACTACCTGTCGCAGAACATGTTCCGTATTTTGGCTCGCGAGCCAGAATTTCCTGAGAGATCAGTCCCGCGACAGATTCTGATGTCGGCGCGTGTAGACAACTGTCGCGGGTGTCGGGGACAGTCAGCAACAAGGGCGTCGCCAGCCGATGGCGCAGGGGGGGGCAAGTTGTCTTTACCTACTACAATTCATACTTTTCTCATTCTCTATGAATGAGAAAAGTAGGTATGAATTGTAGGTAAAGTCGACAGCACATGAAGCTTTTCACTTGTACTACGAGCCTTACATCTACAGCCAGAGCGTAGTTGAGCGTACGGAATATTAGGAGTGGAATTGGTGAATTCATTCGAGTTTCGACGTACGGGAATGATTGTTCAAGGCTTGAACTTCAAGCAAATTAACTCAAAGACTTAGGACTTTGGTTGCATTATATTTGGCAACTTTTTTAGAATCTCTAGGGGGGGGCAGCTGCCCCTCCCTGCCCCCCCTTGGCGACGCCCTTGGTCAGCGAGTGCACTAACTACCACGACTTCCTCGGACAACATCACTGCGGCGACTGGTGTGGACAAGGAAAATGTCTCGCGACATGTTGCCAACATGTTCCGAGAACACGCACCTAGTGAATTCGAGGCTTTACCTAAGTGTCGGTAAAAGGGCCACTATGTATAATAAAAAAAATGGTAGACTGGAGAAGGGAGGCTCAGACACGGACCGGCGACCTATACATGTTTAGGATCGACGATAGAGCTGATGGAACAAACACAGGATTAGTTCAATCACTCTGCTACACACTCAACACCACAATATACGATGCCATGCACTTAGCCGGCGACGCTACAAAAAAAAGGTTGAAATGCATTTAATGTCACTTCAATCGATATTTTGCAGGATTTTTAACATTTTTGTCAAGTCTCAAATCTCAATCTCGAAGATTTCTGGTCAAAAATGCCAAAAATCGTCAATACAAATGTCTCAGAGAAGTGTTTGGGGACCCAAAGAAGAGGCCCAAAACACCACATAACTTATTAAGATTTTTTATAAGGTTAAAAAATTATCTCGGGACAGGACTTGAACCCGCAACCTCTAACCTCTTCCTCCTCTCAGAGTATCAATGGTCGTGAAATCGAGGTTGTGAAATTCGCACCGACAGTTACCTACTTGACTCGGTAGCTCATTGGTAGAGCGCCTGCACGGCGTGCAAGAGATTGCGGGTTCAAGTCCTGTCCCGAGCGTTTTTTTTTAAATCTTATAAAAAATATTTATAATGTCCCTAGCACGGTAATACTTTAGAAATTACAATAAGTACCCAATAACTTACCAGGCGAGTCGATCTTGGTATAATGGTACGGGTTGATGCAAACCTCGTCCTTCTTCAACTGGTACGCGAACTCGCAGTGGTCCACGGACTTTAGCTCATGTTGGCTCTGCAATAAGAGAGGTACATTAGCCCAGTTAACAGGTAAAAGACGCCTGGTAAACCTATTAAATAACTTTAAGGCCCAGTAGGAGCGCCGCAAATGCAAAAAAAAAAACATATGAAGGGTACGATCGGCCAAGATCTCAGATACCCCATGGCAGCTCTTATCGCACGCGGCATAAGGGCGCCAATCGAACAAAAAGGGGTATCTGAGACTGTGGCCGACTGTACAAGGAAAGAACATGCATTCCCACTTTTTTATTTAAATTGAATTAATAATTAAAATAACTTATTCAAACATTGAAGAATAAATCAGTAGTGAGTTTATAGCCATAGCGCAAATAATCAAGAAGTGAAAATTCGAGCTCCGTACATTGTTCATTGAGGTCCAAAACTTTAAAGAGCAATATCTCAGTACAATATTTCTGTGACAATTATTCATGTTCTTCCCCTGTACCCTTCATTTTATATCTTCTTTTTGGATGCGTTTTTTGTTAAGGCGCTGTACATTGTGAATAGCCCGCGCGCCAAGAAAAATGCACAAAATCGAGTCCTGTATTAAATACACAAAAAAAATCGAAAATGTTCTCATATCAAACCCTAGAATTAGGTGAGACCTATCTAAAACAGCCAGTTTCGTGTTGACATTCATAAACGTTTTGAAGATATTTTTGATGAAAAAAAACAGGCGGCGCACTTTTTTTTCAAACAAAATATCTTGCAATCTGTTATGGGTATCAACACAAAACTGGCTTTTTTAGACAGCTCGCACCTAATTCTAGGGTTTGATACCCTCCCATGCCCCGCATCGCGATGGCTGACGTCCTACTCACGCCAGTACAGAAAGTAAAAGTACTTGGGTTGACAATTGACAAGGACCTAAATTTCCTTGAGCACATCCAGTCCGCTTGCTCCAAAGCAGCTGCGGTATATAAAGGCTTGTCAAGGGCAGCCATGGCTACTTGGGGCCTTGGCCCCGAAATTGTCAGACAGATATATTTGGGGGCGGTAGAGCCCATACTCCTGTACGCAGCCAACGTGTGGGCTGACAGTACGAGCAAACAATATATTGTGAAGCGACTGAGGTCAACGCAGCGCTTAATTGCAATAAAGATTGCAAAAGCCTATCGCACCGTCTCCTTCATCTCGGTAGTGACACTCGCGAGGCTGATCCCGATCGAAATGCGGGCGCGCGAGGTGGCCGAACTCTATGCCGTGAAACGCGGAAAACCCTTGCCGGAGGCTAAAGATCGCCCAGTGGAGTCTCGTACTCCGTTCTACCTACTGCCTCACCCGGGTCTCCGAACAGAGGTGACCTACACAGTGCTCGATCGTCTCGATGCAGAAGCGCCTGGGGAAAGACCGATAGCCCCCGTCAGCATATACACTGACGGCAGTAAAATTGAGGGTGAAGTAGGCTGCGCCATCTCCTGCTGGAAGGACGGCGTGGAAGTGTTGAGCAAAAAATACCGACTAGAAGCTTTCTGCACAGTATACCAGTCAGACCTGCTTGCTCTAAAGCACGCGATAGGGTTGGCGGTGGAAAAGGATCGCTTTATGGACTGCGATATTCTGAGCGACTCCCGGTCCTCCCTGGATGCGATAGTAAACAAGCGTTCAACTCATCCACTGGTCAACGATATCAGAAAAGACCTGGCTCGAGCGGTCGTGAAAGGCAGCAAAATCAAGCTGTGGTGGATCCGCGCACACGTCGGCACCGCCGGAAACGAGCGCGCAGATGAACTTGCGAAGCAAGCCGCTCTTTACAAAAGAACGGCCGCGGACTATGATAAGTTTCCTTTGTCTTTTGCCAAATGTGCGATACGCCAACGAACCCTGGACACATGGCAGAGAGAATATTCCGAGAGCCAAGAAGGCAGTGTAACAAAACTCTTCTTCCCGGACATCCGCCTGGCATTCAAAATCATCGGGCGACTTGGAGTATCATACTGGATAACCCAGGCGTGGACCGGCCACGGCGGAAATGCATACTACCTCCATAGATTCAGGTGCCGTGGCGACCCAAAATGCTCATGCTCCCCAGACGTGGAACAGACAATCGAGCACGTCCTGAATGAATGTCCAATGTTTGGCGCTGGGAGGTGGCAGCTCCAAATCGAACTCGATAGTAAAATTGAGACGTCGAACTGGAGCGCCCTCCTTGGTTCTAAAAGCTCAGGACACAAATTTGCCGAATTCTGCGGTGGCATACACGAACAGATCTTAGGAGCGATAGGGATGCATTTGGCTGCCCGCTGCCAGTGACAAAAATATACGTAGGCAACCTATTCCCTGTTTTTACTAACTTGTAATATAAGTAGGTATCTGATTTATTTATTTTTGATGAATTATTTTTTCTATACAACTTGATGTAACAAATTCAAAAACAATTATATAATGTTGCTTATGTATTTAACAATAACTAAAATGTTTAACAATAATAAATTGAATTTTAACAATAATAACTTTAATTTTAACAATAATAACTAGATAGGTACTAAATTAATTTATTCTTGAACTTTATTCCGTACGTAACATAATTAGTGAAAAATTATCATAATGTTTACTCACTTTTACGACTTATGTCAAAGATTTTATTATGAATTGTTAATTTTATGTACAAATTTGTAATGCAAAATTTACTATGTGAACTTTTATTATAAATTAAGTAATATTGTAACCGTAATTCAAGGCCCCCGAAACATTAATATCATGGTAAAGGTAACAATAAAAAATAAAAAAAACCACACGAATAATATTTACAATGATGGTAAAGTGAACTTAGTCTGAAGAGCTTGTAGTGGAGCCTTAATGAAAAAATAACAAAACCCCCAACATTGAAATTTCAAATGAGAATATCTCATATACGGCATAAAAACCGATTTTGATAAAACATATCGAAAAAACAAACGCAGCAGATTCGGTTCACCCGTTCATCTCAGTAACCGTAGAAACATACCTGAAGCTGTGGCCAACGCCACAGCCGGCAGTAGACGACGTGGGGCAGCCCCTTGCGGTACTGCCCGTTGAGACCATTGTCATTCGGCTTCGACCTGGAACAATGCGACATTGGTCAGACCTTCGATGATTCTTCCTCATCAATAATAACTACACACAACACTAGCTCCGTTCTCAACCCTTTTTACATCAATTCAATTCAAGTTCATTTATTCGCACAATTACAAATCCCTAATTTCATCAATGCATGTAGGTACATAGTTAAAAATTTAAAAAATCTATAAAGTCATGTATAGTCAAGACCACTGTAGGGAAAACTCTGCACCCGGGCACAGCACTGTAGCGTCTTAAGTGGTCAAGTCACCCATCTAGTGTGGCAAAGAGTTACCATAGTGATGATGACCATAACATTCATGCTATTTGATTCATTGATCATTTCCTGCTGTGCACAAACGGGATAGAATTCTCTTGAAAGCACTGTTCATAGAAACTAGGTAACAGGTAGGTAAAACTTAGGAACAGCATCTGAGTTCATCCTATACCTACCTATCTAAATCAAAATTAGTAAAATGTTAAAAATCTTTACTTTTCCTGTATTAATATTCTAATTAGATTCTTATCGGGTAGAGCTTATACGCAACAACGAAAGAACAGATACCTACCGTTCGCTTGTAAACATTGAAAACAGTAAAACACACAGAAATTACCTTGAAATTACAGCTTCCTATTTTGGCCTTTCCTGTATCAATACTATGGCAAGCTCACACACACTTTTCTCACAAGTAACGGGCACTGATACGCACCAAATTTAACGACGAAGTCCTTTGTTTAGTTACGAAATACGCCGTAAAATTGTAACGAATAAAAAAACGCGAAAGTAAAAAATTCGGTCGGCCATTAAAATGAGGCTTCGATCTTGTTTTGACGGGGACAAAAATGACCTTTGCAATTTTGCAGTAACCCGAACGAGTTGGAGAGGATGCCCTGCTTACGGCCTAAACACAGGCCAGACAGTTTTTTAATTCGGTCGCGCTGCCCGAACGTCGCCCCGGGTATAACCCGGCCGTGAAAAAAATGATCTTTGAATGCGGACGTTCCGTTTCATACATACAACTTTTAGTTTCAAACATCAACATCAAAGCCTAGCAAAACAAGAATCGATTTTTACGTCCGCAATAAATTATTCAGAATAATTTATTGCAAGATAATTATGATAAAAATGACGCGAAAAAAGTTCTCCTGCTTTTTCCTTTGTCCAAATAAATTTTCAACCGGAAACAAAAACATCTGATCCATTGTGCAAAAACTTAGCAATCAATTTTCACTTCTTACCTAGGAATCGTAACACATTTGGTGTGACTATTCTGACTAGAAATAGCCCTCTCCAACTCCTCGAGAGCGTCGCTCCTCTTCAATTTCTTGACTAAACTTTTCACAGCTTTTTCTGACCACTTATCTTCAGCGACTGAAGATGACCCTTCAGAGCCCTTTTTCCACCCTAGGAGACGCTTCACCACCGGCGGTGTTAGCGGAAACATACCGCAACAATGCACTTTCTAAGTCATGAAATTATATTGCCTCAATTCAAGCGTCTTCACAATCAAATTGGATTTTCAAAATAGAATATGATCCGTATTTAGATAAACTTTCGGCCATATTGTACTGAGTGACAGTTCTCTTCCCAATCATGCGAAGTGTGAAAACTAGCTTCATCTCGTTCCAACTGTAGAAAAATGTATGGCTAAATCGACCATCTCTGTTTAACACCACTGAGTTGTGTAGTTTTTTTTAGTCTCGTCTGTCATTAATCACTAGTGTTGTCTCAATATCGATTCAGATTATAGATTATAATGAGCCGTTTTCAAAGCACAAATTCAAATCAGTTATAGATGGCGCTTATAGGTGTGCCCGAACCGTAAGAACTGGGACTGGGTATTGGTTAGCACAGACAAATTTTGAAAACGGCTCATTGTGTGTTCGTAAATGTACAAAAGAACTATTGGACACGTTCGTAAGCCATGACTTGACTGATGGATGTACGAAGTTAATAGTCAAATAAATTAGCACCACAATATCTCTTTTGACACTTAACACAATCGATCGATTTATATCTGTGATGGTGTCCATCCCTATGCAATATCGTTCATTCATTTTTCCATTTCCGGTGACCGAATAGAATGGAATGGAATGAGTTAGGATTTTTGGAACGCTTTTGAATTTGACGCCTTTGAATAATTTTTCTTTCATTTGTTATTTCTCATCAGAAGTGCCAGTTCATCAATGAAGGTGTAAAAGAAAATTTTGACGAGGATCACTGCATTCGGTAAGTTGTTTTCTTTATTTTTCCTCAGCGCAAGCATCTTCAGAGATTGAAGAAAAGGCGGACAAAATGTCGTGCCGCTATTTTGTTGTCACTGGCCGTATTATTTTGTTGACTGCCAGTGCCATTGCAAACGCTAATTATTTTTATTTCATGTCCCCACTCGATTTGCCTTGGCTGGAAAAACTTTATAGAGCAATAACTTGTTACGACTTTAACAAATTAAAAAAAACTTTACCACTGAAACAAACTTCTTTGTTTGTGAACTTTCCCTCCAATTTACCAACTTCTATGTTGCTACCATTTTAGGCCTTGCATTAATGCATTTTACCCTTTGATTTCACATAATAATATAAACCTTAATAACAGGATTGGTATATTTTTTCTTTGATATCATCAGTAAACTTTTTTACTAGTTTAGTGGCAATAATGGAATGCCTCAAACTTCTATAAGTACAACTTAATTTAGAAGCTATAACCCGCGTGTCATTAAAGAAAACATTTAGGATGTACTTCAAAACACTCTCCCTCTCGCTCTAATTAATACAGTCAAAGCGAGACAATGCTAGGTTTTTAACTCCGTCCTAAATGTTTTCTTTAATGACACGGGTTATATAGTATGATGGTTATCACATCACATTACAGTTTCTGTCAATCAACATTCAACCCTAAGACTGAATTTGCTTAGGGGTTTTGATTCAAGTAATCTGTTTAGGGTTCTATGTCTGAATCATTCCAACGGGACCCAATCACTAAGCCTAAACCCTTTGTCCATCTATCTATCCGTCTGTCTGTTCTCCTTTCGAAAGGCTGTGTTAATTAAAAGTCCCTTTTTTTGCCTATCCCATAGTTTGTGTAGATTTGCCCCTTTTCATCCCTTAGAATATTGTCCAGCCCTCCCCCATGACAACTAGACTGACTGACAGCTAGGTACCTACATATAGCACCGCATTGGCTCTGCGAGGGAGATTCGCGGGGCCCCCCACACCCGGCGCCCGAACGCGGTCGTGTGCGCACGTATATTTTGTGCTAAATAACCATAAAACTTTCCCTGAGCTTTCCTGGACCCTTACCAGCCTACAAACGCTTCCACTGGGTGTGTGTGCCCGTATTGTGCCTGTGAATCTGGTGCCCCTTGGATTTGCGCTTATGCGCGCTGGTGAACCTGGACACGCGGTAAGTACCTAGCTTCTTCCATACCTAAACCTCATTTTGAAGAACCCCCTCGTATTTGGCTTCCCTTAAGGAACCTCCCTCGTGCCCATTTGTAAAACCCTGGTAGCAGAGATTTAGTGCCCCTGCCTTACCCCTTTCTCTAACATTTTGGTACACAGAGCGTGGTTTGCGGTTCCTCTGGTTGAGGAAAGCCTCTCCTATAGTCTGTTGGTGCATTCCCCCCTTTTTTTGCGGTCTTATTTTCCCAAATTTCTCTTTTTATATCGATAGTCCCTTTCATACCTAAAGTAATCTATTACGCATCAATTCAAATCGTCTATAATTTAACACCGTCGACGGTCAGCCAACCGGTTCCCTTTGTATTCGCCAAGCGAGCGAGCCGTGTTTTTTCTTTATTGACTTTGTCCTATGCCTATTTTGCAAGTTGTTTACGAGTTGATAACTAGTGGTTCGCCCCGAACTATGAACTCGCGACCCCATATCTCAGTAACCCCTCGACCGATTTGGCTCATGTTCGAACTTAAAAATTCTCTTGGCCTCATTTACCTGCCTACCAAATTTCATCACGATCCGACTAAATTTACTCAAGTGATCGTCGAACGAACATTCATACATACATACATACATACATACATACATACATACATACATACATACATACATACATACATACATACATACATACATACATACATACAAACGCTGGATTGTTCCAGTAGACTCGGAGAACTTCGCTCGCTTCGCTCGCTCGTTCAATTAGATAGTAATAATAAAAGCCTACTTCCGTAAATTCCTTTAACATCTGTTGTTGGGTGATTGACCAGTTGCCATAACAATGCCTGATTACGAAACAGTATTGTATACTGAGACAGAGGAGTACAGATCGTCCTTGGGGTCGGTTAAGTTTTTTGTGAACTGGATAACAGCTACCTACGAAACCCTAGGTGCGGTGTCTCCTGCTAGACTCGTGTTTAGGCTGCGAGACCTAGAGCCCAACTTCGTGAAATTTGTAGACTGTACTTCCCGACTGTTGGGTGGTCTCGACCCCACCACGGATGCCGACGAATATAGATATGTTCAAGACCAGTTGCGGCCCATGTACGACATGGTAGATGACCCTGCGATTGAAGTACTCTGAGATCAAGCCTACGGAGTATGTCGCACCTGTCCCTCCTCCTTCGATATATACCAATATGTCCCGCATTTCTGATGGGCAAATACGGCAAAAATTACCCGACTTGCCTATCCCAAAGTTCAGTGGCGTGCCCGATTCATGGATTAGCTTCATGGACCAGTTTGATAGCATCGTTGATTGCCAGCCAGACCTCTCCCCTACCCAAAAACTGCATTACTTGGTAGGCGCCCTCAGTGACGAGCCCCGCCGCCTGGTACAGCACCTGCGCATAGAGGCTGGCAACTACGAGGTCGCGCGTGATTTACTGAAAAGGCGTTATCACAACACGCGCGTCCTTGCCGACACCCACATTGCCCAAATCCTCAATCTCCAAGAGGTCAGCCATAAATTGAGTGGATTACGCGCCGCCTTCCTTAATCCACTCCTAACTGCATATAGGTGCCTCGAGCGGCTCGGATTACCAGTGAAAGAGTGGTCTTATTTCTTGGTCCACGTTATCATGACCAAACTTCCCTCCGATCTTAAATCCCGATTTGAGCGGACCTATGGTGGCGAGAAGAGAAGTCTCCCCACCTTCGATCAGTTGATCGACTTCCTTGAGGAAGAATGTAGGCACCACGATAATGTTGGTAACGCGGCCCTTATTGACAATAATCGTACCGTGTCTGTGCCCGTGCCTACTTCATATTCTCCACCTCCAAGGCAACAGCGCCCGCCACCTTTTTATCGTCGCGTGTATGCGACCGCAGTGTCTCCACCCGAGCCCCAACCGATAGCTACGAGTAGGTGCTACATGTGCTCCTCCTCCTCCCACTACCTGCGTCAATGTGACGAGTTTATTGGCCTTTCCCCTCGCGAACGATCCTCCTTTGTACGACAGGCCGGCCTGTGCTATCGCTGTCTAGACAAGCATTCAATAGCTGCCTGCCCACGTGAATATTGTTGCCGTACTTGTCGCCGATCGACCCATCACACCATGCTGTGCTTTAATGACCCTAACAACCCCGAGTTTCCTCGCCGCAACAATGTTAGTTTCCGTGAGGCTCCGCCTCGTCGTTTCTCTCCAGTAACGTCACCTCGTTCCTCACCTCCGCGTACTAGCGGGGACGCTCGCCGCACGGGCGGGGGCACTCGCCGCACGGGCGGGGGCGCCCATTACTATAGTGACACATCTCGTCCCTCAAGCCGTCCCTCATCGCATTCACCTTTTACCACAAGGGATCACAATCCCCATCGTTCACAGACCCCGCCGCGTGAGCGACGCCCTTACCAATCGCCGTCTCCCCCTCGTGATTATAACGGGCCTTCGTCCTCTTCTAGGTCTAGGACTTATAATCGCTCCTACTCATCTGACCGTCAGCCTCAATAACTAGCCTGCCCTCCAAACCGACCTCCCTCCAGTGTTACGATACCCCTCGTTAGTGCTTCTTCCCACCGCTGTCATACATGTGCGTTCCGCTTCCGGTTATTATGTCGAAGCGCGTGCACTCTGTGACACCGGCGCCCAAGGCTGTTTACTAACTACTGATCTAGTAGTAGACAAATTAAACATGTCTTTGTGCCCTACTTCCTCCCCCGTGCGAGGTATCGGCAATGTACAGTCTGTACAGGTTCGCGGCAGTGTTTCCTTTACATTTAGACCTGCGGATTCATCCTACCCTGAGATCACTGCCTCGGCCATGGTCCTCGACGTTATTGCCGGTACACATCCTGAGCTAGAGTTACCTTCAAGTTTAGTGTCATGTGTCTCCTCCTTGCCCTTAGCGGACCCTTCCTTTTATATGCCTGGCCCTATAGATGTGCTCCTTGGTGCTGACGTGTTTGGATCCTTGTTGTGCCCTAATATGCCCATAGTTTGCCCTTCCGGCCTAACTGCGGTCCCAACTGTCCTGGGACATATTTTGTCTGGTCCCATACCAACTTTAACTCCCCCCGAGGCCCCTATGACTAGGGCATGCACCCGGTTCCACCCGGTTCCGAAATACCCGGGTATACCCGGTTCTGACGAGGTATCTGCAGAACCGGTTCCGAAAAAGTATACCCGGTTCCCCCGGTTCTTTATAAAAATCTAAAAAGTTATTTAATTCCGCAATAATAGCTGCATTTTCTCGGCCCAATTCCGATGATAAGTGCAGGGGTATTGTCAACCTCGTACAAGGAACGAAAATTATGAAGTTGTCAGCACAGATGAGGTGGGAAATGTCGGCAAAAACGATGTTATTCTTGTCCCAGCCTCGACGGCCTTAAGTTCGAGACCACGTAGACGTAGACATCAATCAGTATAGAAATGGCGATGTTTGAAAATGGTGGAAGTTGTTGTAGCAACCTTTCGCTAGCATATGTAGGTATTACTATTTGATGATGATTCCATCCGACCGGATTCGGTCACGGTGACTGTTGCGGCTGGGGAAGGCGTCGGTCATTTGCCGTCATGTGACTTATGTAGCCTATCTTGGCTGTATAAGGGCGGTTTCACCTTATCCTTCTTCTTCTTCTTTTATCCTTTTACTCCTCCGTGGAGTCTGGGGCTGACACAAGGGCTTTCCATATGTCTCTATTCATAGCTAGGCAGGGTAGCTCTGGCCAAGTTGATCCCTTCTCTTTCGTCTCAGAGAGAACGGATCTTTTCCCCTGGGACGGTCTTCCGGGTCGTCGTGAGCCTCCGGCGGGTTTCCGGTCGGCAGCCACTTTCGGGATGTGGTGATCGGGTCTACGCAGGGTATATCCCAGCCAACGCCATTTGCGGTTCCTGATGTCTTGGGCTACGGGTTTTTGTTTGGTGATCTGCCACAGTTCGGCATTTGAGATGGTGCCAGTTGTTGGGCCAGTGTCTTCGAAAGATGCTTCTTAGACAGTTGTTGACGAGGACCTTGATCTTGTGTGATGTATCAGCTTTTCCTACCTTCCGGGTTTCGCAGCCGTTCAGTAGGGCCGTTTTTATGTTGGAATTGAATAAGCGGATCTTCTTGGTTCTAAGAATGCTAGGACTTTTCCAGATGTCCTTTAGTTGGGCAAAGCCTCGTCTAGCTTTTTTGATACGCCTTTCAACATCCCGTTCAATCCCTCCTTGCGGTTGCACCTACACGTTAAAATTCCATTGGAGTAGTTATACTGTATGGCCGCTGGCGGTCTACATCTGAGTTCATCAACTCTGGCATCAAGAGCAGCTCTTTGTCTGGCATCAAGAGCAGCTCTTCGTTTGGCCGCAAACTCGGAGATGTTTGATTTGTATATGGATTTAACGGTTTCACTTACTTTTCCTTTTTTTTAATTTGATTGTATAACGCCACACGGCTCGGTCTTCAGCCTGCTCTTCCCATGTCAAATGGTCGATTGCACAGCTTTTCATGTGGCGTTTCTGCACGTCCTTAAACCTAAGGTACTGCCCGCCTTTCTTGAGTCCCGATTCCTATGAGCATATACGTATTTAAGAGCTATGCCGCTAACAAAGTGTGGTGCCTGAAAGGATATTCTCCTCAGCAGGCTAAATTTGTAATCGTTTACGCAGCTCGCTAAGGGACAGGAGCTTAGACGTGGTTAGTTATTGATCCTGACTGTGTAGTCTGATTTTGTATTAAGATAATTATATTTTTGGAGTTCCTTTATTATTCCTGTTATTTCATGATAACAGTGCAAGTTTTTATTTCATACCTGTTAATAATGTCATATCCAGCCTATCTTTTCAGTTTTTCAGTGATTTATTTGATTATTATGAAACTTACAGTTTTATCGGTCGGAACCGGGTAGAACCGGGTTACCCGGTTCCGACTGCTCCCAGAACCGGGTATCAAAAATCTGGAACCGGAACCGGTTCTGCACGCCCTACCTATGACCGGTGTTAGCCTATCAAAAATTGTGGAACGATTCTGGAAGTTAGAAGAACCGCCAGAATCCCCTATAGACCCTGTAGATGATGAATGTGAGCTCATCTTCAAGTCCACTACCCTACGTGAACCAGACGGCCGCTTTACGGTTCGTCTCCCTTTCCTACCGGACCGTCCTCAACTTGGTGACTCTAGGTCTACTGCTCTTAGACGGTTTTTTAGCCTTGAGAAGCGCCTACATGCTAATCCTGGGCTGAAGGAAAAGTATGTGAGTTTTATGCGAGAGTACATTGAACTCGGCCATATGTGTCCCTCCTCATTTGAACCCTCCTCAGCGGTACATTTAGAGGTTGTCTCAGACTTGACCACGGAAGCTTTTATTGCGGCCTTAACCCGTTTTGTTTCCCGTCGCGGCTTACCTTCCCTTATTCGTTCCGATAACGGCAGGAACTATGTTGGTGCCAACAATTACCTCGGTGACTTGCACACCTTCCTTGTAGAGCATCAGTCGGAATTAGCCTCCGAGTCCTCTAAAAGAGGTATCAACTGGGTGTTTGATCCCCCCCTGTGCCCTCATTGGGGCGGCCTATTTGAAGCGGCTGTTAAATCTGCAAAAACCCACCTCAAACGTGTGATTGGAGAGACCACCCTAACATTCGAGGAGTTGACTACAGTGTTCGCAAAGATCGAAGCCGTCCTCAATTCACGTCCCCTGTGCCCATTAGCTTCCAGTCCAGACCTTGAGGTCCTAACACCGGGCCATTTCTTGATTGGGCAACCCTTAGTTGCTGTGCCTGAATACCCCTTCAACGAAGTTAAAGTTAGTCGTCTCACCCGGTTTCAGTTGATACAACAGGTGACCCAACATTTTTGGTCCCGTTGGCACGCGGAATATTTATCAACCTTGCAGAGTAGGCATAAGTGGACCACTTCCTCGGATCCTCCCTTTGTTGGTGAACTCGTCCTTCTCAAGGAAGATAATACCCCTCCATTACAGTGGCGACGTGGTCGCATCCTTCATATTTACCCCGGCCAGGATAGTGTCGTTCGCGTTGTCGATGTGCAGACGCCCTCCGGTGTTAAGAAGCGCTCTCTCACCAAGCTCGTTCGCCTACCCGTAGACACCACCCCCTCTATCCCTTCGTCGTAAACATTTGTGATGTTTAGGGCGGGGGTTATGTTAATTAAAAGTCCCTTTTTTTGCCTATCCCATAGTTTGTGTAGATTTGCCCCTTTTCATCCCTTAGAATATTGTCCAGCCCTCCCCCATGACAACTAGACTGACTGACAGCTAGGTACCTACATATAGCACCGCATTGGCTCTGCGAGGGAGATTCGCGGGGCCCCCCACACCCGGCGCCCGAACGCGGTCGTGTGCGCACGTATATTTTGTGCTAAATAACCATAAAACTTTCCCTGAGCTTTCCTGGACCCTTACCAGCCTACAAACGCTTCCACTGGGTGTGTGTGCCCGTATTGTGCCTGTGAATCTGGTGCCCCTTGGATTTGCGCTTATGCGCGCTGGTGAACCTGGACACGCGGTAAGTACCTAGCTACTTCCATACCTAAACCTCATTTTGAAGAACCCCCTCGTATTTGGCTTCCCTTAAGGAACCTCCCTCGTGCCCATTTGTAAAACCCTGGTAGCAGAGATTTAGTGCCCCTGCCTTACCCCTTTCTCTAACAGGCTGTGCCTTAAAGTTTTTAACCATACCAAGCAGGTATGGTTAAAAAAATATTTGAAACAAATAATAAAAGAAACGTTAGCTAGACAGCTTAGTCGGCCTAGCCCACAGGAAAGACGAGTCAATATGCTGTCAGGATGGTACCTATAGGTGCTGGGCAAGCCTACCCCATCTAAAAAACAATGTCCCAGGCACTGCAGCGCCGAGTGGTCCCTGCCCCCATCTAGTGTGAGTGAAGGTACCACTGGACGGTGTAAAAATCATCTCATTACGTAGATGCAAAGGCCTTTATTTTTATTTTCGCTAGACTGGCACCGATCCAGAAGCTATTGTTGGATGGACCCATAGACTCATAATACTAATCAATAATGGTTGGACCTTAAGGTGGGACGATAGCAACGTGGCGGGAAATTCAAAATTTTCAGTTTTTTACATTTTGTAGCTAAACTGAGCTATTTTTGTTCAGCGATTTTTCGTTCGCGGCAACAACATAGTATTCTTTTCATTATTGTAAACAACAGAACAATAATAATTCACCCGATTATGTGTTCTGGTCTACGACAAGTTTTTTGGGCAGATTCATGGTGGATGAACGAGCACCGCCACTGCTACTCTGTCTGGAGAACATGGCTGGTGAGGAGGTGGCGCTACGGATCGAGCCGCAGGACGACTTCCAGACCTTCATTGATAAGGCCAAGTTAGTACAACCAGTAGTTCCCCCCGAACTGTGAACTCGCGACCCCATATCTCGGCAATACCTCGAGCGATTTGGCTCGTGTTCGAACAACTTACTTGCTGAATGCCCCTCGTACATACAAACGCCGCCGGATTGTTCAAGTAGACTTGCAAGTAGAAGTAGTCTCGCTGCGCGCGCTCATTCAATAATCCACCAGTATTCATTATAAAGGAACTCCCTCTAAACCTCCCTTTCACCCTGTCTCTTCCATCTCGCTCCCACTCCCTCTTTGTCTCCACCCCTGCTTCTTTCATCTTCTACTCTCTTTCTTCCTCCATAAGGCTTTTTACTTTTCACTATTCTCACCCTGTCACCCTCTCTCTCGCTCTCTGTTTCCATCTTCTTCCCTCACGCTCTCTGTCACACTTCCTCTCTCACTATCTGTTCCGCTGATACTCCTTTTGTTTAGGAACTGTTTTGACCTCTCCACAGACCTCTCTGTTCCTTCCAGATTGGAAAAATAAATACTTAGGTGATCTCGTGTCACGTAACACCTAATTACGTACCTACGCTTTTCAGAGAATCCAAGATCTCAATTTTGGACGGAGACATAAACAAGATAACGCGCAACCAACCGGTCTCCCTAACCGATAACATTTACCAATACTTGGTCAACTCGGACCACGGTTTGAACACCGAAATGGGCTTAGCATCCCAAACGTTGGAGCAAATACTGGAGCCAAACGATGGCTCCAATGACTTGGTCTATATCTTGGACGATGGCACTCAGATCAACGCCTCCCAAATACATTTCGACAATGAAGATCCACAAGTTGATCTAACAACGGAGAAAATACCTTTCATTCAATACGCCGGAGACTTCAATGAAGTGGACGAGAATGTAGCCGAGGAAAATACGCTGAAGTTCAATATAATAGACAGTCCAGTTTCAAGATGGTCGAGCAAAAACTGCAGTCCGGAATATAGTTTCGTCAACAGCCTACCTTTTAAATTAGTCTGTAACAACACTTCGGGTTTTGAAGCGCAGTTCACGAAGTATTTAGAAGCGGAGGCAGCGAAAACCTACACCAAACTCAATACTGTCACGGCTAGAAACAAATCCCCAATGAGCCTCATCCGAGATAACTACAAAACCTATGACAGCCATCTGAGTAACGTAAACTCGGAAATACCGACATTCTCGCGTGAGGATGTCCTGAATTTGTTCAAAGACTCGCCAGTGGCGGCTAATCCTTACGAGAACGTTCTGGAAAAACGAAAGCACGTCCGAAAGACAGATCCATCCCGATTGGTCTTCAAAAAGCATGAGAAGAAGCCAATTTCTTACGTAGACGCCGACGGGACTATAGTGAGCCAGAGCGAGAGCCAAAACTGCTTTATTTGTACGAAGTTCGTCGAAAACAACGCGGAAAAGTTGTATCTTTTCGACTTTGAAGACCAAAAACTCCACATGGCATCCCCTTTGAAGAGACAGTTGACGCAACTGAAGATAATATGCGAAGACTGCCTCGACGACAACTTCAAACCGTGCAAAACCAAAGGCTCAAACCAAACGCTGAACCACGATGAATACTTGGTCATTCGAAACAACCAGCAGTACATATTTCAGCAAAAGCGACCCTTGCACTTCCCTAAAACTCTGCCAAGTAGTCTCAACAATTTCGGAGATGCCAAAGCCATAATAGCCAAGATCGAAACTGAAATACTGAAAGGGTCCCAAGATAAAGATTTTGTCAAATTAGAAATAGGTTCAGATGGGAAGATTATAGACAAGTCTCAAGACAAAGACTCCATCGACATTATACAAATTAAAGATGAAAAAGGAAGCTCCAGTGATGTGGAGATCATTGAGAACCCGGATCCGGAAATCGACGACAGTGTTATAGATAATTTAGAGGAGGCGGATGAGCATGTGAAGGAGTTTTTGGGGAAATACCAAAATGTTTCCGGTGATATTGAACTCAAATGCAGGTGAGATGATTTGGTTCTCATTTTACTAATAGTCTCAGTATCAAATGCCCACATTTACTTGTTACAAATACAATAAATTTTAATAGTTTTGCAGAATCATTGTTTGGGTACATTTCCACGTGTTCTATGTCTATTTGATTTTGTTATTTTTGGTAGTATGTCCCTAAATTAAATCGGTATTCATCATCACTGATGATTTTTCATATCTTCGGCTAAGTTTAGGGCATCGAAACCAGAAACTGCGTCCGAGTGGACACTAAGCCCATCTAGTGTGAGTGGAGGTGCCACTGGAAACGCTGCATAAATCATCTGCCCTGGCCTAGATTCAAAGGCCTACACAATGTTTAAAGTATGGAGTGAATTTGGTAGACGCTTTATTGCCTATACAGAAAATGAACATCCAAAGAACGCAGTCGAAGTCACGATAGAAGATGATGATTTTGATGATGAATCAACTAAGTACTTATGCACCAACAGGTTTTGCGAGAAACAGTTCGGTGATCTATGCGAAGTGATGGAGCACGGCAGCGAGCACAAACACGAATTGGAAGACGGAGAAGTGTACCCATGTCCCTTGTGTGACTATGGTAAGCTGGTTATTTTAGTATTTTAACAAAATATTACGTTTCAACATCAGGTGGGAAATTCTACTTTCAAAGCATTCAAAAGCTGACTGCCGAATCGCTGTCCTGTAAGTTCCGTTTATTAGGTTCATCCTAATCAGGGACATAGGGCTCCTAAAACAGCTCGAATAATGTTTCAGATAATGAAAATAATACCTACTGTTTACTGAATGTAATGAGTGAATACTAAGCCCAGATTAGCTAAGTACAACATTAAAGTGTGAATATGTTGAATTTCCGGATAAGTTATTCCTTTGCTTTGTTGGTCATAAGAAAAATGGTCATAAGTATCAAACAAATTAGTAGATGTGGGCGTACCTCAAGGGTGTATTCTAGCCCCTTCGTATTTCCTACTTTATTTTCTAGTAGGTTTACAACAATATTTTATTTCTGTCACCGTTTTTTCAGGTTATGCCAATTTCACATGGCTGAAAGGACATCTGAAGGCTGCACATGAGAAGTCGGAGAAAGACGAAGCCATTCCTTCTGGGGATCAAAGAGACGGACAGAAAGAGGGTAAGTGGGTTTAGTTAGATATACTATGGATGCGGGATAAGATTGCTTGACAGTTCTGTTGGTTATAGAGCGCTGGCTTAGTGAAGCAGATATCGCGGGTTTGAGTCTACTCGAGTAAAGTTTAGGTATTTTAACTATACATTGTGAACTATAGGTACAGGACTTCAACTTTGATCGCGAATTACTCAAATAAGTGACAGATTGTTTGTGCTATTTTGAAGGTTTTGGCTTCAGGAAAGTTTTTGAAACCAATAAAAAATCCTTCAGACCCCTAGTTTTTGCTTTCCCCATATAACATAATCAGTGATGTTTTCGCTAAAACGACATTTTTGAAATTTAAACCAAAAATGCGGTACTTTTTAAAAGTCCAAGGTGATCTCTTATATTGCAGCTGAGCTGATATCTTATATTTTTCATGTTTTCTTTTTCTTACGTACGGTTTTATTTTATTTTTAGAAAAATATGATCCGCATTCTATAGGGTCGTCCCCGATAGCCAAGCGCACCCGAAACTCTGCCACTAAAAAGGAAGATGAAAATGGTACGTGAAATGTTTCTTCTTTTCTCTTTTGAAAATCTACATACCTAATAGGTAGGCTGAATAATTTTGGCAAAATAATCAATGATGATGACAAATTATTGTCACTTGACTACTTATTTTTTCCTTAATTTTAAGATGACGGGAAAACGCCGCCGGAATCAAAAGTCATCTCACCAAAACTGGAAAGGAATCTTGTAAGTTAATATTTTACGTTTCCTATCATTGTAAGTTAATATAAGTACTTACTTAGCATACACAAACCACTTATGGGAAGTCTACATTTAGAGCGAATCGTTCAACCATTATTGCAAAAGGCCCTAACTCTTTTTTCAGGGTGTAACCTACTGGTCAACAGGATCACATTTCTGTTAAAAAAAATCAATGTTTATTAATTTTCAAAATTGAAAAAAATAAAAAAACAATGTTTATTAACCACTTTTAGTTTTTTCTAAAGCTAAAGTTTTCTAAAGTTTTCACTAACCCGTGCTAGGGAATATTTTAAACATTTCTAATAAGTTGAAAAAATTCACTCGGGACAGGACTTGAACCCGCAACCTCTCGCATACCTCTCGCATTCGGGTTCAAGTCCAGGGGGGTTGCCCTTGACGCTATTGCGATCAAAATGAAAAAGTTTTAAAATTAATTTCTCTTTGAATTTGCATAGTACTGCTTTGATTTTAAATACTTTTTAATGTTTATTCAAAGGTTAGGCTGTTTTATTCAATAAAAACACAAAATGCGTCTTAATTTGTAAAATATTTAATTTTGTAAATTGCGCCATATTGCGGCCGTATTGGAAAAATGCGTCAAGGATAGAGGGGCTGTCCCGAGTGAATTTTTTCAACAAAAGAACATTCATTCATACAGACGCCGGATTGTTTCAGTACCTACACTCTGAAAACTTCTCTTGCTTCGCGCGCTCGTCCAATAATAGTTGTGTCAACTTTCAGGGTAGAAACTTGTCAGAGAGCGGTCCGCTCCTTATCAAAACGGAAGTGAAGCAAGAAATCGTCGACACCAGCGACGAAGAAGCAATATGGATCGTGCAGACCGCTGGGGATGATTCTGACATCAGTGAGGAGCAAGTCAGGGCTCTGTTGAAGAAGGCTAAGGTAATATGATGATCAATAATAATAATAATAATGGTTTATTTCAGGCAATAAGTTGTTACAAATCTAAAATAACAAGCCCATATACAGGGTGCACTCTAAGTCGATAGCGAAACTTTTATTTTTTCAGATATTTATTTTATTGTATCTCATACTAACCCTTTGTAGCTTTTAAGATTATACTAACACTACAGGGTGCACTCTAAGTCGATAGCGGAACTTTAAGTAGGCTGTCTACTGATCAATACAAACAACTTGTACTAACTGGCGAAAAAAAATGGAGCGAAACAAATATCAGCTGCATTTGGCGCAGTACTGAGTCGACCTTTTGTATGGAACAACTTATTTTTTTTTCGCTCCATTTTTTTCGCCACCTAGTACAAGTTGTTTGTATTGATCAGTAGATAGCCCACTTAAAGTTCCGCTATCGACTTAGAGTGCACCCTGTAGTGTTAGTATAATCTTAAAAGCTACAAAGGGTTAGTATGAGATACAATAAAATAAATAAACTGAAAAAATAAAATAAATGATCTGTAATGACATTGTTGAATGATACGATACGATAATAAAAATAAAATAAATAAATAAAATTATAGTATTAGGTACCTAACTGGAGACCTGGGGGGCCACCCGCCACCGGGGCAACGTCACCGTTACGGTTCACACCTAATTCTCCAAATGCAGGCGAACCCAGTGCCCCAGCATTGGGGAGTCCCACCTGTCAGCCACCTGTGTGCTCAGAATGCTCAATGAATCAATGATCTTTACAACATCATAAACATGATGATGTATGTGAGAAGTTTTTCGCAATTTCTAGTACTCAAACCTCAGTTGGCTCCATAGAGAGCCTTTCGCCTTTCGATCGATAAACGCTTTTCGTTGAGACATAATTATTGTAATTGTTGTAACGAAATATCGGCAACTCAAACCAAATAAATCGTGGGAAGAATCCCGTTTTCCTGCTTGTTGCTAAAACCGAAACATAGGAATCTCATCTCATTGTATATCTTTTTGTTATTTTATTTCAGGCCAATGATGAAATAAATAACGGTCGTGAGGGAATCCTTACAAGGAAGAATCATTGTCTAAGTTGCAGGTAAATATATCGTCACGTTATGAATATTAACTTTTTTTTCTTTACTTTACTTAAATATATGAGAAACTCGAAATTCGAGGTCGACGAAGTGCCACGAAAAAAGAGATTTACTTTTCCCGACCTCATACAAATCCGCACGGGATGAGAAAGGGCTGCGACCTTTGGAACTGAGACGCGCGCGGTAAGCAAACTCGCGTCGAAGCTACCTTGTCAAGGAAGGGAGTTATATTTTCGACTGACTTTGACAAGGTTCCATCCCATTCTCATCGCGCGCGGGTTATACGCTAAAGAGACCTATAAATCGTCACTGAGCGTCTCAAACGTGGTGTCTCAATTCTCTTATTTCGCGGCACGTATTGTACGGTCGGCCACATTCACAGATACCCCATGGCAGCTCTTACCGCATGCGGCATAAGGGCGCCAATCGAACAAAAGGGGGTATCCTAGCGTGTGGCCGACTGTACCTACCTTGAATAGGACCTTTATAGGTCCAAAACCAAATGAAACATTTCTGTGCCTACCACTGATCTTGGTGAAAAGAGTGGTAACATTAATAAATTAACGACATTCATGTATTTCCACTTTTTCAGTCAAATATTCCCCTCCGCGGATCTCCTGGCCCAACACAAGTGCGCGCGCCGCGGCGGCCGCAAGCGCAAGTCTATCTCTAAAGAGGACAAGATCATTTCCATACCCTCTGAACAGGACATTGTGAAGGTAGGTGTTATTAACCCTTTTAGGAATTATTTTTATATTCAAAATTATTGTTATTACTTACAGGTAGCGTCACGAGTTATGAGCGCTGACCTTGAATGCGCAGAACTCATTTTTTGGGTCTGTATGGCGGGGGACGAGAGGTGCGACGGAGAGGCACGATCGCCGGCGAGCGCGGGCGCGTGATTGGTAGATCAGTCGCTCTAGCCTCGGGGTACAGTCGCACACATCGTTTTTTTGTTTCGTCGCAGAAAGAATGCCGAAACAAAATGTTTTAAAAAGACGGTTCAGTTGAGAACAATACCTACTGGATTTAGATTATTTTTCATTGATTGTACACCGGTTTTATCGTAATGTCCGTTAAAATAATTGTATAGAAAACCATTTATAATATAACGAGTGCAAAATCCGCAAAGAATACTTTTAATCTTTAAGTTTAGTCAGTTTCTCTGATTTTTATAGTATCTCACTCAACTATAGTTCAGCTCAGCGTCAGTCTTAGATCCCGCGTGGATATTAGACATTTTGCGCGCGACTGTACACACTTGCGCAGAAATCCCCACCAGTTTCGTCGAGCGCTCATAACTCGTGACGCTACCTGTATCTCTTGCTTGTCAGTTCGCCTCTAACATCTTTTCGCTCCATTTCGTTAGCCACCTATTACAACTTATTTATATTGATCGGTAGACAGCCTTCTTAAAGTTCCGCTATCGACTTAGAGTGCACCCTGTAGAGACTCTTACATATCCTAGAGCGGAACAGACTGCATGTGATCGCGCTGTGTGTTTGTGTTTCAGAAATCTCGCAAGAAGAATCAGGAGCCGTCATCGAGCCCCCAGATTGTGACCTGCCACGACTGTAACGAGTCCTTCACGTCCAAAGTGCGCCTGAAGTTTCATATGTAAGCACCGATTCGGAACCCAAAGTTTTTTGTTCGAAAGTCCGTTATTGGCTTATTCAAAACTTTTGGCTATTATAAGAAACTAATTTCAATATTTTTTATTTTGGTTCAGTAGTTTGGATTTTACAACGTTTCAAAGATACAGTTTTATGACGTCACGCGACGGTCTGCATACTGTTGTCGGTCATAGGAACAATAGCCATAGCAGCTACGGCCATTTTTTACAGAAACGCTGCTTTTTATGATGAAAGCAAGCCGCTTTGCACAGTGATAGAAGGGGCAAAAATAAGTGATTTGACCCGCAGCAGCACAAGTTTCATCCCTTACAAATAGAGAGGGCGCCACTTCTAAAAATACACTTTGAAAAATTCTAACAGCCTAACGGATGAACCGATTTCAATGATTAATATCTTAATCGAAAGAAAATCACTTATTGTACAACCTAAAAAATAAGGTTAAAAAAAAAACTATTATGGCTGCCCTAAATCCAACGTTTTGTATTTTTTTTATTTTTTTTTCTCATTTTTTACTCAATTATGCAAATAAATTGTATGATGAAGGTATATTTTTTATAATTCATATTGTTACTAATTTAATAGTGAATTTAATAAAAAAAACTGCATGCCAATATCTTTAGTAGTTTAGGAAATATTAAGGTTTACATGTGCTGGAAAAGCGGGGCATTGCCCTCGCGTCATAGTAACTGTGTAGAGAAAAAAACTTCTATTTGTGATGAAAGCTAGCCATTTTGCACTGTGATAGTGGAGAGTAAAATAAGCAATTTTACCCGCAGCAGCAACATTTTCATCCCTTAGGGACACAGATGGCGCCACTTATTTGACCAAACTTCAGTATTTTGTATAAAGTAAACGGCTCTACCGATTTTCATGATTTAAACGCCCAATGGTTGGTTTTTATACCATAATACATATAAAATATAAATAAGTCAAAAACGTACTGGAAATAAAAATAATAAAAAATATTTTGTTAAATAAAAGTGTTTTCATTGCGGATGATGAATCAAGTATTTATTCTTTTTGGTTTTTGACAAATACTTACACATCATTTCTCGTTTGCCTTGTCACAGATGTGTACAACAACGTTAATGCCTAACGGTTCACGAGTTTCCTTATTTTATTTGGTATACGTAAATTTTTAGTCGCTTATTCTGAGTAAACTGTATTCAATGTATTCAATGTAGTATTCCAAATAAAATAAAGAAACTCGTGAACTGTTAGGCATTACCTTATTGTACACATCTGTGAGAAGGCAAACGAGAAATGATGTGTAAGTATTTGTCAAAAACTACAAAGAATAAATACAAGATTCATCAACCTCAATGGAAACACTTTTATTTTACAAATTATTTTTTATTATTTTTATTTCCAATACTTTTTTGACTTATTTATATTTTATATGTATTATGGTATAAAAACCAACCATTGGGCGTTTAAATAATGAAAATCGGTAGAGCCGTTTATTTTATACAAAACTTTGAAGTTTTGTTAAATAAGTGGCGCCATCTGTGTTCCTAAGGGATGAAAATGTTGCTGCTGCGGGTAAAATTGCTTATTTTAGTATCCACTATCACTGTGCAAAATGGCTAGATTCCATCACAAAAATAAGTTTATTTCTCTACTCAGTTACTATGACGCGAGGGCAATACCCCGCTTTTCCAGCACATGTAAACCTAAATATTTCCTAAACTACTAAAGATATTAGCATGCAATTTTTTTTATTAAATTTATTTTTAAATTAGTAACGATATTACTTACAAAAAATATACCCTTTTCATACAAGTTTTTTGCATAGTTCAGTAAAAATACACAAATAAAAAAAAAAAATTAGAAAACGTAGGATTTACGGCAGCCAGCATAGTTTTTTTTTTAATTTAATTTTTTTGGTTGTACAAAAAGTAATTTTCTATCGATTAAGATATTAATCATTGAAATCGGTTCACCCGTTAGGTTGTTAGAAATTTTCAAAGTTTATTTTTAGAAGTGGCGCCCTCTCTGTTCCTAAGGGATGAAACTTGTGCTGCTGCGAGTCAAATCGCTTATCTTTGTCCCTTCTATCACTGGGCAAAGCGGCTTGCTTTCATCATAAAATGCAGCTTTTTTTTCATAGCTGCTAAGACTACAAAACATTTTAGCGCATAAAAACAAAACTACTGGACCAAAATAAAAAATATTTAAAATTAGTTTCTCAATATTGTCTAAAGATAAGAACTCTTTATTGCACAACAGAAAGAATATTACAGATCACTTTTACAACAATTTTTTTTTACAAATAGCGGCCTTATAGCTAAAAGCTATCTCTTCCAGACAACCGTGGGATGGACAGGACTGGATGCGGAAATAAATGCGGCATTTCATAGACGGCGCCCTACAGGCGTGGCCATAGAAGAACCGGAATACGGTTGTCTGGAAGAGATAGCTTTTAGCTATAAGGCCGCCATTTGTACTAAATTTTGTTGTAAAAGTTATCTGTAATATTCTTTCTGTTGTGCAATGAAGAGTTCTCTATCTATCTATATAACACGGCTGTCAAATTTCGGTTAGTACAGATAATTTTAAAAAAGGAGGGCTACGATTTTAGCAGCGTATGTATGTATGTGCGTTCATGTTCCCTCACAGAGTCCAAACTACTCGGCCGATTTTAACAAATGAGATGTCATTGGATTCGTCTTAATTAACCAGTGCGCTTAGCATGGTCGTTTTGACACTCTGTCGAGCTCGAGTGAGATACTTGCTATGTCTATTATGCGAGCATGGCAGGCGGGTCTCGAGATAGCAATACAACGTGTTACAAAACATCCTAACTCTTTTTACAGGGTGTAACCTTCTGGTCAACAGGATGTCAATTCTGTAAAAAAAGTTTTATTTTTTATTTTATAACCTTAAAAAAAAAAAAAGTAAGATGTAGCCTGTACAATTGTACATGTCCCACTAGCTGGGCAAAGGCCTTCTCTCAGAGAGAGAGTTCGAGCTTAATTCACCACGCGTGCTCAATGCGGATTGGCGATTTTTGCGTTGAGGGTATAATGCCTCATACGCTCAGGTTTCCTCACGATGTTTTCCTTCACCGTCAGCGAGTGGTATTGCTATTAGTGGTATTATTTTTATAACCTTAAAATTTAAAAATTTTCATAACTTTTTTGTTTTGGTATTAGCTCAAATTTAAAAATACTGTCGTGGGTGTAGTGCATTTACATAGCTTTGAGTTGTTATAAAACATTGAAAGCCAATGAAAACAATATTTAAAAAAAAAAAATCTCCCGCCACAGCGTTCACATTTTATTATTTTTAAAATCAACGGAACGTCATAGAGCAAAAAAAAAGTTTTGGTTGTGATCCCTATCACCGGGTGCTATTACCCTGTAAAAAGAGTTAGCATCTTTTGTAACACCTTGTAGATTATAAACTTACACCTTCGACAAATAACAAAAAGTCCGGCACACCTCTTCTCCCGCAGGCAATTCCACGCAACGCACAGCAACATGTCAACCTCCGACGGCCAGTACAGGTGTCCCGAGTGCAGCCCACGCAGCGTTTTCGCAACGGAATCGGAGCTGTTTGACCACGTGCACTTCCGACACCACAAGCAACGTCGCTGGCAGTGCGCGTTCGACGGTTGTGGCAAGACCTTTTATCTGAGGTCAGTGGGGCGTAAACGCAGCGGCTACGCAGCGGTGTCGTTGCGTTTCGCAGTGTACCTAATAGGGATTTTCCAAGTGTCTTAATCTACAAGCGTAGCATGGCTGGGTTAGAGCGATGTATGGGTTTATAACTATACTAGCTTTTGCCCGCGACTTCGTCCGCGTGGACTACAGAAAAAGAATATATGTATGAAGTGTAAAAGCGTGATAATACGAGTATGTAGCCTATGTGTTATTCTGATGTCTAAACTATCTCTATTCCAAATCCGTTCAGCCATTTCAGCGTGAAAGAGTAACAAAAATCCATCCATCCATCCACTAATATTATATTTGCGAAAATTTTTAACTTTCGCAAATATAATATAGGTAGGAAGTAGGATGTTACTCACTCTTTTGTTTGACGTAGAGGGGTACAGAGTTATTAACCCAAAGATACGCTCTGACCCAGCCATAAGCTACGCCACCTAGTAGGTACAGTCGGCCACAGTCTCAGATACCCCTTTTTGTTCGATTGGCGCCCTTATGCCGCGCGCGATAAGAGCTGCCATGGGGTATCTGAGATTGTGGCCGACCGTAAAAGTGGTTTTTATTGATTCCGCTATCGATGATGTGCACCTGTGAGATGTAAGTAAAAACGTAAGTTAATACTTAAAATGTTTATTGGCACCAAAATTGCCTCCACTGGGCATAACAAGTTTCAGCGGTTACAAATGAAATTGTTACCCTGTCCATTAAACTTAAAATAAAACCTAAAAACAGATGCAAACCTAATTTAAAAATGCCATACGATAAATAAACAAATATTTCAGAAGTAAATTCGCACTTTTTTACACTCTGCATATACTTTATGCAAAAGAGATGTAAAATAAAATTAAGATTGGTGACGAATTTACAATATTAGAAAAATATCTAATTAACATGTATTAATCGTTACTGAATACCGACCAGTATTTACCCATCAGGGCATTAGGTATTTCAACCAACTAACCGTCTTACTATACCAGGTGTTACAAAAGATGCTAACTCTTTTTACAGGGTAATAGCACCCGGTGATAGGGATCACAACCAAAATATTTTTTTTTGCTCTATGACGTTCCGTTGATTTTTAAATTAATAAAATGTAAACGCTGTGGCGGGAGAAACGTTTTATTTTTAATATTGTTTTCATTGACTTTCACAATGTTTTAACAACTCAAAGCTATGCGAATGCACCTACACCCACACACATATTTTTAAATTTGAGCTAATACCAAAAACAAAATAATTATGAAGTTTTTAAAATTTTGAGGTTATAAAATAAAAATTGATTTTTTCAACTTTTTTTCACAGAATTGACATCCTGTTGATCAGTAGGTTACACCCTGTAAAAAGAGTAAGGATCTTTTGTAACACGTTGTATAAAAAGGGTTATTCCGTCAAATCCTTCAACGTGTGGTACTCCAAATAACAACGGCCCACGCAAAGACCCACATTGCACAGTTGACACATCACGTCAACCCTGGAGTGTTTCCCTGCCGCTAAGCACCGCGCACAATCCAGAAGTATGTGTTGATTTTTCTTCCTTGGATCTTTGTCCGTATGCTTCGGGTAATGATGCTTGTTGGTATCTAGACGCGTATAGTCCAACATTGGGGTATCAGGGGATCTGGATGTCCCTTCAGACGCCTTGAACAACCGTTGAGCCAATCCATCTACCAGTTTGAAGCGGAATTCCCGGTCACTCAGAATATCGAACATTGGGTTGCGCAAGTATATTATATACGCATTCAGAAGGCTCGTATTCAGCAACCGTTTGAACACTTTGATGTAGCACTTCTCATTGGTCTTTCTCTCCATTAAATACTTGCTTAGTTTTACGTCCTTGCTTTGGACCCCACGATTATAATATTTAATTAATTCGAGATACAGTTCTGGCTGCGCAACATCTTGCAGATCAGTTCCGGGCACTTGGTGAGCGTTGTGAAAGGTGGACATTGAAGTCCAAAGTAGAGAGTCCATAGTAATTTTCCAAGCTATGACAGAGATATCGCCACAATGTGTAGCCACTTGGCCCCCACGCTTCAAGAGACGCCCGTCGAGCAGTTTGATCGCGTCGGGAATCTCTGCTCTTTTACGATTCATGATGCCGATGACGTCTGTTTTGCGGGACTTTAGGTCTCTCGCCAAGGAGAGCTGATCGTACCAATCGTTGATAACAACGCAGTGTCCCACGTCAAGATAGCCTTCCAAAAGTTCCATAACGACTTTCGAGGTGGCGCTGCTGACATCTTGAATGGGTCCTAGGATCATGGAAGAGTCTTTAACCGTGTGTAGCCGCGTTCGGAGCAGGTAGCCTGTGTCAGCTTCGCACAAATCAAGGAATTTCATATCCACACGGGACTCTTCCCACAAGGGCCAGAGAAGTAGAGACTCGTCCAAATTCAGGGTTCGTCGGGGCGTGTACAAGCTCGAGAATTTCCTGTTACAATGCTCCAAGATCGGGGCGATTTTGAACGCCTTCTTTTCAAAGGAATTCAAGTTCACCGGCATGGCGGCGTTGTCGTTAAAATGTAAGAATTCACTTAAGAGTTCGAATCGAGCGCGCGACATCAGCGAGCTAAGCTCTGACATGTCCATAATGCCTTCCCCCCAGTAACAACGCACTTTCGGCCTCGTACAGATGCCCATAGAGATAAGTATGGTGAAGTAAGCGTACATCTCTTGAACGGTCGTCGGTTTCCAAGTCTGCAGATAATCTGGGAATTTGTCGATCGTCTGCGTCGCGTATCTGTTTGTCTCCTCCACGATGGTTGCCATAATCGTCTGGTCCCATATGCGCAAGAACACATCCGTCGGATCCTGGGACGCGAACTGTGGGCCGGGCGTCCGCTCATAAGTCTCCTCCCGTCCGGAAAACGTTGAGAAGTCCTCCGACCAGGAGAAGTTAGGCAGGTCGCCCACAGTTGCCGCCCCTTCCGTTGTCTCCCCATTTTCCTGTACATCATTCCCCATTTGTTTCGTGGCTCTCTGTGTCTCCTCCTGCTCTATGGTGACTCGCCTCAGGCACCACGCGAAGTCTGTCGGGTCTCGTGTGTCGGGAAGGACGTTTATGTCGTCTTCGTCACTGCCATCGTCGCTGTAGCATTCGCTGCCGGAGTCGGACATAAGTCTCCTTTTCTTCGGCGTCATGTTTGATGGGCTGCTTGGCTGCATGGCTGACGTCGACCGTGACTGTAATTAAAAATAAAACGGTCTTACTACAAAAAAGTTAAATATCTGCTGAGCATGTGTTTACCAATATCGTTACCACAAAACTGTCTTAGCAGCGTCTTAGACATTGTTTCAAACCCGTTGAGCACTTACTTGTTAAACCGGTGTTTAGCTTAACGCAAAGACCAGTGTTCACCAAGTTTTTGTAGTTAGAATATTATCGAATACCTACAAGAGACGAGGGGACAAGGGACGCCATCGACATGTCATTGCGTTACAGACATAGGCCCGGTTTCCGAGTTGAGAATTTTGCTAAGCAAATACTTTACTATCGTCCTGTCTCTGCAGATATCTCACAAAAGAGCGTGACAGAGCGATACGTAAGCATGTGCTTAGTAAAAATCTCAACTCAGAAACCGGGCCTTAATCTCCAGGTGATTACTTACCGGTGTTTTTAATCTCGAAAAACAAAACACGCAGGAAAAATTAAATACAAGGACCGTTACTCTAAACTCTTTTCTACCTACACAGATTACAAAAAAAATCTAAAGAGTTATAACCCGTGCCATTAAAGAAACGATATATAAATGGCGGACACTCACGCGCTCTCTCGCTTTAATCATATCTCCGTCTATACTCACACGTAACGTTAGCAAAGTCATTTTAGGCAGTTCTGATTAGTCACCTACGCTTGGCTAATAAAACACGCCAAAATACGTTCGCCTCTTATTGATTTTTTTATGTTTGTCGATTTATTTCAATATTGTAGTTTACGTTAAGTGTTGTTATTTGTTGAGGTTTGTATTATTTACTACGTTTTAATATTTTTGATCTTATTTTCATAAAGATTGTTGTTTAATCACAAACCCAACGTAGAACAATTACCTAAACAATAAAGAAAGCATGGTAAAACAATATTTCCTAACCAAAAATGTAAGAAAGTTTTAGGTATGAACCGAAATCGTATTTTCGTAACCTCTTTTTCAGACCTTACCATAGGTACCCGCCGCCATTTTCATATCGCTTCTCTATTGGCACGGCTTATATGTCAAATCAACAAACGCCCACAGAATACTGCTGCGCCAAAGACAAGACAAGGTTCAGTGTTGCCAATTGTTGGTCCACTTCCCGTGTTTGTCCCAAACTTACCTACACTTAAAAAAATATTATTTGTAATCCTATGTCTAATTAGACTTACGAAATGTGACACACCCCTACTCCATCTAAAACAATGTCCCAGGCACTGCAGCGCCGAGTAGTCTCTTCACCCATCTAGTGTGAGTGAGGGTACCACTGGACGCTGTATAAATCATCTCATTACATAGATGCAAAGGCCTTAGTAGTACACACATACGGGTCGAATTGATAACCTCTTTTTTATGAAGTTGGTAGAAATGGAGGAAAAATAACGCCAGCTACAAAAGTAAACATCTCTTCTTTATCAACTAGAAAACATGTAGGTGATTATTATCAAACGGTTGAACAGAAATTCTCAAAATCAAGTTACATTTCAAACAAGTAAAAACCTAATCTAAATCAAACCAGCCGTGACGTAACTAACTAAAAATTATAATTTTAACTTAGACAAAAGAAACACTTCTTACATTAATTAATTAACTAGAAATTGTATGATGATTGAAGACGGTTTTGGCTAAACAGATTTTGTCCAAGTCGCATTTCAAACAGTAAAAAACCGAATCAAAATCGGTTCAGCCGTTCTGGAGCTACACCTCGTCACTCTCATCGCGATCGCTGCCGGAGTCAGACATGGGTTTCCTTTTTTTCGGCGAAGTCTTTTTGGCCTTCGTGCTTGTTGGTCGCTTTGAACCGACCTGGCTTGGTGGGTCCGCGGCAGTGGTCGAAAGAGACTGTAAAGTAAAAAAGTCTTCAAAATAAAAATAAAACTAAAGAAAGCTCACATCACCTATAAATTATTCTTAACTTTTTTGGGAAAACTTGCAGCCACAAAGGTTTAGCATAAAAATGATACGCCAGAATGTCAATAACGAGTCTCTACTGCTACAAACAAAGTGGGTATCAATTTAAATTATGTGATGATGATCAAAGAAATAAAACCGAATCAAAATCAAGCCAACACTGGCTGGTTCATAGTGACTATGTAAATAAAAAACAAATTAAAAACCCTTACACAATAAAAAAAACCTCTAGAATTTGGACCTACTTTAGTTTTCATATTCCAAGTTTTTCATAAAGGCTGCTGAGCGGAAGTATACCGATTTCTTTATTTAAAAAAACTGTAGGAATATAATAAACATAAAAAGGTTGTATATTCGACATTCTCTATGAACGTGGCTATCAAATTGTTTTAATGTCTCTTGTCATCCATGTACTGAATACTAAATCCTAATTAAAGCTCCATTTCTTGTTTTCTGCCGCATAGATATCCAGCGTTTAATTCTATCAAAAACCATAAATAAAATCTCTCTCTCTCTCTCTCTCTCTTTCTCTCAGTCAGCACACTTACCTTGGCGGCTTTAGGAGGACGTCCACTACGTTTGATCTTCGGGGGTCGACCAAGTTTCTTAGGAGGGATTCTGTAAAATTACACTTTTATTGAAATTTAAAATATTGGCGAGAACATGTCAAATGGATGTCTGAACTGAATGAGCCGTTTTCAAAGCACAAATACAAAGCAGTTCATAGATGGCGCTTATAGGCGTGGCCATAGAAGAACCGGAACGCGACTGTCAAAATTAATCTGTGCTCAGCGAAATTTTACAGCCGGTACTTGTATGGGCCCGCCTATAAGCGCCATCTATGAAGTGGTTTAAATTTGTTCTTTGAAAACGGGCCATTAGTAAGAATTTCTCTTTGGAACCATAATGACTCGAGAGGGCCCCGAAATAACCTAAAAATAACCAAATTTTGTACTTCAGTACTTACAAAATATAATGTTTAGGGCTCCGGACCTCAAAAGGAAAAACCGAACCATGATCACTTAGGCCCGGTTTCTGAGTTGAGAATTTTACTAAGCACATACTTACGTATCGCTCTGTCACGCTCTTTTGTGGGAAATCTGCAGAGACAGGACTATACTTACCCATTTGCTTAGCAAAAATCTCAACTCAGAAACCGGGCCTTAGTTTCTTTATAAAAAAAATACAACGTGACGAATTTTACTGGGAGGGCCCTATCCAAAGAATTTGCCACGGGCCTCAGATGGCATAGTTACGCCAATACATAATACCTAGTTAGTCAGTTGAAAATTTGGGAAAAATGTGTTATTATGGGGTATAACTTTTTCCCCTAATAAGGTTAGGTATAGGACCTAAGTTATTATTACAAAAACCCCTACAAGAATAAAACATTCGCTTACTTTTCTATTAATAAATCATTCTCATCGTCGCGATTGCTGTCGGCCTGGCTGGTTGGCTCCGCTACAGATGGAGACTGAAAAAAATAAATAAAAAAAACTAGACAACAGAAACCGTCAACAAAGTCCTCACAACCCTCCAACTATAAAACATGGGATGATTTTCAAATTGCTGAACAAGCATAAAAAAATCTAATCAAAATCAGTTAATCGTTTTGGAAGGTTTAACCCGGCCTGGTAGACTGAGCTGTCACGTCTCTAGCAGGGATACAGTAGAAGGCAATTGTAATGACAAAGAAAGCTATTTGAAGACGGATACCAAACTTAAGGTGATATGATAACCTAGGCGCAATTAGCGCCACCAATGGAAAAAAACATATCTTCTTTTTTGATGCGTTTTTTGCTAAAAACGAAACGTCAGGTCGGTACTCAACGCGAGGCTTAACTATTTTTAGGACCTAAGCTTCCAGATCCTACAACCTACTAATAAAATATTTTATCGCGAAAAGTGGCCACTTTTAGCAATAAAAGATTTTATTCGGATCTGGAAGGATATGAAATCTAAACCGTAGATTCTAAAAATAGTAAAGCCTCGCGTTGAGTACCTGACGTTTCGTTTTTAGCAAAAAACGCATCGAAAAAGAAGATATGTTTTTTTTTCCATTGACTGTTCTAGTTGTGCCTAGGTTTGGGCCTTAAGGGTCCGTATAAGGCTAACTAGCGCCACCAATGTTGAAAAAATCATATCTTCCTTTAGAAGAAGTTTCTGGAAAAATCCTAAGATGAGCCTATGCGCCATGCTTTTCTAGATTTTTAAGTGTAGATACCCTCTTCGAAATTTACTTTTAAGCTAAAAAATTTTCGATAACCGCCAAAAACGGCCGTTTTTGGCGGTTATCGAAAATTTTTTAGCTTAAGACTAGAAATTGAGTTGGGTACCCACACTTAAAAATCTAGAAAAGCATGGCGCATGAGCTCATCTTAGGATTTTGTCAGAAACTTCTTCTGAAGCGAGATATGATTTTTTCAACATTGGTGGCGCTAGTTAGCCTTATACGGACCCTTAAGGTCACGGTCAAGGCACACTAGCGCCGCCAATAAAAAAAATCTTGCTGGAGGCGTTATTTTCTAAAAACGAGCCATCAAATGAGAATCCTTAGGCTTAACTATTTTTAGGACCTAAGATCTTTTCTTAATTCTAGTCTTTACCATAGACTTACTACACCAATTCTATGGTCTTTACTATTTTTAGAACCTATTTTAAGGCCTAAATCTCAGATCCTAGAACCTATAAACAAACCTTGCATGTAAAAAACTAACACTTATTTTTAGTATTTTACTTATAATTATAAAAATACCTACCCAGTTTGTGACATCCAGAGGATCGATCTCTTTGGACGAGACTCCTTTGTCCGTAGAAGGCGCTAGCCCTAGTATCTGTAAGAAAAAGCAAAATTTAAACAACATGAAACCATCTGTGTTTAATCTAATGCTAATTATTTATACAGAGCGACTATATTTTATCGAGAATTTTATGTGTGTTTATCGTAAAGATTCACGGGTGACGGTCTGACGTGACTAGAGTCCCGGTCCTTTTGCCGGCCTGCGTGGGGACGTATCCAAAACGTAGGGGACCGTTTGACAGCTTTGATCTTATGTAACGTGGTGCACCTATTATTATACTCCAAGAAGGAATAAACCGATTTCAGCACAAATTAACAAAGCATTTCATAGATGGCGCCTACAGGCGTAGCCATAGAAAAACCGGAATAAGGCTGTCAAAATTAATCTGTAAGCTAAACTGTACTGTGTTCTCACTACTTCTCACATACCTGTCCTGGTAGGTAGGTAATCGAATGAGGTAGTGGCCACCCCTGGTGTCATACCTGTCCTACAATACCTATAACCTCCGAGACGTCGACAATATTAATCAGTTCAAGCGCGATTTATTTAAACTGTTGTTATCTAAAAACTATTACAAAGTTACAGAATTTTTGGAGGAATATGCATTTTAGGTTAAGGTTTTCCATACTTAAAATTACTATTGCTACACCTAATTGGTAAAATTACATTGATACACCTTCTTACATAAGAACACCTTTGTCAAACCACATGTAATTTATGGCAAATAAATTAAATTGAAATTTAAATAGGAATGTTTTCTCTGGAAAACCATAAATAAAATATGTATCTCTCTCTCAGTCAACACACTTGTTTACCTTGGCAGCTTTGGGGGGACGTCCACCACCACGTTTGATCTTGCGGGGTCGACCAGGTCCCCGTTTCACCTTAGGACGAGGCATACTGCAAATTATTACATTATATTTGATTAACCGACTCGCGAGTTACTGTCACATATAATGTCCTCACACAATTCGCTAATGAGTGATATATCCCTGTGACGAGGCAGGAGCGGGTTAGTGGGGCATCTATACAGGAAATATTTTTCGGCATTATGTGGCTGCAATCATAGCCCGGCTACAGTAAAAACCTTTTTAGTTTTCAGCAATGGTAAGAATATTGTCTGCAACACTGACCCAAGTGGCCCTTAAGGCTGGAAGATAGCAGCGTGGCGGGAAATACAAAATTTTTACAGTGTTTTACATTTTGTAGCTAAATTGAGCTATTTTTGTTCAGCGATTTTTCGTTCACGGCAATAAAATAGTATTCTTTTCATTATTGTAAACAACAGAACAACAATAATTCAGCCGATTATGTGTTCTGGTTATCAACAACTTTTTTGGGCAGTGCCACTGCTTCGTATGCTGAATTATTTTTGTTTTATTGTTTACAATAATGAAAAGAATACTATGTTATGGCGAACGAAAAATCGCTGCACAAAAATAGCTCAGTTTAGCTACAAAATGTAAAAAAGGGTAAAATTTTAAATTTTCCGCCTTGTTGCCATCGTCCCACCTTAATTAATGAGTAACGGACTTTAGTCAAACAAAACAAAAAGTTCAGAATTTCTATTTGGGGCCGTGATAGGTTGCCAGTTGATATTTTCACAGAATAGGTGTTTGTTATTGTGTTATTATGGCGGAAATACTGAGCAATACATATTAAAATAACACAATACAGGGTGGCCCAAACATAGGTAGACGTCAAGCGAGAAAATCTAGATAGCTGACACCAAGGGCTACCCGAATCACCCCCATGTATGTTCAGCCATTTTTGGTCCTTTAGGAGTTATGAGGCTTTTAAGTTTTTTTTTTAAAAGTAAACCTAGCATTGAATTTTATTTTGTAACTTTTTTTTCCTTCGACTTTTCCGAGATATTTTTTATTCTTTAGAGTTTTAGATAACTTACCTATCAGCAAAAAAATTATGATCAGCTGTGGACTTACCGTAATTTTAATCTAAAGTCCAAAAAATAAAAAAAATAACGACAAAATATTTTTATTTTTTTGAGCTTTCTTTTTCATTATTTTAATTTTAAGTTATTTTGTCAAGTGACAGGTTTTTTGTACAATTCTGAGGCTTTGAGAAAGTTTTTGAAATCAATAAAAAGTCCTTCAGACCTCTACTTAATTATTATTTTGTGTAGAAGGTAGCATGTTTTATATGTGTATAGTAGAGACCACTTTTACTTAAGTATATATATTTCAACTCAGCAATAATCTAACGTAATCACTGTTCAGACTTATTAAGGTAAAAAAATGTCAAAACACATAAATCTATAAATTCACACACACAAACACACAATGCAAAAACAACACAAAAAACAAACAAAAAAATTCACAATCAGTTTCGTCAAATCTTAAAAACAATAAAACACACACTAAAATAAAAAAATCAAAAAATCAAAACTTAACTAAAGAGACCACCCCGGGACACATCCGACGCAAAGGTACCCATAATACTGGCGGCGTTGCCACGCTGCACAGCTAGGGCAATCCTTTGCATCAGATATGCCCCCGAGCGTCTGTCAAATCCCTGACTCCTCAGACGACGCCCTATCTCCCAAACAAAGGCCCTGCCTTCCCAAACACCAGAAAACTACTTAATTGTTTCTCCATACTAACTATTTCAGTGATGTTTTCTTGAAAACAACAATTTTGGACTTTGGATCAAAATTTCGGTATCTTCTAAAAGTTCACAGCTGATCATTATTTTTTTGGTGATAGATAAGTTATCTGTGACCCTAATAATAAAAAATATCTCGGAAATGTCGAAAAAAAAAAAGTTACAAAATAAAATTCAATGCTAGGTTCTTTTTTTTCCAAAAAACCTTAAAAGCCTCATAACTCCTAAACGACAAAAAATGGCTGAACATACATGGGGGTGATTCGGGTAGCCCTCGGTGTCAGCTATTTAGATTTTCTCGCTTGACGTCTATGTTTGGGCCACCCTGTAACAGTCTACATCGACATACAAGCGCCAAACTTGGCTTACTTCTACAAAAAAATAATAAAAAATGGACAAGTGTGAGTCGGACTCAGGTAACCGAGGGTCCGTACAGCCAGATTTTTTTTATTGTATTGCGGTACAGAACCCTCATTCCGAGAGTCCGACTCGCACTTGCAGGTTTTTGTATCTAAAAACAGGGCAACTGTACGTAGATAGAAATAACCGGTGTTTTGATTTTATTAACCTAAAGAAAGAACGTATAGCATTGTTTTATTACAAAAACTAGGTCTAGTAAACAAGAACGAAACATTCGCTTGTACCTTTCTGTGGCTAAATCCGGCGGAGGAATCACTGTACTTTGTCGTTGAATTTGAGGCTTTAGACAGCTAAAATAACACAAAATCACAAAACAACCGAGCGCGCGAAACGCAAATTGGATTGGAAATGTCAAAACAAAAAAAAGTTATCTGTGGCCGACCGTTGAACGAAATCACAGGACTGACCGAAATGAAAGCAGTGTTGCCACCCCCTTCTTATTTGGGTTTTCCCTAACTTCTTGTGATTCAAAACCTAAACATCTACCTACTTCTTTATAAATTTAAACTTTCGTGAGCACTGCACATGTTTCTATGAAATCAACGGTCCAAATAAGAACCGATACTAGTCGGCTACATACACCGATAAAAAAACACTAGTGAGTTATGTGTGTGTGTGTGTGTGTGTGTGTGTGTGTGTGTGTGTGTGTGTGTGTGTGTGTGTGTGTGTGTGTGTGTGTGTGTGTGTGTGTGTGTGTGTGTGTGTGTGTGTGTGTGTGTGTGAGGGTGTGTGTGTGTGTGTGATTACATTAATTTATCAATCGTATTGTATGTACAATAATCCGTAGTAGGTAACTCTGTCACGTCACGACACGAGTTATGAGCGCTCGATGAAACTGGGGCCTTAGCCTGTAACACAATGGCGTCTCAATGGCGTCCTAGGTATAACCCGTGTAATTAAAGAAAACATTTAGGATGAACTTCAAAACACTCTCCCTCTCGCTCTAATTAATACAGTCAAAGCGAGGTTTTTAACTCCGTCCTAAATGTTTTCTTTAATGACACGGGTTATAGAAGGACAAAACCGGGATTTTTTCGTTGTTCTCCTACAACCAGCGAATTAATACTCTAGGATTAGAGTCATAATATTCTTTGCTGTACTACAATAACATTAGAAGGACCGACACTGGACCGACAGCATCAATAAATCGTAACTAAAACCGTCAACCGGAAGCCCATTTTGGCATCATTGTGTTACAGGCTAAGGGCCCTGGTGGGGCACAGCCTTCTTTGATAAAGAACAACAACTCGGGAGCCTATCGAGGCACCATTGCGTTACAGACTCAGGATTCTCGTGTTTGTGAGCTGTGTTGTTGATTTTTTTTTAATGTTTGAATTGATCGTAGCTCTTAGCGGATGGCTCCGAAATTTCGCAGACTTTACAGACTCGCCAGGTCTACAGCTCACCTAGTAGGTAGGTTATAATTTGCACCATTAATTTCTTCATCTCTCGGACAGGGCCAACCTGACGAAGCACAGTCGCGTCCACACTGACACACGACCCTACGTCTGCCCGACTTGCGGCAAACGGTTCCTCGACAAACAGACCTTGGACGAACACTCCGTCACTCACTTGCAGGTTAGATCTTTAATACCAGTGGTTCGCCCCAAACTATGAACTCGCGACCCCTTATCTCAGCAACCTCTCGACTGATTTGGCTCATGTTAGAACTTAAAAATTCTCTTTCCCTCATTTACCTGCCTACCAAATTTCATGACGATACCACTAAATTTACTCATGTTATCGTCGAACGAATATTCATACACACATACATACAAACATACAAACGCCGGATTGTTCCTGTACACTCTGAGAACTTCTCTCGCTTCGCTCGCCCGTTCAATTACAATGCATGCCACACGGGCAGGACACCTGGCGAGGCGGGAGGATGGCCGGTGGACAAGGGCATTGAAAGAGTGGCCAGTAGCGTAACTAGGTAACCAGGGGCCCTGGGGCGAAAAACCAATGGAGACCCCAACTAAACTGTTCAGGTTTTATCAAGTCAAAACATAGATAGGTCCGCAAATTCAGTCTATAACGCACTTGAAGAAGTATGAAAACGTAGATATCGGTTTCAGTCTAGTACCTACCTCATGAAAAACATGAAATATCATCGCATCCGTGGCCCGGTACAGATAGTGTGAGCTTTAGGGATTTATTACTAATTTGAATCATCAACCTGAAAGAATTTTTAGCTAGTTCAATACGGTTTGGTGTATCTGAGGGGGCCCCCTGAGCTTGGGGACCCCGGGACATGCCCCCCCTTAAATCCGCCCCTTGCCATCAGACCGCTGGTGGTGCCCTCCTGGCGCGTTGGCGTGACAAATATAATACCTGCTCCATAATTTTTTGTTACAGTAGGTATTTATTTTACTATGGAACAGCTGATATTTTTTGCGAGATTTCGCACTTGATCCAATATTAAAAGTTGCCTGTGTTGGAAGCGACCCTTTTCATTGTCACAGGACTTTCTAAAACACCCTGTATAACCATCCATTTCGCCCCAACAGATCAAGCCGTACCAGTGCCACATTTGTCTAAAACAACTCACGCGTCGCTCGCGTCTACGGATGCATCTTCGCGCGCATGAAGAGAGACCGGCACCCAGACATGTCCTGGCTTGTGCGCTCTGTCACCGCGCCTTCGTCGACCACTTGGAGGCAGAGGTATGCAGACAGAAACAGATAGGAAACATAGTGACAGACAGAGAGAAAGATTGTGAAAGATTCTGTGCGCTCAAACACAAGATTCAAAACAGATTTATGAAACATAAAGATTCACAATGGGACAGACAGACAGACGCGTGCTGGCTTGTGCGCTCTGTAACAGCGCTTTCGTGAACCATTTAGAGGCAGAGATGAGACAGGCAGACATAAACAGATTTAGGAAACATAGTTTCACAATGAGACAGACAGACAGACAGACGTGTGCTGGCTTGTGCTCTGACACAGGGCTTTCGTGAACCATTTAGAGGCAGAGATGAGACAGGCAGACATAAACAGATTTAGGAAACATAGAGATTCACAATGAGACAGACAGACAGACGCGTGCTGGCTTGTGCGCTCTGTTACAGCGCTTTCGTGTTTCTCTAAGGCAGAGGTGAGACAGAGAAAATATAGAGATCCACAGTGGGACTGACAGAAGCGTGCTGGCTTGTGCGCTCTGTTGCCGCCTTCTTTAAGACCATGTGAGGGCCGAGGTAAGTAGAAAAAACAGATGGGAAAAACATATTAAAGATACAAGACAGAGATAAAGATTGTTAGAGATTCACAGTAAGACAGACAGACGCGTGCTGGCTTGTGCGCTCTGTCACAGCGCTTTCGTGAACCATTTAGAGGCAGAGATGAGACAGGCAGACATAAACAGATTTAGGAAACATAGAGATTCACAATGAGACAGACAGACAGACGCGTGCTGGCTTGTGCGCTCTGTCACAGCGCTTTCGTGAACCATTTAGAGGCAGAGATGAGACAGGCAGACATAAACAGATTTAGGAAACATAAAGATTCACAATGAGACAGACAGACAGACGCGTGCTGGCTTGTGCGCTCTGTCACAGCGCTTTCGTGAACCATTTCGAGGCAGAGATGAGACAGGCAGACATAAACAGATTTAGGAAACATAGAGATTCACAATGAGACAGACAGACAGACGCGTGCTGGCTTGTGCGCTCTGTCACAGCGCTTTCGTGAACCATTTAGAGGCAGAGATGAGACAGGCAGAGATAAACAGATTTAGGAAACATAGAGATTCACAATGAGACAGACGCGTGCTGGCTTGTGCGCTCTGTTACAGCGCTTTCGTGTTTCTCTAAGGCAGAGGTGAGACAGAGAAAATATAGAGATCCACAGTGGGACTGACAGAAGCGTGCTGGCTTGTGCGCTCTGTTGCCGCCTTCTTTAAGACCATGTGAGGGCCGAGGTAAGTAGAAAAAACAGATGGGAAAAACATATTAAAGATACAAGACAGAGAGAAAGATTGTTAGAGATTCACAGTAAGACAGACAGACGCGTGCTGGCTTGTGCGCTCTGTCACAGCGCTTTCGTGAACCATTTCGAGGCAGAGATGAGACAGGCAGACATAAACAGATTTAGGAAACATAGAGATTCACAATGAGACAGACAGACAGACGCGTGCTGGCTTGTGCGCTCTGTCACAGCGCTTTCGTGAACCATTTAGAGGCAGAGATGAGACAGGCAGACATAAACAGATTTAGGAAACATAGAGATTCACAATGAGACAGACAGACAGACGCGTGCTGGCTTGTGCGCTCTGTCACAGCGCTTTCGTGAACCATTTAGAGGCAGAGATGAGACAGGCAGACATAAACAGATTTAGGAAACATAAAGATTCACAATGAGACAGACAGACAGACGCGTGCTGGCTTGTGCGCTCTGTCACAGCGCTTTCGTGAACCATTTCGAGGCAGAGATGAGACAGGCAGACATAAACAGATTTAGGAAACATAGAGATTCACAATGAGACAGACAGACAGACGCGTGCTGGCTTGTGCGCTCTGTCACAGCGCTTTCGTGAACCATTTAGAGGCAGAGATGAGACAGGCAGAGATAAACAGATTTAGGAAACATAGAGATTCACAATGAGACAGACGCGTGCTGGCTTGTGCGCTCTGTTACAGCGCTTTCGTGTTTCTCTAAGGCAGAGGTGAGACAGAGAAAATATAGAGATCCACAGTGGGACTGACAGAAGCGTGCTGGCTTGTGCGCTCTGTTGCCGCCTTCTTTAAGACCATGTGAGGGCCGAGGTAAGTAGAAAAAACAGATGGGAAAAACATATTAAAGATACAAGACAGAGAGAAAGATTGTTAGAGATTCACAGTAAGACAGACAGACGCGTGCTGGCTTGTGCGCTCTGTCACAGCGCTTTCGTGAACCATTTCGAGGCAGAGATGAGACAGGCAGACATAAACAGATTTAGGAAACATAGAGATTCACAATGAGACAGACAGACAGACGCGTGCTGGCTTGTGCGCTCTGTCACAGCGCTTTCGTGAACCATTTAGAGGCAGAGATGAGACAGGCAGACATAAACAGATTTAGGAAACATAGAGATTCACAATGAGACAGACAGACAGACGCGTGCTGGCTTGTGCGCTCTGTTACAGCGCTTTCGTGTTTCTCTGAGGCAGAGGTGAGACAGAGAAAATATAGAGATCCACAGTGGGACTGACAGAAGCGTGCTGGCTTGTGCGCTCTGTTGCCGCCTTCTTTAAGACCAAGTGGGGGCCGAGGTAAGTAGAAAAAACAGATGGGAAACATATTATGGAGACAGACAGAGAGAAAGATGGCTACTTTCTGGCTTAAAAAACTGGCCGTCCGGATGTCTGCGTGTAATAATGTGGCACGATCACGCCCGTAAAACTTTACGTACGAGAAAAAATCACGAAAAATGCCAACCATTCACGATATTTTTTTTTGTAATTGATCTCAAACGCTGGAGCGAGGGGGCGCCACTATCATGTCTCTGCCCCGGTTAAAAAAAACGTAGAGATGCGGTCAGCATCTACGTTTTTTTTAATGGTTGCCATTTTTCGTGATTTTTTCTCGTACGTAAAGTTTTACGGGCATTGCGGAGCTGTGTGCGCTATCATCACGCCTTCCTGGACCATCCTGAGGCCGTCAAAGATGAATCAGTGCTAATGTTTTTTTTCTCCCAAGGAGCACGCGCGCACGTCGACGGCGTGCGTCGAGAGCTTTGCCGACGCGCTGAAGTTGGAGCGAGAGGGCCTACAGCTGTCTCCGGGTAGCGGACTCGTCACAAGATCCGACAACGACTCACAAACTGAACCACGTGAGTATTCGCATTGTTACAATGTACCAATGACTCCCAATGTCCCAATGACGCCCCATGTCCCAATGTCCCAGTGACTCCCAATGTCCTAATTTCCCAATGACCCTATGTCCCAAAGACTCTCAATGTCCCAAAGACTCCCAATGTCCCAATGACGCCCAATGTGCCAATGTGCCAGTGACTCCCAATGTCCTAATTTCCCAATGACCCTATGTCCCAAAGACTCCCAATGTCCCAATGACTGCCAATGTCCCAAAGACTCCCCATGTCCCAATGACGCCCAATGTGCCAATGACCCAGTGACTCCCAATGTCCTAATTTCCCAATGACCCTATGTCCCAAAGACTCCCAATGTCCCAATGACTCCCAATGTCCCAAAGACTCCCAATGTCCCAATGACTCTCTATTATTCCCAATGTCCCAATGACTCCCGATGTTCCAACGTCCCAATGACACCCATTTTCCCAATAACTCCCGATGTCCCAATGTCCCAACGTCCCAATGACTCCCATTGTCCCAATAACTCCCAATGTCCCAATGACTCCCAATGTCCCAATGACTCCCAATGTCCCTCCCACAGCCGTCAGCTTCGCCAACCGCCCCATACCGTGTCAGGTGCACGACCAACTGTCTGCTGAGATGCTAGCGACAGTTGCTGACGAGGCGCGAGCTATCACGAGAGTCGTCGAGATAGAGTTGGCTTACCGATGCGAATACTGTGAAGAGTTAGTGTTCCTTTCCTGTCTTGCTATTTACTTAGACCGACTATATACAGACGGAATTCCGGACAGATTTTTTTTTTATCAGGATTCGCGAAAAAATGGTAAGACGATGCATTATTTATCGACACTGTAGTTAACAGAAAGCACGTTAGCAATAATATTCTTTCATCGATAGAATGTATCGCCGATGTAACTGCATACAAATCTATGTACGGTCGGCCACAGTCACAGATACCCCATGGCAGCTCTTACCGCGCGCGGCATAAGGGCGCCAATCGAACAAAAAGGGGTATCCTAGCGTGTGGCTGACTGTACCTACCACACACGTACGGTTTTTCTCTGTCCGGAATTTTTCCGTTTCGAGATTCTGCATGGTAGCTTGTGCGTCAGGAATCAGGAAAAAAACCGTTCCGAACGCAACACTTCCGTAGATTTTGTACGAGTCACACCACACATTCGATATTTCTGCACGGAAAATGTGTTGTGCTGAGTAATCAGAGTGCGTTGCACGCACCGAACTAAATCCCATAGAATCCGCATTACGTATAAAATCACAATAAAAACTTGTCCCCACAGAAACAAAAGATATCAGCAATAGAACAATACGAAACATCATTTTGACCATACGTCTAATATTCGAATGTCCATTGCATGGACTACGAGCAAATAAGCTCCCAAAGGCAATTTGGGCATCTATTTTTCCAGACACATTTCAGAGTTCTATGTTGTATCTAGTTTTATCCTTGATCGAACGTTGCACGCAATACTAGGGTTTCTATTTTATTTTATAGTCACTGCGTTCGGAATCGCGATTCGATGTTTTTCCGTTCGGAATTCAGTCTGTATGTGGCCGGCCTAAGTATCCATTTATTTTAAAACAATGTTCCAGGCACTGCAGCGTCCGAGTGGTCTCTTCACCAATCTAGTGTGAGTGAAGGTGCCACTGGACGCTGTATAAATCATCTCAATATGTAGATACAGGTAGGTGTCATGGGGGAGGGATCATATCAAGAGGGCTGGACAAAATTCTAAGGGATGAATGGGGCAAATCTACGTTTTCTATGGGATAGGCAAAAAAGGCAAATCTACGTTTACTGTAGGATAGGCAAAAAAGGGGGCAAATTTACGTCTACTATGGGATAGGCAAAAAAGGGGGCAAATCTACGTTTACTATTAAATAGGCAAAAATGGGACGTGCCATTTACGAGGAACCGAGATTTTCTCTAACTTTACTGTGACGGCCTCTTCGTGTGTGATTTATGTAACTACAGAACTACTTTTTTAAATTTATTTATTTATTTCTCAACAGCGTGTATTACACGGAGTACGGGCTAAATGAACACCGTGTCATCCACAAAGGAGTGAAAAACCCTTTCACATGCCACATCTGCAAAGTTGGGTTCGCTACTTACTCCAGGTAAGCGCCATTTTGTCCCCGTTTTAACGATAACTCAGATTTAAAAGGCTGGTTTTGGAAAAAATACTTATGATAGTATGACCATCAGTTATCTAAAAACTACGGTTTGTTTTTTTTATTTTGTTAACTTTGTAATATCTACGTTCGAATTTTCCAGTAGGTACCTACTTATGTTTTAGGCAGCTACATACAGACAGAATTCCGGACGAAAAAAAATCGAATCAGGATTCCGAACGCAGTAACTGCATACAAATCTACGAAAATTGCGAACGGATAAAAACTGTATGTGTGTGGTACCATAGATTTGTATGCAGTTACTGCGTTCGGAATCTAGATTCGATTTTTTTCCGTCCGGAATTCCGTCTCTATGTGGCCGGCCTCAAGTGTTTCCTTGTTCACAGATGCACGACCCACAAGACCACGCACGGCTACTACAAGCGTCCGCTGCAAGAGGCCAAGACCTCGCCGCGGGACGACGGTCTAGCCGCGCCGCCGACCGCCGCCGGCATTCTGGGCTACGGGGGCTTCCCCACACCTAAGCACTTCCTCTGCGAGGTAAGACTCACCATCAACCCCCTAGGCAGTAGGGGTCAACCCCCTAGGCAGTAAGTGGAAACATGCATCCACGGGCCACTCTCAAAGCACCGAAACGCAAGCGGAGGCGGCACATTGGTCCTGGCACTCGGTTTCGATCGTTTGCTAGATTCAGTGTGCCCTTTTTATGACCGAAGCCGTCGATAAAAGGGCGACTATAATAAAAATAGTAGTTCTGGAGAGGGGGGTGCCTAGGGGTCATCCAAAGATGTACCACCCACAAGATCACGGCTACTAGCGCTGCAAGAAGCCAAGACCTCGCCGCGGGACGACGGTCTAGCTGCGCCGCCGACCGCCGCCGCCGGCATTCTGGGCTACGGGGGCTTCCCCACACCCAAGCACTTCCTTTGCGAGGTAAGTCTCACCATCTACTGCCTATGGTTCACCCCCTTAGGCAGCAAGTGGCAACATCCATCCACGAGCCACTCGCAGAGCACCGAAGCGCAAGCGGAGGCGGCAAGACCTACCGCACATAGGTCCTGGCACTCGGTTTCGATCGTTTGCCGGATTTAGTGTGCCCTTTTCATGACCTAGGCGATCGGTAAAAGGGCCACTATAATAAAATAAAAAAATCTGGACAGGGATGCCTAGAGTTCATCCACAGACGCTCGCCGTGGGACGACACTGTGAACTCGCAACCCAAGTTATAGAAGTGTAACTTTTTGCTAACACCATTCGCGCAGGCGCGCGCGCTTTGCATACAAACTGTACAACCCCATATCTCGGTGACTTCTCGACCGATTTGGCTCGTGTTCGAACTTAAAATTATTTTAATTTAATTTACCCGCCTACCAAATTTCATACGATCGGACCTTTATTCAAGTTATCGTCGAACGAACATTCATACATACCTACATACACACAAACGCCAGATTGTTCCAGTAGCATCGGAGAACTTCTCTCTCTTCGCTCGCTCGTTAAATAAGTCTCAAGCTGGTTTACTAGCGAGTGTTCTTAGATATGTTTTATCAACATGGATTCAGCCATTTATGAGATTTTTGCTAATTTGTAAGTAAAATTTCGGATTTTCCTTTGTCTTTCAGGACTGCGGCCGATCCTACCTGCACTGGACCTACCTGCAAGTGCACCGGCGGATGAAACACGCGAACGACAACTTTATCTACACCTGCAACCTTTGTGACGTCACCTTCCCTAACAGGTGAGTCTGGGAGACCTTTTGTATTAATTAATCGTATGGTGTACGGTTTTGTCTAATCGTATCGTGTACGGTCAGCATCAAGGGGATAGATATCTCGAGAAAATGAAATAAACTAAACTAGTGGTTCGCCCGAACTGTGAACTCGCGACCTCATATCGTAGCAACCCCTCGACCGATTTGGCTCATGTTCCAATCTTAAAATTATCTTTGCCTCATTTACCCGCCGACCAACTTTCATGACTATCCGACTAAATTGACTCAAGTTGTCGTCAACCGAACACTCATAGATACAAACATACTTACAAAAATAAATACAAACATACAAACGCTGGAATCTTCCAGTAGACTCGGGAGAACTTCTCTCGCTTCGCTCGCTCGTTCATTTATTATATCGTTGGTGTACGGTCAGCGTCAAAAGAATAGATGTCTCGAGAAAATGAGAAAGACCCCTTCTGAAACCAACTAATAAATGCTTCTTGTTTTTATTTTCACCTTCACCTACTAGTTGGAGCATAGCCTACCACAAGAAGAAACATCACGCGAACGATGAATGTGTCACGACAAAGGTGGCCAGAGAAGACTACCGGTGAGCGCTACAGCATCTTTCTTATGCTAAGCCGATTTAAGGTGATAACCTAGGCACAACTATTTTTAGGACCTAAGGTTTAGAACGCGGGACTTAACTATTTTTAGGACCTAAGATTTAGATTCCAGATCCTAGAACCTACGAATAAAATCTTTTATCGCTAAAAGTGGCCGCTTTTTTCTTTTTTTGGAATCTAAATCTTAGGTCCTAAAAATAGTTAAGTCCCGCGTTGAGTACCTGACGTTTGGTTTTTAACGCATCGAAAAAGAAGATATGTTTTTTTTTTTTCATTAGCGGTGATAGTTATGCCTAGGTTTGGGCTTTAACTGGGGGATGCGACAACCCAAAAGCCTCATTTAAAAATTGCAATGTCTTAGTGGTACTTTATCTAACCCATCTTTAGCGATAAAAGATTTTATTCGGATCTGGAAAGATCTGGAATCTAAATCTTAGGTCCTTAAAATAGTTAAGTCTCGCGTTGAGTACCTGACGTTTCGTTTTGAGGAAAAAACGCATCGAAAAAGAAGATATGTTTTTTTTTTCATTAGCGGCGCTATAGTCCGTTTCCAGGGCAGGCGGAAAAGCGATCATTGACACGAAGTACTATGTTACCGTAAAAATATAACGATTCTTGTCGCACTCCGTCAGTCTCCTTAAATTTCTGTATCGTTTGGATATCGAAGCGTGTTTTTAGGTACTGGGTGGGGTGAGAGTTCCGGTCAGTCAGAGATAAAAAACCTGTTTCAACGTGCAACAGGTAGCGTCACGAGTTATGAGCGCTCGACGAAACTGGTGGGGATTTCTGCGCAAGTGTGTACAATCGCACATCCTCATCATCAGAAAACGATTGTGAAACTGACACTGATGAACGTGACATCCCTGTTTAATATACTTAATGTATACTCATACCAACCTGTTTTTTTTTCCGTTACTTTGGTGTCGTTTCACCTTAACATAATTGTTTAATAATTACTAAACCTCATCGCTCATTAATGTGCCAGTTCATAGTAAACTTGTCAAAAATTCAAAAAACCTTTGGCATAAAAAATGTTGTTTACTTCTGTGATCCGCTCAAAGGTTAATGATCGCTTTTCCGCCTGCGCTGGAAACGGACTATAGCTGTGACTAGGTTTGGGCCTTAACTGGGGGATGCGACAACCCAAAAGCCTCATTTAAAAATTGCAGTGTCTTAATGGTACTTTATCTAACCCATCTCGTGAGAGGTAAGGAGCTACTAACGCAGTATAAATCGTCTAACATATCGCATTCGAAACATCTCGAAGAAAAAATCTCATGTCATTTCGATCTCGACTGCTCCCGAGTCATGTCGAAAAAGGCAAACATCTCGCAAAAATATCTCGCCATATGTCGAGGATGTCTTCGTGAGAATAGGAGATGTGACATTTGCCGCCAAATGAGATTTTGCCTCCGAGATGTGTCGAATGCGAGATTCCCGAGAATTTGCCCTCAGAGTTTTATGCCCGTGTTCACCAACCACCCCTAACTTTGGGGAACCTTTTAACGCAAATTATCTGCGCCATTACAAGTTTAGTGATCGTGGAAGAGGAATCATACGGGTAATTCTACGGCAGAACTTCATTATGCAATTCGGAAGGCAAAGTTTTTTGTTCGAAAGTCCGTTATTGGCTTAATCTTATCTTTAGACAATATTGAGAAACTAATTTCAATATTTTTTATTTTGGTTCAGTAGCTTGGATTTTACAACGTTTCAAAGATACGGTTTTATGACGTCACGCGACGGTCTGCATACTGTTGGCGGTCATAGGAACAAAACATTTTAGCGCATAAAAACAAAACTACTGGAATAAAATAAAAAATATTTAAATTAGTTTCTCAATATTGTCTAAAGATAAGATTAAGCCAATAACGGACTTTCGAACAAAAAACTTTGCCTTCCGAATTCCCGTGGCATTTTTTATTCAAGGGTTTTCAGATTATTTGATTTTCTCACATTACTTTAGAACACTTTTATTGTTACATGATTATAAAATTGTTACTAATGTGTTCTAAAGTAATGTGAGAACATCAAATTATCTGAAAACCCTTAAATAAAAAATGCCACGGGAATTGCTCTGCCGTAGAATTACCCACACGAACTCACCTCACAAACGTTGTGAGTTGAGTTCGTATGGTCCTTCGTCCGTTACCGCTAGACTTGCGGAGGTGCAGATAATTTGCGTTAAAAGATCTTATAAAGTTAGGGGTTGGTTAAAACCGGCATTAATGACCTAAATTATATCCCACTTCTGATGGATATACTTTAATAATATTCTTTCTTCTTTCAGCATCCCGTGTCGCGATTGTGACGAGGTGTTGACAAACAAAACTGCACTCTACAAGCATAGGAAGAACAAACACAGTGACGCGTCACTCAAACCGGGTAAGATATCCAGCCGCGGCAGCGACAATTTTTTTTTAACATGCAATCGAACGGCACCATCTTATTTTTAACCCCCGACCCAAAAATAGGGGTGTATGTCTGTCTGTCTAACTAAGAAAATTATTTAAGGTTCAATTGAAATAGCATGGCGGTCAATGCACATTTTAAAATTTTGTAGCTAAACTTATCAATTTTTGTTCAAAGATGGCAATGTTGATGTTTTTGTTTTACGGCAATTAAATAGTATTGTTTTCATTATTCGAAACAACAAAACAACAATAATTCAACTGATTATGAGATTTGAAAAGAATACTATTTTATGGTCGTGAAACCAAAATTGCTGAACAAAATTATCTCAGTTTAGCTACAAAATTTAAAAAAAACCTGCGAAATTGTGCATTTCCCGCTACGCTACTTTCATCGACCCAGGTAGAGGCCCCCACCGGGATTCGAAGCTTGGAACCCAAAGCAACCGCTTGTCAGAAGAGCTACTCCGTGCAATTTTAGTTTAGACCACTTCTACATTTGCCTCGTTTCCCACGCATTCAATTCTCAACCCTATTCCAGACCTCCTATGCTGCAACATATGCGACAAGCGCTTCGCCACGCGCCCGGCTCTAGAGGCCCACACTACGGTGCACGCGACCACTTCTGGGCACAAAAACTTGCTCAATTGCGACCAGTGTAGACGCACCTTCGCCTCTGCCGTAGCTTTGAACTCGCATTTGAAGTAAGGACCTAAGGCATTTTACATCTATGAAAGATTAGTTATACCTACAGCATCCAATAGACCAATGAAGGGGCTAGAAACTTGCTAAATTGCGATCAGTGTAGGTACACGCATCTTTGCCTCTTCGGTAGCTTTGAACGCACATTTTGAAGTAATTCTAGATTGAACAGTAATACCGTCCTTAGGTCCTGGCACTCTGTTTCGATCGTTTGCTGAATTTAGACCCTTTTTATGACCTAGGCTGTAGGTAAAAGAGTCACTATAATAAAAATGGTAATCTTGGAGAGGGGGGTGAACAGTAGGTATTGCACCAATGCCTTTTATACTGGCGTCAGCAGTAAGCACTACAAACCACGGCAGCTTAGCGAATTTGAAGTAAGTAAACAGATTAAACAGTATTGCACCGATAACTTTCATGTTGGCGTCTGTAAGCACTATAAAACAGATCTGGAAACTTGCCAAATTGCGACCGGTTTCGGCCCTCTTTTGCCAGCGTAAATATAACATATTAAATTCCTATTCTAACATATATCGTGTGTTACTCTTTCAGGGAGTGCCACAACGCGTCTTCAGTGTTTGCTCGATCGCACGACGCAGGCGCAAAGGGAGGCGCAAGTACTAGCGAAGCAGGTAAATAACGAGTAAATTAAATCGTACATTCTAAAAAACATGACAGGTTAACATCACATCAGGCTGTCGTCAACTTAATCTGCCCCTAGTGAGTGTGGTTTCAGCTAATTCAAAATAAAAATAAGCCTTTTAGTAACTAAGTTACTAAGCACTCTGATTTGTTACTAATATCTTCGATGGACCAAAAATGTCTGAAATAAATTCTTTATTATTAATATAGAAAGGTGCTGTGATACTTTCGTATGTTTACTGATGGGTTAACGTGTTATTTAAGACCTTCCAGAAAGCAGAAATCTAAATAAATACTATATTATCTGAAAGTAGGTATCCAACTACTCACTAGAATTCAAAAATATGTAAGAACTAGCTTTTGTCCGCGACTTCGTCCGCGTGAACTATAGAAAAAAGATATGTGGTTTACATTGCCCCTAAGTGTGATGGCGTGATAATATGTAGCTTGTGTGTTATTCTGATGTCTAAGCTATCTCCATTCCAAATTCCATCCAAATCCTTCCAGCCGTTTCAGCGTGAAAGAGTAACAAACACACTCACTCACTGTGTAAGTTTTTTGTAACCCAAAGTTTTTTGTTCGAAAGTCCGTTATTGGCTTAATCTTATCTTTAGACAATATTGAGAAACAAATTTCAATATTTTTTATTTTGGTTCAGTAGTTTGGATTTTACAACGTTTCAAAGATACGGTTTTATGACGTCACGCGACGGTCTGCATACTGTTGGCGGTCATAGGAACAAAACATTTTAGCGCATAAAAACAAAACTACTGGACCAAAATAAAAAATATTGAAATTAGTTTCTCAATATTGTCTAAAGATAAGATTAAGCCAATAACGGACTTTCGAACAAAAAACTTTGGGTTCCGAATTTCAAAGCACAATATCTCTTTCAGGCCGTCGCCCACACACTTGCCACGTGTGCGGCCACGCCTTTAGGACACAGTCGATGCGCAACGAACATCTGCGCATTCACACGGGCGAGCGACCGTTTCCTTGCGACGTGTGCGGTCTGGCGTTCAGGCGGTGAGTGAAACGACCCCTCTACTGAAGCCTTTAGGACACAGTCCATGCGCAACGAACATCTGCGCATTCGCACGGGCGAGCGACCATTTCCTTGCGACGTGTGCGGTCTGGCGTTCAGGCGGTGAGTGAAACGACCCCTCTACTGAAGCCTTTAGGACACAGTCCATGCGCAACGAACATCTGCGCATTCACACGGGCGAGCGACCATTTCCTTGCGACGTGTGCGGTCTGGCGTTCAGGCGGTGAGTGAAACGACCCCTCTACTGAAGCCTTTAGGACACAGTCCACGCGGAACGAACATTTGCGCATTCACACGGGCAAACGACCATTTCCTTGCGACGTGTGCGGTCTGGCGTTCAGGCGGTGAGTGAAACGACCCCTCTACTGAAGCCTTTAGGACACAGTCCACGCGGAACGAACATTTGCGCATTCACACGGGCGAGCGACCATTTCCTTGCGACGTGTGCGGTCTGGCCTTCAGGCGGTCTGTGAAACGACCTCTCTGATATTTTAGGATAATTATAGGCTCTCAGATAAAAAGATATTGTCCGACCATAATAATATCTCCGACATCCATATCTGATGATCCTACATCCATATTCCCACCGACCGACGTCCTGTTCTTGGCCGCCATTTTGATCAAGTGTACAACTTTTTGATTAAAATTTGATAGTCGTGCAAAAAAGAAAATTTTTATTCTATCTACCTACCTATAGTACCTACGTCCCTAAGTTGACCCTAATATTACAAAGTAAAAAATGCCTTCGACTGTTTAGCAAGGGATCATGGTCAAACATCCTACCTCTATTTTGTCATTGCAGGAGTCGGCGCCACCTGTCATGCCATAGTTGAGGCAGAAACACACTGATCATACGGATCATTTTTTTATCATATTTATTCATACGCAATACGCAACACTTCATACGCGTAGAATGTAATAATGTATGCCCAGCTTGTTTCCAAGCATACAAATTCAAACGGTCAGATATTGAAAAACGTGTTGCATTTGCATGCGACACGAAGGAACAGTGTGTTTCTAGCTTTATTTTTAGCAACTGTGTGTTTATTCTGTACAAAAAATCGGCACAGTTGCTAGTCCTCAAAACTAGTTTATTTGCGGGAATAGGTACCTGAGTTAAAAATATTGTTTATTTCGATAAGAGCTATTTTCCCGCCAATAAGAAGAGTTAAGAAAACAATTAGGAAAAATCGCTGGTCTTAAAACCGGTAGGTGTTTAGACCAGCGATTTTTCTTACATCTTAACCTCAGATCATCATCCTCCTTTTCTCAGATCGACGGCGATGCGCAACCACCGTCTGATACACTCCGGCTTGCGCCCGTGGGCCTGCCCGCGCTGCGAGAAACGGTTCCGGATCCGGTCCGATCTGCGCACGCACATCCGGCTCAAACACCCGGAGCGGATACTGGTCATAGAGGTGAGGGACGGACAGACAGACAGACAGACAGACAGACAGACATACAGACAGACAGACAGACATACAGACAGACAGACAGACAGACAGACGGACGGACGGACGGACGAACGGACGGACGGACGGACAGACGGACAGACGGACAGACTGAAAGACGGATAGACGGACATACGGACAGACGGACAGATGGACAGACGGACATACGGACAGACGGAATGACGGACGGACGGACGAACAGATTAGCACAGATTAATTTTGACAGCCGTATTTCGGTTCTTCTATGGCAACGCCTGTAGGCGCCATCTATGAAATAGTTTGTGAATTTGTGCTGAAAACGGCTCTATTTTGAACTCGCAGGTGGCAGGTCTGGACCCATCGGCAGACGAAGTGTTAAACCTGTTGAATCAACACAACATCGAGCACGAGAAGGTCCTTGATATCAACAGGATATCCTTCACTAAGGTACTTATATTTTATTGATATTAGCAAAGAGCATATATACAAATATTAGCTTAAGGCCCAGAAGGACGCACAACTAGCGCCGCCATTGAAAAAAAATCATATCTTCTTTTTGGATGCGTTTTTTGCGAAAAACTCTCCTGCAATTTCTCAACGCGAGGCTCAACTATTTTTAGGACCTACAAATCTTAGCGAGAATCGATTGCATTGCAAGGTTTTTTGGATCTGGAATCCAAACCTTAGGTCCTAAAAATTGTTAAGCCTCGCTTTGAGAAATCGCAGGAGAGTTTAGCAAAAAAAGCATCCAAAAAGATGTTTTTTTTTTTTTTTCATTGGCGGCGCTAGTTGTGCGTCCTATTGCGCCTTAAGGCCCCGTATAAGGCTAACTAGCGCCACCAATGTTGAACAAATCATATCTTCCTTTAGAAGAAGTTTCTGGAAAAATCCTAAGATGAGCCTATGCGCCATGCTTTTCTAGATTTTTAAGTGTAGATACCCTCTTCGAAATTTACTTTTAAGCTAAAAAATTTTCGATAACCGCCAAAAACGGCCGTTTTTGGCGGTTATCGAAAATTTTTTAGCTTAAGACTAGAAATTGAGTTGGGTACCCACACTTAAAAATCTAGAAAAGCATGGCGCATGAGCTCATCTTAGGATTTTGTCAGAAACTTCTTCTGAAGCGAGATATGATTTTTTCAACATTGGTGGCGCTAGTTAGCCTTATACGGACCCTTAAGGTTGCGTATGCGAGGCTATCTTGCGCCACCAATGTTGAAAAAATGATATCTTCCTTCAGAAAAAGTTTCTGATAAAATCCTGTGATCACCCGATGCGCCATGCTTTCCTAGAGTTTTATGTCTAGACACCCACTTCGAAACATACTTGTAAGCTAAAAAAAATCGATAATCGCCAAAAACGGCCGTTTTTTAATTGAGTTGGGTGTCTAGGAACACTAACTTCCGGTTTCTGATTTGAGAAATTCGCTAAGCAAGCACTTAAATATCGTTCTGCCTCTGCGGATTTCTCACAAAAGAACGTGACAGAACGATAGTTAAGTATTTACTTAGTAAAATTCTCAATTGAGAAACAGGGCTTTAAAAATCTAGACAAACATGGCGCCTCGGATGATCATAGGATTTAATCAGCAAACTTTTTCTGAAGGAAGAATTGATTTTTTCAACATTGGTGGCGCAAGAGTGCAGGTAGGTACATTTTCCGGTTTAAAAAAATATATTTTTATTCATCAGGGTATGTCGAGCATAGTCCCGTGCACCGAACGAGCATTGACGCTGCTGTCTGCTCTGCCGCGACCCAGTGTCGACTGGAGCATTACTGGACGGGTCGATACTACAAGTAAGCATGTTTAAGGGTGGACGATAGCAACGTGGCGGGAAATTCAAAATTTTCACAGTATCTTACATTTTGTAGCTAAATTGAGCTATTTTTGTTCAGCGATTATTCGTTCGCGGCAATAAAACAGTATTCTTTTCATTATTGAAAACAACAATAATTCAGCCGATTATGTGTTCTGGTCTACGAAGCAGTGGCACTGCCCAAAAAACTTGTCGTAGACCAGAACACAATCGGCTGAATTATTGTTGTTCTGCCCCTTACAATGCCACGCCATTTATCTCGGTCAGAGGTTGCCCGGGTGCATTCATACAGTGTTTTCCCCATCGTGGGTCGGTAAGGAAACTCGCGTCGAAGCAACCTTGTAAAGTAAAATAAAGTATATTTTCGATTGACTTCGACAAGGTTCCATCATATTCTCATCGCCGCGCGGATTATATCGGTGGTTTTCCCCGAGTTCTAGTGCCTTCCACCCTTCCAGTATTTTTTTTATTATTATTAAACGGTTTTCTTTAGCTCACTCCGTTTGTTTTTTTTATTTATTATTCTTTCTTGGGTCAAATTTAGTAATTCAAATTTCACCCTCTTCCTGTCAACCGATTAATCTGAAATTTTGTATACACTTTGGATTTTGGTGACAATACAATTATGTTTATTCATTATCATTATAAATTCAAGATGGCCGCCGCTACAAAATGGCGGATAATTTATGTTTTATTAATCCCATCAATATGGGTATCAAATGAAAGGACTCAACAAGCAGAATACAATATACTATAAAAATATTAAATCCAAGATGGCGGCCGCTACAAAATGGCGGATAACGTAGGTTTTATCAATCCCATCAATATGGGTATCAAACGAAAGGGCTCAACAAGCAGAATACAATATACAATAAAAAAATGAAATACAAGATGGCGGCCGCTACAAAATGGCGGATAACGTAGGTTTTATCGATCCCATCAATATGGGTATCAAATGAAAGTGCTCAACCAGTATAATACAATGTAATATATGAATTAAACAGAATGCGAAATAAAAACTAAAAACTAGAAAATAAAAATAGGTAAAAAAACTTTTTAAGTTAAACGGTTTTATGTTAAACATACATTGCAATGTTTAAGATAAATGTACTAAAAACCAAAAAATAATAAAATTTATACAGACTTGACTAAAATAAAACCGTGGGGTAGTGTAACATTACAAAACAAACATTTTAATCAACGATTGTAGACAATTGACGTGCCCCACGGTTTTATTTTAGTCAAGTCTATGCATATGTTTATAATTCCCACGACTGTATCAATTTTATTATTTTTTGGTTTTTAGTACCTACATTTATCTTAAACATTGCAATGTATGTTTAACATAAAACCGTTTAACTTAAAAAGTTTTTTTACCTATTTTTTCTACCATTAACTAATGTATGCCCTCCCAACCTCCCAACCCACAGACATAGCTACCACGCCGCCGCCGGGCGAGCTCCGTGCGCCCACCCGCCGCGGCCGGGGCATTGCTAAACAGCCGCGCGGGCCAGAGATCTTGCAGCCAGCCAACGTCTGTCCCTCCAGAAATGATCCTGAGGTCAGTTGAAACCAAGAAAGCCAAAAATGAGGCGGTTTCCCGGCTGTCAAATTTCGCTTTTTCTGAAGATATTATTAATCTGTGTAAGTAAGCAAAATTAGACAGCCACAACCCAGTTCTTGTATGGCCAAGCCTATGAGCGCCATCTACGAAGCCGAAAAAAAGCGGAAAATTGCAGGCTCTACTGAGTTTTAATTTAGTGGTTACATGCAGGGTTTTAAAAGACCGCCAACAAAGCGGGAACCCGCGGATTGCCTGCATCTTGACGAACATTTTTGCCCAAGGAACCATGCCTGGGAAATCAACAGTTTCCGAGATAATGAGGTTTAAAGTTGAACACTTTTTTCTATTTCTTTTCAGGAGCTGTCAGTGTCACCGCTGAACGTTCAGATACCAACAACAACCCAGACTCCTCTCTGCAATGTGCTTATGAACCAACTCTCTGATGTGCTGGCGGAGACGCAGTGAAGGCGTTGATTGCGTCGCGGCTTGTGGGTCCAAGGTCCTGCGGGGTTACCCTTGACGCTATTGCGATCAAATTGAAAAAGTTTTAAAATTAATTTCTCTTTGAATTCGCATAGTAATGCTTCGATTTTAAATACTTTGTAATGTTTATTCAAATGTAAGGCTGTTTTATTCAATAAAAACACAAAATGGGTCTTAATTTGTAAAATATTAAATTTTGTAAATTGCGCCATATTGCGGCCGCATTGGAAAAATGGGTCAAGGGTAGAGGGGCTGGGGCCTGAGTCTGTAACGCAATGGTGCCTGTCATCCTATTAAGAGGAGTCTAGGGATTCTCAGGTCCTCGTGCTCCTGAAGAACCAAGTAGGAGCAAGTGGAAACGCTCCATTTGACGGCCCATTTTTAGCAAAGAATGCATACAACATTTTTTTTTCATTTGTGGCGCTAATGGACTCTTCTTAAAAGGACGACAGCATTAATAAATCGTAATTGAAGTCTATTTAGGAGCTACACACTGGATTCGGTTTTTAAATTAGAGTTACCTAAACTCTAATTTAAAAACCGAATCCAGTTGTTTTTTGTTTTCGTACAAAGCTGGGAGTTTCTAAAATAGGCTGCTTATTTAGACTCCGCTTATCACGAATCTACGTCCTTTCGTGTGTTCTATTTTTAAATTCCTGTTTTAAAACAAATGAAGTTGTCCATTAATGTTTTGGGTGCCCCTCTAATTTTAAGAACAAGTTAATAAAATGTTTCATAATTTCATAAAACGGCTTCTAATTTTGTCAGTTATAAAATCCAGATGCAAGTACCTAAGTTAAATAAGAAACCAAGTTAAACTGTTAAATTCGAAACTTTAAATTAACAGAAACGCAGTGCATGATTTTATTCGGACACAACTTACATTGTTTAAAAAATCTAAACGCCACGATTTATAGAGAGTAGGTAGGCACGTCACACACGAATAACGTTGTTGTTTGGCTCCCATTTGTAGTTGAGAGCCTTCTTGGATTTAATAAAACTCGGAAAGGCTTCCATGGAAGAATAAACCATAGAAGAACAACTCAGCGATTCATCAGATTTCCTACTTTTCAAGTCTGTATGCGTCAGTATATGCTTCGGTGTCCTGTGTATGCTACACTCACTCCCGACTCGGGAATCCACTTGAATCTTCCCATCATCTGACGTCATGCTGCTGTGGATCTTAGAGTTTATTATCCCTGCGCAACTGTGGAATTTCGAGAACTTATCCGTGCATCTGTGCTCTAAATCCACGTGGAAACTTAACTGCCGTCGATTCGCAAATGTCTCTCCGCAGATCTTGCATTTGTTACTCGGTACGGACATTTTAGTGAAGTCTGTGCGTTCGCTGCAAGTCTTCTCCAAGCGCGATTGGCAGGTATTTGTGCAGCTTATAGTTTTTTTCCCTGATACGGAACCGTCTTTCGACTTCTCCAAAGTGAAGGTGGTTTCTGAGCATTGGCATTTCCTCATCTCTGAAACTATTGAGGAATCGACGATTTTGTCGAAGAACGAGACGATTTTCTTCAACTTCGCTTGCTGCACTTCTTCTTTCTCTTTCTGTGACTCAGACTTGATATGGACACAAGGTTCTTTAGCTTTGACAGCTGGTGGGTTGACCGTAGGAACGACGTTAAGTTTGCTAATGCCGATGTGTTCGTTCTCGTGCACGTATTTTTCGTGTACACTCTCAAAGCCTTCGTGGCAATAGTGGCAGATGTATTTGCGCTCCTTGAAATGGCAGAGGTTCAGGTGATGGTTGTAGTTTATTATACCTGGAATTTTTTATACAGGATTAGAAAATCAACAGGTTTTTTTTAGAGAAAATACTGGCCCCCCAATAAATAGGAAAAAATTATGGGACCGAAAATAGTACGGTCGGCCAGTCTAGGATACAGGTAGCTCTTACCACGCGCGGCATATGGGCGCTAAACGAACAAAATGGGGTATCCTAGCGTGTGACTCACTGGATATACCTACCTACTTATAAAGCTCAAATGCGTTTTGTTTTTTAAATTTGCTTGCAATAGGATTTGAACCCGCAACCCTCTAGCGCTATAACTAACTTAATAAGGGACCAATTGAGCCATACGTGAAAAAAATACGGTGGCGCCATCTGTAGGAGTAGCCTATTTCCTAAACAACTTACTAAATTCCTCAAGTCGTACCAAGACACTACAGTGCTGTTTGCATCGAATAAAATAGGTGTTTTGATTTCTCACCATAGAACATCATGCGGCATCCAACAATAGGACAGTGCCGCGGCGTCGTATCCAGTAGGCAACTCTTCTGCACGCACTGAACGTAGTTCAGAATCACTGGATCCTTCATGTCCATTATATCTCCTTCAGATTTTATTACTTTAGGCCTCCTGAACCTACGGAACCGCAGTCCGCGCCGCTTCCTCCGCTCTACAATGTTATTATCCGACGAAGCGAGGATATGCCCGTTGGGTAGCACATAGGGCTTGCTTGTGCGTTCGCGACGGATCCCCAAAATTCGCTGCAAAAAACTTTGGAAGCGTGTAATGCGGCGTTTTTCTACGTATATCGCTGGCGGTGGAGACATCTGAGGCTTCTCTTTGAACATAAAGTAAGGGATCGGGTTTTGAATTTGTGGTGGCGTAGGCTCGTCTTGAAGGACAGTTTGTGTGTGATTGCACTCCTTCTGTAAGGCTAGGACTGACTTGCAGTTTATGTTGAGCCGGGAATCCTGCGTGGACGCGTTTATGGAGCGAATGTCGCTTTGCGCGGTACTTGAAGAGCATTTTTGCTTCTCTGGGATATAGTCTCTAGGTACAGGGCAGAAGGCCTCGGATTGTACGTCTGATACGTCGCCGTGGTTGGACTCTGAAGCACAAAGAAACAAGTCTGGTTTTGTTCGGATAGAGCGCTTCTTCCTTCGAGTTTTTTTGGGAGTTTCTTCAACGTTTTGAGCCTGGGTTTCGAACTGGTTTTGCGGCATCATTGCAACCATACTGGCGTCGTAGATTTGGAAGAGTTTCTTCAAGCATTTATACTTGGCTTTGAGCACCTCGTGTTTCTTCATCGGTACCCATTTTGTCGGTTTTTCTTCGGCGGTTTCCGGTATGCTGCTGAGGGCAGGCAGTGCCCTAGACATTGGTAAGTCCTACCTAGAATTTTAACCTCTCTAACGCCGAAGAGCATTGATGATACGTATCATAATCTCTAGGACGGACGTGTCCACTGTAGATTTGGTACTAAAACCGATGGTGGGCGGCGGATTTCCTTGAAAAAGATATTGGTTCGCGGCGTGCATGTTTTAGTGACATTTTCACAGAATGATTTGGAGCGAGTGATAGGGTGACTGACAGGTTTTAAAAATAGACCCGTGTTACTTTTTTGTTTGTGATTTCGATAACTTTTTCGACCTCCTTGTACTTACATCAGAAGCTACGAACTTATGGCAAGTTTGCAGACTTTTTTTGGCAACAAAAGTAAAGTGGTTCAGCCAAAAGGCCACAATGATCATGTCAATGAATGAACACTGTTATCTTGTGAAAGTAAATCAATCAGTAAATCAAGTACAATCAACAGCTTTTTACATTCTTATTGCAAAGTCGCCCGTAAAATAAAAGCCCGCCCGCCAGTACAAGGGTGGAAGTGCTGCCTAGGTACTTGGATAAATAAAATAGAATTTAGTTTTACACATTATACATTTATTGACTATCTTGCTTCTATACAACTACCTCTACATTAACTTCGCTATGATAAGCACAAAAATACATTTTCTTATTTATAATGGTATAAAATATTTAAAAAATATACTTTATTTTTTACTTTAATACTCCTTAGTGCAACGCACGCATGTCGTTATAAAATCTGGTGTATAAATTCACAATAAATTTTTAACCATCATATTCCCGGCAAACACCAAAACAACTTCACTCTTGTCAAACAGACAATCAGATAGATCACCTAGATTGGCAACGATAGCTACTAAAATAAACCTGTTCATAATGATTATACCATTTAACAATCTTTTAGGCACATACAAGGCACTTCATTGACATTATACAGGCCGTACATTCTCCTAGAAAATAGTCTTAACAACGAAACGAAAACTTAAAACGTAATATTTGGATAACTAATCATAGCAGGGTAACTAGACTAAAGTAATCTAGCCGTTCGATAGTTCGGTCCTTTCTCAAATCAACCTCTTGAATACAATTACGAATCTCACTTTTTGGATGAAACTTAGTTAAAACAATTAAGGCGCGGTGCATAGTGAATAGCCCGCGCGCCAAGAAAAATGCACAAAATCGAGTCCTGTATCAAATACACTAAACAAATCGAAAATTTTCACATATCAAACCCTAGAATTAGATGAGACCTATCTAACACAGCCAGTTTTGTGTTGAGATTCGTAAACATTTTGAAGATATTTTTGATGAAAAAAAAATAGGTGACGCACTTTTTTTTCAAACAAAATATCTCGCAATCTGTTATGGGTATCAACACAAAACTGGCTGTTTTAGATAGCTCTCACCTAATTCTAGGGTTTAATATGTGAACATTTTCGATTTTTTTTGTGCGTTTGATACAGGAATCGATTTTGTGCATTTTTTTTGCGCGCGGGCTAATTCACTATGCCCAGCGCCTTAACTTAATTTTCTAATAGCAAAATTATGTTTGCGTCCATATTTGCCGTAGGTACCCAAGACCGAAAGGCCAGACTACAACAATAACAAATATTTATAATAAGTTTTATTAGCTGCGAAGTCATTCGCCGGGCCCAAGCGGGACGCTCTAAAGCTCCGATCGCGCAGCAGGACTCAAGTCCATACATGGGTGCAGTGGCGGATCTAGGATTTTGGTTTGAAAGGGGCTTACCCAGGTAGGTTTTATCAAGATAATAAATACAAAAAAGCATACAAATTTTGGTATGCTTTTGGCTACTCTGTGTGCCCGGCCCGCAGGCGTTCTGCAATCGAGTTCTGCGATTTGGGACCCTAAATGGACTCCCAGAACGCAGAACTGTTTTTCATGGAGGGACGCTTTTGGGGGGGGCTTGGGCCCCTTAGCCCCCACCCTCTAAATCCTCTTCTGCATTACTGGATTGTCCGGTGTGGACAAGGCTATTCACATAGTAGGTATCTAGATATTATTATGTAACTTATTGATCACTTGTTACGGAAAAATCGTGTAAATTTTTCGGTAAAATACCTGTCAAATAGAGGTCTACGTTTATTATAGAAAATAACCTACAAGTAATTACAAACAACATAGAATGAGTGGACAAATAGTAAGCAAATTAAACGTCAATTTCAACCTATTGCAGGATGATTTTTTGTCTCACCGAGTTAAATAACTATAACATAACATTACGGGCTAAAATTATAAAAAGAATTACATTAAATCGGTACAAATGCGTATCAAAGCACTACAAAACCTTTATAAAGTTGGCGCACAACTTTACCTCAACTTCTTAAAGGGTTACAAGTGTCGCCAATCTAATCAAAACGTATCTTTTGAAGGGGGCTCCATACGATTCACAATTGCGACGAATAGAAAAATTATAAAAAATCGTTTTTCTAAAAAGTGGTTTTCCAAACATTCCAATACAATTTTTAGAACCTGGCATCACTTTTTGCGTTTAAGGCGCTGTACATAGTGAATAGCCCGCGCGCCAAGAAAAATGCACAAAATCGAGTCCTGTATCAAATACACTAAAAAAATCGAAAATTTTCACATATCAAACCCTAGAATTAGGTGAGACCTATCTAAAACAGCCAGTTTCGTGTTGACATTCATAAACGTTTTGAAGATATTTTTGATGAAAAAAAATAGGCGGCGTACTATTTTTCAAACAAAATATCTTGCAATCTGTTATGGGTATCAACACAAAACTGGCTGTTTTAGATAGCTCTCACCTAATTCTAGGGTTTGATATGTGAACATTTTCGATTTTTTTAGTGTATTTGATACAGGAATCGTTTTTGTGCATTTTTTTTGCGCGCGCGCTAATTTACTATGCCCAGCGCCTTAAGGTATGTATTTTTCCTATTATGCCTATAGATTTAAATAGGCTACCCCTTAAATAAAGCTCCCACAGCCTTCATAGTACGGTGGGCGCAACTCATCCGGACCCATCAGATCCTTCTTCGGCGAATATAGTCCAGAATGGTACACTTCCAAATGGCACTCAATATTCCGATCAGCCGATAAACAAACAATGCTCATAGGGGATATCCACTATGTTAAATGGTAACCCCATATCCATACGCGTGCCGTGCTAACCATAAACAACGCGCTTGCATGGAGGCATGTTTCGAGAAAAACGGGTCCAAAGTAAAACCTTAGTTTACGATTACGTGGTTTTTGCTTAACAATATCTCATAAACTAATTATAATATCAATAAACGGGTTATTGATACAGATAGATAACGTTGACGCGATTCAGAAATTCAGAATGTTTCCAACTCATCTCGCAAAAAATTAAGTCGATTGCGTTGTTTATGGTTAGCATGGCAGGAACACTTCCCTTATAGTAAAAAAACGCAAGAAAACTTAAAAAAAAAAAATATATAGGTATTTATGTAAATTTATTAGTAAAGATGACACGATGAGATGTGAGTGTTAGTTCCGTATATTTTATGGTCTTATTTTAAACATTTGGCAAGTTTAACTCTTTTAGAGTGGAGGGTTTGCCTCTCCAATTGCTTCAAGACATAATTTCGCACGGCACAGCCATCCATATCTCTCACCCATACAAGCGAACATATTGGTGTACGCGTGATTAGAGAAACGCCACGCCACGCGACGCCACGCGCGTTGTGTGCGGCGTGGGTTCACATCGGGTGTTTGTAGTGCGAATATACTACGTTAATGGGGTCAAGTTTAGGAATCTTGTGTCCCCAAAACTTTAGAGGGGTCTCAAAAATATTTGCCCCAGGTTTTTTGGTCCCATAGTAAAAGTTGTTTGCTTTGATCAAAGTTTGTTTAACAAATTATTTGTCACCCTTTAGTACAAAGGGGTCTTGATATTCACGCCATGTCTTCAGGAAGGTAGCACAGCGAAGCGCGTCTGCCAGAATGCGGACCTGGGCTTCAGTCGTGTTGCGATAGGTCCAGCGTTGTAGGAGAGAAACAAGTTTTGACCTAGCAACTGCGAACCTAGACATGACTGTGTTGACCACTACTCTACCTTACGGAGCAAGGGCTCTTTGTCTCCCTGTTAGCCTACTGAGAGGTGGCGCACAGAAGCAGCGCGCTGTCATCTGCGCGTTCGAGGCGGTACGTCTGTCCGGTAGATGTCGCCCTGTTAGTAGACTGCTACTGTCATCTACTGTCTCCCTGTTAGCCTACTGAGAGGTGGCGCACAGAAGCAGCGCGCTGTCATCTGCGCGTTCGAGGCGGTACGTCTGTCCGGTAGATGTCGCCCTGTTAGTAGACTGCTACTGTCATCTACTGTCTCCCTGTTAGCCTACTGAGAGGTGGCACACAGAAGCAGCGCGCTGTCATCTGCGCGTTCGAGGCGGTACGTCTGTCCGGTAGATGTCGCCCTGTTAGTAGACTGCTACTGTCATCTACTGTCTCCCTGTTAGCCTACTGAGAGGTGGCGCACAGAAGCAGCGCGCTGTCATCTGCGCGTTCGAGGCGGTACGTCTGTCCGGTAGATGTTGCCCTGTTAGTAGACTGCTACTGTCATCTACTGTCTCCCTGTTAGCCTACTGTGAAGTCGCGCACAGAAGCAGCGCGCTGTTATCTGCGCGTTCGAGGCGGTAGGTCGAGTTGTCCGGTAGATGTCGCCCTGTTAGTTTACTGCTACTGTCATCTACTGTCGCCCTGTTCACAGCCAAGCTGGTGGCTCAGTATCTAGTGCGAAGTGGCGCACAGAAGTAGCGCGCTGTTATAAGCCCGCTTCAGGCGGTACGTCGAGTTGTCCGGCAGATGTAGTTCTCTTCGGTCAACATTTTGTCTACTGCGAGGTGGCACCTGTCTGTCTGTCTACTGCGAGGTGGCTCCCTATCTACTGTGAGGTGGCGCACAGAAGCAGCGCGCTGTCGTCTGCCCGTTCGAGGCGGTAGGTCGAGTTGTCGGGCAGATGTCGCACCAGCTCGTCCGTGAGACGCACGCGCGCGCCGTTCGGCCCCGAGACGAGGACGGTCTCGTACTCCTGTTGGAGACGAGATTCGAGGGTGAGAAATGGGGCTAGAGGGTTTGGACCATCATCAGTGGTCGTTTGCTGCTGCCGCTTGGCCGCGCAGTAGTAGGTGCGGGTTTTTATTTGGCACTCTTGTCCCGTGCGTCTTCTCCCAAGACCCGGCGGCAGTCTTGGCGATGTGGCCAGTGAGGCTCCGAGCTGATGGTGTCTTACAGCTCGGGGAGCTGCCGCGGGTACGGACGTCCTTTTACCAGAGAACCCGGGTTTAGGAGGAGTGAATTAAGTGTATAATTTCACTATTGATTGCAAAATAAATAATTACCTTCCCAGCAGCATGTAACAGTGCAAGCAGCTTGTCCAACAACTCCTGCGCACGACACACGTGCAGATAGAGCGCGCTGTACACGTTAGCGCCGGCAGGACACACGTAGATCGTTAGCCGGGGCTCGATGCGTCTGCGGGAGAATGCATTCTAAATAAGTTATTGAACGAGCGAGCGAAGCGTGAGAAGTTCTCAAGAGTCTACTGGAACAGTCCGGCGTTTGTATGTATGTATGAATGAATGTTCGTTTGACGATAAGTTGGAACACGAGCCAAATCGGTCGAGTGGTTGCTGAGATATGGGGTCGCGAGTTCACAGATCGGGGCGAACCACTCACTAGTAACATAGTGACAAGATAACTAGTAGTTCGCCCCGAACTGTGAACTCGCGACACCAGTTACAGATGTGCAACTTTTTGCTAACACCATTAGTGCAGGCGCGCGCGCTTTGCATATAAACTGTACTGTGTACATTGTACAACCCCTCGAGTGATATGTTTTCCTCAGTTTTCGTAGCCGATATCCCGCCTACATAATTTGTACACACGACAGCACGTCGACTTTTACACGCTAGCACTCTACTCGGTTGCGTTACGGGCGACTTTACAACAAAAGTGTACAGTCTGAGGTGCTGTCGTGTGTACATGACAGCGTATGAAAATGTCCCATTTGTCTGTACTGACTTGGCATGCAGAGCGTTGAAGAGACGTATCCCGTCGGCGAGGCCGCAGATCTGAATGATGTCGTCGCGGGACAGTCTGTTGACAAATGCACAACAATTTTATTTTTATTTGGGACCCAAAAGAGCTTCCAACATTTTGTATGGCAAGTTACATAGTGACACCGCCGCCATTTTAAAAAAATCACGTTTTCTCAGCTTGCAACTAAACCTAGCTTATTAGACTGAGAAACAAAATATAAAACGAAAACATTCTTAGGAAAAATGTCTAAAACGATATCGTTATGAAGATATTAGAGTATTAAGATCCGCTTTTCTATGGAGATTGAAGTTTTCAGTCCGACATTTTCCTATGGGGTCGGAGATTTTGATTTTAAATAAAATCTTCCAGCTTAGGACGAAACATATCTTAATAGACGGAGAAAAAAAAAATAAGACGAAAACATTCTTAGGAAAAAGGTCTGAAACGATATACTTACGGAGATTTAGTGGTTTCAAAATTCAGTTTTGCCTAGAGTAAAACTACAGACCGCCATGTTGATAAAAGAAAAGTCTTGGAACACAAAACCTCAACGAAAAAAAAAACGACGACACAACACATATTGAAGGTAAAGCATGTGTGCATAGGCCCGTAGCAGCGAATAAAGCTACAATATGTATTTGGTTTAGATTATTAAAAGGCCAGGGATTTTTCTTTTTTTTTTTAAGTTTTTCCCTGCACGGGCGGGATAGCCGAAGGTCATCAGACCAAAAAGGCCAGTGATGAAAATTGCCTCAACTGACAGAAAAAAAACTAAGGCCCTTGCATCTACGTAATGAGACTTGCGGCTTAAGACTTAGGACGTAAGACCAAGGGCCTAGGACCTAGGACCTAGGATTTAAGACCTACGACCTAGGACTTAGGACTTAGGCCCTAGGACCTAGGACCTGGTACTTGCGACTTAGAACTTAGGACTAGGACCCAGGACCTAGGGCCTAGGACTTAGGACTTAGAACTTAGGATCTAGGAAATAAGACTTAGGACCTATGACTTAGGACCTAGGATATAAGATAAGATAAGATAAGATAAAGATAAAATAACGATACAATAAAGATAAAGATAAAGCTAAAGCTAAAGATAAAGATAAAGATAAAGCTTAAGCTTCTTAAGCTTAAGCTTAAGATAAAGATAAAGATAAAGATAAAGATAAAGATAAAGATAAAGATAAAGATAAAGATAAAGATAAAGATAAAGATAAAGATAAAGATAAAGATAAATATAAAGATATAGATAAAGATAATATAGGAACTAGGACCTAGCACCTAGGACCTAGGACCTAGCACCTAGGACCTAGTACCTAGCACCTAGGACCTAGGACCCAGGACCTAGCACCTATGACCTAGAACTTAGGACCTAGGTCTTTATCAATTTGAATTTGAATTTGAATTTGAAAAACATTTATTTACATAAACCACACACACACACGTATACAGAGAGCACAAAGAAAGAGAAAATATTTTACACATGCAGCAAAAATAAAAGGCACAAAAACAATTTGAGCAAAATACAATATACGAAGTAAGTACAGGAGAGGAATGTGGATGTGGCAAATGCAAAGGGGCTCTGACTCAGCATGTGCTGGAGAGGCGGACCACTCCAGCGCTGGTCTTCCGTCAGTACCCGGTAGCGGGGAGTGTGCCGTCGTGCAGGATAACAGAACAAGTGTCGGTCGGTACATGATAGAAAAAATCGTATAAATATAAATATAAATCTGATTAAATATTAATTGTAACAAATGTGTATTAATGAGAATTAATAATAATAATAATTAGGAATAAGCAATAAAATCGAATTGAATTGAATTAAATGTCAGAGAAATTTATTCAATTTTCGTGGTAGGAATAAGATAAGGGTACTTAGGTACCTATAAACAGAAATAATAAATAATTTATATATATATCAATTACTCGCTTTGTTTGAGTAAAGCACTATACATGCCTTGGTCTGCAATGAGTGCGCTGCTGGCCACGCTATGATGGCCTCGAGCTTAGCTTAGCTACGCTCTCGGCCCTCAAGCTTGGTCATCATTGCAGCCCTTGCTGTCCGCGCTATAAAGCTTGTCCATCAAGGGCTGCAATGCTGACCACGCTGTAATGGCCTTGATCTGCGCTACGCTGCGCTCTGTCGGCCATCAAAAGCGCGCCAGAAACGCACCCATTACAGATCGCGGCAGTAATGTACTATTAATGATTGTAAGAAAACATGAAACTTGAGAAAAATGCGACCCTAAGAAATAAAACCTAAACTCTAATTTTTAATTCGAGTCCACGGAATGACAGTTGCTAGTATGCCACTGACAGATAAAGCCTTTGTAGCAACTGACATTCCGTGGACTCGAATTAAAAATTGGAGTTTACGCACATTTTGGAAACTCTTTTGTTTTACACTAAAGCCGCGTTTTCACAGTCAAATTACAATAAAACGAAGAGTACAATTTACTCTATGACGAGATTGACGAGCACCGTCCAAGAGAGCCGGGGCTTCTGATTGGTCGGTTCTTCTGATATTTTGTCTATGGGCGCAAAAACATCAACTAGGACGGAGCTCTAATCGTCAAAATTGCCTTGGATGGAAATTAAATAAAAGGCCGGCAGATCAGAAGCCTTGTCTTACTTGGACGGTACTCTCGTTATAAGTAATTTTACTGTGAAAACGCGGCTTTAATATTAAATTGTTGATCTATTTTACATGCGCAAAGAGTTTTCTTACAACAAGTTGTTTTATGCTCAAACAAATGTTTAAACTTTTTTTTTTTTTTTTCTATTAAATCACGGTTTTACTCACTAGTAATTTGTCGGTGTAGCCGACTAGTTTCGCGAGAATTACTTGTGAGTAAAACCGTGATTTAATAGAAAAAATGTGCAGTGCTCACGAAAGTTTAAGTTTTAAAAATGTTTAAACCCTTATATTTCCCAAAGTATATCACTTTCGTATTTTTTACTAAGAATAGTTAATTTTTATAATTGCTTTCTCTGTCGATTGAGACATGTTTTAACGTTAGCCGGAAATATGCGATTTTTTTTAAATGGCGGACATTTGACTATACCATTAAGGTTGGATGGCTTTTAATTTATAAATACACGTTATTTGCACGTTCTGATGAGCAATATGAGGGGGAAGCAATACAATTTATGGTTCAGGTGTTGGGCCACTTCAAATTTATGGTTCAGGTGTATTGTAAGACTTCATTTTTATCACCGAAATGCAGTAGTGTCGCCTAAACGAGGAAAATGTTTCGATGCTGGACAAACATCGGATATTTACACCTGCCCTGACGCTCCACAGAGCAGCTGACAGGACCTTAGAAGCGTTACCCAACGCTGTTGACGGAACGAGATATTGGGCGCAAGAAGTATGATGATCAGGGCTCGAAGAAGAGACCTCAATTTTTCGCGGTCTTGCGCGGCAGTCTCTAGCTCCTTCCAGCCGAGTCCAGTTGATGCAGCCTCTTTCTCAACTGAGCGAGGGCGTTCCGGCCGGCGAGAAGTATAGGAGTTAAGCATTTTTTTTTGTAAACAATTTAGAATCTTTTTTTTTACAACAATATTTTAGAAATCTTTTTTACAACATTTTGGGCCTTTTCAAATACTATTATTACTATTTAATTTTTTGTGTCTACAGTAGACTTTGTATATTGTATTTTTTTGTGATATGGAACCGTGTTTTCCGAAATAAAAGCATTAATTATTATTATTATAACAAGAAAACTCTGATTACCTGAGCAGATCAGCGCCGGAGAAGTTGGCGAACGTGGCTGCGTGTGGCTGGAAGCGCTGCCGGCTGAGCCAGGCTTGCGTCTCCGAGGCCGTAGCTTCCTTGGAGAGGCCGTTGCTCTGCGGAGGATTCGTTTATCTTTAAATCACATAGAATTATACTAATCATCAAGCGATAAACATAGGTAAAGCGAGAGGATTCAATCTTAAAGGCTCCCCCACACAGGCGTGTATTATTGTGATTTCTGTTTTCAGTACATTTTGTATTAGGATCGCCATGGAGTTACACACTGCTGCGGTAAGAACGCAATGGCATTCCTAATTCAAAATGTGCTGAAATCAAATAACGCAAGCAAGAACGCATCCAATCTTACCGACCGATAAAACGCACCTGTGTGGGAGAGCCTTTATGGCATATTGCGATAACCTATTTTGAGAATCAGTAGGGCCTTAAAGTGTGCCTCTTTTGTTACACCCCCGACCAAAAAAGGGGTGCTATAAGTTTGACCGCTAAGTGCGTGTGTCTGTCTGTCTGTTAATTTTACTGTGTCGGAGACATTCGATATAAAAGGCATACCTTGTCATTGTCGTCGGAGGCCGCGGGCTGCGGCAGATCTGGCAATATGGCGCCGGGCGAGTGGCACGGCGGCGAACCCGCCTTTATGTCGCTACTGCCACTGTGGGAAGAAATTACATTAAGAATCCCCTTCAGCTTTGCAGCCCTCTCGCTCACACTTTTCAACATTTTAATTTATTGTAAGAGAATGATTCAACTTTGGACGATGAAATATAGTTGCAGACACAGATAATTAAGCTATCGACATGTGGACTAAGTTTTGATTTTATATTCCTAGTAATAATAAAAATATCACGGAACTTCGTTTAAAAGTAGTAGTACCGTGATATTTGAAAATGTTGAAAAGTGTGAGCGAGAGGGCTGCAGAGCTGCAGGGGATTCTTAAGTTTTAACCTCCGAAGCAATCAGAAGGGTCTTGTAAGTTTAACTAAAGGCTGAAATTTTTTTTTTTGGGTTCACTGGACTCCTAAAATACAGGGCAAACTACAGGGTGCACTCTAAGTCGATAGCGGAACTTTAAGTAGGATGTCTACTGATCAATCGAAACAACTTGTACTAGGTGGCGAAAAAAATGGAGTGAAAAAAATATCGGCTGTTCCATACAAAAGGTCGACTCAGTACTGCGCCAAATGTATGAAACTGCTGATATTATTTTCGCTCCATTTTTTTCGCCACCTAGTACAAGTTGTTTGTAAGGTTTAAGGTTTAAGATATTTATTTCTCAAAAAGAATACATACATTCACTTACTTGAGAAACAATAGTTAAGAAGGTAAAAATACAATATCGACAGACAATTATCGAGAATTTAAAAAACAATAGCGGGTAGTCCTTCAATAAACCAAGCAAAGTCCAGTTACATCGCTGTTGTAACTTTGTAAGGCTGTGTTTACATTAATGATAATGGGTGGGCAAACATTTTGAGGTTATTTTATTTATCTATTGAAGAGTCCTTTCTGATGTGGTTTCTAAGTAGTTTTTTGAAAATGAGTAGAGATTTTTTTTATATTTTTTTCTTTTATATCTTTTGGCAGTTTGTTGTACATAGTGGCACCCTCATATACCAAACTCCTCCTGCCATATTTTGTTCTATAATGGTGTATAGAAATATTATTAGCTTGTCTTGTAAGACGTTTTTGCAAATGTATCTTTTTTGTAAAAGTTATTTGGGTATGAATATCTCTTTGTTTGTATTGATCAGTAGACATCCTACTTAAAGTTCCGATATCGACTTAGAGTGCACCCTGTAGTTTAGGAGACAGGGTATCATCTATTCATGTACCAATCATCAGCTGATGTTATTTTATTACCTTTGTTTGTGTTTTTTGTGTCGTAAATGAATTTCAATTTCAATTTCAACATGTCTGTGTATCTGATGCTGCAAGGAACGATGCACACAAAACAAACGCCATGGCTCCAAAATCTCGCAGCACGCACAAAAAGCACCTAACCTAGTTAGTAGGTTTTGTCCATTTGTAAAGTATAAATAAGTAAGATACTTACTCTTGACAGTATACTGGTTTCATCTGGTTTGGCGAAGCCATGAGAGCTGCAACAGAAAAACAACATGTTTTGATGCCTTTTAAGTCGCGTGACAAACTTCATGGTATCAATCAAAACAACTTAATGCATAACTACTAAATTTAAAATACCCCCGACATTTTAGCTTCAAATCTCACGTGAGATTAGGAGGGGGTCGAGCCAAATCTCACGAAATCTCACAAAGGGTGAGGGGGAATCGAAAAATCGCTGAAATCACCTCACGTAATTAACGGACATAAGTAATTAAGCGGTCAAAATTTCTAATGCAAACTACTGCAACTGTAGTATCAAAAGTTCCTTGATTTTTATCAGCCGAACTTTTGCTACCCAAAAGTTGCCCTAGTTCGGTCAACCGGACTAACATCCGGACTATTGTTACAACAGGAAAATTTTACATACAGTGAGTTTTTTTTTATAGCTACAATCTTGCCAAGAGTCATATTCGAGATTTCCTAATCAACAGATTCTTCTTCCTATACAATAGATCTCCACTCACCACGGTCATGGATGGCTGGATGGATCCACCTGCTGCCCTCTTTAGGGCATCAGACCAGGGACCTGAGTCTGCAACGCAATGGTGCCTCGATAGGCTCCCAGTTGTAGGCTACAATTACGATTTATTAATGCTTTTTTTTTTCTAGTCTGCAAATATCCTGATTCTAATTCTAGAGGATTAGTTCGCTGGTTGTAGGAGTAAAGCGTGCAAAACCCGGTTTTGACCTTCAACTGGGAACCAATCGATACGCCTTTGCGTTACAGAGTTAAGCCCCTGGGCAAGCCTACACCATATAAATATCTACAACAAAATATTCCAAGCACTGCAGTATACGTGCGTGTTGTGCCTTTAGCCCGTAATCAAACGTATTATGCAATTAAAAAACCTATAAAACACATACCTGGTGGTGGCAGAACTGGCTTGCTGACCATGATGGGGCTGCCAGAACTTTTCGGGGCCACACTGCAACAACAGAAAACTTCATTTTAATACAATAATTCAAGGAAGGAACCTAAGTAAGCAAGAAACAAACAAGATAGGCATTCCTCAGTCACAAGTTAAACTAAAAAACCCGCCAAGTGAGAGTCAGACTCGCGCACGAAGTGTTCCGTAAAAACGGCAAAAAAAAATCAACCCACTGCTAAGTAAAGGCCTCTTCATCGCGCCACCTCTCACAATCCTGTGCCAGACGCAGCCACTGCTTTCTGGCTACTTGGGCTATGTCACCGGACCATCTGGCTGGTGGTCTCCTAACCGAACTCTTCCCATATCCACATCGCCATTCCACAATGGACTTCGTCCATCTACCATCAGTGTGTCTACCCATAGCCATGTGCTTATCATATGGGTCTTTCTCAATTACAAAAAAAAAGCGTGACAACTTGATTGTTAAGTTTGCCTTAGAGATATAATTTCGTAGATTTTTTGTCGAATGTATTTTTTTATAATAAATCACAGCAAGCATTAATTGCAGCTTTATTTATTATTTTATAAAAATAAAAAATATCAAAGTGTCAAAATTTCACAAAACGTGTGTGTGAAAAACCCATTTTTTCGTATTGTAATTTTTTTTATTAAAAAACTATTGTACTTATACTAAATATAAAATAACTACCCGATAGTTCATTAGTTCTCAAGCGATAATTACCAAGTTATAGAAAAATACGACTTTACACAATGATTTAATAGAGGACTTAGTCGTGTGAAAAAATTAAGTTTCACAAACGTGGTGTGTTACATTTTCATTCATATCTCTGAATGACATAATGTTTTGTGAAGTGGCAACACAGTGGCATAAAAAAAAAGATCGGGCATTTGCATAGTTCGTGGCGCAAGAGTGGAGACGGCTCCAAAACAAAGTTATGGAATTTAAGTTATTTCTTTGCTAAAACTGTAAAGCATATCACTCCATACACATGGGTAATATGCCAAGTTTGTAGGCAATGTTTTTACTATAGATTTTCTGACATTTCTTGCTAAATGGTCTCAATATGCTGTAGTTTCGATATCATATTCATAGCGTGATTTTAAGGTTATTTTTTGTCGGCATGGCTGCAAAATTTCACAGACATGGCTAAAAAAAAAATTCACAGACATGGTTTTTTTTTCCACGTTTGTGAATTAAGGGCACGTACCGTGTTTTAATTATTTAATTAACTTTTTTTTTTACACAGGGGAGGAAATTGTCGTGAATAATTTTCATAAAATCACGGACGTGGACTGATTGTCGCAGACGAGGGTGTAAATAATCATGATTTTTCTAGTACTTTTCACACGCACTTTCACAGACATGGGTGTTTATTTTTTCAGTGGTTTTTCAGCTTCCTGGTAGCTGTTAAGCTTGACCGTATATATAAATATTGAGCTGTAACAGTCCTCTATCAAATAAAGCTATTATTTTCAAGATTGAGGTCCAACCACCTCAAAACGCCTAAATTAAGAATAGCCCATATGAGTATCTAAATCTCTACATACCCATCATAAGAATTGGCTTCTCCATAAAATCATAGATGTTTCTGATTCGAAAACCATTTCGAGGAATAGGCTTCTGGAGCTATTTGCAGTAATCGAAAAAATTTATAAGCATGTAGTTATTTTTTTATATGCAAAACTATGTATGACCTTCATTTCATTTGACCTTCATCATATTGTCTCTGCTGGACGGTCGTGACGTAGTTCCTTTTGCCGGAGAAATATCATAGTGTTACCAACTTTAGAGAAAATTCCTGAAATACTGAAATAAATAAATGCGGTTCCGATATTGATTCGAAAGTACAACCAACTTTGTTTCTTTTAAAATGCTGCGCAATCACAAAACTGCTTTCGTCACTCACTCGGCAACCAGACACTTAACTCCGAAAAACAGCGGAAAATCGGTTTGCGGCTGTGTGAGTTATGATCAGTGGTTTATTTTTCTTAGTTTCTTGTAATAAAATGTCTGAGAGTGCTCTAGTCTTGGTATAGCCGATTTTCGGCGCAGATTATAAGATTACAGTTTGCCGGCAGACTTTTGGTAATTTGCACTGTGCTAATGCTGGCAACTCCGATAATCTGTCATCTACTTTTGACAGATAAGTTTGAGTAATGCCCTATCCACATTCACGCGCTAACCTCCGCGAGAAGTGTTTACACGCCGCTCCTTGCGTCGGTTTTCTATACAAACAAACAAAAGAAACTCCGCCGAAGCGTGCGCGGAGGTGTGTGGCGTGATTGTGGACCGGCCATAACATTTTGTGGTTTTTGTTGTTGTTTGTTTTGTTTTAAAGTTTCCGATTTCAGTCTTGTTTGTTAAGTTAACGTTTACTGATTGTGGCACCGATCCTGACCTATAACCCATCCATCCCTTGTGACTCCCGCTCAGCTGGATACTGTAAACTCCCATCAAATGTGACTCCCACTTTTATAACTGGACACTGATGATAATAACTCGCCACTGGATCCTAGTTAGACTTGCGTTGCTTGGACCGACTGTCTAGAAGATGGCCTGTACACCTGCGGCTCGATAACTTTGTCAACAAAGCAGACTCCCGCAATCTGCCTAATGTGGAAATAATTATGATCCTAGAATACATAACAGCCACAATATTGCTGAAATTAGAGGGGCTAAGGCATTGATGTAAGTATCTTGTCACCATGTTGGTTCACATTAATCAACATTGTATCAAGCTTGATTAAAGGAACATAAAAATCTGTCTCACCTTTTAGAGTTTAGACGCTAAAACAGAAAATGATTCATATAGTGTAGAACTGTTCAGTTTAGGCCAGAGTGGCTCAAAGTTCAGTTTATGCCAGAGAAATAATATTTTTTGGTGATGGAGACTTAAAAATAAGTTTAAATCATCCATAACATTCTTACGTTATCATTAGTAATTTTATTTATTTAGCAAAGTTATTTTACAGGATATCTTGTCATTCATACGTTGATTCTGCTATGGGATATGTCTGCATTGTGAGGGCCTAAGTAGTGTCAGAGCATAGATTAGGCAACAAGCTGTACAATGTTTTAGCAAAAATTCAAGAGACTGAAGAAATCATTACTGAAGCAACTTGTACTTTATTTTTGTAAACATTATATTTCCTGCTATCTTTTCTCTGTATGTATACCTAACTACAAAACTTTTTTTTAGGGGGCTGCCTGCAAACATTCACTGCTACTTTTATTCTGGCTGGTAAAGATACAGAAAAGCATCAACTACATCAGCCCAGTGTTATTGGATAAGGCCTACATTGAGCTTTTGTGTAGCGAGCCCATCTTGAAATAAATAACAAAATCCTTAAATACTGGGTAAACAATAAGAAAGAGATTATACAAGAATCAGAGAAAGCAATGTATTTTTGGAAGTGTTTTATTTACCCTAAAAAAAATTGTAAGTGCAAAGGAATAAAAAATTCAATTTTCCTGGCTCTGTAATAACTCGCCACTGGATCCTAGTTAGATTGCGTTGCTTGGACCGACTGTCTAGAACAGTGGTTCTTAACCTATGGTCCGCGGACCACTGGTGGTCCGCGGAAGCACCCGAAGTGGTCCGCGAAGCCACCAGAAAAATGTCTTAGCCATTTGGTGGTTTTGGAAAGCATAATTTAGTGTAAAAAAAACCGCAGAATTTTCGGGCGCGCTGCGCGCGTTTCTCCTGTTTACAACTAAGGAAATATTTATTATGAAAAAGGGTAGATGTAATCGGTGAATTTCCGCGTGCGCATTTATCCTATTTACATAGTCTCGGTTATTTTGCAAAAAATATGGGTAATAAAGTCGGTGAAATTTCGGGCGCAATTTATTACACATCAAGGGTAATCTTAAAGAAAGTTTTAGGATAATCGATACAAATGTTCGGGGACACTAGGCGCGTTTTTCATATTTACAAACAAGCTAATCTCAAGGGTAATATCGGTGAATTTTTGGGCGCGGCGCGCACTTGTCTTGATAACAAAGTGTTTGTCACGAATATGAGTACTGTAAAATTACTAATTAATTTTCTAAACCAAATACGCTAAGCTTTGAATAAATTGTATGCGTAAGTTATTTATAGATTAAACCACCCTTTATTAATTTAGATTTACGTGTATTACCCCCAGACAGTTGGTGGTCCGTGGCAAGACAGAAATATTGTCAAATGGTCCGCCATCACTAAAAGGTTAAGAACCACTGGTCTAGAAGATGGCCTGTACACCTGCGGCTCGATCCACCATTTTTACTTTGCACTGCGTAGAGCACTCAACATGCATAGGTGCCATCAAATTTCCTTTTTTTTAGGTTCGCCTATCTTGGGCTTGCAAAGCAGCTTTGTGCATGTAGGTGCCTTACTGAACATCTCGTATGTAGTTTCTTTTTCATTTTCAATATTTTCCTTATTAGTTTGAGATTGAATCTTGCGCTGGTTTTCATTTTTGGTTGTTGGTTCATCAGCTTCCATTGTTGGTAATTTTTCAAATCTGTTTCAAGCTGCAATTAAAAGAAAGTAGATGAATATCATGTAGAATCAACACTGACAGGGACTTTATTAAACATTAGATAGTTTGAAGTAACCATATGCAGGCCCTGTAAAGGGGAAGGCAATGGCTAAAAGCTTACTTACATTGAGATCTTCGCAACAAAACATTATCTTCGATTTTTTATAGTCAGTGTTGGCTAGGATACACCATTCGTACTTCAGTGGTTCATATATCCGCCGAATACTTTGTCCGGAGTTGATTGCTCATTATTTGGGCACACCGGAACAAAGCATTGTAATCCTTTGGATCTGCCAGTGCCAGGGTCCATCGTGAAAGCAAATATCGGTGTCCAGGTACGTGTAAAGCCAAGGTCAAGAAGTGAAGAGGTTTCGGTGTCTGGTTACGTGTGAAGCCAAGTTCAAGATATGCAGAGATTTTGTTCGGTGTCCGGGTTAAAGCAAGGTTAATTAGGTACGTGTTTAAAGTCGATCAATCAGTTGAAATAGAACGCCAGAAAATGACGAAAACAAAACAAAACAATGAACCACAGATAAGACTTGACAGTTGTCATTTTGACCACAGATTAGCACTTGACCATAGACAATTGGTTTTTTATGACGTCACATCCGGAGAAAGTTTAAAATTTAATTAAAAATATAAATAAAAGGCTTAGAATTTTTTCCTCCAAAATGCATTCTTAAAATGTTCTATTTAATCTAATAGAGCTTTAAAAACAAGTACTAATTTTTTCTCGACCTACCGAATTCATAGATTTAGAAGACTGGCTGTAGTTTATATGTTTCTTTTTTTACGCCACTAATGTGTTTTTTACGTGTTACATTATAACTTAAGTTATATTATCAATGTTATAGTCACTAGTTCGCCCAAATATTAAATACATTAAAATAAATAAGGTGTGGTTTTCCAGTCACGTTTAAATTCTGCAACATCTGCATATAAATTTGCTTCATCACACTCACTGACATCATACCCGTAGAGAAAAACAAAACAATGATGAGATGTAGAAGAAAATTGAGCATTATCATGACAAATGGTTGCCTAAATGAATGGAATGACCTGGGGCCTTAGCCTGTAACGCAATGGCGTGTCGATGGCGTCCCAGCAGAATGACAAAACTGGGGTTTCCTCGTTTTTCTCCTACAACCAGAGGTCTGATCCTCTAGAATTAGGATCAGAATATTCTTTGCTGCACTACAAAAACATTAAAAGGACCGACATCATTAATAAATCGTAATTGAAGCTGTCAACTGACAGCCCATTTTGGCACCATTGCGTTACAGGCTAAGGCCCCTGTGCATGCAGCTCAAATGGATAATTGACCATTCTTCATTGGTAATAACTACTAAACTAGGCAGGGCACCTAACAGATGTTTCTAGGCTGCGGTGAGGAAAAATTTTACTGCATTGTATAGTATACAGGGTGTTGTTTTGGTTAGTGACACCCGACAGAGGGTCCATGCATGTGGATGGCCAGGGACCATGAGAGGTGGCATGAGGGGAAAAAGGTCTATACCCAGCAGTGGGCAGAGGTGGACTGATGATGATGCTAGGAAGATTAACAAAATGTCTACTGAATCAGTAAGGCTTTCTTCTACCAACATGTATTTGTTATCTGATAAACATTATGTTCATTGATAGTTTGACTTCCTTAAAGAAAGGTTGGTCATTTGGTACCAGAAAATGATACCCTTGTAATGTAATGGAGTCAACCTTATAATATTTAACCGCTTGATTGGCGTAAAAAAAAATCCAGTACCCTCAGGGCGTATATGAGCCGAAGTAATACCAATTGGTTAATATTGTTTCTATGCATCCATTATTTTCTTTTGTAAGAACTAGCATGACTACCATTGCTAAAGCCAAGTTTGAACAGAGTCTGTAAAATACCAAATCCAAATACTGTTTATAAATAAAAACTTTGCATGATTTATACAGCGCCCAGTTGCATCTTCACTCACACTAGATGGGTGAAGTGACCACTCGGACACTGCAGTGGACTCGGACATTGTAACTCTGCCATTAAACCAAATTTTGGCTTATATTGATCTACTATAGTGCAACAAAAAAATTGCTTCTATTGATCTACTCAACTATCTGATGTTGTTTAAGAATACATAATCAGCATTTTATAATATACCTACTGTAGCACTTGTGTGCTATCCCTAGCTATAACTCTATCAATTAAACTCGAACTTCCGATATTCCTATTTATTATTTAAGTTAAAATATACAATTTCGTCTGCACCCGACGGCGGATCTCGTCTCAGTCTCTACTTGACAATCTTATTTACAGTCTTCCAACATATAATTTTAAACAGCCTACCTAATTCAAATATTATCATCAGCCAGTAGTCCAACGGAGGTTACATCATTACATCTTCCCCCTTCTAGTTCATTAAATTTTGATAGTGATCAAAATTTAATCATCTGTGGTCGGTCTTGAACATCTCTAAAATCAAAATTAGACATGAATCTTAACTATCTAACTATACATCAATAAACAACTTAAATATTTCAATTAAATAATAGTACAACACTTCACTGTCACTTCACTATCACCATCCCTAAATACCTACCTCCCTACTCATAAAATGCGAGAATACTACCCTGAATTCGTATAATACAATCTGGCAAAGCTGGTTAATAATCCGGCTGAATTAAAATTGGATACTCCAAGCCATCATAATTTACAAGCGAGGCCCAAAGATTACTCGACTTCATTCGATACTATTCCGCCCTTACATAATTGGGCTACCCAATCGTCGACATAAAATATAAAAAACCTGTGCTATCAACAGTTGGGACCTCGGCACTATGTCAGTCAGACCCACCAAAAGCAACCAACTTCCCCATCAAGCTATACTTCTATCTGAGGGGTAAGTCCATCCGACTCATGCCAGTGTCTCCCCTGTCTCCCTTCCTATCCACATAAATGTCAGCCTCGTAACGTATGGCTGTTGGAGTATCCGTCGACACGCATCGGACACGCTGCTGCCGGCAGCTCTCCGATCCAGGTCAACCATCCTCAGCCTCGCTGCACTCTGCAGCTACATGCTTTGCCGCCTCAGGTAGTAGTATTCTCGTGCAAGCCGCATATGAAAATATTTACAAGCATTAGTATCTATATTATACATCATTGCCACAACAATCTACCTAACTATCCTTCATAGAAGAGTCTCTTTCTTTCCTTCATACTGTCTTTTCTTTTCTTAAACTACTGGATTATCTTTTCTTTCCACTTTATCACTTCACCAACCAACAGGGATCTCAGTCTGTCTATTTCGAAGGGACCCTTGAACTTCCAGCACCTATTTACAATTTTATTCATCACTCTCGCCGTGACACGTCGTCGATCTATGAATCGTCGCGGTATCTTGTACTTCGACCTCCTCACCTTGTTTTCCGCACTAGGTTTCTTCTTGAAACTGCGCGCTTTGTATCCCCCATGCCACTTGATAAAAATAATTCTCCGCATTGCGTGACAATCAACCCTTTTGATAACACCTTTCATTCGAACTTTTTCACAACTGACATCACCATTGACAATGACATTTGACATCGCCTTTTTTAAAAGTACTTCCTTCAAATTTTCCTCGGACTTGACCAAGAAGTCCGAGTTACTCACTTCGGTTGTCGATGTCTCATTTTGACAACTTGTCAGCTGTCCGCTTCCGTCAATAGCGACATGCCAATTTTCCATGACGTGGGTTTTGATGAGTGGGGACCCTGGAAATGAAATTCCCACACCGTTCTCTTGCAGCAACCCCTGTTCTGGAACCACGTCAAGCTGCACCAACAACTCTTCTTCGTCTATCATTTCTACTTCAATAACTGGATCTGACCCACCGGATTTTTGTTTTGCTTCATCCGCCAGCTCATCCATCGGTTGCACTGTTGGGTCATCTTCCTTCTCGGGCACCTGCTTTTCATCATTGCGCCCTGCGGCGTCTGCCCTCGAAACTGGCGGCGTCGGTTGCTGCCATTCGTTGTCCAACTCGTCCTCTTCTTTTGGCTGAAATTCGTCCACACGGTTGCATCGGCTCGGGACAACCGGCTTACTAACTACAGGCTGCTGTACACTGGGCGACTCTGGCGCCTTCTGCACTTCGTGGGTTCCATAACCCTCGTTCATTTTTGGCTCATTCCACGGCTGAAACTCTGCCCTCAAGGCCTCTTTCACCTCATTATAGGTCGTGGTCGTTTCATATAGAAACCCCCTATAATAATAAAATGCTGCGCCGGACAAATACGCTGCTATGATAATCCTTTTGTCTTCGTCCGACCAGTCTTTTATCGCCGCGATTATTTCGAACTGGCGAAAAAATTCGTTGATGTCGACGGAAAACCCGTCGAAGGTCGATGCCATGGTTTGCTATGCATAAACCCAATAACATCGACTAGCTCACTCTTTATAAAAACATCAACCACTTAGCTTCATTCGTGTGTGCCGTCCTCCTTGGCACATTATGATTCTCCCTCCTCTCTCAAAGGGCAACTCTGCTTGGCTGCGTGGCTCGTGATTACCATCATCCTCTAATAATAATATCAGGTCCTCGTCCTTTTTATGGGGGCGTGTGGTTGTGCGACGAGCTGAAACCTGACTATCAAAGCTAGCGGGGTAACTCGCGATCTAAGGCGCCTCCACCACTGTAACGCTTGTGTGCTATCCCTAGCTATAACTCTATCAATTAAACTCGAACTTCCGATATTCCTATTTATTATTTAAGTTAAAATATACAATTTCGTCTGCACCCGACGGCGGATCTCGTCTCAGTCTCTACTTGACAATCTTATTTACAGTCTTCCAACATATAATTTTAAACAGCCTACCTAATTCAAATATTATCATCAGCCAGTAGTCCAACGGAGGTTACATCATTACACTACTATGTTATCACAAGTTTCTCAGAAATGTTACAAAATTAATGCTTCACCACTGTTTCCTATTGTAGATCTATAACAGTGTTTGACATGGGTTTCTTCAATAATGTTCACACCTTAGCAATTTTAAAATTGTACCTACAATTTTCTCCTCAAAATGAGAATTCTAAGTGGAATTGAACTATCAAAAACACCCCCTACAGGCTACAGATACGTGAGCAATTATAAAGGGTACGCAAACTGCAGTACAAACAAAAACAATCGTACACCGCAGCCCACCACCGCCGAGCATTAGAAAGCTCGCCCGCGCAACCAAAACGAACAAGATAAAAGTGGTGAGAACTGGATATTTACATCGCTCGGTGACTTCCGATCCTGCGGAAAGGCCGGACGTGTACATTCGCCGCCTTGAGACGTCGGGCGATGTCCCTATACGTCTCCGGGTCTGCGTCTATCTCTACCTCCGCTTTCAGGAGGGAAAACTTCATCCGCCAGCCTCGGGCCTCCACGCCGTGGACCAGGCGCGCCTGCAGCGTGATCCCACGCCCCAGGTTCCTAGCACAAAGTCTTTGCTCTAGTACGAGCATCTTCCTCGTCAGCTGTAGTCTTGCCTCGTAAGATTCGCAAAGACAAACGCGCCGGCGACGTAGCGGAGCGCACGCCCTCTCATCAGCATTGCTGGTGCACCGCGCGCCGTAACAACCATTTGTTTTTGCGTTCTGAAGGCTTTCGAACTGGTGTTGAGCTGTTTGGGTTGGCTTTGTTCGTGTGGAGCGCCCGCGGGTTCACTTGTCTAACATTTTACCCACTGGATCTTTTCACTGGCATCCGCCGCGGTTGCACACGTATTCCGCACACTGCAGTATTTAACCAACAACAAGGTAAGCCGAATTATTTAGGTCGCGCTTGCTGTTTTATTTTCCGCTCTCGAATATCACGATTGATTTCAATTTCAACGCGCGACGCGAACGTCAATGGCGGACGACGACTGTCAACTGAACTGAGCGTTGATTGGCCGAGCCGAGTGGAATAGTGAGGCGCGCTCGACGATTGGATTATAACCGGTTGTAATCGGTTATCGGGGGAAGCGACCGGCTAGCTTTGGTGCATCGCGCGCTACGTCACATTCTAGTGTTGTGTGGTAACTTTATCGATAGTGTCTTTCTTTCGTGCAAATAAAATGCATCGCAAATATTCGTAACGTAAAATGCATGTTACGATTTTTTTTATTTGGACTTTTTGTTGCTTTGGTCGATAGTTGCGTAAAGTTTTTAACGAATATAAGTTTTTTTTTCTGTCATGCAAATTCATATAAATGCACGATTCGTTTGAATTTATAAAAAAAAAAGGAAAAACTGTTTGAATTTATTAAAAAAATACGAAGTCGATAGTTCGGTATGCAAAAATTTACTTTAGTTGACCTACATTGTGACGAGTGATTTGAATGAATATGTAGTTAAAAATAGATCAATTGAGGATGATTTCGTCTGAACAGCGAGCCGGTTTCGGCAGTGGAATGTTTCGTCCGCTTGCAAGGAAGGAACCAATTTTAGTTAGTGAGCGAAGGCGAATGTATCTAGATCTACTAGGTCTATGAATGCGGTTGATGGATATATGCAAGCGACTCCGCTTTGAAAGTGAACAATAGCAAAATGTACGTGAAAGAACGTTATGAAACTTTTCCATTTAGAATTCGTTAAAATTACAACACTAGCACAGTTGCAGAGGTGTGTAGGACGACGTAGTAATCGTAGTATTAAAAGACCTATCCCAACGATACATCCTGTATTTCATGATGACTCCTAACGCTATTTAGGTGTTTGTTTACTAACCGCACCAATGAAGGTCTCCATTGTATAATCTATGTTATTCGTAAATAATAATAAGTTTTATGATACTGCAATATCCAACGAAAACTAGAAACGCCTGAAAAGCTAAAAACAAACATGGTAGGCTACGAGTAACTCAGTTCGCGCCAGTTCATAACCAGCAAAGATATAAAACAAAACAATACAGTCCACTGTCCAGCCACGCATCGGCTGTGCGTTAGCGCGGTTTTAGCCAGTTTTCTTCACGTAGGCATTTTATTCATTAGGCACGTTATTTGAGTAGGCACCTGTGATGAACTTATAACATGTGACATTTATCACGGTCATAGTATTGCGAGCTAGAATGGTTCCATTCCATAATACCTATACTAGTTTCACGCGTTCTGCAGGCAGGTTGCTTGGCCAGATGGTCGATCCAAGGTAGTCCTTCATGCTAGATTTGCTGTTTATAAATGGCTCAGTTGAATTTCTAGGTCATGGAATAACTTTTGAACAATGTTTACACATTTTTCAGTAACTTAGCACCCCCTCTAGTAGCTCTAGCAGTACGGTAGTTTGTCCTGTAGGTACGTAATCTGTATCAATATTGTTACTGCAATCTCAAACCCGTGCGCGCGATACAGTAGTATTTTGACAAGATAATAAGTAGGTACCTACCTAAATGCTTATCTCAAAATTTTACTCATCCCCAGTTAGTAACTCAATGAAAATGAGATAGTTCGGTGAAGAGATATCAATGATATTCAATCTACAACAGATTAGCTATAAATACAATACCTGTATTTTTAACGAATTTCCAAGAGTTTCGCGCTTTTGGAGTTGGACTTTGAGTAAATTATGTACACAAGACAGAACGTCGACTCTTACACTTTAGCACTTTACTGGGTTACGTTACGGGTGACTTTACAAAAAAACTGTACACTCTGACCTTCTGTCGTGTGTACCCCCATAACAAGCAAGATATTCCTACATAGCAGTCAACGAAGGGCAGCGACCTAAATACAACCAGGCTTTGACGGTCAGCTAAGCATGATGCTTAGCACAATGTTGTCTAGACGGCACAATGTTGTCAAGACACGGGCCGACTGATACACCTGTCGACTTTCAGGTGAAAAAAATTCTAATACGAAATAGTCTTGGTTCCTACAATCAATCAATAATAAAACCCTCGAACGTACGTCAGGCCTTGTCCACTGAAGGGCAGCCATTATCACAGATAACATAATATTGTAAATGCGACAAAATACATCGGAAATAAAAGTTTTTACTGATGTAAATCATAATGTAGGTAGTTTTTGCGAATCTTATGATGATAAAACGGAAACAAAAATCTTGCTACTGAGATTGTGTTGTGTGTGGTAGATTAAAAAATGCTATTTGGGTCACGAAAAAACGCTACTCGCAACACAATGATGTTTTGTTATACAAGGTGGTACAAGAAGGTTATGCCTGTAACCGCTTCTACCACCTTTCCAGCCTCTCCTGCTCCTATTTGTTTGTCTGCCTGCGCCAAAGCAAAAGCAAAAAAAAAAAAACAAGTAAAAAGGAAAAAAAATGCGCTTTTAGCAAAAGTCGTAGAAGAAAAGTTTTTGGAAATCACATTTAGAAGTTGGGGTGTTTAAGGAAAAAAGCTATTTAAAAATTGCCCTGTATTAATCAGGAAAATGATCCCTACAAGCCTATGGATGACCTTTCTATAGCACCAAAATCGATCTCCTTTTAGCCTTCAGACAAGTAAAAAAAACTGGTTATCGCCGGAAAAGGCCTTGACTGACTTATTGTGTTTATCGCTCAACCGGCTCAACTAAGGTGAAATTTACATTATAGTGGAAGTTTTTTGAACAACCAACTGTTCTAGTCTAGAAAATAAAAATATTGGTCACTTATCTTTTATGTAAGGGTACCTCAAAAGGCAAAACGGAGCCATTGTAAGATCACTCGTGCGTCTGTCTGTCCGTTTGTCATAGTAGCCAATTTACTCCGAAGCTAGGCAGGCGAAGGCGGCACATCCGTTGCTTCCTCGACATTATTGTGCTGTTATATTTTTAGCCCAGTCCATTCCTGTTGGGCCGGATCGTGCCACATGTCTATATTCGCCGACGAGAGCAGTTAATTTGTATACATTATTATAATGATGACATGACACCACCACAGATATAAATTATGCAAGGCCAGAAATAGAGAAGAATACAGATGCTGACAGCCAACCTCCATTAGACGGGAGGCAGGCCAAGCCGAATACAGAAATGAAGAACATAAATTTTTGTTCACAAATGTTCTAGTCCACAAACTACTTTGCATCTACATAATGGGATGATTTATACAGCGCCCAGTGGCACTTTCACTCACACTAGATGGGTAAAGAGACCACTCGGCTCTGCAGTGCCTTTGACATTGTTTTAGATGGAGTAGGCTTGCCCAGCACCTATACCATCCTAACAGCTTAGTCGGCCTAGCCCACAGGAAAGTTCAATACGTGCGGAGCCAACCAAGCCGCGGGGTAACACCAAAATATAAAACCTACAGTGTAGGTTATATTCAAAAGAGTTAGAACCTTTTGTAACACATTGTATTGTTGCTCTGCTGCGGCTATATTTAACTCTGGCGGTTCGACCGGCGACAGAAACCCGTTCCGTGCGGTTCCAACGGGGCGGTGCGTGACGAAGAAAGTCTAGAGCCAATTGCCTGCAGTTAGCTGCACCGGCTGTGAACTAGGGGTCAAACGCGATGAGATCACACTGGTTTTGTTGCCAAGTATATTTTTTTGCTGAGGGCTCATGTAATAAATCCGCACAGTCGTAAACCGTCAAAACAGATTTATTGACTGGAAAATGTGCTCTCATTGATCTTTCTGGAATACCATGAAATGTCGTGAATTGCATTTTAATCTCGCCTAAATCAGTGACTCCACACTGAAACTGCTTTGTATGTACAATAGTCCGTCATCCTGTCTCACACTAACTAACCTACCTAACAAACAATAATAATTGAAGTAATGACGAAGACTTAGAACACAACTATTTATGGCTTCTCCTTGAGCATCAGTGGCAACGTTAGATGCCGCTAAGCTATAATCGGTGGCCCTACATAGGAACAAGGCGGGGCAATGTCCCGGGGTCCCCAAGCTCAAAGGGGGCCGAGCTATTTACGGATGAAATCGGTAAAATTTAAACCCCGGCCAGGGAAAATAGGTAGTACATTCTGTGAAATTTTGAGCGCGCTGCGCGCGTCTAGATACATAGAAAAATTAAAGTGTTATGAAATTATTTTAATAATATCAAAAAAGGAACCGGTAACCTTTATAGTAAATTAAAACGTTACGGTCTTACGGACGACTGTGCTATACCCCCTGCGGACTAGGCATGATGAGCTAAAAATAGCAACGGCAAGTGAGAATAATTAAGAGGAGGCCCGGATGACCCCCCCCCCGGGAAGTACAATACAATTGAGGGCCTCAACTGCGTTGGTCAGGCGAGCTAGGATACGATGGTCACTCGTTGATTGGCGATATCTCGTTGAAGTCGCTGTTATACTATGATGACTTTTGTAGCAAGAAGCATAAGTTCGAAGATTGATTGGACAGGACAATCTGCCCCGGAAAAGTAGGACAAATTCCGTATGCGCCTGCCAATCTGCGATTTTGGTGGTTAGGGCCTATGAGTCCTATGACTAATGTGGTTTTCCACATAAAAACCGGATTTCTTGGCGATTTCGCCAAAAATGCAGTCACATGGTTGTAGGTTCGATCAAGGAAAAATACATATAACTCTGGAATGTGTCTGGAAAATTAGATGCCCAAATTCTCTATGGGTACTTATTTGCTCGTAGTCTATGTAATTTACACTGTACTGTAACAGTACAAGTGTACACTAATACAATAAGGTTGACATTCGAATATTAGACATATGGTCGAAATGATGTTTCGTATTTTTCTATTGCTGCTACCATTTTGTTTCTGTGGGGACAAGTTTTTATTGTGATTTTATACGTAATGCGGATTCTATGAGATTTAGTTTGGTGGTTTTAGGTCCTAAAAATAACTACAATCAGATTGATAAAAATAGCAAGAAGCGTATTTCATAAGCGGCGCAATAGGGCAATTAACTATAGGGTATTATTAAAGGGCCTTCAATTGCACAGTCAAACAAGGTCAAGGTTTTTCGTAGTAGCTTGGTTAGATAAGTACCTACCTAACCAGTCTTAATTTTTTATCAACAAACCACTTGGCGTTGTTTACGTGTGTACGGGGATACATTGAATGATAAGACTGTATGAATACTGTTAACTGTTATATTGTCCAAAGAAAAGACTAATCTAGAATGAGGGATGATGTACTGATATGAGCCCGCGATGAGTCCGCCCTTGCTGGTCGGCTGCTTGTCGTGAACTAGTTTGTACCGACCAGGTAAAGTAGACGCGTCGCGGTCGCGCTGAATTGCTGACTCTGCTTTATACATGATATAAGTAAACTGTGCGGGTTGGCCCGTACATGCTCCGGACCGGGAAAGAAACTAAACTAAACTGATAACTTCACTGATCTGCTAAGTACGTACTTGATAACGTAAAATCTACTGCTTCTAATTAATTACTAAAATGGGATGATACAGGTGATATGAACAATCACTTAAATATTTCATTCACTTAAAGTCTCTAGGTACTTGGTCTAACGCACAACTACTCTTATAATACACTGCTTTGGACCCTAGGTCCGTATTAGACTCACTGATTGCCTTTGATGCATTTTTGGCTATTAAATCACTCTCACTTTGCCAATGCCTTTTCTCACTAATCACATATTGTACGCACTTACACTGTTGATTGGCCCCACTACTGGTGGGGGGCGCGGCGCTGGAGGCGGGGGGCTGCGTGCCCCGCTCCACCTCCAGGAAGCGCGGACGGGCCGCGCTTCGTCTGGAACATCTTCGCATCCAGATTCCTGCTCCTGCTATGACTGCTAGACCAACGATTACGTATATGGCAATGTAATGGTGGACATCATGGTATGATACACGGTAGGCAAGTGGCGTTTCTGCCTTCATGGCGTCTATTCTGTTATGCAGCTCTTGTAACTGCTTATGAACATCTGGTTGTACTGATATTAACTCAAGCTTGGGGATGGTCACATGGATGATGTCATTGATGGGCGAGATATCGGGTACGAGTATGTCTGCTCTCGTATGCATGGCGCTCATGTCTTGCTTATGAGCGTGCACTGTAAACTGATTATTCTTAATCATACAACCATGACCTATGCTAATAATGCCCGTGTTGTGTAGCTGAGTTACGGATACTTGATCTCCGCAAATTATTTTCATTTGACTATCATTGCAACAAAAATAAAGGTACTGATTAGGCGTGTTTAGTTCGGCCCATCTGTTCTGGCATGTTGCCGTGGTGGTTTGGCAGTGGGTGGTAGTTTCGTCTGTTTGACAGAGAGTCTCGTCCTGTCTCATGTTGTAGATTGGTTTCTGTAGGCGACAGATAAAGTCTTGTTCGTGATGTGAGCAAGCTCTAACGTCCATTTCAGACATCTCTACGTAGGCATCCTTCTTGATATTTAATGCTACGTACTCTGCTTTGGGCTGAACCAACCTCATTTGCTGGCCAATTTTCTCAGGTACCGGTATAATTTTCAGTAGTTCGAAACTGTCTCTGTTGATTAAGGGTAGCTTGATCTCAAACAACAAAAAGTCTTCGGTCATTCTTGCTTTGACGCTGACTAACTGATAAATACTTCTTAGATCGGCCTGAAGGTTTGTAATGGGTAATATTAATTCGGGTGCAAGTTGATTGGATATGACGTTCAATTCCTTTCTCAGTTGATCTGGAGTTAGGATATGCAGATTGAAACGTCCATGATAAATATCTGTTATGATATCCAGAAGAGCGCTCTGTATGCTCTTCAAAGATTGGAGCATGTTGCTCGCTGCTAGGGCTTCCAAACTGAACTCGTTAGCGGTGACCTCGTCTTGAATATTCTTGTTAATATTCATGATGTTCTGCTCAAGGACATGAAAGTTCTGATTGATAAGTTTCTGCTGTCTGTTCATGGTTTCTTCTGTCCTTTTCAGTAGGTCATATTCTGATGCTATGATGGAAGTCTGATTCTTCCATAGTGAAGCCAAGTGTTGCTGATTTTCGCGCACCAGAGAAATATCTTGTTCATATTTTTCTGCGAAACTAGAGTCGAGTACGCCGAAGAGAGCATTAGCGACGTAACCGACACCGTTGATAAGACCGCGCGCGAGCCTCGAGCGCGCGCCGGAATGCTGACTCAGGAGCAGTTCATTGTAGTAGTCTAACTCTGAGTATCCGTGACGTAGCTGGAGAGATAACACTTTACAGTGGGATGTTAAATTGATTTTGGCACATGTTTGCTCTATCTGATTAGTGTAGTCGTGAAATGCCGCCATGCCTTGCCAGTAGGACGACAAGTCATAGTACACCACTAGTTTCCAGTCGTCTCGAATAAGTTTTAAACTTGATATTTTATCGAAGTACAGTCTCTGTGTTTCTCTAAGGTTTGTGACGTTGTAAGCACCTTGTGCACTTGATAGCATGATAAAGGTCAACGCCAAAACCACCGAAGTAAAACTGAACTTGGACCCTTTAGGGTATTTTTTCTGTTTTTCATTCTGTTTTCCGCCTATCTGGCCTTCCGGGATCGACTCTTGTTTGTCACCCAGGGCGGTTTTTGACTCTTGTTTGTCGTCTGAAGGTCTGTTGTGAACGGGCAGGGGTGATAACTTGATAATGGGGCGCTTCTTGTAGCCGTTTTTAGTTTTCAGCGTAACAACTCGCACTAGCCCATCCTTCCCGGGATGCAACTCAACTACGCGGCCCATGGCCCACTTCCCTGCTGGAAGATTATCGTCGTGGATGATAACGACGTCATTCAACATGATGTTCTCCTTTTGCTGAGTCCACTTGCTTCTTGTTTGCAACTGGCTGAGATACTCTGTTTTCCATCTCTTCCATACATCTTGAAAGACACGTTGAGCTAGCTGCCAACGGGTTCTTAAATCCCGCTCTGTTTCAAAGATTGTTAAGACGGGACCACTTGCTAAGAAATGGGCTGGAGTTAAGCAGTCGTCGTCTGAATTTTCTGATAATGGGCACAATGGCCTTGAATTTAGGCATCCTTCAATTTGAGCTAAAACTGTTGATAGCTCTTCAAATGTGAGTTTCTGCTCTCCAATTACTCGTTTGAGATGATATTTTAATCTCCGGACCCCTGACTCCATCAGCCCTGCTGCCGATGGCCATGCTGGAGCATTAAAATGCCAGCTCATCTCCATCTCTGTTATTTCTGCTAGGAAGCTGTCACTAAAAATCTGTTTTAGTTCCTCATGCTCTTGCTGTAAGATGGTACTCGCGCCCACGAAGTTTGTACCATTGTCGCTATACATATGGGCCGGCGTGCCTCTTCGAGCAGCCATTCTCCGTAGGGCTGCGATAAACGACGATGACGTCATATCTGATACAAGTTCGATATGTACGGCCTTGGTTGCCATACACACAAACACGGCGACGTAACCTTTGGTGGTTTTAATCCCTCTTCCCTTGTTGGCTTTTAGCAAGATGCACCCTGTAAAATCCACCCCCGTGTGAAAAAATGGTCTGGAAGGGTTACATCTGGCCTCGGGTAGGTCACCCATCAGCTGATCCTGTTTGGACGGTGTTTGTCGCCGGCATTTCACGCACAGTCGTATCCATTTCTTCGTTACTCGGTTGCCACTGATAAGCCAATACTTGTTTCTAAGAAATGATAGCGTCAGCCTTGCCCCGCCGTGGAACGTAAGGTCGTGTGCATGATTCACTAATAGTTCAGTGAACCGGCCGTCCTTTGGAATGATGATTGGAAATTTCATGTCCTTGCTGACGTGTGCATTTCTCAATCTTCCTGCTACTCTAAGTACTCCTTGCTCGAGATACGGTTTTATGTTCGAAATTGGGCTTTTTGGGCTCACTTGCTTGCCCTGTTCGAGATCTCTGATTTCTGCTGAAAAGGCGGTTTTTTGCACGTATTTTATGACCATGGTAGTTGCCCGTTTTACCTCCTGTAGCGTTAGGTAAGTATGAGGCGGCCTTTCTGCTGACTTGTTGAAAATTCTCAGTACTCGCGCTAATACGTGAATCACCTTTGTAAGTGTACTATAGGTTATTAATAGCTGATAAATAATGTCACTTCCGCTATCCTGTCTAGCGACGTTGACTTGCAGCATCTTTTTGACTTCTTGATTAGTCTCAAAGTGCTGTTCTTGCTGTTTACTGTTCGTCTGATAAGTGGGCAGCCATGCTGGCCCCTGCCACCATAAAGCATGTTCTTTCAACTGAGTGGCAGTCATGCCTCGGCTGGCACTGTCAGCTGGGTTCTCTGATGACTTCACATACCTCCAGCATTCAGCGGGCATGCTTTGGGTAACTTGTTTTACCCGATTGGATACGAAGACTTTCCACTTCTCTGGGTCACCCTGTAGCCACCCGAGTGTTACCATGGAGTCGCTCCAACCAAACTGCGTTATTCTGTATTCGCCTAGCGCCTGTTTAACTTTTGCCATGAGTTTAGCTAATAAGTGTGCGCTAGTTAGCTCCAGTCGTGGTAAGGACACTTGTTTGCTAGATGGCACGAGTCTTGTTTTCCCGGCCACCAACACGACTGAAGATTTTTCTTGATTTTCACTGTTTATTTTACAATAGATGACACATCCGATTGCTTTAGTCGAGGCATCGCAAAATCCGTGTAGTTCGATGCAATCGTCCTGTTTTGTTTGTAGCCATCTTGGGAGCTGTATCTGATCGATGTTTTGGATGTCATTTTTGATGACAAGCCATTCTTTGATGGTGTGTTCTGGAAGGTTATCATCCCAACCAATGTTCAGTAACCAAACACCTTGAAACAGTAGCTTCAGTTTGGTGCTGAGGGGGGATAGCCACCCTAACGGATCAAACAGTTTTGAGATGCAGGATAGTAGTGCTCTCTTTGTATGCTTAGTAGGTGATCCGAACTTGCACTGAAACGTGAAGTGATCTTGAGCTGGGTTCCAGGTGAGGCCTAGTGTCTTGGTTGATTCCGCCTGCTTGAAATCAAAGTTCTCATTTTTATCGACATCCTGTAAAAGTTCGGGCGCATTTGCTTTCCACTTCCGCAAATGAAACCCGCCAGACTCCAGTAAACTGATTAGGTGCCGTTGTACTTGTAGTGCTGAGGCTGTTGAGTGGCACCCATGAATGAGGTCATCCATGTAGAATTTTTCTTCTAGCACGGTGGCCACTTCAAGTTGTAAAGTCTTCTCTTGCTCTGAAGACGACTGTTCTGTTGATAATCTCTGTTTTTCCTCACTCGCCAACTGTTTCAGCGTCATCATGGCGAGAAAAGGGGCTGCTTTTGTACCGTATGTAACGGTGGTCAACTGATATTCTTGTATGGGTTCTTGATCTGTGTTTCGCCAAACAATTTTCTGATATTGTTGGTCTTTTTCACTGACTAGCATGCATCTGTACATTTTGGCTATGTCAGCGGTAAATGCTATCTGATATTGTCTCCAAGTGATGAGCAGTGCTTGGAGGTCTGCTTGTAAATTTGGGCCACGATACATAAGGTCATTCAGGCTCTGCCCGGATGACGACGTGGCCGAAGCGTTAAAAACAACTCTTAGACGCGTTGTAATAGAGTCTTCTTTTAAAACGCAATGATGCGGCAAAAAGTAATCGCCGTTTGAGCTACCTAGTGCAGGTTTCATGTGGCCTAACGATAGGTACTCGTTTATAAATAGCTTGTACTCTTTAGCTATGTCTGCGTGTTTTATGAATTTTCGTTCTAATGACCGAAACTGTGAAACTGCTTTGTACTTTGATAAGCCGAGTTTTTCATCGACATCTGGCTTGAGAGGGAGTCTGACCTCAAATCTGCCATCCTCAAGCCGTTTTGTTGTGGCCTTGTAAAACTGCACGCAATGTTGGTCTTCTGCTGACAAAGATGTTTCCTCTGATATGTCCTCAATCTCCCAGAACCGGCGCAAGTCCCCGGTGTCCTGTAGGACAACATTGCATTGTAGTGTCTTTACATTCCCGCTAAGTATCCACCCTAGTCGCGTCTGTTGTGCGATAGGTACGTTCGAGTTTGCCCGGGAAATTCCTTCCAAAATGATCTCTGAATAGACATCTGCGCCTAGCAAGATATCGATTGGGCGACTGACATTAAAGTCTGGGTCTGCAAGCTGGATGCTGTCCAGATGTGGCCATGATGGTTTGGCGAAGGAATACGTCGGTAAATTGTTAACGAGCTGTTTCATTATGTAAACGTCGGTCGAAAACGTAAAGTCGCTGATAACTGATTGGCATGTTATGGTCAAAAGACCTTTGCAGTTACTCTCTTTGGCACCTACTCCTGTAATCACGCCTTTGCATTTCTGACGCGGCAGGTCCAACAAAGTTGCTGCTTCGCTGCTGATAAGGGATGTCATTGACCCCTGATCTACCAAAACCCTCATCTGTTGGTAGGCCCCATTCTGTGCTTTTACTTGAATCAAAGCGGTGGCCAGTAAGGTTTCCGGTATTTCACGTTGCATGGAAACGTGACTGTTATGTTTTACTTGGTTTGACTCTTGCTTCATACCATTTTGTCGGAAAAACGCCTCGTGTAGCAGTGTGTTATGTAGGGCATTACACTCGCGGCATTTTTTTTCTGATAGGCAAACCTTCCCGCTATGCGAATAAAGACAGTTTTCGCATAACTTTAGGTTATTGGCTGTTTTGCGCTTTTGGTGCGGCGACATTTGCAAAAACTGCTGACAGTAGTATAACCCGTGGTCGGTACTGTTGCACAATGGACACAAGTATTTGCGCGTCTCATTTTTCGTTGCATTTGATTGTTTGTGCGTATTATACTTTGAACTGTTATATTTCGCCGATTTGTTAGGATTTGCCGACGGATATGAACTATGTTTTTGTGCAGGGTTTTCTTGCTTCCTGCGGCTCGACTCCATAGTGGTAAACTTGCTTTCTAGAAAGTCGAGGAACTCCTGAAGTACTGGGAGTTCTTTTTTCTGTTTGACTGATGCTGTATACTCCCGATGAGTATCTTGGTCTAGCTTCTGGGCTAGGACATGAACTAGCATGGGGTCCCATGTTGCTATATCCACCCCTAAACTCTTGATTGCATTTAGGCACTCCTGCATGGTGTCGTGGATACGCTTGATATTCTCAACCGACGCTTGTTGCATCACCGGGAGGCTGAGTAAAATGTTCATGTGCGAGGAGAAGATTAACTTGTTGTTGTTATATCTGTGATTAAGAATGCCCCAACCGATATCGTAGTTAGATGAGCTAATCTTAAGATGCTGTATCAGTTTTTCTGGTTCATCCCTGACTTTCATCTTTAGGAACTGCATCTTTTGCGCGTTGGACAGCGACGGGTTGTTATGAATCGCATCAATAAAGAGGTCTTTAAACGATACCCATTGATCGTAGTTTCCATTGAAGATAGGGATATCCATTTGGGGTGTCGCCTTCTCACGGTGTTGCATTGACCATAATTTGCTGTTGATCTCCCTTTTCATCTTGTCATACTGAGCCTCATATTCTGCTATCAAGCTTTCATACTGTTTATTGGTGCTGCCGATTTCTGAATCTATTTCCCAATGGAGCTTGTCCACCGTATCCCACCTTTTTTGCAGAGTACGTAACAAGTCTTCTAGTTCCCATTTTTCGGAAACGGCCTCCAAATTAATTCCTGATACTGATTTATACAACGCTCGGAAGTTACTTGCTTGTTTCCGAAACATTTGTTCTGATTTAGGGTTGGTAGTCTGTTGCACTTGTACTGACTCCTGAAAGACGCCACCATCTTCTTCTTGTTGCTGATCTGACGGTGGGTCTCGACTACCACTTGCCACCTCTAATACGCCTGGTTGTTTTGTTTCAACTTTCTCAGACACATCTGTGTTTTCTATGAGAGATCTCACTCTGCTGTACCTGTCTTTCACTGTCTCGTATTTATTTTCTGTGAAATACTTATGAGTTTTAATACCTAGTCCACACAACTCTATATGATTTGCCTGAAATTCTCCCCATAGATTGTCTAGTTGGTCTAGCCTACGTTTAAGATAGGTCGGCGTTTTCCTGCTAGCGCCGTCTTTCCTAAAGTTGACCCAGAGCTGCTCGATTCCTGCTTCGACCTGCTCTTGGGTCGCAACAAGATCTTCCAAACGCGTCGACATTTTACTTGATTAATGTAGATAAAATGGAAAGATCTCACGTGCTCTGCTGCTGCTGTAGCCCCGCGGCGCCGTGCTGCTCCTCGGGACGTACTGTTAACTAACCGGAGCGTTCTTGTTACGCTCACGGTTCTGCTGCTGCTGTAGCCCCGGGGTGCCTTGATGCTCCTCGGGACGTGCTGTTATCGAACCGGAGCGTTCTTGTTACGCTCACGGTTCTGCTGCTGCTGATAGTGACGCACAGGGCGTCACAACTGCTCTGTACTGCTGGTGACGGTCCCCCAAACCGTCCAATGTCACTAATAAAATATCACTGATAGTTCCCGCGTCACTGTAACACTGTAACTTCACACGTAACGCAATGTCTCGAAGGACCAAAAAACTAATGTACGGGGATACATTGAATGATAAGACTGTATGAATACTGTTAACTGTTATATTGTCCAAAGAAAAGACTAATCTAGAATGAGGGATGATGTACTGATATGAGCCCGCGATGAGTCCGCCCTTGCTGGTCGGCTGCTTGTCGTGAACTAGTTTGTACCGACCAGGTAAAGTAGACGCGTCGCGGTCGCGCTGAATTGCTGACTCTGCTTTATACATGATATAAGTAAAAACTAATGTACGGGGATACATTGAATGATAAGACTGTATGAATACTGTTAACTGTTATATTGTCCAAAGAAAAGACTAATCTAGAATGAGGGATGATGTACTGATATGAGCCCGCGATGAGTCCGCCCTTGCTGGTCGGCTGCTTGTCGTGAACTAGTTTGTACCGACCAGGTAAAGTAGACGCGTCGCGGTCGCGCTGAATTGCTGACTCTGCTTTATACATGATATAAGTAAACTGTGCGGGTTGGCCCGTACATGCTCCGGACCGGGAAAGAAACTAAACTAAACTGATAACTTCACTGATCTGCTAAGTACGTACTTGATAACGTAAAATCTACTGCTTCTAATTAATTACTAAAATGGGATGATACAGGTGATATGAACAATCACTTAAATATTTCATTCACTTAAAGTCTCTAGGTACTTGGTCTAACGCACAACTACTCTTATAATACACTGCTTTGGACCCTAGGTCCGTATTAGACTCACTGATTGCCTTTGATGCATTTTTGGCTATTAAATCACTCTCACTTTGCCAATGCCTTTTCTCACTAATCACATATTGTACGCACTTACACTGTTGATTGGCCCCACTACTGGTGGGGGGCGCGGCGCTGGAGGCGGGGGGCTGCGTGCCCCGCTCCACCTCCAGGAAGCGCGGACGGGCCGCGCTTCGTCTGGAACATCTTCGCATCCAGATTCCTGCTCCTGCTATGACTGCTAGACCAACGATTACGTATATGGCAATGTAATGGTGGACATCATGGTATGATACACGGTAGGCAAGTGGCGTTTCTGCCTTCATGGCGTCTATTCTGTTATGCAGCTCTTGTAACTGCTTATGAACATCTGGTTGTACTGATATTAACTCAAGCTTGGGGATGGTCACATGGATGATGTCATTGATGGGCGAGATATCGGGTACGAGTATGTCTGCTCTCGTATGCATGGCGCTCATGTCTTGCTTATGAGCGTGCACTGTAAACTGATTATTCTTAATCATACAACCATGACCTATGCTAATAATGCCCGTGTTGTGTAGCTGAGTTACGGATACTTGATCTCCGCAAATTATTTTCATTTGACTATCATTGCAACAAAAATAAAGGTACTGATTAGGCGTGTTTAGTTCGGCCCATCTGTTCTGGCATGTTGCCGTGGTGGTTTGGCAGTGGGTGGTAGTTTCGTCTGTTTGACAGAGAGTCTCGTCCTGTCTCATGTTGTAGATTGGTTTCTGTAGGCGACAGATAAAGTCTTGTTCGTGATGTGAGCAAGCTCTAACGTCCATTTCAGACATCTCTACGTAGGCATCCTTCTTGATATTTAATGCTACGTACTCTGCTTTGGGCTGAACCAACCTCATTTGCTGGCCAATTTTCTCAGGTACCGGTATAATTTTCAGTAGTTCGAAACTGTCTCTGTTGATTAAGGGTAGCTTGATCTCAAACAACAAAAAGTCTTCGGTCATTCTTGCTTTGACGCTGACTAACTGATAAATACTTCTTAGATCGGCCTGAAGGTTTGTAATGGGTAATATTAATTCGGGTGCAAGTTGATTGGATATGACGTTCAATTCCTTTCTCAGTTGATCTGGAGTTAGGATATGCAGATTGAAACGTCCATGATAAATATCTGTTATGATATCCAGAAGAGCGCTCTGTATGCTCTTCAAAGATTGGAGCATGTTGCTCGCTGCTAGGGCTTCCAAACTGAACTCGTTAGCGGTGACCTCGTCTTGAATATTCTTGTTAATATTCATGATGTTCTGCTCAAGGACATGAAAGTTCTGATTGATAAGTTTCTGCTGTCTGTTCATGGTTTCTTCTGTCCTTTTCAGTAGGTCATATTCTGATGCTATGATGGAAGTCTGATTCTTCCATAGTGAAGCCAAGTGTTGCTGATTTTCGCGCACCAGAGAAATATCTTGTTCATATTTTTCTGCGAAACTAGAGTCGAGTACGCCGAAGAGAGCATTAGCGACGTAACCGACACCGTTGATAAGACCGCGCGCGAGCCTCGAGCGCGCGCCGGAATGCTGACTCAGGAGCAGTTCATTGTAGTAGTCTAACTCTGAGTATCCGTGACGTAGCTGGAGAGATAACACTTTACAGTGGGATGTTAAATTGATTTTGGCACATGTTTGCTCTATCTGATTAGTGTAGTCGTGAAATGCCGCCATGCCTTGCCAGTAGGACGACAAGTCATAGTACACCACTAGTTTCCAGTCGTCTCGAATAAGTTTTAAACTTGATATTTTATCGAAGTACAGTCTCTGTGTTTCTCTAAGGTTTGTGACGTTGTAAGCACCTTGTGCACTTGATAGCATGATAAAGGTCAACGCCAAAACCACCGAAGTAAAACTGAACTTGGACCCTTTAGGGTATTTTTTCTGTTTTTCATTCTGTTTTCCGCCTATCTGGCCTTCCGGGATCGACTCTTGTTTGTCACCCAGGGCGGTTTTTGACTCTTGTTTGTCGTCTGAAGGTCTGTTGTGAACGGGCAGGGGTGATAACTTGATAATGGGGCGCTTCTTGTAGCCGTTTTTAGTTTTCAGCGTAACAACTCGCACTAGCCCATCCTTCCCGGGATGCAACTCAACTACGCGGCCCATGGCCCACTTCCCTGCTGGAAGATTATCGTCGTGGATGATAACGACGTCATTCAACATGATGTTCTCCTTTTGCTGAGTCCACTTGCTTCTTGTTTGCAACTGGCTGAGATACTCTGTTTTCCATCTCTTCCATACATCTTGAAAGACACGTTGAGCTAGCTGCCAACGGGTTCTTAAATCCCGCTCTGTTTCAAAGATTGTTAAGACGGGACCACTTGCTAAGAAATGGGCTGGAGTTAAGCAGTCGTCGTCTGAATTTTCTGATAATGGGCACAATGGCCTTGAATTTAGGCATCCTTCAATTTGAGCTAAAACTGTTGATAGCTCTTCAAATGTGAGTTTCTGCTCTCCAATTACTCGTTTGAGATGATATTTTAATCTCCGGACCCCTGACTCCATCAGCCCTGCTGCCGATGGCCATGCTGGAGCATTAAAATGCCAGCTCATCTCCATCTCTGTTATTTCTGCTAGGAAGCTGTCACTAAAAATCTGTTTTAGTTCCTCATGCTCTTGCTGTAAGATGGTACTCGCGCCCACGAAGTTTGTACCATTGTCGCTATACATATGGGCCGGCGTGCCTCTTCGAGCAGCCATTCTCCGTAGGGCTGCGATAAACGACGATGACGTCATATCTGATACAAGTTCGATATGTACGGCCTTGGTTGCCATACACACAAACACGGCGACGTAACCTTTGGTGGTTTTAATCCCTCTTCCCTTGTTGGCTTTTAGCAAGATGCACCCTGTAAAATCCACCCCCGTGTGAAAAAATGGTCTGGAAGGGTTACATCTGGCCTCGGGTAGGTCACCCATCAGCTGATCCTGTTTGGACGGTGTTTGTCGCCGGCATTTCACGCACAGTCGTATCCATTTCTTCGTTACTCGGTTGCCACTGATAAGCCAATACTTGTTTCTAAGAAATGATAGCGTCAGCCTTGCCCCGCCGTGGAACGTAAGGTCGTGTGCATGATTCACTAATAGTTCAGTGAACCGGCCGTCCTTTGGAATGATGATTGGAAATTTCATGTCCTTGCTGACGTGTGCATTTCTCAATCTTCCTGCTACTCTAAGTACTCCTTGCTCGAGATACGGTTTTATGTTCGAAATTGGGCTTTTTGGGCTCACTTGCTTGCCCTGTTCGAGATCTCTGATTTCTGCTGAAAAGGCGGTTTTTTGCACGTATTTTATGACCATGGTAGTTGCCCGTTTTACCTCCTGTAGCGTTAGGTAAGTATGAGGCGGCCTTTCTGCTGACTTGTTGAAAATTCTCAGTACTCGCGCTAATACGTGAATCACCTTTGTAAGTGTACTATAGGTTATTAATAGCTGATAAATAATGTCACTTCCGCTATCCTGTCTAGCGACGTTGACTTGCAGCATCTTTTTGACTTCTTGATTAGTCTCAAAGTGCTGTTCTTGCTGTTTACTGTTCGTCTGATAAGTGGGCAGCCATGCTGGCCCCTGCCACCATAAAGCATGTTCTTTCAACTGAGTGGCAGTCATGCCTCGGCTGGCACTGTCAGCTGGGTTCTCTGATGACTTCACATACCTCCAGCATTCAGCGGGCATGCTTTGGGTAACTTGTTTTACCCGATTGGATACGAAGACTTTCCACTTCTCTGGGTCACCCTGTAGCCACCCGAGTGTTACCATGGAGTCGCTCCAACCAAACTGCGTTATTCTGTATTCGCCTAGCGCCTGTTTAACTTTTGCCATGAGTTTAGCTAATAAGTGTGCGCTAGTTAGCTCCAGTCGTGGTAAGGACACTTGTTTGCTAGATGGCACGAGTCTTGTTTTCCCGGCCACCAACACGACTGAAGATTTTTCTTGATTTTCACTGTTTATTTTACAATAGATGACACATCCGATTGCTTTAGTCGAGGCATCGCAAAATCCGTGTAGTTCGATGCAATCGTCCTGTTTTGTTTGTAGCCATCTTGGGAGCTGTATCTGATCGATGTTTTGGATGTCATTTTTGATGACAAGCCATTCTTTGATGGTGTGTTCTGGAAGGTTATCATCCCAACCAATGTTCAGTAACCAAACACCTTGAAACAGTAGCTTCAGTTTGGTGCTGAGGGGGGATAGCCACCCTAACGGATCAAACAGTTTTGAGATGCAGGATAGTAGTGCTCTCTTTGTATGCTTAGTAGGTGATCCGAACTTGCACTGAAACGTGAAGTGATCTTGAGCTGGGTTCCAGGTGAGGCCTAGTGTCTTGGTTGATTCCGCCTGCTTGAAATCAAAGTTCTCATTTTTATCGACATCCTGTAAAAGTTCGGGCGCATTTGCTTTCCACTTCCGCAAATGAAACCCGCCAGACTCCAGTAAACTGATTAGGTGCCGTTGTACTTGTAGTGCTGAGGCTGTTGAGTGGCACCCATGAATGAGGTCATCCATGTAGAATTTTTCTTCTAGCACGGTGGCCACTTCAAGTTGTAAAGTCTTCTCTTGCTCTGAAGACGACTGTTCTGTTGATAATCTCTGTTTTTCCTCACTCGCCAACTGTTTCAGCGTCATCATGGCGAGAAAAGGGGCTGCTTTTGTACCGTATGTAACGGTGGTCAACTGATATTCTTGTATGGGTTCTTGATCTGTGTTTCGCCAAACAATTTTCTGATATTGTTGGTCTTTTTCACTGACTAGCATGCATCTGTACATTTTGGCTATGTCAGCGGTAAATGCTATCTGATATTGTCTCCAAGTGATGAGCAGTGCTTGGAGGTCTGCTTGTAAATTTGGGCCACGATACATAAGGTCATTCAGGCTCTGCCCGGATGACGACGTGGCCGAAGCGTTAAAAACAACTCTTAGACGCGTTGTAATAGAGTCTTCTTTTAAAACGCAATGATGCGGCAAAAAGTAATCGCCGTTTGAGCTACCTAGTGCAGGTTTCATGTGGCCTAACGATAGGTACTCGTTTATAAATAGCTTGTACTCTTTAGCTATGTCTGCGTGTTTTATGAATTTTCGTTCTAATGACCGAAACTGTGAAACTGCTTTGTACTTTGATAAGCCGAGTTTTTCATCGACATCTGGCTTGAGAGGGAGTCTGACCTCAAATCTGCCATCCTCAAGCCGTTTTGTTGTGGCCTTGTAAAACTGCACGCAATGTTGGTCTTCTGCTGACAAAGATGTTTCCTCTGATATGTCCTCAATCTCCCAGAACCGGCGCAAGTCCCCGGTGTCCTGTAGGACAACATTGCATTGTAGTGTCTTTACATTCCCGCTAAGTATCCACCCTAGTCGCGTCTGTTGTGCGATAGGTACGTTCGAGTTTGCCCGGGAAATTCCTTCCAAAATGATCTCTGAATAGACATCTGCGCCTAGCAAGATATCGATTGGGCGACTGACATTAAAGTCTGGGTCTGCAAGCTGGATGCTGTCCAGATGTGGCCATGATGGTTTGGCGAAGGAATACGTCGGTAAATTGTTAACGAGCTGTTTCATTATGTAAACGTCGGTCGAAAACGTAAAGTCGCTGATAACTGATTGGCATGTTATGGTCAAAAGACCTTTGCAGTTACTCTCTTTGGCACCTACTCCTGTAATCACGCCTTTGCATTTCTGACGCGGCAGGTCCAACAAAGTTGCTGCTTCGCTGCTGATAAGGGATGTCATTGACCCCTGATCTACCAAAACCCTCATCTGTTGGTAGGCCCCATTCTGTGCTTTTACTTGAATCAAAGCGGTGGCCAGTAAGGTTTCCGGTATTTCACGTTGCATGGAAACGTGACTGTTATGTTTTACTTGGTTTGACTCTTGCTTCATACCATTTTGTCGGAAAAACGCCTCGTGTAGCAGTGTGTTATGTAGGGCATTACACTCGCGGCATTTTTTTTCTGATAGGCAAACCTTCCCGCTATGCGAATAAAGACAGTTTTCGCATAACTTTAGGTTATTGGCTGTTTTGCGCTTTTGGTGCGGCGACATTTGCAAAAACTGCTGACAGTAGTATAACCCGTGGTCGGTACTGTTGCACAATGGACACAAGTATTTGCGCGTCTCATTTTTCGTTGCATTTGATTGTTTGTGCGTATTATACTTTGAACTGTTATATTTCGCCGATTTGTTAGGATTTGCCGACGGATATGAACTATGTTTTTGTGCAGGGTTTTCTTGCTTCCTGCGGCTCGACTCCATAGTGGTAAACTTGCTTTCTAGAAAGTCGAGGAACTCCTGAAGTACTGGGAGTTCTTTTTTCTGTTTGACTGATGCTGTATACTCCCGATGAGTATCTTGGTCTAGCTTCTGGGCTAGGACATGAACTAGCATGGGGTCCCATGTTGCTATATCCACCCCTAAACTCTTGATTGCATTTAGGCACTCCTGCATGGTGTCGTGGATACGCTTGATATTCTCAACCGACGCTTGTTGCATCACCGGGAGGCTGAGTAAAATGTTCATGTGCGAGGAGAAGATTAACTTGTTGTTGTTATATCTGTGATTAAGAATGCCCCAACCGATATCGTAGTTAGATGAGCTAATCTTAAGATGCTGTATCAGTTTTTCTGGTTCATCCCTGACTTTCATCTTTAGGAACTGCATCTTTTGCGCGTTGGACAGCGACGGGTTGTTATGAATCGCATCAATAAAGAGGTCTTTAAACGATACCCATTGATCGTAGTTTCCATTGAAGATAGGGATATCCATTTGGGGTGTCGCCTTCTCACGGTGTTGCATTGACCATAATTTGCTGTTGATCTCCCTTTTCATCTTGTCATACTGAGCCTCATATTCTGCTATCAAGCTTTCATACTGTTTATTGGTGCTGCCGATTTCTGAATCTATTTCCCAATGGAGCTTGTCCACCGTATCCCACCTTTTTTGCAGAGTACGTAACAAGTCTTCTAGTTCCCATTTTTCGGAAACGGCCTCCAAATTAATTCCTGATACTGATTTATACAACGCTCGGAAGTTACTTGCTTGTTTCCGAAACATTTGTTCTGATTTAGGGTTGGTAGTCTGTTGCACTTGTACTGACTCCTGAAAGACGCCACCATCTTCTTCTTGTTGCTGATCTGACGGTGGGTCTCGACTACCACTTGCCACCTCTAATACGCCTGGTTGTTTTGTTTCAACTTTCTCAGACACATCTGTGTTTTCTATGAGAGATCTCACTCTGCTGTACCTGTCTTTCACTGTCTCGTATTTATTTTCTGTGAAATACTTATGAGTTTTAATACCTAGTCCACACAACTCTATATGATTTGCCTGAAATTCTCCCCATAGATTGTCTAGTTGGTCTAGCCTACGTTTAAGATAGGTCGGCGTTTTCCTGCTAGCGCCGTCTTTCCTAAAGTTGACCCAGAGCTGCTCGATTCCTGCTTCGACCTGCTCTTGGGTCGCAACAAGATCTTCCAAACGCGTCGACATTTTACTTGATTAATGTAGATAAAATGGAAAGATCTCACGTGCTCTGCTGCTGCTGTAGCCCCGCGGCGCCGTGCTGCTCCTCGGGACGTACTGTTAACTAACCGGAGCGTTCTTGTTACGCTCACGGTTCTGCTGCTGCTGTAGCCCCGGGGTGCCTTGATGCTCCTCGGGACGTGCTGTTATCGAACCGGAGCGTTCTTGTTACGCTCACGGTTCTGCTGCTGCTGATAGTGACGCACAGGGCGTCACAACTGCTCTGTACTGCTGGTGACGGTCCCCCAAACCGTCCAATGTCACTAATAAAATATCACTGATAGTTCCCGCGTCACTGTAACACTGTAACTTCACACGTAACGCAATGTCTCGAAGGACCAAAAAACTAATGTACGGGGATACATTGAATGATAAGACTAGAATACTGTTAACTGTTATATTGTCCAAAGAAAAGACTAATCTAGAATGAGGGATGATGTACTGATATGAGCCCGCGACGAGTCCGCCCTTGCTGGTCGGCTGCTTGTCGTGAACTGGTTTGTACCGACCAGGTAAAGTAGACGCGTCGCGGTCGCGCTGAATTGCTGACTCTGCTTTATACATGATATAAGTAAACTGTGCGGGTTGGCCCGTACAACGTGCTATTTATATTTCGCCGAGTGCACGCGCACCAATCTTGGTATTGATTTTGATTGATGGATGTTTTGTAAGTTTCTGAACGTCACTAGGGATGTACTGTACAACTGTAAAATGTATCGATAGATTATCGGTTTTTTAAAACCTTTTATTGTTGAATCTTAACATGGAGGCGTATGTTTGTTTTTTTTAAGCGGTCTTAAATGGCTATTTATTTATTTTGCGTAGGTCTACGAAAAAAGAAAACCATAGAATTCGCGCTTCGAACATATTTTGATTCTAAAACGGTACAAAAAAGATTACAGTCACTCAATTGATAGACACGTAACATTTAGCCAATTAAATTAGCACAAATCATAAAAGGCTCCTGATTGGTTCTCAGTCAACACTGTGCCAGACCGTGATTGGCTGAAACACAGTGACATATACTTTAGAGCGTCACACCCACTCGTCGTTGGAGGTTTTCATGCGATAAGGAACCAGTCAAATTATACTTATAACCCGTGCCATTAAAGAAAACATTTAGGACGGAGTTAAAAACCTAGCGTTGTCTCGCTTTGACTGTATTAATTAGAGCGAGAGGGCGAGTGTTTTGAAGTTCATCCTAAATGTTTTCTTTAATGACACGGGTTATACGAAAATCCTGCAGATCTTCTCTGAGCTAAAAATATGTTTACGGTGGGACGATAGCAACGTGGCGGGAAATTCAAAAAGTTCACAGTTTTTTTACATTTTGTAGTTGAACTGAGATTTTAGTTTTTCAGCGATTTTTCGTTCGCGGCAATAACATAGTATTCTTTTCATTATTGTAAACAACAAAACCACAATATTTCAGCCGATTATGTGTTCTGGTGTACGAAGCAGTGGCGCTGCCCAAAAAGAATAAACTAGTTTCGCCTAGGCCAAACTAGTTTATTCGAACGTCGTATGGATAAACCGGTTTGTCCTAGGCCAAACTAGTCTAGCCGAAGCTCGTAAGGAGAAACCAGTTTAGCCTAGGCCAATCTAGTCTGGCCTAGCAAGAATATGTAAGCTTCAGGATAAACTAGTATGGCCTAGTCCGAGCTGATATTGAAGAATGATTAGGTATGAATGTTACCATATCTCGTAAACTAAGAGGTTTAGCGCAAAAATAACGAAATTTTCGAACCCCTTAATAGCCCCGGAACCAAGCCTTTTACTTCTATACGTGTTCTAAAAACCGACATACAGGGTGTTAAACATACAGGGTATTCCTGAAAGTGTGACAGACAGTCGAAAAATATTGAAAACAAAGGTTAGGTCAGTACTGGTCAAACTGGTTTCTCCATACGAGCATAGGGCTAGACTAGTTTAGCCTAGGCCAAACTAGTCTAGCCCTATTTAAGTAGGGGTAATACAGATTCTACTTATTTATGCTAGCCTAGTACTTTTTCTTAAAATTTAACATACCCGCCGTAATTATCTGAACAGTAGGGGACGAATTTAGAGGCCGAATTTGAAAAAGTCTACATTCAAAAAGTCTACGGTATGTCCGGTTTTGTCCGGTTTAAATGACAATTCGTAAACAAAAAGAGGTATGTCAGTGTGTCGCCAACCAAACCTACTGACCTAGCCTTTGTTTTAAATATTTTTCGACTGTCTGTCACACTTTCAGGAATACCCTGTATGTTTAACACCCTGTATGTCGGTTTTTAGAACACGTATAGAAGTAAAAGGCTTGGTTCCGGGGCTATTAAGGGGTTCGAAAATTTCGTTATTTTTGCGCTAAACCTCATAGTTTACGAGATATGGTAACATTCATACCTAATAATTCGTCAATATCAGCTCGGGCTAGGCCATACTAGTTTATCCTGAAGCTTACATATTCTTGCTAGGCCAGACTAGATTGGCCTAGGCTAAACTGGTTTCTCCTTAAGAGCTTCGGCTAGACCAGTTTGGCCTAGGACATACCGGTTTATTCATACGACGTTCGGATAAACTAGTTTGGCAGCGAAACTAGTTTATCCTTAAATCGGGTTTGGCCGGTAACATATACATAGTTTAACACATCCAACTTTTCATTCGTCTGTCGATGTCATTCGTCTGTCGAAAATTGACAGACGAATGACATAATCGACAGACGAATGACATAGTCGACAGACGAATGAAATAGAAGTAGAAAGGTAAAAAGTGACACTTCATAACAGATATCTACGAATGTCTATAACTACTAAATAACAATAATCTATCGATATCTGTGCTAAATTCTCTTTGGTTTGACCAGTATCTACTTAACACAACATCAACACAAAAACGTATGAAGTGACAGTTTTCAAACCTACTAAGAAATTCCTAAGGCGTCCCAACTAATTATTTTTATTTTTCTTAGTGGTTTGGGGTACCTACTTATAGTTTTGCACAACACAATCCAATGAAAATTAAAAGTGAAAATCAAATCTGTAAGTTGGAATAATAACATAATTTAATACAGTAAGTTATGTAGGTACATATCGTACCTGCTTAGAGATGGGATTCTTCCCGGGAATCAACCCATTTTGGGAAGAAACGCGGAAAGTTTCCGGGAAGATTCCCAAAATGGGTATTTATGTGGGTAGAAACGTTTTTCATTGCAGTTATTGAACAAATTGAATCCTTTTACAGTTTTGTGCACTTTTAAACAATAGACTGCCAATATTTTTTACAATTCTTGTGTAAAACAGGCGTAATTTCGATTTTATGTGATGATTTCTGTAACTTCGCCGAAAATCGGAAATAAAATACGAATTCTTCACGAATTCTTCATGAATTCTTCAATAATTCATAATCATAAGACTTTTCACATCAAAATTATTTGAATTGCTACTAACTAGAACATAAATTATACAAGATGGCAACATGGAACTCTTTTTTTTTGGGCTGATTCTCAAAGTGCCGTCCAAACAAAAACATTTTTACATTCCGTTGGAGTACATAACCGTTGCTGGCCAGTAATCGATCGGAAATTTTTGCATAAACTGGTAAAATCGCGTCTTTAACTGAGTAGGTAGGTATAGGAGCTTTAAACAATCCGGAGAAGTGCAAGTTAAACTTAGTGAGGGTTTTGTACATTCGAAGTTCATTTACGCACAAATGTTGAGAAACCATACCAAACCATAGATATAGGATTGTAGAACGCCAGAGTTGAGGAACTAATGCTACAAAAGTGATATTAATATTTTACTTTGTTATAATTCATGTTTACATTCAAAGTTCACATTCACACCTCACACCAGTTCACTTGAGTTTGCTGACCTTACATTTTGTAATATCTTGATTTTACCAGAAGCTAAATCATAATCCCATATCTCGGCAACCCCTCGACCGATTAGTGCACACAACTGTAATCAACCCGTCAATCAACCAATTTTGGGAAGAAACACGGAAAGGCAGAAACATTTTTCAATGTTTTCACTGAACATAATGAATTCTTGTACAGTCAAGTTGTGTGCACATCTAAACAATAGACTGCCAATATTTTTTACAATTCTTTTGTAAAACAGGCGGACTTTTGATTTCTTTGTGACAATTTCTTTAAAATCGCCAAAACATTGAAAAATTTAAAAACAATGTTAAAATTATTTGGCTCTCTAGTAAGTAGAACATGAATTATAATAATCTCTTTTTTTGGCTAAATAGCTTAAATAACAGCGACAATTTAGTCCATACAAACAATATTCATCTCATTTAAGATGTTATACAAAATTTACAATTGTAAAAAATATTAGCAGTCAGTAACAAATAACGAAAGGCACTGATCCATTATGGTTATTCATTTCATCCTGCTCAATCATAGTCAGACAGATCCTCCTCCTTGCGTCGGTATCCTCATCACTGAGGGTCGTGGTCATTCAAAAGGAGCAATTCTTGTCGTACGACGCGTCGCCAGTTGTTCCTATCTGCCGCTAAGTGAATGGATCGTATACTGAGGTGTTGAGTGTGGTGCGGATTTGGTCGGTCCAACGGGTCGGGCATCTTCCCCTTCCCGTCGACCTTCCTAGTAAAAATCCGTTTTTTCAGGTTGTCACTGTCTTTCCTGGCAATGTGACCAAAGTATTTGAGGACCCTACATGTGCAGATGGTCGCTCTTGCTCATCGCTCATCCAATTCTCATCCAATATCAACACGTTGGTACGTTGTTCAGCTCATTCAATATCGACACGTTGGTACGGCGTTCTGACCAATGTATGTCCAGCATCCTCCCCCGTTTTTTTAACTTTGCTTATGCTGTAGAATCGATCAATTGTTGAGGTTTGGCTATTAATTTTCTGTACAATCAATAATATTTAACCTAACCAGATTTTAGATAAGAAAAAGATAAAACAAAATTTATTGCCAAAACCAAAACATCACACACAAAAAACACTATAACCGAAAACCGAAAGGGATAGGTTTTACAGGAAAACCTATAAAAAGTCCATGGTTTAGAAAATAACAAAGGAAAATATTAATATTATTTTTGTAGCATTAGTTCCTCAACTCTGACGTTCTACAGTCCTCCATCAATGGTTTGGTATGGTTTCTCAACATTTGTCCGGATTTTTTAAAGCTCCTATAGGTACCTACCTACTCAGTATTTTGTTTTGAGAAGTTAAGTTAAAGACGCGATTTTACCAGTTTATGCAAAAATTTCCGATCGATTACTGGCCAGCAACGGTTACGTACTCCAACGGAATGTAAAAATGATTTTGTTTGGACGGCACTTTGAGAATCAGCCCAAAAAAAAGAGTTCCATGTTGCCACCTTGTATAATTTATGTTCTAGTTAGTAGCAATTCAAATAATTTTGATGTGATAAGTCTTATGATTATGAATTATTGAAGAATTCATGAAGAATTCGTGAAGAATTCGTATTTTATTTCCGATTTTCGGCGAAGTTAAAGAAATCATCACATAAAATCGAAACTACGCCTGTTTTACAAAAGAATTGTAAAAATTATTGGCAGTCTATTGTTTATAAGTGCACACAACTGTAAAAGGATTCATTTTGATCAATAACTGCAATGAAAAACGTTTCTACCCACATAAATACCCATTTTGGGAATCTTCCCGGATATCTACCCATTTTGGAAACTTTCCGGAAAGTTTCCGGCGGAAACTTTCCGCGCCGCCCATCTCTATACCTGCTTCATTTGGCATAATACCATCCCTATAGACAAAATGTGATTATTATTTTTAAGGTTTTATTGAAGTTATCGGTGTACTTACACGTGAAAAGTGATTCCAGTATCTTTACGACGACGATCTGTGTGATTTTTACACCACTTCACAACACATGAAGGCATTTTTACGAAAATCTTGTTCTAGAGAACTCGATCAGCTGTCCACGGTTGTCACGACCGAACTGAAACTGCTCTGTGGTACAGTTTTTATGCCCCGCCCACAGCGGGATAGTTTTCATAGTGTCAGAAACGAGCATAAGTTATTATTCTATGGTTTTCTTTTTTCGTAGGCGTAGGTATATCACAATTATCACATTGCGTTCAGAATTTGATCATAGCTAAATTAACAATGCATAGATCTATTAAAAAAATAAGTCCGCTACACATTTAAACTTTTACACTGTAGGTAGGTATATTGTAAATATGTAGTTACTGAGCTGTGAAGGAAAACGTAAAGCTAAAACTGTTTTAAAGCACTGGTTAGTTAGTAGCGGGAAACCAACTATTTTCCATTATTAATCTCAGGTATTTACTTATTGAAAATATTCACAATATTATTCTACTCAGAAATAAACCTGCGTAGCCCATACATACCAAAGAGAATATAATACATACATACAAAAAAGGGAAGATACGGCACATTCTTACTAGCAGCCGTGAAAAAATGGGCCCGAACGCACTCATGCACATAAACTCACACAGCTTTAACTCGGTGAATAAGCGATACGCTAAACCACAGCCTTCTTTATCTCTCAAGCCGTGCTGTGCAAGTCCTGGCAACGTCGCCCGTGAACCGGTTTACGCAGTGCACTGTCTGTCAGAAGCCATTATGATAGTACGACCAAATTAAAACTAATCCGAGTCTCACTAACTTCAACTCTGGCTGGAAACCATTAATTTTAGTCACATAATACATACCCGGCTAAATAACATGGCAGTTATGCTGTTTGTTTTTATACCATTTTTCTTGTAGTTTTAAGTTACCTGGATAATACGTCATCTTCATTTGACGTAAGGATTTGTTTTGATTTGTTGTGTGGCTGATATTGTGAGTGAAAATTAAGTAATTTATTAGTTATTCATTGCTTTAAAACAGCCTAACTTGACTTGCCAGCTTAAGGTATGTTTTTAGAGTATTTTCATAGTTTTAGTTACGATTTGTAGTTACAATTTGATCCTAGAGAACCAATCGTAACACCACATTAAATCATGAATTTATTTTCAAATGCCTCGCTGGTGTTGTGTGACCTGCTGTTAGTCGAATTGCGACTCAAGTCTAAAGAGAGAAGAAAGACCTTTATCTACGTTTTCTTTCCCACGGGATAACGATTTATTAAGTCGCTGGAAAAATAATTATTAGATAGTCTTACAAGACAGACAACCGGTTCACGCAGTCCTTAAATGCGAGGTTGCCAAACTTAACAGCATGGCTTGAGAGATAAAGAAGGCTGTGGCTAAACCAACAAGCCCGAGCGAGACAAGAACAGTGTCCAACCGGCGGCGACTGAATGAAAGTGAGTCCATGGACTCAGTTTTGCAGGACCACGCGTAATGGGTGAGTGCCGTATCTTCCCTTTTTTGTTTTCATCTAAGCATAGTGACATATTTTCTGATCTTACGCAACACTAGCGCCCCTAGCGGCATATCAACACGCGGGCAGCAATCATTTCTTTCGTTTCGACTTTTAAGCTAGAATGGATATAAATATTTAATTTAGTCTCTGATAACGATGATGTTTATGACCCACCTTTTCGATGTCCACTCCTCGCTTGCGACTTCAGAGTCGTTGGTATTGCCTACTTGGTCCATTTGGAACAGCCCTGGAAAGCTGGAAAGTGGGCGCCGTATGTATGTAATTGTATGAGGCAGTGGCGACCCCTGGTGACAGTTTTTAGGCCGCCCAAAAGGCATCTGACATGGCTTAGCGATTGTTATAAATTAAAAACAACCGGGACCAACGGATTAACGTGCCTTCCGAAGAACGGAAGCGTTATTGTATTCGAAACGGGTCGAATCGCGATTGGTTTTAGGCAAATTTAATTACCAAGGAAGCGATCATTATTAATTTGCCACTAGCGGTCACCCATTCAAAGACTGACCGCCGATGCCAATGTTGATTAACTTTGCGAATCGGTCAAGACTGGGTAGTTATGAGGCTATGAGTGAATTGATCTGAATTTTCTAGGTCCCTTAGTCGATAATCCGGGTGGCAACATGCATAAATGTGATGTTATTTATTTCTTTAAATTGGTGTGCTTCGTTTTAACAGCTTGAAACATAAATAATGATGTATTGAGTAACAAATAAAGACAATAAATAAATCAGCAGCTTTATAAAAATACTCCAGAAACAATATTAGATGCTAAACCAGTGATTTTCAAACTTTTGGGAGCGCGAAGTGTGACGCTTTCGAGACAAGAGAAAAAAAAAACTTTCAAACGTTTTGAAAGCGCGACCACCAAACCATAGCTTGAAAAACACTGATATACAGGGTGTTAAAAGGCCGCCACCAAAGCGAGAAACCACGTATTTATACAATGTCAAGTTGACTCACCACATTTCTGGCGAGTAGGGCGGCGAGCTGGACACCAAAGATGGCGGCGGCATCATGGCGTCATTTGACAGCTGTTGACAAAATTAAACAATATTGTTTACTAAGTTTATTTCTTCAAAATGTCAAAATCAAAAGTGTGTCCACAAGTTGATAGCTTTATTATCTATGTCTGCAACTATATTTTATAGTCCAAAGTTCAATCGTTCTATAACAATCAATTTTATTAAAATATTGATAACTGCAAGCGGCTGCAGTTGTCCAGGGGCGTCTTAACTGTTCTCTGTTAATATTCCATGAAAGGCACGTACCGTATAAAGCACAGTGGCTTCGCATCCGGGCTGGAACTATGGTCTGTCAACGTCTGCGCGCGGTCGTCGCATCACCTTAACTGTTCTCTGTGGCTCTATGTTCCTTTAAAGGCACGTACCGTAGAAAGCACAGTTGCTTCGCATCCGGGCTGGAACTTGTCGCATTACCTTAACTGTTCTCTGTGGCTCTATGTTCCGTTAAAGGCACGTACCGTAGAAAGCACAGTGGCTTCGCATCCGGGCGGGAACTTGCTGAGGTCTGCGCGCGGCCGAGGCATCACCTTAACTGTTCTCTGTGGCTCTATGTTCCGTTAAAGGCACGTACCGTAGAAAGCACAGTGGCTTCGCATCCAGGCTGGAACTTGTCAAGGTCTGCGCGCGGTCTACGCATCACCTTCTCGCGGTCTTGCTTGTGCTTGCGATCCGCGCCTTTCAGCTTGAACACCTGGTGGTTAAAGAGATATAATGTAGCTTTCGAAGGTAAATTAATTTATAAGAAACTGATAGGTAAGTGTGTCCCACCGCAAGTCAAGTCTCTACGCTACGCTAAGGTCTCGACCTGTATATTCACCTTGTATATTCACCCTGTATAATAACCCTGTAAAGTTACCCTGTATAGTAACCCTGTATAGTCACCCTGTATATTACTTTGATCTGACATGCGGACCGTATCGTCGCTCGCCAGGTATGTCTCAACCTGTATGTGTCACCCATTATATTCACCTTGTATAGTCATAATATATAGTCACCCTGTATAGTCACCTTGTATAGTAACCCTGTATAGTCATCCTGTGTAGTCACCCTGTATAGTCACCCTGTATAATACCTTGATCTGACAGGCGGCCGCGTGCAGGCGCACCGTATCGTCGCTCGCCAGGTATGTCTCGACCTGTATACGGAACGGAACGCCCTTCTCTCCCCCGTGCTTCTTGGCTGTGAACTCCGTGGATATGCAGTTCACCTGAGGATACGAACTTGGTGTTAGCTGAAGGATCTTGGGCAGAAACGTGGGGTGAATCCACGAACAAACTTCTAGAGAAAACTGAAGATTGTATGATAGAGAAATGAGCCGTTTTCAAACAACAAATATTCAAAGCAGTTTGGCGTTTACAGGCGTGGCCTTAGAAGAACCGGAATACGGCTATCTAATGGCGCTTCTATCCTATCTATCTATCCAGCCCATAAATAAAGCCCACTTCTGGGCATAGGCCTCTTCCTTTTCACGCCAACCCCCTCGGTCTAATGCCAATCTCGTCCATTGTTCTCCCGCTGTTTTGTCAATGTCATCGACACATCGAGCTTTCGGTCTACCCACCGACCGTCGACCCATTCTAGGCCACCATTCCGTGACTGCCCTAGTCCACCGTCCGTCCTCCCACCTAGCCAGATGCCCTGCCCAGTGCCCATCTCCAATTTAATCTAAAGATTCGCGCGCCCACATGTTCGACTTTGGTCTTCTGCCGAATGTCGACGTTACGCACACGATCAAGGAGTGAGATGCCTAGCATGGCCCGCTCCATAGCTCTTTGTGCAATTTGGATCTTTTCCATGTTGGCTTTGGTAAGCGACCAATGACCATGTTTCAGAACCGTACGTGAGAATGGGCAGTATGCTTTGGTTGAAAGCCTTTATCTTTAGACTTTGCGGGATTTGGCGAGGACTTTATGGCGAGTATGCTTCTATGGTGGCTTCTTTCTAAAATAAAATAAAAATGGTGGACTGTACTACGGCGAATCTGGAGTACGACGAATCTGGAATACGACGAGTAAGGAATCCGACAAATACGGGAGGGCGGACGGTAGACTATGGCAGATCTGGAATACGACGAATCTGGAATACGACGAGTAAGGAATCCGACGAATACGGGAGGGCGGACGGTAGACTATGGCAGATCTGGAATACGACGAATCTGGAATACGGCGAGTAAGGAATCCGACGAATACGGGAGGGCGGATGGTGGACTACGAGTCACGACGGCAGTCACGAGTGGTGGCCTAGAATGGGTCGACGGTCGGTGGGTAGATCGAAAGCTCGATGGGTCGATGACACTGTAAAAACAGCGGGAGGACCATGGACGAGATTTGTATCAGACCGAGAGGGTTGGCGTGAGCTTTATTTATGGGCTGGATAGATAGATGTGCAGTGTTTACGAAAGTTTTACTAATAGGTGGTATCTTAAGGTACCTTGATATAGACCCCGACATCCTTGAAAGGGTCCCAGTATACGTGCAGAGCGTTGAGGCAGGTCGGATGCTGCACTTTGATCACTCCGTACGAGAGAGGAACGTCCACCTGTTGGGAAAACCAACATTTATGCAAACGATGACTTTTGAAGTTTCTTTGGCACGCTTCTCCGAGGATCGGTAGATATTACAACTAAATTGTACTTAAAAATATGTTAGTTTCATTCACACTCTTATCTCCGCTTTTAATCCGGTAAAACACCTTAAAGAAAGTGTTATTTAACGTAAAACCTCACACATCCCAACATCTTTGTTTTTTTACGTACCTTACACTATTATTACAGGTTTGAACTTAATTCAATAATGTAGTGCACTAATAAAACAAAACAAAAGATAGTTTCCAACCAAAAACAAACACTTAAAATAATAAGGAACCTAGTTTCTTATTATTTTACTAGGTGCCTTATTATTTTAAGTGTTTGTTTTTTGGTTGGAAACTATCTTTTGTTATGTTTTATTTATTGTATTAATACAATTCCTTGTATTAATACATTTTTGAAACTAGGTTCCTTATTATTTTAAGTGTTTGCTTTTTGGTTTAAGTAGTGTAGAGTGAACACTGAGAAAGCATGTAGGAATACAATCTTTCTCACTGTTCACTCTACAATACTTAAATATACAAATAAAGATAAAATTTGCAATGTAACTTCCCTAAATTCGCTCAGAGAACAGGTAAAAACATCGATGTCTCCAGCTATTATATTACTGTCGTCATCCACAGTTGAAGCAAAGAAAAAGCGCTGACTAAGTTTTGCGGCTATCATGCTAAGGCACCAGCTTGCTTTGTTTAAAACTCTGTCCATCCCGTTCTACATCAAACGAAAGAGTGAGATACATATAGTTTTAAACCCATCGATATTCTCTAACACCGCCTCATGCTACGCGAGCAGGTCAGCAGGGGCCTTAGCCTTATCGCAATGGTGCCAAAATGGGCTCCCGGTTGACAGTTTCAATTACGATTTATTAAGGCTGTCGGTCCAGTGTCGGTCCTTTTAATGTTTTTGTAGTACAGCAAATAATATTATGAGTCTAATTCTAAAGGATTAGTTCGCTGGTTTTAGGAGAACAACGAAAAAATCCCGGTTTTGTCCTTCTACCTGGGACGCTGTTGATACGCCATTGTGTTACAGGCTAAGGCCCCTGGTCTCTTAAGTCGCTCACCTCAACAATCCTCTCGCCCGGTCTCTCAGCATGCCACTGCGCAATCTGTTCACGTTCCATGTACTGCAGACGTCGCTCGTGGAAGCAGATCTTGATCACACTCTATGAAGGAAATTATTTTGCGTGAAAATGGTGGTAGTGAGCAAGGATTTAATATGAAAACTTTATGAGAAACTGAATCGTCTAAGAAGGAAATGTCTTAAACATTTATAATAAGTTGGAAAAATTCACTCGGGACAGGTCTTGAACCCTAGCACGGGTTAGTGCTTTAGAAAAAACAAAAAGGAAATGTCTACTAAATTAAATACCCCCGACATTTTAGCTTCAAATTGGCATATCTCATAAACGGCTGAACCTATTTTGAACATATTATCTAAAAAACCTGCTTTCAAATTAAAATTAAACTCATCCAAATCGGTTCACCCGTTTGCTACGGCGCCACAGACAGGCAGACACACACATAGCAGTTAAACTTATAGCACCCCCCTCTTTCTTAAAAAAATACAGGGCGGAATGGTTCAGGCCTGTCTATGTTCCTGACCTGTCATCTATTTGTATACACCGTGGAATTTTAATGGTTTTAAAGCCGAAGGTATTTTGTTGCACTGGTGATTCTGAGCCAAATTACAAAATTTCATTCCAAAAAGCGCGAAAAAAAAATCACTTCTCCATACAAATGGTGTCGATTGGCGATAGCCGTTTGTATTGGGAAGTGTTTTTTGTTTTCGCTCGTTTTGAAGTAAAATTTTGGAATTTGGCTCAGAATCACGAGTGCAACTAAATACCTTCGGCTTTAAAACCACTAAATTCCACGGTGTATTGCTGAACGAAGGACTTACTTTCAGAATCTTATTCTTGTAATGCGACAAATCGCCCAGTTTCTTCAGTTTGATCTCGTAAGACTGCCCCTGGTTGAGGTAGGTGAGGGTTTCCTCATTAGTCTTTGTGGCGATGGACGTGGCTGCCGCTAGCACGTACTGGAATCTGTTGGCGGGAAAACACAAGGTAAGGGTGAAAGAAAATAGAGTGGCGGGAAAGCCCAAATTTTCAGTTTTTTTTTTTAATTTTGTACCAAAATTGCGCAACAATGTTTGTTCTTAGTTTTCCTTTATTAAGATTACTAGCTTTTGCCCGCGACTTCGTCCGCGCAGACTTTTTTTTTTCTCCTAAGTTTTTCCGTTGTTTTACGGTTATTCTGTTATTCGGGGCGGAGAGAAATCCAACAAATCAAAAATCATAAAAATCGGTCCACCCGTTCTCGAGTTATAAATGGTGTAACTAACACGACTTTGTTTTATACAAGGTGTTACAAAAGATGCTAACTCTTTTTACAGGGTAATAGCACCCTGTGATAGGGATCACAAGCTAAATACTTTTTTTGCTCTATGACGTTCCGTTGATTTTTAAATTAATAAAATGTGAACGCTGTGGCGGGAGAAAAGTATTTTTTTAATATTGTTTTCATTGACTTTCACTATGTTTTAACAACTTAAAGCTATGCAAATGCACCTACACCCACAAACATATTTTGAAATTTGAGCTAATACCAAAAACATAAAAGTTATGAAAATTTTTAAATTTTGAGGTTATAAAATAAAAATTGTTTTTTTCAACTTTTTTTTACAGATTTGACATCCTGTTGACCAGTAGGTTACACCCTGTAAAAAGAGTTAGGATGTTTTGTAACACGTTGTATAATTCCGGCTTGCACCACTTCTTAAATGCCACTTAAGTCGCCATTTAAATCGACTTTTGTATGAAGATTTTATTAAATGCTGTTCAAACCACATTTAAGAAAGTGGTGCAAGACGGCCTGATGTGTTGTGGTAACTTAATAAACTAGTGGTTCGCCCCGAACTGTGAACTCGGGACCCCATATAAACTTAACAACCCCATATCTCGGCAACCCCTCGACCGATTTGGCTCATGTTCGAACTTAAAAATTCTTTTAATTTCATTTACCCGCCTACTAAGTTTCATAACGATCCGACTAAATTTACTCAAGTTATCGTCGAACGAACATTCATATATACATACAAACATACATACATAAATACATACAAACGCCGGATTGTTCAAGGAGACTCGGAGAACTTCGCTCGCTTCGCTCGCTCGTTCAATTATTTATCCATCTATTAAAATGCACCATGTAGGGCGTTCTATCTTCCGACACTATCTCTCTTCTGTGAGAAGTCTTTGCCCAGCTAAGGCTATACACCGTGGAATTTTAGTGGTTTTAAAGCCGATCGTATTTAGTTGCACTCGTGATTCTGAGCCAAATTCCAAAATTTTTTTTCAAAACGAGAGAAAAAAAAAACACTTTCCAATACAAACGGCTATCGCCAATCGACACCATTTGTATGGAGAAGTGAATTTTTTTTTCGCGTGTTTTGGAATGAAATTTTGCAATTTGGCTCAGAATCACCAGTGCAACAAAATACCTTCGGCTTTAAAACCACTAAAATTGCACGGAGTATATTTAGGGTGGTATTCTAGAACGCTACTTAAACTCAGTTTAAACAGAGTTCAGACAGTCGATAAAGCAGTGCATGTTTTGATATGAAGGGAGGGATATTCAAATCAAAACATGCACATGTTTTATCGACGGTCGACACTACTAAACTCTACTTAAACAGAGTTCAAGGAGCTTTCTAGGAAAGTAGCGTTCTAGAATACCACCCTTAGGCTACCAATTACCTGGTATCATCCTTGAAGCTCGGCTCGTTCCGTTGCGGCGGCGGCGAGTGCAGGAATCCATCCAGAGAGCCCACGGGTGAGCACATCAACAGACCCCCAGCATCTGTCAAACAAATTAATCTTTACGCCTGAGCCTGTAACGAAATGGTGCCGCGATAGGCTACCAGTTACAGGCTTCAATTCTTCTTCTTTAGCATTTACATATGTCGTCCACTGCTGGACATATGCCTCTTCATGTCTTTTCCATATAGGACGGTCTCGGTTTCTGGGCTTGGTAGTTGCACTGTATGGCGTCTAGGCCCGGTTGCTAGGCTTGGTTGGGCACTACTGGGCAGTCTCTACTTACTCATGGGCTGCAGTAGTTGCCATCATCCCCTGGCACTGCATGTCGTCTGGGCTCGGCTGCTGCGCACTACTGGGCTTTCTATACTCTCTCTTGGGCTGCTCGTGGTAGTTGTTGGGCATCACCCTCTGGCACTGCATTTCGCCTGGGCTCGGTTGCTAGCCTTGGTAGTTGTTGGGCGCTACTGGGCTGTCTAAACTCACACTTGGGCTGCTCGTGGGAATTTCTGGGCATCATTCCCTGGCACTGCGTGTCGTCTGGGCTCAGTTGCTGGTCTTGGTAGTTGTTGGGTACTACTGGGCTGTCTATACTCACTTTTGGGCTGCTCATGGTAGTTGTTGGGCATCATCCCCTGACACTGCATGGCGTCTGGGCTCGGTTGCTGGGCTTGGTAGTTGTTGGGCACTACTGGGCTGTCTATACTCACTCTTGGGCTGTTCGTGGTAGGTGTTGGGCATCATCCCCGGGCACTGCATGGCGTCTGGGCTCGGTTGCTGGGCTTGGTAGTTGTTGGGCGACTGTTGGCAGTTGGCCTCCTCCATTGGCTCGCGCGGCTGGTCCACCGCCATGTTTGTTATCTGTAAAGATGGGTAAAACTTTATTTTACAAATGTACATAAGACAGCATTTCGACGCTTACACGCTAGCACTCTACTCGGTTACGTTACGGGCGACTTTACAACATGCTGTCGTGTGTACATCAAAAGTAGAGAAGGAGATATAATATTCTTCATTGTGCAGTCAGCGACACGCTAATTGTTAATTAAAAGTCCCAGTTTTGCCTATCCCATAGTAAACTTAGAATTTTTGTCTGGCCCTCTTGACATGATCCCGCCACCATGGCCCACGTAAACTGACAGACGCTAATTGTCACTTTGTAAAATAATGTTCGGCAATCCTTGAACAAACTTAACAGCGCCTCCCGCACTCAGGCCTCATACAAATACCGCTAAAGAGACCTATAAATCACTACAGGTAGTCACGAGTTATCAGCGCTCGACGAAACTGGTGGGGATGTCTGCGCAAGTGTGTACAATCGCGCGCAAAATGTCTAATCTAAAACTGACGCTGAGCTGAACTATAGTTGAGTGAGGTACTCGTACTATAAAAATCGGAGAAACTGACTAAACTTAAAGATTGAAAGTATTCCACTCGTTATATTTTAAATGGTTTTCCATACAATTATTTTAACGGACGTTACGGTAAAACGGGTGTACAATCAATGAAAAATAATCTCAATCCAATATGTATTTAATTTGTTCTCAATAACTTTTTTGAATCTTTTTGAACTGTCTCTTTAAAACATTTTGTTTCGGCATTCTTTCTGGGACGAAACAAAAAAACGATGGGCGCGACTGTACCCAGAGGCTAGAGCGACTGATCCACCAATCACGCGCCCGCGCTCGCCGGCGATCGCTGCCTCCCCGTCGCCCCTCTCGTACCCCGCCAAATAGACCCAAAAAATGACTTCTGCGCATTCAAGGTCAGCGCTCATAACTCGTGACGTACTGCGCATATAAAACGCATTGTAAGGCTGTGTACACACCTGTCGATCATCCCTGCGCGGCCAGACGCGACGCGGCGGGGACAGAACGCCCCCGGTTGGGGACGGCGCCTCTTGCTTGAACACTGCCAAGGATAGGAGGGCCTCGCTGCAATGTAAGGAAAAATATGTTTAGAAAGGACGTCTCAATCTCAACGTAATGATGATGAGATGGTATAGGAGGAGCGAGTGATCATGCTCCTCGACTATAAAGGGAAATTTCCCGCCAAGCAGATGTTATGCTTGCGGACCGGCCGGGTCCAACTGAACATAGTTGGACATTCTATTATACACGGCAATTTTTAAATAGCTTTTAAACTCAGACACGTCAACTTCTAAATGCGATTTCCAACAACTTATTGCTACGACTTTTCGAAAAGCTCGATAATTTTTATTTTAATTAAGTTTCATATCCTTTAAAAGTGTGCATTTTTACCATTCCAGCGCTGCCTGCGCGGCGCGCTTTCGTGCCCCTCCACTCTCAACCACCTTTCTAGCCTTTGCTGACCCTATTTGTTACTCTGAGTTAAAAAAAAAAGATTTTTTGTATGGAGAAAAAAAAATGCGCTTTCACCAAAGTCGTAGAACAAAAGTTGTTGGAAATCACATTTAGAGGTTGGGGTGTCTGGGGTGTCTGAAAGCTATTTAAAAATTGCCCGTATACTCAGCTACGATAAACATTTTGCTCGCGCGATGCAGGATTGTAGCGAGTAGCGATTTGACAGCTAGAGTGCGTAGAAGTTTCCTGTGCGCCCGACAGGGGTCGCTACAATGTCGAATACTTTCTCAAAGACAACCGAACGCAGCGTGTGTGCAAGAAGAAGTGGTTGAGACAAGTGCAAGAATATTTCTGGCCACAGGCAGTAAAGATGTATAGTTGAAGAGCTAGTTCATGGTTTTATATTTAAGGCTGGAAGATAGCAGCGTGGCGGGAAATTCAAAATTTTCACAGTTTTTTACATTTTGTAGCTAAACTGAGCTATTTTTGGTCAGCGATTTTTCGTTCGCGGCGCGCGGCTGAATTATTGTTGTTCTGTGTTTACAATAATGAAAAGAATACTATGTTATTGCCGCGAACGAAAAATGGCTGAACAAAAATAGCTCAGTTTAGCTACAAAATGTAAAAAACTGTGAAAATTTTTAATTTTCCGCCACGTTGCTATCGTCCACCCTTAAGGGAGGATGTAGGAATATATTAAACATAAAAGGTTGTATTCGATATTCTCTATGAACGTGGGTATCAAATTGTTTTAGTGTCTCTTGTCATCCATGTACTGAACACTGAATATCCTAATTAAAGTCCAATTTCTTGTTTTCTGCCGCCTTCGATCAAGGATAAAACTAGATAGTACATAGAACTCTGAAATGTGTCTGGAAAATTAGATGCCCAAATTGCCTATGGGAGCTTATTTGCTCGTAGTCTATGCAATTAAAGTAAAACTCTACACTAATGCAATAAGGTTGACATTCGAATATTAGACGTATGGTCGAAATGATGTGTCGTACTGTTCTATTGCTGATATAATTTGTTTCTGTGGGGACAAGTTTTTATTGTGATTTTGTACGTAATGCGGATTCTATGGGATTTAGTTCGGTGTCTGCCGCACATGCAGGTATACATGATGATACTACTACTCCATCTAAAACAATGTCCCAGGCACTGCAGCGCCGAGTAGTCTCTTCACCCATCTAGTGTGAGTGAAGGTGCCACTGGACGCTGTATAAATCATCTCATTACGTAGATGCAAAGGCCTTAGGCCGCACATCCAGCATTTAATTTCACCAATGGTGTTACTTACTTCATAGACAGCTCCGGGGGTAGCTCCAAGTCCAGGTCATTGACCGGCCAGCCCGGGGACATGTGCGAGGAGGACGATGAGCCGCCGCTGCCCATCTCCCCCCCGCCGGCTGTAAGAGAGAGAGAGAGAGAAAATAGTCAGTTCTTGGTAAGAAATGAGGGCAAAACGGAGCAAGAGGTAACGACGCAGCAAAAGGGCTTACGCAATTGGTTTCGGAGACCGCAATAGTCTATTTGTCGCTATGAAGTCTTTGATATTCAAATATTGTTGATCAAAGTTATGAAACATTTTCAATTTTAAGGTTTAAAAAAATATATTGTTTTAACTTTTTTTTACAGAACTGACATCCTGTTGACCAGTAGGTTACACCCTGTAAAAAGAGTTAGGACGTTTTGTAAGACTTTGCATACATTATAAATTCTGCATTGCAAAAATTATAAAATAACGTTAAAATAAGTAATGATAAAGCGCTGAACACACTGCCTCGGCCTTCGACGTTCGCGTTCACAGAAAAATATTTGGGTTGTGATCCCTATCACCGGGTGCTACTTTCCTGTAAAACGAGTTAGGATCTTTTGTAACACCTTGTATAATAAAGATGAAAGTTATCTGCGGAAATAAATACCTACCTTTTCATCATTATAATTACCAAACCATTGGTGATTCATTGGCCCTTCTCACAACAAAAGCTTTCCACGTCCGAATATTTAATATTTTAAACATAATTATATAAAAAACCCGCCGCCCCGACCAAAGTCAGCAAGGAAAATACGTATAAAACTGGTACAATCTGACTAAAAGAACTTGTTTACTTCAAATAGCTCCAATCAACCTACACCAGTGGTTCTTAACCTTTTTTGGACCACGGACCACTTTGATAATTTTTTTCTTAGTGCGGACCACCAGATCCAAGATACATCGTGTTTCACATGAAATTGTTTCACCTGTGACCTAAAGTATAATGTATGTAAGTAAGTTGAATACAGCAAATTAATATGAGTCGGTTTTGGAATAATGGAACATACACGCGAAAATTCCGCAATTTTACTAAAATTATTATGGAGATTTAATTGGTAGGCGATAACAATGCGCGCGCAGCGCCCCCGAAAATTCACCGATTTCACCCTTTTTAAGCCGCAAGATGGCTACATAATCTTCCGTCAATATGATCAAGATGTCAATTGTTTGTAAAAGGGCGCGCAGCGCGCCCGAAAATTTTACGACTTAACTCTTAAAAATCAAGTTTACCTTAGCACGTGTAGTAGGTGCGTGAAAAATGCGCGCGCAGCGCGCCCGAAAATTCACAGTTTTTTCCCTTTTAAATTATATGATGAAGATTTATTTAGCTATAATTTGAACAAACGCACCCAGCGCGGCTGAAAATTAACTTATTTAAGTCTTACATTTCATAATGGAGAATTCCTTTGTTTTGAATAGAAGACACGCGCGTAGCGCATTTGAAAATTCACCGATTTTAACCTAAATATAGTCTACGTGCGGTTTGACATGGGCTAACGACATACTATGAGTGAGCACTGATTACTCGATTTTTAAGGGTTTTGATACTAATACAATTTATTATTTTTTGCGTATTGAACTGAAGACCGCAACTTTACATCGGAGCCTGCCGCAGGTTACGTATAGGCTATTTATTGTATTATCCTGTCAAAATCTGCCGCATTCGGTAATTTATTGGCGAGATCTGCAGTCACGCGGATCTTTGGAGGTTAAAAATATTTTTCAATAGGGAGTGAGAGCGCGCGCCAGCGCGCACAAAAATTTCGGTTATTTTATTCATTGGGAACTTATTCAAACATGACTTTCAAAATCAACATTACAATTTATTGACAACTATCGCTATGTGCGCTGGACTGCAGGACCCTCCCGCGGACCACTAGAAAGGCCCTCGCGGACCACCAGTGGTCCGCGGACCATAGGTTAAGAACCACTGACCTACACGAACAGGTCACACGAAACTGAAAACAATAGATAAATTAATCCATAAAAGAAGACTAAGTTTTAGCGCGATGACAACGCTTTAAGTCAGCTTACTGTTGACAAGGTCATTGTGCACATTTTTATGAAAACCATACCCACGTAAACAGGGTGTCCTCTAATTCAACGTCAAGCGGGAACTCGGTGAAAAAGCAGGTCAAATCATAACGGTACTGAATAAATAATTAAAAAATCCTGGTCGCTTCGTTCAGAAATTATAAGCATTTCTTTGAACATTTTGAAAACCCTAGACCACATATTGAGGACCACATACTTTGGTCGCATATTTTCTAATTTTGCCGTGTTTTTTTTTTTCACATGCTCCTTAATAACCATGCTATTAAATTGCATTGATAGTACAGTCGGCCACACGCTAGGATACCATTTTGTACGATTCACGCCCTTATGTCGCGCGCGGCAAGGGTTGCCATGGGGTATTCATCAGTTTGGCTGACCGTACAAAAAAATTGTATCCAATTTTTTTTTAAACGGGCTTTCAAATTCTCAGCTAAAGTGTTTGAAACTTGTTTTATGTCAAAGTCAATATTTTCAGCAACAATGATTATGATTACACAGGTGTACTGCTTATTGAATTAAACTATTGTTATCGCCATATCTAGTATTTTGCAGACCATTTCAATCAAGGATAACATCGTGGGGAAACGGAGGATTTCGGAGGATGGCATAAGTGCTAAGCAAGCCTTCTAAACTCTAATTTTTAATTCGAGTCCACGGAATGACAGTTGCTAGTATGCTACTGACAGATAAAGCCTTTGTATCAACCGTCATTCCGTGGACTCGATTTAAAAATTAGAGTTTATATCTAAACATGTCCAAGCTACTGAGTGGAACATTTACTCATATCTACAGGGTGCACTCTAAGTCGATAGCGGAACTTTAAGTAGGCTGTCGACTGATCAATACAAAAACTTCTACTAGGTGGCGAAAAAAATGGAGCTAAAAAAATATCTGCTGTTCCATACAAAGGGTCGACTCAGTACTGCGCCAAATGTATGAAACACCTGATATTTTTTTCGCTTCATTTTTTTCGCCACCTAGTATAAGATGTTTGTATTGATCAGTAGACAGCCTACTTGAAGTTCCGCTATCGACTTAGAGTGCACCCTGTAGTGAGAGGAGGCGATACTCGCCCTGAATAACTGGATTCTTAAATTCTGTGACGTCACGCGTCACAGGTGCAGCAAAGTTTTGGATGTTTCACAAAGATGCGCTGATCTGCCTTCCCCGTCAAATAACCTATTGTGTGTATCTGTAATACTGTATGTTTATAAAGATAGTCTTATCAGCTGGCTTTTTGACCTGAGGCCGACTGGGAGCGTTCGAGAACTAGTTATAACTACTATTCACTATTGTTTGGGCTTCATCAAACCACGACTAGGTATATGCGCCTATGTAGTAGGTCCTAGAATCCTATCCTAGATATACAAGGTGTTGCAGGTCCTAACTGTTTTTACAAGGTCACATGCCAAATTAGTTTTTTGCTCTACGACATTTCATTTATTTTTATATTCATACAATTTAAGCGCTGTGGATGGAGAAAAGTATTTTTGAAATATGGTTTTCATTAATTTTCATAATGTTGTACCAACTTATAACAATACAAATGCACCGACGCATACAATCATGTGTTCGAATTTGAACTAAATAAAAAAAAACTTTTGAGATTATAAAATACAAAAAAGACGATAGCAGGCAAGCTAAAATTGGACCACAATAGCCACAGACATGCTTTAAGGGAAAAAAAAAATTAAGAGGCATACGTCCAACAGTGCACTATATAAATGGCGAAAAAGAAAATAAAAATAATGTTTTTTCAACTTTTTTTACAGTAATGTACTCCTGTTGACCAGTAGGTTACACTCTGCAAAAACAGTTAGGACCATTTGTAACACCTTGAACTAAGGCCTTTGCATCTACGTAATGAAATGATTTATACAGCGTCCAGTGGCACCTTCACACACACTAGATGGGTGAAGAGACCACTCGGCGCAGCAGTGCCTGGGACATTGCTTTAGATGGAGTAGGCTTGCCCAGCACCTATACTATCCTCACAGCTTAGTCAGCCTAGCTAGCTATGGGCAGAAGAGACAAGAAATGGTATATAATCCGCGCGGGATGAGAATGGGATGCGACCTTTTGGAACTGAGACGCGTGCGGTAAGCAAACTCGCGTCGAAGCAGCCTTGTCAAGGTGAAATAAAGTATATTTTCGATTGACTTCGACTAGTTTCCATCCGATTATTATCGTGCGCGGATTATATACTATACGCACAGTAATCACCGTAGTTGTACGCCATGTGCGCGAATGCGTGCGCACCAAACTCCGCGAGGCGACGTCCCTCGCGCGCCTCACGCGCCGCCACCTCTAGCACCGCCGCAGCTGACACACGGCCCGGCATAGTCACTGCCATGTCTTCCACCATCTTGGATTTCCGACTCCCGATGTTAGGGAGGGTAAAAAAGTCCGAGAAAAGGGGTGTCGATTCGATCGCTTAACACCAAGCGCTATCTTTGAGGTTGTTTGTGTTTAATTTACGCGAAATGTACACTAGATGGCGCTGGTGTCGGATATTTCACTAAGATAACGCGACCAAAGCACCGCCGCAGCTGACACATGGCCCGGCATAGTCACTGCCATGTCCATAAAATGTCCTCCACCATATTGGGTTTCCGAATCCAGATCACGATATACGAGTACACTCATAGATGGCATTAGTTGTTCAACAGTTTTTTTTATTAATGTTACTAGTGCTTTCAGTCATTAATTTCAGTCATAATCACAGCCAGTTTATGTTTTTTAAATATTATATTTTGGTTTGATCACTATTTAAATGTTTAACACTTGACACAGTTTTGACAATTCACTGTCATAAACATGACATTTCGTGCAACGTCCACATTTTGTAGTATGTTTTTGACATGCTCAGTTCCTGCTTAGTGTCTTTAGACAGCCTTCGTAGCCACACTTTGATCATTTTCACTCAGTTCACTCTGATCGAAATAAATTTTGGTGCTGGAGAAATTATTAATTATATTAAGTCAGGTACACACAGCACAATCATTTGTCGTTGTAAACTTATAAATCCAGCTATCCGGCTCTACGTCGACCAAAAGATTGAGATGCATTTAGTTATAACCCCCTTATGTACTGCCTGACCCAATCTAATGCTAGGCTTCTGGGCACGGCACGTCACTGCGAAAAACGTTTTTATCTCGCATCGACTAGCGCCATTTTGCTTTGTTTCACTACGTAAAACAAGATGGCGTTATACGATAGTAGGATAAAAATTTTTGTTACTCAAATTGTAACCATTTTAGATTCGAATAAGAAGAACTTGTATCTACACCCATACAGATCAAAGTTCACGTAAGACTGGATGGCCGTTTAAAGCCGCGTTTTCACAGTCAAAGTACACTACAACGAAGAGCACCGTCCAAGTAAGCTAAAGTTTCTGATTGGTCGGCCATTTTGTTTTATTTCCATGCAACTTTTACGAGTAGAGCTCCGTCCTAGTTCACGTTTTCGTGCCTATAGACAACATATCAGAAGATCTGATCAATTAGAAGCTTTAGCTTACTTGGACGGTGCTCTTCACAGAGTACATTGTGCTCTTCGTCGTAGTGTACAGATCTACCAACTTAGCTGTAAACTGAGAGGTGTCGTTGTCAGCGTTTTATTCTTGCTTTGATTGGCGGGCGCATTCTCACTTTTCATTGGTAGTTAACCGTAGTTCTGGATTCTTTCACTTCACAGATAAGTTGGTGGATCTGTACTTTGACTTTGAAAACGTGGCTTTTTTACTACTTATTTTACTACTACTTATTTTACTAAAACCAAAAGCGCCATCCAAGAAAATACACGCCTCTGATTGGTCAATTCCATCCGAGCCAGAGACAAGCTCGCTAAAATGTAAACGCTCGGATGGCCAATCGTCCAATCAGAGGCGTCCATTTTCTTGGATGACGCTTTTGGTTTTAGTAAAATAAGACTGTGAAAACGCGGCTTTAGTTAAAGCTCTGTGTTCGCACCGCGGCCATCTTGAACACAGATTATTGTTTCTTAACCAGCGAGGTCGGCAGGTCGCCGGTATCGCGAACCAGTATAAAGTCGAGGTGTTATCTGTCGCGACACGCGCCAGGTCGAATATGCTCACGCTTGAGGCTTGAGAGGGTTGGCAGAGACAAAGGCCCGGTTTCTGAATTGAGAAATTCACTAAGCAAATACGTAAGTATCGTCCTATCTCTGCAGATTTCTCACAAAAGAGCTTGACAGGACGATACTTAAGTATTTGCTTAGTAAATTTCTCAATTCAGAAACCGGGCCAAAGTCAACATCAGTTCCCAAAACAGGCTGGCTCTCAAAACAGCTTTTCATTTTGGCCGATTTTGCGCCATCTCAAGCTCGGATATGTTCATCCCGACTATTGGGTGTACTAAGCAAATACTTAAGTATCGTTCTGTCAGTTCAGAAATCGGCTGAAAGTCATCATCCGTTCCTGTCGTCCCTAATCAGGGACATACCCAAACAGTTGCGCCTTCTTCTCAAGCTCGGTTCATCCCCACTGTTGGGTGCCCATGTTTAGAATACATTGCGGGTTGCGATTTTACCGTCGTTTTTTTTTTTATTTAATTTTAATTTTAATTTTTAATTTTAATTTTCTTTATTAGGGATATCAACCAGCGTTATAAAACAACTTTTCTAAATAGTCTTAATTCTATTAGAGCGAATTATAGATATCCACGGCTTAATAATTACTCGAGATGCAGTATAGCATGTTATAGCTATCGCCAAATCCAATGAAAAAAAAGAACCTTAAATAAAGAGAAACAAAATTGAAAACGGGTGCCCCCCTTGATATAATATACAAAATATATAAAGATACATATCTTATAATATATTGAACCATAATGTATAAATACAAGTACATAAATACGTATTATTAATAATAATAATAGAAATACGAAAAATTTTGATATGGCTTCTTGAGGAGAAACGTAAAGTACTCAATACTAAAAACGATTCTGTAAAAAAACAATTGAAAAGTCCGACTTTGAACCTCATTATCTCTGAAACCGTTCATTTCCCAGGCATCGTTCTTTGGGCAAAAATGATCGTCATAATGAGGACAATACGAGGTTTCCAGCTTTGTTGGCGGTCTTTTAACACCCTGTATAATATGTTTTTATCAATAAGGTTGTTTATTTTAACTTGTCTCATTATAATCCAGCCAGAACAAAAAGATTGTGTTGTGTGAACCTTTTTTAGTCTTTTTTATTTTTACACAAATTACACTTCAACCGCGTATAAAATATCCTCAAGTTTTTGATTTGATCACTGAAGAGAAAATCGCCGAAATGAAACCGCGGGCACTGGTAACCATGACAACGCGGGTCTTGGAAGTTTACCGCGCACTTTACAGTATCGAGTCGACTTTGTCACTGAGCTACGCGAGCGTTGATAGTGTGCCGAAAGGAGACTAGTGTGGGCTTGGAGTTGTAAAATAAATTCAGTCAGGATTTAGACTACAATCAGCAACAAAACAATAGCACCTTTTGAAATAATAACTTCGAAAAACTAATTAATTAGGTACTTCAAATGAAACCGATTGAGAGGATTTTTTTAGGTATCAATTGAATGGTAATAAAATAGAATATAGTTTTTATTATAGCACTCCCTCTCCAGATTACCTCTTTTTTTATTATAGTGGCCCTTTTACCGACAGCATAGGTCATGAAAAGGGCACACTAAGTCCAACAAACGATCGAAAACGAGTGCCGGGACCTATGTGCGGTAGGTCTAAAAGAGCAGAGCAGTCAAAAAGGAAAAGGGTCTATAAACTTTTATCTCGCGTTTCTGTCAGTAATCATCATCACATTTTTGCACTGCCGCCTCTTCGCGCCACCCACGCATCCCATATTCGTTCGTGCTCCGCCGAACTAAAGCTTGCTCAGTTTAGCTACAAAATTGAAAAAACTGAGAACATTGGGCATTTCACGCCACGCTACTTTCATTGACCCATAAGCTTTTGGACCTAAAGTTGTTATAAGAAGCCGCACAAAAGAGGCAGACGTCGGTAAACGCATAACGTCTTTGAAGTGACAGTGGGCAGGACAACTGGCAAGGCGTACTGATGGTAGATGGAAAGTCTATTATGGCATGGCAACCCCGAGAGGGGAAGAGATCTGATGGGAAACCACCAGCCGGAGGGTCCGACGATATAGCCCAAGTAGCCGGAAAGCAGTGGTTGCGTCTGGCATAGGATCGTGAGAGGTGGCGTGAGCGTGAAGAGCCCTTTACTCAGCAGCGAGTGTCAACTGGCTGATGATAATAATTTCGTAAAAATGTCAATTCAGATACAGTCCGTCGAACTTTTAACAAGTCCACAGTCACCGCGGTCCTATCTTAATAATTTGTTTGCTCATTATCAGGTTTGAATGGCCGCTTGATGGGTTCGACATGTTATACAAAGTAAGATAGTTATGTGACGTCACGTGTTTAACGAGCTTTGTGTATAATTTTATTTGGGACGGCTATCGGTTCTTAATTAGGCGATAATTTTGTGATTCTAGGCTCGATGTGAAACATTTTTGAGACGCTATTATTATTATTTTTAGTCACTCTGTATCTAAAAGAATGATCCAGGAACTGCAGCGTCCGAGTGGTCACTTTAACAATCTAATTCTGGTGTGAGTGAAGGTGCCACTGGACCCTGCTTAAATCATCTCGTTACGTAGATGCAAATGCCAATTTTTGTAATAGTGTTTTTAATAGTGTGTGTGTGCCGCGGTTTTGGTGCGTTGCTGGCGCGCTGTTGATAACCGACAGCGCAGCGTAGCGATGTCCAGGCCAACACAGTGCGGTCAGCATTGCAGCCCTTGATGGACAAGCTGGAATGACGGCCGAGACCGAAGGTCGAGGCCTTTATAGCGCGGACAGCAAGGGCTGCTTGCTTCTATCTTTAAAGTGTTGCTATCTGTGGTGCTTCTATCTATGGTGCTAAAGAGTACGTAGTTACCTACTTACGTTACCTACTTTCGTCTAAAAGTTACCAAAAATATATGAAATCTCACCGTCCCTCGGCCAAGACAAGATGTGCTTTCTTTCAGCTGCTACACTTGAAATTTTTTGCGACGCTTCTCTTACAGTCTATGGCGTGCTTTTAAAGCTTCACATTTGGTCTATGATGCAAGTGTGTATTTGCAGTATACTCTTATCTTTTGCAGCATAAGGGTGCCAAAGAGTACCAACCCAAGTTTTGTCGCAGCAGAAATTACTATCCTTTTCGACAAAAAAATATGGAAAACTCACCCATAATCTTCTTGGGCGGCTTGGTCCTCTGCTCCCTCTCCTCTCCGTCCTCCCGGCGGATCATCTTCCCGCCGACCTCCTGCCACTTCCGCTTCCGGCCGTCCCTTTCTTCCAGGTACATGCCGAAGTCCTCCACTTCTCGACCGACGCAGTTCAGGCGCACCGTGGACTCCCACGAGTAAGGGTCCTCCCTCCTGTAGGGGGAAATGGGGGGGTAAGATGCAGCCTGCACATGTCCCACTTGCTGGGTAAAGGCTTTCTCTCAGAGAGTTCGAGCTTAATGACCACGCGTGCTCATTGCGGATTGGCGATTTTCGCATTGAGGGTATAATGCAGGGGTTCCCAACCTTTTTTTGTCTACTGCCCACTTTAAGAATAAATTATCGAGTCGAGAGCTCAGTCGGTGTCTAATGCCCGTTTTCACCAACCACCCTTAATTTTAAAAGACCTTTTAACGAAAATTATCTGCGCCTCTGCAAGTCTAGGGGTCATGGATGAAGGACCATACGAATTCCACTCACAAGCGTTATGAGTTGAGTGTGTATGATCCTTCATCAATGCCCCATAGACTTGCAGAGGTGCAAATAACTTTCGTTAAAAGGCCTTTTAAAATTAGGGGTCGTTGGTGAAAACGGGCATTAGAGTCTTCCTAGCTAGGTAGATGAAATTATAAATCGGCCCCAAAGCCCTACACAACGCCCCCTTATTTTTCTGGGTCTCTTACCGCCCCCCTTTAGGCCTGCAGCGCCCACAAGGGGGCGTTATCGCCCACGTTGGGAAAGACCGGTATAATGCCTCATTCGCTTAGGTTCCCTCGCGATGAACCATTGAAAAACCTGGTTTAAGAGGGAGGAGGGAGAACCTATAGTTGCCCCGGAGTGGGACACTATAGGCTACATAAAAATTCCACAAATTAAACATTGTTATTTTGGAATTTGGGACGAAATTAAAGAACACTTTTGTTCGAATTTAAAGAAATGCATGGCTTGAATGTTTAGGCATTGCTGCGCTATTTCATATCATTATCATCGATTAGATTAAAATGCAATCGATAAAATCAGGATTGCAATGAGGTGTTTTTGTTTTGTTTTCGTCTATTTGGATTCTTACGCAAGACTGACGTATAGGATGATAACAATTATTCGAACAGGTTCAAATCGGTTTAATATCTCTATGTAGATTTATATCACTGATAATTGCTTTAATTTAAACAGAATGGCACAGATAGAGCAAATTCATCTGTATTGGCCACTATTCCGAAACAATAAAGTTCATTTTATTATGGTTTTTGGTGTATGAATTATCCGGATTTGATCCAAAGCCCTAGGCCCTTTTTGATCAAATACCTGATTTTATCATAAACTTGTAATACATAGATAAAAAACTTCGGATTATTCACAGTTTTATGACCGAACAAGACCCAATCCCTGGTTATTAAACGAGCGAGCGAAGTTGTGTTCGAATGTTCGAACTAAAAAATTATCTTTGCCTCGTTTACCCGCCTACCAAATTTCATGACGATCCGACTACATTTACTAATGTTATCGTCGAACGAACATTCATGCATACATACATACATACATACAAACATACAAACGCCGGATTGTTCCAGTAGACTCGGAGAACTTCGCTCGCTTCGCTCGCTCGTTCAAATAGAATATTAAAGCAGTTCCTCACCTGTACTCCTCATGCATCAGATTCCGGCCCTCCTCAGAGGAACTCTCCCGGCCGCTGCTGAAATCCTCCATTACTCGGCCATCTCTCTTGTCACACTCGTCACAACACATAAAAGTCCTTGTTTGATGAATTAATGGGATGAGGATGATCGGATGAGCGCGCCCCGCGGTTCACAGATTAAAACAGGACGAAGAACGAGTTGTAGAGCTTCTTGATGCCGGTGGTCTCGCGTTGTCTGTGGCTCTGTAGCAGTTCGTTCTCGATCTTGAGGAGCATATTGGCGTTGGAGCGACAGAGGTGGTACTGGATGTGCGGGACGAGACCTGGGAACAACGGGGGTTTAAAATTAGTTTCAAATAAGTTCGAGTGTATGTTTATTTTAATTTTTTATGTGTGTTACGGGTGCACTCTAAGTCGATAGCGGAATTTTAAGTAGGCTGTCTACTGAGCAATACAACCAACTTGTACTAGGTGGATAAAAAAAATGGAGCGAAAAAAATATCAGCCGTTCCATACAAAAGGTCGACTCAATACTGCGCCAAATGTATGAAACAGCTCATTTTTTTGGTCCATTTTTTTCGCCACCTAGTAGAAGTTGTTTGTATTGATCAGTAGACAGCCTACTCAAAGTTCCGCTATCGACTTAGAGAGCACCCTGTAGTTACGACAGAACTTTTATTCTTACTCGCTGTAGGCGGATGCGGCTGGGCCGTCTTCTAGAAGCTACCTACCTTGTTCTAGTAGGCCTCCAGTGAAAAAATATATGTATCTTATATTGTTTTTTTTATCTAGGGAAATGGGGAATTTGATTTCTGGTAATTTTGGCGGTCACCATGCCAGTTATAGGCCCTTGACCGTAGGACCTAAGTTTTCGGCCCTAGGATCTAGGTATTTGGCCCTAGTATTAAGATATTTGACCCTGTAACTAGCTATTTCACTCTAAGATCTAGATTTATATCCCTAGGATCCAAGTATTTGGCCCTAGGATCTAGATATTTGGCCCTAGGATCTTGGATCTTTGCCCTAGGATCTAGGTGTTTGCCGTTTTGCTCACCCGAGAAGAGTTTCTTGTTAATCCGGTTCAGAGTATAAGTGCGCGCGGTTGGATGGGTCTCCATTAGGTTTCGTTGCTCGCTGCAGGCGGATGCGGCTGGGCCGTCTTATGAAGGCTCTGCGTGGTCTGCTCTCTGCTGGCTTCGCTACGGCTCCTGGAGAGATGTAAAATGTAAATTAGTAAGTACTTTAGTATACGGGGTATGCCAAAAAGTTTGACATCAACTGTCATTGAAAGCGATTGAGATAGGAGTAAGGATTGAGACTCGATTTAGAAGGATATTGAGTGAAGAAAATATCAAAATCGTTCACTCAATATCATTAAATTTGTATGGCATTTTGACTCATTCGTTATGTTAGCGATTGTGATTTAAAACTTAGACAATTCCATTCTAAAGTCGCAATCAGGATCATGATCCCGATACCATTGAAAGGGATCGCGATAGATTCAAAAGTTAGACAATTAAGCCCCAGGGGGGCTCGAAGGAAAAATCTCATTTGATGGCAAATGTCACTTCTCCTATTCTTACGAAGTCATCCTCGACATAGGGCACGTCTTTTTCGCTCGAAATGACTCAAGTGGCCGGAAGCAATCAAGATCGATATGACATGAAAATTTTCCTTAGAGATGGGTCGAATGCGAGATTCCCGAGAACTAGCCTCTACAAGGTGTTAAAAAAGTACTTAACTCTTTTTACAGGGCAATAGCATCCGGTGATAGGGATCAAAACCTAATTATTTTTTTTGCTCTATGACGTTCCGTTGATTTTTAAATTAATAAAATGTGTACGCTGTGGCGGGAGAAAAGTATTTTTTAAATATTGTTTTTATTGACTTTCACAATGTTTTAACAACTCAAAGCTATGTAAATGCACCTACACACACAAACATATTTTAAAATTTTAGCTATAACCAAAAACAAAAAAGTTATAATTTTTTTTCAATTTTGAGGTTATAAAATAAAAATTGATTTTTTCAGCCTTTTTTTACAGATTTCACATCCTGTTGACCACTAGGTTACACCCTGTAAAAAGAGTTAGGATGTTTTGTAACACGTTGTATATGTCTTGTCGAAAGTCCAACAGTGACGAAAGCGAGACAACGTTTGACGCGACGTTAGGTTGGTGTAGGAGGTATTTGTGGCTCCGTCAAATATTTCGCTTTCCAAAAGGGTTCCGTCACCAAAAAAACTTGAGAACCGCTGCTCTAGATCTCTAGACTAATACAATAACTTTGTGCTCACGATGTGTTGTATTTAGCACACGTGCGATGTGGCCTAGATCGGTTAAGGTATGAAACGTTAGAACCTCCGAATGGTACGATTCTGCTAATATGTTTGAGACGTAATTAATTTTTCAGCTATAAAGGTTATGTGACATGCCCGTGGTCCAATAGAAGAACTTAAAACCTAGGCCTTTGCATCTACGTAATGAGATGATTTATGCAGCGTCCAATGGCACCTTCACTCACATTGGGACATTGTTTTAATTGGAGTAGACTTGCCCAGCACCTATACCATCCTGACAGCTTAGTTGGCCTAGCCCACCGAGGTGTTCAATAGAAACACCTTCAATAAAAGTGGTAAAGGTTTTTAAATAAAATAATAATAATATCTTATAATAATATAATCATATAATAATAATTTTGAGAGCCCTATGTCCCTGATTAGGGTTTGATGATGAATATTTTTTCGAGTAAATACAATATTTCTTTTCAATTTAGACCCCAGCTTTTTTATCAAGTAATTTATTCATTGGTTATTTTACCTCACAGCTGTTACTTTCAAATAAAAAAAAAACATTAAAAAACTGACAAAATAGTTTTAAAAAAAAAACATTATTTACAGGAGTGGCTCAACAAAACTTGGGGTTGATTAATTTTTTTTTTTCGTTTAAGTATATTTTTGGCCCACAGTGTATAATCCCTTCGGTTTTTAGCTCTTGGTCGGGCTTCAGTTGTAAAATTATTAGCAGAATAATCCCTTCCGTAATAGGAGTTTGATTGTGACATCCGATCGCATGACGTTATGGACGCAAAGATAAAGCCTGTTTCTATGTTCTTAGTTAGGACGATAGTGTAATTTATGTGTTGATGAATTTAGGCAAGAGTTGAGATCTAACTGAAAAGTAGGCATTTTGATGTTTGGGGGTCCCCATATTTTTCAAGATAGGAAACTATACTTACCTACACATCTTTAAACAGTATAATGGTTGTGGTGTAAAATATGGTGTTTTCTATGTCACCAAAAATTTTAATTTTATTGTGTTTCTGTTAAGGCACAACTCTAGCGCCGCCAATGGAAAAAAAAATCATATCTTCTTTTTGGATGCGTTTTTGCTAAAAACTCTCTTGCAAAATGGCCACTTTTGGCGAGAATCTATTGCATTCTTAAGGCTCCGTATAAGGCTAACTAGCGCCACCAATGTTAAAAAAATCATATCTTCCTTTAGAAGAAGTTTCTGAAAAAATCCTAAGATGAGCCTATGCGCCATGCTTTTCTACATTTTTAAGTGTAGATACCCTCTTCGAAATTTACTTTTAAGCTAAAAAATTTTCGATAACCGCCAAAAGCGGCCGTTTTTTGCGGTTATCGAAAATTTTTTAGCTTAAGACTGGAAATTGAGTTGGGTACCTACACTTAAAAACCTAGAAAAGCATGGCGCATGAGCTCATCTTAGGATTTTTTCAGAAACTTCTTCTGAAGGAAGATATGATTTTTTCAACATTGGTGGCGCTAGTTAGCCTTATACGGAGCCTTAAGTTCTAGGATCTGAAATCCAAACCTTAGGTCCTAAAAATAGTTAAGCCTCGCGTTGAGATTTGCAGGAGAGTTTTTAGCAAAAAACGCATCCAAAAGAAGATATGATTATTTACATTGGCGGCGCCACGCCAGTTGTGGGTCCAGTACTGGACCCACAACTGGCGCCGCCAATTAAATGGGGCTTAAGGCGATTTAGTGAACTTAAACAATAACTTTACCGTCCTCCAAAAGGCAATTTTAAATCCACCGCGTCAACCGTCAAAAGCGCTCACCTTTCCAAAAAGAGTCCTCGCTACTAAAACACCGAAATCACAAAAAAAATGTCACAATAACACCAAAAGCTAGTACAGTAATGCCATATTGGCGAATAACCACATTAGTACTGCCATTTTTCTGCCCCCTCCGTCCTTGAGGTACATGCCTGAGACATCAGACAGCCATTTTGATTTTCACCAAATATCTTTAAAAAAAAAAATAAACACTGGCCGTTAACAAAAAAAAGTTTTAAATTCGAACAGCAAAATATTTTCTTTCTTTTTTTTTGCAAAATCAAACTGAACTTCGAATTTGGAACGGTAATTCTGCGACCAATTTGTATTTGGAACACGGACTGCCGCACTGTACTGAGAACGTCTCTTGCTAAATTGTTTTATTGTCCCTGTAACGCGAAGATGGCCACAGTTGTGGTCCTTTCGAAGAAGGTGCTCTCTTGCGTGGTTGACACTTGAACCTGACACTAAACCGACACTCGTGAAATCACGATTGAAAGCCGAAGATCTGAGATGTTAAGCCAGGCAAGTTAAGCCACAAGTGTCATCATTGAACCGACTGCCAAACTGGTGTACCTACGTCCAACAAGGTAAATATGCGACCTAGGATGCAAATGCTGATTCAAATAGTTCTTTTCAACTTTCTCCTCCTGCGTCTGAGTGGGATAATAGAGGCAGTGTGGGTAGAAGAACTGCCCTTGCGACACTGTGTGCCATCGAGCTAGCAGGCGGTTTTTATGAACGCCTTTGCTTACACTTTCATACAATAGCTCTACGGTAGAGTGAAGATGTTGAGAATTTCGCACGATCAAGACTTAACAGACACTGCAAAAAAAACGCCACTTTGAATTTGGAATGACAGTTTTTCACCGAAAATTCCCAGTTGGAACCTCAGCTGACGCCACAAAGTATCAACCTAAAGGTTGACACTTTGTGGTAAACCTAAAAAAGCAAAAGAAAAATAAAACATCTCTTTGAATTAGGAACGAGAACTTTTCACCGAAAATTCGCAGTTCGAACCTTAGCTGACGCCACAAAGTGTCAACCTAAAGGCGCTCTTTAAATGCAAAAGAAAAATAAAACCTGTCTTTGAATTTGGAACGAGAACTTTTCATCGATAATTCGCATATAGACCGTGTGCTGACGTCACAAAGTGTCAACCTAAAGGCGCTCTTTAAATGCAAAAGAAAAATAAAACATCTCTTTGAATTTGGAACGAGAACTTTTGATCGAAAATTCGCATTTGGAACGTCTGCTGACGTCACAAAGTGTCAAACTATCGCCCTAAAGAGCTCGCCGTCACCCCGTCACCAGGCCAGCTCCTCAAGCGTTAGGTATGGCCATTAACTGGCAGACCAATCGCGGACGACTGCTCTGGCAATTGGGTCCACTTGAGATGATGGCAGGGTCACAATGCCGCGCTGGGGGTCCCGCGGGGGACCGCAAATGGTTCCGTAGGAGGCTTGTCCTGTCAGTTTTTCCCATACAACCTTATCAGTGATGTTTTCCAGTATTTTTGAACGAGCGAAGCGAGAGAAGTTATCCGAGTCTACTGGAACAATCCGGCGTTTGTATGTATGAATGTATGAATGTTCGTTCGACGAGAACTTGAGTACTTTTCGTCGGGTCGTCATGAAATTTGGTAAGCGGGTAAATGAAATTTAAAAAACAATTTAAGTTCGAACATGAGTCAAAACAAAACAAAAAAAAAAGTTAAAGTGATGTTTTCCATAAAACGGTACATTTGAACTTTCGATCAAAGTTTTGATATTTATCTTGTGAAAGTCTATTGTTGATAATTACTTTTTGGTGATAGATTATTTATCTACGGTCTTAAAAGAGAAAAAAAAGTCTGGATAGGCAAAAATAAAATAAAACTAACGCTTGGTAATTTGTTCCAGAATAAGTAAAAAAATCTAAACTCGCTTGATGTCCATGTTTGGCCCACCCTTTATTAGTTAGAACCTACCTATGCAACTTACTTGTGCCCACCACTGGTAGGATTAAGTATCTGTGGTATTAGCTATGTCAGCCGACCTACCTTTTGCCCCGTAAATGAAGGAAGTCAAACCAGGATCGAGCTAGTTATCTTGCATGACTCAAGGTCGCCATAGTTGCCCTTCCTGGCGCGCCTAGCATGGGGGATAAACTTAGAATAAAATAGAATAATTTATTTTAGCAAAATGCATGCATAATATCCATTAGTATTATGAATCAATAAAATGATATTACAGAAAAAATATATAGTTTGGTACATTGCAAATCTACTTCATGATGACAAAAATGCATTAAGTAAATTAATGGTGATCCCAACACTAGGCCTAGCCTGTATCGTGGGAACAATAAAAACGAATTTATCACGATCCTTATCGTGAGGAAACCCGCGTCTTGGTTGGCTCTGCATTGACCTTGTATTTCCTGTGGACTAGGTCGACTAACCTAGTGATCGGCAAAAGACACACCATAGTGATGGGCAAAATAGAGGGGAAAAGAAGGCCAGGAAGGAGGAAAATGGCATGGCTGTGTAATATAAAGGAATGGACCGGCATCAAAACCGTGGAACAATTATTCAGGACACCCATGAACAGAGAACGGTGCAGGGAGCTGACTGCCAACCTCCAGTGATGGAGAGGCATTTCAACAAGAAGGTCGACTAAGCTAGGTAGGTAACCGTATGAGGTAGTGGCCACCCATGGTGTCAAGAGTTTTTAGGCCACCCAAAGGGCCTCTGACATGGCTTAATGATTGTTATTAATCAACAACAACCGGGACCAACGGTTTAACGTGCCTTCCGAAGCACGGAAGCGCTCAGATATTATTGCCAGGAGCGGGTATCCAATGCGTATCCATGGACTGACCTCGCCCGATGTTGCTTAACTTTGCCAATCGATTAAGAATGATTATGGCTACCATTGGCTAATGGAACTCCACTAGCTAGGCTACTAAGCTGAGAGGTAGGTAGGTAATCGTATGAGGTAGTGGCCACCCCTGGTGTCAGAGTTTTTAGGCCACCCAAAGGTCTCTGACATGGCTTAATGATTGTTATCAATCAACAACAACCGGGACCAACGGTTTAACGTGCCTTCCGAAGCACGGAAGCGCTCAGATATTATTGCCACGCGCGGGTATCCAATGGGTATCCATGGACTGACCTCGCCCGATGTTGCTTAACTTTGCCAAACAATTAAGAATGATTATGGCTACCATTGGCTAGTGGAACTCCATTAGCTAGGCTACTAAGCTGAGAGGATGGTATAGGTGCTGGGCAAGCCTTATCCATCTAAAAATGTCCCAGGCACTGCAGCGCCCGAGTGGTCACTTCAATAATTGCACGAGCGAGCGAAGTTTTCCGAGTCAATCAATCCGGCGTTTATATGTTTGTATGTATGTATTTATGCATGTATGTATGAATGTTCGTTCAAGGATAACTTGAGTAAATTTAGTCGGATCGTCATGAAATTTGGTAAGCAGGTAAATGACAAGATAATTTTTAAGGTCGAACATGAGCCAAATCGGTCGAGGGGTTGCTGAGATATGGGGTCGCAAGTTCATAGTTCGGGGCGAACGTTTAGTCTAGTGTGGGTGAAGGTGCCACTGGATCCTGTATCATCTCATTACGCAGGTTAGACCGCAAACTCGGAAAGGCGGCGGCGCACGCAGCGGGGCGGTTTTTTCGCGAGATAGAGATAGAGAGATAAAGAGAGAGAGAGAGAGAGAGAGAGAGAGAGAGAGAGAGGGGGGGGGAGGGAGAGATCGATCTTGAGTTCTTTTTTATGTAGCCTGTTTTGTATCCCACTGCTGGGCAAAGGCCTCCCCTTGAGTTAATTTGTGTTAATTTTAGCCAAGAATTAGTGGGACCCCCAAAATCGCGATTGCGATCTAAAGATCAAGAGAGTTCAATTAAAAGTAATTGAAGAGCGAGTGACGATCGCCTCGCGTTTCAAACGTGTGCGCGCGGAGTGGAGCGCTGGTTTTTGTTGCTTGAATGCTGGATTTTTGTTTGGAAGATGTTTACTGCCAGTTAGATGATACTGAAACAGCAAAGATAGCAACAGCAAAGATAGCAAACAAGGTGTTGTTTTATAAAGTGACACCCGACTCAAAGGTGATTATTTACACGAAACCGAAGCAAAAAATTTTTTTTTGTTAATCAGTGCAAAATACCCAAAAATCGTTCAATGAAGAATGTCCGTGGGTCGGTTAAATCACTTGAAACTTTATGACCGTGTAGCCTACAAGTTTAGAAATACGCCTGTTTTTGTTGCATTCAAATCGAGCCAGTAGTTTTAAAGTTACGACGGTTTTAGTTTCCGTCCTTTTGGAGTTTTTCGCGCGAGCGCGGCAAACTCGCGTGACGTCACTAAACAGCTCGCACCCGACACATACACCGTAACACTCATTCAAAGGGCTGTATCTTTGGAACCGTACTAGGTAGCCAGTTGAAATTTTCAGAGATTATGTTTTATTATGGTAGATTACCCAAGAAATAATAAAAAAAAATATTAAAAAATAAGAGGGGACCCCATACAAAAAACGTGGTTTTATACTTTTTGCTCTATAGAAAAAACGGTAAGGCATACAAGCGTAAAACTTGGAATGATTATAGGGCTTACTCCATAGTATAACAAAAAAATATAAAAAACGGTCAAGCGCGACTCAGACTCACACGACGCGGGCCCGTATAACCAGTTTTTTTATTGTATGGCGGTACGGAACTCTCAGTGCCCGAGCTCTCCTCGCACTTGGCCAGTTTTGTTGTGTGTTTAGTCAGTGTTACAGTAGTTTTAATATAATATTACTTATTTATAACGTTAAAAATTCGCTAGGCACAGGTTTTAAATCCGCAAGCTATTCCCTAGCACGGGTTAGTTAGTGCTATAAAAATAAAAACGTATATTATACTTAACTATAGATGTGGATGACGGCTTTGAAAAATTACAATCCGATATAGCTTTATGATAGAAGTAAATTTGTAATAAAAAAAAAACGAAAAAAATATCAGCTGTTTCATACATTTGGCGCAGTACTGAGTCGACCTTTTGTATGGAACAGCTGATATTTTTTTCACTCCATTTTTTTCGTCACCTAGTACAAGTTGTTTGTATTGATCAGTAGACAGCTTACTTAAAGTTCCGCTATCGACTTAGAGTGCACCCTGTAGTATAACCTAGGCATAGGTAAATTTTCACTCATAAAAAAATAGTGGGCAACCATTAACTCGTTTGTTTTAGGTAAGGTAAGTTAAATTGTCATTTTTCAAAGCCGTCATCCACATCCATAGCTAAGTAATAATTTTTTTATTTTTATTTAAAAGCACTAACTTACCCGTGCTAGGGAATAGCTTGCGGCTTTAAAACCTGTCCCTAGCGAATTTTTAACGTTATAAATAAGTCATATTATATTAAAACACTACTTTAACACTGACTAAACACACAAAAAACCTGGCCAAGTGCGAGTAGAGCTCGCGCACTGAGAGTTCCGTACCGCCATACAAATAAAAAAAACTGGTTATACGGACCCTCGGCGCGTGAGTCCGAGTCGCGCTTGACCGTTTTTTATATTTTTTTGTTATATTATGGAGTAAGCCCTATAGTCGTACCAAGTTTGATGCTTGTATGCCTTACCGTTTTTTCTATGGAGCAAAAAGTATAAAACAACGTTTTTTGTATGGGGACCCCTCTTATTATTTAATATATTTTTTTTTTATTATTTCTTGGGTAATCTACCATAATAAAACATAATCTCTGAAAATTTCAACTGGCTACCTAGTACGGTTCCAAAGATACAGCCCTTTGAATGAGTGTTACGGTGAATGTGTCGGGTGCGAGCTGTTTAGTGACGTCACAGCAGCTGACGACCGCGCGCTCGTCGCACAGCTAGTTTAAAATTAAATATCTCAGGAACTATAAGACGTATCAAAAAAATTTTTTCACCCATCGTTTCCATTTTTAATAAAGTGTATGGTAAGGTAGAAATCAAAAGTTGATGGTATTCTTCATTGTTGCCTCCCTTACGGTTTGCGGCCGCACTCGCATGTATTTGAAACTTGGAAAAATCCCCATCGTCGATAGTTTTATTTTCTACTTTGATCAACATTTTAATTTATATCATTCCGTAATGAAATCACTAGAGAATAAAAACGTTAGAAAGTGCGAGCGAGGTGGCTGCCAGCGCAAAGGGGCCCATTTCGCCCGGTCCATTTTACCGCCAACTAAGAATAATTTATTCGTAGGCCGCCAATGAATAATATCATATCTTCTTTTTTTTCCTAGCCTGTATTTATATTGGTGTACAATAAAGAATATTTTATCTTTATCTTTATCTTCTTTTTGGATGCGTTTTTTGCTAAAATCGGGCCGGACCTAAGGCCTAGATTCCAGATCCAAGAATCTACGAATTAATCCGGCACAAGAAAAAAACTGCCTTTTTTTTACTTGTGCAGGATTTATTCGTAGGTTCTAGGATCTGTAATCAAGACCTTAGGTAGGTCCTAAACATAGTTAAGCTTAAAACGCATCCGAAGAGATTTTATTTTTTATTGGTGGCGCTTGTGTGCCTTGACGATCACCTTAAGGTGATAACCTAGGTCCTAGGCACAACTAGCGCCGCCAATGGAAAAAACGCATATCTTCTTTTTGGATGCGTTTTTCCCTACAAACGAAACACCATGTACTCAACGCGAGGCTTAACTATTTTTAGGACCTAAGGTTTAGATTCCAGATCCTAGAACCTACGAATAAAATCTTTTATCGCCAAAAGTGGCCACGTTTAGCGATAAAAGATTTTATTCGGATCTGGAAGGAAGGACTTTTTTTTCCATTGGCAGCGCTAGTTGTGCCTAGGTTTGGGCCTTAAGGTCTTCAGCGTTCGCTGCATCGCTTGCATCGCTTAAAGACGAAGACAACAATTTAATTGGGACTCATTGGAGACAATTAAACTGGACAACCGATTCGTAATGCTGAACGTCGCAAACTTGTTTTTTAAACGCAGACGTTTTTTGTTTTAATTTAAGCTGGAAGTCCAGGGCCCTTAGCCTGTAACGCAATGGCTGGTCAATGGCGTCCCGGCAGAAGCACAAAACCGGGCTCTCCTCGTTTTTCTCCTACAACCAGAGAACTAATCCTCTAGAATTAGAATCAAAATATTCTTTGCTGTACTACAAAAACATTAAAAGGATAGACAGCGTTAGCAAATCGTAATTGAAGTCGTCACCTGACAGCCCATTTTGGCACCATTGTGTTACAGGCTAAGGGCCCAGAAATCGTCTGAGGACTAGGGTTACCAGGTGAGTCGTGAAAAAAAACCGGCCAACCCCAACCCCAACTAATAACTACTAATATTTGCATAAATCAACTAAATTAGTAACAAAATATAATGCAGTCATAAAATTGTGGTCGCCAAGACTAGGCTTTATTAAACTATTGAGAAAGTCTTTATTAAACAAAGGTATGAATATTATTTAATCTAATAGTAGTACCGACTTTCCTCAAAATACCGGACATTGTTTTGTCCCGTATGTCCATTTATTTTTTACCGAACAGGCCTCGAAAATACCGGACTGTACGTGAAAAGGTGCAGGATTTCAGGCAGGGTGTGGTGGATGACGAGGGAAAATAAGAGAGCGGCGAAATTCACGTCTTGCTTCGGCGGTGAACGCCTAATCGTGTTCTTTACAGGATTGGTAGGCCTTCACCTAGCCGGACTTTTGTGCATAGGCCAAGTCCGGCTAGGTGAAGGCCTACCAATCCTGCAAAGAACTCGATTAGGCTGGGTGGTTTCAGGGGCAATGTCCGTCCCTAACCCACCACAGCACGTTATATGTAACCTATTAATTAATGGCATGCGAAACTTGTGGGGCGCAAGTGAGGGTCAACAGTCCTCGCTGTTACCAAATGATGATAATACCAAGTGCGAAAAAGTATTCAGTACTCATGCAAGGACTTCTGATGGTAACTTCGTGGTCTCGCTTCCCCTTAAGGAACCAACGACCAACCTTGGTCAAGCGCGACCAGTAGTCTATAAACGATTTAAGACTTTAGAGTCCAAATTTGAGGGAGATCCCGAGTACAAACAAAAATATTTAAAATTCATGTCAGAATTTTTAATTTCAGTACGCTTAAATACCGGACATCTGGCAACCCTACTGAGAGAGAACCCAAGTCAGCCGAAGCAAGGGTATGGAACCCTTCGTGCGCGAGTCCGACTGGCTTTTGCCGGTTTTTTAATTTATGTGAATTTTAGCAATATTTTTGTAATTACTTACATAAATGTAGTTAGCCATTGCAACTCACCATTCACGGACTAGGTGGCGCTACCACCGCAGAACCTGAGCGCCGAGAATCAGCAAAGCTTCAGCAGCAAAAAGAGGTGCTTCTTCACTCGTTTCAGGCTTCTCTCGAAAACGACGGGTTCCATTAATATTACAGCCGGCAACTGCGGTGATAAGGCCGTCCTTTTCTGTCTACGTTTTGGAACGTTCTTTCTCGGTTCCTTAGCTGTGGCTGAGGGTTGGCTCGAGTGTGGTTCTTGAGCGGCGCTCGGTCCTGGAAAGACGCAGACGGTTTTTGGTCAGTTTTGAGTAGGAACATACAATCCATCCATTACGGATGATTTACTGAGTGTCAGTTTCATGACGATCATTAAGTTATGAAAAGGATGGAGTCAATTTGTCAGTTGTCACATCGCAAGTCGACACGTGTGGACATTCTCCTGTGCCAATTGACGGTCCTTGCCAAGGGAATGTCACCCATAACGCCACGAGTAAAGTAGAGGTCTTAATTTTTCAATTGACTTTGCCAGGGGACTTTAAAGGTGGAGACTGACAAGTGTACCATCTCGGACTGTATCGTTCGCAACGAGCATGTTACGTGCAGTGGCGGATCCAGGATTTTGGTTTGGGGTGGGCTTGATCCCAAGATTATGGTTTGGGGAGGGGGGGGGCTTGAACCCAATGAGCGTAGGTTTTCAAGATAAAAAAGTTTACAAAATGTATTTTGATAGAGGGTCTCAGATGCTTTTGGGGGGGGCTTGAGCCCCTTAGCCCCCCCTCCCCCCTTAATCCGCTACTGAATACGTGCCACGAAAGAAGAGAGACTTGACCGCGCCTCCCGCACTCTTTCAGCCACAGGATACACTAACTCGCGTGCTCCATTTTAATGCCACTCGCTACTGACTGAGCGAGTATCGAGCCGCCCGTTGCTCGCTCCAAATGATCCACCCGGCTTTTGGCCAGGTTTTCCCGTAAATCTCGTACTGACTGCACGAATGCTAGCTGTGTAAAATATTACATTACGGCCAGGCCTGCCCACTCGCAGTCATGACATGACGTGACTGACGCGCGTAACGCTCAAAAGATTCTCCAAAAACATAGATACGCTTCGAATAGAAAACCTCCAACTTTTTTTCAGCTGGTTCAAAAACCGACAGCGTGATTGAGCACCCGGAGCGAGCGGCTCGTTCCTCGCTGGTTTCCCCGTAAGTCGTAACACCCCGTACTGACTGCACAACTGCTCGGTGTGTAACACGACATTACGGCTTGTAATACAGGTCAGTCCCCACCTTAAGAACTGGAGCTAGGAACTGTGACGTTTCGGCGATCTCCCGACCGACGTTTGACGCTGGCATTTAAATTGAAAGCCAAGTGGCACAATGGAAAATGGGTCTAAGGCTGTGGCAATAAAGAGCTGGGTGTAGTCTGTGGTCAATTGAGATTTAGTGCCTAACAATGATAGGTTTGAACTAGATTCATCAGGATAAGACTGGGGCCGGCGGCGTTAGAGGAAGGTTGGATTTCAGTGCGCCTAGCATGATCTTGATGAGGACGATACGAGATCTTTGCCGACGATAAAAGCGGTGTATCGAGCTGTCAAGAAGCGATATGGTCCATTATGCCAAAGAAACATTCTGACTAGCGCCTAGGAAGGTTTAGCGTTGGAAACTGGCTGACTCGCTGGGCCTCGCACCAGGTATCCATGAATGTGTAAAGCCAGGTAAGGTAAAATATGTTTCTAGTTTTTGGCAAATGTGTATCCTTTTTTATCATGTTGTAAATTTCAATCACCATGTAAATGTTGTCGGCAATTTTACCATCAGTATTTCCATATTTACACTTAAATTAAGTATTTAAAGTATTTTGTAAACGGTCAAACTTACTTGTATTTATGTTTGTATTTATTTATGAGGACCGAAACTAGTCGGCTACACCGACATAAATCCAAGTAAGTTTAACCGTTTACGAAATAAGAAGTATTTCCATAATTGGTCACTGTCTTGTCTATTTTACCGGCATGCAGAAGAAATAATACGCCTGCGCTCTTCAGCTGTTTCGGTCAACCCTCTTTTCCCACTGTCTCCCATCGGTTGTCCCCCAAAGAGGGACGATATTACTCCCTTTTGGCATCACTAAGGGATATTGGGACGAAACTCTGACGATGCCTCTGCCAGTCGCTGACTGGACTTTCGTTACTTCGACTTTCCTTTTGGATAGTTTTACAGACGGACGCATCGAATAATGGATGGGGAGCAGTTTTATACTTAGTGGCAATTTCGCATTTCCGCCGGTACTTCGACTATTAGTTATTTTAATGGCTTTACTCACAGCACTTTCGACAGCAATCTGGATCATTATTGATATTCAAACATACATACATACATACAAACGCCGGATTGTTCCAGTAGACTCTTGCTTCGCTCGCTCGTTCAATAAATAGATGTAAGTTCTCAATCTAAGTTCAACCCGACAGTGACCTTCAACAATATCCAGATCTTACCAACTCCAATGGGTAAGTTTTGTTCCAAATTAGGTAAACTCCAAGACCTGGAAGGTGGCCCGAACAAGAAGTTTATAAAATGGCTAGACTAGATGAGCCTACCCTCACTAACACAAGCCATGGGTAGGTAGGCAGTCACGTAAAACTTGGATCTATAAACCACAGAAACTTCTAGTGTCGGCCGGACTCCATGGAAATCAGATTGAGACCCAAGATCTATGTGCTTTCTTACAACAGGAGCATCGCTCGCCTCCGATAACAGTGCCAAAACCTCTCTCTTCTCTGCTTTGGTGGCTGAGCCCGAAGAAAGTCAGGAACGGAAACAAAAAAGTAATCGCTCAAACCCCTCACCAGATGGCGTCACAACCGCATCTTGGCTAACGAAGCTCCCATCCCAAGCGCAACTTCCAACGCACGCCTTCTCGCAGAAAAAGTGTCCAAAACTGTTCAAAAGTCTTCACTTCTCTTCACACTTAACAGACACAAATCAGTTCAAAAACTGCGCGACGACTGCACTGCGGGTTTGGAGCGGTTTCGTTGAGTTGTTATGATGGAGAGGGGGGACAATTGGGCCCACACAATTGGGGAGCATAAGTAGTTCTGCATTTATTGAGGACGCTATGCTTACTGACCCGGCTTCCTTCACTCGGTCGGTGCCTATACTTCCAACAGGAATGAGCAGTTTTCAAAGAACAAATTCAAAGCAGTTCATAGATGGCGTTTACACGCGTGGCAATAGAGTCAAATTTCGCTTAGCACAGATTAATTTTGACAGCCGTATTCCGGTTCTTCTATGGCCACACCTGTAAGCGCCATCTATGAACTGCTTTGAATTCGTTCTTTGAAAACGGCTCATTGGATGAGAAATAGTTTATTAACCGCTCGGTTGGCGTATTTTTTTTTCCAATGCCCTCAGGGGGTCTATGAGCCGAAGAATTAACATAGAATAGAAATAGTTTCAGTTATTTTATAATTTTAATCTGTGGTATGGAACGTTTGCAGCTGCACAGACTGATACAAAACGGCTTTCAGAGCTTAGGTTATCTGATGCTCAGCTGCTTTATCTCCTAGCTTAGCACAAGAATGGGTTAGACCGTATCGGTGGGTTTAAAATTATATTTATTCCACTCTACGTACATCAAAAGGGTGAGAAAGATATAGTTATGGTCGCTATTGTCTAGGTAAGGTAGTCCTTAAAAGAGGAACCGGTGCGGTGAGTTCAATCTTTGGTCATCGGTTTGGTCATGAGAACCTGAACAAAAAGACAGACAGGGACGACTAGGATGCCGCCTGCGATTTTATCCTAGTAGCCTCCGCCCATAACATGGCATTCAATCAAATGGGGTACCTACCGAGAGTTTGCCTATACTAATGTACATCTAGGTAAGCAATAGCTTTCGCACAAAGGTGATGACCTCACAGAGATTCCGATTACCAAGCTGCACCCTATAGTATTGTACTTTTGTTGGGCATCAGCGGAAATAAGGTCAACAATTTAGCATTAGGTGTACACAAGAGAGCACATCGACGCTTACACGCCAGCACTTTACTAGGTTACGTTACGGGCGGCTTTACAACAAAAGTGTACGCTCTGACGTGCTGTCTTGTGTACATACCTATTCTAATTAGAAAAGGAGTGTTGCTATTATTGCTTTATGTTGAAGTTAACATAGGTGGTAATCTACAGCAAAGTTTATTTAGTAGGTACAGTCGGCCACACGCTAGGATACCCCTTTTTGTTGGATTGGCGCCCCTATGCCGCGCGCAGTAAGTGCTGCCATGGGGTATCTGTGACTGTGGCCGACCGTACCTAATTTAAGTGTAAAAAATAAATAAACTAATAGCAAAACTTTTACTGTCATAAAAAATTACAATACATTTGCAATGCATTTCAATAATCTTAAGTAGGTATATTGTACTTGACAATACTTTAACATTAAACTTTAGAAACCAAATGGCCTTCTTATCGAAATGCAACATCATTTTAAAGAGTAATTTTGTATAAAGTAACGACTAAGGTAGTTTTTACTAAACTACAGCGTGAATTCTAATTCATAGTAAAAATACAGATATATTTAATATTGAAGGCAAACTTCTAGTTATTGTTTACTCTTAAATCTAAGATGTTGTATTACAAGAAACCAGTAAACACTTCAAAATGGTGGTTCAAAGATGCGACAGTCTGCAATTTTGCCTTACTTTTCAACCCACCGAATTCGCTATTATCGAAAGAAAAGAACACCCTTCTCGCTCTAGCATGGACCAGTGCCATGGAACACATAAAACAGGGCTCTCTTAGTAGATACACATTATATCCTGTGCATAGATAGGGTCCTATATCTGCATTTTCTAGCTCCTTTTCTGTCATATCCCTCTTACTCTTGAATAGCTTGGCGCCGAAATTAATTTGTGGATATTTCTCTTTTAGATGGCGACATAGATTTACATCTATCCCGCGTTGAGTTATGTCTGTGGTTTGGTTACCGTCACTGGCAACCCAGGCTCCGCCATTTTGTGTCTTAGCTACATTGTCTATGGCCAACATCGCAGTGTGCTGGGTGGGATGTTGGTTTCTGTTATCGAATGCAATGGCGACTATGGATTTTATCGTGGGGTCTACTACGAGAGAGCAGTTTTTGTCACCTTCTAATGTTTCTCTATGTTTTTGGTAGTACAGAGAGGCCTCGAAAACGATCTCCATGTATGTCTTATGCGTTTTTAATTCGTCTTTGCTGAAAAATTCTCCACTGACCAACTTTTCATGGTACTTGTTGGGGTGGAAATTACATGCCCACACTTTGTTTGCCTCTTCGAATTGTTTCCTTACTTTTGGAGCCGCTGCCGGTACTTCAACTTGTCTATACTCCTCAAAAATCTCCTGCAATTCTTCAGCTTTCTCTTGAATGAACTCTTGAATAGACTTCCCTTCTAAATAACTCGTTGGGCATAGAATTACTTCTTTCTTTCGCACCCTTTTGAGATGTTGTAAGTCTTTCATGGGGACTTTTTGATTCAATGTTGTAATGGTCTTTGAAATATCTTTTTGGTTTTTTATAATACCGATAAAAGCATTGGTTAACGGCACTGGTAGGTGGTAATCGTCATTTATTATTGGCATCAGGTTTTTTGTAGAATTTCTCATGAGATCTATGTAATGAAGAGTTTTCTCCTCTATGTCACAACTTGTTTTCATCTTTTTAGAGGCAGGTTCTGAATTTTCCGCCGCCATCTTGAAAATCTCAGTGTTGCCAGTTCTTCTGTTTGGAAAATCAGCAATTTTATTTCGGTATTCTCACTGTAAAGAAAGAAATAATAGTATTGTTGCATTACACTGAACTTCTCTTTTTCACTTTGGGTTGACACTTAATCAATCACTTACATTTTTTTATTGCAACACCAAGTAACAAGAAACCAAGTAACACAATATAACTACACTTTATCTATATTGCTACTTAGTAATATGTTTAGATGAACACTAAAATTAATTCCTAAAGTTAACAAAAGATTAAAATAAAAAAAAACTGAGGCTATCTATCTATCGATGTATTTGGGTGAACATATAACAAATGTCCGGTCCACATCCGATCCGATGTTCACACAAATGTATGTCGTATCAGATTATCGCATCGAAAACTCAGACGTGCGTTCCCTGTCTTAATCTGCTTATAGTAACTGGGTGCATTGAGCTATTTGTGCTATTTTTATTGCACCCTGTAGTTACAACAGTTTAAGAGCTAGCCCATATTTTAATTAGTTTTGGACTCTATTCTGACGCAATAAAGTTTAAATTACGGTGGCTATATTATACATATTGTACTCAACTGCATAAAGAATGAAGAATCATTTAATTCATAGAAAAAATACAATTGTGTTAGCAAAAAGCCCTTAGTCCCCCCATGTAAAGTGGAATAGTGTCAAGGGTGCATTAGTACGAGTTTAAAAAGAAAAGACTGCTCAACTTAGATACCAAGCGCGACTAAAGGCCGGACCACCAGTGGCCATACAATATAAACTACGTCAATTCAGTGGTGCCCGCACTTTCCGAGCCAAAATCGGCTCCACCACCTGAGGGCACACCAGCGAAACCCTCAACCATAAAAATTTGTCCTGTATAGAAATAGAAATAGAAAAATATATATTTGCCAAAAAAAAATTTTACATGCAAGAAAAAGTCGCTATGGTCGAATATTGCTAGGAGAACGTGTTTCGTATAAATGAAAAACTGAGGTATTTTATGAGTGTGGTCTGTATTATATTGAAAATAAAGAAAAACTTGCAACGTGCCGACAAGGCAGACAAATGGGCAAGGAAGTTGCCAGCACATAAAATATAATTGGTTGGAAAAAATGTTGCCACATATGTGTGACACCAAAATCGACTATTACGTTTGAATGTTTTACAAACAGAATGTGTAATAAAACATCCTTACTGTTTTTACAGGATGTAACATACTGGTCAACAGAATGACAATTCTGTAAAGAAAAGTTGGAAAAAAAAAAATTTTATTTGATGATAACCTAAAAATTGAAAAAAAAAAACAGAATTTTTTGATTTTGGTATTAGCACCAATGTAAAAATATGTTTGTGTGTAGGTGCATTTGCATGGCTATGAGGTGTTAAAACATTGTAGTCAATTAAAACAGTATTTAAAAAATGCTTTTCTATCGTCACAGCGTTCACATTTTTTAAAATTATAAATCAACGGAACGTCATTGATCAAAAAATATATGTAGGTTGTGGTCCTATCACTGGGTAAAAAAAAGTTATCTTTTGTTACACCTTGTATAGTGTCAAGGGTAGAGCCCAAGATGGGGCTAGACAAGGCAATCATTGTTCAAATAATACTTACAGACGTAAACCGCAGAGTAAAATCCCTTATTTGTGCAGTGTAACTTTTAACACATGTTTGATAATGTCTACAGTGAGGTTTTTACAATTACGTAACATGGAAATAAAGTCAAAATACCGATGAAAATGCTAACATTGCTACATGGTATGGCAGAAGATTTAATTGAAATATTTTGGTAACCCTTTTTTTTATAGTACTATCACCAACCTAGTTCTTTATAACGGCAAAAAATAAAGCTTAAACCACTCAGGTTGATTTCTGTGTCACCGTGGCATCATAATGCCAATGACATATCATTGGAAACTCATATGACAACAATATTAACGCGAAGAAGAAGACACCACTAGAGGTAACAATGAAAAAAAAATACATTTTATATTATTTTCTTTTTGGATGCTATTTTTACTAAAAACGAGCCGTTAAATGAGAATTCCTAGGCTTAACTATTTTTAGAACCTAAGGTCTAGATTCCAGATCCTAGAACCTACAATTAAATCCCACCGCAGCTAAGTTTTTTCTTTTCATTGATGGCGCTAGTGTGCCTATAAATTGTCAGAATAAGATAAACATGGAACTCGTTTATCGAGCGTTTAAAAATACGGAGATGCACCATTACATATGAAAGACATTGTAAATACATAAACCCTACCATTATTTCATTTGTAGGTACTATACGTCGGGGTGTCTCCTATATCCAATTGGAATAATAATACAGTAAAGAAATTAATGCGTCAATGTTTTTGTAATGAGAAGTCTCTAACCAAACTTCTTGATATAGAGCAAAGTTGCAGACTGACTGGAATGAAGTAACTGACTGTACATCTTATAGTCAAGATATCTGGTAAATAAACATTATAAAGTATAAAGTACAAATACACGTGACACAAGAAGATATTACTAGGTATTCTAGTAATACACATGAATAGCACCGCATCGATTCGTCTCACTAAAATCTAAAGCAAAGATTAAACTGAATTTTACCTTGACTCTTCCACTGCGCTAGGTTGGTCGCAATAACGCTGCTGAAGTCTCCATAAAGCAACTTTGTTTTGGATAGAAAGGCACTGGAGTTGGAATTACGTAATTTTGAACACTTTATAGCTGAATTTTAACCATAAACTCAAATAAAATCAGATTTATAGACACGATAACGCCTGACGGATCTAGCAGCCATTGAGAGAATGCAGTAGGTTTTCTATTACATGTTATTATCACGTCAACAGGTTGAGCGCTTCCGATTGGCTCAATTTCTAATTGAGTTAGCAAGACCCAATCGGCGCACGGGATAGTTTGACAGCTATGACGTCACTAAATCGGTGCAATGAAAACAGAAATGTCGAAGACGTTCCGTTACACGCAATTATGTACATACGTCATTTCGTATGATATCATTAGAAAAATTCAAATAAATATTTTGTAGAAATATAAAAACTCCACAAGTTGTTCGTTACATCTTTTAAATAAGTATAATTATTGCATTGCTTAGATTACAAGACAGTCATATTGATATTACAAAAAAAAAAAATTAGTTACATAAATCCACATGAGCTTCTCTAGAATATATTACCCAAACGATACACATATAATTTAAAATAATTAGTTTAGTTATTCTCAAAAGATTGTTGCGTCCATGCGGCGCACGTTTCCGTCGCTATTTCACAAAGTGCCCACAAGTTTTTGGCAGTGGAATCGGAATCTGTGAAAAGAAAAACTTTTGTCACTTCCGTTTCCTGTTACTTTTCAAAAATATTTCGGGGAGTTTACCATGACATGCACTGAGGAAACGTAGGAAAAACTGTAAATAATAAATTAGAACTTGCTTTATTAATTAGGTACACAAGACAGCACGTAGACGCTTACACGCTAGCACTCTACTCGGTTACGTTACGGGCGACTTTAAAACAAAAGTGTACACTACACAAGTGACGTGCTGTCGTGTGTACCTAATTAAAATTTAAAAAACACTTTTTTTTCTTTTGCCCTAAAGTGGGACACAGTATGTATAGCATAAATACAAATATTTTCAATTAATATTTTTTCGCATCGATACTTGCTTGCTACTCTTTGATAAAGCGCTTGGGCTTAAAACCGGAGATTGCGAGTTCAAGTCCAGCCCCTCTACCCTTGACGCATTTTTCCAATACGGCTGCAATACAGCGCAACTTACAAAAATTAATATTTTACAAATTAAGACGCATTTTGTGTTTTTATTGAATAAAACAGCCTTACCTTTGAATAAACATTACAAAGTATTTAAGATCAAAGCATTACTATGCGAATTCAAAGATAAATTAATTTTAAAACTTTTTCAATTTGATCGCAATAGCGTCAAGGGCGCCCTTTCGGGCGAATAAAATAAGAAAAAAAATTTTCATACCAACAACCAGGCCTCGTTTGCCGAAAATAGAGCCACTAATCAAAGTCTTCCGATAGTTGGCGGCACTCAGCTGAGCCAAGCAAAGCAGAAGACCGACGACGCAGAAGACCAGAAGAGCAGAAGAATGCATGTTGATCGATAGGCTGCAAATTTTTTGAAAATTAAGATCACTTACGTATTTAAAGCTACGACGTTTTTTTAAACTGTAGGGTGCCTTTTAATTTGTTAGCCAAACGTTACGGGGCCTTTCTACTCATTAAACAATAAGTATGCAGACAAGACAGCACGTAGACCCTTACATGCGTGCACTCTATTGACTTACATTACGAGTAACTTTGCGACGATAGTGCAAGCGTCTACTGTTTGTTCTGTAGGCATACAAACAACCCTTACTAACTGAAAAATTGGTGCAATAACTAAATCAGCTTTTAGGTGACTATCTAGCTATTGGTTCAGTATGGTCACTAGAACTTCACTTCTATGAAACAGCTGATTTATTCGTACTAGGTCAATTTTAACAATCTATGTAGGTAGGTACCTATGAGAAACACTTTCAGTAACACCATTTTGTGTAATACTAAGGCTTGAACAGAGAACAAACCTTTTTTTCCGGGATCTTCCAAACGGAAAGTACAGGATCGACTGATGCTGACACTAAGGAAGCGGCATCTTTTATATGAAACTTCATTTCCACTGAATACGGAAACTAATAACCACACACGCTCCGTAAAGGGAATTCTACTCTAATGCAATAAATAGTCTATTATCTTCACGAAGAGATTTAAATTACATTTCAAACGTTTATGTAGGCGTGTAAAGACAGACTTTGAAATCGGCAGTTTAAATCTAGGAATTAGGTAGTTAGCCTTCCTTTTTAATTTAGCCACCGAACTTTAATAAGGTCCAATTCATTTTTAGTTTACTTTATTTTATTCATCACCATACTGATTGGTGCAGCAAGCAACTAATATTTTTTCTTAGATTTCGCGGTTGGCACCATAATGACAGGACGTTTTTGTTACATTCTGTATAAAATAAATAAAGTCCCTAAACTAAAAATTAATTGGGCCTTAGGATACTAAAATGTATGGATCGAGCCAGCTGCGAAATCTTGGAAATTGTATGGTGATTGGTGCAACAAGCAACTGATATATTATTATTTCGTATGGACTTATTTATTGGGGTGTTCGTTCAGCGATCCCATTAGTCCATAAATTACGTGAGGTGTTTTTTTTAAATTTTCTGTCCCTCCCTCCGCCCCTGGTGAGATGTCGTGAGATTTTATTCAACCCCCTCCCCCGTCCCCCTATCTCACGTGACTGTGAGATTTTTCAAAACATGGGTTTCTTACGTAAACGCGTTGGATTGTTATTGCAAAAAGAAAAAAAAATGCTTCGTGCTTTTATTTACGAGTAGTTAAGACCGAGCTGTCAAAAGTTAAATAAATGATTGGGAAGACTATAAATTGAGCTATTTGGTAAAACAAATATGGTGGTTTGACAGTCAGTAGATGTATAACGTCGAAGTATGAATGAAATTCTTTTCTTTCGAACGAATTAGTGAATGACCTTAATCGTATCTGGGGGCACGGCAGTGCCCCCGCCAGGTCGAGCGCGAAGCAAACACTGCCGTACCATCCTTTACTGGAACCATTTCGCCGCATTTTCAGGCCCCTATTTGAGAACCTCTGGATAAGACCAGAACGCAGAAATTTTCGTCATCTAGTAAGCTATAATCACATACTTAAAATCCAAAATTTCAAGTCTGTAAGTCATTTAGTTCCGAAGTTAAGCGAAAGCAAAGTTTCGCATTTATGACACACACTCACTCACTCACTCACTCATGATCATCATAATAGAACTAGTACTTCCCATAAACTCAGAGAGCTGAAATTTGGTACAGAGTTAGGGTTGAATGGCCACATAAAGGGAAAACTATAAAAACTAGGATAATCGAAGATCTGGAGTACCTGGTGACCCTGATTAGAAAACACAAGAGCCCTAATAGAACTAGTACTTCCCATAAACTCAGAGAGCTGAAATTTGGTACAGAGTTAGGGTTCAATGGGCACATAAAGGAAAAACTATAAAAACTATGATAATCGAAGATCTGGAGTACCTGGTGACCCTGATTAGAAAACACAAGAGCCCTAATAGAACTAGTACTTCCCATAAACTCAGAGAGCTGAAATTTGGTACAGAGTTAGGGTTTAATGGGCACATAAAGGGAAAACTATAAAAACTAGGATAATCGAAGATCTGGAGTACCTGGTGACCCTGATTAGAAAACACAAGAGCCCTAATAGAACTAGTACTTCCCATAAACTCAGAGAGCTGAAATTTGGTACAGAGTTAGGGTTTAATGGGCACATAAAGGGACAACTATAAAAATTAGGATAATCGAAGATCTGGAGTACCTGGTGACCCTGATTAGAAAACACAAGAGCCCAACCAAACTATTATAGATCGACATATACCGCCCTTACAAAAAATATTCAACTTGGTGGGCCGCTTTATTTGATGTCAAAAATCTAAGGTCTGAAGTATCTGATGGAGAACCCTCAGCTGGTATCAGCTTTATTAGAGATATTATGGTAATGCCCCTTCTACTATTGGTACATAAAAAAATCGACTGTCATTGCAAAAATCCAGCGTAGTGGGACACATCTTCATTTAATCTAGCCTATAGCGTCCCACTAGTGGTTCGCTCCGAACTATGAACTCGCGATCTCAGTTACAGATGTATAACTTTGCTTACGCCATTCGAGCAGGCGCGCGCGCGCTTTGCATTTAAACTATACAACCCCATCGACCGATTTGGCTCATTTTCGAATTTAAAATTCTTTTAATTTAGTTTACCCGCCTATCAAATTTCATAACGATCCGACCAAATTTACTCAAGTTATCGTCGAAGAAACATTCATACATACAAACATACATACATACAAACATACATACATACAAACGCCGGATTGTTCCAGCAGACTCGGAGGACTTCGCTCGTTCGTTCAACAAGAAATAGTCGGACGATTAACTTTATTCTACTCGAACATTACACAAATTTAAAAACTGTGTCAAATAAGAAAATCTAATAAAATTAATCAATATGCCCACGTTTCTACAAAAAGAAGTGAAATCCCACCAAAAACATTCTGTAAAAACTAGCCAGGTCTCGATGGAGCTGCTTGTTTATCTCTAAAAAAGTAATGAAATCTAGACAAAGTCGTGCCAATTGGCTTCTCCATAAAATCATAGATGTTTCTGATTCGAAAACCATTTCGAGGAATAGGCTTCTGGAGCTATTTGCAGTAATCGAAAAAATTTATAAGCATGTAGTTATTTTTTTATATGCAAAACTATGTATGACCTTCATTTCATTTGACCTTCATCATATTGTCTCTGCTGGACGGTCGTGACGTAGTTCCTTTTGCCGGAGAAATATCATAGTGTTACCAACTTTAGAGAAAATTCCTGAAATACTGAAATAAATAAATGCGGTTCCGATATTGATTCGAAAGTACAACCAACTTTGTTTCTTTTAAAATGCTGCGCAATCACAAAACTGCTTTCGTCACTCACTCGGCAACCAGACACTTAACTCCGAAAAACAGCGGAAAATCGGTTTGCGGCTGTGTGAGTTATGATCAGTGGTTTATTTTTCTTAGTTTCTTGTAATAAAATGTCTGAGAGTGCTCTAGTCTTGGTATAGCCGATTTTCGGCGCAGATTATAAGATTACAGTTTGCCGGCAGACTTTTGGTAATTTGCACTGTGCTAATGCTGGCAACTCCGATAATCTGTCATCTACTTTTGACAGATAAGTTTGAGTAATGCCCTATCCACATTCACGCGCTAACCTCCGCGAGAAGTGTTTACACGCCGCTCCTTGCGTCGGTTTTCTATACAAACAAACAAAAGAAACTCCGCCGAAGCGTGCGCGGAGGTGTGTGGCGTGATTGTGGACCGGCCATAACATTTTGTGGTTTTTGTTGTTGTTTGTTTTGTTTTAAAGTTTCCGATTTCAGTCTTGTTTGTTAAGTTAACGTTTACTGATTGTGGCACCGATCCTGACCTATAACCCATCCATCCCTTGTGACTCCCGCTCAGCTGGATACTGTAAACTCCCATCAAATGTGACTCCCACTTTTATAACTGGACACTGATGATAATAACTCGCCACTGGATCCTAGTTAGACTTGCGTTGCTTGGACCGACTGTCTAGAAGATGGCCTGTACACCTGCGGCTCGATAACTTTGTCAACAAAGCAGACTCCCGCAATCTGCCTAATGTGGAAATAATTATGATCCTAGAATACATAACAGCCACAATATTGCTGAAATTAGAGGGGCTAAGGCATTGATGTAAGTATCTTGTCACCATGTTGGTTCACATTAATCAACATTGTATCAAGCTTGATTAAAGGAACATAAAAATCTGTCTCACCTTTTAGAGTTTAGACGCTAAAACAGAAAATGATTCATATAGTGTAGAACTGTTCAGTTTAGGCCAGAGTGGCTCAAAGTTCAGTTTATGCCAGAGAAATAATATTTTTTGGTGATGGAGACTTAAAAATAAGTTCAAATCATCCATAACATTCTTACGTTATCATTAGTAATTTTATTTATTTAGCAAAGTTATTTTACAGGATATCTTGTCATTCATACGTTGATTCTGCTATGGGATATGTCTGCATTGTGAGGGCCTAAGTAGTGTCAGAGCATAGATTAGGCAACAAGCTGTACAATGTTTTAGCAAAAATTCAAGAGACTGAAGAAATCATTACTGAAGCAACTTGTACTTTATTTTTGTAAACATTATATTTCCTGCTATCTTTTCTCTGTATGTATACCTAACTACAAAACTTTTTTTTAGGGGGCTGCCTGCAAACATTCACTGCTACTTTTATTCTGGCTGGTAAAGATACAGAAAAGCATCAACTACATCAGCCCAGTGTTATTGGATAAGGCCTACATTGAGATTTTGTGTAGCGAGCCCATCTTGAAATAAATAACAAAATCCTTAAATACTGGGTAAACAATAAGAAAGAGATTATACAAGAATCAGAGAAAGCAATGTATTTTTGGAAGTGTTTTATTTACCCTAAAAAAAATTGTAAGTGCAAAGGAATAAAAAATTCAATTTTCCTGGCTCTGTAATAACTCGCCACTGGATCCTAGTTAGATTGCGTTGCTTGGACCGACTGTTTAGAAGATGGCCTGTACACCTGCGGCTCGATCCACCATTTTTACTTTGCACTGCGTAGAGCACTCAACATGCATAGGTGCCATCAAATTTCCTTTTTTTTAGGTTCGCCTATCTTGGGCTTGCAAAGCAGCTTTGTGCATGTAGGTGCCTTACTGAACATCTCGTATGTAGTTTCTTTTTCATTTTCAATATTTTCCTTATTAGTTTGAGATTGAATCTTGCGCTGGTTTTCATTTTTGGTTGTTGGTTCATCAGCTTCCATTGTTGGTAATTTTTCAAATCTGTTTCAAGCTGCAATTAAAAGAAAGTAGATGAATATCATGTAGAATCAACACTGACAGGGACTTTATTAAACATTAGATAGTTTGAAGTAACCATATGCAGGCCCTGTAAAGGGGAAGGCAATGGCTAAAAGCTTACTTACATTGAGATCTTCGCAACAAAACATTATCTTCGATTTTTTATAGTCAGTGTTGGCTAGGATACACCATTCGTACTTCAGTGGTTCATATATCCGCCGAATACTTTGTCCGGAGTTGATTGCTCATTATTTGGGCACACCGGAACAAAGCATTGTAATCCTTTGGATCTGCCAGTGCCAGGGTCCATCGTGAAAGCAAATATCGGTGTCCAGGTACGTGTAAAGCCAAGGTCAAGAAGTGAAGAGGTTTCGGTGTCTGGTTACGTGTGAAGCCAAGTTCAAGATATGCAGAGATTTTGTTCGGTGTCCGGGTTAAAGCAAGGTTAATTAGGTACGTGTTTAAAGTCGATCAATCAGTTGAAATAGAACGCCAGAAAATGACGAAAACAAAACAAAACAATGAACCACAGATAAGACTTGACAGTTGTCATTTTGACCACAGATTAGCACTTGACCATAGACAATTGGTTTTTTATGACGTCACATCCGGAGAAAGTTTAAAATTTAATTAAAAATATAGATAAAAGGCTTAGAATTTTTTCCTCCAAAATGCATTCTTAAAATGTTCTATTTAATCTAATAGAGCTTTAAAAACAAGTACTAATTTTTTCTCGACCTACCGAATTCTAAGGTTCCTTACTGCGATTTCTTTATTATTATAGTTAATGTTGTGAGACTTGGCTGTTGAAGGGTACACAAGGGTACAAAACCAGGTGCTCCATGACACCATTGCACCAATCTGTCGCCAGAACCGCTTGTGTACCCTTCAACGGCCAAGTCTCACAACATTAACTATAATAATAAAGAAATCGCAGTAAGGAACCTTAGACTTGGCACGACTTTGTCTAGATTTCATTACTTTTTTAGAGATAAACAAGCATCTCCATCGAGACCTGGCTAGTTTTTACAGAATGTTTTTGGTGGGATTACGATTACGCTTAAGATTAAATCTTAAGCATGTACCTATGTACACTGGATTAAATGGACCAAAATAGTATTATTTTTTTGTTTCAATCAGAAAAAAAATTGCGTGATATTTGCCGAGACCCCCCCCTCTCTCCAACGTAAGATTAGATGAGATTTGACTCGACCCCCTCCCCCCCTTAAACATCTCACGTAATTTATGGACGCCCCCTTAGCTACTATGTATTGTGGGTCGGCTATGCTAGGCGTGCCTGTTGAGTAAGCTAGTTAGGCATATTAAGATTTTTCTAGCTCTTATCACGCTCGCCGCTCGGCATACCTAAACCTAGCGTGTTGCTGACTGTACGTAGGTACCTTCATTGCGTTCTGTACCTATGTCCATCCATACGAGGTGGTCAATATCTTCCAAGTGCCAATAATTACTTCGGGGAATAACAAGCCTGGGCAGATATAAGGATTAGTTGCTAATGGATCCCATAACTAAGTTCGGACGCTATCAGCGTTCGATGTTTGAGTTGCAATAATAACTTGCACTTAGGGCTTTTTCACACAGTTAGGTACCCAAGCCGGGTTACAAACTTACAACTGCGGCACTAACTGAAAATCTGCGCAGCCCTCAGCAGAATGCCGAGTTAGTGCCTTTTGCATTACAATGACACACCGTGACATTTTAGCTGACTAATTTTGTTCAATCAACTGCTTCTTTAAATTTTATGTTTCTCTTTCAAGTTTTTTTATGTAAGATTTATCTGTTTGTATTGATAAATATTGTTTGCTTTTTTTTTCTCGCCTCTGTCTCTCTATCTTTCTTTCAAGTTATTTAGTACAAATGGTATTCGCAACAAATATATTCGATTTTGCCCCACCAGCAATCCCACTGATGGGGAAAATTTAATTCTTATTCCATTTTGCCCCACCCGTGATTTGCATCTAAGAACACCAGACGTTTTAATTTTATACAGAGCGTCCAAAGGAAACTCCACTCACACTTATATATGGGTGAAGTAACCACTTCGATCGGAGGCTGCAGCGCCTGGGATGTTTTAGACGGAAGGGAAGTCTTGCCCTGCCCAAACCATACAAGTCTACAGGGTGTTCTAGAAAGGTCCTGCTGTGACACTGAAAGGGGTCGTTTAACTCTCTAACATAGGCAACTTTTTCTATAGAACCAAGTGCGAAATCTCAAAAACTATCAGCTATCCCATACAAAAACCAACATTTTTGGAGCAGCTGATGTTTTTTAGCTGATAGGTAGGAACTGGAAGGCAAGAACGTGTGGACTGCGGAGCCAATAAGCCGCGGGTTTGCTCACGACGTCTCCCTTCATGGTGCAAAGCAAAGCAATACCTTATAACCTTAATGCCCTAACATTACAGTCGTAGTCAGACTTATATTTTTGTCAAAGGTTGCTGTAGAAATAATGCGAAAAAAAATACATAATTCTAGTTTTATGGCTGTCATCTCTTAGCCCGGTTAAGTGGTTAGGTAGGTACTTAGATCTTAATTTAATAATTATTATAACTAGTCGTTCATTCAGTTCACTAGTAAGTATTAGATACTGGTCGTATTTAGTATAGCAGCTGGTACCTATCCAGTCTTTAGCGTCTCTAAACAATTCAAACAAGAACTTCCATTCGCATAATCTCGCAATATTATGCACTAACTAAGTTGGGATCCCTTGGGGTATCTCCGGATATCAGTGTCAATATGCGGTCAGTGTTCAATAATCCAATAATTGAGGGTATCTGGACGTCAAGTCCCAGTTTTCCCGCTATAAAATGCGCGGGAAACAGGACTTTTGCATCAGTTGACGTTTGAGCTTTGCGGTGATACCAGCTTAGGAAAAACATCTGAAAAAGTGAGTAAATTGTTTTTTTTTTCTACTTTACTTGGATTTGATATTTATTGTAGTTTATTTGTCACGTCGATGAGTACAATAGACTTTGCCAAAACTCGGATGTCTGTCACTGATGTTTTTCACGATACTTTAGCTAAGCTAAAATAGTAGATTGTTACCCGAGGGACTAAAACACAATTTTTAAGGCGAGAGAGTTTCTTTGAATCCTGAGCGCAGCAAGGTATTCAAAGTACTCGAGCTTTAAAAAGTGTTGTTCTCGAGGTGAACACTCTACTTTTTATCACCCTCTATGAGAAAATAAGTGACTGGAACTTACGAATAATTAGCGTCGGCTCGGCATCCGACACACTGTTCTATGGAGTTAATATTATAACACTTTCAATCTCACTACTTGAGGAAGAAACACTTTTATTTTATGAAAGTTAGTAAATCCAAATTGTAGTACCTACACAAATAAACGATACGAACGAAGACGGAATGCATTTCTGACGATTTTATTTTTCTACAAATTTTTTTATATGGCTAGCGCCGCCGCGCGGTATATTTTTTCATAATGCCAGTTTCTTGTCCATACATTGTTCGTGATTTATCTCTTTCAATGTTGTCTGTAAACTCTTTAGTCATTTGAACTTTTACTTACAGATCCATATTCCAAATTCAAATCACTTTTTGTCCCTCCGGGATTAAAAAGCTATTTTAGTCCCTGCTTGCGGGGAACGAGCTATTAGGTCTTTTCGAATAAATGTGATAAAAAATATATTCTGCCACAAACCTACCTACATAATAATAATAGAACATACCCAAACTGCCAGTATTGATTTTTTTTAAAAACATGGTAGGTAAAGGAAAATTATAATTCCTAACTTTTGTGGATGTACCTAAATTGTAAAGCATTCATAGCGTAGTTTAGTTGAGATTGTGTTTTATAAATAGGGGCATAAGGCGTTATCTGTTGGTGTGCCTAAATAAAGTTTAATAAAATTGTTTGTTTGTTATTTTTCAGATGGCCGGTCAAATTTTCATGAGGGTTACCATTGGCATCGTCTGCGTGGTCACCATGCTTCTATCGCTGGCCAATGTTGCTGAAGCAAACTACAAGAATGCGCCAATGAACGGTATCATGTTTGGAAAGCGAGGACCTTCGGGTAAGATGAAATATTATTATATAGGTATTGATGATGATATCCTTTGTCCCTTATCAGGGACATTGAGCTCGAAGAAGGGATCTCCATTTTTCGCGGTCTTGCAAAAATATTATGATAATTGAAATACACGCTTGCTCCCTGTGGTAATAAAAAAAATAGGGGGGTACTAAATAGTACTAATATTTGATTGAAACCTTAAATTATTATTATACTTATTGTGTGAAGTACCTCGGTAGGTACATCCAAATAAATTCTTATCATTTTGTGTTGAATCATCATCACCATAATCATTCCTCTCCAAAAAACACATTGTTGGCGGCTTGCTAGGTACTGTTTTTCTAACCCGTATTCATTGTATTTTAACTAGTATTTCCGATTGCAGATTATGACTCCCGAGGACGCACATTTACGGCGTTATGTGAAATCGCAACAGAAGCATGTCAGACTTGGTTCCCGTCTCAAGAAAATAAGTAGTTAAATAATACGAAAGCTTTATAGAGACTTAAACAAATGGAATGGTCTGGGCAGTATTTATTATTGATAATAATATTTATCCTATTTTATCATTAAAATAAAGTATATTTTAAACTGCATGGCAACACTATAATTATAGCGCCTAATTTTAAAGTTGTGAATACCTAACTTGAATTTTTTTTAAATGTCGCTGTTTGTAGCTTGATATGTCTGGCTTTACTTTAATTAATATCTAAAGGCAGAGTTTTAACATCAAATATTGTATTTGGTAACGAATAATAAATATTTCTGTATGCCAATTAATATTTCTTTCCGTGCCCTAAAAATTCCTCCTTTTTGGCAGTCGGGTAAAAACTAATAAGTAGATTCTTCATAACGACTTCTAGCCAATGGGCATTGATCAGTGAGGCATCGATTGTCGTAAATTGAAAACCATTTCGAGGAATAGGGATACTGATTACTATTAGGGGTTTAAATAAGTAAAATTAAAACGGATTATTAATATTTATCGCCAAAAATGTTTACTTCATTTTTCTTTCGATGACGTCATCATAGCCTCTAATGCGGTAGTTCCATTACCTACAAATATTTAAAAAAATACATTCGTTAACAACAACTGTCAAAAGTGTCAAATAACTGAGAAAATAACCTTCTTACTGATTTGACACTGACATTTGTCAAACGTCAACATATTTTTATTATTTAAAAGCATGAATGAATGCAATGAACTTAGTACATAATGCCAGTGGTGACGTCATACACAAAACTTTTAGAAATATATAATAATTAATAAAAAAATATTTACATAAAAAAATAAGAAAATATTCAAATTAGTTTCTTATTTTTGTCTATATTTTCGATTTATAGAACAAAAAATAGGATTTTACGATGCCCATTGGTATTACTTCGGCTCATAGACGCTCTGAGGGCAGAGATGGGTAAATGCCCGGGTTAAAATCCACCGCTGGGTTAAAATCCATTTCTGCCCAATAAACGCCGGGCATTTTTAATAAAGGTCGGGCGGAAATGAAATTATTTTTTTACTTAAATTCAGTAACAAAAGATTTTTTTTTGACGAGAATAGGTTGGGTAGGCCCTAGGAAGCAAAAAAGTTCCTGTAACTTGGTGTCGGGAAACGCACCGTTTGCGAGTTATGAGACTTTGAAAAAAAAAAACATAACTCTTAAACGGTGCGTTTCTCGGCATAAAGTTGCAGAACTTTTTGCTCTCCAGGACCAACTCAACACGTCTCCAGTAAAAAAAAAATTTTTTTTTTGTTTTTTTGTAAAAAACTTCTAAGCTCTGGGCCCATAGCGCCCCCAACACTACACCCCAACCAATTTTCTGTCCTTTTTCGTCACATAATATTATCCCAATAGGGTTTTGTATACAAAAAAACTAATTTGTAGTGAATTTTCATTTATACCCGCCGAAATGGGCATAAATCCATTTAATTTTGTGCCCGATTAAAACCCTTTCTGCCAGATTAAAATCGTTTGGGCAGAAAAGGCAGAAATCCATCGCTCATCTCTGCAAGTAATCCTAGTAATCCTACCTAAAAAAATCCAAAGTTAGGGAGTATTCTTGAATATGATAGTACCTTAGTCAGTTTTCCAATTACTCCAAAGATAAGCGCCCGCTGCTCTAAGCTCTAATTCTTATCTAAAAAAATGCTAATCAAGATCAAAATACATGCATTGGAATGTGACATTTGACCTACATTTTATTATTTCCACATGGCAACACTCATGGGAATTTTGTTGATAAGCGAATAACTTTCGATTATTGTGTTGTGTCGTCTTCGTTTTTTTGTTCTTCCAATTGGTTTCTTACAAGACACACATTTACATTTTTATTTAAATTACAGAATTTTCCCACGGAGAGAAAATCTATCGCGCTGGCGTTTACATGGTTCTGAATTTGTATTGATAAAACATGGAATTTGATTTGACATCTGTCATTTGAGGTGTTGTGTGTGTGAGTTGTGACGTTTCGTTCGTGTTGAGTTATTGAGTTCGCCAAAATATTCTACCCTGTATTGTGTTTTCGAAAATGAATTATCAAGCCTTCGATCCACCGATCTCTTAGTTAAATGAACAAACTTATGCTGCATCCATTAATCTAATTAAGCAACTCTACACGCAAAGATGACTACGAAAGAACTGTACACGAAGGTAAATATTGCACCATCTAATCATTAATTTGTTTTGTTTTTTATTCTTTTCAAATTTAGAATGTGGGAAAAAGCACGTTTAGCACGTTTTACTCCCTAGAATCGATTCTAGGTTCCCAAGAATTATGTGCCTGTTTAGAATATGTAATGTTTTAGACGATGTCACTTTTACTCTCAGAATCTTAATAACTGGAGCATGTCTGATTTATTTCTTACTTTAGTATCATATTCACCGACCATTTTTATGCTCTGGCGGTCGGCGTCATAAATAAAGCCGCGTTAAATAATTCATTTTGTTTGCAATGCAATTATCTTCTTTTATGAGACCAAATTAATTTATTAGATCTTATCTTCACTGTTTTTATCATTGATAACTGGCATAACAACTCAATTTGCAATATTGTTTACATTCATGTTACACCCCCTTTTAAGTGTTTGAACTTGGAACTCTTGAACATTAATGACACTGGCTAGATTTCCGTAGGTAAAAAATAAAGAAGAAATTGTTTTCTTTTTTCAATTATATTTTGCAGGTAGGCAATAGAATGAGGAAGAATTATCTATGACAGGATATATTTTTTTACCTACTGTGTTTAGCACAGCGGGGAGCACAACGTCAAGATAAAAGTATTATCCCACTATTGGCAAGTGCCATCTTGCTTTATTTCATAGGTAAAGCAAGATGCCGCTACCCGATTGTGGGATAAAACTTAACATTGTGCTCCCCTAGCTGGATTAGCATGAGATCCATATCTGCACAGAGACAACATCTCTTTTCCACTTTCTTGGTGTATCAACATGCATTGCAAATATCTCAAAGAAAGGCTTGTAATTTTATTTATAGTTACTAACTCAATTAAAGCATGCTAAATCCAACAATATTGATCACAAACTTAAAAACCTTGCCACACTTAGTGGATTAGCATGGCGGGAAATTCAAAATTTTCAGTTTTTTACATTTTGTAGCTAAACTGAGCTATTTTTGTGCAGCGATTTTTCGTTCGTGGCAATAACATAGTATTCTTTTCATTATTGTAAACAACAGAACAACAATAATTCAGCCGCTTATGTGTTCTGGTCTACGACAAGTTTTTTGGGCAGTGCTACTGCTTCGTAGACCAGAACACATAATCGGCTGAAAATTTCTTTTGTTTTTTTGTTTACAATAATGAAAAGAATACTATGTTATTGCCGCGAACGAAAAATCGCTGAACAAAAATAGCTCAGTTTAGCTACAAAATGTAAAAAAACAGTGAAAATTTTGAATTTCCCGCCACGTCGCTATCTTTCCATCTTAACTGCAATTCAAACTGTTTCAAACCAAATTACACAATAAGCAGTGCATACGGCAAGAGTTTATTAACTTAGGTACTGGCCAGCGCCTCTAAAAAAAAAACTACTTAACCGTTGAACGTCAAAACACTCAAAAATAGCATACGGCAAGAGTTTATTAACTTAGGTACTGGCCAGCGCCTCTATAAAAAAAAATAGAAGTTAAAAACTGAAACCCGACTACTGAAAGGCTTAAAACAAGACCTGTTTATCCTTAAAATAGACTCATAGATAATTAATCGTAGTCGGAGGCCATCGGTTTATCAAATGCGAATGTGGTGTCCTCCGACTACGATTAATTATCTATGAGTCTATTTTAAGGATAAACAGGTCTTGTTTTAAGCCTTTTAGTAGTCGGGTTTTAGTTTTTAACTTCTATTTTTTTTTGAGCTTTTTAGTAAGTTATTTTGGACGATCACCAAGAATAGAACCAAGAAGGACAAAAAAAAACACATTTTTGAATTTTTTGTTCTATTTGTTATGTTGACGCTACATGTGTTATACATTTTTGAAAAGGTCTTTTAAAGCCCTTTCATTTGATACCCATGACGATGGTATCCGATAATTTTTATTTTTAGGTCCACCACTTTAGGGCGCAGCACAGCCGCCATCTTGAATTTTTTCAAAATTAAACTATCCTATGTTACCTGGGTGATTAAGACGAATACAACGACACCTCATTTGTTGAAATCGGCCGAGTAGTTTAGGCTCTGCGAGGGAACAGATGAACACACAAACATACATACATACATACATACATACATACATACGCTGCTAAAATCATAACCCTCCTTTTTGCTTCGCGTAGTCGGGTAAAAAACTACTTAACCGTTGAGCGTCAAAACGAACAATCTTTTTTTTTTGACATTTGAAAACGGTTATTTTTACAGTGGATCTTTTAGAGAATACAGGGGCTGGTCTTTTTCTAAGCACCAGATGTGGCGGTGCACTCAATTGTAGTTTTAAATTTATTTATTTGTATGGTAGTAAACTGCATAGATCTTATCATCATCATCATCAGATCTTATTAGATTTATCTTCCACCAGGGTGCCCGAATATGGGTGGAGCATCCGGAGAAGGTCTGGGAGAGTGCAACGGTGACTTCAGACTACCGATCCGGAGTCCTCATCGCACAACTGGACCAGAGCGGCGAAGTGCGGCAGATAAAGGTAAATATTGCCTCAATTTTCATCTTCTTTGTCATCTTTTTCTTCTTCAGCATTTATATCTGGACGTATGCCTCTTCATGTCTTTTCCATATAAGCCGGTCTGTGGCTAATGTTGTCCTTTTTGAGTCTGCTGTAGTTTTGATATTGTCGGACCATCGTGCAGCTGGTCTGCCCACACTTCGCGTTCCTATACGGGGCCTCCATGTCAGGACTTTTCAGCTCCATCTACCTTTTCACGAAATTCCTGTGACACTGAAGGGGTCGCTTCACTCATCAATACAAGCAATATTTATTATAGGACAAATTGAAGAAAAAATCCTTAAATCTTTAAAAAAAAAATCCCTAGCATGGGTTAGTACTTTCGATTAAACCAAACATTAAGTACTTATGTAATTAAATATTTTATTTATTTTTAAGCAACATGTCTTATAAAGATTATTGTTATGTTACAAAATTCTTAATGTCTTGTTGCATAATTTAGGTATTTTAAAATTAAATGTTTCAAGGTTTTTAAATGATTTAATTTTCATTTATGGTCCCACCAGATCAAAGATGAGAGCCACATGCCGCCACTTAGGAACCCGTCACTGCTGATCGGTCAGAATGACCTGACTTCGCTCTCCTACCTCCACGAGCCAGCAGTTCTGCATAACTTGCGAGTCAGGTAACTGGATAGTACTTACAGGGGCCTGAGTCTGTAATGCAATGGTCCCAAAATGGGCTCCTGCGGGGGGAGCATGACTTTTATCGAGGCGGATTTATCCAACAAAATGGCGGTTTATCAGCATTTTTGACGTCTATAGTGGGTTATATATCGTCGAGAGCGATCTATAACCCACTATAGACGTCAAAAATGCTGATAAACCGCCATTTTGTTGGATAAATCCGCCTCGATAAAAGTCATGCTACGGGGACTGGTAGATGGCTTCAATAACGATTTAATAATGCTGTCGGTCCTTTAAATGTTTTTCTAGTAAGTACAGCAATTCATTTTGCTAGTGGACATTTTGATAGGGCACTACGCAATAACTTTATCAACTGTGTAAACAGATACTGTATGAATCACGCATTTCCACACTAATTCAGTCATCTCATTTCGATTATTGTGGGCGACATTTGGCGGTATTCCACGATAATTCTTATCGATACGCAACTAAGTATCGAAGGAAATTCATCATATCCTTCGTTATTATCTGCGATAGTTGCGCATTCGACATTACGAGAATTTCTACTATTCGGTAATCAAATACATATATTGCATGGGTATTGGGTAATCGCTAGACTGTGTACGGTCGGCCACAGCTACAGATACCCATGGCAGCTCTTACCGCGCGCGGCATAAGGGCGCCAATCGAACAAAAAGGGGTATCCTAGCGTGTGGCCGACTGTACTTAGTAGGATGCGTGCGACCTAATTAGTACAACCCGACAAAAAAAGTTAAGACGGTAGCGAAAAGTGAAACCACATATTTCCTACCAATGCCACGTTTTCTGCCAATTTAACGATGTCTTTGGTTTATTTTATCACTGCTCACTGAGCCCGATAAAAAATGTTTTGAGAACAAATCGCACCTTCAGAATAGGAGAGACCTAATTAAAAAATCATGGATATTGAGTTAAGGTCATAGAGGGACACAAAATGGCATGCTCTATCAGGTGAATTATTAAAACAAAGGCATTGTCATGGTCGAAAAAGGAAAAAACTAACTTCGGTCTCTCTCACACTCCCCTCTTCCACCCGCGCCCCTTGGTTTTGGAAAGACACGATCAGTGTTTGGTCAAAAGTGAAGTGAGTGTGACGTCGCAAGTTTACTCGTGGATTGACCTAAACGTGTATAGCGCTGCTTCTGGACTAAACAAAGGGTAAGAAAATATTTTAATATTCAGTGTAGGAAAGACAGTCTTTTAAATTGGGTCGTTAAGTTTCCGAACTAAGTATTGATCTCTAGGACCTAATAAGGAATGGGTCTATCTAATGTCAAATAAAAGAGACACATAACTAAATCAGTCTTTTAAAAAAAAAATTTTTTGTAACATAAAGACCTAATTTTTACCCTTTTTTTAAAAAAAATATTTTAAAATGTAAATAAATACTCCAGTTACTTTTTCATAAAATGAATCAATAAAATATAAAACAAACTAAGTATAGCAATAAAATATTTAATATGTTTTCATACGAAATAATTGAACAATTTAAAACCAATGTTGAATTTTCCAAATTCTAAAACTTCTTTCTTGATTTTCCAACAATTTGATTTTTTTAGTTATGTCTGTCCTATTCTGAGGGTGCGAAATGTGAGAGAAATTGTCGGTGCTTATGGCCCCCCTGAGGATGGGGGCTCTGGGCATAGGCCCCGTGACCCCTTATGGTAAAGACGACACTAAACTTGTTAGGATTAGAGACATCGCAACGCCATAGTATAAGTGGGATACCGTACTTTCTTCTGCCCTTGACTGATAGGTATATACATACATTTTTGATGGAATTAAACTCTGGATATGCTGCAGAAACAAGAAATCGAGCTTTAATTAGCTTTCAGTACATGGATTGACACGAACATATCTTGACAAGAGAGACTATCGATGCTATCGAATACAACCTTTTTACGTTTATTGTATTTGTATGCATTTCTTCCAGATTCTGCGACCGAAATGCTATCTACACATACTGCGGGATCGTGCTCGTCGCGATCAATCCATACTACGAGTTGCCTATCTACGGTGAGAGATGAAAGCTAGTAGTTCGCCCCGTACTGTGGACTCGCGACACCAGTTACAGATGTGTAACTTTGCTAACACCGTTCGCGCAGGCGTGCGCGCTTTGCATATAAACTTTACAACCCCATATCTCGGCAACCCCTCGACCGATTTAGCTCATGTTCGAACTTAAAAATGATTTTAAGTTCATTTACCCTCCTACCAAATTTCATAACGATCCGACTATACTATTTACTGAAGTTATCGTCGAGCGAACATTCATACCTACATACATACAAGCGCCGGATTGTTCCAGTAGTCTCGGAGAACTTCTCTCGCTTCGCTCGCTCGTTCAATGATTTGCCACTAGCGGTCACCCATTCATAGACTGGCCCTAGTTCGAAAATCCAGGTGGCAACTTGCATAAATCTCGCTCGCTCGTTCAATAACATGTTTTTTTCCTTCCCAGGTGATGAAACAATCATGGCGTACCGCGGCCAGGCCATGGGCGACCTAGACCCGCACATATTCGCCGTCTCAGAAGAAGCCTTCACTAAACTGGAGCGCGAGAAACGAGATCAGAGCATCATTGGTATGTTACTTGTCTCTACTTGCGCCTATTTTGCGTCAGGTGGGATTTTTCATCCTTGCCAACCCAGCTCCTCCAAGAAGTCCAGCACGAATGGTCTGGAGCACTTCGGGGAGCGACCCCGGCGAACCGAGGTGGGTAGCCCGGTAGTTTGCCAGCTCCCTGCATTCCAGAAGAACATGAGCGGCTGTTTGGTCTGTCTCCATGCAGGCTCTGCATAGAGGACTGTCGGTGACACCTATTAAAAACAGATGTCTGTTAAAGGGACCGTGACCAGTTATTACTCCTGTCACCGTCCGCAGCTGGTTTCTTGTAAGCCTAAGAAGCTTCCTGGTCAGACGAAGGTTTTCCAAATTTCATGACGATCCGACTACTCAAGTTAACGTCGAACGAACATTCATACATGCATACAAGCGCCGGACTGTTCCAGTAGACTCGGAGAACTTCTTTCGCTTCGCTCACTCTTTCAACAAGCGCCGGATCGTTCCAGTAGACTCGAAGAACTTCTCTCGCTTCGCTCGCTCGTTCAATAACGGCCCTTTTCTGTAATTCCCAGTGAGCGGCGAGTCGGGCGCCGGCAAGACGGTGTCAGCTAAGTACGCGATGAGGTATTTCGCCGCCGTGGGTGGCAACGCGAGCGAGACTCAGGTCGAAAAGAAGGTCCTGGCTTCGAGTCCCATCATGGAAGTGAGTACATCAAATGCCAATACCAATAACAGTACCTATTGTTAACCACTGTTAAATTCTGTTCACGGAAACAATTATATCCTTTTAATTTTACTTTTTCTCAATACTTAAAAATCATAAGGGATTATACTAGGTGTTACAAAAGTACCTAACTCTTTTTACATGGTAATAGCACCCGGTGATAGGGATCACAACCTAAATATTTCAAAGATATAAAAAAAAAAATGTTTTTTTTTTTCAACTTTTTTTTACAGATTTGATATCCTGTTGACCACTAGGTTACACCCTGTAAAAAAAGTTAGGATGTTTTGAAACACGTTGTATTATAACTACAGGGTGCACTCTAAGTCAATAGCGGAACTTTAAGTAGGCTGTCTACTGATCAATACAAACAAATTGTACTAGGTGGCGAAAAAAATGGAGCGAAAAAAATATCAGCTGTTCCATACATTTGGCGCAGTACTGAGTCGACCTTTTGTATGGAACAGCTGATATTTTTTTTGCTCAATTTTTTTCGCACCTAGTACAAGTTGTTTGTATTGATCAGTATACAGCCTACGTAAAGTTCCGCTATCGACTTAGAGTGCACCCTGTAGTGGTTCGCCCCGAACTATGAACTCGCGAGTGTATATTTTTGCTAACACCATTCGCGCAGGCCCGTGCGCTTTGCATATAAACTGTACAACCCCATATCTCGGCAACCCCTCGACCGATTTGGCTCATGTTCGAATTTTAATTTCATAACGATTCGACCAAAACTCAAGTTATCGTCAAACGAGCATTCATACATACAAACATGCATACAAACATACAAACAAACGCCGGATTGTTCCAGTAGACTCGGAGAACTTCTTTCGCTTCACTCGCTCGTTCAACTAATAGCTTTTGCCTGCGACATCGTCCGCGCAGACTTAGATCAAAAGTTGCCTTGTATTTTTAACCCCGGACCCAAAAAGAGGGGTTTTATAAGTTTGACCTCTATGTTTGTCTGTCTGTTTGTCTGTGGCACCGTACCTCTTTAACGGGTGAACCGATTTGGATGCGGTTTTTTATTTTATTTTAAAGCAGGTTTTCTAGTGAGTGTTCTTAGATATTATTATGTTTTTATCAAAATCGGTTCAGCCGTTTATGCGATATGCAACTTTTTACTTAGTGTTACTTACATTTTTTTATGTTTTATTTTCAATCGTTCCAGGCAATAGGCAACGCGAAGACGACCCGTAACGATAACTCCTCTCGCTTCGGCAAGTTCATCGAAATCCACTTTGATGACCTCTACCGCATATCCGGTGCCAGCATGAGGACCTATCTCCTGGAGAAGTCCAGAGTGGTGTACCAGAGTACCGGCGAGAGGAATTACCACATCTTCTACCAGCTTTGTGCCGGGGCCGGATCGCTACCAAAGCTTCATTTGGGTAAGCCATTTTGAAGAAGTAAAGATGGATTGTATAACAGATTTACTGAATAATTTATTGACCAATTCACTGATTTACTGATGGATTTACATATTTACTGACTGATTGACAGATTAACTGATTGATTTATTAAACAATTCCATGATTTACTGATGGATTGACTGATTTATTGACAAATTTACTAATGGATTGACAGTTTTACGGGTGGATTGATTGACGAATTCATTGATTTATTGATGAATTGATTGACAAATTCACTGATGGATTGAAAGATTTAGATATGCTAATTGACCTGTTGTTTTATTAATTTATTGACGATTGAACTAATTGACTGATTAACTTTCAATGATTCGCGATATGCCTAAAAGACCACCGCGGTTCGACCCGTTTCGAATACAATTATGATTGACTTATTGAGTAAATTAAACATTGATTGATTGATTCACCGATTGTAATGCACAATTTCCGTCCACAGATCACCAAGACACCTTTCAGTACCTGAACCAGGGCGGGAGTCCCACCATAGACGGGGTCGACGACCTCAGGGCCTTTAACGAGACGAAGAAAGCGCTGCACACTTTGGGTAAGACATACACTCATCAAAAGTGCCTAGGAATCTAATTTTATTTAAATTTATTTTATTTTCATCATCATCATCATCTCATTAGCCTGTTAGCACCCACTGCTGAGTAAAGGACTCTTCATGTTCACACCACCTCCACGATCCTGCGCCGGGCGCAACCACTTTTTATTTTATTTTATTTTGTAGTAGCTTTTGCCCGTGACTTCGTTCGCGCAGACTTAGTTTTTTTTCCCGCCATCACAATAAAATAGCCTATAATAAGTCAAAGTCAAAGTCAAAAGGTTTTATTCAATATGCCATAAATAAATTATTTACATTGAACGTCAAAATAGGTATTAACAGTAACAGCATGTAATTTTTTTTGATTATTTTGCTTTTGAATAAAGTTCTTTTTATTTATTTATTTATTATCAAAAGTAAAAAGAAGTTAATAAATCAAATACTTATTACTACCTAATACTAAGTAAGTATCTAGCTACTTTTTTTTCTCCAGCTTCACTAGCTCTGATCGTTCTTGGAGAAGAAGCATGGACTCTTCCAACTGCCTATAGCACTCAGTGATTACGTAGCTTCTCATTGGTGAAAGATATTTTTTAAATCGGTTAAGTAGTTTTGGAGATTCCCCAACACTACACTATTATTTTTGTGCACAATAAAGAGTTTTCTATTCTATTCTATACATACAAACATACAAACGCCGGATGGTTCGATTGGACTCGGAGAACTTCGCTCGATTCGCTCGCTCGTTCAATAAACATTTTGTAATCCTGACCCATTTCTCCCGCCAGGTGTGTCAGAAACGGAACAGAGTCAGATGTTCGAGATCCTCGCGACAGTGCTTCACTTGGGGAACATCGACCTGCGGGAGTCGAGAGGCGATGGAGAAGAGGACGGGGCGTATATTGACGTACGTATTTTGTTGTATTTATTTCAATTACGGGTACACTACAGTCCAACTTGGACTAACTTGGTCGATTGGCGAAGTTAAGCAACATCGGGCGCGGTCAATCTATGGATGGGTGACGGCTAGTGGCAATAATATCTGAGCGCTTCCGTGCTTCGGAAGGCACGTTAAGCCGCTGGTCCCGGTTGTTTTTGATTAATAATCGTTGTTAAGCCATGTCAGAGGCCCTTTGGGCGGCCTAAAAACTCTGTCACCAGGGGTTGCTACTACCTTATAACCTAACCTAAGATCTTAGATTTCTCGGCCGAAGTAAGAAGAATATGGCCAGGGGGGGATTCACGGATGGCGGCAATTTGGGCTGTTTGTGTGGTACCCCCCAAACCATGATCCATCTTGCATCATGCCTGGAAGAAATTTGTTTTAGTTACGTTTTTTTTTTCTTGTCTGTATGTTTCTTGGTGTACAATAAAGAATATTTTTCCTTTTATCTTTAATCAATACACACAGGAGGACCTCATGCCGGCTAGTGACGACGCAATAAAGATTGCCGAATTCTGGACCAAAACCGTTTAGATTTAAGTATCGGTTTTGCCATCGATACGCTAAGTGCCGTAAGATCAATCACAGTTTAAACTCAGACCTTAGATTTAACCTCGCATTTTGTATGAAAATTAATCGACAGATAGGGTTTAAACTAGCCTTTTTGGTTTAAACTGTGATTGATCTTACGGGCTTAAGAAGAAGGTTACTCATCTCAGATTTCCCCCACAGCCGGACGACATTCATCTGAGCCACGTCTGCGACCTCCTCGGTATCCCTCGCCCAGAGCTCTCCCGCTGGCTCACCCACCGGCGCATCGCCTCAGCACACGAAGTCATAGTGTCTAGGATGGACGCTCCCAGGGCTGCCTTCGCAAGGGATGCCCTAGCTAAGAGGCTGTATGGAGAGTTGTTCGCTTGGCTGGTGCAGGCTGTGAACCGAGCGCTGGATACCAAACACACGAAGAAGCATTTTATTGGTAAGGTTCCACCCTATGTTAGAGGATTTAAACGGCGTCCAGTGGCACCTTTTCTTAAAATATAATGGTTCAAATGACCACTCGGACGCTGCAATATCTGGGAATTGCTGGAATGGACTATGCTGGCCCAATATCTATGCAAGTCTTACTACAAATGCAAGTAATTTAAGTAAAGAGGGATTGAATACTCAGCCCACGAAGTCATAGTGTCTCGTATGGACGCTCCTAGGGCTGCCTTCGCGAGGGATGCCCTAGCTAAGAGGATGTAAGGAGAGCTGTTCGCTTGGCTGGTGCAGGCTGTTAACCGAGCGTTGGATATCAAACACACGAAGAAGCACTTTATTGGTAAGGTTCCAATTAATACAGCGTCTAGTGCCACCTTTTCTTAAACTATAATCGGTCATATTACCACTCGGACGCTGCAATACCTGGGAATAGCTGGAATGGACTATGCTGGCCCAGTATCTATACAAGTCTTTCGGCTTATTTACTACAAGTGAAACAAATTTAAGCAAAGAGGGATGTTTATTTATTAGAGAAAAAATAAAAGTTACAGAGATGTCAAAACCAAACACACACACTCAATATATTTTTATATTTTTAGTATATTTAGTATATCTACTCAGCCCACGAATAAAATAAAGAACACTCGCTATAAAACCTTCTTTCAATTAAATAAAAAACTGCATCCAAATCGGTTGCCACAGGCAAACGCACAGACACATACAGACAGACACACATAGCGGTCAAACTTATAACACCCCTCTTTTTATGTCGGGGGTTAAAAACACCCAATCAACACTGGCTTTCGACTTCCAGGCGTCCTCGACATCTACGGCTTCGAGACTTTCGAGATCAACTCGTTCGAGCAGTTCTGCATCAACTACGCGAACGAGAAACTACAGCAACAATTCAACTCGCACGTCTTTAAATTGGAGCAGGACGAGTATATAAAGGTGAGCGGGACGGCTGATGTATGTGTGTTAACCTATAGGAGTGAGTATCAGGATCAGGGACACGACTCTTTATCAGTTCACGAACATACACCATCGACGAGAAAGAACTGGCAAGAAAACCTTTCTGATATTGTCTTTTTACGCAATGTACCACTCACGAACCGATTTCCTGGCTCTCGATTTCCTCTATCTCACGAAGTCCGTTTGGTTATTAAGCATTGTATACATGCACACCTGACAACATTATTAACCAAACGGACTTCGCGAGAAATAGTATCTGTAATAGAATGTTAATCAAGTAATCAAGCTTAATCACCACGCGTGCTCAATGCGGATTGACGATTTTCGCGTTAAAGGAATAATACCGAATAGTCCAGGGTCAAATCTTGAATTTACGTCGACAATAAAACCATTTACAAACGCCTACACCCTAACCAATTTTCCCGCAGGAAGAGATATCGTGGACCATGATCGACTTCTACGACAACCAGCCGTGCATAGACCTGATCGAAGACCGGCTAGGGGTGTTGGCCCTCCTCGACGAAGAGTGCCGAGTGCCGCAGGGATCAGACGCTGGTCTTGTGGCCAAACTGCACGCGAAGTGTTCGCACTACCCGCATCTGATGAAGCCAAGGTTCAGTGGGGCTGGTGAGATTTATTTATTTTAGCTGCAAGAATCAGAATCAAACTAATTATTCAATATGCCATAAATAAATGAACGTCAAAATATTATCTAAAAAAAATACTATCTACAGGGTGCACTCTAAGTTGATAGCGGAACTTTAAGTAGGCTGTTTACTGATCACTACAAACAACTTGTACTAGGTGGCGACAAAAATGGAGCGAAAAAAATATCAGCTGTTTCATACATTTGGCGCAGTACTGAGTCGACCTTTTGTATGGAACAGCTGATATTTTTTTTCACTCCATATTTTTCGCCACCTAGTACAAGTTGTTTGTATTAATCAGTAGATAGCCCACTTAAAGTTCCGCTATCGACTTAGAGTGCACCCTGTATTACTAAGTTTTTTTTTCTCCAGCTTTACTAGCTCTGATTGTTCTTGGAGGAGAAGCGTAGCATAAGGCTGGGTTAGAGCGTATCTATGGGTTTATAACTCTGTCTATCTCGCTCTCAAACGTCAAACAAAAGGGTGAGATACATGCAACGTGTTCCAAAAAATCCAAACTCTTTTTACAGGGTGTAACCAGTGAATGTTAAAACCATCGGGTTCAAGTTGCACCTAATTTTACCAAGTACTCCGTCCTATCAAAGTAATAACTACTCAGTTTTGTTGCCAGGACCTAACAATCAAGTTTTTCCTCCTCAGCCTTCATTGTAAAGCATTTTGCGGACAAAGTCGAGTACCAAGCCGGGGGCTTTCTCGAAAAGAATCGGGATGCTGTGAGCGAGGAACAACTGGAGTGCGTTCGGAACGGCACCGGCTGCGCTCTGGCCAGGGAGATGCTGACTCCTCCAGCGACCCCCCAGGGACATAATACCCTCCCCGCACCGGGGAAGAGGAGGCCCGGAGCTGTGGCGCTTAATACTTACACGGTGAGTAATAATAAATGTTCAAGGTATATCAAACCCTAGATTTAGGTGAGACCTATCTAAAACAGCCAGTTTCGTGTTGACATTCATAAACGTTTTGAAGATATTTTGCTTGAAAAAAAATAGGCGGCGCACTTTATTTGAAGCAAAATATCTTGCAATCTGTTATGGATATCAACATGAAACTGGCTGTGTTAGATAGGTCTCAACTAATGATAGGGTTTGATATGTGAACATTTTCAATTTTTTCAGTGTATTTGATACAGGAATCGATTTTGTGTATTTTTCCAGCGCCTTAAGTACCAATGCTACGAAAGATAGCTTCAGAGTAGTCTTTATTATTAATGCTTTGACACATGGCTTGAGAGCTGTCTTTCTTTAGGATATATTTTTTTAAATGTCTTACGCAGACCATATCCCGTAAAAAAACGAAATAAAGGGAGGGAAGGTAATACATGGCCCGGGACAGTATCTGTTCTTGTAAGTAGTGCCGTGTTTTAGCTTTTTAAAGATGACAAACGACACAAGGAGCTCGTGGCTTGTTAAAACCACAATTTTGCTCCTTCTGCCTGATAAGTTTCCAAACAATACCTTAGAAAATCAGTAACAGACACTGAATTTGTCTTTCCCACAGCAACCGCCCCGCCGTGCCTCCGGCGCCGCGCAAACAGTCGGCGCCCAGTTCAGAGCAAGTTTATCGGCTCTCATGGCCACGCTGTCAGCAACCACGCCTCACTACGTGCGATGTATCAAGCCAAACGATACCAAGCAGCCCTTTGTCTTTGACCCGCCACGCGCTGTTCAGCAACTCAGGTAATAAACAGCATAATTACGTAAATAAATAAAGTTACGTAGTTTTGCTTCATAAAGCAAGATCGCGTTAGTCAATAGCGGGATTAAAAAGTCTTTATGCGCTGTCGCAGCCGTTAGCAAGTCAGACTGAGTTTTATTGCGTTCTCGACGAGGGTTATGGAGCTCGATACGATGCTCTGTGTCACTCTCTTGATCCACTTAGAGCGGATTACCTCTGTGAGATGCGCAAACAGTCGGCGCCCAGTTCAGAGCCAGTTTATCGGCTCTCATGGCCACGCTGTCAGCAACCACGCCTCACTACGTGCGATGTATCAAGCCAAACGATACCAAGCAACCCTTCGTCTTTGACCCGCCACGCGCTGTTCAGCAACTCAGGTAATAAACAGCATAATTATATCGCTTTATCTCGCTACTAACTGGCGCCATCTTGCGTTACGTAGTTTTGCTTCATAAAGCAAGATCGCGTTAGTCAATAGCGGGATTAAAAAGTATTTTCGCGTTGTCGCAGCCGTGAGCAAGTCAGACTGAGTTTTATTGCGCTCTCGACGAGGGTTATGGAGCTCGATACGCTGCTCTGTGTCACTCTCTTGATCCACTTAGAGCGGATTACCTCTGTGAGATGCGCAAACAGTCGGCGCCCAGTTTAGAGCCAGTTTATCGGCTGTCATGGCCACGCTGTCAGCAACCACGCCTCACTACGTGCGCTGTATCAAGCCTAACGATACCAAGCAGCCCTTCGTCTTTGACCTGCCACGCGCTGTTCAATAACTCAGGTAATAAACAGCATAATTATATCGCTTTATCTGGCTACTTACTGGCGCCATCGAGTTAGTCAATTAGGATTGAAACCTTTTCGCGTTGTCGTTGCCGTGAGCAAGTAAGACGACCGTTATGGAGCTCGATACGCTGCTGTCTTTGGGGCGAACTACTAGGTAGTTATAGTAACAAAAAAAAACATTGTTTATTGTATGTCAGTACGGAACCCTTACAGCACGAGCCCGACTCGCACTTGGCCAGTTTTTAAATGATATCACGCTGCATAATGACGAGAGAAGACATAAAAGAGCCTTTAGTCTTTAACCTTTCTCTTCATCTTCTTTGCGTGCGTTTCCCATAAATAAATCGTATTGTTACAGAGCCTGCGGTGTCCTAGAAACGATCCGAATATCAGCGGCTGGATTCCCTTCGCGCTGGCTGTACCAGGACTTCTTCCACCGGTAAGTCGACGGCCGAGTGGTCGCTTCTGTGGTTCTTCTTCTTTATTCTTCAACCATGGATATCTTCAACACTGCCAACAGCTTCCATATCCATCAAGCCGGGTTAAAATGGCAGTCGTGTACTTGGTTATTTCATACGATATCTCTACTAAAAGCCTACGCTCGATTTCGTTTAGAGACAAAAGCGGCGTCCACAGCGGCCATCTTAGGTATCCAGAGCACGCGACGATATTTCCAAAACCCCGATAACTTCACTTGAAAGCGCTACGAAGACTTATGAAATCGGGCGTAATCACTGCGATTTTACTCACGACCTTCATTACTCTTCATTACAGATACCGACTCCTAGCCCTCCAGAAAGATATAGACAGGTCTAACATCAAATCGACTTGCGGTCGGATACTCAAGAAACACATAAAGGACACGGACAAATACCAGTTCGGGGCCACTAAGATCTTCTTCAGGGCTGGTCAGGTATGTTAATACTAAGACTTATACTGTGAGTCGTGTTTAAGGGCCGTCGCTGGTGCTGGGCAAGCCTACTCCATCTAAAACAATGTCCCAGGCACTGACTGCAGCGCCAAGTGGTCTCTTCACCCATCTAGTGAGAGTGAAGGTACCACTGGACGCTGTAAAAATCATGTCATTACGTAGATGCAAAGGCCTTTATTAAGGGCCGTCGCGTACTTAACCAATAAAAAAAAGAACAATGCATTAACAAAGGCTGAAAGGACAGATCTCTCGATCTAGCGGGTCAACTTGTTTCTAACACGGCAAGTAATAATTTTGCTACGGATGCTTCTAAAATATGGTTTGGGAGCAGTCTTAATCATGTAGCTTTTATGTCAATGCTGATAGGTGTATGTCAATGTCGAGATTGAGATTGACTGCTGATTTCTGAATTGAGAAATTCGCTAAGCAAATGGGTAAGTATCGTCCTGTCTCTGCAGATTTCTCACAAAAGAGCGTGACAGAACGATAGTTAAGTATTTGCTTAGCAAAATTCTCAATCGAAACCGGGCCCAGTGTGAGAAATCGAAAATTCTTTGACTCAATATCTTTGTGATAGAGAATAAAAATACACCAAAAATATAAATTATTGAAAACATTTAGCTCGTTTGTCATGGAGATCATGATTCATATGGAAGTTGACGTGTAGATCCCCCCCCCCTCCTACCAGGTAGAAAAATGTTCCTCAGCCATGTAAAACACTGAAAAAAACTTCGCTTTTATTGTATTTTAAACGGGTCGAATCGTGGTGGTTGGCGGACCCGTTTCGTATGCAATAGGTAATGTGTGAATATCGCGAGTAATAAAAGTGAAACTTCGCTTTCGGCTCCTAAGATTAACCCTAGTTTAGGAGTTGGGGGTATCCCGAAGTTGCTTAAAATCCTCATAACTTTGAATGTGTCAATCTAGTTATTTACCTACCAACATTGTATTACCCATATTAATTTGTTCTGTAACGGATTTGCTTTTTTGCTAAAAATAAACTTTTTCATGATATTTTTTTTGTTCTTTATCACCAGGTGGCGTATCTCGAGAAACTGCGCGCAGACCTGCAGCGCGAATATTGCGTTCGCGTGCAAAGTTGCGTGCGACGTTTCGTTGCGCGCAGGAAGTATTTGCGCGTCATGAAGACTGTCAAAGGACTGCAGGCGAGAGGACGGGGCTTACTGGCCAGGAGGTACCATAACTTACATTAAACAGGGTGTTAAAAGACCGCTAACAAAGCGGGGAATTTTAGCGTCGTTTTCTGTAAGAAATATTCAATATTTTGATATGGTTTTTTGAGAAGAAATGTGAAGTATTTCTGCAAAAAAAATAATGTTTCGAAAAGTCCGGCTTTGAACCTCAGTATCTCGCAAACCGTTGAATTCCCAGGCATACTTCCTTGAACAAAAATGATCGTTATGATGAGGACAATACGTGGTTTCCCGCTTTGTAGGCGGACTTTTAACATCCTGTATTTACATTACTTCACATTTACATTAACATGTCCGCTCGAGAAACGTACACATGTGTACGTTGGCGCTAGGGTCATCACGCGCTTTCGCGCGCTTTTACTTTCTGCCGGTTACTGAGTCAGGCATAAACCGTAGAGCGTGATCGTCTATAGACGAAATACAGAGCATAAAATTATCTCTTTATTGATACCAAACACTGGTCACACTGTAAGAAAAAAACAAAAGGTTTTTTTTATTCTAAAACATTCAGAAATCATAAAAAGCCGTCGCGCGGAGCTGACACACAAAGTGTATTGTTTTGAAAATTCTACGAGAGGTAAGTAAATTTACGTTGATTTACGTTATTCTTTGGTTCTTTAGGTCCTTACTTCATAAGAAAAACTTGCATTTTACAGTATAAATTCATCATGCTATAGAAGTCTGTAACGATTTCTGAATGTTCGCCCGCTCTATGGTTTCTACCGGATATTGCGTCACGTCGTGAACTGAATGTCTGATCGTGTATAGACGAATCACAGAGTATAAAATTGTCTGTGATTTGATACCAAATATCGAAGAAAAAAACAAAAGATTTTGACACTGACAGTCACTCGTCAACTTCGTTCGGCCGCTGGAATTTGCATCGATTGTTGTGTAATGTTTTCTTAGGATTTGGATGTTGTAGGATGAAAGAAACCACTTATGTGTACTAGGCATTTATTCAACATTGGCTTAGAAACGATTTCAGTTCCTAAAGGTTTGTATTTTTACCTCAATAGACAATTTATTCCACAAATCTGGAATTTATGCCTACATTTTCATTTTGCACAGAGAATTAAGACTTTTTTAACGTAGAACCATATATTTCCGTACCTACCTCAAATAATGTCGTTTCTAAAGAAAAGATTTCTTCTTATTTCACAACATTTGGTTGAGTAAGTGCGGAGATATGAGAGATTTTGTCAACGGTGGAAACTCCATTTTCCGCGTCGCGTTAAAGCCTCCCCGAGCGGAAGGGTTAAGCTTAAATTAAATTTACATGAAGTTTACATTACGTTAACATTACGTTTGTATTGCATTTGCGTTTACTTCTACATTACTCTCAATAATTAGTCTAATGGCCTAGCTATTTTAACGACCACAATTTTATTTTCCTCCGAACAGGAAAGCCCAACAGATCCGTCGAAACCGCGCCGCCATCACGATCCAGCGCTACGCACGCGGTTGGCTCGTGCGCAAGAAGTACCAGGCTATCAGGAGGCTCATGGTCGGCTTGCAAGCGCGGTGTCGCGGCGTGTTGGCCAGGAGGCTTTACAAGAACAGGAAGGCTCTCAAAGCGGTAAGTACCAAGAAAAAAAACCTATGAATAACTTTACTGAAAGGAGAAATTCGAGACGAAATGTTGACGGCATTTTCTTATTTGTGGCACGTCTTAATTCCACTTGATTTCACAGATTTAAAATTCACAAATGTACGTAACTTTGAAATTAAACAAAGTCATAGATACATGCCCGCACTGGGAATCGAACCGGGTACCTCTTGCTTCAGAGTCCACTGTTCTACCCACTAGACCACCACCGCTCTCAAGGCAGCCTCAAGGTTTTTACTAAATCGGCGATCAAACGAGAATCTCACTTCGTTTGACGTTTGAGAAAAAAAACCGCATCCAAATCGGTTCACCCGTTTTTGAGCTACAGTGCCACACACACACAGCGGTCAAACTTATAACGCACCTCTCTCCAACAAGCAGAGGAGAGCGTGTGCTACTTTCGCTCTGTCGCTCAGTGCTGATAGAAGACGGCGATGGAATGATTGTTCTTGCTTGGTGATATTAAATTTCCTCCATAATGAAGATGAGAGGTGGCTAGTGACTAGCCACCTTGCACTGATATTGATAATTTACATGATAAATGAGTATGGGTTTGGGCGAGTGGCTGCAGCCGACTACTTATATTGTAAGTGCCGCTTTAATCGAACATTGCAGAGGGCAAAGTCAGCAATACGGCCCATGTACGTAGTTAGCTCGTACAGGTCGGGTGTTAAAAACGCGTGTATTAAAGTCCCGTTTTGCTTGCAGGCCCTCACGATACAACGCTTCGTGCGCGGCTACCTCGCCTTCCTGCGAGTCAAGAAGAGAAGGCGGCAGATCGTCGTGTGTCAGTCGGCTGTGAGTACTAGGCTTGCAGTTCATCCTAAATGTTTTCTTTATTGGCACGGGTTATATACAACGTGTTACAAAACATCCTAACTCTTTTTACAGAGTGTAACCTACCGGTCAACAGGATGACAATTCTGTAAAAAAAAGTTATAAAAAAATAAAATAAAAAAAACATTTTTTATTTTATAACCTCAAAATTTAAAAAATTTCATAACTTTTTTGTTCTTGGTATTAGCTCAAATATAAAAATATTTTTGTGGGTGTAGGTGCATTTGCATAGGTTTGTGTTGTTAAAACATTGTGAAAGTCAATGAAAACAATATTAAAAAAATTCTTTTCTCCCGCCACAGCGTTCACATTTTATTAATTTAAAAATCAACGGAACGTCATAGAGCAAAAAAAAAAAATTTAGATTGTGATCCCTATCACTGGGTGCTATTTCCCTGTAAAAAGAGTTGGCATCTTTTGTAACACCTTGTATAACAGTGTAAATAAGAAGATATTGCAATTTTACATATCGACGATAAACGTCCACGAAAAGTGGAGTAAGATCAAGGGCCTGAGTCTGTAACGCAATGGAGCAAAAATGGGCTCCCAGTTGACGGCTTCACTTACGATTTATTAATGCTGTCGGTGCTTTTAATGTTTTTAAAGCAAGGAATATTCTAATTCTCCTACCCCTAGGTCCGGCGCTTCCTCGCGCGTCGCCTCTACAAGCGTCTGCGCATCGAGGCGCGCAGTCTCGACCACGTGAAGACACTCAACAAGGGTCTTGAGAACAAGATCATCTCGCTCCAACAACGGCTGCAGGAGGCGAGCGAGAGGAGCAAGGCGATAGAGCCGTTACAGCGGACGGTTGCGGAGATGAGGTGGGTTTTGGCGTCCTCTGTTGGACACACAGGAAACTATGTACCTACTAAGATTTTTATAAGCCAACCAGGAAACTACGCTACTATGTTAAGCTGTATTCGGTCTTTGGCCCAGTTAGACGGAGCTTGGAAATTGATTGATTGACTGTTTGATTTGGTAAAAGGTTGAGTGCTTGAATTATTGAATAAATGATTTAACGGTTGAACGATTGAATTAATGATTCAACATTAGAACGATTGAATGCTTGAATGTTTGAATGATTGACTGAATGAACGAATGAATGATAAATTAACAGAATGATTCATTGATTGATTAATTGAATGATAGAATTATTTATTGAATGGCTTGAATGATTGGTTGATTGATTTATTGAATGATTGAATAATCGAGGCGCGCAGTCTCGACCATGTGAAGACCTTCAACAAGGGTCTGTAGAACAAGATCATCTCGCTCCAACAACGGCTGTAGGAGGCTAGCGAGAGGAGCAAGGCGATAGTGCCGCTGCAGCGGACGGTCGGGGAGATGAGGTGGGTTTTGGCGCCATTTGTCTAACTTACTAACTTTTAGCATTTGGGTCATTTAGACATTCATTCAAACATTCAATCATGCAAAAACACAAACATTCATATAAACATTCGAATAAACGAATGAATGTTTAATTAATGGAATGATCATTGATTGATTCATTTAATGATTGAATGCTTGAATTAATGTATTATTGATTCATCGAATGATTCATTGATTAATTAATTGTTTAAATGACTGTCGATTAACAGCTCTCGAGTACGAGAAATCGACAGTAAGAATCTGACGGGACGCTTCCTTTATTTCTTCAGGACGAAGTTGGAAGCCCTCAAGCCGCTTGAGGTCGAGGTCAAGGTCCTCAAGGCCGACCTTCGAGACAAGGACGGCCTGATCCTGGCGCTGCAAGCCGAGCTGACGGCAGAGCGAGACAGCACCAAGCTGCTCAAGCACGAGAAGAAGGGTCTAGAAGACCAGTACAAGAAAGAGAAGGACTTGTGGGAGGCGGAGAGTGAGAAGCTGCAGAATGAGCTGAGAAGTAACAAGGAGCATTTAGAGATGGAGATTGAAGGTATGCTATCGTTAAGGCGAAGAGGAGGCACAACTTATGCCACCCATAAAAAAAAACCATATCTTCTTTTCGGATGCGTTTTTTGCTAAAAACGAGCCCTTAAATGAGAATCCCTAGGCTTAACTATTTTTAGGACCTAAGGTTTAGATTCCAGATCCTAGAACCTACGAATAAATCCCGTCGCCGCCAAGAATTGCCACTTTTGGGCCGTCTTCATTCAATCATTTAATGGGCCTTAAAGCCAGTCCAAACCAAACAGTTTCGTAGTTACAGGGCATCCAAAGCTATCTATGCCTTTGCTTTGCCTAAAAAAAGCCTAAGCTTTTGAGGGAGTAAGGCAAAAAGGTGTTCTCACAATCTATTTCCAAACGAAGTGGTAAGCTAGAGTCGTGCAAAGCTAACTTTTTAATACAGTTGCTCAAAAAGTGGCGTATTGCAGGGACGTACAGCGTTCGGGATGTGGGCTATTACACACGCGTGCTTTTTTTTTACCATTCCCGCACTCGTGCGTTCTCTTTCCCAACTGTCAAAATAATGTCTATTAAAAAGAAAAACCAACCATGAAGTTTTTACGAAAAAAGTTTTTATGATTCATGCAAATTCGTATATTTCTAAAAAGAAGCTACTAATTTGTTTCAATATCAGATTTAATGATTTGATTGAATGAGTTTGGTTAGGTTTCATTTCATTAAATTTCATTTTCATTATCAATAAAAAACTTCTACCGAAGACTTGGCTGTATGGGCAGTTGCCTTTGCCTACCAGAATGGGTGAAGAAAAAAAAACTCTGCTTATATTCTACGGTTGGCGCCATTTTGATTTTTCAGAAATTTTCTTTGCTTTACCTAGTTGTTTGTTGCACAAAATGAGTCATTTCGACCCTAGTTTTTTTTTATTAACACCACCGGAACTCAGTATAATTGCACAAAATGCTTCGGAGAACATTTTACCGGAAAAGTCAAAAATGTTAAGTTAGTTGAGTTTATTGTGTTTTCCTTCTTCTACTATTCTCCTTCTTCTACTTTTGACAGCCAAAATAAGCGGGAAAGTCCTTCATTTTTTTTTTTTTTTTTTTACTAAACTGAGCATTTTTTTTTAACGACAATGAAATATTGTATTCTTTTCATTAATGTAAACAAAAGAACAACAATAAAGTACTCTACGAATACTTACTGCCCAAAAAAAATTTAAGTTCGAGCGAATCCGATAATCAGCTGAAATTATTGTTGTTTTGTTGTTTAGAATAATGAAATTGTTGTTAAATAAAAAAAGCTGAAGAAAAATATCTCAGTTTAGCTACAACATTGTTGTTCAGATTATTGTTTATTATTGTTGAAAACTGAGATTACATTATGCCCTAAACACGAAAATCGCCAACCCGCATTGAGCACGCGTGGTGATTAAGCTCGCACTCTCTCCTTGAGAGAAGGCCTTTGCCCAGCTAGTGGGACATGTACAATTGTACAGGCTATATCTTACTTATTGTTTCAGAACGCGACAAGCGTCTCGAGGCCGAGAAGAAGGCTCTGTGCGAAGAACTGGAAGCGGAACGACAAAGCCGGCAAAAGCTGCTGTCCACTCAATACGAGCTGCAGGAGCGGATCGACTCGCTACAGAAGTACGTATAGCGTTACTTTGAAATTAAGGTCCCGGGATGCAGCCGAAAGTAGTCGAAAGAAATTGGAAGCGGAAAGACAAAGCAGACAGAAGCTGCTGTCAACTCAGTACGAGCTGCAGGAGAGGATCGACTCGCTACAGAAGTATGTATAGCACTTCTTTGAAATTAAGGTCCCAGGATGGAGCCGAAACTAGTCGCACGGACGAAATTAGGTTTGTAACGGGACGCGTCGCGGTTATTGTAATTGGTAAGAAGAATGCTTTGCCTGACGAATTAGTAGCAGAACTACAAAGCCGACAGATACTACTGTCCACTTATTACTAGCCGCAGGAGAGGAATGACTCGCTACAGAAGTAAGTACGTACTTGTATCCTCTACCTACCTAGTAAGGGCCCAAGATGCGGCCGAAACTAGTCGATCGGATCGGAAACAGATGGTTCAAGCCCTGTGCCGCATTTTTTTTACTTTAAAATAAATATTTGCCCCATTTTCCAAAGACGCCCTACTTTTGACTCCAAGACTTTATTCATTTGACATTTGACTCCAAAGTGGTCTACGAAAACCAATAATGTGTCTCTCACCTCTTTAGTAGTTTCTCCGTCAGTGGTTGCCTGGAAGAGATTGCTGGTAGCAATAAGGTCGCCAATTTGGACCGTTAATTTATTAATACTGTATGTCCTTAATGTTTTTTCTAGTACGGTCGGCCACAATCTCAGATACCCCATGGCAGCTCTTATCGCGCGCGCCATAAGGGCGCCAATCGAACAAAAAGGGGTATCTGAGACTGTGGCCGACTGTACAATAAATCTATTCTATTCTAATATCATATTTTTTCAGATCTGCGGCCCCGAAGGAGCACAAGCGATCGTTGTCAGATGCCAGCAACAATTCGCAACAGGAGGCTACCGTCGAAGATGTAAGTATTTCCTTTTTCATCTACCAGGCTCGGAAAGCATGCCGTTACTAGTAACATACGATCGAGGAAAAGCCTATTTTAAACTATCTGCATTTTTGCGCGTAATTTAAACGCGACGCCCTAGGTGGCACTCCTTTACTCATCTGTCAAAGAAAAGAAGGAGGAAGTTGCCTATTGTTTTTCTTACATCTAACATAATCATTTCCTCGCTCTCTGAAATGATAAGTTTTCGCACGGATATGCAATATTATTTGCATCTTATGCTTCTGAATTACCTCCGTATGTTCAGGTTCAAACAAACATTTCATGCGGCTACAGGTAGCGTCACGAGTTATGAGCGCTGACCTTGAATGCGCAGAACTCATTTTTTCGGTCTGTTTGGTGGGGTACGCGGGGGGCGACGGAGAGGCGCGGTCGCCGGCGAGCGCGGGCGCGTGATTGGTAGATCAGTCGCTCTAGCCTCGGGGTACAGTCGCACACATCGTTTTTTTATTTCCTCGCAGAAAGAATGCCGAAACAAAATGTTTTAAAAAGACGGTTCAGAAAGATTCAAAAAAGTTATTGAGTACAATACATATTGGATTGAGATTAGTTTTCATTGATTGTACACCCGTTTTATCGTAATGTCCGAATAATTGCATAGAAAACCATTTAAAATATAACGAGTCCAAAATCCGCAAATAATACTTTAAATCGTTAAGATTAGTCAGTTTCTCCGATTTTTATAGTATCTCACTCAACTATAGTTCAGCTCAGCGTCAGTCTTAGATCCCGCGTGGATATTAGAAATTTTGCGCGCGATTGTACACACTTGCGCAGAAATCCCCACCAGTTTCGTCGAGCGCTCATAACTCGTGACGCTACCTGTACAAGTGTAGTGAGGTCTCAAATATAAGGTGTTGTTTTGGTCAGTGACAACCGACCCAGGGACGATAGTTTGAGTAACGCTTAAAACTACGAATAAGGTGTTTTTTTTTTTTTTTTTTTATGGACCAATTACCTTGTTTAAGTTGTTCTATAATAACCGCAACATGCGGACACCCCCTCCTTTTCAAAGCGCGCGCGCGATGTGGCGCCCGACTCGCCGCAAGCGTTAGTACCTATAATTGTGAGGGAGGCCACAATTTAATGATTTTTGGATATTTTTCACTGAAAAAATATTTTTTTTTGCTTTACTATCGTGTAAATACCTGAGTCGGGTGTCACTTTAAAAAACAACACCCTGTATGGGAACATTTATCTCCGTCCATATCCAATTGGTGTATGCTAACGTGTTTTAATATTTCAGGACTATGGCTACGGGTCAGTGCGCTCTGTGGAGACTACGCGGCCTGCGCTTGAAGCAGTCAACTGGTCTGCTGGACAAAACAACGGACCCACGCCTGTGAGTTTAACTTACTATAATGACCAGTGGCGGATCCAGGATTTTTGTTTGGGGGGGGGGCTTGAACGCAATGAGCGTAGGATCTGCCGGATCTTATCTCTGGATAAATACAAGAATCTATCCAGAGACAATCTCCATCAGATACAAGTACTGTTGCAAAATAACAGAAAAGAAACATCTGGGAGAGTCAGGATAAATGGATTGGGATGCCGGGTTATGGGTTGAGTTGAGACTATTGACGTCTGCCACGGAAAAAATATTACGGAACGTCATAGAGCTAAAAAAATATTTTGGTTGTGATCCCTATCATCAGGTACCATGACCCTGTAAAAAGAGTTAGCATCTTTTGTAACACCTTGTACAATTGTTTTAGATCGCTGACGCCGGCTTGGTCCTCCGGATGCAGAACCGGATCTCTTCGCTACAGAGCGAGTTGTCACGGACATCGAAACGGGCTTCAGATTTGGAGGAACGACTTATGAGTGCGTACAAACTGTCTAAAAAAATAAGGCCTTTGCATCTACGTCATGAGATGTTATACAGCGTCCAGTGGCAGCCTCACTCACACTACAGGGTGCACTCTAAGTCGTTAGCGGAACTTTAAGTAGGCTGTCTACTGATCAATACAAACAACTTGTACTAGGTGGCGACAAAACTGGAGCGAAAAAAATATCAGCTGTTTCATACATTTGGCGCAGTACTGAGTCGACCTTTTGTATGGAACAGCTGATATTTTTTTCACTCCATTTTTTGCGCCACCTAGTACAAGTTGTTTGTATTGATCAGTAGATAGCCCACTTAAAGTTCCGCTATCGACTTAGAGTGCACCCTGTAGAGGGGTGAAGAGACCACTCGGCGCTGCAGTGCCTGGGACATTGTTTTAGATGGAGTAGGCTTTCCCAGCACCTAACCATCCTGACACCTTAGTCGGCCTAGCCCACAGGCAAGACAAGTCAATACGTGTGGAGCCAACTAAGCCACGGGTTTCCTCACGATGTTTTCCTTCACAAATAGCGTGTGTTATTGCTACTAAAAATTCACAAAACTGTCTATGCAGGGCAATTTTTAAATAGCTTTTTTCCTTAAATACGTTAACTTCTACATTATGCGATTTCCAACAACTTATGTTTTATGACTTTTCGAAAAGCTCGATAGTTTTTAATTACTGAACGTTTCTTATGCTTAAAAAGTTGGATTTTGTGCCATTTTGGCGCTGCCTCCACTCTCTACCACCTTTCCAGCCTCTCCTGCTCCTATTTGTTAAACTGCGCAAAAAAAAAAAACTTCTTTGAACCTTCTTGGTGTAGCCGCCATACATTGAGAACCTGCGCAATACGTAGCGCGGCAACTTCAGAGCTAACTAGATATTCGTTTGTATCCAAGTTCATGTATCCCCAAGCCTGCCTTGCCCTACACAATCATAGTTTACTTTAGCCTGGGCAACGAAGACCAAAAAAGGCTGAACAGAAAAAGTATTTATTTTGCGAATGGCATTGTACTGAAAATGCTATACGGTAAGCCGTCCAACCACGTCGTCACGTCTGTGTCGGCCTCGTGCACCTTAGCGACGCCGCCTTGGATGGCGAACAGGGCCCTTAGCCTGTAACGCAATGGCGGGTCAATGGCATCCCGGCAGAAGGACAAAACCGGGTTCTCCTCGTTTTTCTCCTACAACCAGAGAACTAATCCTCTAGAATTACAATCAAAATATTCTTTGCTGTACTACAAAAACATTAAAAGGACAGACAGCGTTAGCAAATCGTAATTGAAGTCGTCACCTGACAGCCCATTTTGGCACCATTGTGTTACAGGCTAAGGGCCCTGTGGGCAGTCGTCGGTGATGTGGGACATCGTCTGAACCCCCCCGCACATGCAACTCGGATCCGAATAAATAATAAATAGAAAAAGTAATTTGTGTAAAGCCAAATTTTGGCAGAGTTGTAGAAGAAAGTGACCTGAACAATATACTAAAAGTACTAATAGGTAGGGGGGAGCTAAGAGGGGGAGGGGGGTGTGAAGGTCCCTTTTTTCAGTTTTTTGTGAATAACTCGAAAACTGCAGCATATAGCAAAAAATTACCAATCACTGAATTAATCTCCATTAAATTATCTTCCTTCGTTTCCTTCTACTTTACGTTGCACTACGTTACTTCTTCGCAGGCCGCGTTTCGACCGCTCCATCCAACCCAAATACGGACCGTTACAAAGTGGAGGAACTCGAGATTGAGAACAAGAAACTGCGCGAGCATCTGGAGAGACTACGCGCCACCGGCGACAGTTTACTGCTGTCCAAGGAGGTTATTGGTAAGCTCACGAAAGCGGATGAGCCAAACTTGTGTGTGTAACAACTTGTGTGTGTCTTCGCGTGCTTAAGGCGCGGTGCATAGTGAATCGCCCGCGCACCAAGAAAAATGCACAAAATCGAGTCCTGTATGAAATACACTAAACAAATCGAAAATTTTCACATATCTAACCCTAGAATTAGGTGAGACCTTTCTAAAACAGTCAGTTTCGTGTTGACATTCATAAAGGTTTTAAAGATATTTTGCTTGAAAAAAAATAGGCGGCGCACTTTTTTTCAAGCAAAATATCTTGCAATCTGTTATGGATATCAACACAAAAATGGCTGTTTTAGATAGGTCTCACCTAATTCTAGGGTTTGATATGTGAACATTTTCGATTTTTTTAGTGTATTTGATACAGGCATCGATTTTGTGCATTTTTCATTGCGCGCGGGCTAATTCACTGTGCCCAGCGCCTTAAGCTTTAATTCCGGCTCAACCTGCGGGATGATTTTGACAACTACCCGCCGGAGTGGTCTGTGGTGGCGCAGGCAGAAAAGACTGGACTGAAGTGCGAGAGGCCTTTACCCAGCAGCGGGACACAACCATCGAGTACGTAAAATACAGTGGAAAGTGTGGATGGATGAATGTATGGATGGATGGATGGATGGATGTTTGTTAGTCTTTCACGCTGAAACGGCTTTGGATGAAATTTGAAATAGAGATAGCTTAGACATCAGACTAACACATAGGCTACATATTATCACGCTTTTACACTTAGGAGCAAAGTAAAGCTTATATCCTTTTTCTGTAGTCCACCAGGGTGACCAGATTAGGCGAATTGTCGCCATTTAGGCTACCTCAGGGGGTCAAACGGCGACCATAAAATGCGATCGGCGACCAGTAGCCATTTAGGCTACCTTAAAAAATGGGAACAGGCTATTTAGGCTATCTCAGGATTATTTCGCATTTATTTAGGCGATTTAGGCTATTATCACAAATTTATTGAACCATTCCTTAAAATGCTTGTAACAAAACGTAATATTGCACGTGGAAAGGAGGCTGATGGTGACGGAGAACTTTTGCGGGAAGTTATTATTTTAGTTTGAGACCGAATAAAAAAAAAAGAAATGAAAATTATTAGATTTTTTATATAATTTTTTTGCTGCTGTCTTTTTTTTAGTTTTTATTATTATTTTAGGCTAAATTTGGGCTTCTAGGCTCAAAAAGTTAGGCGATTTAGGCTAAATAGACGAGAAAAAAAAATAGGCGATTTAGGCTACTCGGAAGACAAAATTAGGCGAATCGAGTTAGCTAAAATCTGGTCACCCTGTAGTCCACGTGGACGAAAGCTAGTATTGCATAATTATATGTCACTATACTCTATCTACAGCAATGTCACAGGCACTGCAGCACGGAGTGGCCGGAAAGCCAGCAACATCACAAGGTTTTAATTGTTCCAGATCAAATGGGCATCATGCAAGAGGAGCTCGACCGACGGAGGGAAGAGTGTGTTCAGCTCAAGAGTGTGCTTACCAACCAGGTATGTGTCCTTTATTTATCTAGCCGTAGAACTACAGGCATAACGGTTAACTCAGTTGGTTCCTGCGGTAGTGGGGCGGTGACATGTGACGTCTTGCAATAAAGGAGCGCTCACAGCCTAGTTGGATTAGCCATTCTAACTGCCGATTTCTGAATTGAGAAATTCGCTAAGCAAATACATAAGTATCCTTCCGTCTCTGCAGATTTGTCACAAAAGAGCGTGACAGATCATCATTTGCTTAGTAAAATTCTCAATTCAGAAACCGGGCCTTAATCGATTGGCGAAGTTAAGCAACATCGGGCGCGGTCAGTCCATGGATGGGTGACCGGTAGTGGCAATAATATCTGAGCGCTTCCGTGCGTCGGAAGGCTTAACGAAACATCCCATGTGACCACCCCCCGCACCTCTCAACTACCGCAGAAACCTTCAGAGTTGAGCGCTATACCTATACATATAATTAGGTCATTGTAAAGAAATAACTAAGAACATGACAATAATAAACAGTGTCTGAGGTGTAAACTTAATGTGGTAATATTGCAACGAAAAGCGATTATTTGAAAAACTTCTTTAATGTTTCCCTACAATACTTTATTACGCAAAAATACAAATAAAATGTTGTCTACTATTCAATTTTGAATCGAGTTTCTGCACTTTTTAATAATATCAATGAGAACTGTTGTACAACTCTCAAGTATAGGTAGGAAAGGTACAACTGGAAATAAAATGTTGACTCTGACTGTACCAGAGTTGGTACACACGACACCACGTCGACCCTTACACGCTAGCACTCTTCTCGGTTACGTTACGGGCGACTTTGCAACAAAAGTGTACACTCTAACGTGCTTTCGTGTGTACCTACATCTTCATTAAATATTTACAATAACGCGCGAATGTGTGTCCACTTTTGATTGATATTATGTATCACACAACTCTTATCATATCGTCTCTGATAACAAAAATAAACTGAAAAGACTAACATAACAGTTCTCAGTTTAGAGTTGAAAAGGAAAAATGTGTGTGTTATATTTTTTGCCCATTTGATAGAAAGAGCAATATGACATTTGTATCGTAAATTATTGTTATGTAAGTCTAAAATAAATAGGTTTTTGTGTGATACATCATGAAAACTATTTGTATGGACGAGCCAGTCAATCCTAGCAAGCTATTTGATGTACAGGTAAAGTATTTTTAACTATCAAGGTATCTTTAACTGAAATATACAGGCTGCTACAAAAAAAGGGACCGTGGGGTGATATCCACCTCCTACTGATGACAACAAATATACAGTTTTTAGGTATTCTAAAGACTTTCGATGCTATATAGGAAATTAACTGGGGAATTATTGTTTCATGTTAGAAACCGTGGTTCCAATCGGCATTGAAATCAGTCGTGAGTAAATAAAATTGAAAAGATTTATCGTCTTAGACTTGTTTTAACACTTTTAGATTGTAGATTGTAGTAATTTTGCAAGTGCATTTTCTAATATTTGATTGTTGTTTTTATATTTTTTCTGACACGCATTCTTTTGCTGAAATTGCATGGTATTTATTGTTTTTTTATTACTATTTGTAAGTACGTACGTTTTTAACTAATTGAATTTTATTTTTTTTGTGTAAAAGAACCTACATGCATGTTTTACTACTTACCAAGTTTGAGCTACGCCAAAACTTTTTAACATCTTTAATTTAGGCATGCTTAAACAAGCCGTTACCGATACAGCACTAAAATATTGCATGTGTTTATAATTTCCTTATCCTTATGATAATATTGCACGAATTTGTCATATATGAAACATACTAAAAAAAGAAAAAGTTCGCGCGTTCTAGAGATCCGTTTCAGTTTATATTTTTACGTTTCACATGAGATTTTTCAATCACAGGATTACGTGTTGATAGCTTATTATATCTATATACGATTCCACCAAGTCAACTAGGCACCTGTCGACTATGCAACCGCATACAAACCGAGAGTCTAGCTGGCTTGGTGGAGAAGAACGATAGCTCTATTGTATCCTCTTCATCATCAGACTGTGAACCTGAAGTCGCTGGCCACGTCCAACTATGGCTCCGATGTGGATATCATCAACGAGGATGGAGAGCTGGCCTCCGCTTACGAGGCCCAGAAAGGAATCAACAGGTTGGTACACTTAGAAGCGGTTTCTGAATTGAGAAATTCGCTAAGTGAGTGCTTAAATATCGTTCTGCCTCTGCGGATTTCTCACAAAAGAACGTGACAGAACGATAGTTAAGTGTTTGCTTAGTAGAATTCTTAATTCAGAAACCGGGCCTTAGGCTTGGCCTTTTTGCTTTTTTGTGCACTAAAGTGTAACAACAGAGATATAGGCCCGGTTTCTGAGTTGAGAATATTACTATGCACATACTTAAGTATCGCTCTGTCACGCTCTTTTGTGAGAAATCTGCAGAGACAGGACGATACTTACCCATTTGCTTAGCAAAATTCTCAACTCAGAAACCGGGCCTTACTGCCGATTTCTGGGCCCTTAGCCTGAAACGCCATGGTGCCAAAATGGGCTCCCGGTTGACGGTTTCAATTACGATTTAGTAATACTGTCGGTCCAGTTTCGGTCCTTTTAATGTGTTTGTAGTACAGCAAAGAATATTATGAGTCTAATTCTAGAGGATTAGTTCGCTGGTTGTAGGAGAACAACGAAAAAATCTCGGTTTTGTCCTTCTACCTGGGACGCCATTGATACGCCATTGTGTTACAGGCTAAGGCCCCAGAATTGAGAAATTCGCTAAGCAAATGGGTATGTATCCTTCTGTCTCTGCAGATTTCTCACAAAAGAGCGTGACAGCACGATAGTTAAGTATTTACTTAGTAAAATTCTCAATTCAGAAACCGGGCATATATATATATATATATATATATATATATATATATATATATATATCGGATGAACGAGGATCCGAGCATCAGCAGGAGGACTATGTCATGAAAATAAGGAAGACTATCAGGATGCTAATACTCACTACTAGATAATGTGGGACTAACGTGGGGCACTCTAGGTAGAAAAGGAATGAAACACACAGTTTTGTACCAGATTGCTTAGTGGAATGTATTTAGCAATGGGCACGTTACTTCTAGCATACACAGACCGGGAAAGAAGCAACAAGAAAACCCGTCTGGACATCTCTTTCTTTTGATCTTTAGGAGTAGTTACAATCATTAGGTACACAGTAATTGCTTACACTATACAGCATTGAATACACTTGGAAAACACAATGGAATTGGAACAGTACTCACACTACCTTCCTTGGTGTTCTACTTACACTCACACTGGTAATAAACTAACGAAAGGCTGCATTCCGAACGGATATCGGATCTATTCCCACTTTACAATGTTTTTACATTCTAATTAGCTAACTAGGTTCGAAAACGCGGCAAGTTCAGCACAGGCGGGCCGCACTACCACTCTGGAACGATGATGCAGGAAAAGTGGCACTATGGGGCACGTTTCCAATACGTTAACTTAAAAACCACCTGTTTCCGTCATCACCGAGCCCTGATTGGTCCAAATGATCAGGTTAACCAACCAAACAAAACGAGGCAGTGTTGCCAGATATGTGAAAACCCTACCCTAGCACACAGCTTGATGTTTCCGTCCTTCCAACCAACTAATAACAGGTACACGATCCGATCTGTCAGATACAGTTTAGTCTTGGGTTACAATTCACAGAATAACACATTACCACAGTGAACTACTGTCAAAACTTATTTCTATCTACCTGAAGTTATCACAACAATCAATACTCTGTGATACACTAGCTGTCAGGGAATTATCAGATTACCCTCATCTGTGGGTTCAAACTAATTCTAAATGATGCTTTAGTCGACCCATAGGTGGAGCTAGTTGTTACGCTCCGACACGGCCGTTCTGACATGTCGCACGTCCTCGTGTGACTCGCCATCTGTGAAAGAAAAGCAAACGCAAAGTATTTGTTCGCTCGGTCATACCTGACCAAGAGTATGTGGTCAAAGACTACCACAAAAGCAAGAATCTTGAGCTATTTCATTGTCATAGAGTCATTGCATCACCACATTATTGCAAGTACAACAACATTTATTTTCAGGATTTTAAGATCAAAACCAACTCACAGAAAATCATAACTAATGAACGGAGTATCGCATAATTTCACATTGATTCTAAATTGAATCTACATTGACTCAGCATTGACTCTACGCTGACTCTACACGGACTCTACATTGACCTCTACATTGACTCTTCGTTGACCTGTTCAAGTTTTACAGGGACTACTTTCAATACAATGTCACTAAATCATTCATTATTCACTAAGTTCCTTTGCAAAGAAACAAAAGTATCTCCACTCAAATAACACGAGTGCTTCCTTAGCATCAGCCAAATAATCACAAACAACATCTGCCATAAACCACAGCTTCACTGAGCGCTTATGCAGTAAACAAAACAGGGTTCATAAAACCGTCACACAATGACTTTGGCTAGCACTAATCACCACTATTAGTGTTATCATTTAACACGGTCGGAACTTCACGATTTGAAGCTTTTTCTCTAAATGTAGGGTAGGTTTATAGGTTTTAAGTAGTACTACGGGCTTCATTACTCCCGTGGCACAATCTTTGTGAAAATTAAATGAATATGGTTCTCGTAGTTTATTATTCTTTCTGTACTACGGGCTTCATTACCCCCGTAGCACAATTTGTTATTCATTCGTGAGGAAATGATGCTGTGGAGCTGAGCGGTCTTGTGCGCCGTGGTCACAGGGGCTCTAAAGGATAGTGGGTAAAGGTCGATGCTGTGGAGCTGGGCGGTCATATAACGCCGTGGTCACAGGGGCTCTGAAAATTAAATGATTATGGTTCTCGTAGTTTATTATTCTTTCTGTACTACGGGCTTCATTACCCCCGTAGCACTATTTGTTATGCATTCGTGAGGAAATGATGCTGTGAAGCTGAGCGGTCTTGTGCGCCGTGGTCACAGGGGCTCTAAAGGATAGTGGGTAAAGGTCGATGCTGTGGAGCTGGGCGGTCATATAACGCCGTGGTCACAGGGGCTCTGAAAATTAAATGATTATGGTTCTCGTAGTTTATTATTGTTTCTGTACTACGGGCTTCATTACCCCCGTAGCACTATTTGTTATGCATTCGTGAGGAAATGATGCTGTGAAGCTGAGCGGTCTTGTGCGCCGTGGTCACAGGGGCTCTAAAGGATAGTGGGTAAAGGTCGATGCTGTGGAGCTGGGCGGTCATATAACGCCGTGGTCACAGGGGCTCTGAAAATTAAATGATTATGGTTCTCGTAGTTTATTATTGTTTCTGTACTACGGGCTTCATTACCCCCGTAGCACTATTTGTTATGCATTCGTGAGGAAATGATGCTGTGAAGCTGAGCGGTCTTGTGCGCCGTGGTCACAGGGGCTCTAAAGGATAGTGGGTAAAGGTCGATGCTGTGGAGCTGGGCGGTCATATAACGCCGTGGTCACAGGGGCTCTGAAAATTTTATGTAGGTTCTCGATGCGTTCTCGATGCGGTTTCTTTTTAGGGATTGATGCTGTGATCTGGGCGGTCTTTTACGCCGTGGTCACAGGGGCTCTAAAAGGATAGTGGGGGAAAGGTCGATGCTGTGATCTGGGCGGTCATGTACGCCGTGATCACAGGGGCTCTGAAAAATTAAGAGAGATTTCTACCAAGTAGGTAAAGGTAGTTGTTGATGCTAGGTACATAGATACGCTTTACGAACAGTATAGTTTTTACAAAACTATGAATTTTTATAGTCTATTGAGAAAACTATTATTGATGACACAATGTGTGTTTGTTATTAATTGAGCGTATCTACTTTTATCTGCACCAAGTGTTATAAAATAGCAGTTAAACGTTACTCACAGAAACATAGCTAACATCACTTACATCCAGTGATACGCCTCAACACAACACTCAATTAAATCCAACCCTTTAACGCCTAGGTCTACGATTGTGTTTATTGGCTATTGTCAACTATTACAACTACCTAGATGGCTAAAATTAATCAAAATAATTATCAGTAACGACATTGAGTTCAGTTTTTCACAACTAGTGGTAGGTAGGTAGGTACTTTATAAAATTAAATCTTGTTGAAAATAGGTCACATTATTGTCAAGGTTATTTTTAGATTTTCTCAACCTAAGTAGGTAGGTACTGAGAAGGCAAGTCGATAAAAGGATGCAATATTCTGCGTACTGATACGGATGTGAAAGGAATAAACAAAGAAATCACTTCACTTAATTTGACCTACTCTTTTTTTTTCTTCAAAGTTTCTTTAGAAAAGATAGGATTCAACAAGTCATTACGACAGGTTTACGTCAGCCTAGTACACTGTATACCGCAGTATAGTCATACAGTCACTACACTTTGAACAGATAAACTTTTCACTTTTACTTAAATTTTTGTTTACTCAAATTAATCACTTTCATGCTGGAGAAAGCTCTTTTGTTATTTTACAAAATGAAACTACAACATCTCACCTTTTCTTATGCCTGAGATCTAGGAACGTTGAGCATCACGTTGGCAACACGTGGGCAGTTACTGCCCAGGTATGGTGCTCCGGCGCACGGCGTCAGGTAAGTTCATCAGAAAGAGCCACGGCCAAGCAGACATGCAGCAACTGGCTGGTAGATTTGCATCCACGAACAACAGCAGGTCTTCTCAAATTTGCAGCATCAAGGTTGTTCTTCCAAGGACACCAGGTTGATATGAAAATGGAAACAAAATCGAATTAGAATCTACCTAGTGTTTCACAATCCCACTTCTGATATCGGATGAACGAGGATCCGAGCATCAGCAGGAGGACTATGTCATGAAAATAAGGAAGACTATCAGGATGCTAATACTCACTACTAGATAATGTGGGACTAACGTGGGGCACTCTAGGTAGAAAAGGAATGAAACACACAGTTTTGTACCAGATTGCTTAGTGGAATGTATTTAGCAATGGGCACGTTACTTCTAGCATACACAGACCGGGAAAGAAGCAACAAGAAAACCCGTCTGGACATCTCTTTCTTTTGATCTTTAGGAGTAGTTACAATCATTAGGTACACAGTAATTGCTTACACTATACAGCATTGAATACACTTGGAAAACACAATGGAATTGGAACAGTACTCACACTACCTTCCTTGGTGTTCTACTTACACTCACACTGGTAATAAACTAACGAAAGGCTGCATTCCGAACGGATATCGGATCTATTCCCACTTTACAATGTTTTTACATTCTAATTAGCTAACTAGGTTCGAAAACGCGGCAAGTTCAGCACAGGCGGGCCGCAAACTTAAAAACCACCTGTTTCCGTCATCACCGAGCCCTGATTGGTCCAAATGATCAGGTTAACCAACCAAACAAAACGAGGCAGTGTTGCCAGATATGTGAAAACCCTACCCTAGCACACAGCTTGATGTTTCCGTCCTTCCAACCAACTAATAACAGGTACACGATCCGATCTGTCAGATACAGTTTAGTCTTGGGTTACAATTCACAGAATAACACATTACCACAGTGAACTACTGTCAAAACTTATTTCTATCTACCTGAAGTTATCACAACAATCAATACTCTGTGATACACTAGCTGTCAGGGAATTATCAGATTACCCTCATCTGTGGGTTCAAACTAATTCTAAATGATGCTTTAGTCGACCCATAGGTGGAGCTAGTTGTTACGCTCCGACATATATATATGTTGTTATACTTTATTGCACAAAAATAAAAAAAAATATGTGAAAAAATAATGTTACTAACAGTAACCTACTGTTTAGGTTAAATTATTTATTACTAGCTTTTGCCCGCGACTTAGTTCTTCTTATCTTATCTTATCTATACGTATTATCATTTCTTCCAGACAACTGCAAGAAGAGCTTACTAGCGAGAAGAAATTCTACTCTGAACACATTTCGGAGACGCGGGCAGAGATATCACGGCTGAGGGAAGAGAACGACCGATACCAGAAGTAATTTTAGTCGACGATAGTCACAAAATTAGCATCAAATCAAGCGAGAGTACTATACAAAATTCAAGGCTCTTTCGCTTCTTCATCATAATTTCAGTCATCATCCCTTTTCTCTACCTATAACTTAATCAGCCTTCCTCAGGGTTCCTTTTCTGAACCATTGTTGAAAAAAAAACACTACTTTGCAGGGTTAGTAAACATTACAATAGGCCTTTTTGGTTACCCACAAAATATTCGTCAATGTCAGTGTGATCAATAAAACAAGTAGTTCTTCATAATTTAAGGGCCAAAATAGTAACCTACGACATAATCGGCTCTTTTCAGGGCCCAACGAGTAACCTACAAAACAATCGGCCCTTTTCAGGGCCCAATGAGTAAAATACAAAACGACAGGACCTTTTCAGGGCCCAAAGAGTAAAATACAAAACAATCGGCCCTTTTCAAGGCCGAACGTGTAATCTTCAAAACAATTGGCCCTTTTCAAGGCCCAGCGAGTAACCTACAAAACAATCGGCCCTTTTCAAGGCCCAGCGAGTAAAATACAAAACAACAGGACCTTTTCAAGGCCCAACGAGTAACCTACAAAACAATCGGCCCTTTTCAAGGCCCAGCGAGTAAAATACAAAACAATCGGCCCTTTTAAGGGCCCAAAGGTAACCTAGCAACAATAGTAACCTACAAAACAATCGGCCCTTTTCAGGGCCCAACGAGTAATCTACACAACAATCGGCCTTTTTCAGGGCCTAAAGAGTAACCTAGCAACAATAGTAACCTACAAAACAATCGGCCCTTTTCAGGGCCACAAAGTAACTTTCAAACAATCGGCCCTTTTCAGGGCCACAAAGTAACATTCAAACAATCGGCCCTTTTTAGGGCCCACATAACGTCCTATCAACAAAGGGCCTTTTAAGGGTTAAAGAGTGACCTACAATCAATAGTAACCTACAAAACAATCGGCGCTTTTCAAGGCCAAAAATTCACCTTTAAACAATCGACCCTTTAAGGGTTCGAAGAGTAATCTAAAAGACAATCGGTCCTTTTCAGGGCCCAGCGAGCCTTCGAAAAACAACTTTTCCGAGCCTAAAGAGTAACCTAGCAACAATAGTGACCTACAAAACAATCGGCCCTTTTCAGGGCCAAACGAATATCCTATAAACAATGAACTCATTTCAGGGTACAAAAAGTAACCTACAAACAATTAACCTATCAACAATCCAAAGAGCCGAAAGAGGCCATATGAAACAATCAGTGCTTTTCAAAGACCTTTGATATTTTCTTGCAACTTATCCTATCGAAAAAATTAAATTGAGGGCCTGAATGGCTGCAGGATTCACATCAAAGTAGCACACTCAGCGAAACGTTAGAATACTCCATGTTGTTCGATTCGTGCACTTATGCCGCCCGCGATTAGAGCTACCGTGGGGTATCCTAACGTGTAGCTGACCGTATGTTTGAAAGTATAGGTCTTGCAATTTACGAGCGCGCGTGGACTAGTGTACAAAGAACTGCAAACACGTAGGAGTAACTATTAAGTGAGGTTTGTCGTTCGCTGGTCCACGCGCTCTCGTGAATTGCAAGAACTGTAACACAAACCCTGTATGTTTTAGGTTACTGAGTGCGGATCTGAGTCAAGAGCCCAAGAATAAGAGTCAGGAGTTCGCACAGCATGAGATCACCAAGCTGGCTGCGGAGAATTTGGCGCTACAAGTAAGTGAACAAAAAAAAACCCGACATTTTAATTTCAAATTAATTGCTCATTAATTGATAAACCGATTTGTATGAAATCTAATCATACACTCACTGCTAAACCGATTTGAACAAAATCACACTGCAACGGGATTTAAGGGTGGACGATAGCAACGTGGCGGGAAATTCAAAATTTTCACAGTTTTTTACATTTTGTAGCTAAACTGAGCTATTTTTGTTCAGCGATTTTTCGTTCGCGGCAATAAAACAGTATTCTCTTCATTATTGTAAACAACAGAACAACAATAATTCAGCCGATTATGTGTTCTGGTCTACGAAGCAGTGGCACTGCCCAAAAAACGTGTCGTAGACCAGAACACATAATCGGCTGATTTATTGTTGTTCTGTTGTTTACAATAATGAAAAGAATACTATGTTATTGCCGCGAACTAAAAATAGCTGAACAAAAATTGCTCAGTTTAGCTACAAAATGTAAAAAACTGAAAATTTTGAATTTCCCGCCACGCTGCTATCATTCAGCCTTAAGAATGCCCTGGACATCTGCAACGCTCCCGCTCGCACTTCTCTAAGATAAAATATAGTTGCAGACATAGATAGTAAAGCCAATTCATTCTGTCTGGCTCAAAGTGGATCTTGGCCGCCGCAACCAAAAGACGCCAGCTCTCCCTGTCCTGCGCTGACTCCCTCCAATCCCTTTAGACGCAAAATAGGCGCAAGTAGAGACGTCGAGTTGCTGAAAACAGCCAGTTTTACCATTACCAATCCTCCACCGCACAGGTCTCTTCCACATCTTCCCAGCGATATTTGGGACGTCCGACCGGCCGACGCCCTCCGGGACGTCCCTTCGCAGCCCGATCTTCTCCCATTCTCTACGTAGATGATATTTTTTTCAATTCAATTCAATTTCTAGGAACGCGTGGACAGATTATCGGAGAGCTGTCGTCGGTACAAGAACCAGATCCGCGCGTTGCTGAATAAGCTCAAAGAGTTTGGTGTAGAGGACGGCGATTCTATATTGGAGAGCAATGGTAAGATAATAACAATAATAATAAATAATTTTAAAGACCAAAATAATATTTTATAATACTATTGTCGATAAATTTTAATTTAATTAAATTAGCTAAAATAAATCAATCTTTTGGCATAAAATACGGTAACGAATAGCTCAATATACAATGTAAAGTGTGGGTGCAAATAAAAAAAAAATGTCAATGTAAATGACCAGATTAGAAAAAAATATGTGACGTTGCTATCTTTGGACCTTAAACACGTACGCCTCTTTTAAGACGAAGGGGAAGGCAAACTAGCGCCTCAAATGAAAATAAAAATCATTTCTTTTATAATGCGTTTTTTGTTTGCATAAATGCCATTAAGAAATTAATTAATTCATTCATTGATTTTAACTTGCAATTATATATATTTTTGACCTATTTTTGTTCCTTCCTTCAGCGATTTTTCGTTCACGGCAATAAAATAGTATTCTTTTCATTATTTTTAACAACAGAACAACAATAATTCAGCCTATTATGTGTTCAGCCGATCACGCTGCTATCGTTGGACTTAAGGTCTTCTTCAGTTTTAATTTTCATCCATTTCCAGACCCTACAGCGACGTCTCAGAACGCGCGACAGCCGCTCGAGGTCGCGCCGGTCACGCGCCGCAAGGAACGAGAGTACCTCGGCATGTTCGAGTACAAGATACAGGACGAGGGCAAGATTGTCAAGAAACTTATTACAGGTAAGAGACGGTCCAGAAACGTATTACAGGTAAAATATTGTCAAGAAACTTATTACAGGTAAGAGATGGTCCAGAAACGTATAACAGGTAAAATATTGTCAAGAAACTTATTACAGGTAAGAGATGGTCCAGAAACGTATTACAGATAAAATATTGTCAAGAAACTTTTTACAGGTATAAGATTGTCAAGAAACTTATTACAGGTAAATGTTTGTCAAGAAACTTATTACAGGTAAAAATTTGTCAAGAAACTTATTACAGGTAAAATATTGTCAAGAATCTTATTACAGGTAAAAGTTTGTCAAGAAACTTATTACAGGTAAAAGTTTGTCAAGAAACTTATTACAGGTAAAAGATTGTCAAGAAACTTATTACAGGTAAAAGATTACTTTTTGTTTTTTCTAAAGCACTAACCCGTGCTAGGGAATAATTTAAACATTTACAATAAGTTGAAAAATGCACGGTATGCGAGAGGTTGCGGGTTCAAGTCCTGTCCCGAGTGAATTTTTTCAACTTAATATAAATTTTTAAGGTAAAAGATTGTCAAGAAACTTATTACAGGTAAAAATTTGTCAAGAAACTTATTACAGGTAAAAGATTGTCAAGAATCTTATTACAGGTAAAAGTTTGTCAAGAAACTTATTACAGGAAAATGTTTGTCAAGAAACTTATTACCGGTAAAAGTTTGTCAAGAAACTTATTACAGGTAAAATGTTGTCAAGAAACTTATTACAGGTAAGCAAAAGAAACTCATGAAGCACTCGCAGCCTAGTTGGACTAGCCCTTCTTAATCGATTAGCAACAACGGGCGCGGTCAGTCCATGGATGGGTGACCGCTAGCTAGAGCCAATAACATCTGAGCGCTTCCGTGCTTTGCAAGGCACGTTAAACAGTTGGTTCCGGTTGTTGTTGATTAATAACAATCGTTAAGCCATGTCGGAGGCCCTTTGAGCGGCCTAAAAGCTCTGAACTCGAAATCTCTCTCTGAGAGAAGGCCTTTGCCCAGCTATTGGGACATGTAAAATTTTACAGGCTTTTACTTTTTAACATATTTTGAATTTTTACATCTCACTTTTACTTTTTAACACATGTATGAGTGCGTATTTATCAGCGGTTCGCTGGTATTTAGGTATATTTTCACACTATTGTGTAGACATTTTCAAAATCGAAATATTTAAAATAGTTTTCTCCCGCCACAGCGTTTACATTTTATTAATTTAAAAGTCGGAACGTCACAAAACAAATGATAATTCGGGATGCGATCCCTATCACCAGGTGCTACTCGTATTACCCTGCAAAAAAAAAATAAACTAAGGCTTTTGCATCTACGTAATGAGATGATTTATACAGGGTCCAGTGACACCTTCACTCACAGCAGATGGGTGAAGAGACCACTCGGTGCCGCAGTGCCTCGGACATTGATTTAGATGGAGTAGGCTTGCCTCACACCTATACCAGCCATCCATATGCAAAAGAGACCTTTTGTAACACGTTGCATTTGAGTGGCTAAACCGAAAACCCTTTTTTTTTCTCAACAGAGCTCAAGCCACGAGTAGCCATCACTCTACTCCCGTGTCTACCGGCGTACATACTGTTCATGATGCTACGACACACGGACCACGTGGATGACGAGCCTAAGATGCACCTGCTCATGAAGGTACAGTCCTCATCATCATTATCATCATCATCATCATCATCAGCCTGTTAACACCCACTGCTGAGTAAATGCCTCTTCATACTCACGCCACCTCTCACGATCCTGTGCCAGGCGCAACCATTACTTTCCTACTAAAGATTTAGGCTCTCTTGCACCACTTTCTTAAATGTGGTTTACAGCATTTAACTAAAATCTTCATACAAAAGTCGATTTAAATGGCGACTTAAGTGGCATTTAAGAAGTGGTGCAAGACGGCCGTAGGCCCGGTTTCTGAATTGACAATTTCAGCAAGTAAATACCTAAGTATCGTTCTGTCACGCTCTTTTGTGAGTTTGCAGAGAGTGTAGTGGCAACCTTTACCGAAAACTTAAGTCTCTATCCGACGGTTTTGAGATATTTTTTTTACCTAGTTTGTAAGTTTTTCCTGTGCCCGACACTCTATTGATCCAGCCCATAAACAAAGCCCACTGCTGGGCATAGACCTCTTCCTTTTCACTATTGATCCAGCCCATAAACAAAGCCCACTGCTGGGCATAGACCTCTTCCTTTTCACTATTGATCCAGCCCATAAACAAAGCCCACTGCTGGGCATAGGCCTCTTCCTTTTCACTATTGATCCAGCCCATAAACAAAGCCCACTGCTGGGCATAGGCCTCTTCCTTTTCACTACTGATCCAGCCCATAAACAAAGCTCACTGCTGGGCATAGGCCTCTTCCTTTTTACCCGACTACGCGAAGCAAAAAGGAGGGTTATGATTTTAGCAGCGTATGTATGTATGTATGTATATATGTATGTATGTATGTATGTATGTATGTATGTATGTGGGTATGTATGTTTGTGTGTTCATCTGTTCCCTCGCAGAGCCTAAACTACTCGGCCGATTTCAACAAATGAGGTGTCGTTGGATTCGTCTTAATCACCCAGGTAACATAGGATAGTTTAATTTTGAAAAAAACCAAGATGGCGGCTGTGCTGCGCCCTAAAGTGGTGGACCTAAAAATAAAAATTATTGGATACCATCGTCATGGGTATCAAATGAAAGGGCTTTAAAAGACCTTTTCAAAAATGTACAACACATGTAGCGTCAACATAAAAAATAGAACAAAATATTCCAAAATGTGTTTTTTTTGCCCTTCTTGGTTCTATTTTAGGTGATCATCCAAAATAACTAACTAAAAAGCTCAAAAAAAAAATAGAAGTTAAAAACTAAAACCCGACTACTAAAAGGCTTAAAACAAGACCTGCTTATCCTTAAAATAGACTCATAGATAATTAATCGTAGTCGGAGGACACCACATTCGCATTTGATAAACCGATGGCCTCCGACTACGATTAATTATCTATGAGTCTATTTTAAGGATAAGCAGGTCTTGTTTTAAGCCTTTTAGTAGTCGGGTTTTAGTTTTTAACTTCTATTTTTTTCACTATTGATCCAGCCCATAAACAAAGCCCACTGCTGGGCATAGGCCTCTTCCTTTTCACTATTGATCCAGCCCAAAAACAAAGCCCACTGCTGGGCATAGGCCTCTTCCTTTTCACGCCAACCCCCTCGGTCCAATGCCAATCACGTCCTTTGTCCTCCCGCTGATCTGATAATATCATCGACCCATTGAGCTTTCGGTCTACCCACCGACCGTCGTCGACCCGTTCTAGGCCACCATTCCGTGAATGCCCTAGTCCACCGTCCGTCCTCCCGTTGCCCGACACGGTCCATTAAAACTACTATCACAAAAAGAACTTGAGCTAAAAATTTCATAAATCTTGGAAATGTTTTTTTGTTTCTCAAGGCGGTCCGTACGGCGGTGAAGAAGACCCTCAAGCGACAGAGCGAGAGCGTCGAGTACAAGGCGCTGTGGCTCGCTAATATGCTCAGGTAAATAACGACTAAAATAAAAATTTAAATACCCCGACATTTCAGCGTTAAATCAGCATGTCTCATAAACGGTTGATTCTGTTTAGCTAAAAAACGGTCAAGCGCGAGTCGGATTCACGCACCGTGGGTCCGTACAGATGGGGGTCTGTGCTCGAGTCCTACTCGCACTTGGCCAGTTGTTTTATGGTTATCATCTTGTGATTCTGCAACAAATATAAACCCTTCTGCAGGCTTACAAACCACATGCGGTAACAGTTGTTAATATGCTGTTACCCATTCAATATGTAAAGGCCAATGATTTTCTTTTTTTGGATTTTATGGCTTGGTTAAGGCGCGGTGCATAGTCAAGTAGCCCGCGCGCAAAGAAAAATGCACAAAATCGATTTCTGAATCAAATACACTAACTAAATAAATCGAAAATGTTCACATATCAAACACTACTGGCTGTTTTAGATAGCTTTCACTTAGTTCTTTCTTTGCGCGCGGGCTATTCACTATGCACGGCGCCTTAAAGGCCAATAATTGAACCGACTGACCATTCCCGCAGACTGCTAAACAACATGCGGCAATACAGCGGCGACGCGGTCTACCAGGCCGCCAACTCGCCGAGACAGAACCAACAGTGTCTGCGAGTGTTTGACCTGTCAGAGTACCGACAGGTCTTGTCTGACACAGCCGTCTGGATCTATCAAGGTACATAGAAGGCTACTTGGGGCTATCACAATAGTTTTTTTATCACATCTACTCGAAAAGACCTAGCTCGTTCCTCGCAAACATGGACTTAAATGGCTTTTTAATCCCGGAGGGACTAAAAGTGATTTGAATTTGGAATGTGGATACTGTAAGTAAAAGTTCAAATGACTAAACGAGTTCACTGACAATACTTTATCAATCACGAACAATGTATGTGCAAAACACCGAACTAAATCCCATAGAATCCGCATTACGTATAAAATCACAATAAAAACTTGTCCCCACAGAAACAAACAATACGAAACATCATTTCGACCATACGTCTAATATTCGAATGTCAACCTTATTGCATTAGTGTACAGTTTTACTTTAATTGCATAGACTACGTGCAAATAAGCTCCCAAAGGCATTTTGGACATCTATTTTTCCGGACACATTTCAGAGTTCTATGTTGTATCTAGTTTTATCCTTGATCGAAGGTGCAAAATGAAAAAATAAACCGCGCGCGAAAAAATTAAAATAAAAGTTTGTAAAAATATAAAAACGTCTTCGTTAATAATAAAATTATTTATTTTTTTACTGAAATTGGGATTTTACTTATGCCTGCCCTCCCTGGGGCTCGTTCCGAGCACATTCTATCAGCACATGAAAGATGTGTATTCTTGCCTACAAACCATTCTTTTTTATCAACGGTTTGAAACAAACAATTATTTTGTAATCTTTTTTTTTTTATGGTTCCCACGATACAGGCTAGGCCTAGTGTGGGAATCACAATCTAACTCTGTTTCTTTAAATTTGTCGAAAAATTGCTATAACCTGTACTTACCTACTTGGTTTTGAAATGTTTTTTGTGTAATTATTTAGACATACCTATGTATACTTTGCATGCTTTTTGTGTAAATAAATAAATAATCTTATCAATGTTATCCCCCAGGTCTAATAAACCTGCTGGAGCGCCAAGTGGAGCGCCTGATCGTGCCGGCGATCCTGGAGCACGAGGAGATCAGCGGGCTGGGCGTGGGCGCGGGCGGGGCGGCGGGGGGCGCGGGCGGGGGGGCTGGGGAGCGCTCCCCTGCGCCCGGCCCTGGCAAGCTCAAGCACGAGCTGAGTGCGGTGCATGCGCAGCTGCTGAGGGCGCATGCGCAGCCCTGCACCACCGCTGCCGTCTTCAAACAGGTATGCTAGCTTGGAGCACGTCTTCAAATAAGAATGCTAGCTTGGAGCACGTCTTCAAACAGGTATGCTATCTTGGAGCATGTCTTCAAACAGGTATGCTAGCTTGGAGCACGTCTTCAAACAGGTATGCTAGCTTGGAGCACGTCTTCAAACAGGTATGCTAGCTTTGAGCACGTCTTCAAACAGGTATGCTAGCCTGGAGCACGTCTTCAAACAGGTGTGCTAGCTTGGAGCACGTCTTCAAAAAGTATGCTAACCTGGAGCACGAAGAGATCAGCGGGCTGGGCGCGGGCGGGCAGGAGGGTGTCGGCGAGCGCTCCCCTGCGCCCGGCCCTGGCAACCTCAAGCACGAGCTGAGTGCAGTGCACGCGCAGCTGCTGAGGGCGCACGCGCAGCCCTGCACCACCGCTGCCGTCTTCAAACAGGTATGCTGTCTTGGAGCACTTCTTCAAACAGGTATGCTTTCTTGGAGCACGTCTTCAAACAGGTATGCTATCTCGGAGCACGTCTTCAAACAGGTATCCTAGCTTGGAGCACGTCTTCAAACAGGTATGCTGTCTTGGAGCACGTCTTCAAACAGGTATGCTATCTCGGAGCACGTCTTCAAACAGGTATGCTAGCTTGGAGCACGTCTTCAAACAGGTATGCTGTCTTGGAGCACGTCTTCAAACAGGTATGCTATCTCGGAGCACGTCTTCAAACAGGTATGCTAGCTTGGAGCACGTCTTCAAATAGGTATGCTAGCTTGGAGCATGTCTTCAAACTGGTATGCTATCTTGGAGTACGTCTTCAAACTGGTATGCTATTTTGGAGCACGTCTTCAAACTGGAATGCTATCGTAATCCGATGACGGCGACCTCAGAATTTTTAGGGCGACTTCTGCGACGATAGACGCGAATGTGAATCGAGTAGCGCAACTTTTTTGTGAAAGTCCGGTTACAAAAATCTTGTAATGATACCTATTCTCCTCTAAGCGAAAAAAATAAACTCAACTTATTGAACGAGCGAGCGAAGCGAGCGAAGTTTTCCGAGTCTACTGGAACAATACGGCGTTTGTATGTTTGCATGTATGTATGTATGTATGTATGTTTGTATGTATACTATGTTCGTTCGACGATAACTTGAGTAAAGGTCGGATCGTTATGAAATTTGGTAGGCGGGTAAATGAAATTAAAATATTTTTTAAGTTCGAACATCAGCCAAATCGGTCGAGGGGTTGCCGATATATGGGGTTGTCAAGTTTATATGGGGTCGCGAGTTCACAGTTCGGGGTGAACCACTAGTTATAAATGTTTAAAATATTCCCTAGCACGGGTTAGTGCTTTAGAAAAAACAAAAATGAACCTCCAAGTTCTACGTCTCTATTCCAGCTGTTCTACTACATCTGCGCGTTCAGTCTGAACCAGCTGCTGCTGCGTAAGGACCTGTGCTGCTGGGCCAAGGGGCTGCAGATCAGATACAACATCTCGCACCTGGAGACCTGGCTCAAGGAGAACCTCGCCGAGTATGGACAGAAGTCTGTGAGTGTCACTTTTATTCATTCAAAAACATTGACAAAAAACTCAAACTGAAATATTTAAATATTCAATAAATACACCACTATAAAACTTTAGTAGGTCTGTGGTAAATTTCACTTCGTCGTTTGGTTATTGCTAACTTATTATTTTACGCTTGAGTTCGGTAAGTTTATCAATTTGCGAAAATGTGGGCGTAAAATAATACAATTTATCTCCCTTTTACAATCCTACGAAAGTTTATAAATTTCCTAGGAAATTTATAAATTTTCAGATCGTGTTATCTTCCGGTGACATATACACTGAACGTCGAATCTATCGTGATCCCTTTCAATTTCACGATTGTAAAGTGCAGACGAAGCAGACGAATCCTCGATTTTTTAATAGGCCTTTCGCACAGAGTGACCCTTACTTTTTTTTATGGAGCCTCTGGTACAGTCGGCCACAGTCTCAGATACCCCTTTTTGTTCGATTGGCGCCCTTATGCCGCACGCGATATGAGCTGCCATGGGGTATCTGAGATTGTGGCCGACCGTACATGTCAAACTATACAGGCACTGTAGCGCCGTGTGAGCTCTTCACCCATTTACATTTGTGAGTGAAGGTCACTGGACGCTGTATAAATCATCTCATTACGTAGATGCAAAGGCCTCTGACTGTAACTCGAGTGAACTGTGCATATCCAACCTTCTTTGTCTTCTTTGTACATGTCCCACTAGCTGGGCAAAGGCCTTCTCTCAGAGAGAGAGTTCGAGCTTAATCACCACGCGTGCTCAATGCGGGTTGGCGATTTTTGCGTTGAGGGTATAATGCCTCATACGCTCAGGTTTCCTCACGATGTTTTCCTTAACCGTCAGCGAGTGGTATTGCTACTACAAATTCACAAATGTACGTAACTTTTGAAATTAAACAAAGTCATAGATACATGCCCGCACCGGGAATCGAACCTAGGACCTTTCGCTTCAGAGTCCACTGTTCTACCCACTAGACCACCACCGCATTCTTTTAAAGACTTTTAAAATTCATATCCTTTTCATATCATATTGCACCCTTTTCTCAGGTGGAAGAATGTCTCCACGTGCTGAAGCCGATCACGCAAGCGGTCCAGCTGCTCCAGGCGCGCAAGTCGATGGCAGACACGCAGTCCACCGTCGAGATGTGCCCCGACCTCACCGCCATGCAAGTGTGCAAGGTAACTGTCACTACAACACATCTTCTTCTTAGTAGTGTGGCGGGAAATTCAAAATTTTCACAGTTTTTTACATTTTGTAGCTAAACTGAGCTATTTTTGTTCAGCGATTTTTCGTTCGCGAGAATGAAACCGTATTCTTTTCTTTATTGTAAACAACAGAACAACAATAATTCAGCCGATTATGTGTTCTGGTCTACGACAAGTTTTTTGGGCACTACCACTGCTTCGCAGACCAGAACACATAATCGACTGAATTATTGTTGTTCTGTTGTTTACAATTATGAAAAGAATACGGTTTTATTCTCGCGAACGAAAAATCGCTGAACAAAAATTGTTCAGTTTAGCTACAAAATGTAAAAGTCTGTGAAAATTTTGAATTTCCCGCCACCGCGCTATCGTCTACCCTTAATCGATTCCTCATGGCTGAGGATCGCGACATTTGTCGTACACGATTCCATTGGGAGCGGTCTTCCGTCATATGAACTGACCGGTGGATGCTTCCTCCAGCCGCTGCTTTTATCGCATCAGACCATCTGGTTGGTGCCCGTCCCCTGGCGCGTTTGCCATTCACCTATCCCAATATTATGAGCTTTACTATACTATGCCTGGGCGACCGCATTATGTGTCCAAAGAAACTGAGGGTAAGACCCTAATATACTACAGGGTGCACTCTAAGTCGATAGCGGAACTTTAAGTAGACTGTCTACTGATCAGTACAAGCAACTGTACTAGGTGGCGACAAAAACAGAGCGAAAAAAATATCAGCTGTTTCCTACATTTGGCGCAGCACTGAGTCGACCTTTTGTATGGAACAGCAGATTTTTTTTTCTAGTTACTACAGGGTGCACTCTAAGTCTATAGCGGAACTTTAAGTAGGCTGTCTACTGATCAATACAAACAACTTTTACGAGGTTCGTCCCGAACTATGAACTCGCGAGTGTAACTTTTTGCTAACACCATTCGCGCAGGCGCGCGCGTATTGCATTTAAACTTCACAACCCCATATCTCGGCAACACCTCGACTAATTTGGCTCATGTTTTTTTTCATCATCATCATCATCAGCTTGTTAGCACCCACTGCTGAAAAAAGGCCTCTTCATGCCCTCGCCACCTCTCACGATCCTGCGCCATTCGCAACCACTGTTTTCCGGCTACTTTGGCTATGTCGTCGGACCATCTGGCTGGTGGTCTGCCAACCGATCTCTTCTCCTCTCGGGGTCGCCATTCCGCAATGGACTTTGTCCATCTGGCATCGGTACGTCTCGCCATGTGTCCCGCCCACTTCCACTTCAAAGAAGTTATGCGTATTCCGACGTCTGCCACTTTGGTGCGGCTTCTTATTACAACAAGCATTATTACGCGGATGGCGGCGATTTAGGCTGTTTGTGTGGTACCCCCCAAATCATGATCCATCTTACATCATGCTCTGTGTGCCCCAACAACAGGAGGACCTCATGACGGCTAGTGACGACGCAATTCGGTACGCAAAGTTTTTTGTTCGAAAGTCCGTTATTGGCTTAAACTTATCTTTAGACAATATTGAGAAAATAATTTAAATATTTTTTATTTTGGTCCAGTAGTTTTGTTTTTATGCGCTAAAATGTTTTGTTCCTATCACCGCCAACAGTATGCAGACCGTCGCGTGACGTCATAAAAGCGTATCTTTGAAACGTTGTAAAATCCAAACTACTGAACCAAAATAAAAAATATTGAAATTAGTTTCTCATTATTGTCTAAAGATAAGATTAAGCCAATAACGGACTTTCGAACAAAAAACTTTGCGTACCGAATTCAGATTGCCAAAACAGTTTAAATTTAAGTATCGGTTTTGCTATCGATACGCTAAGAAGAAGAAGATTATTACTGTAAACTCCCCGCCTTAACTTTCAGATACTCAACATGTACACGCCGGCGGAGGATTACGAGGTGAAGGTGACGCGCGAGTTCATCAGCGAAATACAGAAGAAGATGCAGGAGCGAGCCGGCACCAACCCGGACAAGGAACCGGTAAGATAAAATAAAAATAAATAAAAATAAAAAAAGCCTTTATTATTCCTAAAATCGTTAAAATTTGTAAGTAGAAGTAAACAAAAAAAAACAAAATAATGAAATTAGGACCCCGTAAGGGTATAGGCCTTTTCCAGTTTTTCCATTTGTCTCTATCTTGTGCGGTTTTTACCCAGTTCTTGGTCACCTCTTCTATGTCGTCCACCCAACGAGCGGTAGGTCTTCCTTTTCTTCTTTTGCCTGTTGGGCCTTTCCACAGAGTTGCTATCTTAGTCCATTTGTCTTCGTGCATCCTAGCAATATGACCTGCCCATTGCCATTTCAATTTGTGTGTGTGTTCTATAACATCTATAATCTTCGTCTTTTTTCTTTTGTTGTTGTGGTTTATTTTATCTGTTAGTTTTATTTTTAATACCGGTAAGATACAGTTGTTTTATCACACGAAAGCGGATGAGCCATACTTGTAGTTAGGTAGGTAATCGTATGAGGTAGTGGCCACCCCTGGCGTCAGAGTTTCTAGGCCATCCATGGGGCCTCTGACATGGCTTAACGATTGTTATTAACCACAACAACCGGGACCAACAGTATAACGTGCCTTCCGAAGCACGGAAGCGCTCAGTGGGTCTATTATGTAAAAAAAACACTCAACCTTTGAGCGTCTATACACTCGAAAATAGCCCTTATTGAAATGAACAATCTTTATTTTGACATTTAAAAACGGTTATTTTTACCGTGGATATTTAGAGAATACAGGGGCTGATATTATTGCCACTAGCGGTCACCCGTCCATGGACTGACCGCGCCCGATGTTACTTACTTTTGGCAATCGATTATGAATGACTAGTCCAACTAGGTTGTGAGCGCTTCTTGTAGTTGTAGTTGTAATGCGTATGGACGCGCGCTCTTGTGTGCGTAACTTCGTGCTGACTGTATTTAATGGATAATTTTGGCGCGAACTGAGTAACATGACTCGGCCGAAACCGAACGCTCCCGAGCTTACGCACGCAAAGTCAATGTGCATGTACATTTTACACACGCAAGTATGGCTCATCCGCTTTCGTGATATAAAACGCAGTTTTTTTAAGATTTGGGGCAATTTACAAAATTCAATATTTCACGAATTAACACTCATTTTATATTTTTAATGTACACAATAGCCTTACATTCAAATAAACATTACAAAGTATATAAAATCAAAGCATGACTATGCGAATTCAAAGATAAATTAATTTAAAAAAGTCAAGGGTAACCACCCTGAGGAGCTTAGATAAAAAAACTGGCTAGGTTTGCTGATAAAGGTTGTCAAGAAGAGATCGCTTTTAGCGATAAGACCGGCATCTGTACTATGAAAGTCGCTTCAAAGCGATTATTTTATTGGTCCATTCAAATTCATATAGACATAAATTACATCTCACACGGGCTACATCGTGCATTCTCTCTTTCCACAGCAAAACCTCCTAATGGACTCGAAGATGATATTCTCCGTTCAGTTCCCGTTCAGTCCATCGCCGATACGACTGGAAGACATCGAGCTACCCGAGGTGCTAGGTTTGCAGGACGTTCTAACTAAGATCTAAAGGGCTCACCAGAAAGAAAGTAACAGAAGAGACAAAAAGTTTACAATCGGAGAACGAAAAATACATGGAAGCATTTCTTCAAGATAACCCATCCTCTAAAATCGGCACACGCATCTACTCGTTCAGACAGCTTTGTTAAAAATATTTTAAGCCAATAAGAAAACAAGAAACTCCGTCATTGGTGGATAGTTTTCGCGCTGTTGATGTTATTGGACGTATTATACTGACAGCGTCAAACTGACGTCTTCTCTAAGTCACGTCTAATCGTGAGAGGAACCATCTGTAGACTCCGCCCATACGAGAACCATATGCATTAGGTCATTTCATAGGGCTAGTGAGATCTCCATGTTTTCTTCTGCTCGCTGTTTACAATACACGTCACGAAAAATGAGACTTGAGACACCACGTGGTTTGCATGCGCAGTAGACATAGGTCTCTTTAGGGGTACGAGGTTTTAACGCGGGACGGGACCGGGTGTCATCGGGGCGCCGGAAAGAGTGCGGGGGGCGAGGCTAAAGGCTCACCAAACAGGCGCGTTTTAGTATCGGATGCGTTATTGCGATATTTGTTTTCAGTATTTTGTATTAGGACGGCCATAGCGTTGTAACTCCATGGACATCCTAATACAAAATGTACTGAAAACAGATATTGCAATAATGCATGCGATATCATCGACCGATAAAAAAGCGCCTGTGTGGCCTTAAGTCTCAACTTTCGTGGCGTGTACATGAATTTTGCCACGAAATATAAAAGTAGGATCGCACCAACCGGCCTAGTTGGTAAAAATCCACTTTAAGAACGCCCTGAAGCAGCGTTTTCCCATACAAACGTAGTTCCGGTTTAATTTCTAAACTACAGCCTGGATTTTCTGAAACTTTATTTATATCAGTAGATGACCAATACGGAGGTTTGTAAATAGTTTATATACAAAAAAAATTGCCTGAAAGAAATTAGAGCGATGCGTTTTAGAGCCGAAAAAGGTGTTACTTTCAGCTGTTATTTATTTACATTATGACACTGTCTATTGGAGTCGAACAACCTTGGGAACATCAATAATGTATTGTACTTGTCAGAAAAAAAAAAGATTTTTAAAATAGCGAATAAAATGTAGAAATGGCAGCGGAACTACGAAAAAATTTGGGAAAATAGATCTATTACGTTATAACTACAACTACATACTCGCGAAAGAACACGAACACACGTAGACTCATACAGCCGCATTGCCTCTCACTTTTCCCGCGCCCCGTCTCGCTCTGGGTGAAACAGAAAACGCTCTAGAAAACAGTGTTTCACGCGCTTGCCCATCGCCGAGTTCCCACGGTCCTCTTCCTTTAATTAAGGGGTCTAAGGGGTCTCTTAAGGCGTAAAGCCACGTCTTCGGTCAGTTTTCTTGTTTTCAAAAGGTATTCATTATCAAGGATTCTTTGACAGTTGTAGATTAATTATTGCTTTCAATAAAAACTTCCAGATAAAAACATTTGATAGAAGAACATTTGAAGACGGAGTGGATTTTTTTGCGAATAGGCCACCGGATTCGAATAAAACTGGGGGCTCTTTAGCTCGTGAAATAATATGAATGTAACCAAGCGGTAGTAAATAAAAATATATAGGGTGTAAATGCCTACTTTATGTTAGGAACTCAAGGTTACTTATTGACTTAGCTTCCAATTTGTTTAAAATCTTTATGATTCCTAAAAACTACATTCCATAATAAGAATTTATTTATAGAAGAATAATTATTATGTCATGAGTACCTATTTGTTTACAATATTTATTAAATTATTTATATAATTTTTTATTGCAATTCGATGTGATAGTGCCATCTTTTTTCTTTTACGCAGTTTATAAATTATATTAGACCAATTTTTATAGACAATATAAAATTTAATAATTATAAAAAACACAACAAATTAAAACTAAACATCGTTGTAATAGAGGAATAATAGGAATGAAATGTAGCAATTTACACTCCATCGTGCTTTTCATAGCAAAATAAAAACGCCTGAAATAAAAAAAATAAATTTAATAAGTTATAGTCTTATACTATCAAATGTTATCAATTTAAAATGAGTATTGGGCCATAAAATAGTAATTAATGATTTCATAGTGTTCATTGGAAGTTTTGTTAAGTTTCATATACGTAACAAAAAACATATAACGTTGGCGTGCTAATTTCGCTGTATTGTGAAATTCACGCAAGACACGCATTTAAAACGAATAGTGCAAATATTATTTTTATTATTTAGTATCGTTTTTTTTTTACAATCAACGAAGTTATTTTAAATAAATTATACAATTTAAGTAGTTTTAATATGTTTCAAATAAAGTGCGAATAATTATGATTTGGCAGCGCTAAGTATTAGGTTTTAAAATGGTATAAAATGTATAAACTCGAAAAAATCTTTAAAAACCTGTTACCAATATTATGTACTTAAGAGGTGCATAAAACTTTACTTGAATAATATGTTTTATGTATTTATAACTGTTATGAATAGAATAGTTTTGTACTTAGTACACTATACGTCATAGATATATTTCATCGAAATCTTATTTTGCATAAAATTTTCTAAATCTGTTGCATAATATCATAAATAAAACTGTATGTAATGTATGTAACATTGGCGACTAGTAATTTAACTATCGTTGACTGGTGAAAACTGCCTTTAGTCATATACATATTAAACATCGAGAAACATACTTAGTAGCAATACAAGATTTCGACGAAATAGGCATGATAACGTTATATAAATAAAAAGTATTTAAATAGACCATTACCTATATCTTTAAAATCGGTGGCTTGAAAAATACTAAAAGAAAAAATACCTTATTTAATTAGGTACCTATATTATATTGTGGTATCTATGTTGACGAGTAAAAAAGTTTATTACATTTTGTAGGTGCTCAGCTCAATCTTATTGTAATAATCTGTGGTAATAAACTTTGTGTAGGGCAAGTACTTTCACTTAAAAATCTGGCAATAGAAAAAAAAGGACCTAGTACTTAGAGTCTAGCCCTTCCTACAAAACGCGAGAGTTGTAATTTTTTTCATTGGTGGCTCCAGCAGGAAAGTTGACATTTGTAAAAAATAGCCGATTAAAATTCAATAAAACTATTTTCGCATTTCTCTAATGAACTGATCTCTTAAACGTTCCTTACGCGAATCTAATGTACTTACATATTGTTTATTTGCCTAAAAATATTTTTTTGAATTTAAAGCAATAAGTTTTGCATATCTTGAAATATAAATGTCGTTATGAACTATTATGATGAAAATGTAATATGAATGTTTTGTAATAGATTTCAATAAATATTTATTATTATCATTGTATCGTTGTCAATACAGGGTGTTTAAAGACCGCCGACAGACACTCAAAAGTGAACACATTTCTGGAAAAAAAGTCTGACTTTGAACCTCATTATCTCGGAAACCGTTGATTTCCCGGGCATAGTTCCTTTGGAAAAAATGTTCGTTATGATGAGGACAATACGTGGTTTCCCGCTTTGTTGGCGGTCTTTTAACACCCTGTATACTTATGATCGTTATCAGTATTTTGAATGTGTATTTCAATTACAATTAAGATTAATGAAAAGCTTAGCTAAATATTATAAGTAATAATTGAATGTCGATATTTATTTAATTTTAATAATAAAATTTTATTGGATACCTACTCTGAGTAGGAGTATCCAAAACATTCCTGGAGTCATATTCGATCGCTGCTTAATAATTTAGCACTTAGATGCCACATTGTCAGTGTTCAGACTAACTTAATATGAAAATGCCTTTTTTTCAAAATCTGTCATCGAAAATTCCGGGATTCCCGGATAATATTTAGGTGAAGTAATTTAGTGTACTCTAACTTAATCTAACACTTGTGTGTAGTTTAATATGAATAAATTAAAGGATAAAGGTATTATTTCGAAATCCCGGAATCTTGGAGGCATATCCATTATCCATACCAACATACACTTCCATATCATTGACCCTCAATGAGCCGTTTTCAGCACAAATTCACAAAGCAATTCATAGATGGCACCTACAGGCGTGGTCATAGAAGAACCGGAATACGGCTGTCAAATTTCGCTTTTCACAGATTAATTTTGACAGTTTCTTCTACGGCCATGCCTATGGGCGCCATCTATGAATTGCTTTGTGAATTTGTGTTGAAAACGGCGCATTGCTCTACCTACACCGATCACTGCTCATTACACACGCTAATAAAAGACAAACGTTGTTCAAACTGTACTAGTTCCGCAATAAAATGTGCCAAAACACACTGGTTGTATCTTGAGCGTATCTTGATATGCTAAGAAAAATACTCAAAACGTATGGATAAAAACTGCACTCAAGATCCCTATGAACCATTTTCAAGCTGAATTTAAAGCACTTCTTAGATGCAGCCCGACGTTGTGACGAAACCCGCGGCTTAGTTGGCTCCACACTTATTGTCTTTCCAGTGGGCTAGGCCGACTAAGCTAGCTCGATGTAGGACGACGTAAAATCAAGGCCGTCTTAAACTATGCTGGGGTCCTTAGGCACACAAAAATTTGGGGCTCTTTTGGAAAAAGATACCCAAATTCTTGTGGCGAAAAGGGAAACTACATTAATATTGTAATGCTAACGTTTTCTGTCCAATTTAACAATGTCGTTGGCTTATTTTATCACTGCTCACTGTCACTGTGCCCGACAAAAATGTTTTTAGAATAAATTTGGGAGAAATTTTTCGGGGCCCCCTGAAGATGGGGGCCCTCTGCACGGGCCCCGGGTGCCCTTATGGTAAAGTCGGTAAAGCGTAAAATGAGTCGCACAAGATACGCTCAATGTGTTTTGGCAATTTGGTTTGTTATTTTACGGTGTGATATGTAGGTACTTATCTTTTAGAACTAAATGTTTGTGTCACACTTTAGCCTATTTGATGATAAAACGAAGACATCGTTGTTTAAGTACGAGATAATTAAAATAATGTTAGAAACCTGTGTTTTACATTTTCGTCCTGAACTTTTCTATTTCAGGCGTGAAACCCATTTACCTTCGCTCGCGGCCTTTCGTGTAGAGTGTGTAGAGCCCGTGCCATTAGGCCCGCCATATGCAGACGGAATTCCGGACAAAAAAAAATCGAATAGGGATCCCGAACGCAGTGACAGCATACAAGTATCTACCACACATATACGGTTTTTTTTTTCGGTCCGGTATTTTCATAGATTTGTTTTTCCGTTACGGAAAAATTTCGTTTGTACGTGGCCAGCCTTAACTAACGTAGCGTGACGGGAAAGTTAAAATAAAATTATCACAGTTATAAAATTTTTTTAGCCGAATTGAGATATGTTTGTTCAGTCATTTGTGTTTCACGACAATACATTGGTATTATTCTCATTATTCTGAACAAAATAACAACAATAACTAAGCTGATTTGTTCTCATGTTCAACAAACCAGTGGAAAAAAAACTAGAAGTTCGAGCAAATGTCTTAATCAGTTTCGCTTACTTTTATTGATTTCCGGATAGCCGACTAGTTTCGGTTCTCACTTGGAGACTCAATCATGGCAGAGAAACCGTGGAACGGCTCTCGCGATGTCGAAGCCGGCGACTCTCTACGCGCCACTTCGTGAGAAACCTTTTGATGTACAGTCGGCCACACGCTAGGATAGTGCCTACCCCTTTTTTGTACGATTGGCGTCCTTACAAAGCGCGCGGTAAGAGCTATCACGGGGTATTCTAGACCAAGTTACCATACACTGGTCCGACTGACACCACTTATAGCTGTAACAGACGCTCGAACCTGGTGCGGCCGAACCGACGCCCTGTGTGCGGTGCGCAGGGCCCTTAGCCTGTAACGCAATGGCGGGTCAATGGCATCCCGGCAGAAGGACAAAACCGGGCTCTCGTTTTTCTCCTACAACCAGAGAACTAATCCTCTAGAATTAGAATCAAAATATTCTTTGCTGTACTACAAAAACATTAAAAGGACAGACAGCGTTAGAAAATCGTAATTGAAGTCGTCACCTGACAGCCCATTTTGGCACCATTGTGTTACAGGCTAAGGGCCCTGTTCACGCTACACGTTCTACGCGTTCGTGGTTCGGCCGCACCAGGGCCCTTAGCCTGTAACACAATGGTGCCAAAATGGGCTGTCAGGTGACGACTTCAATTACGATTTGCTAACGCTGTCTGTCCTTTTAATGTTTTTGTAGTACAGCAAAGAATATTTTGATTCTAATTCTAGAGGATTAGCTCCCTGGTTGTAGGAGAAAAACGAGGAGAGCCCGGTTTTGTCCTTCTGCCGGGACGCCATTGACCCGCCATTGCGTTACAGGCTAAGGGCCCTGGTTCGAGAGTCTGTTACTGCTATAAGGTCCACTTGCGTCGAACAGGGTCAAAACTGAACACGTCAAAATTGATTTTTGTATGGAAATGTCAAATTAACTCTGAGTTAGTTGGATAACCCTGACTGTCCGCGTAATGTCCCGTTTTCAACTGACAGTTAAAAGCTGAATTCAAAGCCCTTGGTAGATGGCTCATAGGCTTGGCCATACAAGAACCGGGATGTGGCTGTCAATTTTCGCTTACACACTCCGGGAGGTGGCTCAATTCAATTCAATTAATAATATCTTCAAAAAAAGCAAAATTTGACAGCCGTGAAAACGGCTCATTAAGCAATTATATTAAAAACTTCTTTATTATTATCGAAACTGGTTGGTAGGTACACACAACAGCACGTCAGAGTGTACACTTTTGTTGTAAAGTAGCCCGTAACGTAACCGAGTAGAGTGCTAGCGTGTAAGGGTCGACGTGCTGTCGTGTGTACCTACCCAAAAGTGGTCTCGCATGTCACCAATTATGAGTACTTGGAACCAGATATAATTTGGGGCCCGCAGAAAAAAATAGAGGAATTGGAATGTTAAACGTGTCATTAAGTTGAACAGTTTTTGTTCGAGTGATGTTTGGGAAGTCATTGGCCCTTTACGCGAAACTTAAGTTTATACAGGGAAGGTCCTCGTGCGAGGCGTTTAACTCGTTAAGGTACATACGATGGTGTTATGTTAGCATCTGTTTTATTTTCTAAGTCTACAGGGTGTTATTAGCTGCTCTGCTCCATACATTTGGTACAGTAGACATCGAATTTGAGTATGGAACATCAGATATTTTTTTCGAGATTTAGCATGGTCCCATACTTATCTAATGTTGCTTGTATTTATGAGTTAGGCGACCCCTGTCAGCGTCATAGGACCTTTCTGAAACACCCTGTATAAAAATGTTTTTTTTTTTCATGTTGTTCCATAGAACTCATAGCACACCTAGTTACCTGACTTTGGCCCGGTTTCTGAATTGAGAATATTGCTAAGAAAAATGTTGTTCCGTCACGCTCTTCTGTGAGAAATTTGCAGAGACAGGACGATACTTACCCATTTGCTTCCGGCAGTTTGACTTTGACTTACCTGTACCTAAAATTTTTTTAGAACATGCTAAAACGAATTAATTAGTGAAGCCGGAATAATCTTCTATCCCGGGTTTCCAGTTACCTTACTCCCTCTGTCAAACTTCATCACAATCGGTTCAGTAGTTTAACCGCGAAGCCTTAATCCTAACAAAAATAGACATCGGAGACGTTTGTACACCCATTCTATTCCGGCTATCACGCTCTTAGTACAGTCAACAGCACATAGGCCCTGTTTCTGAATTGAGAATTTTATTAGGTAAATAGGTACATACTTAACTATCGTTCTGTCACGCTCTTTTGTGAGAAATCTGCAGAGACAGAAGGATACTTACCCATTTGCTTAGCGAATTTCTCAATTCAGAAATCGGCAGTTAGACTCTTACTAGATTTGTAGATATTTATAGTTTCCCGTAAATGAGGGGTATAAAAGCAAAGCGGATTTGACAGAATATCTAACAGCACACAGACCACCTTCAATATTGTATAACCGATTTCTAATCCTTATTGGTAATCTAGAACAATAGTTTCTTGCCGTTTTGAGCGACGCCGCGCGACGGACGATGCCTAAAGTAGGTGGTACGGTCAGCGAATAGGATACCCCATGGTAGCTCTTATCACGCGTGGTATAAGTGCGACAATCGAACAAAAAGGGGTAGGTGTCCTAGCCTGTCGCAACTGTACGTAGGTAGGTGAGTCTGGTTTTCCTTGACACGAATAAATTCTGATTCTAAAGATAAATGCACGGCGTCAAGCAAGCGTTGTTTGAATTTGAGAAATGTATTTTCCTTAAAAGTACCTAGCGTGGCGGGAAAGTCCCTTGCCTGTAACGCAATGGTGCCAAAATTAATACTGTCGGTCGGTCCTTTTAATGCGTTTGTAGTACAGCAAAGAATATTCTGATTCTAATTCTAGAGCATTGGTTCGCTGGTTGTAGGAGAAAAACGAGGAAATCCCGGTTTTGTCCTTCTATTGGGAGTTTGGGACGCCATCGACACGCCATTGTGTTACAGGCTAAGGCCCCAGAGTTAAGCGACCCCTTTCAGTGTCATCACAGGACCCTTCTGAAACACCCTGTAGGTAGATAGGTAGGTGCTGGGCAAGCCTTCTCCATCTGAAAAATATCCCAGGCAGTGCAGCGTCCTATTTGTCGCTTCACTCATCTACTTAGTGTGATTGAAGATGCCACTTGAGGACATAAATCATCTAAGGACTGTTTGTGGTCTATGCTTGACAATAAAACAAATCTATGTTAGTGGTGGTGAAACTGCAGTGAAACATTATTTGAGTCATACATAACGCGTACCTAATACTGAAATAAAATGCCACAAAAAATAGTCTAAAGGCGTCAAATCGCATGATCTTGGTGGCCACCAAGATCTTTGCGTAAAATCTTCCATGTGGTCGAATAACACAAACCCAATTGCTGCGAACGGCGACGAATCGAAGTTGGCCACCAAGATCATGCGATTTGACGCCTTTAGACTATTTTTTGTGGGGCTACGTCAAGTCTAAAGTCTACAGAAATAAGCCAGCAACTATTCCAGCTTTGGAAGACAACATTTCCGAAGAAATTCGGGCTATTCCGGCCGAAATGCTCGAAAAAGTTGCCAAAAATTGGACTTTCCGAATGGACCACCTAAGACGCAGCCGCGGTCAACATTTAAATGAAATTATCTTCAAAAAGTAAATGTCATGGACCAATCTAACGTTTCAAATAAAGAACCGATGAGATTTTGCAAATTTTATGCGTTTTTTTTTTTATAAAAGTTCTCAAGCTCTTAAAAAATCACCCGTTACTTACCTAGGGGTCTACCGGCTAACGAAGCCGATTACCATTGGCGAAAATCGAAGTTCGATGTATGTATGAAAAATTAACTAGGTGGCAGCCAGCGAACTGGAAAACATCCGCTCGCTGGTGGCAGCACATTTTTCATAAATCGAACTTCGATTTTCGCCAATGGTAGGTAATCGGCTTCGTCTTAGCCGGTAGACCCCCTATTCGTGTGCTCGAAAATATAAAGGGTCACCTCACCCATCTAGTGTGGGCTGGAGATGCCATTAGGTAAACGACAATCGCAGCCAACTAGGATACCGATTTCCTTACGATGGTTCCCTCCTATAATTTACCAGACCAGCGCCTCATTCCACTCAACCTCGGAGCGTCAAAACACTCGAAAATAGCCCTTTATTGAAATGAAAAATATTTTTTTTTTACATTTAAAAACATTTTTACAGGGGCTGGGGCTTAACTCTGTAACGCAATGGCGTAGGTTTCTATCGATAGGTACCTGGTTTTGTCCTTCTTCACAAAAATGGGTTTTCCTCGTTTTTCTCCTACAACCAGCGAACTAATCCTCTAGAATTTGAATCAGAATATCTAACTCTGCTTTACTTTACTAGAAAAACATTAAAAGGACAGACAGTATTAAAAAATCGTAATTGAAACTTGAACTGGGAGCCTATCGAGCCACCATTAGCGTTCCAGACTCGGGCCCCTGCGCTTTCGTCGATATTCTGTTCGAAGTTGCAATATTGAAATCAAGAGGTAATCAAAACACGACAGCAAGTCAGAGTTACACTTCTGTTGTAAAGTCGCTCGTAACGTAACTACGCGTAATCGAGTAGAACGCTAGCGTGGAAGCGTCGACGTGCTGTCTTGTGTACTGCTTTAATGTATAAAGTAGTTATTGTAACAGCTGTTGTAAAACACGAGCGATAAGAGCAATTTTCATTTTCACTTTTCAAGTCAGTTTTCGCGGCGACCCGACGGCGCGCGGTTGTGCGTCGCCAGTTTGTTTTTCCCCGAACGTTCAAGTGTTTTTTTGTTTTGTAAGCGAAGTTTTTGGTTTCCGCTTTTTTATACGCACCACTTTCCTTAACTTTGTGATATTGTTTATATTTATTATAAACCACCGAATTAATAATTAGGTACTTCGGTAAGTACCTACCTGCAAAGAAAATTGCATTGATATTGTTGATAAAGTACTTTTAATGATATTTTCATGGTAGGTAAGTTGGTTAGTGTAAAAAGTGGTAGATCATTGCGTAGAACGGTGGACACTCGAGCGAGAGGTTCTAGGTTCTTTTCCAATAGTTAAATAGGTGCCAGACAGATAGAAAATTATTTATTGCACCTCAACATAAATACCGGGAAAACACTAAGATATAATCAGCATGTCAGACTGTACGCTTTTGTTGTAAAGTCGCCCATAACGTAAACGAGTAGAGTGCTAGCGTGTAAACGTCGCCGAGCTGTCGTGTCTTGTCTTGTCTTTCCTGTGGAGTAGGGGTCGGCAACCTGCGGCTCGCGAGCCGCTTGCGGCTCTTCAGTACCATTACCATATGAAAAAAACCTAATGTGTAAAAGTGTAAGAGCCGAAAACATCATTCGGGGATCATGCATTGCATGATCCCCACAAAATAATTAGCCATTAAGAAATTTAAGAGTAAAATCGTGGATTTTCGATTTTAGCCGACGACAAGCAAATTTTTTTTGTGTCTCTAAAAACTGGGAAATATTGTAAACTGTGAATGAGTCTTTCGTCTCAAAAGGTTGCCCACCCCTGGACTAGGGTGACTAAGAGGAAGGTATACCTTTTATTGCTGGGTAAACCGGCAACCCTGTATAGTATAGGTAGGTAGGTCCATTGAATTATGATGCCGATATTCCTAAGTAGCTAGATGGTAATTCAGTATTTTGAAACAAAATGTAGTTAGGTAGGTAGGTACCTACCTAATTAAGCCAGTTATTACGTACCCGCCTATCTTTTCTTATCTTCATTATGCAAAATTACTGTTTGAATTATGCCTACTGAGGTGAAGATGATTCACGTTACGAATATTTAACCATGAGGATCATTCACGTTTTAAATGGGGGATTTTCTGACAGCTAAAAGCTTACAAACTGTTCCGCTATGTAAGTGACATTTGAGATGATTAGGTATCAAAGGTGACAATGTTTCGCAGATCGTCAAGTTCGAATTTCGTTTAAAGGTTTTTCAGGATCGTAGATAAAAATCCTCCCTTCCCCCACCCTTTTATCACCCTCATATTTGAAAAAAAAAACGAATTTTTTTTCAATATTTTTCATGTAAAAAAGAAGCAATAGAACTTAGAAGTTCCACTTTTCGATCACCTAATCACATCCTCATTTAAAATAAATAATAATAATAACCCCCGTGTGGTTCTCGGGAGGTAAAGAATTGGACCAACCCATTTCTTCCCGTGGGTGTCGTAAAAGGCGACTAAGGGAATGGAGGGACCATTATGGTTCCTCCACCGCAGGGCAGCTTGTGGCGAGCTGTTGGTATGTGGCGGTACCACGGACCCGAGTCTTCGGAGGGTCGAAAACTGGTCCTCGCATCCACGTCTTTGTACAAGAGTGGATTGGAATCCAAGAGGACCGGGACCCTCACCTCTGGCTTGCCTTTACCGGCCGTCCAGAGTGGAGCGCAAGAGCTATATGCTCGCAGGGTGGAAGTGAAAGATGCATAAGACGCGAGTTGGCACTGTGACTGTAGCTACCACACTACAGTCACTGGGTAGAAAGCGGCGCACACCTCTCGACACCCTGAGCTGTTCACAACGATGTTGCCACCTTGCTGTCCAGGGCTAGGCATATAAGCGGCGGCATGTTTAGGTGGCCCATTTAGTGAGCAGCAAGTCACCGTCTGCCAATTTAATTTAGTTGAGACATTTTAGTGGCAGACGACCGTTGTCTCAACCCCATAGCCCAGTTACCCAGTCCATCCATACGCATCCCCATAACCCAAATATTTGTTCCCACCCAACCCTACAATAGCCTGTGCTCTTTGCGGGAAAGCCACCTGAGTGCATTTTGTGATGTGGTGTGCTCTGAGGGTGGACCCAATAAGTGTACCCACATTGCATCAGGTCGGCGTGACCTGTGCTTTTGACGGGAAAGTACTGCGAGTGTATTTTGGTGTATGGTACTCTCGCAAGATGGACCTTGAGGATGCGCATGGTCACGTCGCACCAGGTCAATGTAGGTGGTGCACCTGATGGGAACCCTCAAGTGTATTTTTGTGTGTTTGTTGCACTCTGGGGGACCCAACAGGTGCACCACGTTACATAAGATCAAAGCTGTCAAACGGGCCTCTACGTGTTGGATACGTCCCCACGCACGCCGGCTAAAGGACCGGGACTCTATAGTCCCGTGAATCTTTACGATAGACATACATAATAATAATAATAATAAAGCCCTTTATTCAGACCAAAAACATTAATCTAGGTTCATGCAATAAGTTACATATTATTTTCTTAAATCTAAGTTTAGTAAGCTGCTTTTCACTACCTAATTAGGTTTGTTTGGTTTTACACTAAGTTTATTTTAATTTTATTTTATTTAACTCCTAACTTCTTCACTTTGGTCCGTTTGCTCTTTTGCAAAGGCCTCCCCCAGCTTCCTCCACTCTAGCCGGTCGTGCGTTTTCCTTGTCCAGGTTCCTCCTGCTACCTGCACTATCTCATCCTCCCATCTCGTGAGCTGCCTTCCTCTGTTTCTCTGTCCTTCACGTGGATACCAGGTGGTAACTGTTTTGCTCCACTTGTCTGGTCCCCTGAACATGTGGCCTGCCCAACTCCATTTCAGCGTTTTTACTCTTCTACGTATTTCTGGCAGCTTAGTTTTCTCTCTTATGTGTATGTTCTTTACTTTGTCACTTTTCTTTAAGCCCAGCATGCTTCTTTCCATGGAGTGTTGGCAGGTCATCAGTTTTGTAAGCTGCCGTTTTGTCAGTGACCATGTCTGGCATCCGTAGGTCAGAATGGGTAAGATGCAGGTTTCAAATATTTTCGCTTTCACTTTGGTATGTAGTTGTTTGTCTTTCATGACCTCTTTCAGACTCCAAAACTTGTTCCATGCATTTGTTATGCGTCTCTGAATTTCTTTGTTCATCTGTTCTGTGGTAGAGATTACTTGTCCTAAGTAGATATATTCATCCACGTAATCAATTAGGTTTCCATTGACGCGAATTTCATCTTTCTTGTTTAGTGTCATGATTTTAGTTTTTTCCAGGTTCATTCCAAGTCCTGCTTTCTTGCTTTCTTTTGCTAATTCAGCTAGCATACATTGAAGGTTCGCAGATGACCTTGTAAATAATACAAGGTCATCTGCAAACCTTAGGTGAGAGACAAGGGAGCCATTTACTTTTATTCCCTGTTGTGACCAATCGAGACATCTGAAGATCTTCTCGAGTACAGCTGTGAAGAGCTTCGGGGACATGGGATCTCCTTGTCTTACGCCTTTTTCAATGTCTTTTTCGTCAAGTTCGAATTTCGTTTAAAGGTTTTTCAGGATCGTAGATAAAAATCCTCCCTTCCCCCACCCTTTTATCACCCTCATATTTGAAAAAAAAAACGATTTTTTTTTCAATATTTTTCATGTAAAAAAGAAGCAATAGAACTTAGAAGTTCCACTTTTCGATCACCTAATCACATCCTCATTTAAAATAGGTAGTAATAAATACCTCTACCTATTTGTAATAGTGAAGATAAGTGATATCAATATTTGGAACTGGATTAAATTGGTATAAAACGACCGACCGACCCCCCTGAAGTTTGAAAATATCTGTCGGCCATACGCTAGGATAGGAGATAGCCCTTTTTGTTCGATTGGCGCCCTTATGCCGCGCGCGTAAGAGCTACAATGGGGTATCCTATTACTATGGATGTCCGTACATATTTAAGTACTTTTATAACTAGTATCGTAACTAGATAGGTAATTTGCATACGGAGACAAAGCAAATATTTATTCTGTCAGATAACGGTATTTATGGTCGGGATCTTATCAAGTTATCAATAAATTAATTTAGGTAAGTACTACTTACATAATTACACGTTTGTCAATTCTTTTCGCAATATTTACCTTATAGAACAAAATGCAGATAGTCGACAGCAAGCCGATGTCTACACAATTGTATTTTACTCAGTTATCTACGTTTCAGGCGAATTTGCAACAAAAAAGTTAAAAAAAAAAAAGTTTACGATGTTTATAGAATAAACAATGTTTCATGAATGTTTGATAGCTACAATTTTGGGAATACTGAAATACAGGATGTACACACGACAGCACGTACACACGACAGCACGTAGACGCTTACACGCTAGCACTCTACTCGGTTACGTCACGGGCGACTTTACAGCAAAAGTGTACAGTCTGACGTGCGGTCGAGTGTACAAAGATGATAGGTACACATACTGACATACCTACTGATATACAGGGTCTACACTACACAGATGATATACATACTGACAGGGTGCACAAAGTTCCTCGTTCAATCATTTAAAAAAAACGGCGTTTGAAATTTTACAAGACCTTTTTGTTGCACCCTGTATTTTATGTGAGAAGAAAATACTTGTTTTATTAGCTAAATGGTCTATTTCTTTTTTTTTTCAGACACTTACTTATACCATGGCCTGGCGGATCAACATCGGTTTGCTGCTTCAGAAATACACTTTGCCTATCGTAACGTAGGCTGTTGACAAAACAACATTGTTTCGTAGTTATTATTATTATAAGTGTAATTAAATTCTAGTCAACATGGATATGAAACAGCGAAACATGTCAACAAACGTTGAAGAGGTAAGACTTGTGAATACTCAAAAGATTTCAACAACAGACCCTATCTCTAAGGACCACTTAAGGGTGCCCAATAGCAAGCTAATGCATAATGACATTCTACATAATGAGATGATTTATACAGCGTCCAGTGGCACCTTCACTCACACTAGATGGGTGAAGAGACCACTCGGCGCTGCAGAGTCTGGGACATTGTTTTAGATGGAGTAGGCTTGCCCAGCACCTATAGGTACAGTCGGCCACAGTCTCAGATACCCCTTTTTGTTCGATTGGCGCCCTTATGCCGCGCGCGATAAGAGCTGCCATGGGGTATCTGAGATTGTGGCCGACCGTACCATCTCGACAGCTAAGAAGATAAGTATCTGTATATCTCCCGTTTTATTCCGCTCCTTACCTTTGTTACCTTTGAGGCTATTGCGTTCATATTGACAAAACATTTTTTCAATTTTCATACTTATGTTTTGATTTTATACTCCGTGCCATTTTAGTGGTTTTAAAGCCGAAAGTATTTTGTTGCACTGGTGATTCTGAGCCAAAATAAAAAATTACATTCCGAAACGCGCGAAAAAAAAATTCACTTCTCCATACAAATGGTGTCGTCTGGCGATAGCCGTTTGTATTGGGAAATGTTTTTCTTTTTCGCTCGTATTGAAGTAAAATTTTGGAATTTGGCTCAGAATCACGAGTGCAACTAATACCTTCGGCTTTAAAACTACTAAAATTCCACGGTGTATGAGTAGGTACCTTCTTCGTAAAATAAAAACATTGAAATACAAGGTGTAACAAAAGTACCTAACTCTTTTTACAGTGTGTAACCTACTGGTCAATAGAATGACAAATCTTTAAAAAAAAGTTGAATTTTATTTTTATTTTATAGCCTCAAAATTGAAAAATTTTCATATTTTTTTTTGTTTTTGTTATTAGCTTTTAAAAATATGTTTGTGCGTGTAGGTGCATTTACATTTGAGTTGTTAAAACATTGTGAATGTCAATAGGTAGGTAATCGTATGAGGTAGTGGCCACCCCTGGTGTCAAGAGTTTTTAGGCCGCCCAAAGGGTCTCTGACATGGCTTAACGATTGTTATTAATCAACAACAACCGGGACCAACGGTTTAACGTGCCTTCCGTGGGTTTTGCGTGGGTTTGAAAGTCAATGAAAACAATATTTAAAAAATACTTTTCTCCCGCCACATCGTTCACATTTTATTAATTAAAAAATTTACGGAACGTCATAGAGCAAAAAAAAATATTTAGGTTGTGATCCCTATCACCGGGTGCTGTTACCCTGTAAAAAGAGTTAGGTACTTTTGTAAAAAAATCATCTTGTATAAAATTTTGTAAATTGCGCCATATTGAAAAAAATGCGTCAAGGGCAGAGGAGAGTTCAGTAGAACAATACCTACGTAGAACAGTACAACAATAACTACGTAGGAAAAATGTTAGTTTGAATTAAGAATTAAAAGTCACCCTGTATAACTTTCTACCGATATCTTTGGTTTTCCAGGGCAATAATGTTGACATTGGGGAAGCAGAGAAGCAGAATGGCGTTTTGAATGGACAGGTAAGACTTACAACTCTAATTTATAAAAAAAATCCTGCTAGGTAGGTACTCTTGCTTTGCTTGACGCAATTTTTTTCAATTATTGACGTCGGAATAGTTTCGACGTCGTCCGGAAGACAAGGCAGAAACGGAGCTGTCCCAAGCTCAGCTGTCAATAAAAGCAAAACTGTGAAACGAATACTCCGTGCAATTTAAGTGGTTTTAAAGCCGAAGGTATTTTGTTGCACTGGTGATTCTGAGCCTAATTACAAAATTTCATTCCAAAACGCGCGAAAAAAAATTCACTTCTCCATACAAATGGTGTCGATTGGCGATAGCCGTTTGTCTTGAGAAGTGTTTTTTTTTTTCGCTCGTTTTGAAGTAAAATTTTGGTATTTGGCTCAGAATCACGAGTGCAACTAAATACCTTCGGCTTTAAAACCACTGAAATTCCACGGTGTATAAAACGTGCAGAGTGAAAGTTTAGGTTCAAAAATAAAAGTCACCCTGTATTATTTTGTCCTCCCACCCAGTTCGTCCACGAGAACATAGACTACGAACCCAAAGGGTGCCTCGAAGTTGCCCTGATCAGGTTTGGGGGCTCCACTGAGGACTTCCTGAAGAAGAACCGGTCTGGAGTGACCACAATATTGGCCTTCATCTTCAACGGGCTCGTGATTGGATACTTCTTGGGCTGCTTGTACTACTGGATGACTTACAGTGAGTATCACATTTGTCAGTACTGATTTGAACCCATACATTTACTTAAGTTTCAAAGTCGAAAAATTCTAACTTACAACCGCGACCGGCCCAAAAAAAATATTTTTACCAGACTCAGCGAAGTTTACTCTATCAGCCTTCCAACTCCCAGCCTTGTCCGAAAAATATCTCGATTGATCACCAGCTCTCAACCTATCAGCCCCTCTACCCTTGACGCATGTTTCCAATGCGGCCGCAATATGGCGCAATTTACAAAATTTAATATTTTACAAATTAAGACGCATTTTGTGTTTTTATTGAATAAAACCGCCTTACCTTTGAATAAACATTACAAAATATTTAAAATCAAAGCCTTACTATGCGAATTCAAAGAGAAATTAATTTTTAAACTTTTTCAATAAGATACTTTCTAGGCCACGTTCTTTCGATATCTCATAGATGGCGGTAAACAACGGTACAGTGTAAAGAGTCTACTGATAGCATAGACATATTTTTTTTTATAGGCAAGGATATGAACAGATCGAGCCATTAAGGTTTACACAAAAAAGTTTACAATGTAAGCCACTGTATTGGCGTTGACAACCTAGTTGGACCACAGAGGGAAGAAGGTTGGACTAGCCATTGTTAACCGATTGGCAAAGTTGAGATAGCTACAGTCTGTCCATTAACTCTAGAAATAAAATGGCAACAATTTTTCATAGTAAATCCGAAAAGTGGTCGGCTTTACTATGAAAAATTGTTGCCATTTAATTTCTAGAGTGAATGGACAGACTGTAGGTTATTATAAGTTACAAAAAATCCAGCCAAAAGTGTTGACAAGCTACACTCAGCATCAGAAAAATTGCACCTTTTGAAATAATGACTGAAAAACTTTCATTCCTTCAAATTAAACCAAAGGGTGATTTTTTGACAGGTCATAAGTTGTAGTTACAAATTTGTAACTATAGATGTCGCTGACGAGACGTGTTTTTTTTATGGCAGTTCGCGTTCGTTGCCTTCGTACCTTACGTCCAAACACATTTAGGTATTAGTGGTGGAGCAAAATGTAGTGTTTCCGCTTTTACCATCCACTCAATCCATTGATACCTAATAATCCCCTCACAATAGGTTTCAAATAGGAACAAAAGTTGTTTGAAGTATTTTTCAATAGGGCTGATTTTTTCGATGGTGAATGTAGGTATGTTTGTGCATATCCGTTTTCACGCCTTCAAAATATTACTTTTATGTTCAAAATTATTTCACAATCAATATAGCTTTTCAACAGTTTTGGCTGGATTTTAGTTACCTAGCTCCTCAACCAATCCCTCTTTTTCCCTCTGTGGTCGAACAAGGCTGTCAACGCCGATACAGTGGTCTATATTGTAAACTTTTTTGTGTAAACCTTAATGGCTCGATCTGTTCATATCCTTGCCTATAAAAAAAAAATATGTCTATGCTATCAGTATACTCTTTACACTGTACCGTTGTTTACCGCCATCTATGAGATTTTGAAAGAACGTGGCCTAGAAAGTATCTCATTGGATCGCAATAGCGTCAAGGGTAGAGGGGCAGGCCTAATATAGCCTTGTAGGACAAAACACCAGCTCTCAACCTATCAGGCCTAGCATAAATCAACTCGAATAGTTGATTTATGCAGCTAAGTAAGGGTGGCATTACTAGTCGTTATCTCAAGCTCGAGCTCAAGTAGGTGATCTCACAAAACAAAAATGCTAATGTCAAGCCTTGGCTAATGTCAGCATATTAAGGGTGGACGATAGCAACGTGGCGGGAAATTCAAAATTTTCACAGTTTTTTACATTTTGTAGCTAAACTGAGCTATTTTTGTTCAGCGATTTTTCGTTCGCGGCAATAAAACAGTATTCTTTTCTTTATTGTAAACAACTGAACAGCAATAATTCAGCCGATTATGTGTTCTGGTCTACGAAGCAGTGGCACTGCCCAAAAAACTTGTCGTAGACCAGAACACATAATGGGCTGAATTATTGTTGTTCTGTTGTTTACAATAATGAAAAGAATACTATGTTATTGCCGCGAACGAAAAATCTCTGAACAAAAATAGCTCAGTTTAGCTACAAAATGTAAAAAACTGTGAAAATTTTGAATTTCCCGCCACGCTGCTATCTTCCAGCCTTAAAAGACACTAGCTTGAGTTTGACATTGACATTAGCCAAGGTCTCAAGTCGGTGATTTGTTTTCCGAGTTTACCTACTTGAGCTCGAGCTTAAGGTGACTACTATTAATGCCACCCTTACTTAGCTGCATAAATCAACTCTAATAGGCCTGATAGGTTGAGAGCTGGTGATCAATCGAGATATTTTTCGTACAAGGCTGGGAGGTTGTAGGCTGATAGAGTAGACTTCGCTGAGTCTGGTAAAAATATTTTTTTTGGGCCGGTCGCGGTTGTAAGTTAGAATTTTTCGAATTTGAAAGTGTAAGTAAAGGTTCAATATTTTTGTTTGTCGTACAAGGCTTTATTATGTTAGTAATTTGTTGTGAAGACTCCGTTGTTCAAGATTTTTTTTCCCAGCGTGTTTCAAAGTTTGTTTTTATAACCTAGAAAGTGTGTTTTTTTTTTATTGAATTTGGACTCTTTCCCTCCAGGTAACAGCTCCCTAGAACTGTGCAGTGGCTTCGGCAGCCTCATAACGCTGCTGTCCATCGTCTACTTCTTCCTCATCTACTTCCTCATCGTCAAGAGATACATCGGCGGCTGGTTTCGGAGGAGAGTCTGGACTGGAGTGGAGTCCGGGTCGGGGTATTTGTGGAACTTCATGTAAGTTTAATTCTGTTAAACTAGTTGACCGTACGTACGTAAGTAGTTGAATTTTGTAAAACTAGTTGACCGGACGTAAGTAATTGAAACTTGAATCCTGTAAAACTAGTTGACCGGACGTAGTTGAATTCTGTCCTATCCAATGAGTTACAAAACCCAAAGAAAAAGCGATTCACGTTTTTTCTTTTTTTATATTTCTCGGACACGTTTTTTTCTTTGCCTAAGTATATTTGTAAGAAGTATGTAGGTACCTACCGCCGCCGCCGCCGTCTTGTTTTTCCTCCATTGAATGAAAATATCTTGTCGTAGTACGTACAGTTGTTAAAATGAACCAGCCAGTTGGCTATAACAAAATATACCGTCTCAAGGGCAAATTCAATTTACGAGCTAATCTTGTATATTTATATTATATTTAAACGGGGGATCTCGGAAATGGCTCAAACGATGTAGCGCCATCTCGTAGAATGCGAGCGAAGATCGGTCGCCATGTTAGCGTAGAGACACGTCGAGCCCGACCGACAAGTTGACAGTTTTGCATAGAGAAGGGCCTATCTCGGGCTTGCCACGCTAGGCATAGGGGGCTAATTCTGGGGAATCACGCATTCGACACATCTCGAAGGAAAAATATTATTCTGCGGCAAATGTCACATCTCCTATTCTCGCGAAGTCATCCTCGACATAAGGCACGAGATTCCTGCGCGATGTTTGCCTTTTTCGCTCGACATGACTCGAGTGGTCGGGGGCAGTCGATATCTAAATGACATGAGATTTTTCCTTCGAGATGAGTCGAATGCGAGATTCCCGAGAATTAGCCCCCTGGGAACAATCGGGGCCCTTAGCCTGTAACGCAATGGCGGGTCAATGGCGACCCGGCAGAAGGACAAAACCGGGCTCTCCTCGTTTTTCTCCTACAACCAGAGAACTAATCCTCTAGAATTAGAATCAAAATATTCTTTGCTGTACTACAAAAACATTAAAAGGACAGACAGCGTTAGCAAATCGTAATTGAAGTCGTCACCTGACAGCCCATTTTGGCACCATTGTGTTACAGGCTAAGGGCCCGGGTGTCACTTTAAAAAACCACACCTTGTATATCACGTTCCGTTTAAAGGCATTGTTTTCATCGATACTTTTCTCCCAACAACAGTTGGTTCCGCTGGGCGGTGGTGCTGTGTATCCTGGCTGCGATCGGCATCTTCCTCTATGTGGACACACGGGACAGTCCAGAGCGACTCATCTCTCTGATTGGCTTGGTCACCCTAATGCTGCTGGGTTTGGTAAGTCTCATCAACTAAGTGTGTGTCACCTACAACTTGATTTACCATTGATCGCGACTGTACTGCACAAACGCTTCCACCGGTCCCCCGCTTCTAGGTCGACTCACACTATAACTTAATATCTTTACTGAGTTCGCACTTCCTTCGCAAATTTTAAGAAATCATATTTTCCTTTTGGCGATTTTTGCGTTTGAGGGTATAATGCCTCATACGCTTCTTACGATGTTTTCCTTCACCGTTTCCTTACGATGTTTTCCTTCACCGTCAGCGAGTGGTATTGCTACTACAAATTCACAAATGTACGTAACTTTGAAATTAAACAAAGTCATAGATACATGCCCGCACCGGGAACGAACCTAGAACCTTTCGCTTCAGAGTCCACTGTTCTACCCACTAGACCACCACCGCTTCCCGCCAACCCGCATTGAGCACGCGTGGTGATTAAGCTCGAACTCTCTCTGAGAGAAGGCCTTTGCCCAGCTAGTGGGACATGTACAATGGGCATCGTCAAATCTTCCTTTTGGATACGATTTATTTTTTATTGGTGGCGCCTTTATTTTACTCTTTGACAGCGAAAATTGCTTTTTAAATTAACCCGTGACGTGACCCAGGCCCGGTTTCTGAGTTGAGAATTTTATTAGGCCCATACTTACGTATCGCTCTGTCACGCTCTTTTGTGAGAAATCTGCAGAGACAGGACGATACTTACCCATTTGCTTAGCAAAATTTTCAACTCAGAAACTGGGCCTAAGTCGTCAGTACCATATCTACGTCTTCCAGCCTCGTTCGTTGCTCCCTTAGAGCTCTTTCATACCGTGTGGAGCAACCACCATATTATTTATCATACAAAAGTTGTCGGTCAAACAAAAAGACTATGGGCATATTGGGCCCACTGACAGTTTACACTTGTTGAAACATTCCAGACTCATATCCAAATGAAAGCTTTTGAAGAGTACCTACTTCAATGTATCATTGGCAGCTTAGTCAAAATCAGCGAGCGGCTGGTCAAAATCGACCGCGAAAATCATGTTTTGGGCAGTAGGCGCAGTCTTTATACTAAAAGTGCCCATGGTAGTTACGGTTGTCCACAGTGTCCTCAAACCACTGCCTACATTTTGGTTGGAGGCGGTGGCTTGGTTGCGGTAGGTACAGTCGGCCACACGCTAGGATACCCCGTTTTGGTCGATAGGCACCCTTATGCCGCGCACGGTTAGAGCTGCCATGGGGTATCTGTGACTGTGGCAATCCGTACTCGAAGTCCCAGCATATATCGCAAAGCACTAACCCCAGATCGTTTCCCAGGTATTCTCCAAGCACCCTGGGCGGGTGAACTGGTCCACAGTGGGCGTGGGGCTGCTGCTCCAGTTCGTGATGGGGCTCCTCTTCATCAGGTGGACGGCTGGCCGGGCGGCGCTGCAGTGCTTTTCTGACAAGGTATGCATTGCAGCCGGACGAGGTATTTTGAAGAGGCTTGAACACAAAAAAAAACTGAGGCCTTTGCTTCTAGGATAGATGATTTATGCAGCGTCCAGTGGCAACTCCACTCACACTTGGACGCTGCATTGCCTGGGGCATTGTTTAAGGAAAACGTACCATAATTCGGTATGTTAAGGCTCTAGCAATTTTAAGAATTTTTATTTTTTTTCTAAATTAGGTATCAATTTGAAACCTTCGTTATGATGAAGATTGGTCTTTTTCAAGTAATTTGATCATATATTAGTTTTAGCAAGTAAGTACTTATTTTAATATTAATTTTCTTCAGTGCCTCTATAAAATTAAAATAGCGCGCTTCGCGCGTTATTTTCATGTTTATTTGTACAAACAACAAGGACCACACAAAAAATGAAAAATGGGTTTGCAGTGTCAGATATTCAGGCTGCGATGCTTCGGTATGGCGTTTTTTGGCACAGCGTGCATTCGTTGTTTCATGATTCGTAATACAAATTTTCGTTATAACGTTTTTAGTCACTGTAAACTTTAGTTGACACGTTATTCGAATTTTCGAGTTTCGACACCAAGTAGCGGACTCTTGTATTATTTCATACCATAAACCTAATAAAGCAAACCAAGGGTCCCTTGATAGAATTTGTGCAGGCCCCGCGCTGGCTTAATCCGGCACTGATTTTCTTACAGACCTCTGATTTGAACCCTCGCAAATTTTGAATTCGCTCTGCTCCTAAGTTCGTGACTTGGACCCTGCATTGCCTCGGACATTGTTTACTTAGTTAGATGAAGTGATTAGTGCACACAAGACACAACCGTTGCGGACCGAAGGGAGTATATTATCATCATCTCACTCAACTCTAAGACCTCTTTACCTACATTCACGCTGTGAAGGACGCGAACGTGAGTGTGAAGCGTTATACGTCTGTTCTCGAAACTTTTGTACTCATTTTGCTTCACCGCACTCCTCCTGAAGTTTGTGCATTGAGCTTGAAGTTCTCCTTATTCAAATCTCTACTACATTCGATTAATTTGGACCAGACCGTGTGATCATTTACACATAACAGCACGTCAAAGTGAACACTGTCGTTGTAAAGTCGCCCGTAACGTAACCGAGTAGAGTGCTAGCGTGTAAACGTCAACGTGCTGTCAGGTCCTACACCTACACTGTGTTCATACACCTGACAAGTTAGGTAGCTGCACTATAATAAATGCTGAAATTTTAATTAATATAATATGTAAGTACATACACCTCCTACTTCATACCAAATTCTGCTATGAAAGAAAAACAATTGGTCACTCACTACGGAAAATGTATTTACCCACGTAAGTAAGTAAGTAAGTGAATAAAATGATAAATAAGGTTCATTCGTCACTAACACAGTTTTAAAAATCCATAACGAATTCGGTATTTTGTTTCATTTTAATTAGGCGTAACCATCTTGGAAAGAAACTAATTATTTCTGCCATACTTAGGTACAGTCGGCCACACACTAGGATACCTAGCGTCCTTATGCCGCGCGCGGTAAGAGCTACCATGGTGTATCCTAGACTGTGGCCGACTGTACCTATTTAGGTAGGTATATCTACGTAGGCATGCTTCATGCATATTGTATACATTTACATATGGCCTTGCTTCATAACGTTTTCACGCAATCTTCTCTTAATTTTGTGGTACCTAGGTAGGTATGTAGGCGTATCATCCTCTTAGTTGATTAGTACCTACCTAACACGTGGTTTAGACCTGAAACTCTCGTAGATAACGTAGCACGTGCCCAATGACCTAATTAAACAAAGTATTTATCATAGAAGTAATAATAAGTCTATGGTATTTATTTATAAGCCGTGCAAATAGAAAAACGATATGAAAATGGCGGCGGGTACCTATGGTAAGGTCTTAAAAAAGGGGTTACGAAAATACGATTTCGGTTCATACCTAAAACTTTCTTACATTTTTGGTTAGGAAATATTGTTTTACGATGCTTTCTTTATTGATTAGGTAATAATAATTGTTCTACGTTGGGTTTGTGATTAAACAACAATCTCTATGAAAATAAGATCAAAAATATTAAAACGTAGTAAATAATACAAACCTCAACAAATAACAACACTTAACGTAAACTACAATGTTGAAATAACTCGACAAAACATAAAAAAATCAATAAGAGGCGAACGTATTTTGGCGTGTTTTATTAGCCAAGCGTAGGTGACTAATCAGGACTGCCTAAAATGACTTTGCTAACGTTACGTGTGGGTATAGACGGAGATATGATTAAAGCGAGAGGGCGCGAGAGTGTCCGCCATTTATATATCGTTTCTTTAATAATGGCACGGGTTATAAATACAAGTTTGATATGAAGTACCTACTCGTTTTATTTGTCGTAAAACAATGTACCTATGTGCTCTGTGATTGTCGTTTTCTCCAGATAGGGAGGTAATTTTCCTTTCCGGCTATGAAGGAACGAGAGCCTAACTTTATATTTTTCATCTCCCATGCTCGGAAAGTACGCTGTTACTTTAAACATGCGATCGTAGAAAATCCTTTTTTAAATTATTTTGCATTTTTGTGCGCTTTGAAATTTGAACTCGACGCCCTAATTAAAAGAAAAATAAGGAACTCCTTCAACTTGTAGTGTTGCCTAGCAACGGGTTGTTGATTTTATAACACTTCATTCAAGAAGACACGATTTGTATAGTGTATAAAACGCCCTATGGTGTATAAAAAGAAAGGAACTCGTTTGACTCATCTGTCAAAGCAAAGAAAAAGGAAACTCATTTCACTAACCTGAGAACCTTTGTTCCTTGTTTTTCTTCATCTACCATAATAATTTCCTCGCTCTGTGAAATGATAAGTTGTGTGTTTCGGTTTCGCAAGGATGCAATATTATTGCGTCTCGTGCATCTGAATACAAGCACTCACTGCAAACCATAATTTTGCATCCTTTCATAACAAATAACTATTTTACCAGGTGGCGACGTTCCTGTCTTATGGCGTCGATGGCGCTGCGTTTGTGTTCGGAGATCTACTAGTGAGAGAGCAAAATGTTTTCGCATTCAGTGTAAGTGCCTTCTAGGAATTCATTATTTTAAGAAATCACTGGTCAAAAGGTAGGGTACACTGGTACTTAGCCATACAGAGTGATTTGCTGCTGTCAGTCGAAGAGTTTCGTTCTCCATCTCCGAAGGTAATGGTCTGATCTATCGTATGACACCCTGTATCTTTCGGCGGGCTAAAATACTTATAATACTTACTGCCGATTTCTGAATTGAGAAATTCGCTAAGCAAGCACTTAAGTATCGTTCTGTCTTTACAAAGGACGTTCTTACAAAGGAATTTGACACAACGATACTTAAGTATTTATTTCGTTCTGTCACGCTCTTTTTTGAGAAATCTGCAGAGACAGGACGACACTTACGTATTTGTTTAGTGAATATCTCAATTCAGAAACCGGCAGTAAGTTATCTAGTACCATATTTTTTTCTCACTTGTTTCTATTGATCATTGACCGTGCATTGTATCAGTACCTATGCTGTTAGTATGTTTTAAATTTCTGTGGTTTCTTTTTCAAATTCCAGTCCCTCCCAGTGATATTTTTCTTCAGCATGCTGGTCGAGGTTCTGTTCTTCTGGGGCGCCCTGCAGTGGTTCTGTCGCAAGCTCGGGGGCTTGCTGCAAGCCGCCACAAGCACCACCGTCTGCGAGAGCGTCATCGCCGTGGGAAACGTCTTCTTGGGAATGGTGGGTCTAACACAAACAAAACAAAACAAAAAACATGCTCAAGCATCATGCATTGAGTGGATTTCTCCACTAACTTCATCAGTGAAAGATGCCAGGGCAATTTTTCCTTGCTTGTAAATGGCTGTCTACTTGACTGGTCCCGCGTAATCTAGACCGACACGAAAATAAGAGGAATGCGTCGCTGCTGTTCGTTTACCATTTAGCCGGGTTTCTGGTTTGTGGGCACCGATCCTAAGATCGATGTTCTATACCTGTCTTTTACAACCACTGATCTAGATGATGATTTAGATGTTCTTCTGAGTAGTAGTAGTAGTTCTCATTTACTAACTTCATCTAAGATTTACCGACTGAATCTGGTAAAAGTCCGAAATTAAAGAACGATAGATACTAAGCTCGCGTTTGTATTTTCTCATGTATTGTCCTTTACTTTGTTTGCGTGCACAATAAGGTAGGTAGGTAATCGCTGGTGGCTGGGCTATGATTGAAGAAGAAGGCCCCAAAATAATTATCACCTATTCTTTGCAGACGGAGTCGATGCTGATGATAAAGCCATACATCCACATTCTGACACCTTCAGAGCTCCATGTCGTGATGTCTTCCGGCTTCGCTACGGTTTCCGGTTAGATTTTGTGCTTCACTTTACACTTATGATAAGTTTCTTTATCTTCTTTGCCTCTCTCTGCCTTTCTCTTTGTTTCTCGCGAGACGAATATAGCTGGGCAGAACTCACGATCCCAGTCCACTCCCGCAGGCTAAGTTTAGTAACAGGAAACTTGCATGATTTTTCGATACCTTCCTAATTTATTTAGGTAGGTATAGTCGGCTACGTTAGGATACCCTTTTTCGTTCGATTGGCGCCCTTATGCCGCTCGCGGTAAGAGCTGCTATGGGGTATCTGTGACTGTGGCCGACCGTACTTAGGGTAGGTAAATCCTGAGACAATATAAAAAAATCGCTTCGAGAGTAGGTACTTACTACAGGGTGCACTATAAGTCGATAGCGGATCTTTAAGCAGGCTGGCTGTCTATTGATCAAATCAACACAAACAAGTGGTACTAGGTGGCTAAAAAAATTGAGCGAAAAAAATATCAGCTGTTCCATACAAAAAAGGTCGGGTCAGTACTGCGCCAAATGTATGAAACAGCTGATTTTTTTTTTGGCACCGACTTAGAAGGTATTTACAAGTTGTTTGTATTGATGAGTAGACAGCCTACTTACAGTTCCGCTATTGAATTAGAGTTCACCCTGTAGAGGTTTGGTCACAGAAAACGTGCGGCAAGTTCGAATTGTGACTATTTGTGACGAAAGACGGAACAGCGTTTCTATAACACCCTGTATAGTGAACCCAAGTGTCATTGACACTGCACTATCTAAGTACAAACTAATAACAACCTGCAACAAATAAATTCCAGTATTTATTGCCAATAAACAATACATGCCTAGATAATTTAAATTGTGGGCATGACAATGATATTTATTGATAAGTAGGTACTGAATGATAAATTGATAAAAGTACTAAGTAGTTTTTATTGAAATAATAAAAGAGAGAGATAAAAAATTCAAATGAGCTGATAAAGATCGGCTAATCCGTGTTACTGGTAATCTCTAAGATAGTAAGTAAATAATTTATGCACAAGGTCACGAAATAATGATGACAAGGTAACAATACTCCATTTCCTGTAATTCTGACGTCATTAGACGGTAAATACTCTCATCAAATAATGATCTGATTACGTAATAAGATGATATTAGGTATGGGTACCTACACTCACATTAGATGTAGATCTAATGTGAGTGTAGGTAGATTAGATGATCAGGGACATTATTTTAGATGGAGTAGGCTTGCCCAGCACCTAACCATCCTGACAGCTTAGTTTGATCTGATTATACTTACGTTCATTTTTTATACTAATACCTATTCACCAACTATGAACTTTAGCCCTAAGTTTATTTCAATAAGGGCTAGGTATTTTCGAGTATTTAACACTCAACTGTTGAGAGCATTTTCTTGAAAGCAGAAGCGTTATCACAATCATAATCCCGATACCTTTGAAAGGGATCGCGATAGATTGAAAAGTTAGACAATAACCCCCCAGGGAAATAAAACATGTTTCATCACTTTTTTTTTAAATCTCTTTCCAGGCACCATCCTGGCGTCCTACATAGCGTTTGGAGCGGAGCCAGCCCACTTGGTGACCGCGAGTGTAATGTCCGCGCCGGCCGCGCTCTGTTACTCCAAACTACTACTCCCAGAGACCAAACGGTCACTCACGACCGTCGATAACATGGAGCCTGTGAAGAGGTAGGTACCATAAGCGCCACGAAAGATGGCTGAAACTTGACCGCGCCTCCCGCACTCTTTTCGCCGCTCGATGACGCCCGGTCCCTTCCCGCGTTCAGGGCCCTTAGCCTGTAACGCAATGGCGGATCAATGGCGTCCCGGCAGAAGGACAAAACCGGGCTCTCCTCGTTTTTCTCCTACAACCAGAGAACTAATCCTCTAGAATTAGAATCAAAATATTCTTTGCTGTACTACAAAAACATTAAAAGGACAGACAGCGTTAGCAAATCGTAATTGAAGTCGTCACCTGACAGCCCATTTTGGCACCATTGTGTTACAGGCTAAGGGCCCTGACCTCATCTATAGAGACCTGTGAATGTCAAAGGACGTGGTATCTCAAGTATCTTCTTGTGGCACTTATTGTATTTGGAATTTTGGGTCAATCAGGCCAGAGCAATCTATTCGATTCCCAAAACCTCACTGTTTAGGTATTTCAAGCGAGATTATCGGAAATCTGGATGTACCTATCACTCAGCGCTTCGTTTTTGTAAAAGATGTTGCGTCACACAGATAAAAGTGCAAAGGATGTTGCGTCACTCAGATATAAGTGCAAAAGATGTTGCGTCACTCAGATATAAGTGCAAAAGATGTTGCGTCACTCAGATATAAGTGCAAAAGATGTTGCGTCACTCAGATATAAAGTGCAAAAGATGTTGCAAAACTCAGTGCTGTGCTACGTTAGATCAAAAGATGTTGCGTCACTCAACGCTACCACGTTCAAAATAATTTGCGTCACTTAGCGCTACGTTTAAAAGATGTTGCATCACTTAGTTAGATCAAAACTAATCAAAAGATATTACGATAAACTCAGCGTTACTGCAAAAGATGTTCACACAGCACTATGTTGGAAGCGCTATGTTACACTAAAAGATGTTGCGTCACAGTGCTAAGTACCAACATTGAAAATACTCGAACAATAATATTGATATTTTCTTACTCGCATTGAATTAGATTATTAAGTGATAGAGAGCAAAATTTGAAAAAAAAAATTAGGACCTAAGGCCTAGATTCCAGATATAAATCTCGCACAGGATTCTAATTTGACGGCTCGTTATTTAGCAAAAAACGCATCCAAAAGAAGATAGGTATATATTTTTTTTCATTGGCGGCGCTAGTGTGCCTTGGCCATCACCTTAAAGCACTTTTTTACCTTACTCTTTATTTTCTCCACCTTCCAGCGAAGACCAGTCAGCGCTCTCGGCGGCGACCCGCGGCGCGACCAACGGCATAACTCTGATCCTGAACATCATCGCCAACCTGGTGGCCTTCGTAGCCTTCATAGCCTTCATGAATGGCTTCCTGGGCTACTGCGGCGGCTTGCTCGGCAATCCCGACTTGAACCTGGAGTGGATCTTTGGGAAGGTGTTCATACCGCTCTGTTGGATCATGGGTAAGTTTTGCCACATTTTTATCAATAAGTCTGCCTGCCTGCCTGTCTCTGGCACCCTAGCTCTTAACGGATCGATTTGGATGCGGTTCTTTTTTATTTTAAAGTAGGTTTTCTAGCTTCTTAGATGTTTAATCAAAATAAATAAATAAAAATAAATTGGATTTTGTTCATCAGCCATTAGCCATACCATTTATATTTGAAGCAAAACATTTTAAATGTAGTAGTTAGGTATAATTTGTTATTGCCTATAGTTAGCATTAGTTGGTGTCACATTCTATTCCACCAATCGCAAGCGAAGCCCTTATTCCGAAGATCATAGCCATGTCCCCACATGACTGACTTGACATGACTGATCTCTTTCAGACTTCTTACAGATACATAGAAAAAGCGGTCAACGACGCTCTACCCATTTTTGTTCGTGTTAGCGCCTCTACCGGGATCGAGCGGAACTAAGCTCCGCCGCACACTTCATACCGATGATCTATATCGATCGCGCCTAACTTCTCTCGATTACAGACAAAATTGTCACCCATTCGTTTTTTGTAATAATATAATAAATAATACGTTAAATACAATTAAACTACTTCATTGAAGACGTTCCTGCATCTAAAATCGATTACCTGGATTAGGAGAAGAATACACAGTTCGATTTACGCACTCAGGTATTCCGCGCACGTTAAGAGGGGTATCCTAGCGTGTCACTTCTCACATTTCACAGACTAATTGCCGATTTCTGAATTGAGAAATTCGCTAAGCCAGCACATAAGTATCGTTCTGTCTCTACAGATTTCTCACAAAATAACGAGACACTACGATGATAATTAAGTATTTACTTAGTAAATTTGTCAATTCAGAAACCGGGCCTATGCAAATCTTCTCTGGGTCTTACAAAAATCATGATATTTTCCTACCTCTCAGGAGTCCCATGGGCTGAGTGCGAGAACGTCGGCGCCCTGATTGGATTGAAGACTGTCGTGAACGAGTTCGTCGCATACCAGCGGATGGGCGAAATGAAGGCGCAGGGACTGCTGTCGGTGAGTAGATGCGTACTGCGTAGTAGGTGTACTTACCTACAGAAAACAATTTAAAAAGATTAAGGCCCGGTTTCTGAATTGAGAATTTTCCTAAGCAAATGGGTAAGTATCGTCCTGTCTCTGCAGATTTCTCACAAAAGAGCGTGACAGAGCGATACGTAAGCATGTGCTTAGCAAAATTCTCAACTCAGAAACCGGGCCTATGGCTCTTGACTTACTTACTCTTGTGTTACTCTTGACGCACTCTTGACGATAAAATTAAAAAGTTTTAAAATTAATTTCTCTTTGTATTCGCATAGTAATGCTTTGATTTTAAATACTTTGTAATGTTTATTCAAAGGTAAGGCTATTTTATTCAATATATATATTTTTTTATTTATTTAGTAAATTGCGCCATATTGCAGCCGTATTGGAAAATGTGTTATCAGTACAATTTTGTATTAGGGACGTTGCGGCATCCTTACCGCAGCAGTGTGTAACTCCTTGGCTATCCTAATACAAAATGTACTAAAAACAGATATCGCAGTAACGCTAACGCAAAAACGCGCCTGTGTGGGGGGGAGCTTTTATAGGCTGTACAAAAAGTGTCGCGTCACTGCGTCAAAATGGCCTGTCACTAGGCGTATTTTAGATTTGATATTACGACCAAAATGACAATCTGTTCATTATAATTGTGCCTTCGGAGGAGGAGCCTTTAGGAGCTATTGCGAGCTTTCTTCGCAATACTTGGATGCAGCGTAAAACAGCTCTACAAAAGTTGTTGCGTCATTTAGCGTTATTTCGTCACTCAAGCACTACGTTTTTGCCTGCTAGCTTTTGCCCGCGACTTCTTCCGCGTGAACTACAGAATAAAAAGATATGCTGTTTACATTGGCCCTAAGTGTAATAGCGTGATAATATGTAGCATATGTGTTATTCTGATATCTAAGCTATCTCCATTCCAAATTTCATCCAAATCCGTCAAGCCGTTTCAGCGTGAGAGTAACAAACATCCATCCATCCATCCATACTTACACACTTTCGCGTTTATAATAGTAGTAGGAGAGTAGGATAAGTAGGATGGAGGATTAAACGTATGACAATTTCTGGAATACCTAAAAAAATAAATGTGTGCATCCACTCACCCGCTCCACATCTTGTTTACAGCCCCGGGCAGAGCTCATAGCGACGTACGCGCTGTGCGGGTTTACTAATCCGGCGTCAGCTGGGATCATGATCGGCGCGCTCGCCGCCATGGCACCCAATCAGCGGGAGACGCTCTCTAGTGTGAGTGGAACTTTCATTTTCACCTCCAACCTTTTTCAACAATTATGAATGTTAATACGAAACTGGCTGTGTCTGTAGGTCTCACTCACCTAATTCTAGTGTTTGATATGTGAATATTTTCGATTTGTTTAGTGTATTTGTTACAGGAATCAGATTTGTGCATTTTTCTTTGCGCGTAGGCTTTTTTACTATGCACCGCACCTTAAACATTCATCATTAAAAGTTTTGCCCACGCGGGGAATATTTTCTATTTTCTCAAATGCCGGTTTGACAGCGAAAATAATTGCTTTCTGCTGACTAACTAACTAAATATGAAATCAAGTAGAAAGCTTTCAAAGCTTGAAAAGGCGATAAGTAACATTCAATGTTCTCTCGACAGATGGCGGTGCGCGCGTTCTTTGCCGGTTGCGGCATCTGCTTCATGACTGCCTGCATAGCTGGTCTGCTCATGCCAGAAGGCTCATTTGGATAATACGACGAGTTCCTAGACAACATTAAAGCGTTACCAACTGATCTTCAAGTCGCCTTATCTTGTTTATGACCATTTCACCGAACTAAATCCCATAGAACTACGTACGTATAAAATCACAATAAAAACTTGTCCCCGCAAAAACAAATAGTAGCAGCAATAAAAAATACGACACATCATTTCGACCATGACGTCTAGTATTCGAATTTCAACCTTACTGCAAGTGTACAGTTTTACTAAAATTGCATTGACTACGAGCAAGTTAGTGCTTAGAGAGAATTTGGGAACTTTCCAGATACGTTTTTGGAGTTGGCGCTGTATCTTGTTGTATCCTTTATTGAAGATTTTAAGGAATAGGCTCCCGTAACTTCTAAAGGCATCAATTATCAAGTAAGTATCATTCTAAAGGCATTTCGACTTGAGGTCCATTGGAGTTCGATTTTATACGTACCTACTAAGAGAAAAGCGCTAAAAACCACAAGAGATAGTTCCTTGAAAAAGTAAAAGCGTGAGGAAAAGTAAAACTTAAAGCGTAAGTAAAACTTAATACGTAAAAATGTTAGGTAAAATGCAATGTGCCTTAATAAGCCGGAATAATACTACTGTCAATTTAAAGAGCTATTTTCTGAATTTCTGACTTGTTAAAAAACCTAAAATGAAGTCTGAAATAATTTAAATTATTGAAAGTAAGAGAATCCAAATTTTACCTTTTAATTAGACCCACACGTTTTAGAAATATTGTTTACTTGTGTTTGTAACTTATGATCAGGGTTTCTGTACTAAATGTAATTTGTTTTTATATAGATACTTAACTAGGTTAAAGCTATTTTTACCGAGGTATTTTATACATTATATTATTATTATATTTTGTGTTAGTTAAAGAAGTATGATATTGATATTATTTTGTTTAAAGTTTTGACATTGTGATCATTATGCATTTTTATACTTATAGGTTTACGTAATTCAGTTTTGTAAATAAGTAAATTAACGTAATTTATAAGTAACGTTTGAAATTAAATTGGGTTTACCATTAAGGGATGGTCTGTCATTTAAACATCGTGAACATTTAAACATTTAATTATTTTCTAATTAATTACATTTTGATTGATACGTCCGTAGCTATAACATAAATGCTTTTTAAATAATCAATTATTTATATACCAAATAACAATTTTAAATATCACAAATAATCTAACACAATACATTGACTAAAGTTGTAATTTCAGTGAATAATACTTTACAATTTAAAGGTTTTTCGCGAATTTAATTCTTACACGATACAACAATAATACAACTAGATACGATAAGATAAACATACTGAATAATGCATGGGAGATTAAATTGATTATACAAGAAATGATTAGTGGGTTCATAATATTATAGGTGATATTTCAAACGGATTATGTTATAAAGATTTTAAGATTGTTTGCAATTGAATTTGACTTTTGTAGGCAGCGAATGGAAGCGCCTTTTACCTTAAATTTCGTATGTGTTATCCTGACTTTTTTTCGTTAACTCATCCTACATACAGACTCGAGCAGGGATGGGTATGGAGCAATGGCATCTTTCGCCGAAAATATATAATTATCCTAGAATACAGCGAAGTCTACTCCAGGGTGGATCAAGAACAAGATGTGAATCCTGAGTTTCTTCGATCATCGTCAATTTAATTGAATCCATGAAAGGTTACTATTTTAAATGGAGTTAGTAGGTACCTATATTTTAGTGCAGGGTGCAGCAAACAGTTCCTAAAGCCTCGTTTACACATTAAACCTAGTTTCCGACCCATCGGCCAACATGAGCGTGACAGCGCGTGAGTTGGTCCACACGAGCCGTGCTAGCCGTGCCGGGTTTAACCGTGCAACGTCCGCCATGGGCGCGGTGCTGTAACACTTGACGCAGCGGGTCTGCGCCGCGCCGAGGCCGAACATACCTGTGACAACAAAGACGCTGTAGTGATTTGAACAGGTTAACACTTTCGCGAACACGCGTATGCTACAGCATACGTGACAATAAAAAGAACAATAGACCACAGACGCGTGTGCGCGAAAGTGTTAAAGATGAAAGTAAGATATTTTAATCTTTGTGATGTGTGATGTGATGTTTCAAAGTTAAAGTACGAGTAAATTGATCCATCGATATTTTGGGCTCTCGATCTGATACACTTTCGAGGTTTTAAGCTTTCAACTGTAGATCTAATGAAAGTTCGACTTTTTAAGCTTCCAGCTATCGAATCATCGACGCTTTCATGTAAACACGCCAAATCTAAGAGGCATAACATGAGTCTCTAGAGCGCATCTTCTTAATCGATTCCTCATGGCTGAGGATCGCGACCATGCCGTACTCGCTCCCATTGGGAGCGGTCTTCCGACATATGGACTGACCGATGAATGGATGGTTCTTCCAGCCGCTGCCTTTATCGCCCTTCCCGAGGCGCGCTTGCAATTCACTAAAGCGCATAAGAGATGTTTTTGTATCCCTAAAAACGATTTTTCAGAGCGCAAGCAAGCGGAAGTTTTGGATGTTCATAAGCAAGACTCACCGGCGGTGCTCTGCCAGAAGGAGAGCCGGTTGTCGCTGGTCGCATAAGAGACCAGATACCGTCCGTCTCTAAAATGACGTTTCTCAGGCACTTAGAGCGCAAAATGACGTTTCTGAGGCACTTAGAGCGCAAATGTGAGTTTTCAGAGCGCTAAAATCCAAAAGTGACATTCTGGAGCCCAAAAGTAAATTTTCCAGAGTGCAATAAAAGAAAAGTTACATTCTCTAGCCCAAAAATGAGTTTTCAGAGCGCAAAATCCCAAAAGTGACATTATAGAGCCCACGTGTGTTTTTAGAGCGCAAAATGAAAACAAAGACATTCTAGCGCCCAAAGGAGTTGTTGTCAGAGCGCAAAAATGCCATAAATAACATTTAAGAGCCCAAAGTCGGAGGTGGGCTGACGATCATGATGATGAAGAGCCCAAAAGTGAGTTTTCAGAGGGATAAAATGCCAAAACTATCGTCTAGAGTCCAGACTCACCGGCGGTGCTCTGCCAGAAGGAGAGCCGGTTGTCGCTGGTCGCGTAAGAGACCAGATACCGTCCGTCTGGGCTGAACGCGCAGGCGGTGACGGGCCCGCTGTGCGCAGCGAGGGACTGGCAGCGGCCAAGCGCACGACCTACATGCCCAGCTGACCGACACTTCAGAGCGCAACATTGTCCCCACCAATGTTGGAGGGCGCAATTTTGAAGGCGTTTAGAGCGCAAAATGACGTTTCTGAGGCACTTAGAGCGCAAAATGACGTTTCTGAGGCACTTAGAGCGCAAATGTGAGTTTTCAGAGCGCTAAAATCCAAAAGTGACATTCTGGAGCCCAAAAGTAAGTTTTCAGAGTGCACTAAAAGAAAAGTTACATTATCTAGCCCAAAAATGAGTTTTCAGAGCGCAAAATCCCAAAAGAGACATTATAGAGCCCACATGTATTTTTAGAGCGCGAAATGAAAACAAAGACATTCTAGCGCCCAAAAGAGTTGTTATCAGAGCGCAAAAATGCCATAAATGACATTTAAGAGCCCAAAAGCGGAGGTGGGCTGACGATCATGATGATGAAGAGCCCAAAAGTGAGTTTTCAGAGGGATAAAATGCCAAAACTATCGTCTAGAGTCCAGACTCACCGGCGGTGCTCTGCCAGAAGGAGAGCCGGTTGTCGCTGGTCGCGTAAGAGACCAGATATCGTCCGTCTGGGCTGAACGCGCAGGCGGTGACGGGCCCGCTGTGTGCGGCGAGGGACTGGCAGCGGCCCGCGCGGAGCTCGTACATGGCCAACTGGCCAGTGTGGCTGCCCACTGGGGAGAAAAACAATAGTTGAGATTCGGTGTTTGAAAATCCAGTCCCCGTAGCATGACTTTTATCGAGGCGGTTATATACGTCTATAGTGGGTTATATATCGCTCTCGACGATATATAACCCACTATAGACGTCAAAAATGCTGATAAACCGCCATTTTGTTGGATAAATTCGCCTCGATAAAAGTCATGCTCCCCCCGAAAATCTAAATTCTAGCCAGTGGCCCTGCCACTGGGGAGAAAAACAACAGTTAAAATTCGGTGTTTGAAAATCCAGGTTGGAAAGTCGAAATTCGATGTTTTTAAATTGAGTTTGAGACGCCGGACACACTGCCCCGGAGTTCCGTCTTCCGCGTTCTGACTGTTCTGCTGCAACGCCATATTGTTGTTTTAAAAAATCGAGTATAGAAATATTCCAGGTTTGATTCTGCATTGAATATTAATATTACATGTTTCGAGTTTTGTTATTGGAAATTCGAGATTTAAATTGACATTAAATTTGAAATGTTTAAATGTTTGAGATAAAGAAACAAAATTAAAAAGCCCTGTGATCGAGATCAAATCAAGTTTTTGATGTGTGGATTTTCCCCAATGAAGTTGCAGTGATTTAAGGGTTGACGATAGCAAAGTGGCGGGAAATTCAAAATTTTCACAGTTTTTTACATTTTGTAGCTAAATTGAGCTATTTTTGTTCAGCGATTTTTCGTTCGCGGCAATAACAAAGTATTCTTTTAATTATTGTAAACAACAGAACAACAATAATTCAGCCGATTATGTGTTCTGGTCTACGAAGCAGTGGCACTGCCCAAAAAACTGGTCGTAGACCAGAATCGGCTGAATTATTGTTGTTCTGTTGTTTACAATAATGAAAATAATACTATGTTATTGCCGCGAACGAAAAATCGCTGAACAAAAATAGCTCAGTTTAGCTACAAAATGTAAAAAACTGTGAAAATTTTGAATTTCCCGCCACGCTGCTATCTTCCAGCCTTAAATAGCCGAAACGCAACCGTCATCACAAAAGAAGTTGGGCTTCAGAACTCACCAGCAATCCTCCGTGTGGCGGGGCAATGCGACACCTGGTTGTAGCGGCAAATGGCGGGAAAGACCTCGCTCAACCCGCGACTCTTGAGGTGCGACTGGTCGACACAATGCAGGATTATGTCCATCACCTGCAAAGGAGAGGAGAGTCCTGCATCGCGCCAGCGAAATTTTTCCGCAAGCGTATAAAGGTGAGCCTTGAGGTTAGCAAGTTGACCCTACGATTGAGGGGTTAGAGTTAGGATAAAGTGGTCACGGTCAGAGACCTGGGGCCTGAGTCTATAACGCAATGGTGCCAAAATAGGCTCCCAAGTTGACGGCTTCAATTACGATTTATAAATACTGTCGATCCTTTTAATGTTCTTCTTCGTGCTGTTTGGCCATTTCTCCCTTTGAGGCTGCCAAAAGCTCGAAAGGTCAACAATATCCTGAAGTTTCTCACCTCAACCAGCAGTAGGCGGGCGAGAGTAGCCCAAGGAATCCTTCATCGCGCTAGCAAATTTCTTTCGCGTATAAGAGGGGGTTGTCAAAACGGCCGCTGACCCTAAGATTGAGGCGTCGGAGTTAGGGAACATCGGTTAAGGTTTGACACCTGGGTATAAATAGGGTCCTAAGCTATACCGACCACCTTTTTCCTGTCTTCTTTTTAGCGTATCGGTGGCAGAACAATACTTTAGTTTACGTACCAATTTAAATTGTTTTCACCCAGAATTTCGTCTGTTTGTTTAAATAGGGTTTTGTGTATGGGTCGACGAGATTTTGGAAATAATGCCTTCTGGGAGTCTTTCAAAACTTACCTCAACCAGCAGTTCAGCCACTTCGTTGTGCATCCTATCGATGAGCAGCTCTATTCCCCTCAACACTTCGGCGCGTCCCTTCTGCAGCGCGCGGTACGCGGGCGGGAGCTGCCCAAAGAATCCTACATCGCACTAGCAAAATTTCTTTCGCGGGAGTATATAAGAGGGGGTTGACAAAACGGCCGTTGACCCTAAGATTGAGGGGTCGGAGTTAGGGAACATCGGTTACTGTTTGAGACCTGAGTAATCTGGGTATAAATAGGGTCCTAAGCTATACCGGCCACCTTTTTCCTGTCTTTCTAGTGTTTCTAGCGTATCGGTGGCAGAATGATACCTTAGTCTACCTACCTACATAACTATATAAATTGTTTTCACCCAGAATTTCGTCTGTTTGTTTAAATAGGGTTTTGTGTATGGGTCGACGAGATTTTGGAAATAATGCCTTCTGGGAGTCTTTCAAAACTTACCTCAACCAGCAGTTCAGCCACTTCGTTGTGCATCCTATCGATGAGCAGCTCTATTCCCCTCAACACTTCGGCGCGTCCTTTCTGCAGCGCGTGGTACGCGGGCGAGGGCTGACCGCTCTGTTGTGCCGCCGCGCACCGCGCCACCTCGCGCGCCATCGTGGTTATGAAGGCTGCCGGCCTGGGGATAGAAATAACAATAGTTCACTTCCCCGATACCCTCGTTTCTGGCAATATTACCCTAAAAATATATCCCTATTATTGCGGAATGGCGGCCCCGAGAGGGGAAGGGATCGGTTGGCACCAGCTAGATAGTCCGACGACATAGTCAAAGTAGCCGGAAAACAGTGGTTGCGCCTGACCCAGAATCGTGAGAGGTGGTGTGAGCATGAAGAGGCCTTTACTCAGCAGTGGGTGCTAACAGGCTGATGATGATGATGATAAAAATGGCCAAGTGTCTGGCAATACAGGGCAACTTTTAAATAGCTTTTTTCCTCAAGCACCCCAACTTCTAAATGTGATTACCAACAACTTTTGTTACCCCAGATTTTGTCTATTTTCTTATTTGGTACCTGGCGGTTGCGATCAATGTCAGCGCATGTCTGGCGGTACGACAGGAGTCGGCTTGCGGCGTCAGAGGTAGTCCGTAGCTCATCGAAGGAAGCAGCTTGTCGGCATCGGAACAAAGCTCCAGCAGGCCTGCGGGTGATAAAAATCATCGTTATTATCATCATTCGCAGCCCAGATTTGCCCACTGCCACTATAGGCCTTGTAGCGACCCCTGTCGGGCGCTCAGGAAACTGCTACCTATTCGAGCTGTGAAGACGCTATCGACGCCGTATGTATGTTTGCGAGGCCGGATGTCGCGTAGTGCACAGCTCGGTAACGGGCCAAAAGTTCGCACCAAACAGCCCAACCCGAGAGGCCGAAGACTGAGCCCGCGTTGAGCGAAGCTTAAAGCAGCTCGAGAAACGCCCCAATCTTCGAGTCCGAAGGCCGAGCTCCGACTAACGAGGCCGAAGGTAGAGTCCCGCGTTAACCGAAGTTCAGAGCGGCTCCACTACGCTTCCTCTCAACTCAACAACTCGCCTGCGAGGTCAAAGGGCCGCGCCGGGGGTTGACACGCGTAGCGTGCAGGGAGCGTAGCCACCTAGTAACTTTGTACTTATTCATTCATACATACATACAAGCGCCGGATTGTTCCAGTAGACTCAGAGAACTTCTCCCGCTTCGCTCGCTCGTTCACTAAAAACAATTGCCATCAGCCGAGCCATCAAACACGACTCACCGAGTAGCACGTGGCTCACGTCCAGATACGGCTCCCAGACTGTGAACCCGCGACCCAACAGGTCGACGGCGGCGCGCCGGAGCGGCGTGTGCGCAGGCAGGCGCGCGGTGGACGGAGCCAGGAGCAGGTGGGTCAGCGCCATGGCGGTGAGACGGGCTAGGTTGTTGGACGAGCTCAGGGTGAAACCTGCGGGGGCAAATGGTGAACACAAATGAAGTTAGACATGCATTTGGTGAAAACGTCAACTGGCAGTCTATTACAGTTTTGACCAAATATCGGTCCAGTGGTTTCTGAGCAAATTGACTGTTACAAACGGACAGGCAGGCCCTCGAGCGATCCTATACTATTAGTTTGCCCCGAACTGTAAACTCGCGACCACAGTTACACTGTACGTACAACCCCATATCTCGGAAACCCACGACCGATTTGGCTCATGTTCGAACTTAAAAGTTCTTTGAATTTCATTTATCCGCCTACCAAATTTCTCGACGATCAGACTACATTTACTCAAGTTATAGTCGAACGAACATTCCTACATACATACATTGAAGCGCCGGATTGTTCCAGTTCGCTTCGCTCACTCATTCAAATACGGAACCATTATAGGATAACTCGAGGACCTTTTCCCTTTTGAGATTCGGAACCCTAAAAATGCGGTACCCACCTTCCACAACGGAACTCTTTCGGCTGTCGCCTTCCTTGCGTCGCTTGTTTCCGGCTGCGCCTGAAAGAGGAGAGGAAACCTGTGCAGTCTGGGAAACCACTCAATGTGATGGAGAGTTAAGCCGCGTTTTCACAGTCTTATAAAACTAAAGGTGAATGGCAAACGCGCCAGGGGACGGGCACCAACCAGATGGTCTGATGCTATAAGGGCAGCGGCTGGAGGAAGCATTCACCGGGCAGTTCATATGACGGAAGACAGCTCCCAATGGAAGCGAGTGAGACATGGTCGCGATCCTCAGCCATGAGGAATCGATTAAGAAGAAGAAGATAAAACTAAAACCAAAAGAGCCATCCAAGAAAATAGACGCTTCTGCAATCAGAAGCGTATATTTTCTTGGATCGCTAAAATGTAAACGCTCGGATAGCATAGCACTTTTGGTTTTAGTAAAATAAGACTGAAAACGCGGCTTTAGTTACAGCTTGGTAATAAAGTGGCCCGGGAAGCATAAATGTCCGATTACAACGACGGCAGTTATAATGATTTAAACGTGAAAGAAAAGCGGGGAAACAGAAAAAAATTCCAAGCTGCACATGGCCTAGAACAGGGGTTGGCAACCTGCGGCTTGCGAGCCACTTGCAGCTCTTTCGTTATAAGTTGCGGCTTTTCAGTTCCTTAAGCAAAATTTTTAAACGTAATACGTAATACATGGAGAGCATGATCATTCGGGGGTCTTTCTCCCTCCAAAATGAGAGTAAAATCTGCGGTGATTCTAGCGCGCTAAAGCGTTTGTTCTATTTGTATTGAAGGAATCTCCATCATGAAAATTAAGGGCAGAATCGGTGAATTTTTGATTTTAAACCAACTTAAAATTAGAAAAATTTAAAATAAAATTGAAATGTTTAGGTTGTTTTGTCTTAAAAGGTTGCCGACCGCTGGCCTAGAAGGATGGATGGATGGACAAATTGTTTTTAAATTAAACTGACTTAACTTGTTAACCCTCTGCCATCTGGTTTTTATGCACTGAATGACTTGTTATTTCATTGCATAAAACAAGATGGCGGCCCAAAACTGCGGAAAAAGATATTCAAAACTAATATTAGCCATTGTGGGAATCACAACTAACCTTCGCTGGTGATGTCCTGCCCAAACTCGGCCCCGATGACACCCAGGAGTACCACGGCGGTGGTCTGCTTCCGTTTCAGTTCAGCCAGGGACGACGGCTTGCGGATTATTTCCTCCTCCTCCTCTTCGAACTCCTCCTCTTGCTGCGAAAAAAGAAGAGTAACTTAAGGTGAAGGCACACTAGCGCCGCGAATGAAAAATATTATAACTTCTTTTTGGATGCGTCTTTTGCTAAAAACGAGCCGCAAAACACGAACAGTAAAACAATTTTGAAATCTTTCCCCTTGGACAGCGGCCTGTATCTCTCTCTCTCTATCGATATCTCTCTCTTTTTCTCTATCTACCTATATTAGTAGTATCTTAGTACTTAGTACTTAGTAGTAGATAATACCTAATATTAATTTAATTTATATCGTGACTTTTACTTTAACTTTCTGTGTATATAATGTTTTTTATTGAATACTGAATAAAAATTTGGAGTTCGAGTTTGAGTTTTATCTCCCATTCTCTCTTTTTCTCTTTCTCTCTCTCACTCTGTGTCTCACTCTTAGTTAGGTACTTACTGCCACAATGCTAGCGACCTTCTCAGCCGGATCCTTCTGAGCGCGCGGGTTGATGCTCTCGGTTTGTGTGTAGAGGGGGAGGTACTGGGCCCAGCTATCGACGAGCGCCTTGCGCCCTTTGGGGCCGAGCCTGGAAACCAGAAAACATTTGGATATGGGGGCTGAATCGTCTAACATTTAGACTCTAGCTTAAAAATTTAACACAGGCGAGAAGTTTTAATGGAATGTTTGTTTGAAAACAGTTAAATCATTTTTAGGGTTCCGTACCCGAAGAGTGCCAAACGGGATCCTATTACTAAGACTCCGCTGTCCGTCCCTCTGTCTGTCTGTCCGTTCGTCCGTGTGTCCGTCTGTCACCAGGCTGTATCTCATGAACCGTTAGTTAACCGATAGTTAGACAGTTGAAATTTTCACAGATGAAGTATTTCTATTGTCGCTATAACAACAAATACTAAACGCAACTGATTTGCAATGCGTTTCAAACCGATTCCAAAATGGTCGCGCCATGTGCGGTTTCTCTCAGGAGTTTATGTCAGAAAGTCAAATGAAACTCTAAAGTAACTAGAGGTTGCAGTTTCGTTGCAGTTGCTTTCACCGACTTTTCTGAGCCTAACGGGTATGAAACCTATCCTCACCTGCCAAGTTCAGCCAAAAGCAGCGCCTGCGCAGCCTCCCGCACCTCCAGGCAGTGGTGCTGCCATCTACGCGCCAACATCTCCACTTGCGGACGCTTGAAGCTCTTAGCACCTGCGGATTAGAGTGCAATTTCGTTTGAAAACTCAAATGTGGAATGGTAATGGAGACGCTTAAAGGTAAGATAATTAATGGGGAATTTTATTTGATCACGAATAGTTTTAATGCGACACACCGCTTCTGAGATATAAACGAAAAACCAAAAGTGGGACTTTCATTGGTTCTATCCTTTTACCCCTATTTCTAGAAGGAAACCAGAAGGGACCAGCCCTGCTTGATTAGAGCCTGTTGAGCCGCAGTTGCTCCTGGCGCTCGCCAGTTTTTAATACCCCATAGCCTGAAAACGGTAAGGTAATCGAAAAAAAAGTACAAAACAAAAATTTTGATAATTTTATGGGCTATGATTTGACATAACAATTTCCTACCTGCGACGCACCGTTTCTGAGATATACACTAAAAATAAAAGGTCCTTACCAGCCGCAACGACCTTGTCAGGCAACAAGACGCAGTGCAGGGTAGCCAGAAGGGACCAACCCTGCTTGATGTGAGCCTGTTGAGCCGCCAACTGTTCCTCGCGTTCCTCGTCTCCTGCCCAGGATGTGGTGCTGCGAGTTGAGGGTCTGTGGATGAAAGGTGGGAAAATAATCTTCAACGTAATCATCATGAATCTCAGGACGTAAACATCAAATGTTGAGTAAAGGCCTATCAGTAAGATAAGATATGATAACATAAGATCATTTTTATTTTTTCGTTAAATAATTGAAGTCCGAATATGTTCTAGTACTTTAGGCCATTCCACATAGACGTTGCGAGACGATTTGCATCAGTTTTTACTGTTTAATTTCTATACATTTTGCGTTGCGAAAGCGCAACGCATTCATGTGACCTGGCTCTATCAGGATTAGCCCAAAAATTTACACAAAATAATGTACTTTTGGACCTTTCTCAAAACTAATGAATGTTTTTACCATACGCTGGTAATTTACATACCTGTGCATGCGCCTAGCGAATTCCTGCTCTGGTATGAATGTGGCATTGCTCATTGACATGAGAGTGTTGGCGAGAGACACGATGGACAGCAGATGGTTTGTGGTCAGGGTCGTCGACAGCTCCCAGTGGAGTTTGGAGGAGAACAATCTGGAATGATACGGGAAGTTAGGTAGAGTTCTGTTATTTTGTACTTGCCATTTATCCATATGTTTGTCGACAGGCTGAAGTACAATAACGATCTAATGTAGTGGTGCGACGTGGTTGTGCCTTGTGGCGGCGACGGCGCTTTCCTGCTGGCTGCTTCCAGAGTTAGAGACGCCAAGTGAGTACCAAAAAAACGAAAGCAATCAATTTGTTTCTTTCGTTTCAACCAAAAGTGTCTAGCCATGCAAAGCCATGCGCCACGCCATGCTGCACCCCAGACCTGAATCTGGTTCAAGAATGAAAGATACCTGGTAATAGCATATTTTCTCTTTCAGGTAGATTTATGTTAGGGTATACAACCCTTTATGGGTCTTGGCCTCCTCCACAGAGTAGATTTCCATTCGAATCTGGCCCTTGCCTCTTTGCGCCACTTGCTGTATTTGCGCATCTTTCTGAGGTCTTCTTCGATCCAGTCAATCCAACGCTCTTTGGGCCCGCCTCTTGGCATCTTCTGTTATGGCTTCCATCTGGTCATTACCTTTGCGGCTCTGGTGTCTGGCGTTCTCTCCAGGTGATCGGCCCATCGAAGGCGTTGCGACTTACAGAAACCTGACGATGGTCCCTCACTCTATAAGCGATGAAGGTTATACCTCGTGAGTTCGTCTGCAGGCATCAAGGGCGCAGCCAGCAACGGAGTCACGGGGACAGGCCTAAAGCCAACTGATGTGCGAGGGTATAACTGGTCAGCAGGCCTGCAGCCAACTGATATGTGAGGTTATACCTGGTCAGTTGGTCTGCAGGCATCAAGGGCGCAGGCGGCAGCGGGGCGGCGGGGGCGGTACCGCAGGCCTGAAGCCAACTGCGCAGGCGCGTGGGCAGCTGGACCGCCATGTGCCCGTGGCGAGAGACCACGCCGAAGCACACGGGGACCTGACAAGTTAATAAAATAAAGTAAGATAATAGAAAAATTACTGAGCAGGGCTCTGGGACGAAAGTGTCAGCAGTGGCCATACTGATTTTTTTTAAGGTAATCATCGTGAGGAAACCTGAGCCTCTGTGGCAGCAAGTATCGCCAACCCACGTGGTGATTCTGCCTAAACTTAATCTTGAGACAATGCATGTGCCAAGCTAGTACAGGGCAATTTTTCAATAGCTTTATTCCTAAAACACGTCTTAATAAACTTCTAAATGTGATTTCCAATAGCTTTTGTTCTACGACTTTTCGAAAAACTCGATGCTTTTAATTTATTGAACGTTTCTTGTTCTTTAAAAGTTTGCATTTGTACACACGACAGCAAGTGAGACTGTACACTTTTGTAATGTTGTAGTCTCCCGTAACGTAACCGAGTAGAGTGCTAGCGTGTAAGCCTCGACGTGCTGTCTTGTGTACCATTTCAGCGCTGCCTGCGCGGCGCTTTTCGTGCCCTTCCACTCTCTACCAACTATCCAGGAATTCCTGCTCCTATTTGATATTCCACGTTATTTCTTGATATTCCTGCTTCTATTTGAGACGAAAAATAAGGGAGCAACTTGGCCAGACCTACCCTCCGTAGCCGAGATAAATGGAAAGCCCTTGTATCAGCCCCAGACTCCACGGAGGAGTAAAGGGATCAAAGAAGAAAAAGATGCAGGATTCGCTAACCATAGGTCTCAGCAGACCAAGCTTGCTCTCACAGACTCGGTCCAGGTCAGGGTCCAGGCCCCAGGCGTGCAGCAGTGGGAGGAGGATCTGGGCGATCTCCATCGTGTGGGGAGGCTTTACCACGGTCACACATCACCAACAGACACTCTAGCCCCCTTAGCATGATGTAGAAAAGCTTTTAGGCCTTTGCAGATGCAACGTCCAGTGGCCCCTTTACTTATACTAGATCAGTGAAGCAAACCTTGGGACGCTGCAGTGCCTGGTATATATTGTTTAGATGGAGGAGGCTTGCACAGCACCCATACATCTTCACCAACAGGCACTCCTGAGCATGCTGTAGAGAAGCTTTAGCTGACGCCAAAATGCAACTTTCTCGAGTTGTCATACGATTTTGGAGTCGACTAAAGGCCTCTCTTAGACACGCAACATCATATCCTCGGCCTCGGTATATCCTTGGCCATCTTCATACAGCGGCGCGATGCAGGATTCGCTCACCATAGGTCTCAGCAAACCCAGCTTGCTCTCGCAGACTCGGTCCAGGTCCGGGTCCAGGCCCCAGGCGTGCAGCAGTGAGAGGAGGATCTGGGCGATCTCCATGGTGTGGGGAGGCTCGGCCAGAGTCACATCCTTGGGCCGCTGCCGTTTGCCCGAACCTTGGTCTGAAGCAACAGAAGTCGTGGGTTAGATTGGTAGCTTTGTCTTTTTTGAACCGACATAAAAGGAGTCCTAAGGTCTTTTTTTTGTTGGACTTAAGTCCTGCAAAGGAATTTGACCCCGCCGTGAATTTGGCGCGAATTAACGCGCCACGAAAGATGATCTTGTTTGTTCATCTTTCGTGGCGCGTATTATACCTATGTTTAATTTTTATTTTCACTAGCTTTTGCCCGCGACTTCGTCCGCGCAGACTTTTTTTTTCTCGTGAGTTTTTTCGTTGTTTTAATGGTTATTCTGCCATTCGGGGCGGAGAGAAATCCAACAAATCAAAAATCATAAAAATCAGTCCACCCGTTCTCGAGTTGTAAATGGTGTAACTAACACGACTTTGTTTTATACAATTAAGAATTAATTAAGATGTGTATTACCTCAGAACTTTTTTTCTAAGTGGACCGATTTGGATGATTATTTTTTGTTTGAAAGGCTTCCCATGTGGTGCCATAAAAATGGTGAAGATCTGATGAAGAACTTGATTGGGAGAGATTTGGAACGTAACTCCTCAACGGACCGCAGCCGATCACTCGGAATCAATGCGGTACTTTTACATCAGTGAAGTTTTTGAATTTTTGGTAATTTTCCTTTTATCTAACTAAAGGACTAACCCGTTGCTAGGGAAAATTTTACGATTTATTAAGGTTAAAAAATCGAATCGACAGTTACTTGGCTCGGTAGCTCAATCGGTAGAGCACAGGCACCGTGTGCCAGGTGGCGGGTTCAAGTCCTAAGCCAGAAGATTTTTTTTTAACCTTATAATAAATCTTAAATTGGTAACTTCTTGACACTTTGCGGTTGGTCCCATAGTATAAGTTACTTGTATTGATGAGTTCGTTCATCGAACCCTTTTAGTATGACAGAACATTTCTGAATCACCCTGTATAAGCTACAATTGATTTAGAGGCCCTTAGTTTAAGCCAGAAAGATCTGAACAAAGAAATAACACAGAGGAAATATTTCGACTCAAGCGTGGCCAAATGGTCGTAAAATTAAATAAAAACGCCAGGTAATTTTACTGCAGTATAAAACTAATGCGTACTAAGAAGACTAATTGCGTACATTACTAATAATTAGTACGCAGTACGTGTGTCGCGGTGCAAGTTAGAATATTAGACACTGTCAAAAATGTCTAGGTCTTCTATTTATATTCCGTTCTAGTAATGTTTGTCAAACGTTCCAACATGTCCTGCATTTAAGGCTTAACACAGAACAATGATGTTAGTAGAAAATCAACCCCATGCTTTCTTTGAATTTAAATATTGCCAACGCCAATGGATGATCAAAAAAAAAGGTGGCCTTTGAGCAAAAACTGTCTTCCTGGTGATAATATTTAGACAATAATTTTCTTCTCATTGCCGTCTCCTTGACGTGGAAATCAAATTGGCTATCAAGGGCTAACTCATCAAAAAACCATAACAAATATTGAAACCACAGTTTATTGATTTGTGTTTGTCTAAGCAGAGGAGAATAAGAAATATTTAATGTGACGTACGTTATAACTAAAGTTTTTAGCAGAGTCTACGCATAGTAAATAAGTACTAAAAGTATGTAATATTAGTAGTCTTTAGATAATAAGTAATATTTAAGAAAAGTCTTTGTTTTATACTCTAAATTTCTTCTTTTTGTGAGAAGATAATTTGATTCAGCTCACTTGTTGTACTTAAGGTGTTAATCATTTAGACTCTAAATGATGATCAAATTATCTTCTCACAAAAAGAAGAAATATTTTTGGACAATTGCAAAACTACCCAAATTCCTCACTGAACTACAACATGCACTTAAAAGCGACCTTGCTCTTTATTAAAAAAAAAACTTAATCAGCTCCACAGAACACAACCTTAAGATCAGTGGAATAAAGGCCAAACTCCTGTGACAACTGAACCAATTGACGTTGATTGTATCGATATAAAGTGTTTTATTTTAATTATAGCTGAAATGGCGACATTGACGATACCATTTTTGGTCTGGCAACTTGGAGACAAAAATTAGACCTTTACTTAACTTGTAGATTATTAAGGCTGGAAGATAGTAGTGTGGCGGGAAATTCAAAATTTTCACAGTTTTTTACATTTTGTAGCTAAACTGAGCTATTTTTGTTCAGCGATTTTTCGTTCGCGAGAATAAAACCGTATTCTTTTCATTATTGTAAACAACAGAACAACAATAATTCAGCCGATTATGTGTTCTGGTCTACGAAGCAGTGGTATTGCCCAAAAAACTTGTCGTAGACCAGAACACATAATCGGCTGAATTATTGTTGTTCTGTTGTTCACAATAATGAAAAGAATACTGTTTTATTTCCGCGAACGAAAAATCGCTGAACAAAAATAGCTCAGTTTAGCTACAAAATGTAAAAAACTGTGAAAATTTTAAATTTCCCGCCACGTTGCTATCGTCTACCCTTAAACGAGCGAGCGAAGTTCTCCGAGTCTACTGGAACAATCCGGCGTTTGTATGTTTTTATGTATGTATGTATGTAATAGTATGAAGTAAAACCCGCCGCCGCCAAAAGTGGCCACTTTTGGCGGCGGCGGGTTTTATTCGTAGGTCCTAAAAATATTTAGATATAATTTTTTTGGATTGTAAAAGTACTCGATACTTGAAGTATTAATACTTTTGTCTCGATACTTTTACAAGTACGATACTTTTTTCTCGATACTACTCATGAGTACAGTATCGATACTTTCTATTCGATATTGTGTCCCCACACAAAGCACGCACACTATCGCAAAGAGCATGAATACGAACTAACACAACTATGGCTCAGTCGCATTCGTGACTTGCAAGATCTGTACATGAAAATGTTTTTGGTGGGATTTGTATTAAAACATTATAGCTTTTGCCCGCGACCTTGTCCGCGTGGACTACACAAAAGGGGTATGTGCTTTACTTTGCTCCTAAGTTTAAAAGCATGATAATGTGTAGTATATGTGTTATTCTGATGTGTAAGCTATCTCTGTTCCAAACATCCAAATCCGTTCAGCCGTTTCAGCGTGAAAGAGTAACAAACATCCATCCATCCATCCATACTTACAAACTTTCGCGTTTATAATAGTAGTAGGATATGAAGTAGGAAGACGGGGACCTTTGGGTCAGACAGATATGGTTCGGGGCGGTGACATTCCGTATTTTATTTTAATTGTATTTTATCAATCTTTGTTTTTATTTTTGGACGAATCTTTTGTGAATTTTATTGTGATTGAATGTATTATTTGACTTTTTTTTGCATGTATACATTAAGCTGTAATATAATCAAATAAATATTCCTAGTAGGGAGGAAGTAGGATATTATTTTTGTGTCCATAATTTAATTGGAATTTGAAGATTACTTAGTGCCTAACACGTGATGTCCGTCGTATATTCCTCCATAGCAGTACATACAGCATGTCACAATAGTAACTGTTAACATTGGCGGCGCGCGCGCGGGCACCGTGGTTCCTACGGACTGCGTTGTGAAACGCACCCGGTGTGCGTAGGTGTGTTTATAAACGCATTAGTGGAAGCGTTCATAACTAGGTACCTATACATACATATACAGGGTGTTGTTTTGGTCAGTGACACCCGACTCAGGGACGATAGTTTAAGTAACGCTTGAATCAAAAAGTAGTTATATTTTTTTCTAAAATTGTTTTGATCCACAAATTACCTTGTTTAATTTGTTCTATAATAACCGCGACGTCTGAGCGCCGTTTTAGTTTGACTGCCAAGCTAAAGTGGAACTGGGCTGGCCACATAAGCCGCATGGATCCAGACAGATGGGCGAAAATCGCCACTGACTGGTTGCCTCAGACTGGACACCGGCGCCGTGGCAGGCCAAGGCGGAGATGGCGGGACGATCTCGAAACCTTTTTGCCGGGGTGGCAAGAGGTGGCCCCAGATAGAAAAGAGTGGAGGACACAAGGGGAGGCCTTTGCCCAGCAGTGGGACACAAAACAGGCTACATAAAAAAAAAAACCGTGACGTGCGGACAAGCCCCCCGCCCCCCCGCCTTCTCAATATTTTTTTATTACAAACTCTGCGATACCAATAAGTAAATAAATGAAAAAAAAAAGGCACGATTAACAAAAAAAAAAAAAACTACTTCACTGGTGAAAGATACTCTGTTAAGGTTATGTTATGATGCCGAGTGAACTGCTGCTGCCCGTTGAGGAGCATCTCCGAAGTTCTTCATCGGATCTTCATCATATTTTATGGGACGGGTCTAATTGAGTATATTCTTGTTAACCTCCTCCTTTTTTAAGTCGGTAAAAAGTTGTTGCAAGGTTGAGCCTCAGCAGGGCTACTTTAGGCTCACCAAACCCATAATTCGGAACCCAAAGTTTTTTGTTCGAAAGTCCGTTATTGGCTTAATCTTATCTTTAGACAATATTGAGAAACTAATTTCAATATTTTTCATTTTGGTTCAGTAGTTTGGATTTTTTTCAAAGATACGGTTTTATGACGTCACGCGACGGTCTGCATACTGTTGGCGGTCATAGGAACAAAACGTTTTAGCGCATAAAAACAAAACCTCTGGACCAAAATAAAACATATTTAAATTAGTTTCTCAATATTGTCTAAAGATAAGATTAAGCCAACAACGGACTTTCGAACAAAAAACTTTGGGTTCCGAATTATATGTGCAGCGAGGAGATGACGAGCCTACTACGGTAGGCTCCTACGACTTTATATAAGCGACAGCATCGCGCGACTGTCTTGCGACTGCAAAAGTCGCGACGGGCAAGCGCTCTCATATCAATCACAGTTCGCACAGTAAACAGAATACGTTGAACGCAACTGCAGTCTACTTGCAAATGTCAAAATAAATCACCGCCACTCAAACGCCGTTTAGCAAGTAGAAAGTAGAAGTAGTAGATCTTGTATGTCGGTTCGTGTAATGAGCCCATGTCACAATGCAACAATAAGATCTGCCAATTTCAATCAAAGTAGTATAAGAAATACAATGTATAGATTCCAGATCCTAGAACCTACGAATAAATCCCGCCGTAGCAAAAAATTGACACTTTTGGCGGCGGCGGGTTTTATTCGTAGGTTCTAGGATCTGGAATGTAAACCTTAGGTCCTAAAATAGCTAAGGCTAGGGATTATTATTTGACGCTTCGTTTTAGCAAAAAACGCATCCAAAAATAAGATATTATGTTTTTTTTTCATTGGCTAGTTGTGCCTATACAGGGTGTTAAAAGACCGCCAACAAAGCGGGAAACCACGTATTGTCCGCATCATAAGGAACATTTTTGCCCAAGGAACTATGCCTGGGAAATCAACGGTTTCCGAGATAATGAGGTTCAAAGTCGGACTTTTCAAAACTTTTTTTTTGCAGAAATGTATTCAGTATCTAGTTCTTAACATATCGTTTCAAGAAGCCATATCAAAATTATGAATATTTCCTACAAAAAACGACGTTAAAATTGCAACCCGCAATGTATTCTAAACCTCGGCACTTCAAGCTTAAGTAACATAAACTTATACCTACGCTTGCGCAATATGACTTCTGAGTGTTACACATCCATTGGGTGATAAAATATTTTTCAAAATTATAAACTAAAAAACCAAAATCATTTCCCAGCAATAATTTATCGAAAAAGTACTTTGTTTTGGTGTCTAGTATGCGTGGCTTCCGGGTCTGTTGGCGGTCTTTTAACACCCTGTATATTCACCTGAAATCTGAAGTCACTCGCCGCGACCCCCCTTGGATCCCACTACGCCCCCAAGTGGGAGTGGGGCACGCGCGCCCCACTGGTTGGGAAACCCTGATCTAGAACGTCAACTACGCTCAAACATTGCATAAATAGTTCACTATAAATTGGATGGAGTGAGCCACGTTCTCGTAGATACATAATATTGAAGTAGGAGGCAATATGAGATTGGCATGTTGACAATTTTACAAATGCAATGTAGGTATACATTCAACAAATTTTAGGGGCAGATACCGTACAAAATATTCATTGTAGGTAGTATACATAAAGCAGCGTTTAAAAGGGCAATTCAATTAATTGGTGCCTCCACCTACCCATTTGGAGATAATGGTGTGAGGATAATCATCATCATCGTCAGCCTGTTAACACCCACTGCTGACTAAAGGCCTCTTCATGCTCATGCCACCTCTCACGAAGTGACGATCCTGCGCCAGGCGCAACCACTGTTTTCCGGCTACTTGGGCTATGTCGGTCGTCGGACCATCTGGCTGGTGGTCTGCCAACCGATCTCTTCCCGCTCAGGGTTAGGGGGGGTGGGGATAACTTCGTTATTGAACGAGCGAGCGAAGTTCTCCGAGTCTACTGGAACAATCCGGCGCTTGTATGTTTGTTGAACGAGCGAGCGAAGCGAGCGAACAATCCGGCGTTTGTATGTTTGTTGAAGGAGCGAGCGAAGCGAGCGTACAATCCGGCGTTTGTATGTATGTACGTAGGTAGCAAAACGCGACTTAGTCCATCTACGCTTAAGGCCCTGTACATAGTGAATAGCCCGCGCGCCAAGAAAAATGCACAAAATCGAGTCCTGTATCAAATACACTAAAAAAATCGAAAATTTTCACATATTAAACCCTAGAATTAGGTGAGACCTATCTAAAACAGCCAGTTTCGTGTTGACATTCATAAACGTTTTGAAGATATTTTGCTTGAAAAAAAATAGGCGGCGCACTTTTTTTCAAACAAAATATCTTGCAATCTGTTATGGGTATCAACACAAAACTGGCTGTTTTAGATAGCTCTCACCAAATTCTAGGGTTTGATATGTGAACATTTTCGATTTTTTTAGTGTATTTGATACAGGAATCGTTTTTGTGCATTTTTTTTGCGCGCGGGCTAATTCACTATGCCCAGCGCCTTAAGGTACATCGGTCTTAAAGGATTTGGTGGGCAGGTAAATGAGGCAAAGAATTTTTTTTTGTTTGAACATGAGCCAAATCGGTCGAGGGGTTGCTGAGATATGGGGTCGCGAGTTCATAGTTCGGGGCGAACCACTAGTTTATTTGAGTTATTAGACCAGTTATTTGAGAAGTGTTAGGTACATTTACATAAACACTGGGTAGACACTACAAACTAGTTTGCGTACACTGAAACAGTGTTTGTGTACACATTTGCTGAGATGCTGGCTTTGCAAGTGGTTTCTACGGAGTAGTAAAAAAAAAGTAGCATTTACTTAGCCCGTACAATGGGCATTGTCAAATCCTATTTTTTATTCTGTAAATCGAAAGTATAGACAAATATAAGAAACTAATTTGAATATTTTCTTAATTTTTAATGTAACATTTATTTTATGAATTATTTAAACTTTCTAAAAGTTTTGTGTATAACGTCACCACTGGCATTATGTACTAAGTTCATTGCATTCATTCATGCTTTTAAAAAATAAAAATATGTTGAAGTTTGACAAATGTCAGTTTCAAGTCAACAAGAGTTGTGTGTTTTGACAGTTGTTGTTGTTGACGAATGTATTTATTTAAATATTTGTAGCCAATGGAACTACCGCATTAGAGCCAATGATGACGTCATCGAAAGAAAAATGAAGTAAACATTTTTGGCGATAAATATTAATAATCCGTTTTAATTTTACTACCTCATCTACATACCTACCACTCTCGAGGCTCTCGTCTCAGCATAAAGCATATAGACCTCGAAGGCTATGGATAACTCGAGAGGCCGCGCCGCGCCCTACTAAGCCCAGTCTAGATCTAGGCAATATCCTTGCAAAATACTAGCGGCGTGGCTCATTGCAGCCTGTTGGGAAATACCTATTGATGTTTGTCAATGTAACTGGCTGTGGTTGGCTCTAAACATTGAAAGAACCTTAAGGCGCCGGACACACTGCCCCGGAGTTCCGCGTTCCGAGTTCAGAGTTCTCAGATTTACTTCAAGAGAACTCCGCGTTCTAACAGCTTCAGTGTGAACGGTTCCAAGTAACCATACATTAGAAAGAACGCGGGACGCAGAACTCTGAACGCGGAATTCACTCCGGGCGGTGTGTGCGGCACCTAAGTAAGAGGATAAAATACAGTAGTGTTCTCCATACAAACCTAGTCCCCGATTTCTTCCCTGGATAATGGAAGTAGAGCATAAATTTTTTTTGGAATGTCGCGACATGTCCGTCCCTGGCATGACGGACCAGAATAAAAAAAAATGCATATTTATAAGCGGCGGCAGTGAGACGTCTCGTAAACATATTTTAACAACTTTAAAGTAAAAAAAACAAGACGGTCCGACATCAAGTAGTTTCTTGTGATACCAGTGATGTTTTTTTTATCTGCACAGTTTTGAGAGAGTAAAGTGTTGGACTTGTCAATAGGATGTAAAGAGTTTACATCCTATTGACAAGTACGTTGTACCCTGTAAAGAGAGTTAGGATGTTTTGTAACACGTTGTATAGTTAGTGATTAGTATAGCCGTTGAGTTGTATTTATTTGTTCCTAGCTTCGAGGTGTCGGGTGCGTTGATGGCGCTGAGTCATCACATTCCGCGTAACGTTAACATAACCGTGTCGAGTCGAGACAAAATTCGCGGCGTCGGCACCTCGCAGTTACGATACGCGCCACGAACATCGATTTAAATATTATTATGATATTTATATCGATGGCCAAGAAAGATGGGACTTGACCGCGCCTCCGGAACTCTTTCTGCAGCCCGATCTTCTTCTTTTTCTTAGGGTGCCTCTCCGACTCAGCGAAGGTTGGCGGTCAGCTCTGCGTATCCCTCTTTGTCTCTCGCGAGGCGATAGCTGGGCAGCACTCGCGATCCCAATCCACTCCCGTAGGTTTCTTAGCCAGGATTTTCGCTTTCGGCCGACGCGTCTCTCGCCAGTGACTTTTCCCATCATTATAAGTTGCAGGAGGCTGCCCCGATGACACCGCTCAAACATCATAACGCAAAAGAGAAATATAAATCGTAAATCAATCTGGATGAACGATCAGTCGGAAGACCAGCAGCCCGATGGTCGGACGACATTGTCACAGCGGCGGAGGATCCATGAATGCGGATGTCTAGGGACCGTGAGAGTGAACGCGAGGGGAAAAAGGCCTATACCCAACAGTGCGCTGAGGTGGGCTGATGATGATGAATAAATCTTTACAATTTACTATTTGATGTAGGTACATTGCGTAGCCAATTAGGCGTAAACTGCGAAAAGAAGAACGTTAATATTGCTAGTTGCTACGCAATGTAGATCGAAGAGTCGTAATAAACTATGAACTTTATTGCAGTTTTGTGGGCCGTTTAAAACAATGGGTATTATATTACGTTGTGTTATGAATGATAAGTAGGTATTTAGACGCCTTCGTTATGACGCTGCTCGTGACAATAGATGGCACTACAAAATTCTACATCGCGGTATGGTTTTGTCTTCTTTGTCCTATAAATAGTCAAACACATTATATTTTCGTTGGTATCCTACCGGCTGCGCCAATTACAGTACTGTTAATGTACAAACATTTTTGCAAGAGGGTTGTTACCTCCCGCTTCCTCCTCCTATGAGGTGTGGGAGAGACCCTTTATCCTTTCTCTAAACCATTCTCTATACAAATATCCTTATTGGGTAATGGTTCACAAAAATAATAAATCGTAATTGAAGCCGTCAACCGGGAGCCTATTTTGGCACCATGACGTTACAGGCTAAGGCCCCTGGTCAGTGCCACATGCGCAGGCGCATGCGTCGCGAAGGTGCCAGTTCCGCCCGGCAGCTGCGCGAAACTGGTCCGCCTCAAATGCCAAGGTCGGCGAAAGGGAGCGTGTGACGTGTATGTGCGTCTGTCCACGCCGGATGTGGCCTAGCCCGGCCTTCGCCCCTCAGAACAAAGCTGTTGCCTTAGCCTGTAATGCAATGGTGCCAAAATGGACTCCCGGTTGACGGCTTGAATTACTATTTACTGATGATGTCGGTCCTTTTAATGTTTTTGTAGTACAGCAAAGAATATTCTGATTCTAACTGTAGAGGATTAGTTCCCTGATTGTAGGAGAAAAACGAGGAAATCCCGGTTTTGTCCTTCTATTGGGACGCCATCGACACGCCATTACAGGCTAAGGCCTCTTTACAACATGACCTTAACGACATATCGAAGTTATGCGGCAACGTCTCGATCCAGTGGAACAAGCCTGGCTACCCATGGCACAGGGTATCCTAGTTTCGGAGCTAGGACACAAAATGTTACCTTATTTTGCATTAAACTTTATTGAATATATGAATTTGATATATGAATTTAGAATTTAAATTGATATGATGTTTAAGACTTTTTTAGGCTGGCAAATCAGCATAAATCGTTTAATAATAATAATAATAAATTTATTTTCAGATAATTAATAATCCATAGTTTTGTTAGCACAACTTTTTTTTTCAACGATTAAAAGTGTAGCTTCGTTTTAAGGTTTTTTTAAGGCTACAATTGTATGGCTGGCTACCTAACACGACTATTACTTATATTTGAAAATATATATACAGGGTGTTGTTTTGGTCACTCGACTCAGGGACGATAGTTTGAGTAACACTTGAAACTAAAGTAAGTTTTTTTCTAAAAATGCTTTGATGGTAAAATTACCTTGTTCAAGTAGTTCTATAATAACCGCGACGTGAGACACCCCCGCCTTCTCAAAGCGCGTGCGCGATGTGGCGTCCGACTCGCCGCAAGCGTTAGTATAATAATTTGATGATTTTTGGGTATTTTTCACTGACTTTTTTTTTTGCTTCAGTATCGTGTGAATAATCACCCTTGAGTCGGGTGTCACTTTACAAAACAACACCTTGTATAGTACTCATATTAAGAAAAACTGTTGTCATTCAAACTTCAGTGACAAAGCGACGACCGCAAATACACAATGGGGCCATAAAACTTATCAATGGCAAGATAATAACAATAGTAATAAGTCATACAGAACCCTTGACGCCCGACGCGGTTCACGCTTGACCGCACGTGTACAGTCAGCGACATTGACGGATAAAATACGATATTATGGACAGTATAATATGGCATTATGATACTCTGAACATTGATACTATGTACAATGTGATATCTATAACAAGTTTCAGCCAAATCCGTCTAGCCGTTTCAGCGTGAAAGAGTAACAAACACACTCACTCACTCACAAACTTTCTCGTTTATTAGTGTGATGGGATAATGCCATACTATGGCCAATGCGATAATATAGGCAATCAAATAAAATAGAGATTTTGATAACATGAACCGAACTGAAAGGCTCCTATCGCGCGGAGCGTAAGTGCGTCAATCGAACAAAAAGGCCGATCTGCGTGTGTCGCTCACTGTACTTGCGCAGGCGCATGTGTGCCAAGTGCACGCAAGGTGCCGTCCGGCTGGCTAGGACGGTTGCCTTGGTAACGTTGGTTGGGTTTTCGTTGAACCACATGAGTTGATTTTTCAAAAAAACCTTAAAAACTTCTAAACGACAAAAAATGCCTGAATATACATGGGGGTGATTCGGGTAGCCCTTGGTGTCAGGTATCTAGATTTTGTCGCTTGATGTTTGGGCCACCCTGTGTATCTTACGTATTAAAAAACATATAAGTAAAAACGACTTTAGCTCACAATGTCATTATAACGTACACACGACAGCACGTCGACCCTTACACGCGGGCACTCTACTCAGTTACGTTACGGGCGACTTTACAACAGAAGTGTACACTCTGTCGTACTGTCGTGTGTACACAAAGGTTTCCTAGCGTGTAATTGAGAGGGCATTGAGGTTACAAGCCCATTCCCATTGCACCAGGCATTAAATGTGTAAATCACACCAATTATACTATTATCTTACTGAACTTGCCCGGCACTTGCACTTGACATGTTAATTATTATTAAATGATTAGTTTTAGAGAAACAAGTTTTAGCTTTTGCCCGCGACTTCTTCCAGACTTAGTTTTTTTTCCGTTATCAGAATAAAACATAGCCTATGTTCCGGTTTCTGAGTTGAGAGTTTTGCTAAGCAAATGGGTAAGTATCGTCCTGTCTCTGCAGATTTCTCACAAAAGAGCGTTACAGAGCGATACGTAAGTATGTGCTTAGTAAAATTCTCAACTCAGAAACCGGGCCTATATCACTCAGCGATAACGTAGCTTCTAATTAGTGAAATAATTTTTAAAATCGGATGAGTAGAAGTCGGTTTTTAATTTTTTATTAATTGTATAGTTTAGGAACCTTGCATTTAGTTTAGTGTGGAGGAGGAAAATGCTCAGAATCCCTTGGACCGCCTTCAGAACCAATATTTCTATCCTAAACGAGCTCAAAATAACGAAGCGTCGGTCAACAGTCTGTCGCCAGAGGGCCCTCAGCTTTTTTGGGCATATTATGCGATCACCACATCATACTCTGGAAAAACCGATAATTTTGGGCCAGATGGAAGGCAGACGGGCGAGAGGCAGAACACCAATGCGCTGGTCCGATGCCCTAAAGAGGGCAGCAGGTGGATCCATCCAGCACGCATCCCATCGGGTCCATGACCGTGATGAGTGGAGAACCATTGTATATGGTCACGATCCTCAGAATTGAGGGACATCAGAAGAATAGTTATATTAATAGTCATTTCAACCCTGAATTTCCACAATCAGGCACAAATTACCATAAATACCGTTACCAAAGGCCGTGTCAGTACGCTTGCTTATGTCAGTGTGTTCTATGGTGTACGAACAGAGGTTACAATGTCAGAGGCGCGGTTGCCACGACGAATCGCCAATGTCCACGACGGATTTGATTTAGCAACAATGCAAATGATACGCTTTGAACTGCACAACGTATGCTTGTTCGTCCGTTTGTGTTTCAACACGGTATCCCCCGGTGATGGTGTCTATGGTTGGCCCGTTTTCTGCAACGAAAGAGTTAAAAAAACCCGGCCAAGTGCGAGTCGGACTCGCGCACGAAGGTTTCCGTAGCATTATCTATAAAAATAGACGGACGGACGGACATCGGAGTCTTTGTAATAGGGTCCGTTTGGCACCCTTCGGGTACGGAACCCAAAGGGTTCCCGGTTTTTATTCATAATTGCACAAACTACCCGTCTCTCAATTCCCTAGCACTTTTTTCCATCAGTGGTTGCCTGGAAGCTGTCAAATTGGCACAATTGGCGGCCTTATTGCTGTTAAGTTTTTTTTTCCTTGCCTGTATTTATATTGGTGTAAAATAAAGAATATTTTATCTTTATCTTTATCTTAACCCTAAAAAATACCCAAACACAAATTACATAGATCTATGAAGGATTACATTATTATTTAAATTAAGCATTCGTAGTAAAGTTCGCACGTTAAAAGTTACAATTGATCTTGGTTCCCTGCTTTCTACACTAGGATAAAAATTCTGTGTCTTAGGAGACAGTTTTCCAGTCACATCAGCGTAAACCAGATGATACACTTGTAATAAAAAGTAAGATTTAGCCTGCACAATTGTACATGTCCCACTAGCTGGGCAAAGGCCTTCTCTCAGAGAGAGAGTACCAGCTTAATCAACACGCGCGCTAAATGCGGATTGGTAATATTCCCGTACAAGGGTATAATGCCTCATACGCTCAGTATCATTTGATATTTCGTATGCAAGCCGGATGTGCGCAAGTCTTTCATAGACCCTTCCGGTTTGGACTTGAAGCTTTTGATCTGATCTATATTTTTTTACAGTTACAGGCTATCAGGATACTAATAAAAAGGCCATTCAAACAATTACCATCTTAATTTAGCAGTATTATAATTGTCAGCCAACTAAGCCGCGGTTTTCCTCGCGATATTTTCCCTCAACCAAGTCCCAGGCACTGCAACGCCGAGTGGTCTCTTCACCCATCTAGTGTGAAGGTGCCACTGGACGCTGCATAAAATCATCTCATTACGTAGATGCAAAGACCTTAGTTTAATTGTCAGCTAGCTTCACAGTAAATAAGAACGTAGAGTACGTCAGCGAGGAAGGGGCACAGGTTTCGTCTTAGCTAGATTGTATGGCTCTAGCTAGATTATTTTACGATTGGTACACACGACAGCACGTCACGCTGTACATTTTTGTTGTAAAGTCGCCCGTAACGAAACCGAGTAGAGTGCTAGCATGTAAAGGTCGACGTGCTGTCGTGTGTACATTTGTAGCAAATTAGCAATACCACTCGCTAACGGCGAAGGACCATTAAAGTAGATAGAATATGTAGATAGATGTAGATTGTAGATAGAGATCGATCATGTCGATAGAGCAGAAATAGGGCGCTGGACCGCTGCAAAAACCGCGCGGACGAACGGTCATGCGCGTGCGCATCGGAATGCAAAGGCGTGGCGTTACGCGTTGTGGCTTGGAAGAACTAAATCCCACGGTCCTGAAGGCCAACTTGGTGCCAGATAACTAACTTTTATCTTGTTGTATTTCTTCTAGCGAATAGAAGCAGTGGTGAGTTGGTGACCGATTCGATTGGAGCGTAGATCTGCAATCTTTGAGACGGGGCAGTAAGGGCAGGTACCTTAACCGTTATAGTTACAGGAAAACGTTCTTAGGAGACCTTCCGTAACTATTTGAGATATTATGAACTTCATTTACAGATTTTGGAAAAAATTTACCGTCAGCGAAAAAGGAATCAAAACACTCAAGGAGCCAACTGAGGTTTGAGTACTAGAAATGTCAGAAATTTACAAAAACTTTCCCCATTCATTTTCTAAGATTTTTTTATTTTTTATAATCCCATGAGATCCTCTTTCGTGTAGGGATCAAAAGTCTCTACAGAGCCAACTAAGGTTTGAGTACAAAAAATGTTAGAAATCACGAAAAACTTCTCCACGTACATATTGTAAGGGGAAAAGTTTTTGCAGATTTCTGTCATTTCTACCATATAAAACAATGTCCCAGGCACTGCAGCAGCGCCGAGTAGTCTTTTCACCCATCTATAGGTAGTGTGAGTGAAGGTACCACTGGACGCTGTATAAACCATCTCATTACGTAGATGCGAAGGCTTTTATTATTGAACGAGCGAGCGAAGCGAGCGAAGTTCTCCGAATCTACTGGAACAATCCGGCGTTTGTATGTTTGTATGTATTTTTGTATGTGTGTATGTAAATTCGATCGATTTTACCGATCGGCATTGTTGTTATTTTGGTTGCTAACTCGTTATAACAGAACAGAAGTAAGAAAAACTGAGATCCACTTTGCCAGTAGGATATTAGAGGAATATTAGTTCGGAGTAACAATGAAAGATTAAAGTCGGTAACACAACTGTTTATTGTGGGTAGCAAACCTAACCTACCTACGTATCGGTACAACAATATGAATGTTCGTTCGACGATAACTTGAGTACCTAAATTTAGTCGGGTCGTCATGAAATTTGGCAGGCAGGTAAATGAGGCAAAGATAATTTTTAAGTTCGAACATGAGCCAAATCGGTCGAAGGGTTGCTGAGATATGGAGTCGCGAGTTCATAGTTCGGGGCGAACCACTAGTTATTATACTAAGACCATGAAAACGCGGCTTTAGTTTCAAATGCATTTCTTCTCCGCCTTTGTCCGCATCGTTCTTTGTCAGTCGGCCATCAACACAAGCGGCGTGACCTCTAAACTATCTCCATTACGTTCTCAGACAGGCCGTTGGGCGTTATGTGTCCGTTGCGTCACCCGACGTGCCTCAAGTGCAAGTTCGCGTTGCGCAAGCGCGGGTAGGGTTGCCACTGACACAAAACACCCTGCTATTTTAGTGGTTCTAAAGCCGTAGGTATTCTGAGCCAAATTACAAAATTTCATTCCAAAACGAGCGAAAAAAGAATTCACTTCTCCATACAAATGGTGTCGATGAGCGATAGATATTTGTATTGGAAACTGTTTTTTTTTCTCCCTCATTTTATAGCTTTTTTTTGTTGTAAAATAGCAGTGCTTACGAAAGTTTAAGTTTTAATATTTTCGAATTTGGCTCAGAATCACCAGTACAACAAAATACCATTTCCGTTCGTATACAGTCGGCCACACGCTAGGATACCCCTTATTGTTCGATTGGCGCCCTTATGCCGCACGCGGTAAGAGCTAACATGGGGTATCCTAGACTGTGGCCGACCATACCTATAACCCGTATTTGCAGTAATATTTTACTGGTGATTTAGTTTTTGTAGTTTTGCTTTTTATTGTTTTGATTTTTTTGGAATGGTCTCTTCACCCATCTGGTGTGAGGGAAGGTGCTACTGGACGCTTTATAAATCATCTCATTATAAATCAGAATCAGAATCAATTGTTTTTATTCAATATGCGATATATATTTTTTTACAGTGAACGTCAAAATATTATGTAAAGTAAAAAAGTACTTATTACTTTTTTTTCTCCAGCTCCACTAGCTCTGAATGCAAAGGCCTTAGTTTTGTAGTATTTTTTTTAAATAAGGTAAGTGTAACATAAATAAGCAGTCCAATATGAATTCATAATATGAAGAACCATGGTTTTTGTGACATTAGTCTTTAAATAATTATAAACGCAGCAGACCGTAAATATAGAACTTCTAGGCATAATGAAGTAACAGCCCTATTCAAAAAACTCCAGCGCCAGCCCTACTTTGCACCGAGCGCGCATAGAAAAGACATCAACGCGCGGCCGCACCAAAACGAAGTTCGTTTCTCTAACTCAACTAAAACTATCGACTTACGTAACTCGTAAATTAAGATGCCATAGTGCAGTAATTGCCATAATTGGAATCTGGCTCTTATCACACAGGCTATATGCCTAGTTTAAGGCCAAGTAGGACGCACAACTAGCGCCGCCAGTGAAAAAAAAATCTTCTTTTTGGATGCGTTTTTTGCGATTTCTCTACGCGAGGCTTAACTATTTTTAGGACCTAAGGTTTGGATTACAGATCCTAGAACTTAAGAATGCAATCGATTGCATTCGTCCAAACTGGAATCTGGAATCCAAACTTAGGTCCTAAAAATAGTTAAGCCTCACGTTGAGAAATCGCAGGAGTTTTTAGCAAAAAAACGCATCAAAAAAGAAGATACGTTTTTTTTTCATTGGCGGCGCTAGTTATGCGTCCTATTGTGCCTTAAGTACCAGCAAGCCTTACTTTGTCAGCCACTTATCCTATTTCTACTGATGTAATGTAGGTTAAGTTCTTGTTTGCCAAATAAATATTATTATTACTTATACCGCGCGCGATAAGAGCTGCCATGGGGTATCCTGGAGTGTCGCTGACCGTACAAGTAGTACTCGTTTCTAAAGCGGTCAAGAGTGAATGGTCCTAAAATCACGTCGCAAAAGCCCCTGACTGTCGTTTGTGACCTAAACCGAACCAGTTTCATAAAATTACAAATTAATAGTTTATTATGACAATTCATTTGAGTAGTCTGATAGTAAGCTAACCATTTTTGTCTTTCATGTCAAATCGGCTACTCAATGTACCTACATCGAATTGTCATAATGAACTATGAATTGTACATTAATGAAACACGCGACAGATACTGTCACTGCGCGAAACGAAGGTTGACTATGTTGGTGATCGAATCACGAAGGGTCTCAAGTGGATATGGGTAGGACACCTGACGAGGCGGGATGGCCGGTGGACAAGGGCAGTGACAGAGTGGCGACCAAGACTTTGATGGCGGTCGGTAGACAGACCAGCAGCCCGATGGTCGGACGACAACGTCCTTACGGCGAGGTCCTTGGATAGCGAGGGCATAAGTAATTGTAGAAAACGGGATTCTTACCACGATTTTATTAGGGTTTTGAGAGCACTCGAAAGTTTCTTTGATACACTTCATTGTCAACACCGACTAAGCGGTAAGGATGGTATAGACAAGTGTAGCATCCAGTGGCATCTCTACTCACACTAGATTGGTGAAGTGACCACTCGGACACTGCAGTGCCTGGGACATTGTTTACACGAAGTAGGCTTGCCTAAAACCTATACCAGTGTAACAGAATCATGTTTAAGGCGCCGTGCATAGTGAATAATAATAAAAATGCACAAAATCGATTCCTTTATCAGATACACTAAACAAATCGAAAAAGTACACAATCATATCGAACATTAGAATCGGCGAGATCCGTGGAGACATCCATCTGATCCCGGGATCGGTGGATACAACTCCTTTGAGGGAGAGCTATCTAACACAGCTAGATTGATAAAGGTTTTGAAGAAATTCTGAAAAAAAAACACAGGCGGCCCACTTTTTCCACAGAACGATCAGAGATAGTGAAGCTGGAGAAAAAAAAGTAGCTTGATACTTAATATTAGATAGTAGTACCTAAGTATCTGATTTATATACCTTTTTTTTACTTTAGATAATATTTTGACGTTCAATGTAAATAATTTATTTATGGCTTATTGAATAAAACAAATTGATTCTGATTCTGATTCTTTTCCGATTTTGTGCATTCTTTTTTCGAATCGATTTTGTGCACTTTTCTTAGCGCGCGGGCTAATTCACTGTGCACAGCGCCTTAACAGTGCTAGAACAAAATAGAATGACTACGCGATTAGCAATAATTGATAGAAACAAAGATCGAGCTGAGACCGGTTAAGGGTAAAAGCTTTAGCCATGGTCAGCGTAACCTTTAGTCAGTGAGTAAGTACATTGGATTGCAGACTAGACAGTGAGACTTCATCTAATTACAGGCCAATTTACACCACTAGCCTATCCCGTGACTTCGTCCCCATAAATATACCTCATTTCCCCGCACAGATAAATAGATAGAGAATTCTCTTGCACCGGAAAAAAACATTGTAGCAAATATCTTATAAATCAAATTAAAGATGTTCGTCTTAGGGGGTGATTAGCACAACAGGTATCGTCAACAGCAAGTCGACATTTACACGTTTGCACTCTTCTGCTCAGTTAGATTACGGGCGACTTTGGAACAAAAAAAATAAGGTTTACGTGCTACGTTACCATTTCACGTTTCTATCTATAGAGGTGTCGCCATGCATTATCTGCCATTCAAAGGTCACTACCGACTACCGCTCCGGGGCATATCTGATGCAGAGGATCTCCCTGACCAAAACAACATCTTGTCTATCGGTAGGGTGTCGGAGTGTCACATCTGCTTACAAGAGGCACTCAACTGCTCTCTGATCGGCCGCAAAGGTGGCCATTATGCGCACGGCGAAATATGTAGGCGGTTTGAATGCTAAGGCTATCTGTAATTATAGTATTAGGCTAGCAACCAGCCGCCGGTGGTATTTAGCTTCGCGTAGGCTTAGTGGGCAGATATCAGGGGCCTTAGCCTGTAATGGCGCAATGGCGTTTCGATGGCGTCCCAGCAGAAGGACAAAACCGGGGTTCCCTCGTTTTTCTCCTACAACCAGAGAACTAATCCTCTAGAATTTTAATCAGAATATTCTTTGCTGTACTACAAAAACATTAAAAGGACCGACAGCATTAATAAATCGTAAATGAAACCGTCAATTGGGATACAATTTTGGCACCATTGCGTTACAGGCTAAGGCCCCTGGTCAGATAATGAGACATAATTAACTGGATTAGAATAGCAAACTAGCGGCGCAAAATAAAAATTAACATAGCTTCTATTTTATTTCATTTGCGAATTTGTAGTAGCAATACCAATCGATAATGTTGAAGGAAAATGTCGTGAGGAAATCTGAGCGTCTGTGACATTATACCCACAACGCGAAAATCGCCAATCCGCAGAAGGCACGCTCTCGATTGACAAGGCCTTGGCGCAGCAAATGACACGTGTACACTTTTCTTGAATAACACTTTTAAAAAGTGGACACTAAGGCGCAAGCAAGCTAAGAGCTAAGACCATTGAAGACCTTGGTGCTTGACCCTAGCCAAGCACCTAGGATTTAAAAGATCCTAGTTATGGTTCTCTTCATCGAATACCTCGTGAAGACTCCTGTACACTAGACACACTAGATACTCCATCTGCAAACGTAGCACTAGGTTAATCAGTACATAAGGGGGTTATAACTATATGCATCTCACTCTTATTTGACGTAGAGTGGGATAGGTAGAGTTATCAGCCCATAGATACGCTCTAACCCATTCTTATGCTACGCTTGTTTCAATACCATCCTCACGGCTTGCTTGGTCTACCCCAGGGTTCGGCAACCTGTGGCTCAAGATTGAAATGAAAATTTTTAGTGGCTCTTTAAAAAGTGGAAAATTTTTACTTTTGGCTCTTTAGTGTCAAAAGGTTGCCGAGCCCCGCGCCTCTATTATCTAAAAATTCCACTCAACCTACGAGCGTCAAAACACTCGAAAATAGCCCTTATTGAAATGAACAATCCTTTTTTTGACATTTAATAGGCGTTATTTTTACGGTGGATATTTTAGATAATACAGGGGCAGGTCTTGCCCACAGGAAAGACAATGTCATTACGTGCGGGGCCAACGAAGCCACGGGTTTTCTTGCGATGTTTTCCTTCACAATTAGCCACTGGCGGACACCTTATAAATCTTCCAAAAAGGGGCCCAAAGTTTGGCCTACTTGTGATTGAAGTACCTTCGCGAAACCTCACGAAGGTAACTAAAACCTAAACTCATGTTCCAACGATTGTTAGAATGACCTGAATACGCTACAGATCTATCATGCTCGGACATGACAACAACAATAACGAGGGACGAAAGGACGGTTTGAGTTCAAAAGAAAAACAACACGACCGAGATAGAGACATAGAGAGAAATACAAGGTGTTACAAAAGATCCTAACTCTTTTTACAGGGTAATAGCAACCGTTCATAGGGATCACAACCTAAATATTTATCTTGCTCTATGCTATGACGTTCCGTTGATTTTTAAATTAATAAAATGTGAACTTTCAGGCAGAATATAATATTTTTTAAATATTGTTTTCATATAGCTGAAGTTTACACCCTAAAAATAGAGTTAGGATGTTTGTATTTGTTATTTTTGTTTTGTGTTTTATTTATTTTGCTCTTGGGTCATTCTTCTGCAAGACATTTCGCGCTGCAAAGCCGCTCCACCTTAGCTTATTGTCTTAAGATCCTTTTTGTTCCATTCTCAGCATAATATGGCACTTGGGCCCTGAGCAATTGATACCATTTTCATTTGTCACATTGCAAAATGTGCAGTACATTTTCTAGGCCATTCACCGGAGTTATTTCAGATGATTTCAACGCTCTGTGAGAAAATTCCCTGGCGCTTAATCATTAAGTTGGGTTTACGACCCTCTGGCCAATGAAGGAAAATGGTGTGAGGAAATCTGTGCTGGTTATAAGAAACTCACAAATATATGTACAATGTACAAGAATGTAAGGACCTAGAGCAATAACTACTAAATAAAAAAAACCGACATATTAATTTCAAATAAGAATATCTCATAAACGACTGAACCTATTTTGATAAAAAACACCGTTTTGGATTTAAAAAAGTTTAAAAACACTCGCTAGAAAACCTGCTTTCAAATTCAAAAAACCGCATCCAAATCGGTTCACCCGTTCAGGAGCTACTGTGCCACAGACAGACACACACACGCACACACACCTAGCGGTCAAACTTATAAAAGATCTCTTTTTGGATTGATTGGATGGTATAAATGCCGGGCAAGCCTAAAAAGAAGAAGTAGCCAAAGTGATTGCCAATCTCCGATAAGAAGAAGCCTATCCATCTAAAAAATATATAAGTGGCTCTTCACCAATCCAGTGTGATTAGAGGTGCCACTGGACACTGTATTGATTATTAATAATTCTGTATAATTATAAATCACGATAGATGAAAGCCCAAGGTGTAGAGCTCTAAAGGAAGTTGCTGCAATACGAACGAACGTCCGAAAAGCACCTCTATAATTATTAGATTTGCCAGTCTAAATACGAGGAATTGAAGCAAATGTGTAGGTTTAGTATAGGAACACAATAATTATACGCAAATCAAATACACCAGACCAGAGTTTAATGCGAAAAGAATTAACATTTTATGAGGATGCAAATGCATTAGTTCCCTTTTGCGTAACTTACGCACAGCAATAAATCAATACCTAATAATTAATCCGTAGGCTTAAATATAAGGTATCGTTGCACCAATAGTAAACTGCGTTAGGAAAAACACTGGCCATAAAACTTCTTTTAAAAAAATGCCGGTAAACTTTAAGAGAAAAATTAAACAAAACCAAAAGTACTGCCGGCGTAGCACAAGTATGGGATAGGTGATATCTTTAGATGAATAACTATCTATCTATCCCACTCTTTTGATTTACATAAGAGTGGTACAGACAGACCTATAGATGCGGCCTATCCTATTATTGTGCTACGCTACGCCAACAGGCAAACAAACCATAGACAAAACAAAAAAACACCGGCTGGAAAAGTTACTACGAAAAAAAAATACAAAATGAAAAAAGAACCGGCGCCAACTCGGAACGCCCGCGGCGCAAAATTCAAAATCCGAACACGTCAGTCAAACTCAAAAATGGCCGCTGCTTCCTGCACCCTTCCCGCCCTTGAATTGCCGCTTACTTTTTTTCGTAGCGCACCGTTTCTTGCTTAGAGTATAAAAACCGCGCGCACCAAAATGAGAGCAATCAGTAGCTTTCGAGCAGTCTACCACAGAAGTGCACGATGAGATTCCTGGTTAGTTAAATAAACCTCAATCCTCAACAGTTACCGCATCGTTTCACATGTGCTAAGTTGGACAAAGGAGTTGTACAAACAAACGTTGAATTTAACATTGCATTGTGCAATAGTGTTCGCTGTGTGTTGTTATTGAAAAGTGAGATGGACAGGACTCCTTGTTTTCAACAGTGCACACTTTAGGAGAATGTGTTTCGAGTTCGACCTGGATACATGATTCATTCACATCTCTTCGCTGAGATATTTTGGCCTGTTACCACCAGTGGGAAATATTAGCACATTGATAAGATGACAAACATCCAGTTGATAGTCTCTAAAGGACTGACAAAGGCGACATTCTATTTCAACTTGATCTTAACTTAAATGTTACGTCGCTGTTACAAATAAAAAAACATTTCGTTCTTTGACTCGCGGATTTGAACAGGGACGCACTAAGGACATTTAAAATGGGGGAGAGCACTACTTTGTTTTCTGATTAACCGTTTCTTCAGAACTAACTACTTAGGAAATTAATTTTGGCAGGGTCGTACTCAGGCATTTCAACTTTCTATTGCCCTAATTTTTCAACTCTTTTCTCTAGATCACCGCCGCCGCCATCCTCGCCTGCGCCGCAGCCGCTCCCTCAGGAGCCCTGCTGGCCGCCCCCTACGCCCATGGCTTGGCCGCGCCCTACGCCCATGGCCTGGCCGCCCCGTACGCCCACGGCATCGTCGCCGCTCCCCTAGCCCCGGCCCTACCCACCATCTCCCCCGGAGACCTGCAAGGTATGGACCTGCGACCTCTGGAATTACGCCGCGAATAGACATTGTGCAAGTTGTTTCGATGGCTGCTGGCCCGCAAGCCAAAGTACTGCAGTAGCAAGTGTTGCTTGCAGGATTCTTTATGGGCTTTGCACAGAGTTCCAAACTCTGCTTGTGTGACCCTATAATTAATAAAAAGCTGGCGAGCGAAAGGAATACCAACGGCTCTATATCTTGCGTTACTTCCATGCCATTGCAAGCTTTGCACTCAGTTCATTTTATTTATACACAGCTATAGATTTCTTTCGTGTTTGTCATTACACAATAAAAACTTTCTTCGCATAATAATATTTTCGTTTCAACTCCCAAACAGTAAGTAAGTCTTGTAGAGTGAAAATAAACGGTTTTTTTCCTTTCCCCCCAAAAGGAGCCGCCATCGAAGCCCACGTCGACGCATCGGACCACGCAAGGGCCGCCGTCGATGCCGCCAGGGAATACCACGACCAGGCCTCCGAGCTGCAGGGCCGCGCCATCAACGCTGCCGAGGACCACTCCTGGCAGGCTGTTGACGCCGTGAAGACCGCTGAGGCTCAGTTGGACGGCGCCGCCGCCGGAGTCGCCCCTGTCCTCGCCAAGTCCCTCGTTGCCCCTCAAGTGTACGCCGCCCCAGCGGCTTACGCTGCCCCTGCGGCCTACGCCGCGCCCATCCTCGGTCATGCCGCCTACGCTGCCGCGCCCGTCGCGTACGGACACGGTTACGCCGCGCCGGCCCTGGCTAAGTCCATCTCCACCCAGTCACTGACCCAGTCCCACCCCGCGCCTTACCTACACGCCGCCCCTGTCGCGTACGCCGCCCATGCCGCTCCCCTTGGCTACGCCGCGCACGGCTGGTAAAAACTGTGATATGACTGTGTGTGATTTAATTTAACGTATCTCGAATCTCTATCTTTTTAGTCGTTTTCCCCCTTGTGTACATATTGTAGAGCGACAACCAAAAACGAATACTCAACTGTTTCGGAATGTTTTTTGTTTATTTGCTTCTTACTGAATCTTTTGTAGAAAAAATGGAAATATAAATGCAATAGCGGCGAGGATGTGTGAATAATAAAAAAAAAGAATTTAAATAATTTACTCGCTGTCGTTTTTCTTACATTTTCCCAACTCTGGAAACTATGGAAAGCTTTACCCTATTAATCTCCTAGGAAGGCTAAGTAGAGGCACAAACTGAATTTGCGTTTATCTTTTACACAGAATAAGCAAACTTTATTCAGACAACCGCATGTCAACGCAAATCATCAACTGATAAATAATCATCACGCAATTAAATTTATAAATATTCAAAAGCTGAATAGGGCTTGCATGTTACAGGGTAATTATAGGTACAAGAGGGTAATGAACAAAATTGATTTTAAAGAACTTACTATGTATGTATGTAAATTAAGCCATTTAAACTGTCTGTATAAATACTAGGTAGTATAAACTGAAAGAAATATCCGTCTAACCTCCGGGCCTATTTGTATACCGTGTAAAAAAAAATGAAATTTTTTTACGGCCACTTAGTCCATTATTTTTTGTTTTAAGAGACTGATTAGGGTTGATAGTAACTTCTGATGATACATATTTGCGAAAAAAATTCATAAAGCCGGATTGCTTGCTCCATTACAATAAACTTCAAACTATTAACAACATTCAGACAGGCCATAAGAATTTAAAAAGCCAAAATACAGGGTGTTACAAAAAGGTCCTTTCATACCAAAGGGGTCGCGTAACGCATCAAAATATAAGCAACTATGATTATGGGGCCAACTTCGAAATCTCGAAAAAAATATCAGCTGTTCCATACTAAAATTATTCGCTTCCTACTGCCATAAATGTATGGAGTAGCTGATATTTTTCTTGAGATTTCTCGCAAATATACCGGTTTTGAGGACTAGCACCTGTGCGGTTTTTTTTACGGAATAAGCACACAGGATACTCCTTTTTATTCGATTGCCACTATAATGTGGAAAAAAGGTATAACGCGAAAAAAGCCAATCCTCAATGAACACGCTTATGGTGATAAGGCTCGAACTCTCTCTCTGAGAGAAGGCCTTTGCCCAGCTAGTGGGACATGTACAATTGTACATCATACTTACTTACAGTAATGTATGCCATAGGGTATCCTAAAACAATGTCCCAGGCACTGCAACGCCGAGTGGTCTCTTCACCCACCTATTGTGAGTGAAGATGCCACTGGACGCTGTATAAATCATCTCATTACGTAGATGCAAAAAGGCCTTAGGGTATCCTAGCGTGTGGCTGACTGTAAGAGCCTAACTCCGGCACTGTACCTACCTACTCTATTCAAAGCTATTTCGAAGCCCATGTTAGTTTGTATGCGAACATTCTAAAGCATAGCAGATCAATACTCGAGTTAAGTTCTAGACAAGGTGTTACAAAAGTACCTAACTCTTTTTACAGGGTAATAGCACCCGGTGATTGGTATCACAACCAAAATTTTTTTTTTGCTCTATGACGTTCCGTTAATTTTTAAATTAATAAAATGTTAACGATGTGGCGGGAGAAAAGTATTTTTTAAATATTGTTTTCATTGACTTTCACAATGTTTCAACAAATGAAAGCTATGTAAATGCACCTTCACGCACAAACATATTTTTAAATTTGAGCTTATAACAGAAACAAAAAAGTTCTGAAAATTTTTCAATTTTGAGGTTATAAAATAAAATTTGTTTTTTTCAACTTTTTTTACAGATTTGACATCTTGTTGACCAGTAGGTTACACCCTGTAAAAAGAGTTATGTACTTTTATAACACCTTGTATTATAGGTTACTTTTCGCACTTGGTACTGTCCATCGAAATGTTGTTTGGAAGAAATAGCTCTTAGCGATTCGATCACCATTGGTACATTTGATAAGTGTAAACGCTGCTTGTCCACCGCAACGACAGGACACGACATTTTGTCGGCGATGACATAGCGGTATTTAAAATCAGTTATCGTATCGTGTCGTGTCGGTTCGGTGGACAAGCGTACAAACGACAGCTTGTCAGAGGGTACACTTTTGCTGTAAAGTCGCCCGTAACGTAACTGAGTAGAGTGCATGCGCGTAAGCGTCTACGTGGTGTCGTGTGTACATAGTAAATGTATTACCGTATTTGTACAAAGTCAAATATTTTTATTCAATCTGCAATAAAAACAAAATATTTAAACTGAACGTCAATTAATATTACTTACTTATTATCTACTATCTAGCTCCAGCAAATTTTTTTTGGCCAGCTTCACTATCTATGAATCGTTTGCTTGTAGAAGAAGCATGGTCAAGAAACTCCAATGATCTCTTTTCTATCTCTTTTAACCTTCATTTACTTAAACCTGCTCATATTTACATAATCATGCAGGTAAGTACACGGACAATACCTACACATTCTTTGTTCTCAACACTTAGAGGCTGTCTCTAAATATCAACACAAATGTCAGTCGCGTAATTTTGTAACGAAAATAAGTACCGCACTTAAGACTACCACTAATAATAACCTCCAGGCATTAAACATAGCCTGGTAGACGAAGGGACGGTACAGAAGCATGACTGATGTAGGTAGAGTCGGCCACACGCTAGGATACCCCTTTTTGTTCGATTGGCGCTCTTATGCCGCGCGCGGTAAGAGTTGCCATGAGGTATCTGTGACTCTGTGGCCGACCGTACCTTTATTAAACTACAGGGCAATTTTTCTTTATTTCTGAAACACGTCAAGTTTTAAAGTGTGATTTCCAACAACTTGTTCTGCGACTTTGGTAAAAGCTAAATTTTTTTTTTTTTTAATATTATTCCCATTTTGTGTGGCGAGAGTAAAAAATACTCGTAGGAGCAGGAGTGGCTGGAAAGGTGGTAGAGAGTGGAGGGCAACGAAAGCGCGCCACGCAGGCAGCAATGAAATGGTACAAATGCAAACTTTTAAAGAATAAGAAACGTTCAATGAATAAAAAGTATCGAGCTATTCGAAAAGTCGTAGAACAAGTTATTGAAAATCACATTTAAACTTGACGTGTTTCAGGACACGTCAAGTTTAAATTAAAAATTGCCCTGTATACTAGTAGTTCGCTCCAAATCGCTTTCGCATCTGTGTTTCTGTATTATGTAGCATTTAATTCCAAGTTACACCGCCTTCGCATATAATTAATTGGCCACAGACTAAAGCGGAAGTAAATGCTACTGGCCTGTTCGACCGACGGCCTTGGAGGCGCATTCCTTTGGACGAAAAAAAAAGTAGATCACGGATTCGAACGTGCAAATTGAAATGAAGCCTTTTGCGTGGTTTATTAATGTGTATTTAAAAAAAATAACATAATTTTTTACCGACTTCAAAAATGGCGTTTTTTTATATTTTGTGTGTGTGTTACCTCAGATTTTTTTTCTACGATGATTATTTTGTTGTTTGAAAGGGTATACTTCCCATGTGGTCTCATAAACAAATGGTGAAGATCTGATAAAGAACTTCGGAGATGGAGAACGGAACTCCTCGACGAACAGCAGCAAATCACTTGGAATCAGTGCAATAGCTTAATAACAGTGTATCTTTTCACCAGTGAAGGCATTTTTAAACGGTTTTATTTAGCTCACCCCGTTTGTTTTATTTATTATTCTTTCTTGGGTCAAATTTAGTAATTCAAATTTCACCCTCTTCCTGTCAACCGATTATTATTTTGTTACTTAATTTTGTATTGCTTCTCGAATCGAACAAGGGAATTCAACCTTTGCATCTATGTACTCGTAATTATATTATTTATACAGCGTCCAGTGGCACCTTCACTCAACTACATGTTCACTACTCAACAATGTGAGTGAAAAAGTACCTATAAAATATGCAAAAACTATATAAAAGGCTTCTTGGCTTTATTAAGTATGCTTTTTTTTTGAGGAATTAATAAAGTAGACCAGAAAACAACTTTACAGAGATATAATAAGAGCAAAACCTCACGTGGTAGTACCTGCCAGTTGTAAGGCTGCAAGGACGTTAATCCTTCGCCATTTTCCATAAAATATTATAGCTTCGTGATCATTAATATGTAGTCGGTTGTATTGGGGGGCTTGATTGTCTCAATTCAACCTCTATCACGATCCCTTTCAAAGGTAACGGATCGGGAGTGGAATCGTCTAAGTTTAAAACACAGTCGCGAATACAACCATCACACCAATTCAGCTGACAAGTTTTTAGACTTAATCACCTGATTAGCTGTATTATTGTTTGTAATGATGAAAATAATACTGAACTATTATCGTGAATACTTTAAACACATTAAAGTTAAAAGGCCAGTTTAGCTTCTTCTGAAACAAAATCTTGTAATGTTTAATTTCCCGCTACGTTTTACAGAGTGGTTTACATTGAGTGAACGATTTTTTTATTCAAAAAATGAGAGCTTTACGAGCACGATCACAATTGAATAACTGATCTTGTGCTATTTAGATTGATTACTCTACAGACTCTACACTCTTTATTATACACCGAATACATTGTTTATAACGGATCGTCAAGCTAAGCTGTCAGAACGATATAGGTGCTGGGCAAGACAATTCTATCTAAACCATGTTTCAGGTACCTCAGCGTTCGAGTGGACCCTTCAACCATCTAGTGTGAGTTAAGGGTAGACGATAGCAACGTGGCGGGAAATTCAAAATTTTCACAGTATTTTTTACATTTTGTAGCTAAACTGAGCTATTTTTGTTCAGCTATTTTTCGTTCGCGGCAATAAAACAGTATTCTTTTCATTATTGTAAACAACAGAACAACAATAATTCAGCCGATTATGTGTTCTGGTCTACGACAAGTTTTTTGGGCAATACCACTGCTTCGTAGACCAGAACACATAATCGGCTGAATTATTGTTGTTCTGTTGTTTACAATAATGAAAAGAATACGGTTTTATTCTCGCGAACGAAAAATCGCTGAGCAAAAATAGTTCAGTTTAGCTACAAAATGTAAAAATCTGTGAAAATTTTGAATTTCCCGCCACTTTGCTATCGTCCACCCTTAAGGTGCCACTGTACGCTATATAAATTATGTCATTAAGTAGGTGCAAAGGCCTTAGTTTAGTAGCAGATCATGCGTGATGGAGGATAAAGTTAGACAATAGACCCCGAGACTATAATAAATGAAAGGCATCGATGGAGTGAATGACCTCAGTCGGAGATGTAGAGTAAAAAAACTATGGCAAAGCAGCCTCCGTAGTTCCTGGATATTACAATTATTTACTGAACCATTATATTCAACACATGCCTCACGCATAAGAAACCGAATCTGTAATCAGGGCCATAATAAAAACTTGAGCCTTTACATTCGAGTATTCTTGCCCAGGACCTATACCGTCCTCTCAGATAAGTCGGACATGATATCAAGCGTTTCCGATCTGAAGGTGCGCGTTTCATAAATCTACAATTTATAAACTTAAACTTATAGTTACAGTTTATAGTTTATTATGACAATTCGATGTTCATTGAGTAGCCGATTAGACATAAAAGAGGTAACAAAAAAGGTTAGCTTACTATCCGACTACGTACGTACACCGAATTGTCATAATAAACTATGAATTGTAGTTTTATGAAACTGGCACCAGATAGGGTTCCGTTACTTTATTAGGTCACGTAGGTCTTAGGTATAATAATTTTAAGATTAACCCTGTTAAATAACTTACACACTTCCTTGAACTCTTTTTTTTTACTTTCCTAGACTTTTTTACTTCTATCCTTGAATAGATTCCGTCACAGAGCGTTACGGTCACCCATAACCCTCTGAAAGTTGACAGTTTTATTACGATTCTTAAAAAAAATTAAAGGCACCAAACAGCCAAGACGGGATTTTTTTAGGAGATGTCTACGACCAGAAATGGACCAATAGAGGCTGCCAATGAAATGATAAACTATTTGAACACACTGCCAATTGTCAAAGAGATAGGAGAACAAAGTCGATTCATGCCTTCGACCACAGGTCCACAGGTATTTATCAAAACGCCTGCTCAATGTTGCAAGCAAATATATATTGCTTGTTACTTGTCGCTTGTAATCTATGTGAAGTACAGGGTGCACTCTAAGTCGCTATCGACTTAGAGTGCACCCTGTAGTATAGCAACCAATCGGGCACTGCTGTGCCTATGACATTGTTTGGATAGAAAAGACATACTGCCGATTTCTGAATTGAGAAATTCGCTAAGCAAATGGGTAAGTATTCTTCTGTCTCTGCAGATTTCTCACAAAAGAGCGTGACAGAACGATTGTTAAGTATTTACTTAGTAAAATTCTCAATTCAGAAACCGGGGGTAAGTCATTTACCGGGGGCTTTGCCTAAATCAATACTGAGTGACTGGTAAACAACGCACAACTTAAACTATTTAACAAAAATTCTCACTGGTGTTCGACTCTTTTCCCGAAGCACTAAAGTACAAATGATGGTGCTCATTTGAACAGAGCCTGAAACTTAGAACATAAATAATGTTTCAAACTGACATGTTTGAATTATATTTGATTGACTGATGACACGCCGTCATAATTATATTTATGAGCACAAAAGAGACAGATATAAAAAATATAGAACAACAGTTCGATGAGAAGAACCAAAATGTATTTATACACTATTCTTGCGAAATTGTAGCGAATTTTTTTAAATTTTTGAGTTAATAAGTAGAAAGTAGAAAGTCAATTATTCAAAGCCATACTAATTGTACTTGTTTAACGGGTGTCAATAAATACTTTTTAATTTTTTTTTTTTCATTTTATCTTTAATTTTGGTAGACGAATTCAAAATTACCCAATGTGTATAACGAATTCGGTGATTTCCAGAACATATCCAAGAGGAAAAATAACAAGGTGTGATGCCTAAAGAAGAACAAAGGTTCTAACCTAGTTTTGCAAAGAATTCGGGTTTATGCATGGGTAGCATAGCAATGTTTCGTTAAGAAAACTAAAAAGTATGTTTGGTAACTGAAACATGCTGAAACGAATCTTCTGTATTATGCGCTTCAGGCCAGTGACAAAGATAAATAAATATGGCGCCCAAATTCTTGAATGGAACGTACCTAACCTTGAACGTGATATTGCGCGCTTTTATACGTAATCAACACGTAAAAGAACTGGTTGAATTATTTTGGCGACACCCCGATAAAAAAGAACAGGTTTTTATTAAAGTCAGTAGCGCTCTGAAGTTCAAGACTATGTAAGGTTTTTTAAATTGCAGTCTCGGCATACATGAGTAGGTACACGAAACACGATGCATTTTAGTCCAAAAAAGCTCGAGCAAGTAGGGTAGTAGTAGTAGCAAGTAGGGAAGCATACCGATTCAAACAAAAATATAATCATCAAAATCGGTTCACCCAGAAAAAAGAATAGAAAAAGAAATATTTTTAATTTTTTAGTTAGCATAATAATTTTTTTCTAAATTTCTGACATTTCTAGTACTCAAACCTCAGTTGGCTCCTTAGTCTTTTGATCCCTACATGAAAAAGAATCGATAGGCATATATTTTTTTTTTGTATTTTAGCATTTTTTTTTGCTGACGTACATTTTTCCAAAATTTGTAAAAGCAGCATATCTCAAAAGCAGTTATGGAAGGTCTCCTTTTCCTGTAGCTATAGGTATCGGTTTAGGTACCTTCCCTTACCGCCCCGTCTCAAAAATCCACCCTGTATAATGGGACTGTATAATGCGAAACAATTATCAAATTATTTCATTGTCATTGGTCCTTGATACGTATGCAAAGTTTCAAATTAATCAGACTTCTGGAAGTTGGTGAAAATCATGCTCAAAGATTCCGTTACATACATACATACAGGCCAAGCTTATAAAAGCGTGTTAAAAACATACTGGTCGAATTTAGTACCTACCTCCTTCTTTTTTTAAGCCGGTTAATAAATGGTTCCGGAACTGGAGAGCGTGCATTTAATCACTTATTGAACGAGCGAGCGAAGCGAGAGAAGTTCTCCGAGTCTACTTGAACAATCCGGCGTTTGTATGTATGTATGTATGTATGTATATATGAATGATAACTTGAGTAAAATTTGGATCGTCGTGAAATTTGGTAGGCGGGTAAATGAGGCAAAGACAATTTTTAAGTGAGCCAAATCGGTCGAGGGGTTGCTGAGATGTGGGATAACGAGTTCAAAGTTTGGGGCGAAACACTATGTAGTTTATCTGTGGCGCGTCATATTTCATGCATTCCGCTGATTCCACACAATTCCACAGATGTTAAATATAAAATCGCTGTCATAATAAATTTTGTCTTTATTGCTGCTTAAACGGCTAGGAGTAGGTATTGTAAAGCCAGTCTGGAACTGAAAACCCCTCGCCATGTAGTGGATTGTATGCCTGCAGCGAGGTTTTTTTTGTTTCTGCATGGGGTATACTATTATTACTGCCCTATATAGAGCCCTATAAAAACTTGAAATCCGTGATTGTCAACCTTTGAGACAATAACCATTTACAATATACCAAGATATAGACAAGGAAAGGCCTTAAAAATAAAAAAGATACAGGATACAGCCTGACATTATCAAGACAGGGTGGGTAAACCAGTAAATATATGTGTCGCAGTAAAGATATTAATATCGGTAAACTTGTAAGTACCTAGTATCCTAGGAAAGTTACGTTTTCCTCTATTTGACCCCTTTAGAGCAAAACTGCAAGCCAAATTCAATAAGCTTCAAAGATGAGAAGTTTCGGAGATTCTTTGAAGGCTTATTTTTACATTTTCTTTCCCTTTTGTCCCTTTGTGGATGATCAGAAAATCCTTTATTAATGGATGTACGTTTTATTAACGAACGATGTAATGCCAAAATTTTAATTTCTAGAATGAGTTATTTCGGAGATAACCTAGGTAAGTACCTGATATGCGAGTCAGTGGTAGATTTTCTCTAATCCTCTTACATTATATTCAAGGATACTTGCAAGTTTGCTGAAATTGCAACTTCACTGCGACATAATATGTAAGTGGACTGATTTTAAAACAATGTATGTTGTGATACAGCAGTGGATAGTTAGGTTGGTACGCTTGTAGCAGTTTCTGTTTCAGTCATAACTATGCGTTACATAGCGAGTGGCCTTTGCAAGAAAGGAATGGCGAATCTGCTATGTGACACAGAGACAGCAAGTACTGTACCAACATAATATTATAATGGTACGAAAACCTGCCTGTTTGACATTTAGGTAAAACCTAGAACATTTTTTTTTTCTTATAATATTGTACTTACGCATGTGACTTAAAAGAGCAATTATCCGAATCTAAATAGCTAGTGTGGAAAATTGGTATTGTTATCGATCTAGATCAGCCATAAAAATCGGCCAAGTGCGAGATAGACTCACGCGTTGTGAATGCGCAATGTGTATGTTAATGTATGTTCGTTACTATTTTAGGCTGAACGGCAAGGATCCGGATGTTAGGATGGTGATAGCCCATAGGTAGGTACACACGACAGCACGTCGACCTATACACGCTAGCACTCTACTCGGTTACGTTAGGGGCGACTTTACAACAAAAGTGTACAGTCTGAAGTGCTGTCGTGTGTACCTTGAATGTATGCTTCTACGCCGTATATTCCGAAAAATATTATAGTAGTCTACTTTGATCGAAATCTTTGCCGACGAAGTGACGGGCAAAAGCTTGGCTAAAATACGCAAAGCAAATATGGATAAACCCCTTATATTATGTACAGTACCACGACAGCACGTCAGTGTACACTTTTGTTGTAAAGTCGCCCGTAACGTAACAGAGTAGAGTGCTAGCATGTATTATAAGGGTCGACGTGCTGTCATGTGTACGACAGTGCCCGATAATTAAAATTGTATGCAAATTATATTTAGTGACAAAGGTGTAATTTTTTTTAAATCTGTCACTCCAAAACTAAGATGGCGTCTCGTCTAGACTGCACCAAAACCGCGCGCTTCCTGCATTCTTCGCGCGCGGGCGTTGACTTTTCTTCTTTTTGCTCGTTTTCTTTTTAATAGAGCATCGGCATCCAGTTTTCCAGCCAGTTCTTTATAGGGCTCTTACAGATGTGCCCACGGATGAAGTTGGCATATAAAAACGGTGAGCAATGGACTGGGAGCGATCAGTAGCTTTTGTGCAATCAAACTAGTGCAAGATGAGAGTTCTGGTCAGTTGCAACTATTGTTTTTAAATAGTGTACTTTGTCCTTTGTGTTTTAGGGTCAAAAAGTGTGAGGTTATGTGTTTTGGGAGAAAAGTGGAAAAGTTCGAACGAAGTTTGAACGTAACGTTTTTTTAGAGAGAGGTCGTCATCTAACATTTTTCTCTAACTTTCCTTTGTTTTCCTTACTTACGCCTTTGCGTGTACGGTCGGCCACAGACTAGAATATCCCATGGTAGCTCTTACCGCGCGCGGCATAAGGGCGCTAATCGAACAAAAAGGGGTATCCTAGGGTGAGGCAGGCTGTACGTAATAAGGTGATTTATACAACGTCCGGTGGCACCTTCACTTCCACTAGATGGTTTTAGTGTCCACTCGGACGCTGCAGTTCCTGGAACATTATTTGCTTTATTTTCGTGATAAATAAGGTTATCACGAAAATGTTATAAACGCGAAAGTATTTATGGATGTTTGTTGTGTTACTCTTTCATGCAAAAACGATGAAAGTCATACAACGTGTTACAAAACATCCTAACTCTTTTTACAGGGTGTAACCTACTGGTCAACACTATGTCAACTCTGCATAAACAAAGTTGAAAAAAAAAAGGGTTTTTTTTTATTAATTTTTGTTTTTGGTATTACTTAGCTCAAATTCAAAAATATGTTTGTGTGTGTAGGTGCATTTGCACAGCTATGAGTTGTTAAAACATTGTGACAGTCAATGAAAACCATATTCCGCCTCAGCGTACACATTTTATTAATAAAAAAATCAACAGAACGGCTTAGAGCAAAATAACGCCTCTAACGATTTGGATGAAACTTTGTAATTAGGTAGATACTATTATGTTTTTTTTTTTCATGTTTTAACATTAATCCCTGAAAAAGAACGCAATTAATTTAAAAAAAAACTTAGTGGCAACGTCTCGTGGCATACGTGCGAAGCTCAGTCACACAGGTACTTGGGCATTATGCGTCAAGAGGGCCTAGTTTCCCTTTTCAAGGCTAATAAATAAGTAAACATTATATCGTCAAAAGGAAAATTAATGTAGAGTGATCAATTTACGTAGGCCATTATTAAAATACACGATTTCCTTCGATCAACTGGGCCTGGGGCCTTAGCCTGTAACGCAATGGTGCCAAAATGGGCTCCCAGTTGACGGCTTCAATTAAGATTTATTAATGTTGTCGGTCGTTTTAATGTTTTTGTAGTTAAGCAAAGAATATTCTGATTCTAATTCTAGAGGATTAGTTCTCTGGTTGTAGGATAAAAACGAGGAAACTCCGGTTTTGTCCTTCTGCTGGGACGCCATCGACACGCCATTGCATTACAGGCTAAGGCCCCTGATCCAATTTGCAAGTAAAACTTACTCTGGTCAACTTTATTATGTGCATTGGTAATGGACTAGAAAGACAGATATACTCTACATAATAACACGGTATAATACATTCTAATGGTTTACAATAATAATAGTATTCTGTTAAACCTAAGGCATAGTAACTCAATACCTTACATTACAACACGTCATGCTTGAAAGCCCTGTCAAGTATTACGAGTATAAGGGAAAAAAACTTAAGACCTTGTAAGTTTGTATGTATGTATGAATGTTCGTTCGACGATAACTTGAGTAAATTTGGTCGGTTTGTTATGTGGCGGGCGGGTAAATTAAAATATTTTTTTAGTTCGAACATGAGCCAAATCGGTCGAAGGGTTGCCGAGATATGGGGTTGTACAGTTTATATATGCAAAGCGCGACAATTCGTTGTAAGTACAGTCGGCCACACGCTGGGATACCCCTTTTTGTTCGATTGGCGTCCTTATGCCGCGCGCGGTAAGAGCTGCCATGGGGTATCTGTGACTGTGGCCGGCCGTACATTGCGTAGCCGGGTAGCCAATATGGCGCAACGCACCCCATTCGCATCTCTGTGTCAAAATGTTGAAACTTCTTCTCTAACCCGCAAACACCCCCACAGGTAGCCATCACCGCCCTCCTGGCCAGCGCCGCGGCCGCCCCCTCGGGTGCTCTCATCGCGCCCCTGACCGCCCCCATACCGCCCCTCGTGGCGCTACCCGCCGCCCTGCCCACACTCTCGCCCGGGGACCTGCAGGCCGCCGCCATCAACGCGAAAGTACAGGCTGAAGACCAGGCGAGGTAAGAACCTAGAACGAAGGCGGATCCAGCTTTCGAATGACGTAGAAATTGGGCCATTGGATCCTGACCTACATCGTACGAATCCACAAATGCGTTGAAAGTAGCTCAAGGGATCCTGAGCTAATTTACCCACACTCTCACTCGGGAGGCCGCCGCCAACAACGCGAAAGTACCGGCTGAAGTCAAAGCCAATTAAGAACCTAGTCGATTTCGGAAAAATACACAGCGCTGAAATCGGGTCATTGGATCCTGAGCCCCATAGCAAGAATCCAAAAACGCGTTGAAATTGGGTTATTGGATCCTGAACTACAAGAGACAAAACCAATCCTCACCAAGGAAATAAGATATACAGAGAATTTATCGATAAAGGCTTTCGTTCCTATGAAGGCTTTTCATTGACACCTCTTTCAGTTGAGCTTTGCCAAAATGGACTAGATGGGGCTGCTAAAGGACCAATCATGGTTGAAAATTATGTCGGTGATTCAAGCGGCCGCGGCGTAACATAAAACTGTCGAGCGCACATAAAACTGCTACGGCTCTAGAATTATTATTAAAAAAAAATGCTTGGGACAGGACTTGAAGTTTGAACCCACAATCTCAGGCAAACAAGACCCGCTAAATAATTCCTAAACTGTTTGAATTTGAAAAACATTTTTTAATACAGTTGCTCAAAAAGTGGCGTATTGCAGGGACGTATAGCGTTCGGGATGTGGGCTATTACACACGCGTGCTTTTTTTTTACCTTTCCCGCACTCGTGCGTTCTCTTTCCCAACTGTCAAAATAATGTCTATTAAAAAGTAAAACCAACCATGAAGTTTTTACGAAAAAAGTTTTTATGATTCATGCAAATACGTATATTTCTAAAAAGAAGCTACTAATTTGTTTCAATATCAGATTTAATGATTTGATTGAATGAGTTTGGTTAGGTTTCATTTCATTAAATTTCATTTTCATTATCAATAAAAAACTTCTACCGAAGACTTGGCTGTATGGGCCAAGTCTTAGTTGCCTTTGCCTACCAGATTGGGTGAAGAAAAAAAAACTCTGCTTATATTCTACGGTTGGCGCCATTTTGATTTTTCAGAAATGTTCTTTGCTTTACCTAGTTGTTTGTTGCACAAAATGAGTAATTTCGACCCTAGTTTTTTTTATTAACACCACCGGAACTCAGTATAATTGCACAAAATGCTTCGGAGAACATTTTACCGGAAAAGTCAAAAATGTTAAGTTAGTTGAGTTTATTGTGTTTTTATTATTTTATTAAATTGCTTCATTTTTTCGCAACTGTATTAAAAATAGTCGTTCAGTACACGTGCGGAACCGTCATTGCAACTTGTTCCGACTGTCAACCCTCGCCTTCGGCTGCGCCTCGGCTCGGGTAGCCATTTGTCGGAACTCTTTGCAATGACAGCCTTTCCGCACTTGTAATGAAATATACTATATTTACATAAACCACACACACACACGTATACAGAGAGCACAAAGAAAGAGAAAATATTTTACACATGCAGCAAAAAAAGGCACAAAAACAATTTGAGCAAAATACAATATACGAAGTAAGTACAGGAGAGGAATGTGGATGTGGCAAATGCAAAGGGGCTCTGACTCAGCATGTGCTGGAGAGGCGGACCACTCCAGCGCTGGTCTTCCGTCAGTACCCGGTAGCGGGTAGTGTGCTGTTCGGAGTTCTTAAGCCTGAGCTTTATAAAAAACAAAAACTAACTAATTTTCCTTTTTTTCCCAACCCAGAGCTTTCGCCGACCAAGCCAGAGAGCAGGCCGAGCAGGCGCTCGAAAACCAGAAAGAGAAAGTAGAGGAAACCGTCGACGAAGTGAAAGAGAAGTCCGAGGACGGCTTCTGGGCCGGCGAGGACAAGAAGTGGCAGGCTTTGGATGCTGTGAACATCGCGCAGGTAGACAGATATACAGAATGTTGTTTTGGTTAGTGACACCCGAGTCAGGAAGTTAGTTTTAGTAACGCTAGAAAGAAAAAATATCATTTTTTTTTTTTTATCATAAATTTATTAACAAGGTAATGTGTTCAACAATAACCGCGATGTGCGGACACCCCCAGCCTTCTGAAAGCTCGCGCTCGATAATGCGAGTGGGGCTGCAAGCGTTAGTATACCTAATAATAAGGGAGGCCACAATTTAATTATTTTTGGGTATTTTTTACGAATATCTGTCATATTTTGTTTTGCTTTAGTAAGTATCGTGTAAATAATCACCGGTCGGGTGTCACTTTACAAAACAACACCTTGATACTGTTTATTGTAATACAGCCGGGTGTCCCGTAATTAAACGTCAAGCGGGAACTGGGACACCCTGTATAATTACGGGACACCCTGCATAATGTTTACTTTTTTTTCCGCGCAGGCGAAGCTTCAGGGCTCCTTGGCTAGCATAGAGGGCGCTGTTGCCAACTTCGAAGGCTCCGTAGCTGCTAATGCCGATGCCTTGGCCAAATCTGGTGAGTACTTCTTCCCGAGTGTAGTGTGGGATCAGAAGAAAGGAGTATTTGCTAGTGATAACTGCTAAATGCATAAATACCCCCGACATTTTAGCTTCAAAAAAAAAAATAAAGGCCTTTTGCATCGACGTAATGTGATGATTTATACAGCGTCCAGTGGTACCTACCTTCACTCACACCAGATGGGTGAAGAGACCACTCGGCGCTGCAGTGCCTGGGACATAGTTTTTAGATCTTGATTGATCTGCAGCTTCAAATAAGCATATCTAATAAAAGGGGTCAAACCAATTTTGATAAAACATATTTAAGAACACTCGCTAGAAAACCAGCTTTCAAATAAAAAATACCGCCGCAAAATCGGTTCACCCGTTTAAGAGCTACGTACGGTGCCACAGACCGTCACACATACAGTCACTCATAGCAATCAAACGTATAACAACGCTCTTTTTTGGTCGGGCGTTAAAATGATACTAAAAGAGTGAAGAATTTTCATTCCAGGGTTGGATGTAAATTATCTGTCCTATGAAAAGGCCCAAGATTTTCATGCAAAATTCAACCTTTTCTTCCAACAGCCCTAACCGGAGCCGTGATCCTACCGGCTACGCCATTCGTCGCTGCCTACCCAGCTCCGTTTGTCTACGCCGCGCCTGGCTATGTCGCGCCCTTGACCAAGGCCATCCCGACCGACGCCATCAATCAGATCAACAACCCTGAGCCGGAAAAGCTCAAAGCCGCGCTGCCAGAGCAACCGAAGGAGAATGAGATCGCGGAGAAACCAAAAGAGGAGAATCTTCTTCTCAGCATGCCCGGTCTGCCCCTGATCCCCAGTAACAAGATCCAGATTGTCCCTATCTCGTACATAAGCCCCGAATTGGCAGCTGCCTTTGCGGCGACACCCTTGGCTGCCCCGCTGGTTCCAGGGCAGGTTTTGGCTCCGGCTTTCCTGAAATATTAAGACTGGCGAGGTTTGGGGGCGACTTATTTCTAGCTGTACTGGAAGCCACACTTCTATACTCCAAGAAGAGCGAAGGGACGAAATTTTGACAGTTATTTTACCCTTTTAATCTGTGGAATGTATGAAATATAACGCGCCACAGATTAAAACGTTGTTTTTTATCTGTGGCGCGTCAAATGTCATTCATTTCACAGATCAAAAATGTAAAATAACTGTAATCGACAGGCAGTTTACTGGTAACTGTAACTGTAACTGGATATTGTTCCGTGGTAATAATTTAGAAATAAAGTCACGTAGATTTAAGGGGAGGTAAAATTATAGGGGTTGAAAAGTCAAAGAGGCGTTTTTTTTTTTCGGTGACGTTTTTTGTGTGTGCAAAGAAATGGGATTAAAAATGTTTTTTGGTACCACATAATCCATGTTTTTGTTTTATCATACACCCTTACTGCCAATTGATTCGTTAATTTGTCTAAACTCTAAACCAATTATTAGAAAATAGCTGACTGAATCTTGTATAATAACTTAAGTCATACTTCATTAAAATAAGTATACCTATCTCATAAACGCCTGAACCGATTTTGATAATACATATCTAAGATTACTCGCTAGAGGACCTGCTTACAAATTTAAAAAAAAAACGCATCCAAATCAGTTTACCCGTTTAAGAGCTACGGTGCCACAGACAGACAGACATAAAAGAATAAAGAGTTACTTATTACTTACTTATACATATAGATAGACACACCCTCATAGCGGTTGAACTAATAACACCCATCTTTTTTGGTCGGGGGTTAAAAAGGCTAGTTAGTATAAGTACTTGTAAAAAATATGTCCCAGGCGTTATAAAAACCTGCCATAGCGCGTTATCACTTTATAACAAGTTTCATATATTCCGTCTGACATTAATCTATCAATAAATTCAAGTGACAAACTAGGCAGTAGGTGTGGTAGCACTGCACCGATAATACTAAGAAAAAAGCGGGAAACAGAATGCCAGCAAGCAATACACGATGGAAAGAACGTCGTCTGTGAGGTAGGTCATGGACAGAAACAATATTTGCAATAACGAATTTTTAAAATATTTTTTTCGATATTCACAAATAATTTTGTCAACGGTTGAAACGAGGTTAAATATGTAATTTGTAGATAAACCTTACCTTTTTATTAAATCTAACATTGTTTTCTTTGAGTATCACACTATTTCAATAACTATGTAAATGCATTTACGGAAACTAAAAAGTTTGTGGATTTGACAAATCAAAAAATTAAAAAAAACAAAAAATAATTATTTAAAAAGAGGACACAAAGTTTAAGTTTTTTTAGGTAAATGCCACACTGATGACCGCGGTTACGATACAGCCTGTAAAAAGAGATAGGAACATTTTTCCTCCGTTGCATCTCAAAAAAAAAAACTAAGGCCTTTTTGCATCTACGTAATGAGATGATTTATCTAGCGTCCATTGGCACCTTCACTCACACTAGATGGATGAAGAGACTACTCGGCGCTGCAGTGCCTGGGACATTGTTTTAGATGAGATAGGCTTGCCCGGCACCTATACCATCCTGACAGCTTAGTTGGCCTAGTTGCACCTAGTGCCACAAAATCAGAAGCGTCTGAGTATACAATAAGTGGTTCTTCTTTCCATTAGTTTGTGACAATAGTAGGAAAATAAAATAATTATGTATTCAATGCAGGTTATGCGCGACATTCCTGCATTTTATAATAATATGCTAGACATTTTACAAGTTCTACTCGTTATATCTCACTTTGCATGCAAGTTTAAGGTTACTTTGTGCCCCTTACAAAGTAACAAAGATACACAGTACTTTTAATTTTATTATTTACTAGCTTTTCGCCCGCGACTTCGTCCGCGGTGACTAAGATAGAAGGTTGCAGCTGTATTTTTCCCCCGCTATCGCCGTCAGTTAGGGGAAAAAAACTAGCAAGAGACAAAAAAATTTTTTTCCTCTACAAAGTTGGATAGCCCGTTTTACCCACTTAACGGTGAAATTTCGAAAAGCATTTTCTCGCGGTAAAAAGTAGCCTATGTTCATCAGGGATAAATTCGGCTTCTAATGGCAAAATATTTTTTCTAATCGGTCCAGTAGTTTCGGAGCCTATTCAATACAAACAAACAATCAAAACTTTCCTCTTTATAATATTAGTGTGTAAATGTAGATCTGTTTAATGAATTCAAAAGTCAAAGTATGAATCAAGACAGATAGAAGATTAGAGGGAGGCACTGCAGGATATACAGGGTGTTTTAGAAAGGTCCTGTGTCACTGAAAGGGGTCGCTTAACTCACCAATACAAGCAACTTTTACTATGGAGCAAAGTGCAAAATTTCGAAAAAAATATCTGCTGCTCCATACTATTGATATTTTTTCGAGAATTCTCTCTTGTTCCCATAGTAAAAGTTGCTTTATTGTTGAGTTCTTCGTCTTCTTTTGGATCGGTCGCTCAATTCTGAGGATCATGACCATATACAATGGTTCTCCACTCATCACGGTCATGGGCGCGTTGGGATGCGTGCTGGATGGATCCACCTGCTGCCCTCTTTAGGGCATCGGACCAGCGCATTGGTGTTCTGCCCCTCGCCCGTCTGCCTTCCATCTGGCCCAAAATAATCTGTTTTTCCAGAGTATGATGTGGTGATCGCATAATATGCCCAAAAAAGCTGAGGGCCCTCTGGCGACAGACTGTTGACAGTCGCTTCGTTATTCTGAGCTTGTTTAGGATGGAAATATTGGTTCTGAAGGCGGTCCTAGGGATTCTGAGCATTTTCCTTCAACACCACAGTGTATTGTTGAGTTAAGCGAAGTGGTATCCATCAAATTATTGCACCAGTGGTTAAACTAACCGTTCAGCTTTCTGTCACTCCTTCAATATCAGGTGCGATTACGAAGCAACTAAAAGTATTATTTACAAAACAATCCGGAGGGAGATATCAATAATAAATCGCGGAATTAGACTAATACCACAGGTACAGTCAGCAACGCGCTTACGATGCAACATAGTAGCTCTTATCACGCGCGCCATAAGTGCGTCAATTGAACAAAAAGTGGTTCCTAGAGTGGCGCTGACCGTATAATGTTGGCGCAACGTATAATTGTGTGGAGCAGCTAGGTGGAACACTCGATCGGTCGGCCGTGGATAAGCTGCGGGTTCGGTTCCCTTTTGTCTCGGGTTTTGATCTCCCCTGAGCAAAATATTGACAGTTTTTTTTCCCGTTAACTTCGCCCGTGCTTAAACTGCGGATTTGATTTCCTTTTCGTCTCTATGTTTGATCTCCTCTGTAACAAACAATTCACACAACCAAATTATGTGTGAATATCGTGAATCATTAAACATTACTAATACACAGTAGATGGACGGACCATCCGCTAGAAAGACGGATATTATGACCAAAGCCACGCAAAAACACCTGCACGGACTGATCCATATCGCGAGTGATAGAGCGCAATGGAGAACTCTACTCTCCACCACCTTCAATGATAGTCACGATCCTCAGCGTTGAGGGAACAACTGAATGGAATGGAATACACAATAGCCGATGGTCCGACGATACCAAGGCCGCAGCAGGCCCAACCTGGACCACAATAACCACAGACCGGCAAAGATGGAATAAACAAGAAGAGGCATACGTCCAGAAGTGTACAGATAAATGCTGCAGAAGGAGAGATAAATAATTATTTGGATTAAACATCATGATTTTTTTATGTTTTGCGTTTTGTAACACGCACGCCGCACTTTATTGCACCAATTGTCACACATGAAAATAAAATCTTAAATAATAAGTATAAAAGAAAATTACTTTCACTTTTAAATCTTGTTTTGGACGCATAGTGAATAAACATTTATATTTGAATACCGATAGGAGACAACACTACCAATTTGAGTTTTGAGTATCGTTAGGAGTAAAACAACAGCTGAACAAACCGCCATAACTAGGGCGTGGAATGTATTAAATGCAATTTGCAAATGGCTGTCGTAGGAAGGTCCAATTTTAATTAGCGTTGACTGATGTGCAAAATATACCTTGAGTCGCGAACTTGTGGGCTGTTCCTAAAGGAACCAAAATTTGTATCTAAATCGGGTGTTTTGAAAATTGCAAACAATTTTCAAGCGAACTCTCTATTTGTTTGACCCACTGGCCAGAACACTTTTTCGCATTATCAATGGCTGATTTAAAATGCCGATTTCGGCAGGCCTAGGCAGGATTTTTTCCGTACTTAACGTAAAAACGAATAAGGATTCCGAACGCAGTAACTGCATATAAATCTATGAAAATACCGGACGGAAAAAACGGTATTTAGATTTGTATGCAGTTACTGCGTTCGGAATCCTGATTCGTTTTTTTTCCGTCCGGAATTCCGTCGGCCGGCCTTAGCACCGTCTCAGTGTCTGTCAAACGAATTATGACGCGTGATGATTTTTTAAACATAAGAAAATTCTTGTAAGTATCACACGGAATATGACACCCTCAAATATCTACGAGTAACACAGGAGAGTTTTCTGCAACACGCAGTAGGTACATTGTTTTTTTTTTTTTTTTTTTTATTTAAGGCCTTTGCCCAGCTAGTGGGACATGTACAATTGTACAGGCTACATCTTACTTTTTATAAGTGTTTGTTTGTGTGCAATAAAGGTCTTTTCTTTCATCTTTCTTTCTTTTTTTTAACCGAATTCTGAGCTTTTAAAATGTTTCTGTTCGGGTGTATTATTTTATTGCGCTAATGCCATCGTTTGGCATGAATATTTTCGGTTGATGTCCAAGATCGAGATGAAAATGGTAGAATCGGAAAAGCCCCCAGACTGATTATTATCAACATAATTATATTATTATGTTGATATATTATCTTCAAAATCTTCACCTTTACCTATCCAACATTTAAATTTATTACCATTTCTAACCTTAAAACTGTAATGTTTTGTTCAAAAATTAACAGACTATAAACTGTACAGTATTTTTGGCCTATCAAGATGGCAAACGCGATAAAATAAAATATTCTTCTTCATAAACAAAAAAGTTTTTTTTATTTTGAAGCTAAACTGAGCTATTTTTGTTCAGCGATGTTTCAGCGAGGTTGTAAACAACAGAACAACAATAATAATTCAGCCGATGTATTCTGGTCATAATCTAGCTTTTTGCGCAGTGCCACTGCTTTGTCGCCAAATTATTCATCATCAAAATCGGTTCACGTAGAAGAAAGTTTTGAGGTAAACAACATACCTCCTGTTTTTTTAATCGGTTAAAATAACCACAAAAGTGTCCAGTCGCCGCCAACCTGTCACTGTCACGGCGTCTAACGTTGACGTGTCAATTGTGTCAAGTCTAGCGCGCCAGCCTGTCACACTGCATTCCAGACAGCCAATCAATCAAAGCAGTGACATTACTGTCACAAATCCTTGCGACCTTTTAGTGACTGGTTCTTACTATACAGGGCGGGCGAAACAATATTATCAATGCATTATGATTATGACTATTGGTTCGCCCCGAACAGTGAATTCGCGACCCTGTAGCTCGGCAAACCCTCGACCGATTTGGCTCATGTTCGAACTTTAAAATTATCTTTGCTTCATTTGCCTGCCTACCAAATTTCATGACGATCCGACTTAATTTACTCAAGTTATCGTCGAACGAACATTCATACGTACACATACAAACATACATACATACAAACATACAAACGCCGGATTGTTCCAGTAGATTCTGAGAACTTCCCTCGCTTCGCGCGCTCGTTCAATAAGAAATGGAATGGTGGACATTTTGTCCTGCCATGGAAGTGGGCAGGACACCTGGCTAGACGTACTGATGGCAGATGGACGAAGTGCGGAGTGGCGACCCCGAGAGGGGAAGAGATCGGTTGCCAGACCACCAGCCAGATTGTCAGACGAAGTAGCCGGAAAACAGTGGTTGCGCCTGGCGCAGGATCGTGAGAGGTGGCGTGAGCATGAAGAGGCCTTTACTCAGCAGTAGGTGTTAACCGGCTGATGATGATGATGATAAGAAATACAAGTTTTAGGTCCTTAATGATAGGTTTTTTCCTATGTAGATACCTGATAATACAGAGTTGAACAAAGAAATATTTTAAAGCACCTAGATATAAATAAATGTAAATGACTGAAGTTATCAAGGTTGAATAAACAATTAAAAAGTACAGTAAGTAACTATAATTAGGCCTGGGTAGATACTAACTTGTATGCAAAACACACTGCAATGATAAATTAAAATTACATCATACAATCATATTTGTTTGCTACTTAAAAATGAGATTCATCAGTTCCTTATAATAATATAGTCAATGTACGTAACTTAAAAAAAAACACTAACCGTGAGGGAAAAACATCGTGAGGAAACCCGCGGCTTAGTTGGCTCCACAGTTATTGACTTGTCTTTCCGGTGGGCTAGGCCGAATAAGCTGTCAGGATGGTATAGGTGCTGGGCAAACCTAATCCATCTAAAGCAATGTCCCAGGCACTGCATCGCCGAGTAGTCTCTTCATCCATCTACAGGGTGCACTCTAAGTCGATAGCGGAACTTTAGGTAGAATGTCTACTGATCAATACAAACAAGTTTTACTAGGTGGCTTAAAATATGGAGCGAAAAAATATCAGCTGTTCCATACAAAAGGTCGACTTAGTACTGCGCCAAATGTACGAAACAACTAATATTTTTTTCGCTTTATTTTTTTCGCCACCTAGTACAAGTTGTTTCTATTGATCAGTAGACAGCCTACTTAAAGTTCCGCTATCGACTTAGAGTGCACCCTGTAGTGTGAGTGAAGGTGCCACTGGACGCTGTATAAATCATCTCATTAGATGCAAAGGCCTAAAATGTCAACGTATACTATTTTGCCCTCTATTTTCTCGCAAAAAAAAACAACTTAAATATTTCTTCTTTCAAAACAGCCGAATAAGGAACTGTAAAAGGGCGCTAAACGCCACTCTGGCAACTCCACCCACTAGAGCTAAGGTCGACAAGGATTTCGATCAACAATATGACGTAAGAACTGCACAGAGTTGCACTAGGAGCTCCTTTGTCGACAAGCGAGCCCTGACTGATGATAACAGACGTGCTATGGACACAAACACACTACGAAATACTCATTATTTTGCATTTCATGGAAGAGACTTTGCTCTCATGTGTGGAGTAAAATATCCCACTCACCACTATGTTCAAAGTTCAAAAGTATAAAATTTTACTTAAATCTGAAATATTTCTGATTTTCTTTTGTATGTATGTATGTAGGAGGACGCATTTAAAGGCCGAGTTTCAAAAAGTCTATAGTCTAAATGTCTAAAATTTAAACGCCGAATGGTCATAACACCGAAAGGCACAAAGCCGAAAGATCATTTGGTAGAATCATTGAAACGCCGAACTTCTAAAGGCCAAAATTCAATGCCGACACTTAAAATGCCTAGTATCAAAACGTCTGCACCTTGTTTGTATGTCCGGTTTTTCCCGGATTATATTAAATCGCGTGCAAAAGTTAGAGCTAAAACCGTGTGTCATCTAAACACACGAATGCAAAGCTGCACCGTCGTCAAACGGCCTACACCTACGCCCTGCAATATCAAAGCCAAAACCACCTTCTTGATCGATTGTCAGCTTTACGACTCAAGCAATAAGAACTCTACTTTGCTATAGACAAACAGTTAGTACGTAGAGTAAGAAAGTTTCCGCATTCCATTGTGAATTGACGAGGAAATAAGCCGAAAATTGGCTTTACAGACAAGGATATTGATGAAACTGAAAACCGATACTTTAATGCGTCGCAATAAGGAATTATAACTGTCAGTCATCCTAGTTGGGCCATAGCTTTCGATACGAGACCGATAGCGTGACTAAGCTTCGTCTATCTTTGCTAACCATCAGAACCAAGTGGTGGTAGCCCATTGGACGCACAAGCGTGAGATTCCAGGTTCAAATCCCGGTGCGGGCATGTGCCTATGACTTTAGTTTGTTACAAAGTTACGTATATTTGTGAACCATATCAAATTCAATTTCAAAACACTTTATTGATACCAACTTACCAAAAAGCTTAATATTAAAGTAGTATTTTATACTTAAACCATAAGTAATATTACACCTTGTAGATATGCTTTGGCATCAAAAGGGAGCAGGCTCAGCATTAAACTAAGCATGTAAACACCATACCACTCGCTAACGGTGAAGGAAAACATCGTGAGGAAAACTGAGCGTCTGAGGCAGTTACTCGTATAGGCACAACTAGCGCCGCCAATGAAAAAAAAACATATCATCTTTTTGGATCCCTTTTTTGCTAAAACTCTCCTGCGATTTCTCAACGCGAGGCTTAAATATTTTAAGGACCTAAGGTTTGGATTCCAGATCCTAGATTCTACGAATAAATCCCGCCGCCGCCAAAAGTGGAAGCGCCAACCCGCAGAAAGCAGTGATCAAAACCGAACTTCATGCATTTGAAAGAAGGCCTTTGCCCTGCTAGTGGGACGTGTATCTTCTTCGTCGTTACGCTCTTTTCAGAGCTGTTGTGGTCCACATGTAGTACTATCAGTGGCTGATGTTGCGCGCCTTACGACGCCACGGCATTTATCTCAGTCAGAGGTTGCCCGGGTGCATTCATACAGCGTTTTCCCCACAGTGGTCTTGATTTCGTCAGTCCATTGCATAGGTGTTCCCTAATTCTAGTGCCCTTCCCTGCATTACTCTCTCTCTTCCAAGCTTTAGTCCCACATGGTGGGGGTTCAGCCTTCCTAGTTTTCTCTCTCCACTTCGCCCTGTTCTTGGTGTCGTCTTCGGAGGCTCCGCATTCTATGAGGTCTTTGTTGACCACGTCCATCCACCTGGTTTCCTTCCCTGCATTACAATATGCTCAATGGAGTTGTTGTCTTGTCGGGATATATGGGACGTGTATAGGCTACATCTTATCATCGTATTATCATACATTCTGCTCACGCAGGCAGATATCGATGGTTACTACACAATCGCCCTGGTTACCCCATTTCGGGACAGCCGTGATAGGAATCGCATTACTAGGTTACGCACGATATGAAGCATTTGCTGGCATTGGTCATTTTCGCTTTCGTTGTGAAATACTTCTGGCATTCGCTGATGGGTGAAGAATTGGGATTAACATGGAGATTTGCATCTGGGGGCTCGCATTCGACACATCTCCAAGGCAAAATCTCATTTTGCTGCAAATGTCACATCTCCTATTCTTACGAAGTCAACATGAGGCACGAGATTTATGCCAGATGTTTGCCTTTTTCGCTCGACATTACTCGGGTGGTCGGGAGCAGTCGACATCGAAATGACATGAGATTTTTCCTTCGAGATGTGTCGAATGCGAGATTACCGAGAATTAGCCCCCTGAGCATTTTACGACAACTACAGCATAGCAAGGGAAACTTGAGTATTTTGGCCCACGAAGTATTTTTATTGGAAAAAAAATATGGATAAGTAGATAGCCCATAAATTCAGTTTGGTGATAATGCTTACCCCACCATATTATGAGCATCAATGTTACGTTTGATGTCATAGATTTCTCTGTTCGATGTTTCTTTAAAACCTTCATGAAAATGCATAGATGACATTCCATAAGAGAGATAAAAAGCTCAAGATGAAATCATGTTCCTTATGAAGTCAATCACACAAAAACATCGCAACTGTATTGTACAGTCGGTCACAAGCTACGATACCCTTTTTTGTTTGATTGGCGCCCTTATGCTGCGCGCGGTAAGAGCTACCATGGTGTAACCTAACTATGGCCGACCGTACCTACTATAGTTCCTATTTAATATGAAAGTAAAATGTAACGTCCGACTGTGTTGCACGTGTTTGCAGTTTTGTTGTAAAATGGTCTGTAACGTAACCGAGTAAAGTGCAGGGATGTAAAGGCAGACAAGGTGTCGACATTCACACTAGAAATTAATACAATTTTGTAAGTTTGTAGAAAACTACAATTAGTGGTAATCTTCACTAGCTACGAATGCTTTTTAACCCCCGACCCAAAAATAGGGGTGTTATAAGTTTGACCGCTATCTGTGGGTGTGTGTGTGTGTGTGTGTGAGGGTGTGTGTGTGTTTGTCTGTGTGCATGTGTGTCTAACTGTCTGTCTGTGGCATAGTAGTTCTTAAACAGGTGCACTGATTTGGATGCGTTTTTTTATTTGAAAGCAGTTTTTCTAGCGAGTGTTCTTAGATATATTTAATCAAAATCGGTCCAGCCGTTTATGAGATATGCTAATTGTCGGGGCTAAAATGGAGCTAAAATGTCGGGGTTTTTTATTATTTTTCAAATTTAGTAGTTATAGTGGAGTTAAAGCATGGGACATAAACTAAAATCCCACCAAAAACATTCTGTAAAAAACTAGCCAGGTCTCGATGGAGCTGCTTGTTTATCTCTAAAACAATAATGAAATCTAGACAAAGTCGTGCCAAGTCTAAGGTTCCTTACTGCGATTTCTTTAGTATTACAGTTAATGTTGTGTGACTTGGCCGTTGAAGGGTACACAAGCGGTTCTGGCGTCAGATTGGTGCAATGGTGTCATGGACCAACTGGTTTTGTACCCTTGTATACCCTTCAACGGCCAAGTCACACAACATTAACTGTAATACTAAAGAAATCGCAGTAAGGAACCTTAGACTTGGCACGACTTTGTCTAGATTTCATTATTGTTTTAGAGATAAACAAGCAGCTCCATCGAGACCTGGCTAGTTTTTTACAGAATGTTTTTGGTGGGATTTCACTCCTTTTTGTAGAAACGTGGGCATATTGATTTATTTCATTAGATTTTCTTATTGGAATCAGTTTTTTAATTTGTTTAATGTTCGAGTAGAATAAAGTTAATCGTTCGACTATTTCTTCTTGTTAAATTGTAAGTACCTATAAGTATAAAAGCCAGTCTAGTCTTATCCAGAGATTTCCTTTAATTTTATTTATATGCGTATTAAAAGCAGAAGGGGAGGCATTCGCCCAGCAGTAGCATGCTATAGGCTAGATTAAATTAGAAGATGTGTCCCACTACGCTGGATTTCTGCAATGACAGTCGATATTTTTATGTACCAATAGTAGAAGCAGGCATTACCATAATCTCTTATACAGCTGAGACCAGCTGAGGGTTCTTCATCAGATACTTCAGACCTTCGATTTTTTACATCAAATGAAGCGGCCCACCAAGTTGAATATGTTTTGTACGGGCGGTATATGTCGATCTATAATAGTTTGGTTGGGCTCTAACTCTGTACCAAAATTCAGCTTTCTGAGTTTATGGGAAGTAATAGTTCTATTAGGGCTCTTGTGTTTTCTAATCAGGGTCACCAGGTATTCCAGATCTTCGATTATCCTAGTTTTTATAGTTTTCCCTTTATGTGGCCATTAAACACTAACTCTGTACCAAATTTCAGCTCTCTGAGTTTATGGGAAGTACTAGTTCTATTAGGGCTCTTGTGTTTTCTAATCAGGGTCACCAGGTACTCCAGATCTTCGATTATCCTAGTTTTTATACTCTTCCCTTTATGTGATCATTAAACCCTAACTCTGTACCAAATTTCAGCCCTCTGAGTTTATGGGAAGTACTAGTTCTATTAGGGCTCTTGTGTTTTCTAATCAGGGTCACCAGGTACTCCAGATCTTCGATTATCCTAGTTTTTATACTCTTCCCTTTATGTGACCATTAAACCCTAACTCTGTACCAAATTTCAGCTCTCTGAGTTTATGGGAAGTACTAGTTCTATTAGGGCTCTTGTGTTTTCTAATCAGGGTCACCAGGTACTCCAGATCTTCGATTATCCAAGTTTTTATAGTTTTCCCTTTATGTGGCCATTAAACCCTAACTCTGTACCAAATTTCAGCTCTCTGAGTTTATGGGAAGTACTAGTTCTATTATGATGATCATGAGTGAGTGAGTGAGTGAGTGAGTGTGTGTCATAAATGCGAAACTTTGCTTTCGCTTAACTTCGGAACTAAATGACCTACAGACTTGAAATTTTGGATTTTAAGTATGTGATTATAGCTTACTAGATGACGAAAATTTCTGCGTTCTGGTCTTATCCAGAGGTTCTCAAATAGGGGCCTGAAAATGCGGCGAAATGGTTCCAGTAAAGAATGGTACGGCAGTGTTTGCTTCGCGCTCGACCTGGCGGGGGCACTGCCGTGCCCCCAGATAACTGATGAGGAAATTAAATCAGAAAAGTATTTTAACGTTGGGCGGACGGAGTCGCGGCGAAATGCTAGTGGATAACAAAAAATGGCCAAGTGTGATATAGTGTAAATACAAAGAGATTTGTTGGGATAGCTACATAGTATTCGATTTTCGATATTCATAGGTATTCATTGCTTAAGAATGTGGGATTTTTAAGACATCTTGTATGATATTTTTGACTTCCACGGCAGTTTTAAACCTCCTTCCTATTTGTATAGATCCGGAACGGATGAACATTAAACGACTATGCTACATGTTTGGAATTTTTTGATGGGTGTTTTGTCAGTAAGGATTATCTTTATTATAAGGGGATTGAAAGGTTGCAATATACATTGGTAGGATTTTAATGATGCTGATGTAGCAATTAAGTATTTTCAAATAGTTCCAAATCTCGTTTAGTAGTGAGTGCCCACCTAACCCTAAAACAAAATAAATGTCACATTCGCAACGACATCGACATGTAAGGAGTTGTAACAATAATGTTGCGAGTGCTTTTACAGCTTAATGGAGCCCATACTTCCTACTCCACCCGGTTGATCAACACCTATTAGTTAACGTATTAGTAAGAGTGGAGTCCTATTGGTTAACGTATTAGTTAGAGTGGAGTCCTATTAGTTAACACGGTATTGCATACTAGCGCCGCAAAAAAAAAACAAATATAATTTTTGTTTCATTTTTGAACGGACTATCATGAATTTATGACACAGCGCCTTAAGGTTATGGACAACGCACACTATGAAAGATGACAATGAAAAAAAAACATATCTTAATGCGATTTTTGCTAAAACGAGGCGTTAAACGATAATCCCTAGGCTATTTTTGGACCTAAAGCCTAGACTCCAAATCTTAGAACCTATGAAGAAATCTCTTTTTGTATCGGGGGTTAAAAATCATCTAACACAGATGCAAAGGCCTAAGTTTCCTACTCCACTTCCTACTCCACCCTTGTGATCAACGCCTTTGTATGGCATCCGCCTAATTATAGACACAGTAGACTGGTAGAGGCGGCTAGGGTAATTAAAATGGCAGGTTCGCCTTTTAGGGTGATGTCAAGACACTATTAAAGATGCCAATGAAAAAAAAAACATATACTGCCGATTTCTGAATTGAGAAATTTACTAAGCAAATACGTAAGTATCGTTCTGTCTCTACAGATTTCTCACAAAAGAGCGTGACGGAACGATAATGAAGTATTTACTTAGTAAAATTCCCAATTCAAAAACTGGGCCTTATTCTTTTTGGATGCGATTTTTGCTTAAAAACGAGCCGTCAAGTGAGAATCCCTAGGCAATTTTTGGACCTAAAGCCTAGATTCTACGAAGATAACATTCCTACATTCCACGCCGTGAAGCCCGGTGGGTCTGCGTCTTCAGGGGTGTCATCTGACACTTTCTGCGTATGCGCTTGAAGAGGGCCTTCTCTGTGCCTCAGAAGTAACCCCCGGGGGCGCCGGCATGTGCCATAATTGGAGCACGGAGCGCAGCCGAGCACTTGTGTGACACTACGTGTTCTTGGCGGAAACACAACACGCACGGCTTAAATATTTGCGAGGGAGATTAAGTACCTCATTAGGCATACTACCCGAACTAACGCTCGACTCTACCAATGATGTATTGTCCTACTACAATACGGCACTAACCGAAAATCTAGGCCTAGATTCTAGATAAAGCCTAGATAAAGCCTAGATTCTAGATCCTAGAACCTACGAATAAAGCCATAGAAACCCTCATTATTGTTTTCCGCCTAGGCTTCATAAATGGCTCAATTCGTGTAGTTTTAGGAGTGTATTACCAAAAATACGCTTGTAATGTCCATCAGGATTGTGTTGAAATGAATTTGTCTGCGCCCATCACAGATACTTCAAAAATAGTTGGTATCCCAAGAACCAAGACTGCCGTCGTGTGTACCGACACTATCTAAGCGAACGGACTTTAGAACGCCGAATAGTTTGGGGGTAGGTTTCCGGATATTCTGTGGATTAGTTTTTTGTATCCCTAAGTTCTGAATTTTCTCCTTATCAGTTGACCCAGCCGCTTCTATCCACCTGCAGCTCTGCGACGAACAAAAGGTAGTACTTTATCGCACCGTATCAATGATAACCGGCCACTTTCAATATTTCAGAGCAGGCAACTATAAAAGACCTACACGCCCAACGCAATGCATTCAGTAGCTTTCGCGCAGTCTTACAAAGAAGTGCACGATGAGATTCCTGGTTAGTGGTTTTCACCCTTGTGTTTTATATTTTAACGTTTAATTTTTATTGTAGAAATTAAAATGTGAGGAAAAAGTGACAACGGACCGCATATTTTAAAAAGAAGAAAAAATCATTAGGCCAGTCTTGGCTGTACGGGCTAAGCTCCTTTGCTTTAGGAAAAAAGTTATAGGTATATTAAAAAGTGATTTTAAAACGTCAGAAGTGTCAAAAGTTGGCGGGGAAAATGTGGAGTTTTTCTCGCTTTATCTGGACTGAAAAATTAAGTGTTCTAGTTTGGTTCGTTGTTTGTGTTCCGTTGTTAGCTTTTCCTTTTTTTTGTGGTGGAAACTAAAATTGGACTTTCAACTCCTCTAATATAAGTCAAAATCGTTTCCTAAAATTTAACATTGTATGGAGTTTGACTCGCTCGTCCGGAAAGTTGGATTCGCAGTACCTATTTGAGAGGGCGTCACGATACGCGTTCGGTTTCGGAATTGGTGCTTTTGATTACCCCTTTCGGGGCTGTGTCTGAAGGAAGGTGCCACTAAGTGCTGTATAAATCCTCTCATAAGTTCCGAGACTGTGGGGTCATGTTGGCTCGCGAGATGGACAGATTTGTCCTCTCCGCCATTTTGTTTAAGTATCTATTGTTCTTTTTTTTGACGGGTCAAGTGTTTAATTAAGCCGTATGCATAACTTAAAAAAAAAATTAAGGATGAACTTCAAAACTATCGTTGTCTCGATTTGATTGTATTAATTAAAGCGAGAGGGCGAGTGTTCTGAAGTTTATCCTAATCTTTTTCTTGACACGGGTTACACCTACTTTACATGAATGTTTTTTTTTTTTCGTTACAATTCTTGCAGAATTACTTCCGTCCCTCTGTATGTACTACTTTGTTTCTTTCTTCATCGAGTTTCAATTCCATACAACTTTGACGTTAAAAAAACACACCAAAACTAAAATTATACATCCCAATGTCATACCTAAGATTAACTTACCAAAACGGAACGATACTGATTGACTGATTGTTTTGTTAAGCCCAACCTAAAAAGGGGAGGTAAAATCATAAACCTAAGCAATTAGTATTACTAAGGACGTATGACACTAAAAGATCTATTTCAATGTCAACCATGTGATTTGCAATATTGGGCCAATGTCACATGTCAGGTACGGTCTAGGATACCTCATGGTAGCTCTTACCGCGCGCGGCATAAGGGCGCCCTTCGAACAAAAAGGGGTATCCTAGCGTGTGGCCTAGACCTTAATAGGTCAATGCGCATATGGTCATGCTCAATAGGCTTATGCGGTCGAAACCTATGGCTCTAAATCGACACAAGACGTTTTTGTTTTTGTTTGTTCATTAGTTCTTTTTTGGTCTCGCAACGGGACATATAATCGACGCGATTTTTAGGGTTCCGTACATTCCGTGCAAAACTGAACCCTTAACTCTTTATGTGGTAGAGCACAATATATCGCCAATAAATAATTGAGCTGGCTCTACCTACCACATGAAGCATAATAGCCTCCGTATACAGCTAGGAAACCTGAACTTTTTTTAAGGCGCGGTGCACAGTGAATAGTCCGCGCGCCAAGAAAAATGGAAAAAATCGAGTCATGTATCAAATACACTAAACAAATCGAAAATTTTCACATATCAAACCCTAGAATTACGTGAGACCTATCTTGTAGAGCGGTGGTGGTCTAGTGGGTAGAACAGTGGACTCTGAAGCAAGAGGTACCCGGTTCGATTCCCAGTGCGGGCATGTATCTATGATTTTGTTTAATTACAAAGTTACGTACATTTGTGAATTTGTAGTAGCAATACCACTTGCTAACGGTGAAGGAAAACATCGTGAGGAAACCCGCGGCTCAGTTGGCTCCACACGTATTGACCTGTCTTTCCTGTGGGCTAGGTCGACTAAGCTGTCAGGATGGTATAGGTGCTGGGCAAGCCTACTCCATCTAAAAACAATGTCCCAGGCACTGCAGCGCCGAGTGGTCTCTTCACCCATCTAGTGTGAGTGAAGGTGCCACTGGACGCTGTATAAATCATCTCATTACGTAGATGCAAAGGCCTTAATATCTAAAACAGCCAGTTTCGTGTTGACATTCATAAACGTTTTGAAGATTTTTCCTTGAAAAAAAATAGGCGGCGCACTTTTTTTCAAGCAAAATATCTAGCAATCTGTTATGCATATCAACACAAAAATGGGTGTTTTAGATAGGTCTCACCTAATTCTAGGGTTTGATATGTGAACATTTTCAATTTGTTTAGTGTATTTGATACAGGAATCGATTTTGTGCATTTTTCGGGCGATTCTTTATGCACGGCGCCTTAAGGCAAACAAAGCAGTCAGGGGGGGCGACAACATAAACATGTGTCTTGAAGAAAAATAAAATGACATGATTTTCTTTTCCCGGAAAAAGTGAAAGTCAAGACGACGAGGCAGTCAGCTTTGGTGAAATTTTTTCCATATTTGTTTTCAACTGAAGTGCACGTTTTTGTCAGTACACTTTTTGTTTTATTTAAAGCACTAACCCGTGCAAGGGAACCTTTTAAACATTTATAATAAGTTGAACAAATACGCTCTGGACAGGAGTTGAACCCGCAACCTCCTGCATACCATGCAGGCAGGGGCTCTACCAATGGAGCTACCGAGCCAAGTAACTGTCGATGCGAATTTCTTCAACTGGGACCTTAGCCTGTAACGCAATGGCGTGTCGATGACTTCCTAGCAGAAGGACTAAACCGGTGTTTCCTCGTTTACTCCTACAACCAGAGAACAAAGTATAAATTGTAGATTTATGAAACGCGCACCTTGTCTCTTCTAATGGACGTCAGTCAATACATACAAAAATCATGCAGTGATCTAAGTGCATAACTTTTAACACCTTTTTCGACGGAAACAATAAAGAATCACTCATCGACTGTGCAAAAAAAAACTAACGAAATTACCGATTACATGTATATTGAACGATCGAATTATAAAGTCAGTAACCAATTTTTGTAGCGATTTCCTATTCGCGGCAAAAAACAATGTTTGCTACCATTTACATGCTAATAAATGTTTCGTTGTCGAAATCCGTCCAAAGCTATTAAATAGTAAATCTAGGAGCCGTAATGTTAGTTAGGAATTCGGTTCAAAATGTGCGTTATTTTCCGCTCCGTTGGTCATTTTGAAGTTTGTTACAAAGACGATAATTCCAGAAATACCGACCGATAAATTTTGTAACACCTTGTATAAGCCCCGTAAATATTCCCATTATTAAACGCTAAAAGAAAGATAGTTCATTTCCACAACAGCTATTTTTCCGGAAATAAACGGTTGACGCGTGAGTGGATATTTTGGAGAATAGAGGTGCCGTGTGCTTATTAATTTATTTGTCGAAAAAAATATTGTCCATTTCGATAAGACAAATAAACCGGTTTAGAGGACTAGCAACGTTACGGATTTTTTTTTACATCATAACACGTGTCAGAAAATTTATGTTAGTTTGATTGTCAACACATCAGCATTTCAGCAAGTTACAATAGGTACTTATCTACCAGACCGTAAGAAATTTAACGCACCTTTGTTCAAACTAATAATAGACCATTATAACTTCATAAGGTAGTGCGTTAAGGTTGTCAATGTGCTAATCGAGATTTGCCACGCTTGGCTTATCCACACTGGTGTAGGTTTCTTAACTAGGGATCCTTTGGCAGTATCGAAAGTCCTCATACTGAATTATTTCGAGGAAAACCTCATGAGGAAACGCGCGGCTCTGTTGGCTCCGATCGTATTGATCTTCTCTTTCTTCTGGACTAGGCCGAATAAAGGGAGTGGTTTTGGTATATGTGCTAGGAAAACTCTATCTCGTATGTCCCAGGTTCTACAGTTCGAGTGGTCACTTCACCCATCTAGTCTTAGCATAGTAGGTGCCACTGAAAACTAGTTATATGAATCGTCAAAAATGGATGTTGCATTTTTTTCATTCTAATGTCTTTTTGTCAACTCTTATCGCAAAAATTCGGTATACCTAAGACGTAGACTTTAAAAGTGTATTTCCGACTAACTAGCTGGGCAAAGGCATTCTATCAGAGAGAGAGTTTGGGCTTAAGGCCCAGTAGGACGCACAACTAGCACCGCCAATGAAAAAAAAAACATATATTCTTTTTGGATGCGTGGCCACTTATGGCGATAACTGATTGCATTCGTAGGTTCTAGGATCTGAAATCCAAACCTTAGGTCCTAAAAATTGTTAAGATTTTTAGCAAAAAAAAAAGGCATACAAAAAGAAGATATGTTTTTTTTTTTTTTTTATTGGCTGCTCTAGTTGTGCCTACTATTGTGCCTTAATATTCTGTATTGTGACGCTTGCCTACTGCGGAATTAGGTTTATTTACTATTTTTCCTTCACATTACCTATTGCTTCTACTAATTCGGTCTATTCCCTTTCACGCAAACCATCTCGTTTGGATGCCAATTTCGTCCATTCGTCTTGCCGCTGTCTTCACAATATACATTTAGCATCGCAAATCGGCAATGCGTTATTGTTAAATGCTAATTTAGCACGTATGCCTACGCTCCAAGGCTGCGATTTGAATAACTGATTGGCGTGCCTGATTTCCTTTCGACTGAATTGAGTCATTAACCAGTAGTGTGTTGATTTAATTATTAAACGGTTTTATTTAGCTCACCCCGTTTGTTTTATTTATTCTTGGGTCAAATTTAGTAATTCAAATTTCACCCTCTTCCTGTCAACCGATTAATCTGAAATTTTGTATACACTTTGGATTTTGGTGACAATACAATTATGTTTATTCATTATCATTATAAATTCAAGATGGCCGCCGCTACAAAATGGCGGATAATTTATGTTTTATTAATCCCATCAATATGGGTATCAAATGAAAGGGCTCAACAAGCAGAATACAATATACTATAAAAAATTGAAATCCAAGATGGCGGCCGCTACAAAATGGCGGATAACGTAGGTTTTATCAATCCCATCAATATGGGTATCAAATGAAAGGGCTCAACAAGCAGAATACAATATACTATAAAAAATTGAAATACAAGATGGCGGCCGCTACAAAATGGCGGATAACGTAGGTTTTATCGATCCCATCAATATGGGTATCAAATGAAAGTGCTCAACCAGTATAATACAATGTACTATATGAATTAAACAGAATGCGAAATAAAAACTAAAAACTAGAAAATAAAAATAGGTAAAAAAACTTTTTAAGTTAAACGGTTTTATGTTAAACATACATTGCAATGTTTAAGATAAATGTACTAAAAACCAAAAAATAATAAAATAGATACAGTCGTGGGAAATAAAAACATATGCATAGACTAGACTAAAATAAAACCGTGGGGCACGTCAACTGCCTAATTATAGTGTAACATTACAAAACAAACATTATAATCAACGATTGTAGACAATTGACGTGCCCCACGGTTTTATTTTAGTCTAGTCTATGCATATGTTTTTATTTCCCACGACTGTATCTATTTTATTATTTTTTGGTTTTTAGTACATTTATCTTAAACATTGCAATGTATGTTTAACATAAAACCGTTTAACTTAAAAAGTTTTTTTACCTATTTTTATTTAATGATTCATTTACAATGTTGGTATGGCATTTGTTTAGGTTGCTTGCTCTGATTTGTGGTTTATTTATTGGCGTTTATTTAACATCCTGTCAAGTGTCGATTACTATCTAATTATGTTGGGTATGAAGCCATGTTATTAGTGATTTGAATTTGATTTGAGTTTATTTTGGTTTCCATGGCAGCCTCAGCATTTGATGCATACAATCTTTGTCTCATGATATTTATATAAATAAATAATAATTAATTAATTATTTCCGAATCCTAAGCAAGCAATATATTGATAGTAGGATCAATAAATCTGGGATCAATTTATGCTAGAAAATTAATCTGTGCTAAGTGAAATTTGTCGCCACGCATGCAGAGATGAGTAACGACCCGGGTTATAACCCAATCGGTGGGTTATAACCCACTTGGTACCTATTATCGCCCGGTTAAAACCCATTTAGGTGGGCGATAACTAAAGTCTGTTCGGACTGTTCTACTCGTCCACTTCTACTGATAAAACTATTCGGTTTTCTTTTCCGTTTAGTTCTCTATTAATAGAACTGATACTGTGAAGGTATTCCGGGAAGTTCTACGATATTTAAGAAATAAAACAACAACAATAAAATATCAACACTGTCTCAAATACAAACAAAAGTATGCCAATGAGTCCTAATCAACATTATATTTGAAAAGTATCTCTTGGTAATTTTGCGTCAAACTTATATTTACGAAGTTATTTGAGGTTACGTGTTTTTTTTGTATGGGTTCGAAAACATTTTATGACATTACTCTTATTCGTCACTTAGCTTCACTTTTTGGTTTTGAAAAACGGAGTAGGTATATTATTTACCACATTTCATCTGAACATACTACATACCGCAATTGGCGCATTCAAATAAATTAAATAGTTTATGTTTTATTGTGGTTTTTCCTTTAAAACTGTTATTTTTTACTTTACTTGACAAATTTTTCACCAAAAGTTGTTCAATAATGTAGTTCTGATGTTTTCTTAGGTTTTCACGAGCACTATACTTATTAAACTACAGTTTTAAGAGATTCAACGCCCGAAAAAACAACAATAAAACATACTATACTAATTATTTTCAAATGCGGTACTTTGCGGCATGTAGTATGTTTAGATGAAGTGTGGTAAATAATATACCTACTCCGTTTTTCAAAACCAGAAAGTGAAGCTAAGTGAAGCCGAATACGAGTAATGTCATAAAATGTTTTCGTACCCATACAAAAAAATCACATAAGCTCAAATAACTTCGTAAATATAAGTTTGACGCAAAATTACCAAGAGACACTTTTCAAATAGAATGTTGATTAAAACTCATTGACATACTTTGGGTTAGAAGTTTTTTTTATAACCTGACATTATTCGTTTTTAAGTTTTAACCAGCTTTTCTATCTGATGAAAATCGTAGCACATAAGCAGTACTTCATAATCAGACAATTAATGGTGGGAAATTAGTTACTTAAAAGTTTACAAAAATGTTTTAAATGTAAAAAAAGTAAGAAAAAAACACAAAATATGTTATTACTCCCGAATGCGGTCCGTAGCGGTGTGTAGTATATGTCTTTGGGTGAAATGTAGTAAATAATATGCCATTTTTAAAACCCATAAAGTGAAGCAAGTTGAAGCAAAGAGTAATTTTATAAAATGTCTTCGCTCCCGTACAAACAAATCACATAAGCTCAAATAACTTAGTAAACGTAAGTTTCACACAAAATTACCAAGACGAACTTTTAAAATATAATGTTGATTAGAACTCATTGGCATACTTTTATTTGAAATTCAGAGGTTTTTTTAAACGATCGTTTCTCTGTGCGCCGCCGGGCGCGGAGCAAAGCAAGAGGAGCGGCTCCCTTAAAGTCCATTCACTTAAATGGAACCCATACGTTACTGACCGTATGAGCACCCGAAAATCTTTTAGAGTCGGTCTGTCTGGCTTTTGTTAGGCTTTATTATTATTGTAATAGTTACCAACCTTCATTTATTTGCTAACGAAAGAATCTGTGAATTTTTGGGGCGCGCTTTGCGCGCTCATCTGCTTTCACTAATGACTTCAAATTTCAATATTATGGTGGTGCAGACCGAACATAAAAATTAAAACCTTCGAATGCAAAACCTTCAAATATCATTGTTAAAAATAAAAAGTTTTTTTACCTAAAGCAGTATGTCACTCTTACTACTTCGTCACTTGTCACTTGTTCCCTTGTTCGGGTTACTTGTCCGGCTAATCATTAGGGACCTCAGTCAGCTTTCCTATTTTTGGGTCTGGCAATGCGAACATAAATAATTGTGGAAACTGAATGATTTTATGTTATACAAACTTATTTGATCAATTTGGGCTGAAATCGACAAATTTTCGAGCGCATTTGTCAATTGTTCTGAGAAATCGTAATTACCATATTATGGTTTACGGGTAAAATTTGTGATGTGTTCCTGAAATATAGGGAAAAATCTGTGATTTTTCGGCGCGCGTCGTTCGTGTTACTTTCATGAAAGATGTCCATTGCGATAATATTGTAAAAAATCGTAAAAAGTGTTTTAAAAAAGTGAACCTTTGAGCGCGCTGCGCGCGCGTTTATCATTTTAAACAAACAAGGTGGCCCAAACATAAACGTCAAGCGAGAAAATCTAGACAACTGACATCAAGGGCTACCCCAAGTCCCCAACCAAATGTTATTTTCGAGAAAACATCACTGAACTTGTATGGAGAAAAAAAAGTTGAGGTCGGAAGAACTTTTTATTGACTTCAAAACTTCCGCAAAGCCTTAGTGCTCAGAATAGTACAAAAATCCTGTTTTAGCAAAAAAAAATCGGACAAGTGCGAGTTTAACTCGCGTTGGGAGGGTTCCGTACAATGAAGTAGGAAGATTTTCATACAAAGTCTAGTAGATACATTAATCGAAAGTCCGAACCATGCCGTGATATAGGACTGTGGAGCGCCATCTGTTAACTGATTTGAGGAACTAATGCTACTAGAACTAAATTAATATTTTCTTAAGTAATTTTGTACACCATGAACTTCTTATAGGGTTTTCTGTAATCTATAGAGAAATACCTATTTCCTGTATTCGCGTATTAAATAACTTCAAAACTGTTCATTTTACAAATTATAACAAAAAAATAATTGAGATCCTTAAAACGAGCCCTTTCTTTTGATGTCACACGATATAGTTTATAACACTTTTTTATAAGTTTCCAATTTACCCCCCAAAAGTGGTCCCCATGTTTAAAATTTATTAATTTACGTTACACGTCCTTGTTTGGGCTACTGACTTACACATGTGTACCAAATTTCAACTCAATCGGTCCAGTAGTTTAGGAGCAAATTGGCTGTGACAGACGGACAGACAGACGCACGAATGATCCTATGTAGCTCTTGGTGTCAGGTATCTAGATTTTCTCGCTTGACGTCTATGTTTGGGCCACCCTGTATAATTCCAAACCATAGAATAGGCGGGCGATGCAAGCCGAACTGGGTTTTGATACTGTTATACGTTTTACCTCTTGAAATAGAGTGTATTTAGTTATCGCCCACCAAAAAAGACGATAATGGGTTATAACTGGGTGATTTGGGTTATAACCCGGTTTTAACCCATCTGGGTTGTTTGGGTTATAACCCACTACCCATCTCTACACGCATGTAGGCGCGATCTATGAAATGCTTTGTGAATTTGTGCTGAAAACGGCTCATTGCATTTGGCTCTATGGCTTCGAAAATTAAAACACAATACATAGTTCCTGAAGCGATTCTAGCGAAAGAAGGACAAAGACTCTAGCGACAAATGGAATGCTTAAAGTCTGGACATGTTAATCAACCCTAGATACATCTTAAAATTCTTAAATCGTGTCATCCTTGTCATTCTTCGCACTCCCAGAATCGAAGGTCGCGCTTTGCCTTTAAAAATTAGGACAGGCGTGAAGATGTGACGCTACTTGTCCACATCAGAACGAAACTTCAGACTCTTCTCACAGTATTCCCCACTTTTGAAGGCATTATGAACGAACCCAGGACTTTATCTCTTCTTCAACCCTCACCAGGTCGTACTCACCGCCCTATTCGGCTACGCCGCCGCCAGCGGCCTCATCGCGCCCTACATCCTGGGAGCCAACGCCGGTGACCTCCAGGCCGCCGCCATTGACGCCACGGTCCTCGCCACCGACCATGCTAGGGCCGCCGGAGAAGGCCAGGCCAGGGCTGCCGAGGCCGCCCTGCAGTGGAACACTGAGGCCGTAAGGCAGACCGCTGAGGCCAGCCGTGACATCAACGTAAGAAGATTAAGCTGTATTTATATTGAATTTGATAGACATTTTGCTGGCGCGATGCAGGATTCGTAGCGGACGTAGTAGTTTCTTATGTAACCAATAGATGTCGCTACGCTGGTTTTGTATGAACGTGGTTTTTAAAGCCGCTTAAACTCTTCTAAAACCCTCTTAATGCACCAGATAAATTGATAGACGAGTTAAACGTTGTATATCCTATTTGGTGGCGCGATCTAGAATTCGTACATATTTGTGCTAGATGTCTCTACATTATTTCAGAATGACACAGAACCACTATAGTACTTTTGCCCACTATTAAAATCCCATGCAATATTTTGGCGAATGTGAAATGAACTGCGGGAGCGGTTTCGCGCAAGTCTAGCCAAATCACCTTTAGAGCCTTGCTGATACTCAAAATGTGTTACTGCGATACAACCTGGGACTGAATTGTCACCATTGAATCGATATTAACTACACCTTCTAACCTCCCCATCTCTCCCAACAGGAAAACGCGTACTGGAACTCCGTAGCGGCCGGCCAAAACCTGGTAGCCGCCGCCCAGTCCCAGGCTGCCGCCCTTGGAGGCGCCGCCGCCGCCGCCCGCGCCGCCCACCTCGGCGTTGCGCCCCTCGGAGTCGCGCCCCTCGGCGTCGCGCCCCTCGGCCTCGGCGTCCACGGCCTCGGCGTCCACGGTCTCGGCCTCGGTGCCCACGGTCTCGGCCTTCGCGGGTGGTATTAGAAGAAGGGATGGATTTGGCCCGCCTGAGATTGTTTATTTACGGTTTTGAGTGGTTTTTTCTGTGTTTGTAAATCGTCCCAGGCACTGCAGCGTCCGAGTGGTCGCTTCACCCATCTAGTGTGAGTGAAGATGCCACTGGACGCTGCATAATCTGTTCGAGATGCAGTTAATCGTGCTAGAATTGAAAAAAATCTAGTAAGGTTTGCTGATTTCTTTCAAGGAAAATAACGCAGTTGAAAGCGCTCAAAGTTGTATTAAATAGGGTCGAAGGCAGGGCCTAAGGCTTTTTAGGATTTTCGGACGATACAGCAACGAAAGCGGATAGTTTTTAGTGCGAGTATCGTCTGAAAATTTGCTGCGGTCGCTCGGTTTGTGGTCTCGTCGCATGAGGACACTGGTTGTACAATTAACCCTTAATCAGGCGGAGATTTTCAGGGTCAAATATGGGCCACGTCATCTTCAGCCACCAAATGTGTACGTGGTCAGATTAAGGGTTAAACTGGTCAACCAAGTGGCATGGTCCAACGAGGCGACAACAGTTTAACATGGCATTTCATGTGTCATGTGTAAATGCCCAACGACCGCAGTGAAAATAATGGATTTTGCTCAACTCTCTCACTCAATGTCACAATTTTGTAATAGAAAGAACGTAACTCTCTTTGTATTCTTAAGACAAGTAGTAAAGGAAGAATCTCATGCCATCACTGCCAAAGTGTAAATAAAAATACACGTTTTTTTTACAAATGTATCTTGTTGTTTCCTTTTTACTTCTAATTCCAACCCTACATTAACCATACGTATTTATTGACCTTGTTTTTTTATGGACTAGGCCAACTAAGCTAGGATGATATCTTCGGGGTTTCCTTCCCAGGAACTGCAGCGTAAGATTAAATAAATTAGCTACATCCCAATACATTTGAGTTGAAATACTCGTTGCATAAATCATCTACTTACATTTGAGTTGAAATACACGTTGTATAAATCACTTAGTTACATAGACTACACGAGTATCTACACAATCTTGATCATCTCATAAAATAAGTAAAGTTTGTTTGCAAATGTATTTAAGGCCATCTGGCACTATTCAGATCGGGCATGCAAATGATATTTGCCTTTGAAGACTAGTAGGCGTGAACTTATCTGTATATTTGTGTGACACAATGCCAATGTCCGAATATAAACTAATTATCGCCTTTCTATATGCGCCTCACATCCTGCAACCTTGCACGCCATTAAAAATGTTAAATACTTTTAGAGACACCTTGTTAATCAAAATGAACTGGAGAATAATAAGGTAAGGAAGTAATATGACGTGATTAGCAGTTCAATCAATGTAACAGTTTTTTGCTTCACACGTCCTTTCTCAAAAGGCAATGCGTTTTCTTAAGGCCCATTTATAAGCATAAGTACGGCGCCAAAAGTGACCATTTTTGGCAGCGGCGGGATTTATTCGTAGGTTCTAGGATCTGGAATCTAATTCTTAGGTCCTAAAAATAGTTAAGCCTCGGGATTATGAATTGACGCTTCGTTTTTAGCAAAAAAAGCATCCAAAAAGAAGATATGATATTTTTTCCATTGGCGGTGCTAGTTGTGCCTAGGTATGTCTTAAAAGGAGTTTTTGCCCCTGAAAAGCTGAGGGATACGGGCGTGCGTGTTCTATTCAAACCAAATTCAAAAAGATTATTGCAAACTTTTTGTCCTGACTCCCAAACTAAGATATCCTGTGCTGTTGGTAGCCAACCCATTCTAAGACCAAATTGAAACTATGTAGGCACCTAGGTATAAGGTTTTGTTGGCATTTATTTTAATTATTTGCTAAATTTTCTTACGTTCTTCGGTTCTGGATATCAACTTATTATAGTTATTTACGACTTACTGATTACCTAGGCTTTAGCCAGGTACGATCAGCAAAAAAAACTAAGGCCTTTGCATCTACGTAATGAGATGATTTATACAGCGTCCAGTAACACCTTCACTCACACTAGATGGGTTAAGAGACCACTCGGCTCTGCAGTGCCTGGGACATTGTTTTAGATGGAGTAGGCTTGCCCAGCACCTATACCATCCTGACAGCTTAGTCGGCCTAGCCCACAGGAAAGACAAGTCAATACGTGTGGAGCCAACTAAGCCGCGGGTTTCCTCACGATGTTTTCCTTCACAGTTAGCCGGTACCCGGTTCGATTCCCAGTGCGGGCATGTATCTATGACTTTATTTAATTTCAAAGTTACGTAAGTGAATTTGTAGTAGCACGATCAGCAATAGTTGCAATAATCACACTAAGGAAATATTTTTTACCCTTATTTAAATGAACAATCTTTATTTTGACATTTTAAAACGGTTATTTTTACGGTGGAGATTTTAGAGAGAACAGGGGCTGATCCAAATAGGTCTTTTTAATGAAAGAATCAAAAGGCTCCCTAGGCATCTTAATGTGCAGTCAACTGCAAGTAAACCATTACGTTTTCGTTGCAAATCCATCGTAATAGAGTGCTCGCGTGTAAGGGTCGACCTGCTTTCGACTGTACCTACGACGAGCATTCTTACAAACACCAATAAAATAACCAAGAGCACTGACAAGCAGTAGTAAACCCAGCCAATTTGCGTTATTTCTAATGGGTACACAATTTGCTTGTCTACCCAAGAGACCGAGTACCCAAATCGCTATAAAATAAATTACTAACTAACCAGCTATGCCGACGAAGAAACTGGTAGAGGTATGGGCAAATTGAATGAAATCTTAATTATTTGGTTGCTGAGATTTTTGGCATTTGTAATGTTTTGGCTTGATCCTTACAAGAAACAAAATCGAATGGCACGAAAAAAAAGTCGACTGGTTGAAAACTAGGCGCTTTCAGTTTTTGTGAAGAGGCAATTTACTTTGGCTTTTAAATAAGGGGAGACTCGATTTTTGAGTGGTTTTTATACAGGGTGTCCTTTTCTCTATCTCTGGACTTCCGCTTGACACTATTTTTTGGACATTGTTTTAGATGGAGTAGGGCTGATAGATACAATGTTTAGAAACTGTTAAGTAACATGTTACAGCCTAGAAACCTACCCTGTTAAATAATAAATTCTCCGGGAAATTCTTAACTCTACAAACATAAGGTAAAATAAGATCAAGAATGCTCTTTGTCGTTGAGCATTAGCGTAAACGAAGTCGGGAGCGGAAATCTAGTTTTAAAATAAATTTACTATTATTTTGTACTTACAACTTCAACCTACTTTCGCTTCTAATACCTTAGCTATAAGATCGAATTTCAGTCGTGGGTCGGTGCTGCAAACCAGTTGCAATAATAAGATTTACAGGACCTAAGGAGACCTAGATTACCTTGAAGAGGGCGTAGGCTTTACTTCGACAGTCGACATACAGGTCGACAAATCGGTTGAGAAATTGAAATAACAATACACGCAATTTTCTTTGTCAAGCTGAAGGCATTATAAAGATTTTTATAAGGTAAAAAAAATATCTTACTTAATATATAAAACAAAGTCGTCATTTATAACTCGAGAACGGGTTAACCGATTTTTATGATTTTTGATTTGTTGGATTTCTCTCCGCCCCGAATAGCAGAATAACTATTAAAACACCGGATAAATCACGAGAAAAAAAAGTCTGCGCGGACGAAGTCGCGGGCAAAAGCTAGTAATCTATAAAATCTATCTATTTTTTGTCTTTATAATGTTCCCTAGCACGGATTAGTGCTTTAGAAAAACAAAAAGTCAAGGCATTTCGTTACACAGGTGATTCTAAACCAAATTGCAAAATTTCACTTAAAAATGGTTTCGATACAAATGGTGGCGATTGGAGATAGACTTTAGATGGAGTAGGCTTGCCCAGCAACTATACCATCCTCAGCCATCCTGACAACTAAGTCGGCCTAGCCCACACGAAGGACAAGTCAATATACAATATGATATTTCTGACTGTTATTTTTTTCTTCAGTATCAAGTAAATCACCCCTGAGTCAGATGTCATTATACAAAACAACACACTGTATACTACAAATTCACAAAATTTGTGACATTGTACATTTAATGTACGATGGAGTCATAAGGAATCGAAGAGAATCGGTCGTAACATAAGCCCGTATGTCCCCACCCGGCGCGGCCGAATGTAGATCGCCTTGGTCGAAAGAAAACGAATTAAACACTAATTGCACGGTTATTTTATTGTCAAGCCGCATGTAGCCGCGACTTTATCTTCAAGTTACGTTGGTAGAAGTAATTTAAAACGATACATACCTGTAATTAAAAAAAAAACTAAGGCCTTTGCATCTACGTAATGAGATGATTTATACAGCGCCCAGTGGCACCTTCACCCACACTAGATGACTGAAGAGACCACTCGGCGCTGTACCTCTAATTAAGTGTAAAGGAAACTAAAAGTAAGATGTAGCCTGTACAATTGTACATGTCTGTAACACCCTGTATAACGATTAACAGACCAGTGTGCTTATTCTGTGAAAAAAAACCGAACAGGGCCCTTAGCCTGTAACACAATGGTGCCAAAATGGGCTTCCAGTTGACGGTTTTAATTACGATTTATTGATGGTGTCGGTCCAGCGTCGGTCCTTTTAATGTTATTGTAGTACAGCAAAGAATATTAGGAGTCTAATCCTAGAGGATTAGTTCGCTGGTTGTAGGAGAACCCCGAAAAAATCCCGGTTTTGTCCTTCTACCTAGGACGCCATTGAGACGCCATTGTGTTACAGGCTAAGGCCCCAGTTTGTAGTTCTCAAAAACGATTTTTTGTAAGATTTTTTTTCTAGTAACAAGAATTATTTTTCAGAAAAAAAAAAACATTTATATTTTCCCGTATACAGGCCCTGTAACTACAGATCTAGATCGATTCGGCAACAAACAGCTTGCAACAAAACAAACATTAGTCAAGCCTGACCACAATAATATCTAGACTGGCGTTGCGCTAGCACTCAACTCAGTGGCGTAGCTAGGTCACCATGGGCCCTGGGGCAAAAAACAAACTAAACTTTTAACTAGTCAAAATTTAAATACATAATTATGTGTAGGTTTAAATATTCGAATAAAGTAAATATTTTTTGGGAGGCCAGGGGGCCTGCCAGGATCCTCGCACCTGTCCCCAGGCCACGCCTCGGGCCCCCACTGGGTCAAGGGCCCGCTACTGTAAAGTAACTACGTAATGAAAAAGGTGATGATATCATGGCATCTGTGCCCCGGTACAGCTTGTGTGAGCTTTAGTGATTACCACTTTGACTCACAACACAACCAACCTGGAAGAATTTTCAGCTAGTTCAATACGGTTTGGTGTCAGGGTACGAGGGAACCCCCTGAGTTTGGGGGCCCCGGGACGTTGCCCCTCCTTGTCCCTATGTAGTTACGGCACTGACTCAACTGGGCCTAGATAATACTGCATTTCGTAGGCGTGGTACCTTACCTTGCTGCGGAATTAAGGATTTGCATACAACTGGAAAACTAGCCAGTGCAAACTTGTTGTGGATTACAGCATAAGGTCCAACGATAGCAGCGTGGCGGGAAATTTATTTTTCACATTTTTTTTTTATTATTTTGAAACAGAGCTCTTTTAGTCCAGCGATTTTTCGTAAATAGTATTCTTTTCACGAAAATAAATAGTATCTACGAAAATAAATAAATAGAAATAGTATAATCGGCTGAATTATTGTAACAACAGAACAACAATAATTCAGCCGATTATGTGTTCTGGTCATAAACTAATTTTTTGGGCAGTGCCACTGCTTTGTCGATGTATTTTCTAACACAAAAAATAAGTAATTAATTAAGGTCTTATCAATCGCTGAAGAGTAAATGCTAAGCACGAAATGTTTTCGACCCAATGTCGGAAGAACAAAATGCAAAACAAAAAAAAAAAAAAGTGGCCCGGGCAGCCTACTTGAAGTTCCGCTGTAGAATTCGTGGGCACCCTGTATATCTTAGGTTCTAAACTTACCCTTCAGGTCACCGTGTCCCTTCAACAGCTCAGCCTTTGCTTGCAGCTTGGTCTGCATGGTCTCTGCACCTTCTTTCATCTTGGCCAAGATCCCTGGTGGAGAAACAAGGCTGTTACCCTCATTTTCATACGAATTAACATAAAAACAGCTAGCTAGCTAGCTGTCACGATCAAGGGCGTCGCCAAGGGGGGGGCAGGGAGGGGCAGCTGTCCCCCCTAGAGATTCTAAAAAAGTTGCCAAATATAATGCAACCAAAGTCCTAAGTCTTTGAGTTAATTTGCTTGAAGTTCAAGCCTTGAACAATCATTCCCGTACGTCGAAACTCGAATGAATTCACCAATTCCACTCCTAATATTCCGTACGCTCAACTACGCTCTGGCTGTAGATGTAAGGCTCGTAGTACAAGTGAAAAGCTTCATGTGCTGTCGACTTTACCTACAATTCATACCAACTTTTCTCATTCATAGAGAATGAGAAAAGTATGAATATTGTAGTAGGTAAAGTCAACTTGCCCCCCCCTGCGCCATCTGCTGGCGACGCCCTTGATCACGATGGTATAGGTGCTGGGCAAGCCTACTCCATCTAAAACAATGTCCCAGGCTCTGCAGCGCCGAGTGGTCTCTTCACCCATCTAGTATAAGTGAAGGTACCATTGGACGCTGTATAAATCATCTCCTTACGTAGATGCAAAGGCCTTAGTTTAACATAAAAATTAACAAAAATTCCAAAACGGACGTCAAGATCCGTTCTCCGTCTTCGAAGTTCTTTATCAGACTGGTTAGGATTTGCAGTCACTGGTGAAAAGATACACTGTTATTAAAATACTGCACTAATTCCGAGTGATTTACTGCTGTCCGTTGAGGAGTTCCGTTCTCCATCTCCGAAGTTCTTCATCAGATCTTCACCCAAAACTCTTTCAAACAAAAATATAATCATCAAAATCGGTCGGCCTATTTTGTTGTATAAATGTTGTTTGTTGTGTATATGCCCCACTAAAATATTAATTTTATTCAGTTTTTTAGTATTTGTTCTTATAGCGGCAACAGAAATACATCATCTGTGAAAATTTCAACTGTTTAACTATCACGGTCATTCACGGTTCATGAGATAAAGCCTGGTGACGAAACGGACAGACCGACGGACGGACAGCCGAGTCTTAATAACAGGGTAACGTTTGGCACCCTTCGGGTACGGAATCCTAAAAAGATACATACTTGGGGGGCCCGATAAACTCATATTTACAAGCAATTCTTCCTATGGGTCCAACTACGAAATCGCGAAAAAAAATCAACTGTCCCATACTAAATTTAGTATACGAATACAAACCGTGTTTGTCCTTCTCTTTCAGTATGCGTTCCATATCTCCGGCCTTGTCCTTCACTCGTCCGAAGAAGTCTATCCAATGGTTAGCATTTATGGACAAAACAGAATTAGTTATAATCCGCGCGGGATGAGAATAGGATGGAACCTTGTCAAAACCAGTCGAAAATATACGTTATTTTACTTTGACAAGGTTGCTTCGACGCGCGCGTCTCAGTTCCAAAAGGTCGCATCCCATTCTCATACCGCGCGGATTATATATATTAGTTATAATTTCGAAAACCTTTCAATAACTGTATTTTATGTTTCGCAAAAATGTCTACCAACCCTAGGAAGCATGGATGGGACATTTGGTAAGAGTCGTTTACTATCAACATTATTGTGCACCATTTCACTGTAAATTATTTGTGAATGTGAATTTGACGTCACAACAGTTGTGTTTGGAGCAAAAGTGCTGGATGTCATTTGGCTGTACTGATTGGTTGACTGTGGAGTGGTGATGCTCCGACTTCATACAGTCGGCGACACGCTAGGATACCCCTTTTTGTTCGATTGGCGCCCTTATGCCGCGCGCGGTAAGAGCTGCCATGGGTTATCTGCGACTGTGGCCCACCGTACAACTGTTATTGAGTTGTGGATGTCGGCAGTCATTATGTTTCGTGCCCTTCCCTGATGCGTTTGCCATTCACCTGCCCTAACATTATAAGCTCCGACATCGATAAAAGTAGGTAAAACCCTGCAAACCAAATAAATACTGACCAGATATCCTCGTGGTGGCATCAGGGCTCGCCGACTGCGTAAGCGCAGCCACCTTCATGTATTCACTCGTGATCAGACCCGCAGCCTAGTTTGGACAAAAGAAAGAAATTAATGTATAATGGATGGATCAGCCCCGGCGGTACCACGGGTAGTATCACAGGACCTTTCTGTAACACCATGTATAATTTTCAAAATCTGTAAATGCCACTCCTAATATTTTCGCAATGGTTAAGGTGAATACCGAGGCACAACTAGCGCTGCCAATGGAAAAAAATCATGACTGTTAAGTCTATAAGGTGCATGACAACGGGCTGAGCAAAAGACGCGGGTTTCCTCATTATGTTCCTACTCATCATCAGAATAACTCACTTCCAAACTAGCTGGGCTCATGGCGGAGTACTCCTCGCTGAGGAGTTCCACGATCAGACCCTCGATGTCGAAAAACAGAATGTGGCTCTCGGGATCTGAAACAAGTCACAGGTTTAGCGTATGATGATGATGATGATGATGACGATTATCCCTTATCAGGGACATAGGGCTCGAAGAAGAGATCTCCATATATCGGCCGAAGGCCGAGTCTCGAGTCCCGCGGATAATAAGAAAGTAAGTAAGAGAGCAAAGTTCGGAGCGTGCCATAGGTCATGGCCATCCTACCTTAAGAGGGAACGCGGGTAACCTCAACTCCATACAAAAGGGGAGACCTGTTTCCTCCCTGGATAATTGTTTTATAAAAAATATGTTTATGCCATTCAATCTATACCTCTGCCATGTCCCAATTAAAATAATTAAAAAATGAATTATTATTATATTTTTTTTTAATAAATATGTTTATTTAAAAGGAATTATTATTATTTTAGAAAAAATATGTTTATGCCATTCAATCTATATTTACTTCTGCCATGTCTGCATGGCAGAGGTACATATAAATTGAATGGCATAAACATATTTTTTCTAAAATATTTAAGGGAGGAAACAGGTCTCCCTTTTTGTATTTTTTGTATGGAGCAGCCGGCTACCCGCGTTCCGTCTTAAATCTCAGTGTCTAACGAGGCCGAGGGCTGAGTCCCGAGTCCCGCGAAGAGCGAAGCTCGTAGCGGGCCAAGAGTTCTCACCAAGCACTGAAATGTTAGTACCTAACGAGGCCGAAGGCCGAGTCCTGCGGAGACTTTAGCGCTAGGGAAGCCTATAGATGCTTTTGGACGATGTCGGTATATTCGGGTTAGCTTTTAGATACAGGCTTCTTTTGTATTGTGGGTTTGGGGTTAGCACGGAAGCCTTGCACCGCGGAGAGCAATACTCAACGCGGGTCATGCTAGTCGCGCTCTGACTAGACACGTTGCCTAGTATACAACGAGGCCGAAGGCCGAGTCCCGCGAAGAGAGAAGAGCCCTGGAGATGTATCTTTAGTATCGGCGCGGTGTCACAGCCCTGTAGAAGCCTATAGGTCCTTTAGGACGATGGTTGTTACCTTTAGGGTTGGCGCGGAACCCTTGCACGGTGAGGGGTGCCCGTCGCGAGTGCGCCGGCTCGGCCAGCGGCCCCGCCTGCAGCCCGCGGTCTTATAGCGGACGTACTTTATTGTCAGCTTGGACTAGCATCAGTCTCTCTCTCTCTCTCTCCGCCAAAGCTTTTACTTGCTGCGGAGAGCGAATCTCGGAGCGGGCTATGCACTCCCAATAACTAAACACTCCAACTCCGCGAGGCCGAAGGCACTGTGTGTAGTATCTAACGAGGCCGAAAGCCGAGTCCAGATTCCCGCGGAGAGTGAAGCTAGGCGTTCCCACCAAATACTAAAATTATTGTCCCTAGCGAGGTCTAAACACTGAAATGTTAGTTTCTAAGGAGGCCGAAGGCCGAGTCCTGCGGAGAGAGAAGCTCGCACCAGTAAATCGCAGCGCCAGGGAAGCCTATGAATCCTTTAGGACGATGTTGGTATATTCGGGTTGGCTTTTAGATACTAGCTTCTTTTGTACTATGCCTTTACGATCAATAGTTACCTTTAGGGTTGGCCCGGAACCCTTGCACGGTGAGGGGTGCCCGCCGCGAGTGCGCCGGCTCGGCCAGCGGTCCCGGCCCCCCGCCCGCGCCGCCACCCCCCTGCAGCGCCTGCAGCCCGCGGGCTTATAGCGAACGTACTTTATTGTCAGCTTGGGCTAGCACCAGTCTCTTTCTCTGTCTGCTTCCTCTGTCTGTTTCCCTATACACTCTCTGCCAATGGTTTTACTTGCTGCGGAGAGCGAAGCTCCAACTCCGCAAGGCCGAAGGCACTGTGTCTAGTGTCTAACGAGGCCGGGGGCCGAGTCCCGAGTCCCGCGGAGAGCGAAGCTGGGAGCGGGCTAGGCGTTCCCACTGAACTAGTGTCTAACGAGGCCGAAAGCCGAGTCTCAAGTTCCGCGGAGAGGGAAGCTCGGCGCGGCCAGTATCGCAGCGCCGGGGAAGCCTATAGGATGGTGGTGCGAGTTTGAAGCGCTGAAGCCCTAGAACTTTATAGCGTGGTGGCTTTGGGTCTTGTTTCTCGTTTTAGAAAAGCACATTCATTACCTTTGGGATTAGCCCGGAACCCTTGCTCGAGGCCGAAGGCCGAGTACCGAGTTCCGCGAAGAGTGAAGCTCGAAGCGGCCTGGGTTTAGCTCGCTATGGCAGCCCTGGAAGCTTATAGGTCCTTTTGGGTTTGTTAGTTACCTTTAGGGTTGGCGCGGAACCCTTGCACGGTGAGGGGCGCCCGCCGCGAGTGCGCCGGCTCGGCCAGCGGTCCCGGCCCCCCGCCCGCGCCGCCGCCCCCCTGCAACGCCTGCAGCCCCCGCGCCGTCGCCGCGCGCATCGCGTTCAGGTTGCGGTGGCGGAGGCCTCTGTTGGGGGAACAATATTATGGTGAGAAGATGGAGAAATATTATGGTAAAGAAGAGAAAGAAATATTATGGTAAAGAAGAGGGGAAATATGGTAAAGAAGAAGGAGAAATATTATGGTAAAGAAGAAGGAGACATATTATGGTAAAGAAGAAGGAGAAATATTATGGTAAAGATGAAGGAGAAATATTATGGAAAAGAAGAAGGAGAAATATTATGGTAAAGAAGAAGGAGAAATATTATGGTGAAGAAGAAGGAGAAATATTATGGTAAAGAAGAAGGAGAAATATTATGGTAAAGAAGAAGGAGAAATATTATAGTAAAGAAGAAGGAGAAATATTATGGAAAAGAAGAAGGAGAAATATTATGGTAAAGAAGAAGGATAAATATTATGGTGAAGGAGAGGGGAAATATTATGTTAAAGAAGAAGGATAAATATTATGGTGAAGGAGAGGGGAAATATTATGGTAAATAAGAAGGAGAAATATTATGGTAAAGAAGAAGGAGAAATATTATGGTAAAGGAGAGGGAGAAATATTATGGTAAAGAAGAAGGAGAAATATTATGGTAAAGGAGAGGGAGAAATATTATGGTAAAGAAGAGCGAGAAATATTATAGTAAAGAAGAAGGAGAAATATTATTGTAAACAAGAGGTTCGTGAAAAGAAAATCAAAACATTTTACATCGCGTCACATTGCCAGACGAGATGAAACACTGTAAGTAGTACATGAAAAAATTACGAAATCTTTCCAATTTTTCCATGCCTTCATTTAGGTACTTTTTAACCACAGGTCAGAAACGCAGGGTCCATACAATGCTAATTAAGGTAATGCTAAAAGAAACTGAATGTGGAACGGCGAGTCGAGCGTAGTAACTGACCTGAAGAAATGCACGGCAGGGTTAGCGATCCCTTGCAAGTCTGTGCCGGCGCCGGCAGACAGCGAACCACCGAGCTCGTCTGTTACAGTCTCATCGCATGCGCCCAACACCTCCTCCGCTATCATACCTGCGAACATAATAACGTGGCAAATGTAGGATCTTTTTACTGACCACTGCGCACAGTGGAATTTGGGTATAGGTACTATGGGTTAGGTATGTATGTGTAGGTTGTCCCATCTTGTATAGTATTTTTAAGTTCGTAACTACCTAACTACATGTACATGTATTAGTTCTATAAGTTGTAATTTGTGGTCGGTAAAATAAACGCTTTTCTAGTCTATTCTATTCTATCTAACTGTTTAAATTCAATTTCAATTAATTGAAGGAAACGTGATAATTCTTGATAGGAATTGCAGTAAGACAGACAAAGGCCTTCAATTACCTAATTAAAGATGTTACTAAAAGTCTAATAATTAATTCAGAAGAGACATTAGGGACAGTCTCTCTGCCTTCTTCGGCTTCCTTCTGCCTTCTTCTACCTTTATCTTTAATCTAGCAACCAACCTGCCTGTAAAACTCTCGCTTACCGTGTAGAACTCTATCCAGGTGTCCAGTCTCCATCTGCCACACATAGGCCGTCCCGTCGCTACGCCCGACCACCATGAAGCTGGGATGACTAGGGATAGTCTCTCCCTCTCGCTGCCTCCTTCTGCATCCTTCTGCCTCCTTCTACCTGTATCTTTATCCCCTATGCTGTCAGAGCGACCAAATTTCCAAAGTTCCTAACGTAACCTATTTGGACCCGTTTGGTCGAGGGGTTAACCTAGCCTCTCAACGACCTGTAAAACTCTCGCTTACCGTGTAGAACCCTGTCCAGGTGTCCAGTCTCCATCTGCCACACATAGACCGTCCCGTCGCTGCAGCCGACCACCATAAAGTCGTCGGCCGGACGCCACTTGATGGTCACCACGGGGAAGAGGTGTCGCGAGGCCAGCGTCACGCATTTGCGCTCGGCGAGACCTGCGGGGGTGTAATTTATGTAATTCAATATATTAACAAAAAAAATGATTTTTACCCCCGACGCAAAAAGAGGGGTGTTATAAATTTCACCGCTAAAATAATAATAATAAATTCCAAAATTCTGGTAACGTTTGTGATATATGTTTATATAATTATTGATTATCGTATTTCTTTAAAATTTATGTAACTTAACATAGATATTTCGATGTGTACTTGATGTGTACTCTAAACTGTGTTTTTGAAAAATTATGAGAAACTATAGGTCTATTTCCTTTGTAATGCATCTTTAAATATTGTGTTTAAGTGACTATTGGTTTCTAAAATAAAACCAAAATTAAAAAAAAATAAAAACATTTATTTCAACCAACTACAAGGTGTGTAATTTAAGTAGATACTCACTCAGTAAAGTAACGCTGTGATCCGATGCGACGGCACAAATACACTTTTGTATTCGAGGCTGGAACAAAATCGCAAAATAAGCATTATGACAAGGACGAAAAGATTGAAATGTAGCCAAAACATTCAAATTGTCCGATGAAAAATCGAAAAACTTCCTTTTTATTTTTTAGGAGCTACAGGCTGCCGCGCAAGACCCTGATAAGGGATAAAAGGATATCCTTATCATCAACCATTTCATTTTTGATATGGCTTCCTGAAAAGAAATGTTACGTACCTACTCGACACGGAATACATTTCTACAAAAAAAAAAAAGTCTGACTTTGCACCTCATTATCTCGAAAACCGTTGATTTCCCAGGCATAGTTCCTTGGGCAAAATTGTACGTTATGATGAGGACAACACGTGGTTACCCGCTTTGGCCTTTAAACACCTTGTATTTATTATAAAATCTTTAAAATATTGTAAAAAATACCACATGATGCAATCAAAGTAATGATATACTAACGCTGCAGTTATAGGGCGGTACAGTCAGCTGCGTGATTTCTCCCGCATGCACGCAGAAGCGATGTAGTAGCGTCCCACTGTACAGGTCCCACAGACAGACCGCGAAGTCTATACCGCCAGATACCAGATAGGACTTGTCGTATCTGCGGGAGAATGGACCTTCTTAGGCTGGGAATAGAAGTGACTTATATTTCAAGCAGGAATCAGATGTGACAATATAACAGTTATTTTTTTATTTTTTAACCCTCGACCGAAACAGAGGGGTGTTATTTATAAGTTAGACCATTTTGTGTGTGTATGCCGTGCCTGTTTGTGTGTGTCTTTTTGTGTGTCTGTCTGTAGCACCGAAGCTCTTAAACAGGTAAACCAATTTGAATGCGGTTTTTTTTATTACAAAGCATTAGGTTTCCTATCGAGTGTTAAAACAAAATAAAATAAACTAAACAATCACATACACCTTAATTAAATAAACCACTCCGGGCCATCTCCGACCCAAAGATCCCCATAACGCTCGCTGCATTTCCGCGTTGAATCGCTAAGGAGATTCTTTGCATCAGAGCGAGTGTTCTCAGATATGTTTTGTCAAAATCGTTCAGCCGTTTATGAGATATTCTTATTTGAAGCTTAAATGTCGGGGATATTAGTTTTTTTTATTAAGTAGTTATTACTTATAGAATCGAGCGGAATGTATTCAATAGGTCGCGTCACGGATAAAGAAAATGCTGTCAGTACGTCTCATTCTATCGTGTCGCAGTAAAGGCTGCACTCACGCACTCACGCCGTGAACTTTTCGTCGCAGGGCGACACTCGTGAACGGGCGCGAAACTCACCTACATTCACGTTCCCACCCTTTCACGGGACTTCACCACGTGAGTATGTAATGTAAGGTTTTTTTTTGCCTAGCGGATTTATTCTCTTATTAAAACGAAATAAGCTTTTTTCTACAGCATTTTTGTATGTACTTTTTAGTAATGAAAACACCTGATCGGGTCAGCTAGTTCTAAATAGTTATAAAAATACCTTGGATGAACGTGGTGAGGATACAGCAGACAGTTGACTCTGCCGTTGTGTCCCAAAAGAAGCTGATGCGGCGGCCAATCTGATGAAGAATGTATTACATTAAGTGCAAAGCCGAAGGTCGAGCAAAGCTCCGAACGCGCCAGAAAACACTAAATATCCGCCAGGCTGAAGTTTGAGCCCGTGAAGAGCACTTACAAGTGGAAGCGGCTTCGTGACTACAGATGCGTCCAACTAAGGTGTTGGTGCAATGCTATACTAAGAATCCATTATAATGTAATGTATGGAATAAATAATTTGATGAGTGTCACTGCGCATGTAAAAACCTGCCGCCTGTCTAAAAACAGCGACGACATGCTCGACGTTGAACCAAAACGTTTTGTCAGTCATACATGTGACTCGGACAGTTTTAGTAGTCTTCTGAAGCACTTGATTATGATTTTGCCACAAGCACCCATCCATAGAATGATCGCTGGCGATATTGCTTCTTCTTCTTCTTAGCGTATCTATGGCAAAACCGACACTTAAATCTAAACGGGTTTGGGAATTCGGCAACCTAATCGGTTAAGAAATCAGAGATTTACCATCAAGCTGCTGGTGTGTCCCATGCAACAAATGCAGAGTGACTGTGTGTGTAGCGTTCACAATCACAATGGAGCCATCGTCGCGACCGACGACCAGTCGGTTCGCTGCCAGCAGGTATATGCAGGCTGTGAGCTTGATTTCTGGAACAAATAATGAGTAGAAATTGCAGCTAATAAGTACCTAGATAAATTCTTGAAAATCGTGAAAGTCGTATTCCCCATTTTCCTGTCTTAAACCTGGACCCATTCTGAAAATGTTTTCCTCGCTCATTAAACTAGCGAGCGAAGCGAGTGAAGTTCTGCGAGTCTACTGCATCAATGCGTTTTAATGTTTGTATGTATGAATGTTCGTTCGGTTAACTTGAGTAAACTCCGTTAGGATCGTTATGAAATTTGGTAGGCGGATAAATTAAAATATTTTTTAAGTTCGAATATGAGCAAAATCGGTCAAGGGGTTGCCGAAATATGGGGTTGTACATTTTATATGCAACGCCTGCGCTAGTGGTGTTAGCAAAAAGTTACACATCTGCAACTGGGGTCGCGAGTTCACAGTTCGGGGAGAACTGCTAGTAGTATAGTTTTTATACGGTGCCATATCTTACCCGGTTCGTCCGGCATATGCATCTGGTCCAGGATCCCTACTGGGCTCGGGTCCATATCGGCCCACGCAAGGTCCAGACTGGTGTTCACAATGGGGCCGTGCGCTGTTAAAATAACAAAATGGCATTAAATATCAGTCATCTTCAAGCATTTCTACATAGTATAAAATAAAGTCACTTTCCGCGTCTGTCTGTCCGTCTGTATATCCGTTAACTCTTCCTAAACTACTGAACGGATTTTGATGCTGTTTCCACAGTCAATTAGATAGTTTTCCATGGAAGGTTTATAATATATTTTTCCATCCGTGCAAAGCCGGGGCAGGTCGCTAGTGAAGTATGAATTAGACTCCCAGCTAAATAAGGGCTAAAGTTTTAGGCTGAGCCCGCGGAGAGAGCAGCTCAGTTGGCAAGAGGCGTAGCAACCTAGTTTAGAATTAAAACTAGAGCACTTACAAGTGGGAGCGACGGGCATGTTTGAGTCGTCTTCATGACTACAGATGCGTCCAAGTAAGGTATTGGTGCAATGCTATACTAAGAATCTAACCTGAATATTTGAAAATACTAGCTCTCTGTTAGCTCGTCATTGTTTGGAAATAAAGCAAGAACATGTCACAAGGTTGTCGGGAAGCAATTTCTTTCAGTGATAAGCCCACCAATATTACTATTTTTTTTTTCAATTTTTCTTTTTTATTTATGGTAAGTACGTACAATAAAGAGTCTATACGAACATGTAATGGTGGCTGGCATGGTGGCGGGTGTCGCCTCGTCCACACACCATAGCGAAACGACACCATGTGAGTCGCCCCTTAGCAGCAAGCGACGCTGCCGCCCGCCGGACGAACTGTATACGAACCGCATGGCCGGCGGACAGGAGAGCAGCTGGAAGGGGATATGAGCTCTTAGTGGCGGTCGAAACTGGTCGAATGGAAGTTCTTCTTCCATTTTTAGGTGGCCTCTAGATTATTCTCGGAGGCGAAATAGCTACAGTTGTTTTATCTCACGAAAGCGGATGAGCAATACTTGTAGTTGTAATGCGTATAGACGCACGCTCTTGTGTGTGTAACTTCATGCTGAAAGTTTTTAATGGATAATTTTGGCGCGAACTGAGTAACACTAGTGACTCGGCCGGCGCTCGAAACCGAGCGCTCCCGATCTTACGCACGCAAAGACAATGTGCATGTACACTTACACACACAAGTATGGCTCATCAGCTTTCGTAAGATAAAACATCTGTAAGCGAGGCGGAAAATTTGTTTTGGTAATAAAATGCTCATTTATACTAAATACGTTACTGAGAAATTGAGGATTCCGCTCTTAAACCTGCAACTTCTGGTTCAACGTCCCAGATCGAGCAATTATTTTGTCGATGCAACAATACTCAATTCCTTGTAAGTTATCCCAAGCGAGAATCGCCAAATCGCAATCGGCCGCGCTCTCTCTCTCGCTTTTGCCTATCTCCATTTCTCTCACTACGATAAGCCCTATAAGACATTTATTTGGCATAGGGTATATTTTTCTTACTACTTGACGAAAAAAGTGATTGGCAGAGGGTTACCTTATTATCCGGGTGCTCGAGCATGGCGAATAGCACTGGGCTATCGTGGGCCACCGTGGGTCCATGGAACCCTTTGTGATCCGGCACTGAGCTGTATGGGATTAGTAAACGGATTTGTATGAGTTGTATGGAATAAAAATTCCAGCCTCAAGGTTTACAACTAATGTCGTTGTTTTGTTAACTTTAAACGTATTTGTATGAGTTGTATGGGAGTTCTTTTTGTATGGAATGTGAAATTATAATCGTTTAACTTTGTGGAGACATTACAAAAGTTGATAAGTTCTAGTGTAACATGTCAAACATAGGAAATAATATACAAGATAAATGATTTATGGTTGTGCGCTACGCAAATAAAAATACATTGAGATATAGGTACTTTAAAGAACACTTACTAAAGAAAATAATAATAAATTAATTCCACCACGAAATAAACTCTTGTAGCTCTCCCTACTGACCAATACAAATATTTATTCTTTGAGGGTCAATGAAAGTAGTAAAGTGGGAAAGCCCAAATATTCACAGATTTTTCAATTGTGTAGCTTAAATGTGATGTTTTTGTTCAGATTTTTTTGTTTCACGACAGTAAAATAGTACTCTTTTCATTATCCTAAACAACAGAACAACAATGTATAAGCTGATTTGTTTTTCTGGTCGACAAACCAGTGGTACTGCCCAAAAAACTAGAGGTTCGAGCAAATCTCATAATCAGCTGAATTATTGTTGTTTTGTTGTTTAGAATAATGAAAACAATATTATTTTATAGCCATGAAACAAAAATCGTTGAACAAAAATAGCTCAGCGTAGCTACAAAATTGAAAACGTTGAACTTTTATATTCGCTACAGTATATGACATACGCAAAATAAATAAATACAAACAACTTTCACTTTGGACAGATTTATTATGCTCCATAGGTACACAAGACTGCACGTAGACGCTTACACACGTGCACTCTATTCAATTACGGGCATCGTTAAAACGAAAGTGTAAGCGTCCTATGTGCTGTCGTGTACAATTTTTTCATTGGTAAGTAGAAAGATAAGACGAACTAAACGAGATAACTTAAAACATTTTAAATTAACTACAATAAGACATTAAGGCACCGTGCATAGTGAATAGTCCGCGCGCAATCTGTTATGGATATCAACATGAAACTGGCAGTTTTAGATAGGTCTTACCTAATTCTATTGATTGATATGTGAACATTTTCGATTTGTTTAGTGTATTTTGCATTTTTCTTTGCGCGCGGGCTAATTCACTATGCACCGCGCCTTAAAAAGCGTCACTACATATGTGCTAACTAAAAGCAACTAAATATCTACTAAAGTCTCGTAGTATCAATCACAGTTTAAACCAAAAAGGCTAGTTTATACCTGGGTCAATGAAAATAGTGTGATGGGAAAGCCCAAATGTTTACAGATTTTTCAATTTTGTAGCTAAACTGAGATATTTTTGTTCAGCAATTTTTGTTTCATGACAATAAAAAAGTACTCTTTTCGTTGTTCTAACTAAACAATAGAACCACAATAACTAAAGCAGATTTATTTTTCTGGTCGACAAACTAGTGGTATTGCCCAAGAATCAGCTGAAGAGGAAAAATAGCTCAGTTTAGCTACAAAATTGAAGAACCTGTGAAAGTTGTGCACTTCCCGCAACGCTACTTTCATTGAACCTTAACAAAGAATGTACAGTCGGCCACACGCTAGGATATCGCTTTTTGTTCGATTGGCGCCCTTATGCCGCGCGCAATAAGAGCTGCCATGGGGTATATCTCCGACTGTGGGCGACCGTCCGACTTTATTTTGTGTAATCAACTAAAATAAAAGAAGTCGGTCAAAACCAACAGACATACAGACATGCGGACAGACAAACCGGTGCTGACCTACTCATAGCGCGTCCTCGCAGTTTGCTATGGACAAACGGTTAGTTTTAGCGTAAGGGCCCGTCCAGGCGAGGCAATATTTGAGGCGCGCAATATTTGCATGGTTTACATTTGAGGTAGGTTTTGTGATCCGGTTTAAAAACACTTTCAGCGCTGTAAACTCAAACCTAACTGTTTTTAAAGAAGAAATGAACACCGATAAAAATGTTTTAGCAAGAAGCCAAAAATCACAATCCGGATACTATAATTATAGTCCTAAAACTCATAAATTCTATCATTTATGAGTTTAAGAGCATAAAAAAACGTCAGTTTCTGGCGAAAATTATATAAGTATAGTTTGTAGCCCTAGGTTCTAGGCCTAAAAGTAACTATTTCGTAGGATTGAAGTAGATTCAGTGACAACTGTTTTGCAAAAACGTATTTTAAAGAACGGAGTTGTTTTTTTTTTTTGCAGTAATGACGCTAGTGAATAGTGAATCTTGCACCAAAATATTGCCTGGTCTGGGAGGGCTTAGGCCATAGGTAAGAATAGACCTCATGCAGTTTTTTATATTTTTTTGGCGGTAAGCAGCGTTTGATATAAAATTTACAAATGGAAAGGTATACTTTACCATATGGCCCATATCATATGATGAGTAACATTAGACTTGAATGGTTAAGGGTCAATGAAAAAGTGTGGTGGGAAGGCCCAAATTTTCATACATTTTTCAATTTTGTAGTCCAACTGAGATATTTTTGTTCAGCCATTTTTTATTTTACGACAATAAAATAGTATTCTTTTCATTATTCAAAACAACAGATTAACAATAATTAAGCGGATTTGTTTTTTGTTCGAAAAACCAATCGAAAAACCACTGCCCAAAACACAAATCTCATAATCAGCTGAATTAATGTTGTTGTTTTGTTGTTTAGAATAATTTAAATAATAATGCTTTATCGCGGTGAAACAAAAATCGCTCAACAAAAAAAGGTCAGTTTAGCTACAAAATTGAAAAACCTGTAAAAATTGTGCATTTCCCGCCACGCTAGTTTCGTTGCACCTTAAGATTGAATATAGTATGTACTGTAGATGATTCCCACCATCCAGTGGCACTTTTCCCCATATTACATGGGTAAAGTGACCACTTACTAGCTCTCACTTAGATTTATTTTAATTTCATGCATTTTAAGTTTCATGATATGTGCAATAAATATCAAAAGTTTGCACCCCTTTTTTATTTGGATTATGACCATAATATAGCTCATTTATTTCTTATATTAACATTATTAAAAATGTGAACATATTATAAATATAATTATTAATTATAATTATAAATATAATTATATCCATACACATAAATATAAATGATTTCACATTTTTAATAATGTTAATATTAGAAATAAATAACCCATATTGTGGTTTGGTCAACATAAAAAGGAGTATGCTACATACAACATACATTCATAATACATAAGCTAAGTTTAGAAAGAAAAATTTTGGTCGGGCGAATATCATTAGAAACTTTCAATCGCGAGAAAAGGGGGTGAGCAGCTGAGCTGTACTTTTGGGACACCATGTATAAAACTTTTGATATAAACTGCACACTAAAAGACAGTCACTCTTAAAATTAAATAGAGGCACAGTGCTCTCGTGGTATCTAAATGATTAACAAACAAAACATTTTTTTTGTAATTTCGATGGAATTCATGCCAATGTTGCCAGCGTTAGAGTAAGATTTGAAAGATGTAAATTATGTTGTTGTTATGTACAATGACTTTCTTTTGTGACTTGCATAACCATCAAGAAAAAAAAACAAATCTGACCAAATTTCACAGTATCTTCTTCTGTAAATCGCCGAACATTTATTATAAAAAAAGGTGGGTGTCCGCTATGTGTGTCTGTGTGTGTGTGTTCTGTGGCACCGTAGCCCTTAAACGGGTGAAGCGATTTGGATGCGGTTTATTTTATTTGAAAGCAAGCTTTTTAGCGAGTGTTCTTAGATGTTTTATCTAAATCGGTTCAGCCGTTTATGAAATATGCTTATTTGAAGCAAAAAAGTCGGGGGTATTTGTAATTTTTAATTTAGTAGTTATTATTATTTATCAATGTAAAGTCGGTGATGCAAGTCATGATAAAATTCAAGTTAGCGTATCGATCGCCTTCACTCGTGTATGCAGTCAATGGAACTACTATTTGACTGGTTTTTAGATGGAGTATCTAGCAAAATGATCCTTCGCGTTTTCGCGTTTTTGAGAGCCTTAAAAGAAAACACAACATTTTGAAACGCATCTGTGTGCCTGTGCCTGTGTGACGCAAAAACGCGAAAACGAGAATCGGACGCAAAAACGCCAGAAACTCGAGCACGCAAAAATGCTCCTTCTTTTGTTCCTATTTTGTTGTAAGAAGTGATCTGTAATATTATTTCTGTTGTGCAAAAAGAGTTCTTTATCTATTTCCCTCAAATAGCCCCAAAAAGTCACTCACTTGCTCGGCAACCGGTATAGGTACCCCTTTCCTTCGGTGGACCAGACCAGAACCCGATCTGTGGCCAGGAAGTCGCCGGACATCCAGCGTTCGCCTTGCGGAGCCGTGATGGAGCATAGGACCGAGAAGTCACCTGGAAAAGCATCACAGATGGTCGTTAGACGGATAGAAATCTCTGGGCAAGAAGGAATAAGAGCTAGAAGAAAAAACCGGCAAAGAAAGAGTCGGACTATTAATTTAACCAATCTGGGCGCAATACTAGTGAGTAAAACCGTGATTAAATAGAAAAATGTGCAGTGCTCACGAAAGTTTAAGTTTAAAAATCTGTGCCGTCCGAAGCAATAGCAATTCTTTCGCGCCCCTTGTCCCCCGTCAAAAAGACCCAAAAATCGTCTACTGTACAGTCAAGGACAATTTCCTCCTTAAGAATTTCTCTTAAGAAACTCTGTGGGCTAGCTACCTCTATTAAAAACACTGTTTAACAAAGGAATCCTCCTCCAATCCTTAATCACACCAGAAAATAATCGGGATTCAACTGTTCCATTTTTTTAATGTTTGAAACAGTTATGCTATGCTGTCCTATGCTATGATAAAAAAGCATACGCTTAGCCACGCTATGCTATGCTAACTCTACGCTACTCTATGCTAGCTTCGCTATGCTACTCTATGCTATGGTATGTAATGACATGCTATACTACACTCACCCGCATCATAAATCTGGCAGTACTTGGCGCAGACGATCAGAACAGTGCGTTGGTTGTAAGCGCAACAGTTGAGCGACAGCGCATTGAGGCAACGTATCTGCTTCGATTCGTTCTCGTATATCGGCTCCGATTGCTTGTTCTCGTGGCCTAGAAGGGACCACACCTGCGGGGGGAGCATGACTTTTATCGAGGCGGATTTATCAAACAAAATGGCGGTTTATCAGCATTTTTGACGTCTATAGTGGGTTATATATCGCTCTCGACCATATATAACCCACTATAGACGTCAAAAAGTCTGATAAACCGCCATTTTGTTGGATAAATCCGCCTCGATAAAAGTCATGCTACGGGGACTGGGGAAGGGGCGTATTGATAAGAGGTTTACACACTTAGGCCCGTAATATCAATCACAGTTTAAACCAAAAAAGCTAGTTTAAACCCTATCTGTCGATTAATTTTCATACAAAATGCGAGGTTTAATCTATGGTCTGAGTTTAAACTGTGATTGAAATTACGGGCCTTAATTGCACAGAAACAAAATACTTTTTAAAATGTTTAAATTTTGAGGAAAAATATATTTATTTTGTGTGGGATGTTAATATTATATACCTTTACAGTCCCTGTGATCGATATGGCCAACACAACGTCGTCTTTTCTCGACGATGGGCGCAAGACCTGGAATCAGAAAAAAGGCATTTAATAAATAAAAAGCTTCGATCAAGGATAAAACTAGATACAACATAGATCTCTGAAATGTGTCTGGAAAAATAGATGCCCAAATTGCCTTTGGGAGCTTATTTGCTCGTAGTCCATGCAATTAAAGTAAAACTGTACACTAATGCAATAAGGTTGACATTCGAATATTAGACGTATGGTCGAAATGATGTTTCGTATTGTTCTATTGCTGATATCTTTTGTTTCTGTGGGGACACGTTTTTATTGTGATTTTATACGTAATGCTGATTCTATGGGATTTAGTTCGGTGATAAAAAGTAATTAATTCAAACGCTAACAATAAACAAACAATTACCTACAAAAAAAAATAATACTCTGAAACCACTACTTACATGCTGAAATCCAATCTGGGGCTTAATTGTCTAACTTTTGAATCTATAGCGATCCCTTTCAATTTGACGTTGAACTGACGAACTTCACACTGCATTTATTTGACACAAACTGTCATTGCAAGCGATTGGGATGGGGATAGGGATTGCGACTAGGCTTTTAAGGATATTGAGTGTAGAAAATAGAAAATCATTCACTCAACATCAGTATGGCGTTTTGACTCATCAGTTCTGTTAGGGATTGTGATTTTAAACTTTTAGACAATATTGAGAAACTATTATTATTATTTTTTTATTATCGTCCAGAAGTTTTGTTTTTATGCACTAAAATATTTTGTTCCTATGACCGCCAACAGTATGCAGACCGTCGCTTGACGTCATAAAAGTGTATCTTTGAAACGTTGTAAAATCCAAACTACTAAATCAAAATAAAAAATATTGAAATTAGTTTCTTATAATAGCCAAAAGTTTTTAATAAGCCAATAACGGACTTTCGAACAAAAAACTTTGGGTTCCGAATTCCATTCTAAGGTCGCAATCACGATCATGACCCCGATACCCTTGAAGTTTTGGGATCGCGAAAGATTCAAAAGTTAAACAATTAAGCCCCCGGTCTGCCCGTGCTTACATGTAAGGCGGAAATCCAGTCCGGGTTCATCTTAGAGCTCAGCGAGAACAGTATTTCCAAGGAGAAGGGGTCCATGATCAGGATCTCCGCATAGTAACCGTTGCAGAAGAGACGCAGGTCTTCGCTGTTGCACATGTGGTAGGCCTGGAGACGAAATAAGGTGTACCTCCTAAATATCCGCGATTCATTATTGCTCTATTGCCTAGATAAAGAGTCGAAAACAAAATAAAAATAGTTTATACAGTGAAAAATTTGCAAAACCCGAAACATTCCCAAACCTAATCTTAACTATTTGACGGAGCGAATGAAGTGTCTCCGATCAAGCTTGGTTAAAAATGCTTTCGTGTGTCCGGCGGACGTCTGTTCTCCTCTACAGGTCGCGTTTCTCAAACGATTCTAGTGATATTTTGTGAGCAGATTTGATAATTTATTATATGTTTTTTTTTGTCGACCAGTTTTTCGAAAAAAAATATTTGCTTTTATTTTTTCATGATAGAGAAAAAACAAAAAAACGCTTCTTTTAAAAGGCCCCTCGTTAAAGGTAGGACCGACGGCCGGAGGACTGTAGGCCCGCGTAGACTTAGTAATAAGCACCATTGGCACCTTTTGAGTACGAAATCTCAAAAATAAGCGGCATAATTACCTGAATGTTAGTATGCACTTGCGGTATCTTGACGCTCTCGCGGCACTTGCCGTCGACCAGGTCCCAGGTACACATCTCGCCGGCTTCCGACGATGTCACTATGAAGTTGTTGTCCTGAAACAGTATTTATTGAAGGGTTTTTTTGAGTGATGAAGTCTAAATTGGACCCTTTTACGCAAACCGGAACCATCGACTATAGCAATGAGGCGGGAAATACAAAATTTTCACAGTTTTTTACATTTTGTAGCGGTGGTATTGCCCAAAAAACTTGTCGTAGACCAGAACACATAATCGGCTGAATTATTGTTGTTCTGTTGTTTACAATAATGAAAAGAATACTTTGTTATTGCCGCGAACGAAAAATTGCTGAACAAAAATAGCTCAGTTTAGCTACAAAATGTAAAAAACTGTAAAAATTTTTAATTTCCCGCCACGTTGCTATCGTTGACCCTTAAGTAAACAGACAGAGTTAAAAAACGCAAAAAGCCAAAAAAATTGCAGCTTTCTACCGACTAAAATAGGAGATTTTAACCTGTGAAATTGTGTTCGCGTATTGGGGATGATTTATTCTACATCGCGGGTTTCACATAAACAATAATTGCTAAAGACGAGATCTACAAAACCCGCAAAGGATAGTAAATGCCAAATATGCAAAACTTAAAAGCCATGTGAAGTACCAACCGGTCCTGTTTCTACACACCTGTATAATGGAAGCCCTAGAGATGCATGTGACCGGGGCGGTGTGCCCCACCAACAAGCACCGGGGGGTCATCTTCAGAGACTCCGGTTCCACCTGCCAGATGCACACCTGGCCGTCGTAGCAGCCGGTCACTAGGGTCTTCTGGTCCCTAATGGGGGGAGAAATAAGTGCTTTATAGCTAACTGTATTTCATGTCAATGAATTTTACTCTCATATGCAGCAGCCTTGATATCGAGACTTCCGCCCAACTGCAGCAAAACTCAAAAGGAAGGTTATTTTAAAAACTTTTATTTTACCCATTTTACTGCATACAGATGCAAGTCCAAAAGGGTTGGGAGCAATAGTGTTGCAAAAAAAAAACAAATCCTAGATTAACTCAGGATTTGTTTTACTTTTGTAGAGCTATGGACAAATGTACATATTTTTTTTTATGATTTTCTATTTTCTGAGGATATCGAGTTCTCCTTTTGAGTAACAGGAAAAGTTATAATAAGCACATATCCTTAGCATAATAAAATACTTTGGAATACTGTGAATTATACAAATTTTTATTCATATTGTGAATTTGTATAAAAGCAGTTTTTGTGCGATCAGATATTACATACCTGGACAGGTAGACCGAAGAGATGCAGTGCGTCGGAGCATACTTGCCCCAAAGCACCACGGGCACTATCAGGTTTGTACCGGGCATCTTTGTGCTGTAACATAAAGAATTTGGACATACCATTACAGATATTTATTGAACGAACTTTAAATTTACATAAACTAAAAATAATGGGAAATAGAAAGAAAGCTATACTAATTTATTTAATTTAGTTTGGCTTGATGTTTTGCTTCACCATTAGTAAATCATATTGCTACTAAAAGTTCATGCTGCTTTTTGGGTTTGCAAGTTCACTTTATTTTCAGCAAGAGTAGCATAAGAATGGGATACAGCTTATTTAAGGGTTTATAACTCTATCTTCTATCCCATTCTACATCGGACAAACCCCTTATGTACTGCCTAACCCAGCCTTATGGTACGCTTGCCCAGGCTCTCAGCCTGGCCCCATACTAAGATATGCTTGCAGGTAAGTGGAGGTCCCACACTACTGCCAATAGACGCTGTGTGTCGTCAATACAAAATCTTGTTGGAGTTGATGAAAGCAAAACAAACGGCCTAACTTGTATTTTCTATCATTGAAGTACATAGAAATTATTGGCCAAAATACTTTTCAGCCTGGTTCCAGCGAAGTGAATCGTGATGGAAACCTTCTTGTATGTATAGAGAACAATCTAATACGACTGTAAGATAACAAAACGAGCCGTGAAGATGTTTTGTTTGCATAATAATTATGTTTTAACTGTGATCCAGTTATTATGACGTTACAAGGACGAATTAATTGAACAACTTACCGGCCTTAGAGGCGAGATGTAGACTGGAAATACACAAGACACTGGCTTCAATTAGTAGCCATCGGTAATTACGAGATTACAGCACTTATTTCCGATTTTTGTTAATTTTATTGAGCGAAAACAGCGCAGCTCAGTAAACCAGCTGACATTTATTTGACAGCTGATTGATTTTCTTTTTCAACGTTGGCAGCATTGTACGTCAGGTTCGATTATGAATGCGTTCAAAATTTTCCAAAAATTTACCGGTTTTTACCGATTATGAGACCATCTACGAGCTTAGTATTTTCTTTCTTTTAAATATTTTATCCGGCACCCACAACACAGGCCATGCCTAAGTGTGGGGGCCACCAATAAGGGCGATTGTATCTTCAATATGTTACTTCACTATTTTTAAATAAAGACCATTTTCATTTTCATTTTCATTTGTGTTAAGGCCAAGTTAAGGCGCTGTTGACAACTTTTATTCTTTTCAATCAAATCAATAATTTTATCCCACAGTTCTATAAGGCTGTGTTTCATCCACATCATGTTCATAAGCAGTAAATAAAAATTCTACAGCTGCCTCTTCATTTAAATATCGAAAGAATATGTAGCGTGTCAAAATGTAAAATGATTGTGTCAAAACACAGCCTTCTTTATCTCTCGTCAAAACTGTTTTGATCACAAGTTTTGATTTGACACTTCCGTACGTTTTTTATTATTTCAATAAATTAAATATTTATTGTTCTCCCTGTATCCAGCGTAATGGCGTCAAAAGAGAAAGGAAAACCTATTGCGAAAGATAAGAAAAAAGAAACTGATGGAAGGAAAAAGGAAGCTGACAAAGAACTAATGCGGAAGTTAGACGAAACAGACGAGATGAAGCTCAAAATGCTGGCATTGCTGAATATTCCAGCGGACTCCAGTGATGCATTGTTCCCACCAGAGCTCAATGCTCATTTGATTGAACAACTTAAGGTACCTTCCTAAAAACATACTTAGAATGGTAATACCGCATATTGTGTTATTGCAATATCTGTTATCAGTACATTTTGTTTTAGGAACGTTGTGGCGTTATTACCGCAGCAGTGTAACTAATACAAAAGGTATTAAAAACAGATATCACAATAACGCATCAACCGATAAAAAAGCGCATGTGTGGGAAGGCCACACAGGTGCGTTTTATCGGTCGGTAACATCGGATGCGTTCTTGCGATATTTGTTTTCAGTACATTTTGGATTAGGAATGCCATTGCGTTCCTACCGCAGCAGTGTGTAACTCCATGGCGATCCTAATACAAAATGTAATGAAAACAGATATAGCAATAACGCAAACTCAAAAACGCGCCTGTGTGGGGGAGCCTTTAAACACAAGCAATTTTTACTATGGGCAAGCAACTTTCACTTTGGGGCCAAGTACGAACACTCAAAAAAAATTCAGCTGCGCCATACATTTAGGTAGGTATCGAATTTTAATAGGTAGGTATGGCAAAGCAGTTTTTTTTTTCATATATTGCACTTGGTCCTATACAAAAATTTGCATGTATTGGAAAGGTAAGCGACCCCTTTCAGTGTCACAGGACATTTCTGAAACACCCTGTATACATATAACCACCAACTTACTTTTTTTTTAGATCATGACATGTGAAAATAATGAGCTACGAAAGTGTGTGTTCACAAAAGACGAGGAAATGAAGGGGCTGAACAAAATCATCGCGGACCTGAACCAGCGGATACGCGACATCATTTCCGGCTCCGGCCCTGCCATCTCGTCAAAATCAGCAGGCATCATCAGCGCCAAGATCACAGACCTCTGCAAACAGAATCGCCACCTGGTCGCCGAACTCGAAGGCTATAAAACCAAGACCGCAGCTCTAGAACGAAAAATAGTGCAGCTACAGATCAACATCAAAGAAACCGAAACACATGACATCTGCATCTGTAAAGATGAACCTATCGACAGCAGCCCCGATGAAATGAAAGAGTTGAATAACAAACTCGCTGCTGTCAACAGGAAGCTGCTTGACAGCAAGAATAGAAACCTTGAGTTGAAGAACGAAATAGTAGTCGCAACTAAGATATTGCAAAAGGAACTGGGGGACAAATTCACCAGCATCAAGGAGCTGCAGAGTGACCTGGCCAGCTGGAAGGGCAGAGCGCAGCAGATTGTGCTCCTGCAAAGCAAAGTCGCCGAGTTGGAACAGAAGCTGAAGGAAAAAGAGGATGTGGTCGAACCCAAAAAGAAGGAGAGGAACATTAGTCTACAGGTAAATAAAATGTACCAAAGACTATTTTACAAAGAGAACACTTTCTATAATTACTTATCCTACACTGTGTCCCACTGTTGGACAATGCAACTTTGACGATGAAGTTTTCATAAGCTTTCAGAGAGACATCATTGTCTTCAGAGTAAGTTAAATCTTATCTTTCAGAGTCTACGCGATGTAATAAGTAAGAAGAAGAAGGCGTCGGAGTCAGCCATAAAGAGCTTGGAAGCTCTACAAGACGAGAACAAAGAACTAAAGCAAAAACTGGATGGAGCGAAGTCTCGAGTGAAGAATTTGGAATGCGACGTGACGATCACTAAGCAGAAAATGCAAACGTTCGCGGAGAAGAGCGTCCACGATGATATGCTCATAAATGAACAAAGGGTTAGGGACTTTTATTGTTTTATTTCTGCCAATAAAAATGGGATGATTTGCACTTGGCCAGTAAGCAGACGCAATATTTCTGAGTGTAGCAGTAGATTCCATAGAACAAACTATAGATTTGTTTTTCAAAATACTATTAATCGTAGACAACTGTGAATTTTGAAGAGTTTTCAAAGTAAATTTCATTTTCAGAACCAGATCAAAAACCTCGAGATGTACTACCAAGACCTTCTGAAGGAGAACACTGTGAAAATGAATAAAATGAAGTCGGAGATCACCGAGTATCAGAAGATTGTCCACAACACGGACTCCAAAATTGATGCGCTAAAAAAGCAAACTTCTGAGAAGGCTGCAAAGATCCAAGAACTCCGTGGGCAACTCAAGAGGTACGAAGAGTGCTCCCTTCAGAGCGTATTCTTCACTCCAATGAAGACAGCGAGCGACAACGAAATTAAAAAGCTTTCCGAGCTCGTCAAGGTCCTAAACGAAAGACTTGATACAGAGCGTCGCAGGTGGGACGATCTAGATACAGCTCACAAAAAACTCAAAGAAAAGAAAAAGAAGATGGAACGAAGAGCAATTACTGCCGAAGAAGAACTGCGGATAATGAAAGAAGAACGCATGAGGAAATTGTCCAGACTCTCCAAAACCTCACTTGACAAGAAGTCTTCCGCCATCGCAAGCAGACTAGAACCCTCAGAAGAAATGACCTCTGAAAGCGATATGTATGAGAATTTGGACAGAGATGAACTTAAATTCAAATTAGAATTGGCTGACGAAAAATTGAAAATAATGGAGGATAAGCTGAAAATGGTGGAAGAGGAAAAGTTGGATGACTATACTCATTTGACGGAGATGATACAAGACTCGAAGAAACTGTTCAACGAAGCTTTATGCGTGTTGCAACGGGATAAATGTCTTTGCTGCGGTTCCAATATTAATGGTAATAATGATAGCGTTAATACCTATAATAATAATTGATTTGTTAGTTATAATTTTTGTATTACGTGTGATTTCGATATTATAGATTTTATTGTCGAGTTTTGATTCTGAATATCGTAAAATTTTAAAACTGGCTTCTCCTTAAAATGGTAGAAAATGTATGGTAGATTTTTTTGTTTCATTGTGGCAACCCCAGCGGCGGCCATTTGTCATTTTTATTTTGTGTCATGCGCGATCGGGGATGCTACGGATTTGTGTGCTCGTGAGTGTTTTTGGCAAAAAGTGAATTGTAAACTTTGTTTTTGGTGCGAAAACTTGTGTTCTACCGAAGGGAAGCGGCAAACATTAGTCCAGTGTAGTGTGCCAACAGACAAATCGCCAAGATGAATAAAACCTGCGCTCGGTGTGAGAAAACAGTGTACCCCACAGAGGAATTAAAATGTTTGGACAAGGTAAGTAATTTTCACTCGCATTCCTTCGGAAAACTCGCTTCGTTCTCATTCATAATTCATTTCCATCTGTAATTCATATCGGCCGCGGTTTGATATCGTGGATTTTCGTCGTTCCTTCGTGTTGAAAAAAAACTATGTCAAATTGAAGTGATGTGATCACGTTTGGTCTCCTAGACCCGGCAATTGACTAAGGGCTACTGGCGTCTGAGTCATAAATTTCATAAATTGTCGGTGATATCATTGCGGGATGCCTCTAACACAATTTACATTCATGAAACAGACTTTTACTCAATTAGTATCGTCTTGGCGCGCTCTTGTGACCTTGTCTTACATTCGAAAATCGATTGTATTCAAATGCTGGCTGCTTGTAGATGTTTCCTTTGCTTTGAGGAAATTGCCAGATAAGCTAAGAAGTATGAGGAAAAAAGCGAAAATTTGTCAAGTGAGAGTTGGACTAGTAAATCGATGGTTCGGCTCAGTTTGTATTCTTAGAGCGATCCCAAATCACATCGGTTGTGTTTTTGTTTTTTATTATGTTATGGATATCATAATTATGGACATCACGGTCGAGGTAGGCCGCAAAGTCGCTGGCGGGACGATCTCGACAAATAGCCGGAATGGTCTGAGGCGGCCCTGGGTGGAAAAGTGTGGACTGAAGTGGGGGAGGCCTTTGCCCAGCTGTGGGACACTAATACCTACCTAAAAAAAATGTTACTACTTCAAAACTTACCAGCTACCTTACCATTACCATTCAAATGGAACAACAGCCCTTTCAATTTTAGGACTGAATAGTGGTCTTCTTCGCATCCATAAAAAGCAAAAAATTTATATCAACCAAAGTCATTATTATCATTATTATCCACATCAAAACTTGATAAGGACATATTTATTTGCTAATTATATCACCTTTATCAACCATACCATGATAATAACGTAAATATGTAGATAAGAATTGATAGTTCTTAGCTAAATTAAGGCTGGTATGATTATTGAAAAAAAAAGTCGTACATTCTAGTGTTCAAAATTATTTAACTGATCTGCATTTTTAATCTGGTCACTTCACTACACTTCTTCTTGCTTCTTTTAGTACCTACCGTCTCCTATTTGGTGGAACCACTGGCATACGTTTTTGATATTTTATTTTTATGCCGGGGTATTAAATAAATAAAGAACTTTAGTCAAAAGCAAAAAAAATAAAAATTTTACAAGCTGCTTTTTTAAATAACCAACACTTTTGAAAGGTTTTATTACGCAAAGTAGTACTCCTACCGCACCTAAGTGGCAGCGCAAAGTATCCGCCTTTGTTGAGATTCTTTAAGATTGAAGTATAGGTGATTTTTCGTTATTTGACAAACAGCAAGATATTATTGTTTACTTGGATAACATTTTGATGGGGGTAAGATCAGCTTTCCTTTAAGGTCAAAGGCGTGGCGAGACTGAAAAGGTTAGGAACCACTGACTAGATTGTCAAGTGGTTAATAATAAATACAACATGATGACTAATCTCTTCTCACCTTCAATGTAAAGACATGTTTCATCCATGCATCAGCTATAATTTAAATACATTTTTAGCCATAAAATATGACTAAGAGATCAAATAATGTAGGTGCATATGGCTGTGACCTAAGATTGCTACATACATTATGACATCATAAAATGCCTCTATGGTGGGCAGAAACTATCACTGATCTTATCTGTTTCAAACACTTATTCAGGGCTACTGGACTAGTGACTGCATACCTTTACAGCTGTTTTCAATATACAGGCCAACTATAGATCAGGGCTACAGAGAATTTTTATTCACACAAAGTTGTGTGTAAAAGTTCCGTCGAATTTTTGCCTCTTTGCACAATGTAAGTAATCATCTAGTATCTACAGATTGTCTTTCTTTACTTCATCATCTTTGTTTACTTACTGTTCGAAAATCTCGTTAGATTCGAGTGTTTTATTGGCCATACAGGGCGTCCCACGGCTATGCCACATGGAGGGAAAGTACCTTAAATATTGTAGATGGAACATTTTACTAAAAGAAGACATTATTTTAATTTAAAAAACAATTTAAACTGCATTCATAGATTTTAAAATAATTACATGGTTGAACCGGGAATAGAACCCGTTACATGAGAAAAATTATTACCCTGTAGTTTTATCATACCGATCCAAAGGCTTCATGATAAGGATAATTTTTTGCTTAATAACATAGTGTCAGAAATAAAAGGAAGACCATGAATTTTAACATTGACCTGGTAGTATGCAACAAATCGATCCGTATCCTGAACCGAAAGAGGCGTAAAATTTTGTCCATCGCAATGCGGCTAGCTGATTATAAAGAAAACATTCAAAAATGTGTTTCATCTTCATACTTTTATTCTTTTGTTACTGTGATTTTCATTGATAAATTGATTAATGTTGTATTAAACATGTTAAAATTCATGGTCTTCCTTTTATTTCTGACACTATGTTATTAAGCAAAAAATAATCCTTATGATGAAGCCTTTCGATCGGTATGATAAAACTACAGGATAATTATTTTTCTCATGTAACGGGTTTGATTCCCGGTTCAACCATGTAATTATTTAGATATCTATGAATACAGTTTAAATTGTTTTTTAAATTCAAATAATGTCTTCTTTAAGTAAAATGTTCCATCTACAATATTCAAGGTACTTTCCCTCCATGTGGCATAGCCGTGGGACGCCCTGTATAGTGTTATACTGGAAGTATTGCCACAGAAGGCTAAGATTTTGAAGCAAATTCTTTGGCATTTTTCTGTCAAAGGTTAGTAATTATGGCCAGCAACATGCTAAAGCTAGACGTCTATTAGCGGCGGATCGGGCCGCCCGGGCCGCAACGCAAAAATCCGCCTGCCTGCATTTATATGAAACAGAAATACAGGCAGGCGGATGTTTGCGTTGCGATCTTGCGATGCGCCACGGCCCGATCGGCCTTAGTGGACGCCATCCCTAAGCCTCGTGTGGTAGCACTAGCGCGCGGCATAAAAGCGTAAATCAAACAAAGGGGCTACCTCAGCGTGTCGCTGAGCGTACCCAAGCTCTTCAATGTATCTCTAGTATCATATCAATTGCTAAATCAAGATGTAACTCACCCATGGTGTCAGTAACAAAGTATTACAAAATATATTCTGATAAAACTATTACCTAACAAGCTGGTTTGCGGCGGGTGTGTTTATATTGGATTCCTATGCTAATCGCTAGTCTAAATAAAGCAGAGCAACTTTGGGTGCTATTCTGGTAGTTAAGCTTACTGTTTGAGGTGAAATAATCCTTTACTGTAAGGTATTAATGGTCATTTCACCTTGTAAGGTGTATTTAGCAATTTTCAACAGTGTTTAGCACTTTTACTTTCTTTAGATGGTGCCTCTGTGCAAGAGTCGGACTCGCACTTGACTAGTCTTTATCAAACTATTCGCAGCATTCACTGACTATTCGTACTAGCGAAGCGAGAGAAGTTCTCAGAGTCTGAGAACTTGCGGTGTTTGTTTGTATGAATGTTCGTTGTTCGACGATAACTTGAGTTTTAGTCGGATCGTCATAAAATTTGGTAGGCGGGTAAATGAGGCAAAGAGATTTTTTAAGTTCAAACATGAGACAAATCGGTCGAGGGGTTCGTGAGACATGGGGTCGCGAGTTCATAGTTCGTTGCGAAGCCCATTTTGGCACCATTGCGTTACAGACTCAGGTCCCTGTTAGCGATTATGATTAAATTCTATTCTAAAGTCGCTATCACGATCATGATGCCGATACCATTGAAAGGGATCGCGATAGATTCAAAAGTTAGACAATTAAGCCCCTGTAGCCAGAATAACGCCCACAATAGAAATGCAAATAAAAAGGAACCAGTTAGCACACTAAAGCTATAAAAATGCTAAAAATGCTCGCGATTTGTTTGTTTCTTCAGTTGTTTGTGTGCTGTTATGCAACAACTAGGGCAATCGTCGGTTTTGGCAGTTATTTCATAGTCTAATACGTGCAATTGTTACAACCATTTTGCGGTTGGCTCTTTCTTTGTTGTTGTGCAAAAATTTGCATAAACTCACGCTTTTACCCGTAGAGGTAAAAAACTAAAAAGAGGTTCGTGCAGAGCCGTATAAGGCGTTGTCATCGATCATCACACCTTAATCTTGTGCGCAACGTCGACATTCGGCAGAAGACCAAAGTCGAAGATGTGGGCGCGCGAATCTTAAGGGTAGACGATAGCAACGTGGCGGGAAATTCAAAATTTTCACAGTTTTTTACATTTTTTAGCTAAACTGAGCTATTTTTTTTTCAGCGATATTTCGTTCGCGGAAATAACAAAGTATTCTTTTCATTATTGTAAACAACAGAACAACAATAATTCAGCCGATTAGCTCAGTTTAGCTACAAAATGTAAAAAACTGTGAAAATTTTGAATTTCCCGCCACGCTGCTATCTTCCAGCCTTAAGATTAAAGTGGAGATGAGCAGGGCATCTGGCTAGACGGGAGGACGGACGGTGGATTAGGGCAGTCACGGAATGGCGGCCTAGAATGGTTCGACGGTCGGTGGGTAGACCGAAAGCTCGATGGGTCGATGACATTGTCAAAACAGCGGGAGGACAATGGACGAGATTGGCATTAGACCGAGGGGGTTGGCGTGAAAAGGAAAACGGCCCAGCAGTGGGCTTTATTTATGGGCTGGATTATAGATAGACGCGATCCTCGCAAGTTCGCGTGAATGTTTGTCGTAGGAATCGGTGATCAAACAATACTGATGTCGAATAGGTGTCATAATTTGCATTCGCTAAAACAGCGGGTTTTCTTGCCATGTTTTCCTTTGCTGTCTGGATTTTGGCTGTCTGGAGGCAGAGTATATTTAATTTTCAAAACAATAACAATTAATCTGCGTCGTAAATGTGAGTAACGATTCACAAAAAGAATCAAGGCAAATGCCCTAATAAGCCGTCATCTCACTTTCCAAATAAAAAAGCGAAAATGCTAGCGTGGGAGTAAAATGCTGCGGCCATATGTGACATACAGTCAGCGACAAGCTTGGATACCCCTCTTTGTCCGATAATAATTTGACGTTTCTTTTTTAGCAAAAAACGCATCCAAAAAGAAGATGTGTTTTTTTTCCATTGGCGGCGCTAGTTGTGCCTAGGTTTGGGCCTTAAGGGTAGACGATAGTAACGTGGCGGGAAATTCAAAATTTTCACAGTTTTTTACATTTTGTAGCTAATCTGAGCTATTTTTGTTCAGCGACTTTTCATTCGCGGCAATAAAACAGTATTCTTTTCATTATTGTAAACAACAGAACAACAATAATTCAGCCGATTATGTGTTCTGGTCTACGAAGCAGTGGCACTGCCCAAAAAACTTGTCGTAGACCAGAACACATAATCGGCTGAATAATTGTTGTTCTGTTGTTTACAATAATGAAAAGAATACTATGTTATTGCCGCGAACGAAAGTTCGCTGAACAAAAATATCTTAGTTTAGCTACAAAATGTAAAAAATTGTGAAAATTTTGAATTTCCCGCCACGCTGCTATCTTCCAGCCTTAAATTATATTTTCACATAGCAAAGGCCACTGCCACACCTTCCACCCGCATGCACGTTAATTAACTAATGAATTATAAAGTCTGGCGTGATTCGCTAAGCTGGGCTTAACTGTATCACGAATATCACGATCGTTCGCGTGTTAATAATGTGATGATAATCTGTCATTCGACACATAGGGGTATACTTAGCTACATGTTATAATAAATTAATAAAAAAACAAAATAAAAAAAAAACCGACTTCACTGGTGAAAAGGTCCACTGTTATTGAGCTATTGTACTGATTCCGAGTGATTTTTCTGCTGTCCGTTGAGGAGTCGGAGATCATTAGATCTTCACCATGTTTTATGGGACCACGTGGGAAGTATACCCTTTCCAACAAAAAAATAATCATCAAAATCGGTTCACATAGAAAAAAGTTCTGAGGTAACACACATAAAAAGCAAAAACCTCTTCCTTTTGAAGCTGGTTAAAAACGACGTGTGTTAATCTTTGCATGGACGCTCCAGCCCCTGTGTTCTCTAAGGCCCGGTTTCTGAGTTGAGAATTTTACTAAGCACATACTTACGTATCGCTCTGTCACGCTCTTTTGTGAGAAATCTGCAGAGAAAGGACGATACTTACCCATTTGCTTAGCAAATTTCTCAACTCAGAAACCGGGCCTAAATGTTTTAAATAAGCACCGAAAGTATTCACCTTATTAAATGTAAAATAATCGTAAGAGCTATTTACCCGCAAATATTTTCCCTCAAGCGCACAATCAGAAGGTGACAGTTGAGTTTATTAGCTACGAAAAGAGCCTTCCACGACATTTTTTAACATAAATAAATACAGAGCCATAAAAACGACATCACTCGCTATCGAGAGAACCTACTCGGTGGCTAATCGGACGACCTTGAGCCACCTATAATCTATAATTGTAAATGGCTAGCCCGTTTTCAATGCGACTTCCTCCGCGTTGAGTAAGCGCGATCGGTTCTACAAAGTAGAGTCGGTGTCAATTCTAAGTTGCGCGGGGGTAAACAAAGTGACTTCTACCTCCTCTGTACAAAATTCTTAAATTCTACAGGAAGACATGTTGGTGTCTTCCCGCGAAACGCGACTTAGGGTTAAGCGTATGCTGAGATGCAGTTAAGCACACTGCAGCAAGCGTAGCATAAGGCTGAGTTAGAGCGTATTTATGGGTTTGTAACCTATGGGCCACCCCAGCGGCCGCCGTTTGTAATTTTTATTTTGTGCTATGCGCGATCGGGGATGCTACGGTTTTTATTTTGCTTCGGTGTCGTGTAAATAATCACCCCTGAGTCGGGTGTGACTTTGCAAAACAACACCTTATATTTCTCGCCGCAGTGTCGGAACATTGGTTTGGAGCAGACTGTTCGCAGTATTTGTGTGTCAGTTGGAGCGGCAAAAGTCATTGTGCTATCTCGCAGCCGCGTAGCGTGACATGTAGGGGGGATATGGACTTGGCTCAAAGGGGGGGACCTGACGAACGTAACTTACCTACTCTCTCAGAAATTTCTTCAAGAACTAGATAAATCTTAGCTCTGGCTTTGCGGATTGTAGTTTCAGTAGAAGTCAGTAGAGGAGTGTTTAAAGTACTTATGGTATCGCAAGTCGAAACTATATTTTAAGAGTGCTATAATCTGCACTTTCATTCAGATTTTAAAAGAAATAAGTACAGCAAATTTTATTGCTCTCTTAAGCTCTATAAAACTTAAATTTAAATTTTAAAGAAATACCCCGACATTCATAACATCAAATTCGAATATCTAATAAACTGGTTAATCGATTTTGATGAAATCTAGCTAAGAACACTCTCGATCAAGTTACCTTTAAAACAAAATAAATTAAATAAAAATCGATTTACCCGTTTGGAAGCTACGATGCCGTTAACATATACACACATAATCACACGCTTTAAACTTGTAACACCATTATTTTTGTCTCAGGGGTAAAAAAAATTGTCACCCTAACATGTCCCAAAACATCTAGACGCGAAGGCCCCCTACGCCCTGATCCCTGCCCGCAACTAATTATTGATTTAATAATTCAATTTCGTGGCGGACGCGGCCACTACAGACAATTTGTGGCACCGTGCAGTGGTCACTTCTTGCGTCGGTTTTTAGCTTTCAAAAGGAAATGTTGAGTAAATATAAAATTATTGCCATTGGTCGTATTATGCGGGCTCGGTTACTGCCTTTTGCCCGGCGCAAGCTTTGTTTGGGCCTGCAAGTGCAAGATCAAGACCAACACAGCGAACCAAACCAAAAATATTCTAAGAAGTAACTTTTCTAAGACACCTTAATTTTCACCAAAATTCCCAACTTCTACAGGGTGCACTTTATGTCGATAGCGGAACTTTATGTAAGGTATCTACTGATCAATACTAACAACTTGTACTAGGTGGCGAAAAAAATATCAGCTGTTCCATACAAAAGGTCGACTCAGTATTGCGCCAAATGTATGAAACAGCTGATTTTTTTTTTCTCTCCATTTTTTTCGCCACCTAGTAGTAATGTAGTAAGTAGTAATAGTAATTTATTTCAATATAAAATTTAGTACAAGTTGTTTGTAGTGATCAGTAGAAAGCCTACTTATAGTTCCGCTATCGACTTAGAGTGCACCCTGTAGAGACTTTAGTGACTTGTTTCGTTTGATAAATTGAGTGACTCTTAACGTTTATAGGTCCAAACTCCTAACATTCACTAGGACAATCTTTGAGCATTGTTGTCGGATGAAAACGGACATCAAAAGGCCCTCGCATTCGCGCTTTTCGAGACCTTTTAGGGGCTCCCGGAGTGTTTTATACGCGTTTACAGTTCGGAAAGTGACTGAAAATTTGCGTTTAAGTAAGGCACTGCTAGCTAGGGGATTCTTTAGGCTGTGTTGGTGAAAATCGCGCCATAAAGACCACTCATTCGCTCTCGTTTAGAGCCAAACAAGGCTAGATTTCTCGTCGAGCGAAATTATTATAACTGTTTGATCTCGGTGCACTACCGACCTGGTTACGCGGACAGATGGCGCCTTAAGGTCGACCGGTGGCCGGCTTCACTGGTTACTGTTAATCGACGATTTACAAAGCAGAGATGAATATCGGAGTCGAGGGAGGGTTCAAATGTATAAAAACGCCAAGATATCTGCGCCCATTTCCGCTTTGGTGGCTTCAGCTTGGTTTTCTCATTATAGAGTTTAGAGGACGCCAAATCGCTTAAAATATCATAGTGTGAGAATTATTCCGAGCCCTAAGGAAGGCCTGCGAAACGAGATGATTTATGCAGCGTCCTATGGCACCATCACTTATACTTGATGGGTAAAGTAACTCGGACGAACGCTGACAAGGGACATCATCATCGTCATCGATGATGTTCGATGTTATATGTTTTACATGAAAAGAATGTGTTCTGATTATTCAATTCAAATTCAATTCAAAATTTTATTTGCATGCATGCAATCTTGCATCCATATTATTATGAACACACATAAAATTAAATCACACAGTAATATCACATCACGTTAAAAATTATTTAAATAGAATATTTTAAATAAATTTAATTCACACCATGAGTACACAAAATTGTACTCTCGATTTCGATATTATGAACCGTTAACTTTCTGCTAGATCATTTGCCATTCTACTCTTCGCAAAACTGGCAAGCCCTCTTTTTGGCCAAAAACAAACCGGCGTTTAGTTAAACCCCGTTTACCTCCACCCGGTGACATCGGTCCGCAGATGGCGCACCGTTAGACGATTTAGCCGCGCTTTTAGGTTATCTCTATTCAGTGGCACTGGCTAACTTAATACTGCTATGCTGATGTACTCGCTGTGTTATGATCGCAATTCATCCTGCTGGAGATATTAGGCTTGGGTGACAACTAACACACAAAAAATCTGGCACTAGTGCCAGTTGACACTTCAGAAAAACACTAGTGGTCCTTTGGCACACATTCTAGTGCCAGTTGTCCGCTTCAAAAATCACTAGTCCATAGACCGGATTCGGTTTTTAAGCTTCTCTCCTAAAGCACATTTTGCTTCAGTAGATGAAAACTATTTCATGCCAGTTAGATAGGTGGTGGCCTAGTGGGTAGAACAATGGACTCGGAAGCAAGAGACCCAGGTTCGGTGCGGGTATGTGTGTTTTTTTTTTTAAGTTACGTTTTTTGTGAATTTGTAGCAGCAATGCTACTCGCTAGCCGTGAAGTAAAACATCGTGAGGAAACCTGCGGCTTAGTTGGCTCCGCCGTATTGGCCTGGTCTTTCCTGTGGGCTAGGCCGATTAAGCTGTCAGGGTGGTATAGGTGGACAAGCCTACTCCATCTAAAATAATGTCCCAGGCACTGCAGCGTTCGAGTGGTCCCTTCAACTATCTAGTGTGAGTGAAGGTGCCACTGGACGCTGCATAAATCATCTCATTACGCAGATGCAATGCAAAGGCCTTAGTAGTAGAAATCCTTTGCATATTTTACTTTCGAGCTGCGCCAAACTCTATGTAAACTTGGCTCTATGACAAAATTGGAAGGTAAGTAGGTCACTGCTTAAACATTCAGAGGAGATCCTTGTACTATGCATGCTGCTAAAATATTCTTCTATATCGGTCCCTCAGTTCTGAGGACCTTATACAATGGTTCTCCACTCCACTCACTACGGTCATAGGCGCGATGAGATGCGTGCTGGTCTGCTGGATGGATCGGCCCCCTGCTGCCTTCTGTAGGGCATCGGACCAGCGCATATGCAGCGTATGTTCTGCCTCTCGCCCGTCTGACTTCCAACTGGCCCAAATTATCTTCTTTTATACACTCTATCTTTTTTTGGGCGTTTTAAGCGGCCACTGACACGGTGGCGTGGTAGGTTGTGACGCCGTAGGCTTGCCCAGCACCTATACCATCCTGACAGCTTAGTCGGCCTAGCCCACAGGAAAGACCAGGTCAAAACGTGCGGAGCCAACTAAGGCGCGGGTTTCCTCACAACGTTTTCTACTTACTACTTACTTTTATACTACTACTACAACAAAGGCACGTAACTTTGAAAATAAATAAAGTCATAGGTACATGCCCGCACCGGGAATCGAACTTGGCTCTCTTGCTTCTGAGTCCAATGTTCTACCCACTAGGCCACCTGCACCGGGAATCAAACCTAGGAACTCTCGTTTGAGAGCAAAGGCAATAAAAAGAGCCTTATTCTTACGACACTGAACCTATCTAAAAAGCACTGTCTTACGAACCTAAGGCCCTTGTATCGACACCATTCTTCGCTAACAAGAACTCTGAACCGACATCTCAACGCCAACAATTAGTGAGGAATTCGCCAACTAATCACTGCATCGTTGCCCCATACGACCATTGTTTGCGGTAAGACTCTGGCAGACGTAGCGAGGCGTGGGGCTTGCCTCGATGCCTCGCCTCTAGTTCTTACGGGTTGGAAATTCTCTGAAAAGTTGTTTCTATTATTTTGCTATAATGCTTAGGTTATCATATCACCTACCTACGGTGTCATCGTCATCAGTGATGGATGACAGATGCAAATAGAAATTCCAGATTGGTTCCAGATCGAGACCAAGCCAGCTGTAGTGACAGATAGCCAGCGAATGAAGAAACCAAGATAGCACTGACGCGTTACCATTTGATATTATGTAACCACCTAAGTAAATGTAATTAATAGGGTCCAGCGAGAAATATCTTCCTATCATCCAACCGAGTAGACTGCCATAGTGCTGCCACTTCTTCATTGCACTCTTGGCAGAGCGGTCGTAGTATGTACACACGACAGCACGTCGACCCTTACACGCTAGCTCTCTGCTCGGTTGCCCCTTTTTGTTTGATAGGCGCCCTTATGCCGCGCGTGGTGAGAGCTACAACGGGGTATCCTAGGCTGTGGCCGACCGTACTATCAATGCCTGATGTTGCGTGCTTTACGATGCCTCGTCATTCTCTCGGTCGGAGGCGTGCGGGCCAGCAGTCTAACAACGCCTTAAAAGAAATAAAAACTGTTGCAACGTGATGCACCGCGATTGTGGCGTTGCTTTACTAAATAATTACTCGCGGGAGCGTTACGTCAGCTGTGTAAGGTCACGGCGTTTGTTGACTAGGTATAGCTGCTGGGTTTTCACACTATATTTTTTTTTACTTAGCCTCGTTGTTAGTGTCCCACTGCTGGGCAAAGGCCACGCCCACTTCAGTCCAGACTTTTCGGTCCTGCGCCACCTCAGACCACTCCGGCATGTATTTGACGAGATCGTCCCGCCAGCGTCTTCGCGGCCTACCTCGACTTCGATGTCCATGTGCTGGCATGGCACCCATTCCGTGGCGATTCTTGCCCACCTACCTATCCGGGTGCATGCGGCTGATATGTCCGGCCCAGCTCCACTTTAACTTTGCTGTTTGGTTGGACCCCTACTTCGTCGGCTATGCGTGTCTTGGAGCGCAGTGTCACTACATACGGCACAATAATTAATGTACATTATAAAGTTTACAGAGCATTCACTTAATCATACAATTATGCCACCTATGAATCGAAAGCGATCCTCAGCCATATGAAAAAGATTTTCTATGACTTTGGAGACTTTGTTCTGACTCAATATTTTCTTTTTGCAATATTTTGCGGCGCGGACTAACAAATAGGACAGGACATCACAGAAGATGCTGGTAGAGAGTGGAGAGGCATGAAAGCGCGCCGCGCAGGCAGAGCTGAAATTAATGGTATTTGCAAAGTTAAAAAAAAAAGAATAAGTCGTAGAACAAAAGTTGTTGGAAATCACATTTAGGAGTTGACAGGAATAAAGCAATTTAAAAATTACCCTGTTGTGTTAGTAACAACGAACTTAAGTTAAATATTTATCTTTACAATGGATTATATGGTTTTTTAAATATTTTTTTTTTAATATTATCTTCATCTTATCTTTTCAGGTGTGGCACAAGGGCTGCTTCAAATGCCAAGAATGCGGCATGACACTTAACATGAGGACCTACAAGGGCTACGGGAAGCTGCCTTATTGCGAATCGTGAGTATTCAAGCCAGCAACTTATACTTTTAGTATACAGGGTGTTGTTTTGGTCAGTTACAGCCCACCCAGGGACGATAGTTTGAATGCGCTTGAAACTAAAAATAGGGTTATTTTTTTTCAAAAAATTGTTTATTTATAAATTACCTGTTTTAGTTTGCCCTAATAAACCGCGACCTGCCTTCTGTGATTTTTGGGTATTTTTTACTGAATTAGAACCTAGTCTAGATTCCAGATCCTAGAACCTACGAATCCTAGAATCCCGCCGCCGCCGCCGCCGCCTTTAGGCCTTTGCGGCCATTTTTGTGAACGGGGTACAAGAAGGCTTAGCACGGGACATTTTGCCTACTCTCAACTATCACTTTTGCCATTTAACACTACTGAGGTGACAGTGAACAGTGGCCCTTAAACAGTGTTTTGGTTAAATCTAAAAAAATACTTTGGAGGGAGATGCAACAATGCAATGAGCAAACTAGCTAGATGTTCTAATAGAAAGGGAGTAATCGTTCCTTTCATAACATTATATCATTGCACATTCGCATTCAGGCTGCGTATGCGCCGGGGGGGCGTGACCAAAGCGACGTGCGCGCTCTGGCCAACCACAAACATTGGCCATAGAGAGCGTAGCAAGTCACATTAGAATAAAATTATTGGTGCTTCTTTTTGATATCCGGCTCGAAGGACCATAGAGAAATCTCGTCCAGCCTTCGCTCGAAATACAAGTTACATATTGGTCCTTCTTTTTGATATCCGGCTCGAAGGATCATAACGAAATCTCGTCCAGCCTTCGCTCGAAGTACAATTTTCATCAAAGTAAAGTTGCTAGTCCTGATATCCGGCTTGAATGGCCATAACCTATCAGTGAGAAATCCTATCAGGAGTTGGCGAAATTTATTACAAGATTTACTGTATTCTTCCTTCAGTTCTGTTTTTTCTCATCAATTAATAAAATAAAAATAACAAAATATTGGTCATAGAGCGTAAGCCTTTATGTTGGTCCTTCTTTATGATAATCGGCTCAAAGGACCATAGCCAAATACAGAATTGGGGCCAAAAATAAATAAGCTGTTCCATTTACCCTCTATCGAACGAAACTAGAACGATTAGATTTTTTCATCTTGTTTATGAATAAAAAATAGTTTTATTAAAAGAAGAAAGATGGATTGTAAATGTCCCACTAGCTGGGTAAAGGCTTTCTCTCAGAGAGAGAGTTCGAGCCGCCTGCTCAATGGGGATTGCGGATAGTTAAATAGTTTTATCCTTCTTTATCTCATTGGAAATCATTTAACTTCTATGTATAAGAAAATTTGGCTCCAACATTTGCGCCAAGCCGTTGGCTATTGGCCGTTGCATTATGTGTATGACAGTTGTCCTTATAACGCGCTAGACTTTCACTCGCGGAAGCGCAGGCGCAGGAATGCCGAGTCACTTTGTTTATACTTTGTAATTTCGCGTTTGAGGTGTTTATTGCCTCATTACGGGCATATTCATTTATCGATTATCATAATATTATCGTACAACAAGATTTAATATGTTGAATTTGTTGAATTTTCTTAACCTAAGTCTACAGATACATCATGTTTTAATTTATTTATGGTATTACAATAAGACAAAAAGTTCACAATTTTTCGCCAAACTGCAGTGCAATACACTTAAGTAAGTAGGTAGTTAAAGTCAACAGCCCATCAACCGGTGCTCTTATTCACTTAGCGATCTCTTCCAGGCAACCTTTACACAGCTACCTTCATTCATGTCATGCATGACCCATCCCATATTTTTTTCTTCCTATCCTAGGGATGGGTCATGCATGAATGAAGGTAGCTGTTGCCTAGGTGGTATTTTAAAAGTAGTTACTTTAACAACCTTCAAAGTTTCGCGAGCTATAGCTAGCTGCAGCCTGCTGTCTTCAATGGAACTAAACCTAGACTCCTTAATACAGCGATGAGGCAAAAAAATCCCAGCATTACCGGCAACCAAGGTCGAAATAAACACAATAGATAGGCATCTTTCACGTGCCGGCCCATTGTTTACATTGGGTTCATAAAACATCATAACTTCGTGTGAAAATGCAAGGAATGGCATAATAATACAGGGGCCTTAGCCTGTAACGCAATGGCGTGTCGATGGCGTCCCAGCAGGAGGACAAACCCGGGGTTTCCTTGTTTTTCTCCTACAACCAGAGAATGAATCCTCTAGAATTAGAATCAGAATATTCTCTGCTGTACTACAAAAACATTAAAAGAACCGACAGCATTAATAAATCGTAATTGAAGCTGTCAACTGGGAGTCCATTTTGGCACCATTTCGTTACAGGCTAAGGCCCCAGGTCCGTGTGTAGTAAAGGCTAGTTAGTGTTGCCAGATTCTTGTAACTAAGCGGGCTCAATCAGTATGACCATTTTCTAAAGTAATATAGCAGAAACAAAAAGCGTGCAGCGTGAAATATTCACAGAATATTGAGTTATACAAGGTGTTACAAAAGTACGTAACTCTTTTTACAGTGTGTAACCTACTGGTCAACAGAATGTCAAATATGTAAAAAAAAGTTGTAAAAAACTATTTTTATCTTATAACCTCAAAATTAAAAAAAAATCTAAACTTTTTTGTTTTTGTTATTAGCTCAAATTCAAAAATATGTTTGTGCGTGTAGGTGCATTTACATAGCTTTGAGTTGTTAAAACATTGTGAAAGTCGATGAAAACAATATTTAACAAATACTTTCCTCCCGCCCCATCGTTCACATTTTATTAAATTAAAAATTAACGGAACGTCATAGAGCAAAAAAAATATTTAGGTTGTGATTCCTATCACCGGGTGCTATTACCCTGTAAAAAGAGTTAGGTACTTTTGTAACACCTTGTATACAGGTCCGTGTTTAGCCGCTTCAGCGTGAAAGAGTAACAAACATCGATCCACTCAAACTTTCACGTTTATAATGATATTTTTTATCACAATTTACTCCGTTTTTAACCGACTTCAAAAAAGGAGGAGGTACTTTTTATTATTTTTTATTTTGTACTAGCTGTGCCCGCGACTTCGTATGCGTTTTTAGGGTTCCGTACCTCAAAAGGCAAAACGGAACCATTACAGGATCACTCGTGCCTCTGCCTGTCCATCGGTCACAGCCAATTTACTCCGAAACTACTGAACCGATCGTGTTTAAATTTGGGACACATATAAGTAAGTTGAAAGGGCTCATTGTGAGGATCTCAAATATTTTTTCAATAATTTTTAAATAAACAGTTTTGAAGTTATTTATGAAACTACTGAGCCAAAACTTTTGGAAAAAATACCTGTAATAGTTATTTACCTATAGATTACAGGAAAATCTATAAGAAGTCCACGGTTTATAAAATAATATAGGAAAATGATCATATAAGCTAACAGATGGCGCTCTACAGTCCTACATCGCGGATCGCTGTATGGTTTCTCAACATTAGTGCGTAAATGAACTTTGGATGTACGGAACCCTCTCCTCGCGAATAAATCTCGGTCTTGTTTTTATTTTGTATTTTTATGGCTATGTTCAATATAGAAGTCCCGATTGTTACTGTTGTTGTGGCAACACACTTCTGTTAGGTTATTTGAAATTAATCACGAATTGTCCGAGTAAATTGTAAAATTTCACGTCAAACACAGTCATTCCGGAGGTTGTGAAATTTGATTTGTCAAACGAGCTGTCAAATTTAAATAATATTTGTGATCCATTTCCGGCAAATCATTTCGGCATCCTTCCGGAAGTCGTGATATTAGATTTATCAAACGAGCTGTCATATTTACATACAATATTTATGGATGGACTTCCGGCGAATCGGCCATTCGGTCCGTTGAGCAGGTAATAACGGGCATTCGAGCACGAGCTGCCGTGGCGATCGGTTGAATAAGTGATAAGTGGTTTGTTAACTGGAAAATACTGTAAGTCCAACATATTTTGTTACCGTTTTATTAATATTTTATTGCGATCGTTATTTTGATATTGCTGATTTAAACATTAACGTTTACTTACCAAATATTGCAACGTAATAAAAAAATACACTTTTACTTTATCTCTCTATTTGATGTTTCATTTCTTGGATCCTCTATAAATGCCTTATAGTTTATCAGGAAGTGTTATAACATGCTATAAGTAGTCCCTATCTTCTGGAAATCCTAATAATTCAGAAGCGTGGATGATTCTATGCCAACTAATAAAAAAAAAAATCCAACAAAGAACATATAAACAGCAATAGTAAAATGACGGTCGCATATTTAGAAAATATGTGCATGTTTTTGGTGCACAACCGCGGTGGTTGTGTGCGTGTGGTGCATGAGTGTGTATGGTGTCTGCTTTCACCAAATCCGTGGCTATGTGAGCTACGGGGGTGTAAGTAGACAGCCGTGGTGAACAGACACGAGTGCCTTGCGGCGACTGAGTACTCGAGGTAAGCGTGAACGTTCTTACACCTTCGTCGGCCGTGATTTCACACTCATGCGTATTAATTTGCGTTATCCATCCCAGTGAGATAACGATGCTGGCTTAAGCATTGATAGTATTGAGATGGCACAGGTAGCAGTTAGTTAATTGGTCAGGACATCCGAGCTTTTGTAGGTATATTAATTTATGTGAGATGGCACTCGCCCCCTCAAATCAGCCTTGCAAAGCTGAGGCATTCGCGTACCTGTTATCGTTGGACCTTATCTACTGTTTATAATGCACCTAATATTATTATCATTTAGACAAATATTTACCTACTTAGTACTCGTTTTGAGTGGTCACTTCGCCCGTCTGGTGCGGGCGAGGGTGCTGCTTGGCGATGTGTAAGGCACCTCATTGTGTAAATGCAAAAGCCAGATTTACCTACTCATTTCACATGGACATAATAATATATTACTTTAAATGTTTTCTCTCTTTGACTTTGATACTTTGAGAGAGCAAAAGTAAGTTAAATTTACACTATTTATTAAGTCACGCTTTATTTATTTCATTTTATTTTGAACTGTTTACTAATACTGTGTTTACTTTCTCGCCATATACCTATCCATGTCCTATGTCACTTATAATTTCAATGACAACGATAATTTACTATCATCAACACTATTTATTAAGTTGCGCTTTATTTGTTTCGTTTTATTTTGAACTGTTTACTAATACTGTGTTTACTTTCTCGCCATATACCTATCCATGTCCTATGTCACTTATAATTTCAATGACAACGACAATTTTATTTACTATCATGCATGTCTGACCACGAGTCGTTTACCCTACTAAGAATAGAATAACGAAGAAGCCGGTCTAGGAATAGAAGACCCTTTTAAAGTTGGCAAAAGTCACTAAGACTTGGATTCGCACAACATTATAGGACTGAGAGTCCAGTAGATACTTACTTCATCAAGCACCGTAGATGTATATCAAGGAAACGAAAGTTCAACGTTCAAAAGTATTTATTTAAATGTTAAGTAGGTACAATAAAAAAAAAAAAAACAAAACAATTTTATCTTACATTGGCATTGGCACGCACAGGTAGACAGATTATTATAGGATGCTACGAGTGTCATAATAATGTAGGACCGTATTATAAAAATAAAATAAAAGTTGTAACGCTCATTAACTATTTGGCGTATATCAATTTATAGTGGTTTCCTCACTCCTACCACCTGTATAGCACTATTATAACTCTATAAATAAGACTGGTAGGCTATAACTTTGTTATGTATGTTTTAATAGCAAAGTAAATACAACATTTGTATGAACTTATGTAGTTATAGATTTATGATGATACGTGAAAAGTTAATCATAATCAAGGGTGATCTATTTATTTCTGTAGTGTCTTATAAAATAAGCTCGTAGTATTGTGCTGTGTGGGTCGACTAAATTGACCAATTAGACCATCATTATTATTATCATACTTACTTCTTTTTATTATCATACTTACTTCTTAATTCTATGTTTTGTGTCAAAGATTAAAAAAAAAAACTACTGCCTTACTTATGGAATAGTTATTTTCTCTTGCGAGATCAGTTTCTTTTCTTAGGTATCAAATTGTAAATTAGTGGAGCTTGAAAGTTTCCAAGCGACGAGAAAATTTGAATTGTGTTTAGGGGATCATAAGGGTTTACCACGCACGACAGGATTTATGTTTTGAGTACACGATATTTCAGCACCGTTGCAGGCGCTATTATCACGGTTAGGTACATTAAAGAAAGTTTTCGAGATAGGTCAAAAATTATCTATCTACCCTCTCCCTTTTTCTACGGCTGCGCTCCGAATGGTTTATGGCACGCTCGACTCACAATGTCAGCGGCGTTCGATTTGACAGGCACAGAAGTTGCACATCACTTGTTCTGCGAGGCCCGACTATTAATTAATCTTGGTTCTACGTTTTCGATGACAAATTATTAAAATGTTCGTACCTGTTTAGTAATTTCGATCTCTTCTTACCTAGCTTGGTATAAAGCGGCGTTCTATCGAAAGAATACTAGGGTTATGCAGATCAATCCAGCGGTTAATACCAGATTTTAGCAGATGTTGTGATATCATGTATTTCAAGGTATCGTTGTTTTAATCGTTATAATGGGCTCATCGACGCGGGCTGCGGTCGCGCATTTCGTTTGGACAATTTACGAGTTTCCACAGCTACAGCTCAGTTCGAAGACACCGAGCTCCTGAATAGGAGGACTATGATATCGTTTGGTGAACGGAGACTGCACGATTTTTAGGTGTGGATGGACAATTTCTATTGACAGAATATTTAGTTAAAAAAAAAAAAAAGAAAGAACTCAGTCAGTCTGTCAGTCATTACTCTTGAGTAGGGTAAAAATGCTTCAATGGTGGATCTGGTCTGCCTCCCTTTTGTGGAGGCCTACCAGCGATCATATCATACCCATTGGGTTGCAGTACTCTCCGAACATGCATGACCGAGTTCATCTTCTAGGTGCTCTTCGTTGCACAGGTTGTAGACACGGTTGGTCAGTAAGGTCACAGACATCAGGTATCTCGTATGGTGGTATGAGGTTGCGTGGATTTATATGTCAATATGTGTCTGCTTTCTGTTGACTGAGGGGCCAAGTGTATGGTCTTCTTCCGCGACTACCTCGACAACTCGGAATTTGTCTCATTTGTCTCGTAAATAAGAAGAACAATTTAGCAGTCATAAACAATATCAGAGAGGACAGATCTGTTCATGGTCCATCTCGCGAGCCAAGCTGTGAACTACCTAGATAAGCTGCAGTAGTATCGAGGATGAGATTACCAAAAGTTCTACGGGCTGTACCTCTGTCGCATTTAATTTTGATCTATTGGTGGTTGCCGGCGCAAGTCACCCGGGCGCCCGGGCAAGAATGCTCGCTCGTACTAATGCTTGGCGCTACGCATTCCGTGCAGCCTACCCACATTATTCTGTCGTTAAAAAAAAAACATATATCTTCAATCATAACATAATAAAGAGATGTAATACTATGAACATACATTTTGTAATGTTAAAATAATATGATTACTAGGTATATGATAAAATTTGCATTTAGCAAACAATTTATATAAATTTTAATCGGCTATTTATAGTATGCCTGCAAAACAATTATAATTTATGATTAGTATACCCCAGGACTTATTTAGTAATATCGCAAAGAGGTCGTTGATATATCTTTTTAATATTTTGGTTATTAACGGTGCGTGAGGGATTGCAATGTCTTTAAAATGCTCCATCCAGATGTTGGCCATAATTGGGGCTACCAGGCTTCCCACTGCCATACCGTCAATGTGAAGATGAAATAATAAAAATAATATATTTTTTAAAAAAAAAAGGGCCCCAACTTAAGAGGCCCATACAAAGACAAACTGCAGTTTCAGAAAATGAAATCAGTTGTGGATTTATTTTGGAATTGAAATATTTTATTTAAATCATTCTACCTAATTACAATATTGTGAAGAGTTAACTCGAGCTAAAATTATATGACTAATATTATTATAAGGAGTCAAGTAGAAGTGTTCAATCAAAAGGGAATATAAAAGGATTTACTCTGCCGACCAGTTGAAACGATGGATAGATACCTTTCAGTTATGCCGTAGCGGCTCGCTGTGCGGATGACGAAATACAGGCTGAAAACAGCGACTCTTACTCCCAATTAAATGGCTATAAAATATCCTCAACTAAGCTGACTGACTGAACAATGACTTTAACGAAACCATATGATTACAGATGGAATTCAATGGATGAAACAATATGCGACCGAGGCCGAAGCACAAGCGGTTGTCAGTAACTATGACCGATTCCGAAGTGCAAGCGGTGTTCGCTACTATTACTCTCTGCGACCGAGGCCGAAGCACAAGCGGTAGTCAGTAACTATGACAGATTCCGAAGTGCAAGCGGTGTTCGCTTCAATAAAAAGTTTATCGAGGCCGATGCACAAACGGTAGTCAGTAACTATGACGGATTCCGGAGTGTAGGCGGTGCTCACCTTTACCCTGAAGACGACCGAGGCCGAAACTTAAGACGTAAGTGCCTAAATATATAAGAAGTTTAACAAATTAATATTTTCCATTGTATTATAATATATTTTCTAACTCACCTTTACTCTGAAGACGACTGAGGCCGAAACACAAACGGTAGTCAGTAACATTGACCGATTCCGGAGTGTAAGCGGTGTTCGTCATAATACATACTGAATGTTCGTAAGTTCCTAAATCTTTAAGAAGTTAAAGAAGAAATATTTTCTATTGTATTGTAATATATTTTCTAACTCAACTTTACTCTGAAGACGGCTGAGGCCGAAAAACAAACGGTAGTCAATAACATTGACCGATTCCGGAGTTTAAGCGGTGTTCGTCATACATAATACATACTGAATGTACGTAGATGAGTACATCTATTTAATAAGAAGTTTAACAAAATAATATTTGCCCTTGCATTATAATACATTTTCTAACTCACCTTTACTCTGAAGATGACCAAGGCCGAAACACAAACGGTAGTCAGTAACTTTGACTGATTCCGAAGTGTAAGCGGTGTTCGTCATAAAACATACTAATTCATACACATTCGTAAGTAAGTAAATCTATATAAATGATCAATACTTTCTCTATCAATACCCTGTCTTATTACATATTATATAATTATTTTCTACCTTTACTTTGAAGACAAACAAGGCCGAAACACAAACGATGGTCAGTAACAAGACCAGATACCGGAGTACAAGCGGTGTTCGTCATTATTATTATACATACCTACTGTATATTCAAAAATACATATTTAAGAAGTTTTGGACAAAAGAATAATTATTCTCTTGTTACATTTTATAATTATATTTATAAAGGAAGTCCTGAACTTACTTATATGAATGTATTTCTAAATATAATATTTTAACTTCCTCTCTGAGAGAAGGCCTTTGCCCAGCTAGTGGGACATGTTCAATAATTGTACAGGCTAAGTACCTACATACCTACTTCATACGATTACTTAACCTAGGTACATAGGTATTTATAGTCCCTAAATGTATTTGACGATTAAAATTTTGTGAATATTACCTCTTTCATACTTATGGTTTCGCTTATTTTTATTGATGCTATCACAGCCCACTACTTTTCCTCTAGTTGGTATTCCCTGGCACTATTTTTATGGAACGATATTAACATTATTCTTGTTTACAGGTATCTGCGACACAACGGCAAAAATCAATCACAGCCCACTACTTTTCCTCTAGTTGGTATTCCCTGGCACTATTTTTATGGAACGATATTAACATTATTCTTGTTTACAGGTATCTGCGACACAACGGCGAAAATCAATCACAGCCCACTACTTTTCCTCTAGTTGGTATTCCCTGGCACTATTTTTATGGAACGATATTAACATTATTCTTGTTTACAGGTATCTGCGACACAACGGCAAAAATCAAACTGGGGATTAAAGAGATGCCCCAAGAGTTCTCACAATGGTTAACGAGGCTAGTAGAAAGTACCTAATTAGGTACTTCAGTTGACCATTAGAATTATTTTGTTAAAATAATATTTAGGTACTCGTGGCTGGCATTCTAGAGGATTAATAAAATTGTGGCTAGAAGTAGCGTACCTACTGTACAGCGTTTAGTTATCACATCGAGACGTAATAAATCCCGTTTACCTTTTTTTTTAAATAATATTACAATACAATTTTAAGCATAGGATAATAATAGAATGCAATTTTATTAATTATTTAATTTATTGATGAATCAATTTAGGTATAAATACTTATACACATTTAAATACAGGTAAATAGGGTAGCTTCATTGAAGATTTATTTTTATTATTAAATACCTAATACTGTATAATTACACGAAAAAGAATCTCGTTAAAAAAAAATGTTTGGGTACTACCTAATATTTTAGTTCGATGTAAATAAAATGTATTACCTATTTTAAGCACTATATTTAGGGATCCTTGGAGTTTCTTTCCCATGCTTCTTCTCCAAGTAACGATCCGTAGCTAGTGAAGCTGGAGAAAAAAAGAGGCTAGATACTAATATTTAAATAAATTTATCAAATTGTTATAAAAAAAAAATTAAATAAAAGTAAAAATTATCATGGAACCAAATGTCAATACAATAAACCACAGAAGCATATTAGTCATTCATAAAAAAAAAAAAAAATAAAAAAAAAATTGTATAGAGGCATACAAACGTGATCGAATGGCCGACTAGGAATGGGGACATTCCCTTCTCAGGACGGCCGTCTGTTAGGTTATTTGAAATTAATCACGAATTGTCCGAGTAAATTGTAAAATTTCACGTCAAACACAGTCATTCCGGAGGTTGTGAAATTTGATTTGTCAAACGAGCTGTCAAATTTAAATAATATTTGTGATCCATTTCCGGCAAATCATTTCGGCATCCTTCCGGAAGTCGTGATATTAGATTTATCAAACGAGCTGTCATATTTACATACAATATTTATGGATGGACTTCCGGCGAATCGGCCATTCGGTCCGTTGAGCAGGTAATAACGGGCATTCGAGCACGAGCTGCCGTGGCGATCGGTTGAATAAGTGATAAGTGGTTTGTTAACTGGAAAATACTGTAAGTCCAACATATTTTGTTACCGTTTTATTAATATTTTATTGCGATCGTTATTTTGATATTGCTGATTTAAACATTAACGTTTACTTACCAAATATTGCAACGTAATAAAAAAATACACTTTTACTTTATCTCTCTATTTGATGTTTCATTTCTTGGATCCTCTATAAATGCCTTATAGTTTATCAGGAAGTGTTATAACATGCTATAAGTAGTCCCTATCTTCTGGAAATCCTAATACTATTAAAGGCTGACCTTTGCTTAAGTTACACGTTGATAATCATCTTTATCGTCTATGAGAATGAGAAATAATGCTTATCATTGATAACAATTTAGATACGTGCCTAAGACGGCAAGACGTCTGTAAACAATCTATGATAAATGTGATAATTATAGAAGCGGCATTGAAATTCCACTATTCTAAGATTCCTCGAATCAATACCCTCAATAGCTAGTGATGTTGGTAAGAACATTCTTAGGCCCGGTTTCTGAATTGAGAATTTTACTAAGTAAATGCTTACGTATCGTTCTGTCATGCTCTTTTGTGAAAAAACTGCAGAGATAGAACGTTACTTATGTATTTGCTTAGTGAATTTCTTAATTCAGAAACCGGCAGTAAGGGAGTTTTCCTATTTGTCACCAGTTATGGTGAAATTTTTGATGAAAACGTAATGTGAAACATTTCGAGCTTTGGTCAAAGTTGTATATCGAAACAAAAAATACAAATTGGTTCAGCTTTTCAATATTTTATCCCTCTAGAATTGATTTCCGTGCTTGGCCCTCTCAACGAGTGGTGAGAAAAAATATCGTGTTGAGAGCTGTAAAGATTCAGGGGGGTTACCCTTGACGCCATTGCGATCAAATTGAAAAAGTTTAAAATTAATTTCTCTTTGAATTCGAATAGCAATGCTTTGATTTTAAACACTTTGTAATGTTTATGCAAAGGTAAGGCTGTTTTATTCAATAAAAACACAAAATGCGTCTTAATTTGTAAGATATTAAAGTAAATTGCGCCATATTGCGGTCGTATTGGAAAAATGCGTCAAGGGTAGAGGGGCTGAACTGTGCGAGATTCTAAATGTATTCTTGAACGTGTTCCAGGCACGTCCCCAAAGCGAAACACACGACCATGGCCGAGACCCCCGAGCTGAAGCGGATAGCTGAGAACACGAAGCTGCAGAGCAACGTCAATTACCACGCCGATTTCGAGAAGAGCAAGGGGAAATTCACACAGGTTAGATAGATAGAGAACACTTTATTGTCAACAAGACAGCACGTCGACCCTTACACGCTAGCACTCTACTCGGTTACGTTACGGGCGACTGTACAACAAAAGTGTACACTGACGTCGTGTGTACACCAGATTTTAATTATTTACAACAATTTTCTTAGTCTGAGAGTTCAGACTAAGAAAATAAGAAAGAGAGCGATTTCTTCCAGACAACCTTTGGATGGTAAGATGGTTTTTACGCCAGAAATAAGGCGGAAGGTGGTCGAAATCTCGGCGCTAAGAGACGAAATTTCGACAGATAGGTAATTTTTTTATCTGTGGAATAGTAGAGTGACATGTGAGAAACATAACGCGCCCGCGCCACAGATGAACAAACACTGTCAAAATTTTGTCTCTAATTCCTTCAAGGTGTAAAGGTAGAAGCTAGAAAGTGGCGCGAAGGAAAAAATCCTGTGGCCAGAAATGGACAATGAAGAATACCATCAACTTTAGATTTTTATCTTACCATACACTCTATAAAAAATGGAAACATCGGGTGAAAAAATTTTTTTGATACGACTTATAGTTCTCGAGATATTTAATTTTAAACTACCTGTGCGACGGGCGCGCGGTCGTCAGCTGCTGTGACGTCACAACTCAACACGCACCCGACACATACACCGTAACACTCATTTAAAGGGCTGTATCTTTGGAACCGTACTAGGTAGCCAGTTGAAATTTTCAGAGATTATGTTTTATTATAGTGGATTACCAAAGAAATAATAAAAATTAAAAAATATTAAAAAATAAGAGGGGTTCCCTTACAAAAAACGTTGTTTTATACTTTTTGCTCTATAGAAAAAACGGTAAGACATACAAGCAACAAACTTGGTATGATTATAGGGCTTACTCCATAGTATAACAAAATAATATAAAAACTGGCCAAGTGCGAGTCGGACTCGCACACGAAGGGTTCCTTACCATCTATAAGAAAGGCAAAAAAATCACATTTGTTGTATGGGAGCCCCCTTAAATGTTTATTTTATTCTGTTTTTTAGTATTTGTTGTTATAGCGGCATTAGAAATACATCATCTGTGAAAATTTCAACTGTCTGACTTTCACGGTTCATGAGATACAGCCTGGTGACAGACGGTCGGACAGACGGACAGACAGACGGGCAGACGGACGGACAGCGGAGTCTTAGTAATAGGGTCCGTGTGGAACCCTTCGGGTACGAAACCCTAAAAACGGTCAAGCGCGACTCGGACTCACGCGCCGAGGGTCCGTATAACCAGTTTCTTTTATTGTATGGCGGTAGGAAACTCTAAGTGCGCGAGTTCTAATCGCACTTGGCCAGTTTTTTTGTGTGTTTAGTCATGTAATTTTTCATCCATAGCTAAGTAAGAATATATTATTTAAAGAACAAACCCGTGCTACGGAATATTTTAAACAGAGCTTGCGGCTTTAAAACCTGTCCCTAGCGAATTTTTAACGATATAAATAAGTAATATTATATTAAAACACTACTCTAAAACTTGGACATTGAAGCCCGCATCAACAAGGCCAGAGCCGCCTTTGCACTGCTGAAGCCTGTCTGGAGTTCCCCGGTCATTACACGCCGCACTAAGTTGAGGATCTTCGAGTCAAACGTTAAGTCAGTCTTGATGTATGGGTGCGAGACGTGGTTCGTTAGAAAAGACCTGTCCCAGAGGCTGCAGGTGTTTGTCAACAAATGCCTGCGGAGGATCCTGGGGATTTTCTGGCCGCGGACCATATCAAACGCCCAACTCTGGAGGCTGACCAAGCAGAAGGCGGTCAACGAAGAAATCCTCCTTAGAAAGTGGGGTTGGCTCGGACACACACTGAGGAGACACGACACCTACCCAACCAAGCAGGTGCTAACCTGGCTGCCCGAGGGCAAACGGCGAGTGGGTCGACCCAAATCCACGTGGCGCCGATCGGTCACCAGCGAGGCGCGGAAGGTCGGTCTGGACTGGAACGACCTCGAACCAACTGCGCAAGATCGTCCCAAGTGGAGAAAACTTCTTCGAGCCCTATGTCCCTCCTGAGGGATAACAGGATTTAAGTCAAAGTCACTCTAAAACTGACTAAACACACAAAAAACTGACCAAGTGCGAGTCGAACTCGCGCACTGAGAGTTCCGTACCACCATACAATAAAAAAAAACTGGTTATACGGATCCTCGGCGCGTGAGTCCGAGTTGCGCTTGACCGTTTTTTATATTTTTTTGTTATACTATTGAGTAAGTCCTATAATCATGCCAAGTTTGATGCTTGTATGTCTTACCGTTTTTTCTATAGAGCAAAAAGTATAAAACAACGTTTTTTGTATGGGGACCCCTCTTATTTTTTTATATTTTTATATTTTTATAATTTTTTGGGTAATCCAACGTAATAAAACATAATCTCTGAAAATTTCAACTGGCTACCTAGTACGGTTCCAAAGATACAGCCGTTTGAATGAGTTTTACGGTGTATGTGTCGGGTGCGTGTGGAGTTGTGACGTCACGCGAGTTTGCCGCGCTCGCGTGAAAAACTCCAAAAGGACGGAAACTAAAACCGTCGTAACTTTAAAACTACTGGCTCGATTTGAATGAAACGAAAACAGGTGTATTTCTAATTTTTTAGGCTACACGGTCATAAAGTTTCAAGTGATTTAACAGACCCACGGACATTCTTCATTATTGTGGAATGATAATCAACAAAAGGGAGCTCACAGAGAAACCTGTCACTATGCGTACGTAAGTCTACCTAATACAAGTCAACGATCCATTGACCAAACACAAAGTCGGCCGGCCAGCTTCTTATATCCGCCAGAAAAAACTTCGTTTGCGCGATGCAGGATTTCATAGAAAATTATCACAATCTCAATTTCAACGTATTTTTTTCATCAACATTTTCCAGGTGGCAGACGACCCGGAGACTCTGCGGATCAAGGCCAACACGAAGATCATCAGCAACGTGGCCTACCACGGAGATCTGGAGAAGAAGGCTCACATGGAACGGCAGCGGCTCATCAACGAGAACGGAGAGCTAGTCGGTGAGTATTCATTACCCTTTCATCATTATAGTTTTTCGGCTTTAAGTGGACACTGTGGACGAAAGCACCAAACTCTGTTATGGCATTAGCAAGGTACGAATGTTCATAGGCACGAACTCCTCCTTCGGCCATCTTGGATTTTATACTACATACTACTAAATCGTCTACTGCGCATCTCAAACCACCTGGTGTCTCAAGTCTCATCTCTATGGTACTAGTAGTCCGCTGTACTTTACACCCCAATTATCTCTGCAACCCCTCCAGCGATTTAGTTCGAACTTGTTCTCATTTACTCGCCTACCAAATTTCGTGGAGTCTTTTTAAATTATAGACCTTTTGCTCCCAGAGCGTTTTAAATTAAAGTTGATTAGCATCCAAGTACTTTTTGTCTTGTAAACCTTATGATCCGGAATGGACCTTCCGATCACCAATACTCGAATTATCGTCGAACAAACATTCATACATACACACAAACGCTGGATTGTTCAAGTACACTCGGAGAACTTCGCTCGCTCGTTCAATATGTATGTAACTCATAGTACGCCACTGACTTTTTGTATCAATGTAGTGTGGGAAAATGTCATAAACGCTTCACATTTGTGTCGTCATTCTTTGCGTATGGTTACTGGTATTGGTGAAGGTAAATAAACGTCAATAAGAGTCTGGTCGTTGATTTTTTTTGTGTTACCGAGATTTTTTTTTATATTGAGGTACTATTTTATTATATTTTATCAATGATTTTTAGATAGACAAAATTAACGTGCTTAAAAAGCCTAAAAAATGTTCAGCAATGTATGCATACCTGCTTAAACTATACTCCGTGCAATTTTAGTGGTTTTAAAGCCGAAGGTATTTTGTTGCACTGGTGATTCTGAGCCAAATTACAAAATATCATTCCAAAAGGCGCGAAAAAAAAATCACTTCTCCATACAAATGGTGTCGATTGGCGATAGCCGTTTGTATTGGGAAGTGTTTTTTTTTTGCTCGTTTTTTAAGATAAAAAAAAAAAAAGATAAAAAGTATTTATTTAAAAACCACACATAAATTATACAGACAGTTACAGTTTCAGAGATTGCAAAAAATGGTTAGAGTGCAGAACAGTAGGTAATGATTTTTCCGTTGGTCTCCACGCTAGATTTACATCTGTGTTGTGGAGGCCTAGATTGACGAAATTCTAAGTTAGGTTTAGATGGCGGGTCAACGCTGAGATTTAGTACAACCAATAGTGGTTCTTAAAGAAAAATGTTTATATAAAAAATAGAAAAAGAGATAAAGAACTAACAATAAAAGGCATCTAAGAGCTCAAACGTGTAGTGTGATGAGGAGTGAGAGGGTGTGTAAGTGAGGGGTATGTGTAAGTGTGAGTGTGTCTGTGTGAGAGTCTGTGTGTGTGTGTGTGTGTGTGTGTGTGTGTGTGTGTGTGTGTGTGTGTGTAAGAGAGAAAGAGAGATATTTACTTTATTATGCTTAGGATGTTTTCAGTTTCATCGTAGCTTAAGCTATTGAGGTGCTTGAAAACCTTTTGCTTAGCTTCCTTGATCGTGCTGTTCCTGAGTTGACAGATTGGAAATAGTTTTTTGAAAAAGTAAGGCCCCAAGAAGTTGACAAAGCGTTGCGCGAAACAAGTATTGAGACTGGGGGCCGGGATTGACACGTTTGATTACTATGTTGTTATAATTAGGTGAGTTTATGAAGTTGATATAGCTGGAAATTACAGTTTTGTAGATAAATAATTGACGGATAGTGAGAACTTTGCTTTCTGAGTATAGCTGAAAAGTGGGGAATCTGAACGGTTTACTGTAGGTGACTTTTAGGATGGATCGTTGAGCCCTTTCTAATACCAGCAGGTGTGTCATTGCAGCTCCGCCCCAACAAGAGATGCAGTATGTGAGTACAGATTGGCAAAGCGCTGTGTATACCGTATTTAGAATTTTTTTATCATTGATGATGCGCACTTTTTTCATAACGTGGATGAGTTTTCTAGCTCTGGCTGAGAGAGAGGATATATGTAAAGCAAAGTCAAGTTTTTCATCCAGCAGGATACCTAAGTATTTAATGCTAGTAGAGCGGTGTATTTGGTCACAGGAACATATATTAGAGGAAGGATCGGGACAAGTGTGGATTTTTAAAGGGGGGGAATTTTCGGGCGCAGAAGCCTTGGTCTTAAAAAAGGTTAAGTACTTTGTCTTACTTGCATTCAGGGTAAGCAGGTTGTGATTTAACCAGTTAGCTACTGATGACATGCCTGATTCGGTCTGTTTTAGAACAGATTCCCAATTGGCTTCATGAAATATTATGGCCGTGTCATCTGCGTAACAAAAAACTTCAACATTGCTCATATTGCTTATGGCTGAACTGATATCATTAATGTATAAAATAAATAGAATGGGGCCAAGGATGCTACCCTGCGGAACACCAAATGAGAGAGGACGTGGATCGCTAATATTGTCTGTACCTATTTTGACAAGCTGTTGCCTGTTAGACAAATAACTGCGAAACCAGTCTAGACAGGGACCTCTAAAGCCATATCTTTGCAACTTTTCCAGAAGTATAGGAATAGACACCGTATCAAATGCTTTGGCTAAGTCTAGAAAGACCCCGATGCAGGGTCTTCCTTTATCCATTTGGGTGGTTAGGACATTTAGCAACGACGAGACAGCATTTTCCGTGGACTTACCCTGTCGGAATCCAAATTGTTTCGGGGATAGCAGGTTTTTGGTCTCAAGGAAGTGTACCATCCTTTTGTTCACAATTTTTTCTAGCACTTTAGAAAGGTTACTTAAGAGTGAAATTGGTCTATAGTTATTTGGAGTATCCTTGTCCCCACCCTTGTGAATAGGGATCACCGATGCAAGTTTCCAACAGGCCGGAAAGACCCCAGAGGCAAGGCTCAGATTGAATACATGCACAAGAGGGACTGTTAGGGAACTACATGCTGACTTTAGCAAGAGGTTAGTTATACCGTCGATTCCTGGTGCACTATTTACCTTGAGGTTACGGATCAGTCCTACAACTTCTTCCTTGTCAGTTGGTTCCATAAAAAATGAGTGGGGAGTTTGGTCTACGCTAATTTCAGCAGTAAGTTCTTGTTGCGATTTGTTTATGTTGCTTAGAATGGGGTTGGCAAGATTTGGACCTACAGAAGTAAAGAAGGTATTTGAGTCATTAAGAGTTGGGTCTGCAGCTAGGAGTTCCGATGATGAGTTTAATTTGGTAGGCATGTCGCATAAAGATTTTATAGTTTTCCATAAATTCTTGGGATTACTTTTATTGCATTCTATTTCATTATTGTAATAAGCAGCCTTTACTTTCTTTAACAATTCATTGCAAAAATTACGATAGCGATTGAATATTAGTTTAGCTACCGGGTCGTTGGGGTGTTTCTTTGACTTTGCGTGAAGTTTGTCTCTGTGTCTTATGCATCTTACAAGGCCAGTAGTGATCCAAGGTTTTAAAATTATTTTGGAGCTTGACGTTTTTACTTGGTGAGTGTGTTTTCTTATAGTATCACTTAATGAGTTAGATAGATTAGACGCAGCTTCATTCGGGTCTTCACTCAAAAGCACTGGTGACCAATCTAGAGTGTTAAGTTCGTTCACAATTGCCTCAAGGTCCATTTTTGAACGAAGTTTTTGTGGTAGAGACTTAAACCCACTATGACGCATGCCTAGCATGATGATACTGTGATCCGTAACATCATTTGAGCATATGATTGATTCAAATTTTTCTCTGTGGCTATTGCGGATGAAGTAATGGTCAAGACAGGAACTTCCCCGAGTAGGCTTGGAGATGGCAGGAATTAAGCTGTATTCGGCTAGTAGGCAGAGAAATTCGTTGCACCGATCACAGGTGTTATTTAATATGTCGACGTTTAAGTCCCCAGCTAGTACAATATTTGAATTTGGACTTAAAGTTGCGAGAACGTTATCGAGTGAAGCAAGGAAGTTGCCTAAGTCTTTGAAACTTGGAGATCTGTAGATGGACAAGAGAGTAATATCATTAGGAAATTGAAACATCAGACCTTCTGCATCTTCTAAGATGGGTTCGGTTACGGTGACGCTCCAGTCCACTCTGGTGAAGACGACGACCCCGCCGGCTTTGTTAATGAACTTGGAAGATTTAAAGAAATTGTATCTCGGTAGACTGTACATAGCATTGTTATCTTTACCCAACCAGCATTCTGTTAGTATTATCGCGTCAAATTCTATGTCAATACGATGAAGAGCAACGGTCAATGCATCAAAGTTATGGTTAATGCTTCTAATATTAAACGTAAGTATTTTGAAATGTTGCGAATTTGAAAACAATGTAACATTTTTGCAGGATTCAAGTGATTCTATCGAGTTGCATTGGACAGACCAACAGTTATCAATTTCTGTTGCAATGTCTAGATTAGCCATAGTCCTGGTAATAAAGATCTGTTATTAAGGTTTGTTGTGAATCCTGTAAAATGCCATTTAAAGCAACGAGTAAAGCGATTAAATCTGGAAGCGAAATAGAATGTACATTTAAGCATAGTGTTTCTTTGTCAATGTGAATGTGAATGTAGTGTGTGAGTACGTGTGAGTGTAAGTGTGTGTGAGTTAGAGTAATAAATGAGTAGTATTGCCATTGTGTGTGACGTGTGTTTTGTGTGAAAGTGAGTGAGGTATTGAGCTCTGGGTAATTATGAATAATAAGTAATAACGAATAATTACTATAAAAGAATGAGATCACAGTGACTAAGTAGTTCTGAATAAAAGGTGCTGTGAACATGTTAAGACATATTACTGCTGGCCACGTCAATCCCAGTACGTATTGGCGGACCGACATTACGGAGAAGTTCTTCTTCGTTGCGGATGTTAATTGCTGATTTCCCATCATCTTTTCGAACATGAATGGATCCATTTCTCGTCCAGCAATATTTAAAGCCATAGTGTTTCGATCGGTTTCTTGCCTCCCGAAATAACAGGCGAGTGTCCTTAGTAAGTCTTTCGTTGTAATATACTTTTGTCGGCGGTCCCTCAGTGATGTCATTGGACGAGATGTTTTTACGGGTTCTAGCAGCCTTCAGTAGTTCGTCTCTCTTGTTACGGCGCAGCAGTCTGACTACAATTGGTCTGGGAAAGTTGCCTGCAGACTCAAGTGGCTTTTTTCCTTTCGGGTGACGTGGTCCAGCACGAGTAATCCAGTCGATTTCCATCTCATCGAGCTTTACTCCGACTTTGCACGCTGCCACCATGACGATGTGCTGTAGATTTTCATTATTAGACTCTGTCAGGCCGACAATTTCAATCTCGTTAGAAAGGGCCAGCTGGTTTTGAAGAAGGGCCTGGTCTTCTAGTTGTTTGATGGTAGCCTTCAAACAGAGGATCTCGCTGTCACGCTCTAGCAGCTTCTTTTCCAAACTATCGAACCTTACGTTATTCTGCTCTGTCATAGCAATGAGCTGGGCCTGGATAGCGTTGTACTGCGCTGCCATGGAGGTGAGCTGCGCCTGGATATCTTCCTGAGAGCAGCACATGTCATTCCGTAGTAGTTGGATCTCAGCAATAATGCCGGAGTTTGAGTCATCCTCGGGCGGAAGTTGGCCCGTCTTATTGCGGGAGGAGCCTCTCACAGTGACCTTTTCGTTGGTGGGCGAACGGGCTGTCCGCGGCATCTTGATATTATTTTCACGGTGAAATAGAAAACAAAACAAAAATAAAAAACAGACTGTCGAATTGCTGTTGTGGGTGGGGTTCGAACTCGGACCCCTTGCGCTGCCGAGCGTAGACAGTTACACAGCATAGGCTAGAGTGGCGTTTAGAATGTGTGCGAAATAGTAGGACATTTTCAGCGTAAAAAAACACAATACGGAGTTTTGGTGCCTAAATTTTGAGGTTAGTTTATGTTTCACGAATAACTTTGGACGCTTTGGACTGTTCTAGATGATCATCCGAGTCCTTTGTTGGTTGAAGTTATGAGTACACTTATTCGCAGAGAGCTATTATTGTTTATTGTTTGGGTTAAAAGTAAACAAAGTTACTAGCCGGTTTTTTTATTTCACTACACAGAACTGCTTTAGGAAGTTGTATTGTCCACTGTATAATGTCTGTATGATGTTCACTCCACTGAGGAAATACAAAAGTGGCACTTTATCAAGGAAAACTAATTAAAATGAATTTATTTACACGGAGCGTTGACCGGGCGACCTGAAGTAAAATTTTGGAATTTGGCTCAATCACGAGTGCAACTAAATACCTTCGGCTTTAAAACCACTAAAATTCCACGGTGTATTGAGATACTATTTTATATTTTATCAATGATGTTACAAAATTAACGTAGCCTAAAAAAATTCAGCAATGTATGTATAAACTATACTTTTAACCTAAGAACATATTAATTATAATTATTGTAACATCGTTGATTCATACTGTGTTAGTTCTACTAATAATATCCTTATCAGTGTCACTTCATCTCAACTGTCAACATCAACTAATAAAAATGTGTTTCTCTGTTTGTCCGCCCGTGCTGTGCTGTTGGTCTGCCACGTCATCCTTCATCCACACGCTTTAAATGTCCACCTAAAAAAACACAGAAGTCCCATCCAGCGACAACTACCACCAACAAATCGAGAACTACGCCACGGAAATGCTCCCCCCCACTTTGCCCCCTCCCACGCAACCGCAAAAGAACCACTACCAACCCCCCCCAACCTCCAACCAGACTCCGAACCGCAACCAAACTTACAACCAAGACTATTACAACCGACAACCGAAGTATGACAATTCCGAATATAGCTACAACAACTCCAACCAATACTCCAATTCCGTCCCTCAGCCTCAGCCGCCTCAAAACCACCACCAATACCCTACCCCCCCTTCGCAGTACACGAATCCCCCCGTCCAGTACGCCAATCCCCCTGCCCCCAAATACGCCAACCCCCCGGCCCAGTATCAAAGCCAGAAGTACGAAGACTATCAGTACGCGTACGGACAGTACCAGCAGCAAAGCGTGGCGGTAGGGCACGGACAGAAGATCGGACGGATCCAGGACTATGATCCACTAACGGACGGACCGAGGGCCCCGCCCAGCGCTCAGCGCGCCGGCGGTACCACGGTCTACAACAGCGCCGATAAAAGTAAGGACATTTGATTTTGTTACCAAACAATACATTAGACATATCTAGAGACAAAAAAAGATCAACAAAGCTAGAGACTAGGCTATGGAGACAAAATTTGAGAAACAAAACTCGACACAAAGCTAGAGCGACAAAGGTAGACACAAAATTAGAAAGTCAAATCTAGATAGACAAAGTTAGAGACGAAACTAAAAAGACAAAGCTAGAGACAAGGTTAGGAAGACCAAGCTAGAAATAACTAGATCGACAAGACTAGGAAGACAAAGCTAAAGACAAAACTAGACATATAGCTAGAGAGACTTTAGAGCGACAAAGGTAGAGACAAAGCTGGCGCGACACAGGTAAAAGACAGACGAAGACTATAGAAACTAGAGACAACATTGTCTCGCCAGAAGTAGTCAGACCACCGGACGGTACTATTGTCAAAGCGTGGCGGTAGGGCACGGACAGAAGATCGGACGGATCCAGGACTATGATCCACTGACGGACGGACCGAGGGCCCCGCCCAGCGCTCAGCGCGCCGGCGGTACCACGGTCTACAACAGCGCCGATAAAAGTAAGGACAATACATTTGATCTTGTAACCAACCAGTTGTACTAACTGTAGAAGTATCTAGAGACAAAATAAGAGCAACAAAGAGGAGACAAAGCTAGAGAAACCTAACTAAAGTCAAAACTGGACACAAAGCTAGAAAGACAAAAAAAGCTACGTAGAGTGGACACGGTGGACGAAGGACCAAACTTTGTTCAGGCATTAGCATGCTTAAAATTGTTCATCTACAGTCACAAACTCCTCCTTCGGCCATCTTGGAAATTAAACGGCAATTATAAAAAAGTAGATTTTAAAAATATCTCCGAATCTGACTAACTTGTCAAAGGTAGAGACAAAATTATTAGAAAGACATGTAGACAAAGCTCAGCAAATAAACTGAGTGGTTGGGATCAAAGGGGAAAAATAAGCAACTGTATTCTTTTCCACTAGATTAAGGTAAAAATATTTTGCGCATTTTTACTTATATTTACTGTGTAATTATAATTTTTCCTATGTGCTCCGCAGGCGCCCATAAGCCAGTGTCACACCAGCAGCCGCGCTCCGTCGGGCGTGTCACCGACATGGATCCGTTGGCAGACGAGCCGCCGCCGCAGAGAGCCCCAACTTCTGCTAATAATCAGGTACATACTGCTAACAGTTCCTGCCAACACTCACATGAATCCGTTGGCAGAGAACTCCCGCCAACATTGACATGGATCCGTTGGCAGAGAGCTCCCGCCAACACTGGCATGGATCCGTTGGCAGCGAGCTCCCGCCAACACTGACATGGATCCGTTGGTAGAGAGCTCCAGCCAACACTAGAAGTATAACAAATTCTCTTTCAACATGACTACTGCTAACAATCAGGTCACGTCAAAAGGCGTGCTAGAAAACATTTCAATATTTTTTTTTTGCATTATGACTGTATAGATTTTAGGTCACACGACAGCACGTAGACGTTAACATGCTAGCACTCTACTCGGTTACGTTACGGGCGACATTACAACTAAATTGTACACTCTGACGTGTTGTCGTGTGTACATCATTTTTTAAAATCTAACTTCTAAGGTATTTTTGGGTCTTTCTCAATTACAAAAAAAAAGCGTGACAACTTGATTGTTAAGTTTGCCTTAGAGATATAAATTTAGTAGATTTTTTGTCGAATGTATTTTTTTATAATAAATCACAGCAAGCATTAATTGCAGCTTTATTTATTATTTTATAAAAAATAAAAAATATCAAAGTGTCAAAATTTCACAAAACGTGTGTGTGAAAAACCCATTTTTTCGTATTGTAATTTTTTTAATTAAAAAACTATTGTACATATACTAAATATAAAATAACTACCCGATAGTTCATTAGTTCTCAAGCGATAATTACCAAGTTATAGAAAAATACGACTTTACACAATGATTTAATAGAGGACTTAGTCGTGTGAAAAAATTAAGTTTCACAAACGTGGTGTGTTACATTTTCATTCATATCTCTGAATGACATAATGTTTTGTGAAGTGGCAACACTGTGGCATAAAAAAAAAGATCGGGCATTTGCATAGTTCGCGGCGCAAGAGTGGAGACGGCTCCAAAACAAAGTTATGGAATTTAAGTTATTTCTTTGCTAAAACTGTAAAGCATATCACTCCATACACATGGGTAATATGCCAAGTTTGTGGGCAATGTTTTTACTATAGATTTTCTGATATTTCTGGCTAAATGGTCTCAATATGCTGTAGTTTCGATATCATATTCATAGCGTGATTTTAAGGTTATTTTTTGTCGGCATGGCTGCAAAATTTCACAGACGTGGCTAAAAAAAAAATTCACAGACATGGTTTTTTTTCCACGTTTGTGAATTAGGGCACGTACCGTGTTTTAATTATTTAATTAACTTTTTTTTTTACACAGGGGAGGAAATTGTCGTGAATAATTTTCATAAAATCACGGACGTGGACTGATTGTCGCAGACGAGGGTGTAAATAATCATGATTTTTCTAGTACTTTTCACACACACTTTCACAGACATGGGTGTTTATTTTTTCAGTGGTTTTTTCAGCTTCCTGGTAGCTGTTAAGCTTGACCGTATATATAAATATTGAGCTGTAACAGTCCTCTATCAAATAAAGCTATTATTTTCAAGATTGAGGTCCAACCACCTCAAAATGCCTAAATTAAGAATCGCCCTTTTAGACCATTTGATCATATGGATCGATGCTCTATGGTCTAGTAAGCTGCAAAATGCAAAAATAGGTTTTTTTCTTCAGAGGTGTCACTTACTAAGTTTTTAAACGGTTTCAAGCAACTCCATACAATTAGAAAGTACGCGGAACGTAGAACTCTTAAGGTTGGACGATAGCAGCGTCGCGGGAAATCATTTTTTTTCAGTTTTTTTTAAATTTTAAGCTTAACTGAGCTATTTTATTGCCGTGAACGAAAAATCGCTGAACAACAATAGCTCAGTTTAGTTAAAAAAATAAAATAAATAAACTGTGATAATTTTGAATTTCCCGCCACGCTACTATCGTCCCACCTTAACGCGGAACGCATAACTCCGGGCGGTGTGTGCGGCACCTAAAGGTCATCTAATCGTAGCACTACTAACCAACAAGTGTGTTCCTCCAGCAGCGAGTGTACATCGCGATGTACGACTACGAAGCGAACGACAGCGACGAGGTCTCGTTCCGCGAAGGCGACCTCATCTCCAACGTGTCTTCCATTGACTCTGGCTGGATGACGGGACAGGTATGTTGTGTCTAACTACAGGGTGCACTCTAAGTCGATAGCGGAACTGTGCGCTATCTACTGATCAATACAAACAACTTGTACTAGGTGGCGAAAAAAATGGAGTGAAAAAAATATCAGCCGTTCCATACAAAAGGTCGACTCAGAACTGCGCCAAATGTATGAAACAGCTGATATTTTTTTCGCTCCATGTTTGTCGCCACCTAGTACAAGTTGTTTGTATTGATCAGCAAACAGCCTACTTAAAGTTCCGCTATCGACTTATAGTGCACCCTGTAGTGGTTCGCCCCGAACTATGAACTCGCGACCCCATATCTCAGCAACCCCTCGACCGATTTGGCTCATGTTCGAACTTAAAAAATATCTTTGCCTCATTTACCTGCCTACCAAATTTCATGACGATCCGACTAGCAAGTTATCGTCGAACGAACATTCATTTATAAATACATACAAACGCAGGATTGTTCCAGTAGACCTTATCTCGCTTCGTTCGCTTTGTGTGAAGTTCGTCAGCACCCTTCAAACGTCAAATTGAAAGGGATCGCGATAGATTCAAAAGCGACCGATTGTTAGGTTTGATTGAACCATAGTGACGAAGTCTCGTTCCGCGAAGGCGACCTCATCTCCAACGTCTCTTCATCGACTCTGGCTGGATGACGGGACAGATACGCAGGAGGGTATATGAGGTAGTGGCCACCCCTGGTGTCAGAGTTTTTAGGCCTCCTAAAGGGCCTCAACAACCGGGACCAAAGGTTTAACGTGCCTTCCAAAGCGCTCAGATGTTATTGCCACTAGCGGTCACCCATCCATGGACTGACCGCGCCGGTTGTTGCTTAACTTTGCCAATCGATTAAGACTCCCCTGGTACCACTGCAACCCTTTCGCTCGCACTTTTCAACATTTAAATTTGTTGTAAGATAAAATCGCTGGAGCCGATAAAATATTGGGTGTCCGCAGGATCGACTTTGTTCGAAACACCACATTGCGCTCCAAAACGCGCATAGCCGACGTCACAGAACACCTATACCCAAGAAGAATGCCAACACCATAGAAAAAAAAAGCGACAAATTTCATACCTAGCTGCGCCATCTCGAATGCAACCCATAACAACTTTGTAGCAGCGGGCTTGGCGGGAAATTCAAATTTGTGGCGGGGTTCACAGGGACCGATAAAAATCCTTGGCAGGTCATATGGAATACAAACTTTTACCAAAAGCAGCTCGCTTTTGGCAAAAGTTTGCATTCCATACGACCATGTTTTGGGTACCTACGAAAAAGCAATACAATAGCATTCTAGTTTTAGCAACATTTATTTGATGTTAAATGTATCTTTTTAAATTGTAAACTTCTGAGATAATGTAGCCACCATGACACTCGGCCGGTCACCTCTTCGCAGCTGTGAACAGCTACCTCAAGGTCATCATCTTCAATTCGGTGAAATCTCCAGACACCAACAACTGAAACAGAAAATAAATTAAAATAAGCTTTATGAGGAGAAAAAATCAGGCTACATCTGCCACAAAAAAGTGCATACATCTTCTATAAAAATAAAATTTAATGTTTGTATATTGGTTCTCTATCCGTTCCTAAACCATTGATTAGATTGTGATGAAACTTAGGCACACATGAACTCGTCCAATGAGTAAAAACTAGTGAAATACTTTGAAAAGGTTGAAATACTTTGACTTAAGAATTTATGGTTGAGAGGAAAATGTTTGAAGAATATGGGAGAATGCTAGAATGAGCTAACCTTAGGAGCGGCGGGCTGCTCACTTTTATGTGTGGAAATAGATGGATCTTCTTTTTCCCCAAACTGTCGATGATCTGAAAAATTTTTTGGTTAGAAAAGTTTGATGATTTAGTACTTTGAAATACATGTTGGTGAAAAAGTATACTTACTGTAATTGACGATTTGGTACACATTTGAAGTGGCACTAAGCAATACTGCAATCCGGCTTACTCCCACAATGATAACACTTTATTGTCTCGTGCATCTTTGAGAAAAGTACCTATCTTTTCAGCTTTGAGATACCACTATTGCACCAAATCTTGTACTTCACAATGACTTTGTTGTACTTCACAATGAATTTGTACTTGACACACGGGTTGTACAGTATGGAAATAAACTTTGATGAACCAACAAAACTTAAAGTTAGGAAAAAGTTCGACTTTTTGCACACTGACTTGTTGTTGCCTTGTTTGACTCCATTTTGTTTTTCTGTCACGTGGTGATTCGGCTAGTTTGAAAATCACAGATAAGTATGGAGTTGGGTAATAGTAATCTATTCTATGCTAACGCTTTAAAAAATAAAGTGTTTTGACAGATATTGCGAAGGCTTCTGATTGGTGGTTCCCTGTGGCCCTTTTTTCTAACCAATCAGGAACTGTCGCTGACGCTCCATACAAAGTCGACCAACCCTGGCCGACGTAGTGTAGCGTTGCAAATCCTAGGGCACTCATAAATACTCTAAAACACTTATAACTTTAAATTCAATACAATGAAACTAAAAGACAAACAATAACACTACGTTGTACTGTCAGCTGTCACTTGTCTCACAGAATACAATCGCTAGTTACTTGCCACAGACAACCTTACTAGACAGCGTTGCACGCGATGACAGCGTCGCGTGTAGTGGCGTATAGCTTTATGCTAGGCCATCCTTACCATAGACAACATCCGAATATTCTAGAATGCTTGAGTGAAGGAATTGATCGGTGGTGAATGATATCCGCTTGAATCATTGCATAAATATAACTGTCGTATTGTCTTCGCCCTCCACTTTTACTTGACCGGCAATCCGTGGTGACGGCCGGTTAGCTTGTGCGCGCCGGCCGGGGACGCCATTGGGCGTCTCTTGTCGTGTAATATAACTAAATGGTGAAATTATAATCCCCCATCGCTTGGGGAACTCTGCTACGGCTAACTCTGCTACGGCTAACTATGCTATGAGCTCAGCATAACTGCTTCTGCACGCACGACTATGGGCTACGCTTGACCTCTTCACTCCACTCTCGAGAGTGCGTCCGAGCCCGTCCTGATGAGCAGCGGCACACCAACACCTGTCCTTCACGTCGAGTGTTCCCGTCTCACGGATCCCGGCGCCAGCTGCTAAAACCAGGACAGTACCGTTGCTTTGTCAGGATTTTGTACAAATCGCTCATCTGCAATCCTATCTTACCCACTGCCCTTCTGGCTCTCTATCTCTTTTGCAATATTAATTTAACTTTAACTTAAAATCTATAATTTAATTTCTCTCCCAATTGTAATTTATCTTAGGCAAATAAATGTGTATTATTGTATTTGCGCATTTAATTTCATAACCTCTTATAACTAGGTTCTTTATTTAGCCTCACTTGATATTTAAATTCTTAACTTCTAACCTAACTTTTATAATTGTTTTATGAAACAGGTCAATTAGTGGATAGGTAGGTAACTTCATCCTACTAGCTCCATCTATATATCTTTTCTTGAACTACCCATATTATAAATGTGACAGTAGGTGCTTAGACGGCAAAGCTAAAATGGAGCTGAGCCGGCCATGTCCGCCGTATGCAACCGGATAGGTGGGCGAAACTCGCCACCGAGTGGATACCATGTGTAGTTCTCTAAAATTGTAGGTTTTAAAACAAAAATAACAAAATTATATTTAATATTGGTAGATACGAAAAAATAAATAGAAAAAAAATGTTCCTAGGTATTCAATACCAGCCTAGTTTTAAGATAAAAGATCTCAAATAGGTAACTACCTAGTTTTAAGATATTTCTTTTACCTAGCTTTTAAGTTTTGCTGTGCCCGACAGGGTCCATAGAGTTCCTCACATGTTACAATGTTATTTAAGATCTTATACACTTATGGTTGCAATAAAGTATTGAGTATTGAGTATGGGTCGCCGCAGCCGAGGTCGCCCAAAAAGACGGTGGCGGGACGAACTCGACCAATATCTGCCGGAGTGGTTAGAGGTTGCTCAGGAACGAAAAACCTGGTCTGAAAGGGGGTAGGCAAAGGCCCAACAGTGAGACATCCAACAAGCTATGTAAAAAAATATATCGCTGAACAAAATTAGCTCAGTTTAGCTACAAAATTGAAAAATACGTGAATATTGTGCATTTCCCGCAATGCTTTATTTTAGTTGTCCCTTAAACCTTTAACCATTCCCGTTTTCGTCAACCCAGGTGCTGCGTACAGGCCGCGCCGGCATGCTGCCTGCCAACTATGTGGAGCTTGCGCCCGCGCACTACACCAACTGAACGATCTAACCTAACCACAACCTGGAGGACCATATCGCTCTCGAGGGGCTACCGTACGTCAAACTTCTTCTTGAAGTGCCTCTCCACCACTGGAGGTTGGCAGTCAGCCCCCTGCACCGCTCTCTGTTCATGGCTGTCCTGAATAATTGTTGCACGGTTTTGATGCCGGTCCATTCCTTGACATTACACAGCCATGTCATTTTTTATTTTGCCGGTTTTGACGGTTGACACGTGAGTGGATTTTTTTAGATAACAGACACGCAGCAGATAGTACGTTATGGTCCATCATGGATACTAGATGTAGAATTTTAATTGGTTTCAGAGCAGAGGGTTTGTACTGGCTTTGTCTGTAGACGAAAATGCACCTTTCACAAAAAAATCTTCTTTTATACAGGGTGTTACAGAAGGGTCCTGTGACACTGAAGCAGCTGGTATTTTTTTTTAAATAAAAAAAAAAGAAAAAAGTAAGTTGGTAAAAGTTGCTTGTATTGGTGAGTTAAGCGACGCCTTTCAGTGTCACAGGACCTTTATGAAACACCCTGTATTAGTGTTTTTTTTTTCTTATGAACAGACCCTGTATTCGCTTAAGAGATCCACTGTAAATCCAGCCGTTATCGTGAAAAAAACGAGCTATTTTCCAGCAAAAAAAACTGCTTTGACGCTTGACGGCGTGAGTGGATTTTTATAGACTACTTCAGGACAAACTAACAAAACCTCGGCTCTAAAAACCAGTAAAACTACACGGTGTAATTTTTTATGTGGGTTAAATCCACGTCATCACGGGACGCTACCCGTGGGCGTTGGAAAATGAGCCTTATTACTGTGAAATTTTAGCACTATTAAATACGACTGCACCTTTGTCTATTTGATCTATTTTTATTATGATAGTATTGAGTAAAATTTGTTACTCTTTCGCAATAAAATATGTGAAAATATTCGACAATAATTATTAGACCACATTTTAAAATAAAAGTGATCCTTTACATATAAATAAAAATAAAAACATAAATGTATCTTTAAAAAAAACCTTGCCACATATCAGTATATGCAGTCATGATCATTTAGGTTTTTGAATAAGTTCTGTATAAAACATTGTATAGCTATTTTGCTTACAAATTCGACACGTCTAAAGGGCAATTAAAAAATTAATGTCTGTCATGACAGTTGTTAAAATACTTTTTTTTCTAATTTGAGAGCATTTAATATTTTAACCATTCCATCGCCGCCTCTTTTGCAAAAACTTTATATTCCGTTAATTTTATAATAATAAACTAACGTTATTGTACCTGGCAACCCATAACGGGTATATAATTAACGGTCGTTAACATTATAATGCCTGTATATATTATTTTATATACTTCCGATAGCATGTAAGGTATTAAGAACATTATCGGGCTTTAAGAGGCTAGTCTACCGCGCTGGAGCCCATACAAACTGAGAAAAAGTTTTGTTACCCCTTGATACCTCGATAGCCTTTGCATCTACGTAATGAGATGATTTATGCAGCGTCCAGTGGTACCTTCACTCACACTAGATGGGTGAAGAGACCACTCGGCGCTACAGTGCCTGGGACATTTTTTTTTATAGAGTAGGCTTGCCCAGCACCTATACCATCCTGACAGCTTAGTTCGTTAAATGTGTAGTTTATTATTATCCGATTTCATTGATTTTGGTGTCAATCGTTTAGGCAGATTTTACCCAACGTATGTCAGAGCGTTTTTTAAAAATAATTATGGATCTAAAGTTACTTACATAAAATACAGATATACAGGGTGTCAAAAGACCGCCAACAAAACGGGAAATCACGTATTGTCCTCATGATAATGAACATTTTTGCCCAACTATGCCTGGGAAATCAACTGTTTCCGAGATATTGAGGTTCAAAGTCGGACTTTTCAAAACTTTTTTTTTCAGAAATGTATTCAGTATCTAGTTCTTAACATATCTTCTCAAGAAGCCATATCAAAATTATGAATATTTCTTACAAAAACCGACTTTAAAATTGCAACCCGCAATGTATCCTAAACAACGGCACTTCAAGCTTAAGTAACATAAACTTATACCTACGCTTGCGCAATATGACTTCTGTGCGTCACACGTCCAATGCGTGATAAAATATTTTTCAAAATTATAACCCAAAAATCCAAAATCATTTCCCAGCAATAATTCATCGAAAAAGTACTGTGTTTTGGTGTCTAGTATGCGTGGCTTTCGGGTCTGTTGGCGGTCTTCTAACACCCTGTATAGATCTGCAACGATTGTCACCAAAATAAGTAAGTATTTAGGGGAAGAAAAAATACTCTCCGTTTGTATGTGTGAAAGCGGTAGCCAGTCCTCTTAAGATTTTTAAAAGTATTATCATACTTTTCATTAAAATATTTTATAAAAAGCTTTCTTGTCTACTTTATGCATTTGTTGCATATAATTTGTAATATAATAAGCATTCGAATAAAATATGATAACATTCCGTGATTATCATTCTTTTTTTTATTTATATTTATAAACTCATAAGGTACTGTGAGCTTCATTATTAGATGTAAAAAAAAAAAATGCCTGCTTTTTTTTGCAAAAGAATGTATAAAAATAGATTTACATTATTTGTACTTCGCCTTTAGGTTTATTAATTATATTTTTGTACAATAAGTCCCTTTTTAGAACTTACGTCCCTTTTTGAGGTTAAATAATTACTCTGCTTATTAATTTTAACAATATCTAATTTTTTAAGTAAGTGTTAAGAAACACAATTTTAGAACAAGATTTATTTATTCTTTTTTTATAATTGAATTATAGTAGTTTTTACCCAGTAACATTGTTTTTTAAGAAAAAGGATTAATTATATGGCATCACAATTCACAATGTATAAGAATGTATTTTAAAAATGGGTCAAAACCAGTTGCACCGCAATATTTTTAAATATCCCAAAATAAATACAGGGTTTGTCCATCTGTCATTCACCTAATATACATGGTAACTTAATTCATTACCAAACATTTACTTTGGGGCTAAAAATGTATCCGCTTTTTCATAAATTTCATGCAATACTGAACAGCGAATTTAATTTCAGCAACGATTCATCAGCAGAAATACCTCTCTAAGTTTGGCTTACGAATTCAAGTCACCCTGTATATTCAAAGTTTGTTTTTTATTTATTATAAGACCACGGTCTCGGCCCAAAATACTCTTTTCACATAGTATGGCGACAGTATTACATCATGAAGACTCGTGATACTTTACAGTGCCTTTGTAATAAATATCATATTTTTTAAGCATATGAAAAGTTGTTTTTTTTAAACCTATCTTCAAAAATGTAGTTCCGTACCCAAAGGGTAACCAAACGGAACCCTATTAGTAAGACTCCGCTGTCCGTCTGTCACCAGCCCCCTTAGTACGCTGCCATTTTGCCTACTCTCAACAAGGTGACCATAAGGTGACAACCTTAGCTACTTAACACTACTGAGGTGACAGTTAACAGTGGCTAAGGTGACAGTTGCGAGTAGGCAAAATGGTAGCGTGTGGCTGTATCTATAAACCGTGATAGTTAGGCAGTTGACATTTTCACAGATGATGTATTTCGGTTGCCGCTTTAACAACAAATACAAAAAAAAAATTAAATATAAAATAAATATTTAAGGGAGCCATACAACAAACCTGATTTTTGGAACCTATCGACACGCTATTGCGTTACAGACTTAAAGCCCCAGCATGAGGGACCAGTCAGTAGAAATTTTCGCCCATCTGTCTGAAGATAAGAACCTACATGAAATCATTAAAAAACAACCGTTTTAGATAAAATAGTCTTTATTACACACACTACATTTCTTTATTGTAAATAGTTACACGAGCCCTGCAAATGCATCGGAACGTTGGCAAAACTGTATACAGGGTAATTTTTAAATAGCTTTATTCCTGAAACACCTCAACTTCTAAATGTAAAATTGCGCTTTCACAAAAGTCGTAGAACAAAAGTAGTTGGAAATCACATAGCAACGTTGACGTGGTTCAGGAATAAAGCTTTTTTAAAATTACCCTGTATAACGTTTTGCCAATACAACGTTTCGATGCCTTTGCAGGGCTCGTGTGACTTATTATTGTTATACACCAGAAAGCATTGTTCTGATAAATTCTTAAATTAATCGTAGAAATGGCTGACTTATAGCCAAGAGCAATCTCTTCCAGACAACGAATAAGGATGCCACTGAAAGTGGAAAGAGCAGTAAGTAATAAATGCACAATACATCATCATTAATTCCTGTTACCCAGCACCTATACCTGTGTGTGTGAAGGTGCCACTGGACGCTGTATAAATCATCTCATTACGTAGATGCAAAGGCCTTCGTTTTTTTTTAGTTCCTGTTACCCCTAATCTGGGACAGGGCTCTCTAAACAGTTTTCCATTCTGGTAATGATATCCTTTAATTCCTTTCATCAGGGATAGTTTTTGCCCGCGACTTCGTCCGCGCAGACTTAGTTTTTTTTTCCCCGTTATCACAATAAAAAATTGCCGACAGCACTCGGGGAAAAGGTACCTTCTTATTAGTGAAAGTAAGTAATAAGTACAATTGTACATGTCCCACTAGCTAGCACTAGCCTTCTCTCAGAGAGAGAGTTCGAGCTTAATCACCAAGCGTGCTCAATGCGGGTTGGCGATTTTTGCGTTGAGGGTATAATGCCTCATACGCTCAGGTTTCCTCACGATGTTTTCCTTCACAGTCAGCGAGTGGTATTGCTACTACAAATTCACAAATGTACGTAACTTTGAAATTAAACAAAGTCATAGATACATGCCAGCACCGAGAATCGAACCGAGGACCATCTCTCTTCAGAGTCCACTGTTCTACCCACTAGACCACCACCGCTTCAATTAGTGAAAGAGTTTTGTAAAATCGGATCAGTAGTTTTGGAGATTACCCCCTACATACATACTTACAAACTTTTCCTCTTTATAATATTAGTGTAGACAGGGCTCGAAGAAGGGATCTCCATCTAAGGCATGGGTAGCCAAAACTACGACTGTCCAGGGGCCGTAGCCTGTAACGCAATGGTGCCAAAATGGGCTCCAGTTGACGGCTTCAATTACGATTTAATTATGCTGTCGGTCCTTTTAATATTTTTGTAGTACAGCGAAGAATATTCTGGTTCTAATAAAATTCTAGATGATTAGTTCGCTGGTTGTAGGAGAAAAACGAGGAAACCCCGGTTTTGTCCTTCTACTGCGACGCCATTGACACACCATTGCGTTACAGACTAAGGCCCCAGGACATTTCATGGCACATTTTTGAGATTCTTAAACACTAAATACTAAAGATTAACACGTCCGAGTAGTCACTTAACTCATCTCGTGTGAGTCCAAAATTTTGACTTTCGGCTCTTATTTTGGTAACTTGGATGAATGATGTGTAGTTGGTTAATTTACGTATGAAAGAGACATTCAAGATGATCATGCCACAGAAGAAAAAAGTGAAAAAAATAAGACTAGGTAAAAGTTATGACTATGTTTAGACGTTCCGGAAAAACACATTAAAAAAAACATAACTTCTAAATAAACTACGAAAAAGCGCTGAACATACGTGGGATATTTTTGGATAGCCCTAGGCGAGAGGAATCTAAAAAAAAATCTTGACGTCCTTATTTGGACCACCCTGTATGTATTTAGGTGTCTAGAACCATAAAAATAGAAAAATAAAATAATATTTTCTTTTAAGTTAAAAATAAAACATGAAAGTCATTAATTCTAGTACAGTCAACAGCGCGTAAACGTTCAAGTGCTGTGAACTGTACTTTTTTAAGACAAGTTTGCTATACTTATGTATAAAATCAGGCACTTATTTATGTAACTATTGTGAATTACTTATATTAAATAGTTCCTATATTAAATAAGTAGATAAGGTAAGATGTAAAATATAAAATGAATAATTATATAATTTTCACTTCCTTTTCCCTGAATTATTATTATAATAGTCTCATTGTTCTTTTCATCAAGATTTAATTCGGTACGCAAAGTTTTTTGTTCGAAAGTCCGTTATTGGCTTAAACTTATCTTTAGACAATATTGAGAAACTAATTTAAATATTTTTTATTTTGGTCCAGTAGTTTTGTTTTTATGCGCTAAAATGTTTTGTTCCTATGACCGCCAACAGTAAGTATGCTGACCGTCCCGTGACGTCATAAAACCGTATCTTTGAAACGTTGTAAAATCCAAACTACTGAACCAAAATAAAAAATATTGAAATTAGTTTCTCAATATTGTCTAAAGATAAGATTAAGCCAATAACGGACATTCGAACAAAAAACTTTGCGAACCGAATTTTAAGGATATAATTACATAAGTACCTATGTTGTACTAGTAATAAAATAATAATTAAAATTACTAAGTAATTTATAAATAAATGAAGACCAGCGAACTGTGTTATCTTCTGCTCACCGATGAAAATGGTTTTATTTTGCAGGTGACATTACAACAAAAATGTACAGTCTGACATGCTGTAAACTTGCATAAATGCTAGCTCCTATTCGCTTGCTCAACAAAACTTAATTTTACACTTTTAAGAGTTCCGGACTTCAAAAGGAAAAGGGGAACCATTATAGGATCACTTTTTTGTCCGTCTGTCTGTCTGTCTGTCAAGAACTTTTTCTCAAGAACGCGTCGCGGTATCAGGTTGAAATTTATATCAAAACACTCAAGTCTGCAGTCGCTTGGAGCCTAAAAAAAATCAACCTTCTAAGTTAACGGAATCAAAAGATACGAAAAAAAAACATGACATAGAAACTAGCGCCCTCTATATTTATCAGTTCCAGACCTCTGTTTAGTTGGCGCTGTATGCAGCCTACCTCGTTTTTAATTTTTCTTCCAAATAAATGCATAGAATGGTGGTACGGAACCCTCGGAGCGCGAGTCCCACTCGCACTTGGCCGGCTTTTTATCTGATATTTTTTACTCCGAATTCCGATGATATCTATGTCGAAAGTTCAAATCGTCGAGCAAACCGTCGCAATCGTCGTCATCGTCATCAGAATCGTCTTTTACGTCGATTATTTTCTTGAGCGTATCTTTTTTAATGTCAATTTCATCGTCCTCCTCATCACTAGAGGCGTTTATATCGTCTGGATCGTAGACGATCCATTTTCGAGTTGACATATCGAGTGTTAACGTCTCCCAGGGCTTTTTGAGCAATTTGGAGAGTTTCACATAAATGTACTGGCCTTTCGAGGCATGGGTTGATAGATTCGGAAGAATGACTCCAAACAAATCGAGATGGAAGCCGTATTCTGTGTCTAGCAGGTTAGTGGAGAAAGTTATGGATCTTGGTTCGAGTTCCATGGCGTAGGCCTCAACTCCGATTAGAAGGATTTTGATGGCGACATGATCTTTTGTCTGTCTCCAGTGAAGTTTCGGTTTCCTTAACACGTTTTCGTTCGTTATGTTCGCGCTTATGTCGCTATCGCATAGCTTTTCTGCTTCTGGGGACTCAATGACCTGTGTAGGTTCTGGTGACGTGAAGTCGTCCGAATCTAACTCCTCAATCAGTTTTCCTGGTGAAGGAATCACTTCATAGTCGCTAAGCTTAGAAGAGCACACCGAAACGTCTTTTTCAACCTCTTTTTGTGTTTTATGTGAATTTGGCAAAATTGCCGGTACATTGACGTCTGATACTGTAGCTTTACCATCTTGAGGTACGCAGTTTGATGTGGCTGCGTTAAATATCGGTTTTAAATCTTCCGAAGTGAATTGAATGTCCCATTCATCACTTAAATCGGACGAAGACGATACTAGAGGTACAGATCTGATTGGCTGTTTTAGGAATATCTGATCCAGACTTGGTTGTTTAGGTTTTGCCTCTACAATTTCTAGACTGCTGTTGGTTGATTCAACAGTTGAATTGTTATCAACAGTTGATTTCTCTTTCACTTCTTTAACCCAATCTTCGTCTTCCGAATCTGATTTGACAGGTTCTTTCCTCTTAAAGTCCAGTTCCTCCAAAAACGCCTTTTCTTCTTCGTTCTCGCTCGCCAAATTGTAATCTATCATTGAATTGTTGATTACGACATCGATATCCGTGGTAGTATCAATGAGAGCAATGCCATACTTGTGACCCCCAGTGCATTCAGCAATCTCTTTCGTGAAGTATTTCACGTATAGCTCTTTCAGATCGTTACTTCTGCCTTCGTAGCACTGGTCGCATAGCCAGTTGGTGCTATACTCGCTCCAAGTGGTCCCGACAGGTTTAATACCTACAAGCCGGCATTCAATAGCTTGGAATGGCAGTTTCGTGATTAAATCGGCGGTTATTTCTTTCAGGTCTTTGATTTCGACGGGCCTCCAGTCACCGTGGTCCACGAAGAAGCATTTTACTTTAGTGCCGTCAATGACTTTGTCGATTCGCGCCCGGTAGTACTTGGAGTCATCGGGGAACTTCGCTAGGACTATATCGTCTTCGTTGGCTTTCGAAACCTGGACAGCCTTCTCCTCTGAAACGTACTTTTGTATGTCTTTCGTAAGTAACTCCAGGCAGTCTTCGAATTTCTCCAATCTCACGAAGAATTTATCTGGGTTGTCAGCAGAAGCGAAATAGACCAAGTCCAAGTGCTCGTCATCTTTGTCCAAGTGAGCCCATCGTGGTTTGGGCAATTCTTTCACTTTAGCCTTTATAACAGCAGCCTTTTCTTTTGCAGCTTCAATTTCAAGGCCATCTCTTTGGCAGAGTTCGTGCAGTTTCTTCACATGCTCAGGATTTATCACCGCGTGCGTTCTGAGCAACTCCTCTTTAAGATTGTATAGGACAACGGTTTCGCCCATAGAAGACAGTTCTTTGCACGCTTCTAAGTCGTCAACTAGAACTGTGTTGCTGATAGACATGGCAACCTTGGCCCTCATGTAGATGTTATCTGCTCCGTCCGTCAGTTTAATCAATTGTCGCTTAGCCAAGTCTGAGAAGACGATGTCCCGGTCTTTCGGCTGGACACCAGCGAGTTTGACTTGCACGACATGCGTTTCGATTTTCTTCAAATCTTCGGGCAAGTAGTAAAGATGCACGTCTCTGATTCTTTCCCACTTTTCTTCGTCGATAAGCTTGACCAGGACTTGGTTAGGTTTCCCCGACTTGTCGTATCGGCTTAGAACCCTCACCACCTGGCACCTTTCGTAGAAGTTCTCTCTGATGGCCACAGCGCATATATCTCCCACTTCTGGTACGCCATGAGGTCTTTTGTTGGCTTCTTTTGTGTAGTACATTCCCATTTTCAACGAAAGAGTACTATAACCCTGCCCGTATTTCTTAGATTGGCCATTGACGATGTTTGTGATTAGCCTGGCTGAATATGAGACTGCGTTGTGGTAGTGAAGGATTGTGAAGGTAATATGACCGGTTTTGGGTACCCAGTGCTTTGGTTCGTCGTGCTCTTTGAAGAGAGTGTGTCTTTCGTAGCAATTCCAGATGTCTGGACACTCTCCCAGGGTTAGAGTGACATCGCAGATCGGAATTAATTTTGGCGCTTTCGCGGCGTCTTTTTCCGCCATAACTTTGTCGCAAATTGCGTCGAGTGAAGCTGGCAATTCGTCGGTGCACCTCTTGATGAAGTGGAGGATTTTCGGCAGTTGTTCCACATTGGTTTCATCGAGCAGTATCTTTATTTTGACTGTCTCGCTTTGCTCTTTGAACATCGATGGGTAATGATCGATCAGGACGGCGAATCTCTGACTGAACAACGAGAACAGATTCGGCAAAGAGTAGTGCAACAAGTTGTGCGCGTTTGTGGTGTTTAGTTCAGTGAGGTTGCTGTCACAGCACACAAGAATAGGCCCTACGAGAGGAACGTTATATTCTGCCCAATTTTTGCTCAAATTATACAACTCCTCGACTGTCTGGGAGTTGTTGGCGGAGAAGACGACGTACTTGTGCTTTTTCAGCATTTCCGCTATTGTGTCTACCTCAGCATCCGTCCGACAGACTATAACAGTCCTCTTAGACGCGTCAATAGAACGCAAGAATTGCATCACAGCATCTGCCTTCTTCTCCTTCGGCATAAAGTTGACAGACATGCCAGATTTGGAATACAACACGCATTCTTGGTAAGACCTGATGCAGATCATTGAGTTCTGAGCCTTCCTAGCTAGGTGCTCCATGAATTCGCACCACGTTCTTGACGCTACAACGAACTGCACCCTCAACACTTTATCGGCTCTATTTCGGAGCATTTCCTTGATCTTGATCAAGCAAAACTTGATTTCGTCCGCGTACACGTCGCTCAGTCTCTCGCAATCATCCAAAACGAACGTAGTCAGCCTTCGCAGGTCTACTCCGAAATCTGTGACGTTCAAAAGGCGCACCAAGGCCGGGGGTGTGCACACGAAAACATGGCACCCGTTCAGGAGTGACAGCGTTAGAGCTTTCTCATTAACACCAGCGTAGGCCGTCAATACGGTCTTCTCGTGGCCCAAGAATCGTTTGCAAAGATGCTCGACGTGTAACACTGATGCTACAGTGGCACAGACTATGATGGCAATAGGTCCAGAGCTTTCTGGTATGTCGTTTACATCAAAATCGGCCACCAAACGACATACAGCTGGTGCGTAGCCCAAAGTCTTCCCACTCCGAGCCTGGCCTATCATGAAAAGACTACAGCCCCTCAAGATTGATGGCCAGGTAATGGTCTGCAATGTCAGAGGGTGTTTTACGGACATGTCCTTCAGTGCCCTATGTATTTGCGAGTCGAACTTGATGTCACTAAGGTCGTAGACCGGCTGTGTGCGCTTGTCTTGCTTAGAATGCACCATCAGGACGGGACTCACGTGTTTCTCGACGAATTTGGAAACGGAGGCGTCGTGATTTTTAAACGGATTGACGTGGTTTGTATCAGATATTACTGGCTGAGGACTTCTTACGGGCTGAGGACTTTCGACTACTCGAGTCTCTGTTTGTTTTTCGTTGAGCTTTAGCTTCTGGACGATGGATGAGAGAGTAGATTCGTCCGAATCCGAGTCCCTCTCTTGTCTATGCTTTGTTTTGACGCAGTTCTTTGTTTTTATAGCTTCGCTACTAGAGGACGACATGTCTTTCTGGCTAGTGTCGCTAGCGGTGGAGGAGCTATCATTGAATTGTTGTTTTTGCAACTTTTTATATATTTCAAGTCTTTTCTTAAACATACTTTGCGTCGGGGTGGAGGTTGAGAATTTGGCTTGGTTCCCATGGAGGGAAGAATTGGGAGTATCAGTATTGGAGAGTGACTGGGCATTAGAATCGTTTTGAGACTTTTGTAATAAGTCCAAAGCATCTCTTTGCGTTAATCGAGGCCTAGACTCAGTTTTAGGAACTGAGACCGACTCAACTGACTCCGTTTTGGATTCTCTTCGCTTCGTTGCACTATCTTGAGATGGTGTAAAACGAGTTTTAAATTTAAACCGATCAAAATTTAAGTCATTTTGATCTTTGACGGAAGTTTTGCCCGGAATCAATTGAGCCGGTTCCTCTTTTGACGCGACCGAACTATCAGAATAACATACAGGCGCTCTAGGAGCTTCTTCCCTTGGTTGCTCATTAAGTTTTACCCTCAAATAGTCCTTATTACTTACGGGATAGTCTAGTTCGGAATCCAGGCCTTCGAGGCCATTCTTTGGTATCTCTTCGTCTGCGTTTTCGACAGGTTTATCTTGACGTTGTGTCCGTAACAAGGTCTCATGCAGTTTCGGTATAACCTTGAGGACCAGCTTAGATTTGTCGACGTCGGGCGGGCCGTAGGCGACACGCGTCTCGTTTTGTTCGTCGTATTCTGGAAGGATGCGCTTCGGGCATTTCTTGTTCGCTGTGAAAGGGAAAATGCATACTTTTTTAATCTTTGTGGGCTTGGTTGTTGAAAGACATGTAAGTGCATATTTGATTTGCCGAAATCAGGTTAGAAAGTCAGAACTATTTCATTTTCTTTTCCGAGCACCCGATTTTGGGATGGAAGTTATTGAGAGATAATAATTTACCTGGTTAACCAAATAAAATAACCGTAGGTTAGGTAGGTAATCTTTAATTATTTAAATGATTTTCAATTACTTAATGCAGCACAGAAGTTGCGTACATTTGTTACTGTAAGAACAATGTTAGTTCGCCAACCAAAAATAGTTTTACAGCTTGCCAAAACTGAATTAAATGTAGCTCACAATTTGCCTTTCAATTACATTCATGGCTGAACATTTACTTAATTAGCTATACAACCAATTTTGGAGCTGCCCAATATGACATTACTTGCTGACCATTTTTTTTTATTCTTGCTGGCCACTAGTTGCCGCTCAGTTAGCTATTTTTGCCAACCAAAAACATTTTAGAGCCAACCAAAACCTGAATATACTGCCGGCCGTTTAAATCATACCCATAAATAATATCTTCGGCGAAACGGTGTCATTCGCCAAAACGACTATGGCGGCTGCAAGGGAGCCGATCGAAATATCGAAGAAAGTTTTCTGGTAAGAATCCAATTTTCTTACAAGAATCTTTCAAGTCATAAGTCTTCATAAAATGAAGCATTGATTTATTAAAACAAAAAAAAATACATCAATGTCAAACTAACTTCACTAAAGACTAAAATTGCATTTTAAAAAAACACTAACAGTCACAAAAAGCCAAATTATAAATTGCACCATGCACAAAAAATACAAAAACATAATTATAGTAGGTAGGTACAGTATGTCAAAGGTTTAAAAAATAACTTGCTGTTCAGTATGGCTATTTTTGGTTTATTCTCAGAATAAGATTCATTCCACATTCATTCAATTTGAGGCTTCATTCCATATAATTGTTATTGATAGAAAATTGTTAAGAGATTTCTTACCTTTTTTCATTCTAATTGCACCAGATCCACAACTTTGGTCTTGCCCAAAATCATTTGTTCCATCATAACTTGTTTGTCTGCCATGGTTATAATCAGCATTGTATTCAACTTTTGCAGAAGGTTCATAACATTGAGAGTCTCTAACAGGCTTTGATACTTGCATCACAGATCTGTTCTCTTTGTTTGATTTTGCATCAACACAATCAGTCATTTGGCTTTGCACTGTTCGCTGCACATTGAGGTTTTGTTTATAACTTTCATTCGGACTTCTACCACTCAACGAAGATGATTCAGGGGTCCCGTCTCTAAAAAGACTAATCTCCTGACTTCTATTGGAAGTATTGGGGCTAACAATAGGAGTGTTTAGCTTTTGCGCTTGCTGACTCTTTGCTAGATCCAGTAGCATTTTTTTCATGTCACACATGAGGCGTTTTGGGTCGTCATTAGTTACCGCGGCCTTCTGTTTGTCCACTTCTGGTGATTTATGCCCTGGTTTCCGTAGTGCCATAACTGTATTTCTCATCTTTCCTCGACCGATGGAAACCTCATCAATGTCTTTACACTGTGCGAAATCTCTCTGTTTCCTCTCCAAAGTCTTTGAAATATTCTCAGATGTTAATGAAAGGATTCTGACACCGCTGCGTTCCCTTGTGCCAGAGGTCAGTTCATTCTCAAAGTCTTGCTTGGCTTGCACAATGGATGTAACAACCTTTAGAGCCTCCAGTTTGCTGGTGTGGTCGTTTTCGTAGCATTTCTTTAATATACGGATGACACTGTCCGCTTGATTACCATCCAGTCGTGTTTGGAGTTGGAACGTCTTTAGTTCGTGACAAAATGATTCCTTGTCGTAGTACGCGAAGGGAGACTTTGCAAGGATCTTTGCAACATCCACCAATTCACCTTCAGCGTTTAGGACAACGAATTTTCCGTATTTGTGGATGTTGTGGTCGAATATTGATGTTCTGTGAAAGAATCACGTTTTACTAAACTAACCAAATCTCTAATGAGACTATCAGTTTGTACATTAATTGCGTTTTCAACTACAAATTAATCTTTGCATACAGTAAAAATTTTAAATGAAATGCAAAATGTCTTTATTTAAAAATAGTGCATAACATAGAGATACATAGTTGAAACTAGACTCTGGCTAGTCTAATGTAGAAAATTAAGATGTAACCCGTACAATTGTACCTGTCCCACTAGCTGGGCAAAGGCCTTCTCTCAAAGAGAGAGCTCGGGCTTAACCAATTTGTATTACTTCAGCTCAAAGGCGCCCTGAGAGTACCTACTGGATCTTTTTTTTATACCAACCGAGCGGTTAATCACCAAGCAAGCCCTCTGTGGATTGGCGATTTTCTCGTTGAGGATATAATGGCTCAGATACTCAGGTTTCCTCACGGGCAACCTATGACTTTAAATTTATTTCAAAGTTACGTGCATTTGTGAATTTGTAGTAGCTAAGCCTATCGCTAACGGTGGAGGAAAAACATCTTGTCTGTACACAATAGTATTGCATCAGCATTAAGCTGCCAGTGTATTTTAATAAATAATAATAATAATATTGATTGAGGGGCTGAGCAGTGGTGACTTGGGAGAAATTAGTGCGCCGAGGATGGTGAGGGACGCCGAAATCCCAGGCTAATAAGAATACGGAAGCCTAAAAAGTAAGAAAACAACAAACCTATCGTCTTCCTCCATAGGGCTGAACCAAACAGACTTTGCACCTAAAAGCACGCAGTCCATAACACCAACGATTCCGCGACACCATTCTTGACTTTTCACCGCCTCTATAGTGTCATTCAGCATGTCCATCTTGGTATCCAGCGGCAAAACGCCGAAAATACCGACTTGTTCGAACAAACTCTGCCGGCGTGCGGAATCTTCGGCTGACAAAAGCACTTCTACCCACATTAAATGCGGGTTCAAGTAATGCAACACTTTGACCTGATACGTCTTGGGCTCCATGGTGGCGGAGCGGGAGTTTTTCAGTAGTTCACGCTGTTATTTTCGCATTTTTACCTAAAAACTCAGCATGAAGGTCAACTTTTCGAAAGAAATAAAAGTCCTAATCACAGAAATTCACAGAATAGAAAAGAAAAGTCAATAATCTGTGAAGAGAAGTTTCTTACTGCCAACATGAAGAAGAAAAACCGGTACTTACAGTTTATTAACTTTTTTATTGTGAACGTGCCCATAACTTTTGCTGCTTTGCTAACTGTCAACCAACGTCAAACGTCAAACTTTTTTTGACAAATCGGCAATGGTTTCGTGGCGCAGGATTTTGCGCAAAAAAATATAGTTTTTAGCTGCAATTGGACTTATTCTTGCACGTTATCACACTGATGAACATAAACAAATAAGGTAATAATCTTTTCAAAACCCTACCTGCACTTTATCGGCTTGTTGACGATATTTTACTGAAGTTTTTTATTGATCAATCAAACTACACAAATGTTCCAATGTTTTATATTTTACTGATATCGTTTAGTTTAGACGGCTATTATTCGTGCTGTACATCATACTTTAATTTCAGTAACCAATTTTTTCTATTGGTTTTGTCCAACAGTGGCCTACACTGCCAAATGTATTGTTTCATGTCATACATAGTTTATTATAAAATAAATACATAATCCGCTTTGCCTGGACATTAGTAAATGAAATAAAGCCTTTGAAGATTGCATTGGCATCCTATTTATTCTTCTCAATATCTATCAAAAAAATCCAAGAGTGGAAATTATAAAAAAGGGTTTTATTATAAGTCTGTGGGTTGGGATTGTTGTATATTTCATAACTTTTACTAATCAGAATTGCCCTTACAACAGCGAGTCACGAAATTTACAGTCAACAGCATGTAGACGCTGTCACTTTCATCGCAAAGTAGCCCGTAACGTAACTGAATAGAGTGCATGTATGTAAGGGTTTCCGTGCTCTCTTGTGTACCAATATTTACATGTGTAGTGGGCACGCGTGGTGATTAAGCCCCTGAACTCTCTCTCTCTCTGAGAGAAGGACTTTGCCTAGCTAGTGGGACAAGGTACAATTTTAACTGTTTTTACTTTATTCCAGCACAACAATGGGGATCTCAGTGAGTCGGTACTCTGAGCTGAGTGGCAACGAATTAGTAGCGCGGTTTTGCTCCACCGAACCAATATGCCCCAATGACCCGTTCTGGAACCAGATGCTGGCCTTCAACATCACACCGCCTGGGAGTCCGTGAGTATACAGGGTTGATTTGGAAGTCCTCAAAAACTGCACTCATGGATTTTTTTTAACTCTCATAATATTCTGTCCAGGAGTCAAACCTGATAATTATTTAAAAAGCTTTGTTTTTTTCTCACAATGACTGTGTAATTTTTGTGGTGTAATTGTGTAATTTTCTTTAAATTTATTTATTTTTTATTTATTTTATTTTTATAATAAGGTGCTGTTACACACAACAGAATATAACATTTAAGCACTTATAGGCTATTATTACAGTACTAAAACTGCTATGCAATTACAACTGCACACAACATTAAAAATATATATAAAAGTTGATAAATACCTACATAAAATCAGTTTTTAAAAGCTAATAGCATAAAAAAGAGAAAAACTTATTTTGAAAAAAAATTAACAAAAAATCTAAACATTGGCAAAATATATAAAAACATGCTTTTTAAATGTACATAAACTATTACAAAAAAGGTCCATTTCGTGAGAGTCACACTCATTATATATTCGACACATTCGGCGTAACGGGCTATTAGATGTGACGTTATTAGTAGATGTCGGTACATTAAATAAAATTGAACGCGTAGGAACCTTAAATTCGAGCTTCTTTAACAGCTGGTACACGTTTCCGTTTGCTATTTTATACAGATTGGTCAGGTCAGTCACTGAACGCCTTTTTTCAAGACTACTCATTCCGAATTATACTCAGGTATTTTTCGTCTAGAACCAATTCTGCTGCACAACGTACGTAAGAATCGACGCTGAATAGACTCTATACGGCCTATATGGTTTTGGTATATAGGAGACCACACAGACGAGCAATATTCAAGTATACTTCGCACGAGTGAGTTGTACAGCAAAATCCAGGTGCTATGGTTTTTGAAGGGCTTTGCAGTGCGAAGTAGAAATCCTAGCATCCGTTTGGCTTTAAGTGTGATAAAGTCTTAGTGTGGTCTAAACGATAGCTCCGAATCAAAAATTACGCCTAGATCACGGACCCTATCAACGCGACCAAGCGCAACTCCAGAAATATGATACGAAAACATGATGGGCGTTTTATTTTTAGTGAAGCTCATGACCTGACACTTTTTGACATTTAGCGACATGCTGTTATCACGACACCAGAGATCAATCACTTCCAAATCTTTCTGAAGAGCTTCACAGTCGGAAATATCCGTAATCTTACGAAATATTTTTATATCATCTGCATATGCCAAGTATTCGCAACTAAGCAGGTCCAAGAGGTCGTTGATAAATGCCAAAAAAAGGAGTGGTCCTAAATTTGAGCCTTGCGGCACTCCAGAAAAAGCTGTGAATGGCGTAGAGTCAAAACCATACAGAAATGACATTAAAATCATATTTAATATAATAATCAGGCTAACCCAGATTTGCATGAAAAAAATAATAGAAGGCAATTTTAGCGAGACAACAATTATTTGCCATAATTAATCTAAGTGTTTTTTTTTTTTTTCTCACATGTCTACCCTCCTCTCTCCACAGCGAAGAGCAACTGATATTCGACTCTAACACGGAGGCGTTACTGCAGAAGTTCCTGCTAAACAACCCGCAGACGGGCAACCTGGGCTCGCTAGTCCAAGTCTTCATTACCAGAGCCACGGAGCTACTGGCCTCACCGACCACAGACAAGTGAGTCACTATCTATCAAGCCTCCAGCCATAGGCCTCTTTTTTGTCAGCGGTCCTCTGCAAGCCGTGTCCACAGCTTACCGGCCGATTTTCAGGACGTCGAGCACTTCTAGGCCACCACTACGTGATATCTTTAATTTAAACACAACTTTATAGGATTTTATGTATGTATAGTGCTCGTGCAAACCTAAGAAAATATGAGCTATTTTTGGTTCAGCGATTTTGGTTTCACGGCAATAAAATAGTATTCTTTTCATTAATATTGTTAACAACAGAATCAATAATTCAGCCGATTATGTGTTCTGGTCATAAAACTAGTTTTTTTGGGCAGAGCCACAGGTTTGTCGACCAAAAAACAAAATCAGCTTAATTATTGTTGTTCTCTTGTTTACAATAATGAAAAGAATACTATTTTATTGCCGTGAAAAAAAAAACGCTGAATAAAAATTGCTCAGTTTAGCTTAAAAATTTAAAAAGCTGTGAAAAAATGGGCTTTCCCGCCACGCTGCTATTACCGAGGCACAACTAGCGCTGCCAATGGAGAAAAAAATATATCTTCTTTTTGGATGCGTTTTTTGCTAAAAAGGAATCATCAAATGATAATCCCTAGGCTTAACTATTTTTAGGACCTAAGGTTTAGATCCCAACGTAGAACACCTACGAAAAAAACCCGCCGCCGCCAAAAGTGGTTACTTTTGGCGGCGGCGGGTTTTATTTATTCGTAGATGCTAGAATCTGGAATCTTGGACCTATATCCTAAAAATAGTTAAGCCTAGGGATTCGTTTTTAGCAAAAAACGCACTCAAACAGAAGATATGATTTTTTTTCCATTGGCGGCGCTAGTTGTTCCTAGGTTATCACCTTAACCCAATTTCCTCCCAACAGCGCCATGTTCGCGTGGCAGACGTTCAACGCGCTATTCGTCATCCGCGCCGTCATCAAATATCTGGTGGAGATGCTCCCAGAGTACCAGCTCAACCAACACCTGGATGTCATGGCGGACAGACGGCCCAGGGGTGACCTGGAGGCCGAAGAAGCTACAGAAGATGTGAGTTTCACCCTTTATAGCTCATATGATGCCAGAAAAGTGCAACTCTTTTCCGGATCCCACTTCTGATGTTTACGTGTGGAAAATCGGGAATAAAAAAAAAAGATACGTCAGCGCCTAAGAAAAAAAAAAAAAAAAATAAGTTGAAAAAATTCACTCGGGACAGGACTTGAACCCGCAACCTCTCGCATACCGTGCAGGCGCTCTTTCAATAATAAAAAAAAAAAAAAAATAATAATAATATACAGCGTGTTAAAAGACCGCCAACAGACCCGAAAGGTAAGCATACTAGACACTAAAACAAAGAACTTTTTCGATAAATTATTGCTGGGAAATGATTTTGGTGTTTTAGGTTATAATTTTGGAAAATATTTTATTACACAATGGAAGTGTAACGCAGAGAAGTCACATTACGCAAGCGTTGACATAAACTTTTGTTACTTACGCTCGAGGTGCCGATGTTAAAAATACATTGCGGGTTGCAATTTTAACGTCGTTTTATGCAAGACATATTCAAAATTTTGATATGGCTTCTTGAGGAGAAATGTTAAGTCCTAGATACTGAGTAAATTTCTGCAAAAAAAATTTTTTGAAAAGTCTGCCTTCGAACCTCTTTATCTCGGAAACCGTTGATTTCCCAGGCATAGTTCCTTGGGCAAAAATGATCCTTATGATGAGGACAATACGTGGTTTCCCGCTTTGTTGGCGGTCTTTTAACACCCTGTATAATTAATTAAATGAATATTGTTTAAATTATTCCCTAGCACGGTTTAGTGCTTTAGAAAAAAAAAAAAGTAATGTTTTCTTCTCAAAATCTTGAATGCGAGAAAAGTTTAACATATCCCACTTCTGATGCCAGGTAAAAACCACCACTCACAGTCAGTATAGTTACTCTCTTCCACTAATAGAAACGCAATATTCGAACACTGCTAGAGGCTTTCTCTCAGAGAGAAAGAAGTATTAAAAAGAGGGAGAGAGAGAGAGAGTGTTGAATCTTCAAGCCATGCCAAACTCGGACAAAATCGCCAGCAATCAGTGGTAGTAATCCCCAAAGTCTTAGGTCTCCTCACGATGTGATCTTCGCTGTTATCAAATACCTGGTGGAGATGCTCCCAGAAGACCAGCTCAATCAACACCTGGACGTCATGGCAGACAGGCGGCTCAGGGGCGACCTGGATTCCGAAGAGGCTACTGAGTACTTTATACACCGAACTAAATCCCATAGAACCCGCATTACGTATAAAATCACACTAAAAACTTGTCCCCACAGAAATAAATGATATCAGCAATAGAACAATACGAAACATCATTTCGACCATACGTCTATATTCGAATGTCAACCTTATTGCATTAGTGTACAGTTTTACTTTAAATGCATAGACTACGAGCAAATAAGCTCCCAAAGGCAGTTTGGGCATCTATTTTTCGAGACACATTTCAGAGTTCTATGTTGTATCTAGTTTTATCCTTGATCGAAGACTTTATAGCTCTTATTTTCGGGATCCCACTTCTGATGCCAGGTAAAACCACTCACAGGTTACTCTCGTCCACTAATAGAAACACAACATCAGAACACTGCTAAAGAGAGAAACACAGAGATAAGTAAAAATAGAGAAAGAAGCGAGGGAGATAGAGAGAGAGAGAGAGAAGCGAGGAAAATTAAATCACGCAACTGTCAAAGAGAAGGAAGTCAAAAACGTGTCGCATTCGAGATTCTGCGAGGAAAACCAAACTTACTTACTTACTAACAAGTCGCATTCGAGATTCAGATTTTTTGTCTACGTGAACCGATATTTTGAACTTTGAACTTTTGACGATTCTCTTTTTGTTTGAAAGGATATTCTTCCCAAACAGTGTAGATTTGATGAAGAAATTCGGAGGTGGAGAACGGAATTTCTCAACGGTCAGCAGTAAATCACTCGAATCAGTGCAATAGCTTTTCGCCTGTGAAGTAGGTTTTTTGTTCCAATGTTGTATTATATCTTACACCTTTCTCTCTTATTCGTTCCAGCTCGACCCCGTAGCGTCGCCGTCGCCGCCGCCGTCGCCGGCGCAGCCGAACGGGGACGCGAAGGCGCGTACCGTCAGCAACGAGAGCCGCCTCGAGATGCTCTGTGACGCGCTCGTCGGCCTTATCTGCGACGTTCCTCTGACGTAAGTAGTGATCATCTATAATCCGCGCGGGACGAGAATGGGACGCACGCAACCCTTTGGAACTGAGACAAAAATGTATGAAATATAAAGCGCAAAAGATAAAAAACGCTGTTAATTTTTTTTTCTCTAATTGCTGCATGGAGCAAGTACCTATAAATACTAAGGCCATTGCATCTACGTAATGAGATGATTTATGCAGCGTCCAGTGGCACCTTCACTCACACTAGATGGGTAAAGAGACCACTCGGCACTGCAGTGCCAAGGACATTGTTTTAGATGGAGTAGGCTACAGTACAAGCAGTAGGCTGTAGAAGTACAGTTCATATTGGTAGAGCGCCTGCACGGTAAACAAGAGGTTGCGGGTTCAAGTAAATTTTTTTAACCTTATAAAAATCTCTAGCACGGGTTAGTGCTTTAGAAAATACATATTTCCATCAAGAGCCATTATAAATGCTAAATTTCGCTTCTAATTTCCAGTGACAACACATACTACCTTCACCTGGAGTGCATCAACACAATCCTGGCTCTGCTGTCAGTCTACATGTTTGCCGGAGTACACGGGGCTTCCCCGGAGCGTGTGGAGCGAGAACGAGTCTACAGGTTAGTTAGTAATGGTAACTATTCAGCGATGGGTATCATTCTATCTATCTAGCCCATAAATTAAGCCCACTGCTGGGCATAGGCCTCTTTATTTTCACGCCAACACCCTCGGTCAATCACGTTCATTGTTGTTTTGACAATGTCATCGACCCTTCGAGCTTTCGGTCTACCCACCAACCGTCGTCCCATTCTAGCCCACCATTCCCACCATGACTGCCCTAGTCCACCGTCCGTCCTCCCGCAGTGCCAGATGGTTTGGTGGGTCAAGTCATATCAATTTATCTTAACATTCGCGCATCATTGTCCTGTTAGTGTCATTGTACTGTGTTTAATTGTGAATAAAACTTCTACTTACTTACTTAGCCCGAACTCTTTCACTGAGAGTGAACAACTCCCAAAAAACCCTCAAAAATGGCCTTGTATTAAAACAAGCAATAAGGGGTGAAAAAGATCGTATATTGTATATAAAAGTGTCGATACTTATGTGAACGGTAGAACATCTCGTTTGCGCGATGTAGCCTTATAGTACAGCGACATCTAGATGTATATTTATGAACTAAACTAATAGAAGCCTTTGAACTGCTAGTGGGACATATACCTACACTTATACAGATTGTATCTGAATGGTAACTATTCTAACTATAATAAACATTTCAAAAAGCATGCGATAAGTACAACAAATGACAATGAACAAGTAGCTGCAAAGGATTAATTAAAAGATGGAATACGGCCTTCAAGCAAGCAAAATGACATCAAAATTGGTCTGGGGGGTAATTGTCTAACTTTTATCTATCGCGACGTTTGAAGGGTGCTGACGAACTTACACTGCATTTATTTGACACAAACTGTAATTGAAAGTGATTGAGATAGGGATAGGGTCTGCGACTCAGTTTTGAAGAATATTAAGTGAAGAAAATAGCAATATTGTTCACTCAATATCATTCTTAGCCTCAAGGATCAATCTTAGGACCGTTTCTATTCCTTTCCGCAAGGATCAATCTTAGGACCTTCACATCCTCAAGGATCAATCTTAGGACCGTTTCTATTCCTTGTTTACATTAATGATTTGCCACATATGGTGAAAAACATGTCTGAGATAGTATTATTTGCTGATGACACGTCACTTATTTTTATAATAAGGAGACAAGAAGATGACCTAAGTGATGCAAATACTGCTCTCTCACGTGTATTAGATTGGTTCACAGCCAATAATTTACTGCTAAATTCTAAAAAAACAAAATGTATAAAGTTTACCCTACCGAATGTGATACAGGTAGAAAACAATATTATACTAGGAAAAGATAAATTAGAGCTAGTAGAAGAAACTGTATTTCTAGGCATCTCTATTGATGCAAAGCTTCAATGGGGCCCGCATATTGTAAAATTATCTCATAGGCTCAGTTCTGCAGCTTATGCTGTAAAAAGAATCAGGGAATTGACTGGCATCGCAACTGCTAGGCTTGTCTACTTTAGTTACTTCCATAGTATTATGTCATATCGCTTACTACTATGGGGTCGGGCAGCAGATATTGAGAGCATCTTCATCTTGCAGAAGAGAGCCATCCGATTTATCTATAGACTAGGTAGTAGAGTGTCGTTAAGAGAACTTTTTAAAGAAATTGACATCCTGACAGTTGCAAGTCAATATATCTACGCCAACATTCTCGGCAACTGTATACGCTTCTATAATAAGATCCCAACAGATATCCTAAGTATACCAGAGGCCCGATTCAAAAAATGTGTAAGGCACACGTTGTGCCAAAAGGCCTATTACAGAATAGATGATTATCTAAATGACAAAGAAGTCTGGCACTAAACCAGTTCAGCGCACGATCACCACACTTACCAATGTGTTATTTTTTAAGTTCCTACCTGCATTACAAATGTATTATTTTTTAAGCACGAGATCCTTGGAGTTTCTTTACCATGCTTCTTCTCCAAGAACGATCAGAGCTAGTGAAGCTGGAGAAAAAAAAGTAGCTAGATACTTAGTATTAGATAGTAATAAGTAACTGATTTATATACCTTTTTTTTACTTTAGATAATATTTTGACGTTCAATGTAAATAATTTATTTATGGAATATTGAATAAAACAAATTGATTCTGATTCTGATTCATTCAATTTGTATGGCGTTTTGACTCATTCGTTCTATTAACGATTGTGATTTAAAATTTAGACAATTCCATCCTAAAGTCGCAATCACGATCATGATCCCGATACCATTGAAAGGGATCGCGATAGATTCAAAAGTTAGACAATTAAGCCCCCGATCTTTTTGGCCTCATAGTATAGGATTTTGATGAGTAAAAGGATCTCTTAAAGTTTGGCTGACGAATTAAAAATCACCCTGCATGAAATTGGTCCTTTCAGGACAGTGTTCCGCGGCCGCTACGGGCTCCACGCGCCGCTGCTGGTCAAGACGTTGCTGAACAACTTCGCGAGCGCGCAGCCTGCGCCCGCGCACATGTTCGGGTGCGCCGACACCGGCGGCAGCCTCGTCATCAACCTGGCTTGTGAGTATACCATGTCCGGAAACAAAAAAATCGGCGACGTACAATCCAATCCGTAAAATAAAAACAAAATTCCTATAAAATACCTACCTAGATATTATTTAGTTCTCATTATTTATATTCCATAATAGTATTATATTAATTCAATTATTGCAACATTATTTATTCTTTTTATGGGCTATTTATCTATATATATTTTTTATGTAAGTATGTTCTATTTATTTGTATAATTATATTTAAGTATATTTTTAACATTTAAGTTAGGTTATACTTAGTTATTAGTTAATTACTTTGGTCCCGGCAGAATACCAGCGTTACGAGGAGTATTACGTACTTTCTCTGTAACACATGCTGAGTCGGGTCCTTTTTCACAAGCGCAGTACAGTGACATTTTCCGCTGTTTTCTTTTTTTGTGCTATCCAACTTGCCTACTTGTGTATTTTTAGTCTTAAATATCATTGTACTGTGTATATTTGTGAATAAACTTTTTACTTACTTACTTACTATAAAAAAAAATCGGATGTGCCGACACCGGGGGCAGCCTCGGCATCAACCTGGCTTGTGAGTATACCCTGGACACAGAAACACAGATGCACAAATTCTCAAACCATTGCATAGATGGCGCCTAAAGGCGTGGCCATAGAAGAACTGGCTGTCAAATTTCGCTTAGCACAGATTAATTTTGACAGCCGTATATTCGTTCAAGGCAATAACATAGTACCTACCTATTCTTTTCATTATTGTAAACAACAGAACAACAATCATTCAACCGATTATGTTTTCTGGTCATCAACATGTTTTTTGGGCAGTGCCACTGCTTTGTCGGACATTATAGATAATGGTACGGAACCCTTCGTGCGCACTTGGCCAGTTTTTTTTAATTAGTTTTTTCCAACTTTTCTTCCAGCCGGCCTATGGAACATGCTGACATTCTCTTCGGCCACCGCTCCTCAGACGATCTACACGCATCCCCCTGTAGACAGACAAGAGCTACAGCAGCGTCTAACCAAGGAACACCCAGTAGCCAACCAGAGCTGTCTCCTGTTGCTGGCGCTGACCAATCACTGTATGAACGAGGACAACCTGTATAGGAGGGCGCTGCTTTGCGCCGAGGATACCGAGGGTGAGGCTTTTTTTAACAGATTTTTAGGTTCTTTTTGGGATTTTTAGGGTTCTTTTGGGCCTCTTTAGGCTATTTGAGGACTTATCCAGTCTTTTTTTCGTCACGTTAGGCTACTCTAGGCTAAAGGTCGTCTAGGGTCTTCTAGACACTTTTTTGTTTTTTAAGCTAATCTAGGCTTTTTTTTGGCGTCTAGGCTTTACAGGCTCTCTGTTGTTCTTTTCATTTCACGTAATGTATTTAGGCGTTACACAATGAAAAATTGTACTTATCTTCTTTTAAAAAGTTTTCCAAACATCACAATCCTTATAAATCTTATGATAGTTTTCATAAATCCCAAAACTAGATCTGGGGGCACGGCAGTGCCCCCGCCAGGTCGAGCGCGAAGCAAACACTGCCGTACCATCCTTTACTGGAACCATTTCGCCGCATTTTCAGGCCCCTATTTGAGAACCTCTGGATAAGACCAGAACGCAGAAATTTTCGTCATCTAGTAAGCTATAATCACATACTTAAAATCCAAAATTTCAAGTCTGTAGGTCATTTAGTTCCGAAGTTAAGCGAAAGCAAAGTTTCGCATTTATGACACACACTCACTCACTCACTCACTCACTCACTCACTCACTCATGATCATCATAATAGAACTAGTACTTCCCATAAACTCAGAGAGCTGAAATTTGGTACAGAGTTAGGGTTTAATGGCCACATAAAGGGAAAACTATAAAAACTAGGATAATCGAAGATCTGGAGTACCTGGTGACCCTGATTAGAAAACACAAGAGCCCTAATAGAACTAGTACTTCCCATAAACTCAGAGAGCTGAAATTTGGTACAGAGTTAGGGTTTAATGGTCAAATAAAGGGAAAACTATAAAAACTAGGAAAACCGAAGATCTGGAGTACCTGGTGACCCTGATTAGAAAACACAAGAGCCCTAATAGAACTAGTACTTCCCATAAACTCAGAGAGCTGAAATTTGGTACAGAGTTAGGGTTTAATGGCCACATAAAGGGACAACTATAAAAACTAGGATAATCGAAGATCTGGAGTACCTGGTGACCCTGATTAGAAAACACAAGAGCCCTAATAGAACTAGTACTTTCCATAAACTCAGAGAGCTGAAATTTGGTACAAAGTTAAGGTTCAATGGCTACATAAAGGAAAAACTATAAAAACTAGGATAATCGAAGATCTGGAGTACCTGGTGACCCTGATTAGAAAACACAAGAGCCCTAATAGAACTAGTACTTCCCTTAAACTCAGAGAGCTGAAATTTGGTACAGAGTTAGGGTTTAATGGCCACATAAAGGGAAAACTATAAAAACTAGGATAATCGAAGATCTGGAGTACCTGGTGACCCTGATTAGAAAACACAAGAGCCCAACCAAACTATTATAGATCGACATATACCGCCCTTACAAAAAATATTCAACTTGGTGGACCGCTTCATTTGATGTCAAAAATCGAAGGTTTGAAGTATCTGATGAAGAACCCTCAGCTGGTCTCAGCTGTATTAGAGATTATGGTAATGCCCCCTTCTACTATTGGTACATAAAAATATCGACTGTCATTGCAGAAATCCAGCGTAGTGGGACACTTCTTCTAATTTAATCTAGCCTATAGCGTCCTACTGCTGGGCGAATGCCTCCCCTTTTGCTTTTAATACGCATATAAATAAAATTAAAGGAAAACTCTGCATAAGACTTGACTGGCTTTTATACTTATACTTACAATTTAACAAGAAGAAATAGTCGAACGATTAACTTTATTCTACTCGAACATTACACAAACAAAAAACTGTTTCCAATAAGAAAATCTAATGAAATAAATCAATATGCCCACGTTTCTACAAAAAGAAGTGAAATCCCACCAAAAACATTCTGTAAAAAACTAGCCAGGTCTCGATGGAGCTGCTTGTTTATCTATAAAAAGTAATGAAATCTAGACTAAGTCGTGCCAAGTCTAAGGTTCCTTACTGCGATTTCTTTATTATTATAGTTAATGTTGTGTGACTTGGCCGTTGAAGATTTCTCAAAGATTTCCTGTGTTGTTTCAGAAACGTCATCGACGACGCCCTCCAAAGATGGCAACGGAATACAAATCACACCGCCCCGAATTGAAATGGCTGCAGTAAGTCCCCAAGTTTTTTTTTATTTTGAATCTGCACCATTTTTAGCTTCCGCCATTTTGTAGGAAACAGGAAATGTTGACAGCGTTTTTATCTGTGGCGTGTCATATTTCACACAATCCACTTGATTCCACAGATTAAAAGCTATTTTAATGGAATATACAAGCGCCATTTGGTACCTGCGCCGTTTTTGACTATTTTGATGCCGCCATCTTGAAAGTCCGCCATTTTATTCCGCAGCTCCACAGAGCCCTATGCGCCACCGCAAGATGCGAACACTCCACTTTGCTCCTGTATCTGATGTTACACTCGTGTCGAGCGTACAAGCGACACGTTCTGGCGAACCTCTCTAGCGTAGATAGCTTGGCTTGGCTGTACCTATCTGATGTTACTCCGTCTTTTATATCCGTTTTCCGTAGAAATAACCAATGAAAGTGTAGACAGGCTGTTAGTGAGACAGGAAATTTATGTGTCGCGTCATAATAAGATACTTTCTAGGCCACATTCTTTCGATATCTCATAGATGGCGATAAAAAACGGTACAGTGTAAAGAGTCTACTGATAGCATAGACATATTTTTTTTTATAGGCAAGGATATGAACAGATCGAGCCATTAAGGTTTACACAAAAAAGTTTACAATATAGACCACTGTATCGGCGTTGACAGCCTTGTTCGACCACAGAGGGAAAAAATGTTGGACTAACTATTTGATTGTTAACCGATTGGTTGAGGAGCTAGGTAACTAAAATCCAGCCAAAACTGTTGAAAAGCTATATTGTTTGTGAAATAATTATGAACATAAAAGTAATATTTTGAAGGCGTGAAAACGGATATGCACAAACATACCTACATTCACCATCGAAAAAATCAGCCCTATTGAAAAATACTCCAAACAACTTTTGTTCCTATTTGAAACCTATTGTGAGGGGATTATTAGGTATCAATGGATTGAGTGGATGGTAAAAGCGGAAACACTACATTTTGCTCCACCACTAATACCCTTAATGTGTTTGGACGTAAGGTACCAAGGCAACGAGTGCGAACTGCCATAAAAAAAACACGTCTCGTCAGCGACATCTATAGTTACAAATTTGGAACTACAACTTATGAGCTGTCAAATATCACCCTTTGGTTTAATTTGAAGGAATGAAAGTGTTTCAGTCATTATTTCAAAAGGTGCAATTTTTCTGATGCTGAGTGTAGCTTGTCAACACTTTTGGCTGGATTTTTTGTAACTTATAATAACCTAGCTATCTCAACTTTGCCAATCGGTTAACAATGGCTAGTCCAACCTTCTTCCCTCTGTGGTCCAACTAGGTTGTCAACGCCAATACAGTGGCTTACATTGTAAACTTTTTTGTGTAAACCTTAATGGCTCGATCTGTTCATATCCTTGCATATAAAAAAAAATATGTCTATGCTATCAGTAGACTCTTTACACTGTACCGTTGTTTACCGCCATCTATGAGATATCGAAAGAACGTGGCCTAGAAAGTATCTTATTCTATTTAATTCCACAGATCATGATTATAATATAACTGTCAAAATTGCCTCTCTATAGTGCGTTTCACGAAAGAGTTCCCTTGACGAAACTCTTTTTACAATGTAATAGGGACTATGTTTGTTCAACCCAAGGGAATTCTTTCGTCGCACTGTAACTGGATTCTAAGCCTCTTCCATTTTGAATCGCCGCCATCTTGAACGTCCGCCATTTTGTTCCACAGCTCCACAGAGCGCTATGCGCGACCGCAAGCTGCGAACACTCCACTTTGCTCCTTTATCTGATGTTACACTCGTGTCGGGCGTACAAGCGACACGTTCTGGCCAACCTCTCTAGCGTAGATAGCTTGGTAAGTATAAAAACTTATGTATTTACTACTTTAGGAGCGGGTGATCATGCACCTCGACTATAAAGGGAAATTTCCCGCCGAGCAGATGTTGTGCTTGGGGACCGGCCGGGTCCAACTGAACATAGTTGGACGTTTTATATACAGGGTGTTAAAAGACCGCCAACAGACCCGAAGGCCACGCATACTAGACACCTAAATAAAGTACTTTTTCGATAAATTATTGCTGGGAAATGATTTTGGTTTTTTAGGTTATAATTTTGAAAAATATTTTATCACGCAATGGACGTGTAACGCACAGAAGTCCTATTGCGTAAGCGTAGGTATAAGTCTATGTTACTTAAGCTTGAAGTACCGATGTTTAGAATACATTGCGGGTTACAATTTTAACATCGTTTTTTGTAAGAAATATTCATAATTTTGATATGGCTTCTTGAGAAGATATGTTAAGAACTAGATACAGAATACATTTCTGCAAAAAAAAATTTTTGAAAAGTCCGACTTTGAACCTTATTATCTCGGAAACCGTTGATTTCCCAGGCATAGTTCCTTGGGCAAAAATGTTCCTTATGATGAGGACAATACGTGGTTTCCCGCTTTGTTGGCGGTCTTTTAACACCCTGTATACTCATGTACGGATGATATTTTGCTGGCGCGATGCAGGATTGTAGCGAGTAGGGATTGACAGCTCGAGTATGTAGCAGTTTCCTGTGCGCCCGACAGGGGTCGCTACACTAGCTTCCGTGACTTTGCCTACTTGGACTATAGGATAAAGATAATTGAACTCCATCTTATTAATATCCCAGGCACTGCATCGACCGAGTGGTCACTTCACCCATCTAGTGTGAGTGAAGGTGCCACGAGACGCGGAATAAATCATCTCATTAAGGTTCAGCGATAACAGCGTGACGGAAAATTAAAAAATTTCACAGTTTTTTTTATTATTTTGAAGCTAAACTGTTAACATTCAGTTCAGCGATTTTTCGCCCACAGCAATTTAATTGTATTATTTTCATTATTGCAAACAACAGAACAATAATTCAGCTGATGAATTTCCCGCCACGCTTCTATCGTTGGACCTTAAGTAGTTTTTTTAGGTATGAATAATACCATAGACAAAATAAGTAATATAATACAGTGCCACAAACTTTTCTTGGCTGGCGGCTGAAATTGGTACTACTTGAAATATCATACTGTCATTGTCAGTTAGCTCTCAAATACATAGACGACAGCGACGCTCTTACCGGCCAAGAAAAGTTTGTGGCACTGTAAGTAAACAGTAAGATGTAGCCTGAATTTTACATGTCCCACTAGCTGGGCAAAGGCCTTCTCTCAGAGAGAGAGTTCGAGCTTAATCACCACGCGTGCTCAGTGCGGGTTAGCGATTTTTGCGTTGGCACTGTACCATGGTTTTTAGGGGTCCATTTTTAAAGGGTGACAGACAGAACAGAACGCTATTATTCTGCCTCCGCTGTCTATCTGTCGGTCCGTCTGTCTATCCTACCTTCAAATGGCTGCATGTTTGATTATGCTGCGAAGGGTATCCTAGCGTGTCGTTGACGTTCCACTCTCCCCTGCAGATAATCCCGATCCTCCAGTGCCTGTATAACGCGTCGGACTGCGCCTCGCATCACATCTACATGTCGCTTATTGTACTACTCATTCTGACTGAAGAGGACTCCTTGACGAAGGCGATACACCAAATTGTAAGTAAAAACGCTGTATTAGATATTTGATACAAAGCTGTTAGGATGGTATAGGTGCTGGGCAAGCCTACTCCATCTAAAACAATGTCCCAGGCACTGCAGCGTTGAGTGGTCTTTCATCCATCTACAGGGTGCATTCTAAGTCGATAGCGGAACTTTAAGTAGGCCATCTACTGATCAATACAAGCAACTTATACTAGGTGGCGAAAAAAATTGAGCGAAAAAAAAGAATCTGCTGTCCCATACAAAAGGTCGACTCAGTACTGCGCCAAATGTATGAAACAGCTGATTTTTTTCGCCACCTAGTACAAGTTCTTTGTATTGATCAGTAGAAAGCCTACTTAAAGTTCCGCTATCGACTTAGAGTGCACCCTGTAGATGGATGAAGAGACCACTCGACGCTGCACCTGCACTCTAAGTCGATAGGTAGTGAGTATAATCTCATTACGTAGATGTAAAAGGCCTAAGTTTTAGATATTTGAATTATTTCGGGGTTTTGATGAAGTCGGTCTTTTAAAAATATTTATCCAATCATTTCTTGCATCTACTTATCTTATCTTATTAGTAAGGGGCCATGCTTCGACCCAGTGGGATCTTTTGCATCTACTTAGTTGCTAGTCTTGCTACACTATTATCAACTTTTAAGAATTCGTGATATTCATTAGCATTTACCGCGTTTCGACACTTTAGCCGCTTTCAGTCTTGTCCATCAAAATGATGGAAAGATGGAAGAGCGTCTTTGAAGTGGAAGTGGCTAGACGCACTGATGGTCTAAGGACGAAGTTCATGTGGAATGGCGACCTCGAGAGGGGAAGAAATCGGTTGGGAGACCACCAGCCAGATGGTCCGATGACATAGCCCAAGTAGCCGGAAAGTAGTGGTTGCGCCTGGCGCAGGATCGTGAGAGGTGGCGTGAGCATGAAGAGGCCTTTACTCAGCAGTGGGTGTCAACAGGCTGATGATGAGTGAATATTTTGTGCTTATTTCGGCCCTTTTTTGAATGCATATTTTGGCATTTTGTTAGTGCGTATAATCCGATGACTACCAATAAACACAGTGGCGGATCCAGGATTTTGGTTTGGGGGGGCTTGAACCCAATGAGCGTAGGTTTTCAAGATTTAAATGTATACAAAATTTATTTTTATACAGGGTCTCAGATGCTTTTGGTGGAGGGCTTGAGCCCCTGCCTTCCTTGAAGTGCCTCTCCATCACTGGAGGTTGGCAGTCAGCTCCCTGCACCGCTCTCTGTTCATGGCTGTCCTAAATAATTGTTCCACGGATTTGATGCTGGTCCATTCCTTGATGTTACACAGCCATGTAATTTCCTCCTTCCTGGCCTTCTTTTTCCCTCTATTTTGCCCATCATTATGGTGTGTACCATCAGCTGGTATCGTTTTTGTCCCTTAGCCCCCCCTAAATCCGCTAGTGAATAAACAACTATTTCTTTCCCCAAACAGGACGTAAAGAACCCAACGTGGTACACGGAACGCGCGCTGCCCTCTATCTCTCTCGGTGGACTAACAGTGTTGGTACTGGTGCGAGCAGCGCAGCACAACATCGTGCGAGTGAGAGACAAGTATCTGCACACCAACTGTCTAGCCGCCATTGCCAATATGAGCGGTAAGCACACGTTATTTTTAACCGACTTTTTTTATTTTTTTCATGTGTGTTGATTCAGTACTTTTATCTAAAGGTGAACCGATTTTGAAGGTTCTTTTTGTTTGTAAGAGTTCCCCACAGTGGCGGACCCAGGATTTTAGTTTAGGGGGGGGGGGGGGGGGAGGCTTGTACCCAAGTTTTTGGTTTGGGGGGGGCTTGAACCCAATGAGCGTAGGTTTTCAAGATAAAAAAGTACACAACATTTATTTTGATAGAGGGTCTCAGATGCTTTTGGGGGGGCTTGAGCCCCCACGTTTTGTATTGTAGCCCAGTGTGTAGAACAATGGACTCTGAAGCGAGAAGACCCAGGTTCGATTCCTGGTGCGGGCATGTAGTACCTATGACTTTATTTAAATTCCCTGCCCTCCATCTCTCTCGGTGGACTAAAAGTGTTGGTACTGGTGCGAACAGCGCAGCACAACATCGTGCGAGTGAGAGACAAGTATCTGCAAACCAACTGTCTAGCCGCCATTGCCAATATGAGCGGTAAGCGACTAAGCGCACGTTATTTATAACCTCCGACCCAAAATGTGGGTTGTTATAAGTTTGACCGTTATGTGTGTCTGTCTGTGGCACCGTAGCTCTTAAACGGGTGTACCGATTGCGATGCGGTTTTTCAAATTCGAAAGCAGGTTATTTAGCGAGTGTTTTTAGGTATGTTTCATCAAAATAGGTTCAGCCGTTTATGAGATATGCTAATTTGAAGCTAAAAGGTCGGGTGTATTTTTAATTTAGTAGTTATGGCTTATGTTATTGGATCGGTGGTACAATACGCGCCACGAACTATGAGACTTGTCCGCGCCTCCCGCACTCTTTCCGCCGCCCCTATGACGCCCGGTCCCGTCCCGCGCTCAAACCTTATACCGCTAAAGCAGGGGTTCCCAACCTTTTTTTGTCTACTGCCCACTTTAAGAATAAATTATCGAGTCGAGAGCTCAGTCGGTGTCTAAGAGTCTTCCTAGCTAGGTAGATGAAATTATAAATCGACCCCAAAGCCCTACACAACGCCCCCTTTTTTTTCTGGGTCTCTTACCGCCCCCCTTTAGGCCTGCAGCGCCCACAAGGAGGCGTTATCGCCCACGTTGGGAAAGACTGCGCTAAAGAGACCTATTAAAGTTTCGTGTTGACATTTATAAACGTTTTAAAGATATTTTCGCTGAAAAAAAATACGGCGCACTTTTTTTTCAGCGAAATTATCTTGCAATATCTTCTCAATTCAGAAATCGGCAGTCAGTCTTTATAAACGGTGAGTCATGCTTGAGCAAGGATCTTTAACCCCACTAGTTGCGAAGATGGCTCATGGAGGATCCGCAAGAACACCGAACATCCCCTTTACTCCATCTAACCAATGTATCAGGCACGTCCGAGTGGTCAGTTCACCCATGCGAATGGAGATGGCAATGGACTCTACATTCAGTCAGACGCGAAGGATGGCCACTAAAAAAAACTAAGGCCTTTGCATCTACGTAATGAGATGATTTATACAGCTTTTTATATCGCTTTAACGGTTTCACTTACTGTTATTTTGTCGGAATAGCCGACATGTTTCGACTTCGTCCGGAAGTCTTAGTCATGGAGGAGGGATGGACGACGCGTTCGTCTTGGCGTTCATCCGCTCACTGCGGGCTCGTTGACGATGCGCAACTCGATGATGGACAACTCCGGTGCTTGGTGACTGGCCCCGCCCGCTTACCGCGGAACTGGTTTGGTCATCGTCGGTCTGGCTTAATGGAGCTACGCAGGCGAAGCTGATGATGTCATCTTGAAGGGTTTTGTGAGTTTCTCTTCGATCTCCGTTAAAGCGATATAAAAATGTGCAGTGCTTACGAAAGTTTAAGTTTTAAAAAGATTTATACAGCGTCCAGTGGCACCTTCACTCACACTAGATGGGCGAAGAGACCACTCGGCGCTGCAGTGCCTGGGACCTACCACCATAAGACAACTGTGGGTGGCCACTACCTCATAAGATTACCTACCAACTTATCACTTTCTCTGTGCGTTTGCAGGAGAGTTCAGAAATCTTCACCCGTACGTCGCACAACGCCTGGTCTCTCTCTACGAAACACTGAGCAAGCGGAGAGCGCGCCTCTGCAGCGAGATCGAAGGTGAGAATTACGTTATACAGGGTAAAGATAAAGATAAAATATTCTTTATTGTACACCAATATAAATACAGGCAAGGAATAAAACTTAACTGAACAATGTACAATTGGCGGCCTTATTGCTAATAGCAATTTCTTCCAGGCAACCAGGGTATCGTTTTTTTCTTCTTAGAGCCTTAACAGACTAGGGAGGTGAAAGCGGAGCGAATGCGCGGCGAGTTCGCCGAGAATTTGCAACGAGTTCGCCGCGAGTAACTACAGGGTCTAATTTTATTATTAACCAGCTGTTGCCCGCGACTTCGTCCGCGTGGACTACAGAAAAAGGATATATTCTTTACTTTGCTCCTAAGTGTAAAAGCGTGATAATATGCAGCCTATGTGTTATTCTGATGTCTAAGCTACCTCTATTCCAAATATCAACCCGTTCAGCCGTTTCAGCGTGAAAGAGTAACAAACATCCATCCACCCATCCATGCTTACAAACTTTCGCGAATATAATATTAGTAGGAAGGATTCAGTATTCATCATCTACAGTGGTCTTCTAGTCCAGTTAAATATTTATAACCAATAAGTAGATAATAATAAATAATTTTATATTCTTATCACTGTCAATAATGGATTCTTCTTTTCCAGGTGGTGTAGGCGATGTAAATGGTCTAGATTTAGTACATCATACAGGGGATAAGGCGGAAGCACTAGTGAGTATAGAATTTATATATTTCAGACGCTCCGGGGCTTAAGCCCGGTTTCTGAATTGAGAATTCCACTAAGCAAACACTTAACCATCGTTCCGTCACGTTCTTTTGTGAGAAATCCGCGAAACCTTAGAATGGAATTGTCTAAGTTATAATTTTATAAATCACACTCGCTAACAGAACGAATCAGTCAAAACGCCATACAAATTGAATAATATTGAGTGAACGATATTGCTATTTTCTTTACTCAAAATCGTGATAAATAAGTCAAATTTACTTTTTGTATTTTCCAACACACTAACCCTGCTAGGAAACTTTATAAAGATTTTTATAAGGTAAAAAAAAATAGCTCTAGACAGGATTTGAACCCGCAACGTTCTGCACAGCACGCAAGAGGGTGCGGGTTCAAATCCTGTCCCGAGCGAATTTTTTAACCATATAAAAATAAGTATAATGTCAAATGTAATCGTTATTGGTGCTAAAAATAGAAATTACACCTTCGGTTTTTGACCATTTTACCAACACTTTCCAGTGGGAGCACATCTGCGTCCTAGACGAGGTCTTACGCATGGTGGTGGAGATCCTCAACTCCTGTCTCTGCAGCCAGCTACCCTCAAACCTGAACCTGGTCTATGCGCTGCTGCACAAGAAAACTGTGTTCGCGCAAGCAGCGAGCAACCAGCCTGTCCTTAACAATATTGAAATGGTAAGGAACCAACTAACTGATGCACGAACGAATTAATTATTTAAGGCGCTCTTCATAGACGATATTTAGGTATTTGAGGGGGTGAAGCAGAGGAGTGACGGGGTGGGAAGCCACGCCCTCTGCGGGGCGCTGTACAGATTACAAAAATAACAGATCGGAATCCCGCCATAGTAACGTTCGGAACTTAGACGGACGTCACCATGACGCCAAGTGATCCACCGCCGCCGCGGCAATGACGTTGAACAATTATTATGGGTACCTACCTCCTTAGCTTTTTTTCTAGTTGGATAATGATTGATTGAATAATAATACCTAATGCTTGCAGATCTTGCAATAGATATTTTGGCTAGCAGACGAAGAGCGTGAGTCGTGGGCAGCTGCGGCGTCTGCAGATTCTCTTTCGATCTTTGTATCCAACTTTACTGTTGCTTGCTAGTTCAACGCGCGATAGGTAAACACGACAGCACGTCAGACTGTACACTTTTGTTGTCAAGTCACCCGTAACGTAACCGAGTAGAGTGCTAGCGTGTAAAGGTCAACGTGCTATCGTGTGTACTTACTAGGTACACACAACAGACCGTCGACCTTTACACTCTACTCGGTTACGTTACGGGCGACTTTACAACAAAAGTGTACAGGCTGACGTGCTGTCGTGTGTACCTAGTAAGTACACACGACAGCATGTCAGCCTTTACACGCTAGCACTCTACTTGGTTACATTACGGGCGACTTTACAACAAAAGTGTACAGTCTGACGTTCTGTCGTGTGTACCTAGTAAGTACACACGACAGCACGTCGACCTTTACACCCTAGCACTCTACTCGGTTACGTTACGAGTGACTTTACGACAAAAGTGTACACTCTGACGTGCTGTCGTGTGTACCTAGTAAGTACACACGACAGCACGTCGACCTTTACATGCTAGCACTCTACTCGGTTACATTACGGGCAACTTTACAACAAAAGTGTACACTCTGACGTGCTGTCGTGTGTACCTAGTAAGTACAACGACAGCACGTCGACCCTTACATGCTAGCACTCTACTCGGTTACGTTACGGGCGACTTTACAACAAAAGTTTACTCTCTGACGTGCTGTCGTGTGTACCTATCGCGTATTGAACTAGTAAGCAACAGTCGGATACAAAGATCGAATTTTCCATTCTGCCCTACCTAATGCAGTTCTCCTAAAGTTTTTTGGTAGATCACTTATTGGCTAACTAAAATTTGACAGTCTTGCCCGGTCGAATGCATCGCAAACCGAATGGGAAGACAGTCGTAAAGCTCTTACCAGATTTTAGAGAAAATAATCCCACTAAAAACATTTTGTAAAAAACTTGCCAAGTCTCGATGGAGCTGCTGGTTTATCTCTAAAAAGTAGAGTTGTAAAATGACCGTCACATTCCATAACCGTCCGTCATTTATAATAAATGTCCGGTCACAATCGACATTTATGGTCACATTGGACAAATAGGTATTTTGACTAGAAAAGTGTGTCGATGCTTTTATTTCGCTCTTGCCCTAGCCATCTTAGGCTGTATGTGCATCGCCGGTGCTGCCCCGCACCCCACGATACAGTGCTATTGGACAAATAGGTATTTTGGCTTCCATAAATGTTACGTTATCTCGTAAATTAAGAGGTTTAGCGCAAAAATAACGAAATTTTCGAACCCCCTTGCACCCCGAAATCAACTATTTTACTTCATTATATTTTCTAAAAACCGATATACAGGGTGTTAAACATTCAGGACAAATTATTATTTAAGAATATAGGCGAAAATTGGGGGATGTCCGGTATTTTCCGGTTCGAAGGACCACTCAGCAACTAAAAGGGGTATCTCAGCGTGTGGCCAACCGTACCTACTGACCTACCAGTTGTTTTTAATCGTGTTTGACTGTCTGTCACACTTTCAGCAATACCCTGAATGTGTAACACCCTGTATGTCGGTTTTTAGAAAACATAAATAAGTAAAATGGTTGATAAGGGGGGTATTAGGGGTTCGTAAATTTCATTATTTTTTCCGCTAAACCTCTTAATTTACGAGATAACATAACATTTATAGACAGCGTAAATGACATTCGGCCTTCAAAATTAAATACGTGCCCGGTTTACCATTCCCCTTATCCCCGAAACTACTAAACCGAAATTTTTGAAATAAATACGGAATAAATACAGAATTTACCTATAAATTGCAGGAAAACCTATAAAAAGATTCCGGTATTTATTGAACGAGCGAGCGAAGCGAGCGAAGTTCTCCGAGTCTACTGGAACAATCCGGCGTTTGTATGTATGTATGTATGTATGTATGTATGTTTGTATGTTTGTATGTTTGTATGTTTGTATGTATGAATGTTCGTTCGACGATAACTTGAGTAAATTTGGTCGGATTGTTATCAAATTTGGTAAACGGGTAAATGAAATTAAAAGTATTTTTAAGTTCGAACATTAGCCAAATCGGTCGAGGGGTTACCGAGATATCGGGTTGTTAAGTTTATATGGGGTCGCGAGTTCACAGTTCGGGGCGAACCACTAGTATTTGATAATAAAAATATTGTATATGTCAGTACGGAACCCTTAGTGCACGAGCCTGACTCGCACTTGGCGGTTTTTTTTTAGGTAACCCGCCATAGCAATACATGTTCTGTGATATTTTTAATTCGCTACCTATTGCGGATCCCAAGAAACAGCCGGGCAGCTCTTTAAAAGAAGGACAGATAGAATGACAGGCAGACGGATAGACAGACGGACAGACAGACATTGGAGGTGGAGTAATAGGGTCCCAATTGGCACTAGTGGTTCGCCCCGAACTGTGAACTCGCGACCCCATATAAACTTAACAACCCCATATTTCGGCAACCCCTCGACCGATTTGGCTCATGTTCGAACTTAAAAATTCTTTTAATTTCATTTACCCGCTTACTAAATTTCATAACGATCCGACCAAATTTTCTCAAATTATCGTCGAACGAACATTCATACATACATACATACAAACATACAAACGCCGTATTGTTCAAGTAGACTCGGAGAACTTCGCTCGCTTCGCTCGCTCGTTCATACTAGTGGTTCGCTCCGAACTATGAACTCGCGACCCCAGTTACAGATGTGTAACTTTGCTTACGCCATTCGCGCAGGCGCGCGCGTGCTTTGCATATAAACTATACAACCCTATATCTCGGCAACCCCTCGACCAATTTGGCTCATGTTCGAACTTAAAAATTCTTTTAATTTCGTTTACCCGCCTACCAAATTTCATAACGATCCGACCAAATTTACTCAAGTTATCGTCGAACGAACATTCATACATACATACAAACGCCGGATTGTTCCAGTAGACTCGGAGAACTTCGCTCGCTTCGCTCGCTCGTTCAATAAGGCTTCAGGCTCGTGCACTAAGGGTTCCGTACTGACATACAATACAGGGTGTTAAAAGACAGCCAACAAAGCGGGAAACGAACGAACATTCATACATACATACATACAAACATACAAACGCCGTATTGTTCAAGTAGACTCGGAGAACTTCGCTCGCTTCGCTCGCTCGTTCATACTAGTGGTTCGCTCCGAACTATGAACTCGCGACCCCAGTTACAGATGTGTAACTTTGCTTACGCCATTCGCGCAGGCGCGCGCGTGCTTTGCATATAAACTATACAACCCTATATCTCGGCAACCCCTCGACCAATTTGGCTCAAGTTCGAACTTAAAAATTCTTTTAATTTCGTTTACCCGCCTACCAAATTTCATAACGATCCGACCAAATTTACTCAAGTTATCGTCGAACGAACATTCATACATACATACAAACGCCGGATTGTTCCAGTAGACTCGGAGAACTTCGCTCGCTTCGCTCGCTCGTTCAATAAGGCTTCAGGCTCGTGCACTAAGGGTTCCGTACTGACATACAATACAGGGTGTTAAAAGACAGCCAACAAAGCGGGAAACCACGTATTGTCCTCATAAGGAACATTTTTGCCCAAGGAACTATGCCTGGGAAATCAACGGTTTCCGAGATAATGAGGTTCAAAGTCGGACTTTTCAAAACTTTTTTTTTTGCAGAAATGCATTCAGTATCTAGTTCTTAACATACCTTCTCAAGAAGCCATATCAAAATTATGAATATTTCTTACAATAAACGACGTTAAAATTGCAACCCGCAATGTATTCTAAACATTTGCACTTCAAGCTTAAGTAACATAAAGTTATACCTACGCTTGCGCAATATGACTTCTGTGCTTTACACGTCCATTGAGTGATAAAATATTTTTCAAAATTATAACCTAAAAAACCAAAATCATTTCCCAGCAATAATTTATCGAAAAATTACTTTGTTTTGGTGTCTAGTATGCGTGGCTTTCGGGTCTGTTGGCGGTCTTTTAACACCCTGTATAATATTTTTTGTTACTATAAATACCGGAATCTTTTTATAGGTTTTCCTGCAATCTAGGTAAATACCTATATTCTGTATTTATTTTTAAAAAATCGACTTAGTAGTTTCACAGATAAGGGGGAATTGTAAATTCCGGGCACGTCTTCATTTACGCTGTCCATAAATGTTATGTTACCTCGTAAATTAAGTGGTTTAGCGCAAAAATAACAAAATTTTCGAACCCCCTAATATCCACATAATCAACCATTTTACTTATTTTTGTTTTCTAAAAACCGACATACAGGGTGTTAAACATTCAGGGTATTGCTGAAAGTGTGACAAACAGTCAAACACGATTAAAAACAACGGGTAGGTCAGTAGGTACGGTTAGCGACATGCTAAGATACCCTTTTTTTTGTTATTGAGTGGTCCTTCGAACCGGAAAATACCGGACATCCCCCAATTTTCGCCTATATTCTTAAATAATAATTTGTCCTGAATGTTTAACACCCGGTATATCGGTTTTTAGAAAATATAATGAAGTAAAATAGTTGATTTCGGGGTGCAAGGGGGTTCGAAAATTTCGTTATTTTTGCGCTAAACCTCTTAATTTACGAGATAACGTAACATTTATGGAAGCCAAAATACCTATTTGTCCAATAGCACTGTATCGTGGGGTGCGGGGCAGCACCGGCGATGCACATACAGCCTAAGATGGCTAGGGCAAGAGCGAAATAAAAGCATCGACACACTTTTCAAGTCAAAATATCTATTTGTCCAATGTGACCATAAATGTCGATTGTGACCGGACATTTATTATAAATGACGGACGGTTATGGAATGTGACGGTCATTTTACAACTCTAGTCTTATCCAGAGGTTCTCAAATAATTGGGCCTGAAAATGCGGCGAAATGGTTCCAGTAAAGTATGGTACGGCAGTGTTTGCTTCGCGCTCGACTTGGCGGGGGCACTGCCGTGCCCCCAGATCGCGAACTCGAATTCGTCGTAAAACAAATTGGCATTTTTCGAGATTGACTTTTCATGTGCGATAAAATAATATATTTTTTAGCAAAATAATAATCAAATAAATGTTCATTCCGTTTTATTTATATTTATGACTTATCAAAATTAAATGTTAGTATGCATTACCTAGTTGTTTGAATAACTGTAACAAAACTCAACGTTTTATGGAATGAACGAAACGCATTAGTGACACAAGATAAAAAAATATCTGTCAAAATAGGTACAAGTGCTGGCTGTGCCGGTAATTCTCTTTGGTGCCTGTGATAAATAAACAGTGTTTAGAGTGTGTTTCATTCATTGCGGATGCGGACTGAATGTAGTGTTCCTTCCAGTAGAATACTCAGAACAATTTTCTGATACCTATCACATCGGTATGTTTAGGAATTGAAAGTAAGTACCTACTGACAGATTTTCGTAGCGAAATTACCTACTAGCTTTGAATTGGATGTTCTATAAAACTGAGACCTTTACGCTTACGCAATGAGATGATTTATATTATACAGCGTCCAGTGGCACCTTCACTGCACTAGATGGGTGAAGTGACAATTCGACGCTGCTGTGTCTGGGACATTGTTTAGTGGAGTAGGTAGGCTTGCCCAGCAACTACCATCGTCGGCCTAGCCCCCAGAAAAGAGGTCAATACGTCAATCTTACTTATCTGATGAGCTAACTAAGCTGCGGGTTTCCTCATGATATTTTCTTTCACTGTTAGTGAGCGGTGCGGGTATGTAGCTATGTCTATGAGCTAGCTATGTTTTTGTCTTAAAAGTTATGTACCTACATTTGTGAGTTTCTAGTAGCAATACTGCTTGCTAAAGCTTCTTCATAATTCAAGTCCAAATAAGGTATTCAAAGGGACTAGCACATATTTCATTAAAGTAGGTACCTTCCCTAAACTAAACTCCTCCTATTACTTCTTTGCAGCTGCCTGCTCGCAACCAAAGTTCAGATGACAAACTAAAGGCCACCTACCATCCGGTAGCAAGCAACAGGACCGCTGACTAAACAATGAGTCCGTGCCTCCCAGCTCCATGTTATGGTTTTGGGCTAAACATGGGCTCCACGCTAGTGGTGCTGAAATCAAGATATAAGTAGGTATTCAAGACAACTTTACTGTCACCACGGGTGTGCAACAGCCTTGCAAAGGTCTCGAAATGATGGAAAACTTTTGAAAGTCCATAAAAGTAGAATTAGTCAAAGTGTAGCGTAACTAAATAGTGCTGATCCCAAGCCTAGGAAAATTATTCCCATACAAAACTATAAGAATTACAACTTTATTACAAAACACGTGCAAATTGTAATTTGGAAAAGCTATGAGCCTTACTGAAGTTAACAACAAGTTATGAGGTGCATGTATTTTTTTAACTACGACTCTGTTTGTTTACCCAAAATCTTTTTTTGTTTTTCTTCACTTTGTCTAAGGAATGCTATAGGTATGTATTTTAATTATTATTGTATAACATAATTATCATTTTCTTTTTAGATAACCTTCTACATGGGTGTGTGGCGATGCAAGACCGACATTATAGCTGGCGGGGCAGAAAGATCGACATACAGTAGTCGGCCACACGCTAGGATACCCCTTTTTGTTTGATTGTCGCCCTTATGCCGCACGCGGTAAGAGCTGCTATGGGGTATCTGTGACTGTGGCCGACCGTACATACATGGTTATGATAATAAAGTATGTTTTGCCAAATGGTTTTTGGTTTTTATAAAATTCAGCCTATATTACTAACTTTAGGATTCCTTTGTATGTTTTTATACAATACTATACATTGTATAAATAAAGATGTAGGTAGATAACTATCTCTTTTTACAGGGTAATAGAATAGCACCCGGTGATAGGGATTTTTTGGTCTATGAAGTTCCATTGATTTTTTATTAATAAAATGTTACCGCTGTGGCAAGAGAAAAGTACTTTTAAAATAATATGGCAAGAGAAAAGTACTTTTAAAATAATATGGTTTTCACTGATTTTCACCGTGTTTTATTTATCAGCTTAAAAATATGCCAATGCACTTACGCACACAATCATGTTTTAATTTGAACTAGGCCTAAATAAAAAAAGAAAAACTGGATTTATTTTCACTTTTGAGGTTATAAAATAAAAAATGTTTTTCAGCAGGTAGTGATCTTGTTGATCAGTAGGCAGTAGGTAAACCCTGCAAAAAGAGTTAAGATCTTTTGTTACTAACACGTTATACATATTTGATAGGACTCGATGAAGGCAAATCTGTGGTAGGTAAAGTCCGTTCGCTATCCTATTATTGACACACGACGGCAATCTTGGTTCTTGGGATACCAACTATTTTCGAAGTATCTGTGATGGGCGCAGACATATTCATTTCAACACAATGCTGATGGACATTACCTAACTGGAATTTGCTAAAATGTTTTACAAAACCTTCGTCTTTTAATTTTTGCGTCATTCGAAGTTGCGTCTAGAGGCACCTCGCGGTCCTTCCACGGACGAAAAAACATTTTATCTTCACGCAGAGCGATCGACACTCAATACAAAATACTAAGTCACAAGCACAACCTTTCAATACGACGCTTCTTTGACGAGCGGCGAGCCAAATTCACTGGCGTGTTTGCGCCGCGTCGGCTTCCTTTAATTTCTTTTGTGAAAAGCCGCCGCGCACCAAGGCGGCAAATATCAAAGTGACACTATGATAGCGAACGGACTTTAGCCGTCACGCGCGGCTTAGGTAAGGCAAATCCGTGGTAGGTAGCCGTCGCGTGCGGCGTATGACAAAAAGGGGTAGGTAGGTACTCTGCGATCTTGATGACTACCAAATTAGGTAAGTAATAGGTAGGTATGTACCTACACACGACAGCACGTCGACCCTTACATGCTAGCACTCTACTCGGGTACGTTACGGCGACTTTACAACAAAAGTTTACACTCTGACGTGCTGTCGTGTGTACCTAGTAAGTACACACGACAGCACGTCGACCTTTACATACTAGCACTCTACTCGGTTACGTTAAGAGCAACTTTACAACAGAGGTGTACAGTCTGACGTGCTGTCGTGTGTACACACGACAGCACGTCGACCCTTACATGCTAGCACTCTACTCGGTTACGTTACGGGCGACTTTACAACAAAAGTGTACAGTCTGACATGCTGTCGTGTGTACCTATCGCGCGTTGAACTAGCAAGCAACAGTTGGATACAAAGATCGAAAGAGAATCTTCAGACGCCGCAGCTGCCCACGACTCACGCTCTTCGTCTGTTATCCAAAATATCTATCTATTGCAAGATCTGCAAGCATTTATTATTATTCAATCAAGCAACAACCAACTAAAAAAAAAAAAAACAGAAAACCAAACTAAGTTTTGACAGTTTAGAACGTGATTCACTTTGTTTGGATGAACGTCGATCCCCGGTACGGACGAACTGTCAAATTGACTAAGTAAACAATGTATTCAACGCCTGCGAGAAAAGAATAGCACATTTACAACATCAAAATCGTAAATACACTAAAATCGCGAAATATTCACATATCAAACCCTAGAATTAGGTAAGTGCTATCAAACACACCATTTTTCGTGTTGTAAATCATGACAGTTTGCAAAATATTTTCGTTGAAAAAAACAAATTCCCAGTACTAACTTCCTCAGTTTTTGAATGAAAATTTCTTCAAATCTATTACGAACATCAACACGAAACTTGCCTTAAAAGATAGCTCTTACCTAATTCTAGGGTTTGATATGGCAATATTTTCGATTTCTTTAGTGTATCTTGCATGCGAATGCAAATAAGAGATGCGTCATTGCTATACTTCTCCCGCAGGAGTTTCACTATCCACCCTGCCTTAATAAATTAACTGATGAACGAATGAATTAATTAGGAAAGTAACTAACTGATGAACAAATAAATGAAAGGATGAATTAAAAAACTAAATAATGATGAACGAACGAATGAATTAAGTAACTAACTAATTAACAACTGATAAACAAACGAACGAACGAATGAATTAAGGACTAACTGATGAACGAACGAATGTATTAAGCCTGGTCTATGCGCTGCTGTACAAGAAAACTGTCTTCGCGCAAGCCGCGAGCAACCAGCCTGTCCTTAACAATATTGAGATGGTAAGAAACTAAGGAATGACTTGACTAATTAATGAATTAATGAACGAACGAATAAATTAAGGAATGAACGTATGAAATCTGTGTACGCGCCAGACCGAGCGTATCTAGCATAAGTTAATTTCAAAGCCTGCTCAATATGACTTCTCTGCGTTACACCCTGTATTTGACTTCCGTTGTTCTCCCTACCCAGGTGATAGGCTACTTCTCGTCGCGGCTGCAGCGGGTGCAGGAGGGGGCTGGGGGGGACCTGGGCGTCAGCGAGGTGCTGGCCTGCATCAAGAAAGGGGCCGAGCAGTGGTCCAACGATAGGCTTAAGGTTTGTTCCGATGCGTCTCAAGGGTCAGACAGACCCTTATTTTAACCCCCGATCCAAAAAGAGCGGTTTAACTGTAAGTTTGGCCGCTGTCTGTGTGTGTTTGTGTCTGTCTGTGGCACCGTAGCTCTTAAACGGGTAAACCGATTTGGATGCGGTTTCATTTTATTTGAAAGCAGGTTTTCTATCAAGTGTTCTTAGACTTAAAATCGACATGTGGACACACTTTTGGTGAAATCAAAAGTATGTCCACATGTCGATAGCTTTATTATCAGCTATGTGTGCAACTATATTGTATCGTCAAAAGTTGAATCATCAATTTTATTAAAATGTTGAGAAGTGCGAGCGAGAGGGCTGCAGAGCTCCAGGCGAACGAAAAATCGCTGAACTGAAAAATACCTCAGTTTAGCTACGAGATGTAAAAAACTGTGAAAATTTTGAATTTCCCGCCACGTTGCTGTCGTCCCACGTTAAGGGTTAAAAGCCCTAAAACTCCTCATTTTCCCCCAGAAATTCCCCGAGCTGAAGTTCCGGTACGTGGAGGAGGAGCGTCCGGAGGAGTTCTTCACCCCCTACGTATGGGGCCTCATCAGCTCGTGTGGCGCCATCTACTGGAACAGCGAGTCCAGCGACCGGGCTATAAAGGACTTGGTGTCCTGCTGAGACTTCTGCTCCATAGGCTAGAGGATGGTATCGATGCTGGGCAAGCCTACTCCGGCTAAGAAAGTCCCAGGCACTGCAGCGAGCGTCCCACCCAGGGGCGTATTTAAAGATTCAGCGCCCTGGATCAGTAAGGATTGGCGCCCCATAAATTAAAAGGTATACTTTTTGATAGTCTGATTCAGAGCCGGCTAAAGCCTAATCAGCCCCTCTACCCTTGACGCATTTTTCCAATACGGCCGCAATATGGCGCAATTTACAAAATTTTATATTTTACAAATTAAGACGCTTTTTGTGATTTTATTGAATGAAACAGCCTTACCTTTGAATACACATTACACAGTATTTAAAATCAAAGCATTACTATGCGAATTCAAATGGAATTTAATTTTAAAACTTTTTCAATTTGATCGCAAAAGCTTCAAGGGTAACCCAGGGTAGAGCTCTATAATTAGAATCAGAATATTCTTTGCTGTTAACAAAAACATTAAAAGGACCGACAGCATTAATAAATCTTATTTGAAGCTGTCAACTGGGAGCCCATTTTGGCACCATTGTGTTACAGGCTTAGGCTAAGGCCATGGCCCCCTTGGCCCTAGGGTAAATACGTCCCTGGTCCTACCTAGTGGAGATTACTAGGCACTTCAACAATCCCTACGACAACATGGCCCTTAGCCTGTAACGCAATGGTGCCAAAATGGGCTCCCGGTTGACGGTTTCAATAACGATTTATTAATGCTGTCGGTCCATTTAATGTTTTTTTAGTACAGCAAATAATATTATGAGTCTAATTCTAGAGGATTAGTTCGCTGGTTGTAGGAGAACAACGAAAAAATCCCGGTTTTGTCCTTCTACATGGGACGCCATTGATACGCCATTGTGTTACAGGCTAAGGCCCCAGGTGCCACTGGACGTTGTATAAATACAGCTCTAAGGCTGAAGGCTGACATAAACCTGATTATGTTAGAATACAAGCTGTAGGGTCCTGTCAATATCTATACAGGGCGTTTACGAAAGGTCCTGTGGTACTGAAGGAGGTCGCTTTACTCACCAATACAAGCACCTTTTAATATGTATGGGGGGCCAAGTGCGAAATCGCGAAAAAAATATCAGCTGTTCCATACATCTAGTACAGTATAGAATTTTTGTAAGGAACAGCTGATATTTTTTTCGAGATTTGACACTTGGCCCCATAGTAAAAGTTGCTTGTATTTATGAGTTAAGCGACCCCTTTCAGTGACACAGGACCTTTCTGATACACCCTGTAGAATTGCTGTACCAAAATCTCAAATCGTCTGATAAAATAAACTAGATTTTATTCCACTACATGTAATGACAAATTGTATTCTATATGAAATTGTGACTTCGAAACCGAAAAAGTTTTTTTTTTTCCTTACGTTTTTTGTTCAATGAAACCAGTAGGCCTAGCATGTGATTTTGTTCAATGAAACCAGTAGGCCTAGCATGTGATTTTGTTCAATGAAACCAGTAGGCCTAGCATGTGAGCGCCATAGTAACATGGATACGATATGGCTATCCCCTTACAAGGTGTTACAAAAGGTTCTAACACTTTTTACAGACAGGGCACCCGATGAAAGCGAACATCCCTTTTTTTTTTTTGCTTATGCCGTACGGGAAATATAGTTTTCATTGATCTTCAAAAATGTTTAATAACTTAAACCTAAGCAAATTCACCCAGGCACACAATCATGTGTTTGAATTGAAACTAAATACAAAAACAAAAACTTGAATAATTTCACCCTCCAAAGAGTTAGGACCTTTTGTAACACGTTGTATTTTGATCTACAGCGTTACAGACATAGGTGTATGGAGCTGTAAACCTCGAGATAGTGGCTAATGCTAAGCCAGCATATGTGAAATAATGTAACTTATTCATTCATACATGCTATTTGTGTAAGAAATATCAGGGATACTAATGTAAGGTTTGTTTACCTGATTATTATACTTCTTAGATTGATTGATCAAAGATAATTGGTGATTTTAGCATGGTGAAGTCTCATAAACAGGTAGACAAGCTATAACTGCAATATGTATGATATGTAGTAATATAAATAAATAAATTATATTTAAATACTTACTGACGCTGTTTTTTTTATTATTTTCAAAACTAAAAGTGCTAAAGGCATTAGCAAAAGTTTATTTTGTGTTCCGCACTCGCGTAGAGAATTTGATGGATGGTACACGTCATGTTTCCATCTACGACTTTTGTGACAGCCCAATTTTATTTATCCACTCCAAAATAGTTTCAACAAATAAAATAAACGTCCTGAAAAAAAAATGCAGGACGCAGGCAGTACTCATCGGAAAATTGTTTGAATTTTCCCGCTAAATTAAACCGATGTCATTGCTGCCAATATAAAAAAGACAAAACCATAGACAATTCTGCTCCGTAAGTTGGTAGCACGGAGTATTTCCCGGTAGTTTTTTTTTTAATCAATCGTCATCTGACGTTTGTTGTGGTGTTCGTGTTTATTATTGCAAAATAACATTGGTGTTTTTATTCCTTTTTCTGGATAAAATTGAACAATTTGTGAATGTGAAATGGACATTGAGTAAATAATTGTGTCGTGTAATGGCTCAATAATTATTATAACCCACAGTTCTAATACGAATCGGACGTAGGGTAAGTGCGAATTTGTTTTTTTCCCTAATGATTTATTGTTTCAAATTCAAATGTTTAAATTTACCGTTGTTCTATTTTCATGATTTTATCGGATTCTACTTTCTTTATGTTTATTGGTCTGGCTCGCTATACATCTAATTGATTTACAATACAATGTTTTCATATTGTTTGCGTCGTTTGCTCAGGGGTTGCAGGTGGTCCCCTCTTTTGTTACTAAAAGCTTTTATACAACTACTACTAGAGTTTTACTAGAGGTTCAGTTGTGTAGTTTCTTGTAATAATATGGTAATTCTTATGTTTAACCCGCTGAATCCTATCAGGAACATTTGTTGCGTTTTTACCCGCCTCCAACTTGACCCACCAACTTAAGTTACAGTACAGTGCCCTCTCTCCCTTGTTTGGTCTACCTAGACAGGGACAGACAGCGGTATATCAAGCTGTCAAAGCCCGATATTTTATAGTCTGTCATGATGCTTGATGTGATCATGACCAATTGACAATATTTAGAAAATGAAGGTACTTATTGGATATACTTATAGATACAAAAACCAATTAATGACTACACTACCTATAAAAGACCATAGCTATAATAAATACCAACTGTAACTTTCTAAACATGTAATATTGACTAATAACTTTACATGCATTGCATTGCACATCCTCTTACATCAGTGTTGACCTAAAATTCTTCATGATAAACCCATGCTTACTATGTTTGATAATTATCTACGCTTATTATGGCCAAGATAAAATGTTGTAAGGCATTTTATCTATGCCAGTGTTTCTCAACCTTTCAGTTAAAAACAAACAAGGCTCTTGCCTTGCGTTCCCCGCGGACTATAGTCCATTGTTTTATGGTGTTATTTTATTACAGTAGAACGTCGATTATCTGAACGAAAGAGGAAGAAAGTTTGGATAATTAACACTCTACTGTACCATGTTTAAATTTTTTTGGGCATTTTATGTTAGACAAAATTGTTTTGAGCTTATTTTAGTCAACAGTGAAAAATGGAGATAATTTTTTGAATCATACCAGTAGTCATTAGCTTCAATCATAAATCCCAACTTAAAGACCGACAGACAGGATATAGCATTACTGCCCTTAATTTATTTAAGACTGCAGTATAGGTCTTTTGTAGTTTAAAGAGCTTTTCATATATGCTTGTGGCAATCAATGTAATTTACCCCTAACTATGATGTTACTTCATGTCATACTATAGTCTGTGAAGATCAAATCTGTGGGACCAATTTCTTGAACTGGGGCTATGGTTTGCAGTTGAGGCTGTCACTGTAATTTGGGTCCAATTGTGTTACATTACATGATGCAGCATTTTGTTGTAGCTATGATTCTCATTATTTGCGGATTTTTTCATGTTCCATCCATCATAGTTGTGCTAATTCTTTCTGAAAAACTCATGAGGTGTAATTGGAATTCGTACACTGCTATCCGACCCACCATTCCATTCAGTCATTACCTCAATGCTGAGGATCGTGACCATCATTGAAGGTGCCGGAGAGTAGAGTTCTCCATTGTGCTCTATCACTCGTACACACGTCAGCACGTCAGAGTGTCATTTTTGTTGTAACGTAACTGAGTAGAGTGCTAGCGTGTAAAGGTCGACGTGCTGTCGTGTGTACTCGTGATCTGGATCAGTTTGTGCGACCCACAGTCAGATGCAAATTCTCCCCTATCGGCAAAAGACCTATATAATACAGTGGTGACATCATTGGGTCTGGTGGGTGTATGACCCTTTACTTTATATGGTGTGGACGGATTGGGTTAAACAAGGATCGAGTGGGATATAATTTTGGAAAAAAATAATTTCTTTGTTCAATGTGCTAAACTATCAGCTTTAAAATAAATAGATAAAAGGATAGAATGCAAAAAAGGAAAGACTTGAGACTACTTCAACCACACAAAAAATATAAAAAGAAACATAGTAAATAATTTAACAATGGGGATTTTTCCAAGCATCAAAAATAGTACGAATAATTGTCAAAATAAGTCTATTAATCTGTGGTTTCCATATAAATCACATCAAGATTTAGTACGAATCGCTGTCAAATTTGACACTTTGAAAAATCCCTATTAGAAAATAATTGTCTAATAGATAATATACAATCACAGATAAAAACTCAATAATAAAAAACAATGCCATTGAAAAACGATTTAGCTCAATCATAAATCCATTGACCCCAATAATAAACTATTTGATACTCACTTCCAAACATCAGTTTTGGACGGACTGGCGCACAGTGTGAATCCTAATAATTCAGCCATGGCACAAAATAGTTACAGTAGAGGGACGACTTCTAACTGTGTTGCACCATAATACAGAAAAAGAGTGCACTGCTGTCATAATTGTGTGGTCTAATAAATTGTTTGATGATGAGGAAAAATCCATTAAAATTAAAAAAATATATATTACTTCTGTTGTATTTAAATAGTGGTGTAGTTTAAAATGTTACCTGACCTGAGTGATGGCTTGGGCTTTGGCTTAAAAATTTATGGTTCTATTTTCGTATTAGAAAAAAAACTCGGTTCCAAGTTTCCAAGTGTTTATGGTGCTAGCCTATTCTTCTGTAGTGTATTACGTTCTGTAGGATTGGCCATATTATTATTTATTTAATGCAGTTCCTTTTTCAAAATGGCAGGGGTCCTTTCCCGCCATAGTTTTCCATGTCGCCAACTCGCCAGTCGCTCGAGGTGTGAAACGGAAAGCGCGTTTATCGCGTTCGAATTTTAAAAAAGTTTTTTTTTAATACGGGAAGTTTGTGAATTATTTTTTTAATTGTGTAAGTTTATCAAAGGCCAGTAGTTAAAGTTATAAAAAAAGATTATAGTCAGCTAATTTCTAAAGTGCCAAAAACAAAGAATTCAGTTGTTTGTTTTTCTTTTATTTCGAACAGTTCGATCGCGTCTGTAGCCAATTTTATTGTTTTTCTTTTACGAGGCGCTTGGATGCATGCAGTCCCGCCAAATGTCGTCTAGTGCAAGATAGAACTGTTGGGCGCTTGCCAAGGCGTTTAAACTCGGACTAACGATTTAACTCTCTGTCAGAGTCAGAGCCAAGCAGAGATGAACCGTAGTTTACTGCGCTCTGGTCTCTATGCGATTTGAAACAATAATTGAACACCAACGCCATCTGCTCAGAACTACATTTTCCCGTCGAATTTGGATGTGGTCAAACTACAGGCAGACGGTTCATCGACCGAAAGTTTTGTTTTTCGTTTATTTTCTTTAAGTTTCTCGATGACGTTGTGTTAGCCAATCGTTTCTTTCTAGACAGGGAGTATTTTTGCGAGGGAATTTTGATTGGATGTTCTTCACTTTGCCCAAACTTTGTATTTTTAGTCTGTAGACTGTCTTAGCTTTATGAGATAACAGAAAGCAAGTGAGTTCTGTATGTCATGTATAAAAAAAACCCACAAATAAAGTTAAACCGGTTTTGAGAACTGTGTTTTTTTTTAACGGAATAAGCACACTGGTCGATCGTGTAATTTTTTTGCCTTTGTCTATGCTTCGATAAAACTCCCATTTTAATTCCAGCAAATCACTAATCGTCATTGAAATAAAATCCCATTCGTGGTTCACACACACTCGATCAACATTTACATCAAGAGGAGTGATCACTCCTCCACGAAAATAGAACCGAACTCGTAAATGAGAAGTCTTAGTTATTTATGCCACAATAAAGTTGAGTTAACTTGTATGTAAACTCCGATCGTACTTACTTCACGGTAGGTATTTTTGGAATGAGTGAACTTTTTTTTTCTAAATTACTACCCCGTGATTTTACTACATAGAACATTATAGATTTTTATAATGTTTTACATATTAGGGGGCGTTCATAAATTACGTGAGGTGTTTTTTTTTTTAATTTTCTGTCCCTCCCTCCCCCCCCTGTTGAGATGTCGTTGGATTTTATTCAACCCCCTCCCCCATCTCCCAATCTCACGTGTGATTTTTCAAAATGTGGGTTTCTTACGTAAACGCGTTGGATTGTTATTGCAAAAAGAAAAAAATATTGCTTCGTGCTTTTATTTACGACTCGACTTCTTTCGAAAGAATTAGTGAATGATCTTAATCGTATTACGATTACGTTTAAGATTAAATCTTAAGCATGTACAATCTGGATAAAATGGACCAAAATAGTTTTTTTTTTTTTTTTTTGTTTCAATCAGAAAAAAAATGCGTGATATTTGCCGAGAAACCCCCTCTCTCCAACGTAAGATTAGATGAGATTTGACTCGACCTCCTCCCCCCCTTAAATATCTCACGTAATTTATGGACGCCCCCTTATAAGGTCCAACGATAGTAGCGTGGCGGGAAATTAATGGACAGTTTGTATTTTTTATTTTGAAGCTAAGTAAATAGTATTCTTTTCATTATTGTAAACAACAGAACTACAATAATTCAGCCGATTATGTGTTCTGGTCATAAAACTAGTTTTTTTGGGCAGTGCCATGGTTTGAGGAACAAAACAAAATCAGATTAATTATTGTTGATCTGTGGCTTACAATAATGAAAATAATACAATTTTATTGCCATGAAACAAAAATCACTGAACTAAAATAGCTCAGTTTAGCTTCAAATAAAAAAGAAACTGGAAAAAAAATCCCACCCATCTTCGAAAATTCAGAATTTAGATGCACCATCTTCATGATCATGATTGAAACTGGTTTGTCTCTTTGGGGGACCCAGAATCTTTCCCGTTATAATTTTTCAATAAACTACCTTTATTTTTCCTCAGAGGCTTGAGTTATTCCACACAAGTAGCTTTTTCATACACATTTTACATACAGGGTGACTTAAAACCACGTCACCCTGAATGCGCCGACGCAAAATTTCAGAATCCTTTAGATTTCTCAATATTTAATGACGTTTTCTGTTATTTCGCGCTCAAAGCTTTTAGAACCTTGAGCTGCTTTCGCGATGTGTCATCGTACTCACAGCGCGAATTGTGAACTTCCCGCCAAGGTCAAAGGCATTTCACATCCATCGAGCATCGTCTCTGATGATGATGAAAGAAATCTTAGACAAAATCGTCACATGTAAAGCGTCAAACTTGAATTCATTGCCAAAAACTATGCTCGGACGACATTTTTATGACGACATAGGTACACTCACCACATCATAATGAAACTGGTGCTGAAACAGGATATGTGGAGTTTCAGATTAATCATGGCTTTGTGATGAAACTGATGAGAACAATGTTTCCATGCCATTTTGCATAATCCCACTCTCTCAGTATGAAGATTTTTTATAAGGTTTAAAAATTCGCTCGGGACAGGACTTGAACCCGCAACCTCTTATAATGTTCCTTAGCACGGGTTTGTGCTTTAGAAAATACAAAAAGTGGTATTTTCGCAGTGCCATTTTAAAAACTATATTTTTGAAAACTTTTATTTCTTTCTTTGGGTTATTTGTCTGCCAGTGAAGGAACCTTTAGAAATGTTTTGTTTGATTGGCCGTTAAAAAATCCTTAGGATTAATTAAAGAATAAAATACTTATGGCCCGTCCGATTCTTCCTCATGTTCGATCTTCGAATGCCAGATTAATCTTCTAATCCCGCGTACGCTGCGTCGGCATATCGCCGCGTACTATTATTAAACGCGGGGTGGTGGGTTCCCCAAAAAGATCGTATTTTCATGTGAATAATCCCGTCCTGTTCAGTAGACGCGATTTACTTGTGAAAGACTGACGCTCGGTCTTACAGGACTCTCTCTTGGGTGCTCGTGACCATTTTGGTTCGCAAACTAGAGAAAAAAACAAGTTTTTTCTATATTACCTGCCAGTGTTGTTTTCATCTAGTTTTGACAACCGGAAGTGCTGTTTTGTTTCTTCTTCTGCAGTGTATTTTCGCCGGCCAGTGTCCTAAATCCTCGTGCCGGAAGTGTTGCATTTTCGAATATGGACCGGCTTCTTTACTCGTAATTTTATGATTTTGTGACGTTTGAACCTCGTTCTACTCATATCGATTTTATTGTTCTCTCCGATGATTCACAGAGGCTTTGCTCCAGTTTTCGAAGTTTCAAAATAATATGACAACTGACTGTAGCCGGCTTATTTTAGTTTCGAATTTTACTTCCTCGTTCTTATCTGCTTCTGTCGGTGTATTTCAGGTGACTCCGACTTCTTTTGGCTTTTAGCCAACGAATGTTGCATCATGGAAGCAGATTGGTCGATGATACTTCTCAATAGCCTATGGGTTTTTTTAAGTCTTCAGCTGGCCATTATCAGCTTTATAACCTTAGAGAGCTTCATGGTGACGGAAGTGGCAACAAAAAGGTTATTCATTCAGATTGCATATTTTCATTGACACCAAAGTTGACAGTGGTTCAAGCTGTTTTATTTTCGTGAAACGTTAAATACAAATGTTGCAGTCTAATTTTGCACATAAATAGCCTTTAGACAACGGTTTCATAAGTACTAAACTCCTCTGCTTCAGCTGCTTCTGTATTTCCGAAATGCCTATTCACTAACATATTTATGAAGTGTCTATCTAAATTAAGCATCAAAGTTAGACATAACAAAGATCGGGTCACAGACAGAGCAGACAAAACAAGACCAAAAACAAAATGTGAAGTACCTATAACTGGTTCGCACAGATATAAATTTTGATGAAAACAATGTCTGATTTAGATAATAGTTTTAAAAAAACGTGCTAAATCATAGCCTTAACTCAGTGGTTCTTAACCTTTTAGTGATGGCGGACCATTTCACAATATTTCTGTCTTGTCACGGACCACCAACTGTTTGGGGGTAATACACGTAAATCTTAATTAATAAAGGTTTGTTTTATATATAAATAAAATACGCATACAATGTATTCAAAGCTTAGCTATTTAGTTTAGAAAATTAATTTCTTTCTTATAGTAATTTTTCTGTACTCATATTCGTGATAAATACTTTGTTAACAAGACAAATACGCGCGCAGCGCGCCCGAAAATTCACCGATATTACCATTGGGATTTGCTTGTTTGTAAATATGAAAGACGCGCCTAGTGTGCCCGAAAATTTATCGATTATCCTAAAACTTTCTTTGAGATTACCCTTGAAATGTAATAAATGCGCGCGCAGCACGCCCGAAAATTCACCGACATTATTACCTACATTTTTATCGCAATAGTAACCGAGACTATGTAAATAGGATAAAAGCGCACGCGCACTCGGAAATTCACCGATTACATCTACCCTTTTTCATTATAGAGATTCCCTTAGTTGTAAATATGACAAACGCGCGAAGCGCGCCCGAAAATTCAGCGGTTTTTTTACACTACATTATGCCTTACAAAACCACTTAATGGCTAAGATTTTTTTCTGATGGCTTCGCGGACCACTTCGGGTGCCTCCGCGGACCACCAGTGGTCCGCGGACCATAGGTTAAGAACCACTGCCTTAACTAGATGAAATTCGTAACCTGAAAGTTAAAAACTGGATTCACACAGATAATTTGATAAAACAATCCATTGTTCTGAATCTAATTCCGAGAAGTTATTCAACTTTATCTCGTAAATCTAAAATTGTCTACACCTTAACAGTCTTTTTTTTTCTTTTTTATCAATTGGACTGTCGACCAACCACTCATTCTCAACAAGACATTTCAATTTAAAAAGCAATAATAACTAATTAACTTTCTTACTAGAACAGATGTCTTAGAAAAGAAGCTATGTTGTACCAAGCAACAGTCTCCAAACCCAGAAATAAACTGCACTCCTCAGCATAATGTTAGTTCTTGCAATGTGCATCCAGCCAGGCCGTGTGTGAATGTTTTCTTTTTTCGGCTTCTAATTTTGAACGTGGCCACGCGCCAGTCTCGGCGCGCGCGCACCCCATAGTGCACCGCATTCGAAATTTAAATCCATGCTCTTCTGTTTTTTCTTTCTTTTCACGTTCATGCCATGACGTCGCCTTGGGTAAATATCTCATCGTTTCAGGGGTTTGCGAATTGTTAATAACTTTTGGCTTTTTCGTTTTCTAATTTTCGCAGAGAACTTATTTTGTTCGCTTTGTGTGGATTAGCTTCCTTGCAGATTTGCAGGAGTTGTGCAGGGTTTGAAGTTATTTTTGTCTGTGGAACATTTTCTACTAGGATAAGTCTTTATGTCCCCAATTATTGGATAAGGTAGGTAGGATCTAAAACGTTTTTTTTTTTTTCTAAGTCGAGCCCTATCGGAGTCCTGTATTGGCCAGCGATAAAGCTGAACAAATAAAGGATTCGTGCCAGTTTTGTGACCTAATAAAGATAAAGATTAAAGTGCTGGCCAGTTCGGAATGTAGAGTTGAAAAAAAACTGACTTAAAAAGTTTCTGAAGTGGACCATAGACATTAGTGATAAGTTAAAAAAAAAGTTTGTTAAGTGTGTAAGTGAAAATTCATGAAAAATATAATAAAGTTTGTAAGGAATAATGGGTAAAAAGAAGAAAAACAACTCGAAGCCTGGCGGCAATAGATTCTTCAGATGGATAAGAAGGTAAAAAAGTTTACTTGTTCATACTAAAACCAATAAAATAACATGATTCTGTGTTTTTCACTAATTAATAACAAATTACTTAACTGCATGAGTAAATATAATTTTAAAACAATAATTTGTGTGACATTATTTACTGTATTTTTTATTTCGTTTTTCAAGATGGATCAGCGCTTTTCAAGTGCTAATAACTTTGCTAAATTAACGCAAAAATTTGCAACTTCCTATGAAGCGATGGCCTAACTTCAGCCTAGTGGTATTCACGGTTCATCAATTTTTTAATGTTTTTTCCGTTCGCTGATTTTAAACAATGAATTATTATTTCCTCAATAGAGCATTGTCTTTGCGATCATTTTTTTTAAAGATAGAGAGATTGGGCTTTTTTCAAAGCACCTATTTCAAAACCACTCAGCGCTGCACCGAGTGGTCTCTTCACCCAATTTTTTTTATTTCAAAACATAACCTTCCTTTCGGGAAAAAAAAACCACTGCTCTTGGGTGTCACGGGCCAGACAGGACCACATTCAGACATCAATCAAACTAAACGAAAAGCACACGACATTGTGTGGGTAGTCGAAAATATAGTCGTTTCGCAACCATAGTTGCTAAAACTCGCCAGGCTGGCCCGCCCACGAGAGGCTCTGTTTGCTGATCAGTGATCTGGTTTAGGTCAGACTAGTGGCTTGGCCGTGACTTTGTCTGGTAAAAGCACCCATAGAAATTAGGAAATTGTAACTACCGACTTCAAACTAATATTTTAAACGAAAGTTTTTATGATGGTAGAGCGGCCACTCGACGACGTCATAATAAATAAATACGCAAAAATGTCTGAATAGATTATGATGAAACTTCAGTGTTATAGCTTATACTACAGGAGAATAAGACAAGCTATAATTTATAAATAAATGTACCTACTAGCTTTTCCCCGCTAATTCGTTCGCAGAGGGAATATCGATCAAGGAACGGAGTCAGCGCGGACGAAATCGTGCGCCGTTCTGTTCTTTCAACAAAAACTTACGGAACCTAAATTACCTAATATACCACACGATTTACATAAACCTTTATTAACAAGCAAAAACAGTTAAACACTGCAAGCAGTAGCTATTTTCCAATGACTTGCTCCTCAAGTGGCCCGTGTAATTGGCCGCTTTTACCTCTAGGAAGTGGGAGGGAAATCTAGTTTCCTTTTGTTAATTCGTACCTATGCATCGATAGGTTTTCGTGCTAACTACGTGACATGTTTTTTTATGTTTGCATGCTTCAATTACCTTATATTTGCATATAAATTAATTTAATCGTAGAAAAAAATCACACGAAACGTCACGTCAAATTTGAGGCACGAAAAATTACTCTAAAATATTTTCACATACTACAGTATGCATGCACACAAGTGCACTAAACATTATTGAATAAAATACATAGAGACACAAATATTCCTTGAACTAGTTTTTTTATTATGCATCGTATAAGAAAGAGTACCAAATTAGACGAATGAAGTTACAGGCGAAAGGCTAGTCAAGTCATTGTAATCTAGACATACCATCGAGGCGTCAGATCATAAAAGGCCTGAATCACCGGATGTGACTGACAATACCTACTCAATAACAGAACTACCTCAGATATGTCTTCTTGGTGCTAAGAACCTTATACTAGGACTACCTATCTTAACTTGTTAAAATATATCGGTTATATTACGTTTTGCTAAAAGGTAGCTGTTTTTAGGATCTAGATCCTAGGACCTAAAAGAGTTTTATATATCACTGAATAGTTCTTTAGTAAGTATTAATAATACCTTCAACGCAAAACTCGCCAATCCGCACTGGATTACTGAGAGGAGGCCTTTGCCCAGCTACACCTTACCAATAAAAATAACTGTCAATCATCAATCACAGTGGAAATCCCTTAACCGCATCCGTGGTGGTGTTGCCCGCAAGGGATAACATGAGAGAATGGGGGATACTGCCCGAAGATGTAGATGTTTTGTGCCGATGTGGAGCCGCACAGACAACGTCGCATCTTCATACCTGCCCTGATGCTCCACAGTGCAGCTGGCAGGATCTCCTGGAGGCGACCCCCAGCGCGATCCAGTTGGCACGTTTTTGGGAGCGCGACGTGTGACGCTTTCGACACGAGAGAAGAAGATCAAAACAACACATCGAAACTTAAAGCAAAACAAACCTGCCTAATCAAATCCTAAGAGAAATTCAAAACAACTGCTCTACAAAAGTCATCACGGCACTTCGCCCAGCACGTGCCATCACGGCCATCCATACCTTCCATACTCCATCGCAAGGAAATATGACCCTTGCTCCCTCGTAATAGCACCTTGGACGACCAGACTGTCTGCTTTGGACATAAACAATGCCGTCCCAGACGGCCTGTGTCTTGTCGGACTCCACCAGAGAAGAAAAGCGCTCTTTTTTGTCTGAGAAGACACTTAGGCCTTTGCAAACACACAGGAAACACGTAATGAGATGATTTATTTATTTATACAGCGTCCAGTGGCACCTTCACTCACAATAGATGGGTGAAGGGACAACTCGGACGCAGGAGTGCCTGGGACAATGTTTAATGTCAGAATGGTATAGGTTCTGAGCAAGCCTATTCCATCTAAACACTTGTCCCGGGTCTGAAAAACATCGCGAGAAAACCATAGTCTTGGTTGGACGAGGCTGGAGGTATAGGCAAGCTTTGCTTACTTTGTAAACTACGTTCTGTGGTCAGTTCACCCATCTCACAAAAAGCACACATTGATTTGAATCGGGCCCTCCAAAACGTATAATTCTGGTTTTCCTAGTCGGGAGCGTAGATAGCTTTCAGAAGAGCTTTCCATTCAAGACCAATTTGAGCAAGCAAATTTATACCAAGCCTTCCAAAGCACCTCAAACTAGCGCTCAACTCCAAGCAATGGTGTTAAGGCTCAGGCAATGCGGCTGCGCAGCCATTTCCCCCTACTCTTTATACCTTTACCGTTTTTACATCTAACTCTACGCTTACAACTTGCATACCGTCCATCGAACGCCTTATATAGGAGGCAAAATTATAATTCTGAACGCTCGAGAGGCATTGGACGTTGGGTTTTGAGTTTCGGTTGTCATAAGAAAATGTACTAACGGTGTTTTTGTGTTTAATTTCATGACCACGTCATATGGTCGCACCGCCCACTCTGCAGTGGACGTGCCCGCGTTCTGAGAAACTTTAAATTCGATCTAAAGTGAAATTGGGTGCCCCAGGGCTCCATACTTGTTCCGTTACTTTATCTAGTGTATGATTACTTCTTTTATTGCTGTTATCGAGGTGTTTTAGTGAGGAAAGTGATGTTTAGAACTGTGTTTGGGTTAAGTTGTACGTTTTAAGAGTTGAATGGTTCATTAACATTTCTGTTATTGGTTTTCTAACGTGAGATTTGTTTGTGAATGACTTTTAGAAAGTTCTCGGATGTTTGCTAAACTGTCTGGCACATAATACTTAGTGAGCAGTAAAGAACTTATGAGACTCAAACTTAATATTCATAAACTATTGTCCGAGGAAAATGTTGTGTGACAGTTCGGACTTTGTAAACAAATGACCATATTGTCTGGAAACTACACATAACACGTGAAATGTGTAAGTATACTCATTTTTGTTCACCAACTGACATTTAATTTTATTTTTGATACTTACCTTTTAGGAGCAAAACAAACACAATCGAACTTTAAAACAATCCGAATGAAATCTGATCAAAGGGTTATAATTTAAATAACCCGAATCATTAAACAACAAATAAAAAAGTACCATGTAATTATAGAAAAAACCAAAACTTAATCAAGGTAATGATGCACGAGTATCTGGAAATTAAATGCCTCTTTCTCATGCATTTACCATTATGCCAGAATTGTATAATTAAATTACATAGATTAAATTACATTTAAGCTTTTATAACTTTTCTAAAGAAAGCAGAATACCTATAAAAGAAATCGGTCAACAAACGGTATCTTTGGCCGAAAGAGATTCAACTTTGCAAGAGTAAACTTTAAGCTTCATTGTTGATTGCATCTTGGAGAGTACAATGTGATGAATCATTGGACTTGGTTGCACCTTAAAAGATGTTGTTGGTATTCGAATCTTCTTTGTATTTAAGTGAAGTGATTTAAGAAACCAGCATTTTACTGAGGTTTCCTGTAGATGTTCTTCTAAAATATGCTTAGGGTGATTTTTCAATTCGGACATTCAAACAAAAACCTACTCAAAACGGTTCACAGAGACAGAAAATACAGATCTGTAGGGTAGGTAGGTAGTCGTATGGAATGATGTAGTGGCGTGGTAGTGGCCATCCCTAGTGTTAGTTTTTAGGTCATTCATCACCTTCCTTACAAAAATATTATGTTAAAAAAATTAACCTTAGGTAGATTTTCTGAGTAGGCGACATCTCGGACAAAATATTTTCGGTCACTTTGTCCGAAATGTCGCTTCGTATTTTTAATATTTTTGAGGCGACATCTCGGACACTCTCAAAATATTGAACCTCTATCGTACAGTCAGATACTAAAGTATTCAAATATAATACACAGAGAAAGAGCGTTACCCCAGCTGCCTATTTTAGGATAGCTAAAGCGGCTTAAATGAGCCGTTTTCCTTGACAGTTAAAGCCTGAATTTAGGCACTCAGATCGCGTTCGGCTCATTTTTATTGAAAAAGTACTAGGCTTACATAAGGTGCTAGGACAGTGGTTCTTAACCTATGGTCCGCGGACCACTGGTGGTCCGCGAGGGCGTCGCTAGTGGTCCGCGGGAGGGTCCTGCAGCAGTCCAGCGCACATAGCGATAGTTGTCAATAAATTTTTATGTTGATTTTGAAAGTCATGTTTGAACAAGTTCCTAATGAATAAAATAACTGAAATTTTCGTGCGCGCTGGCGCGCGTTCTTACTCCCTATGGAAAAGGATTTTTAACCTCCAAACATCCGCGTGACTGCAGATGGCGCCAAGGAATTACCGAATGCGCCAGTTTTTGACTGGATAATACAATAAATAGCCTATAAGTAACCTGCGGCTCGCTCCGATGTAAAGTTGCGGTCTTCAGTACTGACGCAAAAACAATAAATTGTATTATCAAAACCCTTCAAAATCGAGTAATCTGTTATCACTCATAGTATAATGTCGTTAGCCCATGTCAAACCGCTCGTAGACTATATTTAGGGAAAAATCGGTAAATTTTCGGGCGCGCTGCGCGCGCATTTTTTCACGCACCAACTACACGTACTGAGGACAACTTGATTATGATTTTCAAGAGTTAAATCGTAAAATTTTCGGCTGCGCGCGCTTTTGCAAACAAACGAACTCTTGATGATGTTGACGGAAGATTTGCCATCCTGCGGCTCAAAAAGGGTAAAATCGGTGTATTTCTTTCGTCTGCCAATTAAATCTACAGAATAATTTTAGTAAAATCGGTGAATTTTCGCATGTATGTTCCATTGTTCCAAAACCGACTCATATTAATTTCCTGTATTCAACTGTATTCAAAATTATGCAAGTAGCATACATTATACTTTAGGTCAGGTGAAACGATTTCATATGAAAGACCATGTACCTTGGATCTGGTGGTCCGTACTAAGAAAAAAAATATCAAAGTGGTCCGTGGCCCAATAAAGGTTAAGAACCACTGTGCTAGGAGGACAATCACCTCAGTTCTGACATCATTTTTTTCTAACTAACCCCGCGTAATGATGTGAGAACTGAGGTGGTGATCCTCCTAACACCTTATGTAAGCCTAGTACTTTTCATCAAAAAAGGGAGAGAAAATGTTGAAGACTGCATGAGTACACAAGATATTATTTGCATGTGGGTATGTAACATTTTTATAAGTCTCCTCATAAATAAGATCTTAGGGAGCTTTTTATCCGACTGTACAAAACAGCTTTATTTGTTAGTGTCCGAGATGTCGCCTCAAAAATATCTAAATAATAAAACGACGTTTCGGACAAAGTGTCCGAAAATATTTTGTCCGAGATGTCGCCTACTCGATTTTCTTTTCACTATTGGAGCTATCTATGTTCAATATCGAATTTGTGAATGAAAAAGCCTTCCTAAGAGTAAGAAATAATATTGTGGAAAGTTATCATTTCAGACAATGCCTATTCGTAAAACCAAGATTTCAAAACTCGCAATCGCAATCTATTTGGTCAAATAACTCGTTATTTCTGCGTAATCTTTTTAGCAGTTTCTCACCGGTGTGTGACGTTTGTGAGAAATGTAGGTATTTGTCTTAAAAATTTACATCGTCATTTCCATTCGCGTAACTTGCGCGTGGCATGCGACAATTTTACCATTGTTTCAATGAAAGAAGTAGAACTAAAGGCCAGCGTCTGTCTTCTTGCATTTGAAGACTCCAGGGAAAAAGACGAACTTGTCACTTTTTCTCGAAACTAGGTAGGTAATCTTGAATGCAGTTTTGTGGGGAATTTCCGGTACTAGATAGTGAACCGACCGGGTAAAAAACGAATTAGTCTCGGAGTTATTGAGGCTTATTGCGGAACTTGGGTTTCCGTAGCACAAGGTTCCAAACTTTCAAAATACGATATCTTCAAATGTTTGTTGCTTGACTAGACTATCTTTTTCCCTGGGGTCTTTATTTGCAAAATGCGTGTAGGAAGGGATCGGGTAAGACAGTCAACGCAGCCTTAGATCCTACAACTCACTCAGAGATCTAGAAACGCTCGCCGACATAGTAAATTACTTTCTACGGCCAGAGAAAATGACCGGCTTTCCAGAGTATAAAGAGTTGTCGAGAATAGAGCTTTTCATCTTGAAGTCTGGGATACACGGGTAGAGTAAACTGTAGCCAACTAACCCACTTGACATGATTTAGCCAATCCCGAAGGAGAGTCTAAATATCTGGCGTATGAATGAAGTGATCGTCTAGCTAGCCTCAAAATTATTAAGTAAAAATTGATTACTGAGAAATCATTATTTTAGGATGTAATGCACTGCGCTTTTCAACATTTTAAGAGAATGATTCAACTTTGGATAATAAATTGTAGTTGCAGACATACATATGTTACCGGCCAAACCCGATTTAAGGATAAACTAGTTTCGCCTAGGCCAAACCAGTTTAACCCAAGCTCGTATGGACAAACCGGTATAGCCTAGGCCAAACTAGTTTACCCGAACGTGGTATGGTATGGATAAACCGGTATGTCCTAGGCCACACTAGTTTAGCCGAAGCTCGTATGGAGAAACCAGTTTAGCCTAGGCCAAACTAGTCTAGCTCTATTTGAGTAGGGATAATACAGATTCTAAAAATTAATGTGTACTTATTTCTAACTCAGTTTCCTCGCGAAGCTCTGGTCTAGGCAACCGACCTATAGCTCTTTTACTGGCATTGTTTTCTCGAAGCTAGCTGTCACTTCGACGCCATTGATTTGTTACTCCATCGTTTGTCTTTTGTTTCTTGTTAATTGCCCTTTTTTAGAAAAAGAAAACGGTTTGTTAAGGCTATGTGAAATGTTTAAAAAAATGCCTAGACTTCTTAATCATTTATTCCATCCAACCCAACTAGTGATGGGATAAATAGATATTACGTCCAAAAGGGCCTTTCTCTGTATCTCTCTCTAACAGAAGGCCTGTACCTATTATAATGTCAAGCCTGAATATTTTTCGCTTGACATGACTCGAGTGTTCGGGAGCAGTCAAGATCGAAATGACATGAGATTTTTCCTTCGAGATGTAACGAATGCGAGATTTCCGAGAATTAGCCCCCTGGCAAGTCACAACACAAGTCGTCGTCGTTATCCGGGCCCAATTTACCTCCAGCCAAAATGCCTACATAACTGGGGCCTGAGTCTGTAACGTAATGGTGCCAAAATGGGCTCCCAATTGACGGCTTCAATGACGATTTATTAATGCTGTCGGTCCTTTTAATGTGTTTGTAGTACAACAAAGAATATGATAATTCTAATTCAAGAGGATTAGTTCGCTGGTTGTAGAAAAAAAACGAGATAACGCCGACTTTGTTCTTCTACTGGGACGCCATCGACACGCCATTGCGTTACAGACTTAAGCCCCTGGCCATTCAATTGGACAATCGACCCTACAACTCTGCAATCGAATTAACCACCGTTCTGTACAATTTGTAACGATTGACCGAGTCATGCTCTCGAGAGCTTCGATTCGATTCTGGCATTCCGAGAATTTAATAGCTTGGGAAAGTATGGTTGCGACATCAGAATTGCTTACATTGTTGGAAAAAAATCAAGGTAGTTCGAGATACCCCTTTTTATTTGATACCCATCCGTATGCGGCATACCGCATAAGACTCTCTTAAGAAAACGCAGTGGGTAATAAGGGTAAGGCATACTTTTAAAAAGAAAAAAAAATACATCGTTTTGCATGCATTCTTTGCAAAAAAACCGGCCAAGTGCAATCGGACTCGCGCACGAAGGGTTCCGGACCATTATATTATGAAAACGGCAAAAAAATCACGTTTGTTGTGTGAGAGCCCCCTTAAATATTAATTTTATTCTGTTTTTTTAGTATTTCTTGTTAAAGCGGCAACATCTGTGAAAATTTCAACTGTCTAACTATCACGGTTCATGAGATACAGCCTGTTAGTGGTGACAGACGGACGGACGGATAGCGGAGTCTTAGTAATAGGGTCCTTCACCCTTTGGGTACGAAACACTGAAAACATATTTTTTAATGCATTCTTAATTCTTTGCCATGATTTTTTTTTGTCTTGGATGCGCTAGTGTGCCTCAAGAACGGAAGTAGGAATTTTGCCAGCGAACAAAGCATGTCATTGCACTGGGCCTAGTCTGTAATTTAGCAATGTCAATGACACTGGCACTAGAACGTAATTTGTTGGACTCCTTCGCCGCGTCACGCGAAGTGTAGAGTTGATTCTAAACCTTTTTCGTTTGGGAATTTCCATAATCACCCCGCATTGTGAAACCGAGGATCTAACATGTCGGACGTAGAATAGGCTTTTGTCTTTGCTTGCTGTAGAGTTGATGGATAAAAGATGACAACAGCTGTGTCTTCGGTAGCCGTCTTAGCCCAGACGAAGACTTTAAATTCGTAGACCAAACTTTGAACGGTTTTTCTACGGTATAAATCGGCTGTTCCATATAAATAAGATAAGTGAGTATCAGACCTCTGTCCGATTTTTGAATCGCCAAGCAGCACTAATCCTAGGAATTATTTGAAAATGGAACGAATTTTGTATGGGCTATTGGTCGAATAAACTAACTGATATGGGGCTTTAACTGAGGGTTGAAAAATCAGGCCTTACTTATCCAACTAAGCTTTGGTAAAAAAACACGTTACCTTTTTTTCAGAATCGATCGCAGTAGTTTCATAAATACTGACTTATGTACTTGTTTTTGCCCGCCTTTATTTTGTAATCGGAACAGTCAAACCGTGACAGCCGCAAACAATTAACTAATTACCGTTTTTCTGTCGTGTAACTTTTTTTGCGTGCCATACGTAACTCCACAGCCATACACAACACGGTACCGTTTTTAAAGGTGATGACAAACTGCATGATGAACATTCTATCCAGCGAATATAACATGTGCATTTGGTTGACCAAAATGCAAAAATAAAGTAGCGACAGTATACCTACTGGACAAAATGTAATGAACAGCTTATTAACTCTTTGTCCCCATGTTTTTGGTCTCAATAGCAAAAGTTCTATTGACAGATTATGTATGTACTATGTACCCATCGATGTTTCTCTGTATTCGATGTTCGGTTCTGCCAACATATGAAAGAAGACTAAATTGTTCTGTTACTTTACAACAAGTTAGTGCTCAGGTTTACCAGCACCTTAAGGAAGCCAGAGTAAAGCGCGGATTTACGTAAGAAAAAAATAATCGTTCAAAATCGGTTCCTGCTTTGAGGATTACAATCGATTCGTAATCGTAATCGATTCGATTGAAGATTAACTGGCCATAAAAAATATGACAGCTCTCTTTTTATTATAAAGAAATCAAAATGCTTGAAATATGGTTTTGAATAGTTTCTTCTGTTCTATTTACGGTAAAATTAAACAGTAGGTATTTCGAGATCGAATCGGATTGTTTTTTTTTTTCTAGTTCCGTATTGTCTAGGATTCATCGGGAAGAAAATAACAATACTCGCTTGACTGCCCATTGCTCAAATGAGGGTTCCTTTGGGGAATGGGCAGTCGGGTAAAAAAATACGTAGCGAACTAAAAGCATTTTTATCAACTTCGTTCAAAATTGTTCGTAATAAACATCCACATCATCGTCCAGTCGTTCCCTCAATGCTGAGGATCGTAACCATCACTTGAAGGTGGCGAAGAGTAAACTTCTCCATTGAGTTCTATTCTATCACATTAAACATGACGAGTTATAATTTAAAATCGCTGTCTCGTTGTTTGAAATACTCTGGTTTATTGTGCCTCCCGTTGCGTCGCGATGGCGTGCTAGTGATGTACGCTTGGAAACATTGCCACTCCCGGCAATGTTTCCACTGGAAACATTGCCGGAAAGTTTCCGAATGTTTCCCAATGTTCCCATAAATTCCCAGTAGTATTTTTGTTTATAATTCATGCTTATTCTTGAAATATCGCGTTCGTTAATCACGTGACATTGCATAAACGTCTTTCCTTACAGTGTTGCCATATAGAAACTGCATAAAATCGGTATTTTCTTTTAAAATTCCATGAAATCCTTACTTATTGCCAATAAAAGTGAATTATTTTTATGATTTTCATATATTAGTGAAGTCAATCATGCTGATTCTTGAAATATCGCGTTCGTTAATCACGTGACAATTCATAAGCGTCTTTCCTTACAGTGTTGCCATATAGAAACTGCATAAAATCGGTATTTTCTTTAAAAATTCCAGTAAATCCCTACTTATTGTCAATAAATGTGAATTATTCATATGATTTACATATATTAGTGAACTCAATCTTCAATGAAACTCAGAGTTATTGTGTTTTTTTGTCTTCAACCATTGGCTACCGATGTTATGCTCCTTGACAATGGTCAACAGTGGGCTGAATTGATTGACTGATCGCGGGTTTCTATAATATTTGAAATTATTAATACTAGTAGTTCGCCCTGAACTGTAAACTCGGGATGTATAGGTACATTTCCCCAGGTAAGCCATGAAACTTGGTTGATGAATGAATTAGACAACGGGGTACTCTAAGAAAAAGGCTCGACGAGATCTACCTACCCGATAAAAGTATCAAAACTTTAACTGTCCATATCTCCTAAACGGCTAATGCTAGACCCATGTTCATGGTACTCTAAGAAAAGGGCTCGACGAGATCTACACGATAAAAGTATCAAAACTTTAACTGCCCATATCTCCTAAACGGCTAATGCTAGACCCATGTTCATGGTACTCTAAGAAAAGGGCTCGACGAGATCTACCCGATAAAAGTATCAAAACTTTAACTGTCCATATCTCCTAAACGGCTAATGCTAGACCCATGTTCATGGTACTCTAAGAAAAGGGCTCGACGAGATCTACCCGATAAAAGTATCAAAACTTTAACTGTCCATATCTCCTAAACGGCTAATGCTAGACCCATGTTCATGGTACTCTAATAAAAGGGCGCGACGAGATGTACCCGATGAAAGTAGGTAGATCTCGTCGAGCCCTTTTATTAGAGTACCATGAACATGGGTCTAGCATTAGCTGTTTAGGAGATATGGGCACTTACAGTTTTGATACTTTAATCGGGTAGATCTCGACAAGCCCTTTTCTTAGAGTACCATGAACATGGGTCTAGCATTAGCCGTTTAGGAAATATGGGCAGTTAAATTTTTGATACTTTTATCGGGTAGATCTCGTCGAGCCCTTTTCTTAGAGTACCATGAACATGGGTCTAGCATTAGCCGTTTAGGAGATATAGGCCCGGTTTCTGAGTTGAGAATTTTACTAAGCACATACTTACGTATCACTCTGTCACGCTCTTTTGTGAGAAATCTGCAGTGACAGGACGATACTTACCCATTTGCTTAGCAAAATTCTCAACTGAGAAAACGGGCCATAGACAGTTACAGTTTTGATACTTTTATCGGGTAGATGTCGTCGAGCCCTTTTCTTAGAGTACCATGAACATGGGTCTAGCATCAGCCGTTTAAGAGATAGGTATGAGTAATTAAAGTTTTGATACTTTTATCGGGTAGATCTCATTGAGCGAGCATCATGATCACTTTTTACTGATTTGATTAGCCTAATAAAGGAATCTCTAAGATTAATGAATAAGCTCTACTAAACTGTTAGTGAGAAGAGTATAAACCATGTTTAAACTCCGACTGTGCGGGAAGAGTTTAAACTGTGTTATCAATGAGCGTTCTGTAATACCACCGTGAAACCCTCATTTCTTATAAACGACATAAAATGGCTGAACACACATGCCACCTGTATAATTTTCGATTTATGAGGAAAAATAAAAAATAAAACATTTTTTTTCTTCTAAGTTCATGTTATGCAAGTATGCTACGGAAGCATCGCTGCGCGAATCCGACTCGACCTTGGCAGGTTATGGTAGTGTGTGGTTGGTTAGGATTTTAAGTTTTAGCTGTTTAAATCCAGAATTTCGTACTTTATGACATATCATAAAGGGAAAAGGGCTCGACGAGATCTACCCGATAAAAGTATCAAAACTTTAACTGTCCATATCTCCTAAACGGCTAATGCTAGACCCATGTTCATGGTACTCTAATAAAAGGGCGCGACGAGATGTACCCGATGAAAGTAGGTAGATCTCGTCGAGCCCTTTTATTAGAGTACCATGAACATGGGTCTAGCATTAGCTGTTTAGGAGATATGGGCACTTACAGTTTTGATACTTTAATCGGGTAGATCTCGACAAGCCCTTTTCTTAGAGTACCATGAACATGGGTCTAGCATTAGCCGTTTAGGAAATATGGGCAGTTAAATTTTTGATACTTTTATCGGGTAGATCTCGTCGAGCCCTTTTCTTAGAGTACCATGAACATGGGTCTAGCATTAGCCGTTTAGGAGATATAGGCCCGGTTTCTGAGTTGAGAATTTTACTAAGCACATACTTACGTATCACTCTGTCACGCTCTTTTGTGAGAAATCTGCAGTGACAGGACGATACTTACCCATTTGCTTAGCAAAATTCTCAACTGAGAAAACGGGCCATAGACAGTTACAGTTTTGATACTTTTATCGGGTAGATGTCGTCGAGCCCTTTTCTTAGAGTACCATGAACATGGGTCTAGCATCAGCCGTTTAAGAGATAGGTATGAGTAATTAAAGTTTTGATACTTTTATCATGTAACCATGTTTAAACTCCGACTGTGCGGGAAGAGTTTAAACTGTGTTATCAATGAGCGTTCTGTAATACCACCGTGAAACCCTCATTTCTTATAAACGACATAAAATGGCTGAACACACATGCCACCTGTATAATTTTCGATTTATGAGGAAAAATAAAAAATAAAACATTTTTTTTCTTCTAAGTTCATGTTATGCAAGTATGCTACGGAAGCATCGCTGCGCGAATCCGACTCGACCTTGGCAGGTTATGGTAGTGTGTGGTTGGTTAGGATTTTAAGTTTTAGCTGTTTAAATCCAGAATTTCGTACTTTATGACATATCATAAAGGGAAACTGTAACCTTTTTAGTTGTTTAAAACGTTGCGGGCGACTGTTCCATTATCTTTATCATAAAATTCATCACAGCACTATACAAGATCATCGATATTTGCATAAATAATGGTAAAGTTTACCAACAAATATCCCGAGAAAGATTGCTTGGAAACTTTGCCGGAAATAAACTGGAAACATTGCCAGGAACATTGCCGGGAACATTCCCAATGGGAAACATTGCCGGAAATAAACTGGAAACATTGCCGGAAACTTTCCCAATGGGCTGGCAGTTTTCAAAGTTATGGGGTTTTTATTGATAATTCATTACCTGGTGTATAGATAATCCAAAATCATGTACAATTCAGCAAACAAATATTGGAATAACTCAAGATTTGAGCAAAGTTCCCAGTAAATTCCCAGTTGGGGAACATTGCCGGCAATGTTTCCGGCAATGTTTCCAGCGATTGGCAATGTTCCCGGGAACGGTACATCAATAGGCGTGCTGCGTTTCTTCGCATTATTTATTATTCTAAATATGAAATATGCATAGGTACATACATAGCGGCGCAATTACAATGGAGAACCCACTGGAGCATGCAGTAATCGACTAGATGTGACGACATCTATGTTCGTTCGTACCTATGGGCAAGAGGCCCGGTACAATAGGGAGTGGTAGTTATCGACAAAAGTTATTGTATGTTGATATAACGCCAATACCACACACACCTCCAGATAATACTTTACTGTTATTATCCTATTTCATAATAACATTATTAAAGTATTATCCACTAATCTCATCCTTACTAATCCATAGTTGTAAGAAAATAGTTCATAGCGAGCAAATAAAATAAAAACTGTCTTTTTTTACAACTTTAACAAAAACACAGAGTAGGACTCAGGCCGTTCCTCCAAGCGCAGAATAATACTGGGTTAGATCGTATCTATGGGTTTATAACTATGTCCAACCCGCTCTAAGTAAAACAAAAGAGTTAGATAAAAGTTATAACCCCCATATGTACTGCCTAACCCAAGCCTTATGCTACGCTTGCTGAACCATCTTATTAACTCTAATGACAAAATGCAAAGTTATGATTTTATACCGTTTTAATTACGGTTGAGCATATTATACTGCAAGTTTTATGGCTAATCGCATTTTTATTTCTAGGAAACCATTTTATAGCTTTACATTCTCTACTACGTTTATTTCAGACAATCATGTCATGATACTAACTACATTAATTCAATTCGATTAATTGCTAACGTCACTCGATTCGATAAGTTTTTTGTCGATACATTGCACAACATTACATCTATCTAGTTGGGGCAACTGGGGTCTAAATTGCTCGAACGCACGCAAAACTAGATTAGTCCAGTGGTTGGTATCTGTCTCCTGCAGTATTAATAGGATAAGAGTATGTGAGCTAAAAATAGAAGGCTTTATTTCGAGGTTAGGTTAGCGACATTTCATTTGGCGAAACGTCCTTCACGAAAAGTGTCAATTTAATTTCTAATTCAGGTAATGAATAGAAAATGGTTACGATAATGAAGAAAATTTACTTGAAAGAAACTTTTGTGATCTTTTCTACAAGAATCTCCTGTCACAGGCTGGCACGCCCTTGCCCTTAGGCTCTTGCCTCTTCCGATTTCTGTACTAATCCGAACCCTTATAACCAAATGCATAACGGACTACACAACATGATGACATTTAGTTGATTGTACCTTCGTCGTAAAAACAAGTCTACCGGTTGACTTATTTTTATGGTTTCTAATCACGCTATTAAGATTATGGTGCGTTTTTCGGGTTGTCTCTTCGATCTGAGGTGTACTACACGCTACAGAGAGTAACCTCATAACCTGATATCTTTAAATTCGGTGCCTGATATATATATATATTTTATTTAATTAAGTAAGTAAGTACTTGCTGAAATCAAATCTTTCTCCAACTTTTGTCGTAACGACAACTCCTTAAGAATAGGATCGATACTATCGATAGTATAAGATGCAAGTGATTCTGGGTCACGATATTGATTCTCGATATATCGGCAACATGATAAACAAAATATTGATATTTCAAAAAGCATATTAAAATATTGAGTTCCTATCCGACTCAAAACCACTGTTTATGGCCATCAAAACTATTCTAACTTCCTTTTTGTAATGTTTTATGAATTTGAAAGCAATTAACTCTTTCCTCCTTTTAATTGTGTTTTTAATGTCTGTGTGCCGTATTTGTAAGTATGTTTTATTTGTTTCTTTTTGTCTGCTTTTTTTCCCGCTTTTTGCTGTGTTTTTTTAACATTTCCTCTAGTTGATGCATGTTGATATACCGCTTTAATGTTTTTTTACGTGTTTTTTAATGCTTCCGAAAAAGGCAACAAACCACTTTGCTGTTATAACATTTTAACAAAAATATTTTGCTTTGGGAAAAAAAATTACACCTCGATATTAATTACACTGCCTTATTCGATTGGAACTCAATAATGTTGATTTAGAAATCCGATATAAAAGGCATTTTTAAATACAATCCGCCACAATTAAACCATCTCTTTCTCATCATAATTGGAGCCAACAAAAAGTACCCTTCTTTCGATACTCACACTTATGCCTCACGCGATAAGAGCTGCCATGTTTCCTGCCGCAAATAAACTTTTTGTCAAATTGAGCCTTATTGCGTTCCATCCCACCCCCTAACCAAAGCCTCCTTCACTAACATTGTCTCTCTCATTCCAGCGACCTACCAGACGAGGAGGACAAAAAGTCCCCGGTCCTACTCCTGGGAGTGAACAAGATCGGTGATTCCCCCTTCCTGAGACGCCGATCCGTCGAAGGCGCCCACACATCTGGCTCCATAAGGTTCTTCAGACCGCCAAAGTCCAAATACACCAGAGGACACCACGGCGATGAGCGCCTAGAGAAGATCCGACAAGACCTCTTGAGCCACAAGCATGGCTCCGACAAGCACAGAATCACTGAGAAAACCAAAGAGAAATGCGCGCAAGACGACGACAGACCGAGAAGTAATTGCATTAAGCTGAATTGCGCAAGCCCGTGCGTCTGTAAGAGGCAAAACTCGTCAAGTAGAGGAAGCTTCTCCTTCCACAGACCAGAAAATAGACAGTCCTCTCTTTGCCCGTCGGAGCCCTACGGTGTAGACGCGAAGTCCAGTGACCAGTCTGAAAACGACATCGAATTCAAATACACGGAGCACAGTTTGGAAAACCAACCGTCGAGCAGCAAACAGAACTCCTACAACGTAACGCCTAAATCCACCGAAAGAAGGTCGTTGCTGCTGGCGAATCTAAACGAGCGATTTCGGAAGACATTAAGCCTAGATTCCAGAAAAGTTGAAACCAATAGAGTACCGTTAAGTCTGCCACAGGAAACGAGGCCCAAATCGCTTGTGAACACGAGTAACATCTGCGTGCAACCTTACAGAAACGAAGACTTCCAACAGCAGGCAAATTTTAGCAAAGCCCACCAGCCTAAGAAGAAACGGAAATCGTTCTTTTCGCTCGACACTTTCTTCGACTCGAAAAAGTCTGATACGTCATCCGTAGACGACTATTGCTCGTCGAAATACAAACGTTTCGAGTTAGAAAGCGACGATTCACCGCTATTCAGGAGGGACCTATCATCAAAGCACCGTGAAAAGACGCCAGACCTGCTAAAACTGCCAATCATCATCGACTCGGTGCGCAAAAGGCAATCGGACACGCGGCGTCAACTGGAGAAGTTAGAAAATCACTTCTACAAAAGCTTGACCAAAGCCGAAGTAACCAAGACTGTTATAGACGCTGTACCAAAGGACGCCAAAGAAGGCACTAGCGGGCATTCCAACAGCTTATACGTCGATGACGACGAAGTAGAATACATCGAACCTATAAGAAGCAACTTCACGAGCCAATCGACGTTAATATTAGACAAAAACATTCCTCAAGAATATCTTAAGCCTGATTCTATACTAACTATTAACACTGAAGATACGGATATAAGACTGCAAAGCTCGACAGTGTCTCCGAAATCGGGAACTGAAAATGATCTGGATAGCATAGGGCCTTACGAAATTGAAGTGAAGGAGTCGGATCTGTTGCTCGATCGATCGAGGAATCTGACAGTGAAAGTCATGGATAAATCGGTGGATTCCATCGGCAGTTGTTCCCTGGACGTCGACGCTAGTACGGATTTTTCAGGTAATTATTCGTTGTGACTTGTGCTAGTCGTTTTCTTCTTTCCGTGTGTTTCTTTGTTGGACTCGATCGTTTTCGTTAACTTGAGACTCGACCATCGATCGAGATAAATCGACAAATAAATCGATTGATTTTCACTCATTGTCACATCCCTAGACTACTTCTTTCTCAGAGTTCTTTCATAATTTCGGAACGTAAGATTTAAGGGCATGTTGTTTGTTTTTCTATTGTCATGCTTTCTTCAAGTTATCATTATTGAATTAAAACAAATTATATTCCTATCGAATTTCATTTACATCTGTGTTTTCTTTCATTACCTTGCGATTTTTTTACGAACTTTCTTATTTTTCCTAATAACATTACTTATTTCATATTATTATCTGTACTACCTACGTGTGTTGTCGTGTGTAATTCTTTCATTATTGTTTAAACTATATTCCCATTCAAACATCCTAAGTAATCGTATAATGAAACTCGAATCGAGATCTGGCCACTGAATGAGTTGTGAATTGCACCAGCAAAAGCCACCAAGCATGGCGGGTATACCGCAATAATGTTGTAGCACAAGAAAATGCCATATGTTATTTGATATGACTTTATTCTACCGTGAATAGGACATAACTCCGTATAAGCTTGAAAGTATAAGTAAAAAAGTAAGTACCTAGTTTAGTTGGTAATCTTAACTTATACATTTTTAATAAGGTATGTTCCATAAGAAATTAATGTACCTAGGTACTTACAGTATTTATTAAACCTTATAGATAAAAACTTCGCAATTACCTACATGAAACATAGATACAATGTAGGTAGGTAAATATGTAGTGTATTTGAGCTTGATTGATTATTGTAGTCATTCGAAACTACAAACTCCGAGCGTCAAAACACTCGAAAATAGCCCTTATAGAAATAAACAATCTTTTTTTTTTACATTTAAAAACTTATTTTTACGGTGGATATTTTAGATAATACTGGGGCAGACCCGTAGTTGAAATATGTATATCCTTGATCTAGCTTGCCTTCTTAAAATATCCGGCGGCGTTGAGGTGTTGATTTGTGTGGCGTCGCCTTAACATCTGTTTAGTGTGTTTTTATGTTTATTTAAATTCTAATCGGTCCGGTAACTCTACATTGAATGGATTCGTTTTATCTGCGACTGGTTTCCTTATTCCGTGCCATATTTAGGTTGAACGCAGTATACTGTATAATGCAATCGTTTCAAAATGCAAGTCACAAACAAATGAGAATAAAATGTGCATGCACATGAAACTAATCAATATTTTGACCTCGATTCGGCCTACGCACCATTGTGTTACCGCGGTCATTGTCGCCTTAGCCATTGACTAGGACGTACTGCGAAAGGCTGAAGGCTATTAATATAAATAATAATTGTACACATATCTGCAATAAATAAATAATTAATTGAGTTTCGATCGCTGAGCATAAAACTACTATAACTAAATCCCGTAAACTCAGTGAAACGGAACGTTCTACGGACTGGCCGCAAAACGGAGAATCGAACGGTAAACGTCAGTGGGCTAAAAAAAAAGAAAAAAGTTTGACGTTTCGAGTTTTCGACTTGCTTTGCTTGGTGAAGTGACGCAAAATCGTCTGTATATTTTCAGCTAAAAACAAATAATTCCGAACTATAATGCTTTAATTTCTTTGTAGAAACGCTCGTGTTTATATTACTGTTGTTTGTGGTAAGTTTTTGTCTACTATCACAGCTGTTTTGTTGGCGAGAAATGTGTTTGAAAGTTGCACATATAAATTCTAGAATCTACCTGATTTCTTAGTAAATTATCGATTTTATTTGTAAAATAACACGTTTCCAATAAAATATATTACTTTTACCTGTTTTCTAGACTTTACAGTGTGTAACAATCACTGTTTCTGTGAGATACCTTGGCGCTTTGCTCACATAGAATAAAAAACTATAGTGACACAATTCTCTAGATCCACATGACTAATCAGAATCGTCTCACGTATCCAATGTATAACACATTAACCATGAATAAGCGTCTATTCATGAAGCGATTTCCAAGAAAATTACTTTCAAAAGATAAAACAAGCCTTTACATTCTTGTAGATCCTTGAGTTTTAGATGGCTTGCCCAGCACCTATACCATCCTGACAGCTTAGTCGGCCTAGCCCACAGGAAAGACAAGTCAATGTCCCAGGCACGGCAGTGCCGAGTGGTCTCTTCACCCATCTGATGTGTGAAGGTGCCACTGGATGCCGTATAAATCATCTCATTACGCAGATGCAAAAGGCCTTAGTAGTATCCTTGGGTGAAGTGTGACAACTCGCCACTGCAGTACTTGGGACATTGTGTCGATGAAGGAGTTGGGGTGTAGCGTAGGGGACGCAAAGAAGCAAAAACTTGAAAAAAATATTCCCCAAAAAAATTTTCAATGTCCTTGATTTTTTCTTTGCCGGTAACAGATTGGGTAGGTCCTAGGGAGCAAAAAAGGTCCTGAGACTTAGTGCCAGGAAAAGCACCCTTTTCGAGTTAGGAGGCATTTTGTATTTTTTTGTTTTTTTATAGTGTATCATGCTGTAAAATTTCAGTAATAAAATTATGGTAAATCAATCAAAACATGCAGCATTCAATCAAATTTGCAGATGCTGACTGCTTTAAATGAAGCTAGGCAAGCCTGCTCCAATGTTTATTTGTGTTCTTCTCGTACAGTTTACCGCACTTCAATGTTTACACGTGTGCACTCTACTCAGTTACGTTACGTGCGTCTTTACAACAAAATGGTAAAGTCGAATGTGATGTCTAGTGTACAGTAAACATGATTATCCAAATCAACGAGAGATAACAAAACCGACCTTGATCATGGAACTGAATCAATTTCACACATTGCCAGTGGTTCTCAAACAGTGACTTCTTTCATTGAATCTTCAGCTCAAAGCATGTATTATCCTGTAAACCTGCCTGTAAACTCACTAGGTACTTCACCAAATGTATGAAGCAGCTGATTTGTTTTCACACCAATTTTGGCCACATAGTTAAGGTTGTCTGTTTGGTAAGAAGAAAACCTGCTTAAAGTTCCCCTACAAAGTTGTTGGTATAACCCCTGTCATTAAAGAAAACATTTAGGATGAACTTCAAAACACTCGCCCTCTCGCTCTAATTAATACAGTCAAAGCGAGACATAGCTAGGTTTTTAACTCCGTCCTAAATGTTTTCTTCAATGACACGGGTTCTACTCTAATTATTGTAAGAAAACGGGATTCTTACCACGATTTATTTTCTTTTGAGCTCCCGATATTTCGGCACCGTTGCAGGCACCAGGGTTCTACCCTGTATTGAAAAGCTGCCTCCAAATAGTTGAGAAGCTCTGTTATCACTTATCATCATTCATTATGATAACATGCTGATAAAAATGCTGTACCCACTTAAAATTTCATAAGACTAACCACACAAATCAATTTCATCTGTTATTGTGTGCGAATGTGCCGAAAATGTGTGATTACTTTCTGTGTCTTCATGCTTGTAAGAGGCTCGCTTCTCTCTATTTATCCAGGAAATGTGACGGAACAAATCAATGCACATATTATTTATAGAAATAAAGTGAGAAACAGACAGCCTTCGCCACCCCTTGTAGCTCTTATCGCGAGGCGCATAAGCGCGTAAATCAAACAAGAATGAGAGTCTCCAGGTGCACGTTTCATATAACTACAATATTTTAGTTTATTTTGACAATTCGATGTATATTGCGTAGCCGATTTGACATGAGGAAGGTTACAAAAAAGGTTTGTTTACTAACCAACCACTCAATGGACATCGAATTGTCATAGTAAACTATGAATTGTATTTATATGAAACCGGCACCAGGTGTCGTTGATCCTACCGTATACCTTCTACTTCTTGATGCCGGCCAAAAGAAAATTATTACCTCGCACACAACCCTCTTCTTGCTGAAACGATCGATAGCATTACAACAATCCAAATGGCTAATCAAAGTACCAACGACTGCCCCCCATGCATTGTTTGACGCGTCTGTTAACAATCCAAATGTCTGGCCAATGTAGGGACGAGCGGCAAAAATGCCATGCATTATTTGATTAGACATCCAAGTCGAAGTACTTACTCGCCGATACGAGACGCTATGACGCACCAGAAAAGTGCAAACAACTACCAAATAACAACAAACCCCTCACTTGTTACAGATACCACCTCTGGCAGCCTAAACCTGCTGACTCCATCATCCACCACCAGCCGCATCCGTGACTTCACATCGCGCATCCAGGAGCGAGCCACCGTCCCTCGACCCTCACTGAACCTCACGCCAACCGTCACCCCCGTTCGCACTCCGGAGAACCTCACTCCCACACCCCGGACACAGGAAGTTAAACGAAGTGATCATTTCTTAAAACCCCCTCCCAAAGTGCTAGTGAACGACTCCACAAGTCACCGGTCTAGAGGACACCACAAGAAACGGGACGAGGTACCGAATAAAAAACCTAGTTATTTAAACTTGGCTTGCTCGGTCAACGGTTACACTAACTTGACTACGTATGACTCAAAGTTGAGGCAGGATATCAATAGGAGTAGAGAAGCGTCTCCAATTAGACCAATAACGCATACGTATCAGTGCAAAAGCGAGAGCAATTCTCTCTTGGTTCCTGTACCGGTCTCGGCCAATAAGCTGTTGGTCCCAACGTTTGGCCCACATGATACCAGGGTCGATCTGACCTCAGCAGCGCCTTCTAAGGCGCATACGGATCCATATCTAGCCACGTCAGCCCCACATGTCTTTATGGCGAGTGAAAACAAGCAGTTGAAAAACGACTTCCTCGGACCAAGCATGACAACCACTTCCTCCAGACCGTACATGTCATCGGAGAGCAAAACCTTTGCCACGTCAATGCTCCATCAGACCGATGAAACGGACAATGTAAAGGAGACATTTAAGTCAAGTTATTCAGAAACGAACTTTAGAAAAACCAACGGCTCCAAAGTGGAAATCCTTAGTTCTGAATCGTACACCATAAGCTCCAATGGGCATTCGAAACGGGTAGAAATCACAAAGGAGAATGGTGAGAAACTAACGAGTCCCATGAAGAGTTTCATACAGCAACGGGTCGAACGGTTATACGGACCCGGAGCCCTAGCGCAAGGTTTCTTCAACCAGAAGAGGCACAAAACCAAAAGCCAATGCGAGGAAGCAGAACGGACCCTCAACGAACGGTACCACACACCGAGAAAGTCAACAGAACACGTTGAATATCAAGAATACTCTAGTCCCAATGGTGAAGCTGACCCTAATTGCTCCCTCCCGGTCTTAAGACACTTGAGGCCAGAGTTCCGGGCCCAACTACCTATTCTATCGCCAAAGAAAAGTCCAAAAGCGGACTCACCACCGACCGAACGAATCATTCCCATAACCCCAGCAAAGGTTGATCCCCCATCGGCTAGTGTGACAAACGGTGTATCTGTGATAAAGTTGAACGATTCAAGCGTTGAGGTCAACGGTGCGGTGAACGGTGTGAACGGTGAGGAGGTGAGGGACGGACTGTACTTCCTGGAGCTGGAAAAGAGAGAGACGGAGAGACTGATGGCGCTTTCGGCGTCTGCTGAGAAGGAGTTGGAGAGTTTGCAGGTGAGGTTTTCATTAATTAACATAACAATCTTCTTGTAGTGCAGTCTCCTATCGAAGGTTGGCAATCATCTTGGCTATTTCTTCTTTTGAGGCTGCCAAACGGAACAAGGAGCTCGCGGATTGTTGGAACCAATGGCGTAAGTTCTCAAGCTTGATATCTTGGGTCTTCCAGGTCTCCTCTTGCGTGGTATCTAAATAAGAATGCAAAATATAAATGTAAAAAGTTTACTAGCAAATCTCAATCCTTACAGGCGAAGATAACAGCCGTAAAATTTGCTTCTATCTACATTTTCATATCTCCACGAATAGAAAAAAAATAGTTTATGGCCGAACCATCTTAGTTAGGCCTGCCGGAAATATCGTATTTTTAGGGCTTTGGTCTTAAAATTCATAAATAAATCGCTACCACAGGGTGCACTCTAAGTCGATAGCGGAACTTTAAGTAGGCTGTGTACTGATCAATACAAACAACTTGTACTAGGTGGCGAAAAAAATTGAGCTACAAAAATATCAGCTGTTCCATACAAAAGGTCGACTCAGTACCGCGCCAAATGTATGAAACAGCTGATATTTTTTTCGCTTCATTTTTTTCGAAACCTAGTACAAGTTGTTTGTATTGATCAGTAGACAGCCTACTTAAAGTTCCGATATCGACTTAGAGTGCACCCTGTATTCAGCGGTCCACTTTAGGACCTTGGTCCAAGATCATCTTTGATCTTTAAGTTATTAGATATAAGGGCAGAACTGAAAGGAACTGACAGAATATTCCTACATCTGTATCTTTAAATGGATTAGTGCTCTAGTCTAGAAGTTTTAAAAAATACATTTATTTCGTGACCTTTCCATAACATTTCGTATACGTACGATGCCGTTGCCGCCAAAGAATTTCCATAAGTTTTTCTTTAGCTTAATTAATTAAGGCTACAGCAAACAACGGCCAACCTACCCATGTCATATTCACCTTGAATATTAAAAAGGTTTTCCACAAAAACAAAGTACGGTCAACGACACACTGATATATCCCATGGTAGCTCTTATCACGGTGGTATAAGAGCGTCAATCGAACAAAAACCTAGCTTGTCGCGGTCTGTACGTACATAGACCGTTCCGTTCGACACCATCTGATTACATAGTGCATTAATAAGCGAATCAATACAGATGTAGTCAAGGTCTTACGATGTTGTCTCAGAAGAAGGAATGTTAACTTTGTTGCATTATGGATTCTGTGGAAATTAATCTCCGTTAGTACAAGGTGTCTTCTAAAGGCAAGGCAAGGCACACTAGCGCCGCCAATGGAAAGAAAAATAATATCTTCTTTTTGGATGCGTTTTTGCCAAAAACCAGCCGTTAAGAGGGCGTTAGAGCACCATTTTCCCATACAAACGTAGTTCCGGTTTAATTTCTAAACTACATGTTGGATTTTGCTGAAACTTCAGTAGATGACCAATATGGAGGTTTGCAAATAGTTTTTATAATAAAAAAAATAGCCTCAAAGAAATTAGATCGATGCGTTTTTCGCGCCGAAAAAGGGGTTACTTTCAGCTGTTATTTACTTACATTATTACACTGTCTATTGGAGTCTAACTACCTTGGGAACATCAATAATATGTTGTACTTGTCAGAAAAATTTTTTTTTTGAAATCTATACTTATAATAAAACTCTAGCGAAGTCAATTCTGTACATTGAATATTTTTAGAAAAAAACTAGCAGGGGTTACTAAGTAAACTATACTGAATACAAAAATGCAAAAAAATCTGTCTATGTCTGTCTGTCTGTCTGTCTGTCTGTCTGTCTGTCTGTCTGTCTGTCTGTGTGTTACCTCATCACGCGAATACCGCTGAATAGTTTTCAGTCAAATTTAGGACCGTGATAAGTCCTGGTTCTGGGCACAATCTAGGCTATCCGATGTTCAGAATACATTACGGGTTGCAATTTTAACTTCGTTTTTTGTAAGAAATATTCATAATTTTGATATAGCTTCTTGAGAAGAAATGTTAATAACGTGATACTAAACATATTTCTGAAAAAAAAACGAAAAAAAAAGAAAAAAAAGTCTGACTTGGAACCTCATTATCTCGGAACCCGTTGATTTCCTAGGCATAGTTCCTTGGGAAAAAATGTTCGTTATGATGAGGACTATACAGGGTGGCCCAAACATAGACGTCAAGCGAGAAAATCTAGATAGCTGACACCGAGGGCTACCCGAATCACCCCCATGTATGTTCAGCCATTTTTTGTTATTTAGAAGTTATGAGCCTTCAAAGGTTTTTTTGAAAAAAAATACCTAGCATTCAATTTTATTTCTTAACTTTTTTTTCTTTTGTTTTTTCAGCAATATTTTTTATTCCTTAGAGTCTCAGATAAATTATTTATCACCAAAAAAATAATTATTAGCTATGGACTTTTAGAAGATACCGCTACTTTGATCCAAAGTCCAAAAATGTTGTTTTCAAGAAAACATCACAGAAATAGTTAGTATGGAGAAAAAAATAAGTAGAGGTCTGAAAGACTTTTTATTAATTTCAAAAACTTTCCAAAAGCCTCATTCTTCAGAATAATACAAAAAAACTGTCACTTTAGAGGACTTTTATTCAAGTAATTTGCGATCAAAGTCGAAAAACTGGAGTTGGAAGACATTTTATTTTAATCTCTTTTAATTTATTTTGGTTGATTCGGACAAAAAAAATTTTTCGTGAATTTCTAATGCAGATCCTACTGACAGATGATTTTAAGTCGATCCGCAATGTTTTTTGTCCGAATCGACCAAAATAAATGAAAATCGATTGAAATAAAATTTCTTCCAACTCCAGTTTTTCGACTTTGATCGCAAATTACTTGAATAAAAGTCCCATAAAATGACAAGTTTTTAGTATTATCCTGAAGAATGAGGCTTTGGGAAAGTTTTTGAAATCAATAAAAAGTCCTTCAGACCTTTTTAATTTATCTGAGACTCTAAAGAATAAAAAATATTGCTGAGAAAACAAAAGAAAAAAAGTTTAAAAATAAAATTGAATGCTAGGTATTTTTTTTCAAAAAAACCTTTGAAGCCTCATAACTTCTAAACGACAAAAAATGGCTAAACATACATGGGGGTGATTCGAGTAGCCCTTGGTGTCAGCTATCTAGATTTTCTCGCTTGACGTCTATGTTTGGGCCACCCTGTATGTGGTCTCCCACTTTGTTGGCGGTCTTTTTATTTAACACCGCTCAGTATTCAATACAAGCACTCGCCGCAAACAATAATTTTGCATTCTTGCATAAAAAATAACTATGGTTTACCGTTGAGCGGGATAGACAGAGTTATTAGCCGAATGCTTTGCTTGCTGGCTTAGCATGAGAATGAGTAAGACCTTATCTATGGGCTTATAACTTTATCTATCCCACTCTACGTCGAGGGAGATACTTATAAACCCCTTTACTTCCTAAGCAATTCTTATGCTAAGCTTCCTGGTATCTTATCACGGGTGATACCTTAATGTAAACAATACATATTTATTATTATTTTTATAAATGTATTGTTTAGATTAGGGTTTTTATTATATTTTATTATATTGCTTTCTTTTGAGCCCTGCTACCGCAAGATAAGAAATAATAACTATTAAATTAAAATACCCCCGACATTTTAGCTTCAAATAAGCATATTTTATAAATAGCTGAACCAATTTTGACAAAACATAACTAAAAACATTCGCTAGAAAACCTGCTTTCAAATTAAAAAAAAAAACCCTAAAGCTTCCAAATCGTTCACCCATTTAAGAGCTACGGTGCCACAGACAGACACACCCTCATAAACACATACCTATACAGACACACTCACAAAGCTGTCAAACTTATAACACACCTCTTTTTTGGTCGGGGGTTAAAAAAACCTTCCTTTTGAGTTTTCCTCCACAGTCGAATTTAAATTAAATGTCAAATGTGTAAAAACGCATACGAAGTCGCGGGCACAACTAGTACCTAATAAAATGTAGAAATGGCAGCTGGGACAATTTGGGACACAAACTGATCCACATCGCGAGTGATAGAGAGCAATGGAGAACTCTGCTCTCTGCCAACTTCATTTATGGTCACGATCCTCAGCATTGAGGGAACGACTGAATGGAATGGAGTCACCGAACTAAATGGAGTTCACCATCCGCACAAGACAATAAAGTTGCAATTTCTCCCCAATTTCAGAATAACCAGGAGGTGAGCGAGGAGGTGCTTGGCTTCCTCCGGTCCGCGGCCGGCAAGGCGCGGCTGCTTGCCACGCAGAAGATGCAACAGTTCCAAGGTACAGCATTTTTTAAAGTCTTCATCATCAGGGAGAAATCCTCCATAAAGCATCGAATCTCTGCGTGTTTAACCCTCGAGGGGTGTTTAAGTTTGACCCCTATGTGTATGTCCCTCTGTCTGTCTGTCTGTCTGTCTATATCTGTGGCAACGTAACTCTTAAACGGGTGAACCAATTCGCATGCGTTTTTTTTTTTAATATTTGAAAGCAGGTTTTCTAGCAAGTGTTCCTATGAGTAGATATGTATCAAAATCGGATCAGCCGTTTATGAGATATGCTGATTCGAAGCTAAAATATCGGGGGTGCTCTTATCTATCTATCAATCCTCCTCTCAATATTCCAGGCCTTTGCTACAACAACATAAACGAGAGTGCCGACGTGCAGTTCCCAACCACGGCCGAAGACCTGCAAGGCTTCTGGGACATGGTCTGCCTCCAGGTGGCCAACGTGGATGCTCTCTACGAACAGATCAAACTGCTGAAGGCTAACGGATGGCGAGAGGTGAGCTACCAACAGCGCAGCTGATGTAGTACTCATTAACTACTGCCGGACTTAATTGCAGACTTCAACATAGATTTTGTGTTGGCTTTCTTGGAATATCTTCATTCTCGTTTAGTCTTCATTTGGGAGATTGTACTTTTGACATCATAGAGTCCCAAATCTAGAATCTGTCAGAAGTGGAGTCTGTCAAAAGTAGAATCTGTCAACTTTAGAATCTGTAAAAGGTAGTGAGAAAAACAGATCATTTCGGTTCAGTTGGAAGGCAGACGGCCCAGAGGCAGAACACCAATGCGCTTGTCTGATGCCCTAAAGGAGGCAGTAGGTGGATCCATCCAGCACGCATCCCATCGCGTCCATGATCATTGTATATGTTCGAGTGTTTCGTCGAGAGGTTGAGTGGACAACCATCGTATATGGTCACAATCCTCAAAATTGACGGACCGATCTAGAAGATACACAACCTTTATTTCTCGCTATTCCCCAGATCACGTCCCCAGCGAAGAGATCCCCCACTGGGCCGACGCAGCCCTCGTCCCGCCCCGCCCCGCGCCGCGCCGCCCCCGCGGTCCAGAACGAGAAGGCGCGCCTGGCCGCAGAGAAGAGAGAGGCCGACAGAAAGGCCATGCTGGAACACCGCAGGTGAGGCTTTTTTTACACACGAAGAAAAAATTACCTAGACTAGAACTCCGCAAACGTTTCTTATACCAGGAAATGACAAAAATTACATTAAAGATGGGGAGTTTCTCACTCTGCCGTCGGCCTAGTCAGACGCCTGAGTGAGAAACTGATGCGCCGCCTGGCTGCCAAGAAGAGAGGCCGACAAAGGCCATGTTGGAACATCGCAGGTACACTCCATTTTCTCCAGTGGAGACTAATTTAGCATACAAAAAAAGGCGCTAAAAGTTAATCTTGGTGTGTGAGTAACCGGCTGCTCCGGGCTTCGCTCTCCGCGGGACTCGGCCTTCGGCCTCGCTTTAGAGACACGCCCCGCCTTAAAGAACGAGAAGACGTGCCTGGCAGCCGAGAAGAGAGAGGCCGACAGGAAGGCCATGCTGGAACACCGCAGGTACCCTTCATTTTCACCAGAATCCTAATTTTAGGGAGACTTATTTAGTATACAAAAAAGGCGCTAAAAGTTAATCTTGCTGCGTGATTAACCGGTTGCTCCGAGGGACTCGGTCTTCGACCTCGCTTTAGAGCCACGTCCCGCCGTAAAGAACGAGAAGACGCGCCTGGCAGCCGAGAAGAGATAGGCCGACGAAGAGAAAAAAAAACAGGAATGTTGATAAAAGTTAGGTAGTCTTAATAACTGAACTGCTCCGTGCATCGCTCTCCGCGGGACTTGGCCTTCGGCCTTGATTAACGGGGCTCGGCCTTCGGCCTCGTCTACTTTTGTCGCCCCGAGCCCCAAGAACGAGAAGGCGCGCCTGGCCGCAGAGACGAGAGAGGCCGACAGGAAGGCCATGCTGGAACACCGCAGGTGAAGCTTTATCATCATCATCATCAGCCTGTTAACACCCACTGCTGAGTAAAGGCCTCTACATGCTCACGATCCTGCGCCAGGCGCAACCACTGTTTTCCGGCTACTTGGGCTAAGTCGTCGTCCATCTGGCTGGTGGTCTGCCAACCGGTCTTTTCCCCTCTCGGGGTCGCCATTCCGCAATGGACTATGTCCATCTGCCATCGGTGCGTCTAGCCAGGTGCCCTGCGCACTTTATCACACGAAAAATAAATCACCAAGACTTGAGGGACACTGCAAACGTTTAACATACCAGGATTCTGTCTCTATCCAAGATCTCAACGATAAACGCCAATCACCAGTTTTCTCGGCTGTTAAGCCTTTTCTGAAGAGATTATTAATCTGTGTAAGCAAAATTTGACAGCCATTTCGCCAAGCCTATGAGCGCCATCTACCAAGGGCTTTGAATTCAGCATTTAACTGTCAGTTTAAAACGGGCCATTGAGCTATACGCAAACATACAATTCAAACGGCCAACTGTATTGCGCCAGTTCTGACCGATTATGTATGAGCAAATTCGTATTTGCATTACACATCCGGAAAAGTTGTCCCAAGGTGTCGTCGTCGACGGAATCGTTGTGGAAGACATAATCATCATTATTATTCTGTCTAACAGTTTAATTTTGTCTCGTCCTTAGACGCGTGGCGCGCGAGAAGCAGATGGTGGCGCGGTCGACGGCGCCTGGAACCAGCCACGAGCGTCAGCAAGAGATGGGCATCGAGGGAAGTCAGGTGAGACCTTCATACCACATGATACACCTTCGTAGTACCCTATACTCGCGCGGGAAGCAGTTGGTGGCGAGAAGCAGGTTGTGGCGAGAACAGTTGGTGGTGCCAGAAGCAGCTAGTGGCTACACTTGACACTTTAGTGACTTGACTGGTGGCGCCAGAAGCAGATGGTGGCGCGGTCGACGGCTCCTGGAACCAGCCACGAGCGTCAGCAAGAGATGGGCATCGAGGGAACTCAGGTGAGACCTTCATACCATATGATACACCTTCGTAGTACCCTATACTCGCGCGGGAAGCAGTTGGTGGCGAGAAGCAGGTTGTGGCGAGAACAGTTGGTGGTGCCAGAAGCAGCTAGTGGCTACACTTGACACTTTAGTCACTTGACTGGTGGCGCCAGAAGCAGATGGTGGCGCGGTCGACGGCTCCTGGAACCAGCCACGAGCGTCAGCAAGAGATGGGCATCGAGGGAACTCAGGTGAGACCTTCATACCATATGATACACCTTCGTAGTACCCTATACTCGTGCGGGAAGCAGCTGGTGGCGCGAAAAAGGTGGTGGCGAGAATGGCTAATGGTGCCAGAAGCAGCTAGTGGCTACAAGTGACTGGTGGCGCCAGAAGCAGATGGTGGCGCAGTCGACGGCGCCTGCAACCAGCTACGAAGGTCAGCAAGAGATGGGCATCGAAGGGAGTCAGTCGAGACGTTGATTGCCTATATTAGACCTTCGTAGAACCCTATGATCGCGCGAGAAGCAGCTGGTGGCGTGAAGTAGGTGGTGGCGAGAAGCAGGTTGTGGCGAGAATAGCTGTGGGCCATTTTATAAAACTACAATTCATACATTATGACAATTCGATGCACGTCAGACTGTAAACTTTTGTTGTAAAGTCGCCCGTGACGTAATCGAGTAGAGTGCTAGCGTGTAAAGGTCGACGTGCTGTCGTGTGTACATTGACGGATTAACCTAACAAAAAATTCTTGTCCCATTTTTGTAGGAGGTGGAAATCTTCGTGGGACGCTCGGCGAAGCCCTCCAAAGTAGCGCCCAAGGGTGACTGCACCAGCACGGAACAGTCAGACGACTCCATCTTGGACGAGAGCTGATTCCTGTCACAAACACCATCCGAATCTGTTGACTGACTGCCAGTTTCCATACAAAATAGTAAACCGCCGCTTGTTTGTAACTTGAAAGTATGCTTAATTTTGTTTTGAAACGGGTCGAATCGCGGTACGTTTGTAACAGGTAAATAAATTACCTTTTATTATCCCGACGTTTCAGTTGCGTTCCAGCGGCCGTGGTCACGGGCAGACCAAAATTTCAAACCAAAATTATGTGTGAATTTCGCGAGTCATTAAAAGTTACTATTGTAAGTATGCTGTTTGGCGTTGGTCCCTAATATCTACTCGTACTGCAGTGAATATTGTGAGGTTAGTTTTTATTAAACACGATAAACGAGCTTTTTTCGTCACGTAACAGTTTCACCGTTACGGCGATTGATCACCGATCTAACTTGTCAAATGTATGCGCTTGTCGGGTGGCATCGGAGTTTAATCGCCGATCTCACTTGTCAAACGTATGCGCTTGTCAGGTGGCTTTGGTGTTTGATCGACGATCTCACTTGTCAAATAGGCGCTTGTCAGGTGGAATCGGACTTTGATCGCCGATCTCGCTTGTCAAACGTATGCGCTTGTCAGGTGGCTTTGGTGTTTGATCGAACGATCTCACGTGTTAAATAGGCGCTTGTCAGGTGGCATCAGAGTTTGATCGCTGATCGCGTAACGGTAAAATTGGCAGTGCTTTGTTTAACCGCTTGGTTGGCGTAAAAAAAAATCCAGTTCCCTCAGGGCGTCTATGAGCCGAAGTAATACCGTGATTGATATTACGGAGCTTCGCCAACTCAATGAAGAACAAAAAAATCTTAACATTTTGACGTGAATTTCGAACAACTGGCGGCGGTGTCAGTTCAATCTATACAGCATGTAAAAAAGTATAGTAACTCTTACAAAGCGCAAACCACTTACACCTAAAATAGCTTTCTGCTTTGTAACGGCAAGCCCCGGTGGCTCGATGCACCAATGAACGTTTTTTATCACTTGTACACAATGTTGTTCATCATCATTATCATAAGCCCACCTCTGCCCACTCTTGGGTATAGGCCTTTTTCCCCTCGCGCCACCTCTCTCAATGTTATTCAATTGGTGTCAATAAATACCAAAATAGTTTTTCATCATCATCATCAGCCTGTTAATACCCACTGCTGAGTAAAGGCCTCTTCATGCCCACGCCACCTCTTCTAGCCGGAAAACAGCCGGACGTAACCACTGTTTTCCGGCTACTTGGGCTATGTCGTCGGACCATCTGGCTGGTTGTCTGCCAACAGATCTCTCCCCTCTCGAGGTCGCCCTTCCACAATGGACTTCGTCCACCTGCCATCGGTGCGTCTAGCCAGGTTTCCTGCCCTTCCACTTCAAAGACGTTATGCGTTTTCCGACGTCTGTGGTAGACATAACCAGTGAATTAATTCACTGGACATAACACATCGACCGTGGGCGCCATCTTGATTTACGTATTGAAATAAAGCAATATTTTCTATCTAAAGTGTATAAAAACGTTAATAGATGCGCCGCCGTGCCACCGGGATGAAAGCACAACAGATAATCTGGCAGTTTGGGTCATCTGTCAGTCATCTTTGATGAAACCATTAACCGATCAACATATTGCATGGAATTATTCTCTAGTTAGGAATTAATACATTTGCAATTTTTCGACTGTGCCTCGCCACAATTTGCGCCTAAATCTCATTTTGTCTGAAAAAATAGTGAAACTCAATTAGATTTTGAGATTATAAACCCGCCTAGATAAAATTCCAAAATGGTGGATGTTGTTTTTATTTTATTTATTCGTTGGCATAGAAAATGTTTATGTAAAAATTCGGTTGTTTCAATGAAATATGAATAAATTAAATTATTGCCTTGAATTGGTTTCTTTTTTGTAGATAAAGTTGTAGAAAATAGTTTGCAGTGATGTTACTGAACACAATATTTTTCCTAACATAATATACTCACCTAAAACCTAAAAGCTATATTCTATAGGACATTTATTATACATTATAATAAAACAACTATTTATCTATAAAATACCTGACATTTACCGAATTAAACTGTTAAAAATAGAAATGTAACTAAAATATTATGTGTTATTTATTTATAGCATTTACAATCGGATATGATTTCTTACAGTGTGGCCGAAAATTCATGGGTTATCTCGTGGACCCACTATAGGTCACTATCAGTGGGTGGGATAACGGGACTCCACAGAGTCAAAGGTCCTGGCATACTTCGTTCTACTCATAAATTCTCAACATTTTTACAGTTAAATAGTGGTGTATAGGTATTTCTGTTTGACTCATAGGTCAGAATAGTGGGTCCACCGGGAACTACTTTTGTAGGTACAATTGATTTCTCACAGTATGACAAGGTATTTTATTTAAATAACTATTTTCGCACTATGTATGTAGAAATAAAATAACAATCATAAGTTTTCATGTGAAATAAGAAATTCTCGTAGCCTTTTCTAGTGCAGTTCAATAATATTCCCGCGTTTTTCAAGATCATTTTAACAATGGGTAGTCTGAAATATATTGCTTTTAACGTCAACCTCCATCTGTTAATTTAATTATTAACCACTGCAATGCTCAATAAGTGTTTTAATCTTAATTTTCGTTAAAGACAATCATTAAATGTTGGTAAAGATCGTATGAACAGTTTACTTATGAATTCATAGCTCTGCCTCTCCTTTTCTATTTAAAGCGTGAGTGTATATGATTTATATTGAAACAACGATTTGGAAACAAAAATGTCACACAATTGCGTCCAAAAATTTATAAAAATGTGAACAAAATGATGAAACTTTCTATGATAGCGAAGATGTACGGTCGGCCACAGTCACAGATACCCCATGGCAGCTCTTAACGCGCGCGGCATAAGGGCGCCAATCGAAAAAAGGGGTATCCTAGCGTGTGGCCGACTGTACGAAGCGTATGTAAGTTTGTATGGTGTTTCTTTGTATGAAATGTTGTGTTTTTTATTACTATTGTACGCATAGTGTATTGTGAATGTTACATCGTCAAAGCTTAATTGGTTATTGTATGAAATGTCTGTACGTAAAGTGATTGGAGATTTTGATGTGCTGAAACAACATTGTCTTAGATTCTAATGAGAAAATTGGTTTGAAATCTGTTGAAGTACTTTTAAAAATTTTAGGATTATTTTCTTCTTTTTTACGTATTCTTTATTAGATAAATCTAAACGTTTTTAACTCTATTGGCTGATCATTTTATTCTTATTACTTTTAAAATGAAATTATCCGGAAATGTCTGCTAGATAGTTTTCTGATTTAGTTTACATAAACAGCTTTATAATATTTTAAGTTTAAATTAAAGGCATTTTATCGGACGACTAAGGTTATACACGTACTTTATTTACTAAACCACTGAACTTAATCTAAACTGTAATATAATCTGTAATAAAAGTCGATGGAATTACTCATTCTTGTATTATTTCGCTCTAAGTACCCGTGGCACAAGATTGGGATAGACAGGCCATATCTACTATACAGGGTGGTCCAAATAAGGACGTCAAGAAATTTTTACATTTCTCGCGCCTAGGGCTATCCAAAAATACCCCATGTATGTTCAGCGATTGTACACCTCAAATCTAAAATTTTCCCTTTCGACTCTTATTTTGGTAACTTGGATGAATGTTGTGTAGTTGATTTTTTTACGTATGAAAGAGACATTCAAGATGATCATGTTACAAAAGAAAAAAGTGCAAAACATAATACTGGGAAAAAGTTATGACTATCTTTAGTCGTTACGAAAGGTAATAAAAAAAAACACATTAAAAAAATCATAACTTCTAAACCACGAAAAACGCTGAACATAAATGGGGTATTTTTGGATAGGCCTAGGCGCGAGGAATTTAAAAAAAAAATCTTGACGTCCTTATTTGGACCACCCTGTATACTACATACAGGATGTTAAAAGACCGCCAACAGACCCGAAAGCCACGCATACAAGACAAAGTACTTTTTTGACAAATTATTGCTGGGAAATGGATTTGGTTTTTTAGATTATAATTTTGAAAAATATTTTACCACCCAATAATGGACGTGTAACGCACAGAAGTCATATTGCGCAAGGTTTAGAATACATTGCGGGTTGCAATTTTAACGTCGTTTTTTGTAATTTTGATTTTGATATTGCTTCTTGAGAAGATATGTTAAGAACTACAGGGTGCACTCTAAGTCGATAGCGGAACTTTAAGTAGGCTCTCTACTGATCACTACAAACAACTTGTACCAGGTGGCAAAAACAGCTGATATTTTTTTCGCTCTATTTTTTTCGCCACCTAGTACAAGTTGTTTGTATTGATCAGTAGAAAGTCTGCTTAAAGTTCCGCTATCGACTTAGAGTGCACCCTGTAGAAACTGCAAACTTGCGTTAGGTTGAGTCTGAGTTAGAACCGAAACTAGGCGGCTATCCCGACAAATAAAAGTAACTTAATCCTATGATTATCCCCATCTTGTCCCTATGTAGCAACGCCACTGGCTTGAGGCGCGGTGCTCCTTCTACGTCGACGGTTAGAGCGTATCTATGTCGTTATAACTCTACTTAACACACTCTACGTCAAACTAAAACAGTTATGTTATGTGAGTAATAACCCCCAATAATGTAGGTACTGCCTTACCCATCCTTATGCTACGCTTGCAGATGAGTGTCCCAAAGATAAAAGTAGATATAATAATACTAAACACACTGCATGTATATCGTCGTGAACCCGCATAGCGCGTGATACAGAGCCCTAGGTATGTATCTATCTTGCTCTGATAAACTGAACGACCTAGCTAGTGAATCAAAGATTACACTATTCCCTTGTAGAGAATGAAATAGACTGCAGACAGCGGTCGAGTTGACAGAGCTCGATATGTTGCTTCGTGCTAGGCCTGCAGCACGTTTAGCATCATCTGTATGGAGCTCGATACACAGGGTAGGTATTACAGAAAAGTTACAAGCAACTTTTTCTGACCAACTGAGAAATTGTGAAAAAGTGTCAGAAAAAAGTCCTAACTAAAATTTTATTTCTACTTCACCAAATGTTGAATAACAGATTTTTTTTCTAGATTTTGCAGTTTATTAACAACTAAGGTTTGCTTACCCCCTCAAGTACCTATAAGTAACAAGACCTTTTTGTAACACCCTGTAAAGTGCACTCTCACTCTGTTCGTCTACAACTCTACATAGGTATACCGGGACAGACAGGAGCAACAAAGCTTACTATGTAGAAACTTTAGAATAAAAACTTACCTTAGCTTCGATGACCCTCTCGAACTCGAAGCCACCAGCAAAAGCTCCTCAAGCTTTGTATGATAAAGCGGGTGACAGACGGTTTAGATAAAATAAAAATAAAAAATATTGCTCAATCAAGAATTAATGATTTAACCATCTTATTCTACTTTATCTGAGGTCGCTGTTTTTCGTATTTTACTGAATCTACAGAGATTTTATTTATTGCGCCATCGCGTTTCTTGTTTATGGTTTGCCTAACGTCTATCAGCAGCATTAAATTTTAACGTTCCAGACAACGCAAATTTTAATTTGGTTTTACAGGCTAAGTTTGTTTGCTAAGCCAAGTGATTAAAATATTATGGCCTTATATATTTTGTTTCCGTAACTTTTTATACAAAATACAATATAGTCACTTATTCTGTTGTTGTGCTCGTTAAAAATGTTTTCAAGATAGTTAAAATTTAAAAAACTGCGCAGACCGAAACATACTTTCGTCGCTCGTCTATGGTCAAAATGACCTACGAGTTCGTTACACCTCTTTTTTAATTTTATTATGTTTATGTCACTAGATTCAATATAAATTTTACATAATAAATAATAAAAACATTTTATACAATTTATTAAATATCATAAACTTATTATGATGACGAAATAATTAAAAGAGTTGTGAGAAATTCCCGCGTGTTTCCTTCCCGCGCACGTCGTGCAAGGTGGAAGTTGGTCATGGTCGCTCGGCAAACGGAAAGCCGCCATGATGGCTTTCTGTAAAGAACGCTCAATATGTAATGTTTCGTTATTGTTTTTCACTAATTGTGACTGAGTGCGTGCAAAAATTAACCATGGGAACGAACTAGAGTGTGTGAAGTTTAGTGTAAGGTCCTTTGGGACCTCCTGGAGGAGCTATAAAGTGATTTATTCGTGCATTTGTGTGTCGACGCTAGCGTGTTTTGTTCTGTCAACAAAATGTCGAAGCTCTCGTTTAGGGCGAGGGCCCTGGATGCGTCGAAACCAATGCCCATATATCTCGCCGAGGAGCTTCCGGACCTCCCGGATTACTCGGCAATAAATCGGGCAGTACCTCAGATGCCCTCTGGAATGGAAAAAGAGGAGGAATGTGTAAGTATTTTGCGCATTTAGGTTTGGTCATCCAAACTACTGTGTTTCGTCGTCGGCCATTATACGTTGTTGTTTCGTATTTCTGCCGCTAGAGGCGTTATCGAATACGAGAATACTATGAGAATTTATTTTATTTTATGCGCCACGGCAAGTTTATTTATCCTATCCTTCGTCAAATTATTAATTTCCAAGCTATCCCCGACATAATTACAAAATACCACGTGTTTTGATGATTCTGCAACTTTTGGCGCGTAAACTTCAAATTGTTATTCGAAGTTAGGATCTCTGTAAATCGCCAATAATTACTTAAAAATAGTTTTCTCAGTCGTTTTAAGAGATAGAGATCTGGTTTTACGCCTTGAGCTACCCAGATATGTGTAGAAAACGTGTAAAAAAAGTTAATTGTCGACGGCCACCCGATCATATGTTATTTGTTTACAAACAAACCGTGCATTACGCCGGTATGTCAGTTAGTACACTTTGTTTTATCTTAACTATTTATCAATACAAAACAATAAACCAATATTTTTAAGAAAGACCAACTTATGTACAACATAAAAAGCATGGAATTTTTACAGTTTCTAAAAACCTTTTTGCATATTTCGTCAGTGATTGCGACCTAGTTTTTTTCTTCGTTTTTCCTGTTTACCTATATCGCATTTCTTCGAATAGCCTGTGAAATCACCAGGTTTGGAACATAATAAACTCGTACCTACTTAATTATGATTAAAATAACTTCATTACTTAATTATGTTACGGGAACGATTTCTTAATATTATTATGTACACACTACAGCACGTCGACTTTTACACGATAGCACTCTACTCGGTTACGTTACGGTCGACTTTACAACAAACGTGTACACTCTGACGTGCTGTCGTGTGTACAAACTACAAATAAATTCTACGTAAAATAACACGATAATCACCAAATCCACATTAACACAATGAGTCTCAAAGTAAGATACTCTGTATGGGCTTTAGGTACTAAGCGCTCACAGCCTAGTTATACTAGCCGTTCTTAATCAATTGGCAAAGTTAAGCAACAACGGCCGCGGTCAGTCCATGGATGGGTGACCCTATTGGCAATAATATCTGAGCGCTTCCGTGCTTCGGAAGGCACATTAAACCGTTGGTCCCGGTTGTTGTTGCTTAATAACAATTGTTAAGCCATGTCAAGAGACCCTTTGGGTGGCCTAAAAACCTACGTCCTAGGTAGAAGGACAAAACCGGGATTTTTTCGTTGTTCTCCTACAACCAGCGAACTAATCCTCTAGGGTTAGACTCCTAATATTCTTTGCTGTACTACAATAACATTAAAAGGACCGACACTGGACAGACAACATCAAAAAATTGTAATTAAAACCATCAACCGGAAGCCCATTTTGGCACCATTGTGTTACAGGCTAAGGGCCCAGGGGTGGCTACTACCTCATACGATTACCTACCTACCAGGTACTCTGGCAACTGTGCATTGACACTACAAATTTAAACCCACAGACCAATACTAACAAATGGGTCTACGTTCAATGGGCAGTCTGATGGTCAGATGACATGTCTAAGGCAACAGAGGGTCGGATGGGTGTGGCGAGAGACCGAGGATGGTATGAAGGGGAAGAGGCATATACCCAACAGTGGGCAAATGTGGGCTGATTCCTAATGATATCATGAATACCACCTAGCTAGCTTTTTGGGCATATTATGCGGTCACCACGTAATAATCTAGAAAAGCTTGGGTCAGTTGGAAGACAAACAAAAAGGGTGGGAGGCAGGACACCAATGCACTGGTCTGATGCCCTAAAGTTGGCTGGAGCGGGTTCTATCCAGCACGCATCCCACCGCGCCTATGACCGTGATGAGTGCAGGACTAAGTAGTATGGTCACGATCCTTAGAATTGAGGGACCGATTTGGAAGAAGACGGTAAATCATTTGCTACTGAGACGGCGATTTTGGCTTTGATTGTCTTACTACAGGGTGCAATCAAATCTGATAGCGGAACTTTAAGTAGGCTGTCTACTTATTACTACAAACTGTTCCATACTCAGTACTGCACCAAATGTATGGAACAGCAGATTTTTTTTCTTCTTTTTTTTGCCACCTAGAACAAGTTGTTTGTAGTGATCCGTAGACAGCCTACTTAAAGTTCCTTATCGAATTCGATTGCACCCTGCAGAGTGACACGACACTTTGAACACTTCAATATTTAATTTATATCATTTATCAGCCATTATTGACGAGAAGAGATCGCCTCTTGACCCACAGCTTTCTCGCTTTTAGGATAAATTCACAGGGCACTTGAGATAAGCAATCATCAAAGGCTGTCTCCTATCAGCAAAGTTGGGTAAATGATACATATCTGTAGTAAGAATGACCTCCGTGTAGAGTTAAATCACTGAATGGATTGTTTACACTACAATTTATATTGGTTTATTTTCTGCTTACAATTTTTCCACTGGCTAAACAGATACAGTAGACCCTGCTTTACATTTCCAAAGATCTATTTTTAATTTTAATACTGTGTAGTGCTTATCAGTCACAAATTTATGAACCAACCTATTATCTTGTGCTTATCTGATAAGGTGGGAATTTAACACAATGTTTTGCAATTAAATATGTAGCAGGTTAAAAAATTTTGTGAATTCAACCTAATGGTCCGGAAGGAAAAAAAGTATGATGTAACCTGTACAAATTGTACATGTCCCACTAGCTGGGCAAAGGCCTTCTCTCAGAGAGAGAGCTTTATCACCACGCGTGCTCAATGCGGGTTGGCGATTTTTGCATTGGGGGTATAACGCCTCATGTATACGCTCAGGTTTCCTGACGATGTTTTCCTTCACAGTTGGCGAGTGGTATTGCTACTACAAATTCACAAATGTACGTAACTTACAAAGTCATAGATACATGCCCGCATCGGGAATCGAACCTAGGACCTTTCGCTTCAGAGTCCACTGTTCTACCCACTAGACCACCACCGCACAATGGGGATATAACTATACAATATGCATCTCACTCGTTTGTTTGATGTAGAGCGGAATAGCTAGAGTTATAAAACCCATGGATACACTCTAACCCAGCCTTATGCTATGCGAGCTGGATACATTGATTCCCACAATGGCCTTTTTACAAGAGTTTGGGTTTAATAATCGCTTGAGACTCTGAGATTAATCATGACGGTGAGGCACAATAATACAGGGTGAGGTGAGATTGAGTAAGACCCTGCATGCCTAACACCTCGTAGCCCATCCAGACTCACGGCGAGAAACCCCGAGAACGCCCGAGAAGCTTGAATGTGACGAGTTTCTCGCCTTCTCGTTCTCTGGCTCACCTGTTCTCCGATCGGTGTCGGTAAATTTTGCCGCTTCAAAGGGTTTCTCGGGCGAGAAAAGAGAAGGGTATCACACTCACGTTTTCTCGCAGTGTCGATCAGTCACCCGTATTTTTTGTTTCGCTTTCAAAATGTGGAATAACGATCTAGAATTAAAACTTATTGAATACTTTCAATCCGAGCCTATTTATTTTTATGGGATAAAAGTTTAAACCACGATTCGTGGAACAGACTCGGAGAATTAATGGAAAAAAAGTCTCTTTTTTGAGTTACACAAAATACAGGAAAATGGTGAACGATTCCTCTAAATCGGGAGCTGGTGAAAACAAAATATACAGTCTAGCTTTTCTATTTTTTATAACTTTATTTTTAGTTTAAATTGTCACAAAGTATTAATATGCAATGGCACACAGAGCCAAACCAGCTGCAGTTTGAATATCGTCAGTTGTCGTCCATACCTGATGGGATCCAGAAGACGAGTGAGAAAAATGAGAGTGGATAGATTGCTTGTTCTCGCCGAGAAGTTTCGGCGAACTTCTCTCCGAGACGTCTCGCCGTGAGTCTGGATGGGCCATCGGAATTATTTGCTTAAGCCGGGTCCAGACGAGTGTAACGGGTAATGTAATCCACCGTATAATGTAACACGAATTCTACGTGTAGACGGCACTACAAGCATTCCATGTAACGCTCGAGCTGATCCATCGGCTGTCGGTTTTTGCGCGGACACAAAGGCACCAGTAGTGCTCGTTCGCGTTAAGTTCGTGTGCCTTCCACACGATGGCGGGAAATTACGCGTAAACTTACACTACACGTTACAAGCGTCTGGACCCGGCTTTATACAAAGTTATGACGATTAGGTATCTCCTTATTTTGCATATGCTGGTTTTTTTCTTATCTCCATGAATTGAATTCTCTGTTACCCCTTGTTGACCTATGTTGTACCGCATTATCGCTTCGTGCCGTCAGCCGTGCGTGGAAAATGGACCAATATTGTTTGGTCAAGTCTTGGTTTTGTTTTGACTGCATTATCTTGTTTGGAAAAATTATAGGTCAATCCAGGTGAAGTTACAGTCTATCGCTATTTATTTTAACCTATTTCGTTTCACATAATAAATTATTGAGCTTCCTACAAATCCTACAGTGCTGCAACAAAGTTCCTTGCAACTGTTTTATGGTCAGTACAGTCGGCGATGTAGCCTGTACAATTTTACATGTCCCACTAGCTTGGCAAAGGCCTTCCCTCAGAGAGAGAGTGCGAGCTTAACTGTAGAGTATTATATCTCTCTCAAAGCATGGTAGACCTTTAGCTCTCGTAAGACCCTCAGACCTCGTAGTTAATATTTTTCGCTACCTAAAAGTTCGAAATCGTACTTCAGACGCTTTACGCGACAAATGCGCAGCGAATTAGGCTCTAAAAGTGTACGTAAAAGAGCAAGGGTGGCACGAAAATAGGGCGCAATCAAACAAATTTAAGGTTGGACGATAGCAACGTGGCGGGAAATTCAAAATTTTCATAGGTTTTTACATTTTGTAGATTGAGCTAGGTATTTTTGTTAAGCGATTTTCAGCCGACTATGTGTTCTGGTCTACGAAGCAGTGGCACTGCCCAAAAAACTTGTTGATGACCAGAACACATAATCGGCTGAATTATTGTTGTTCTGTTGTTTACAATAATGAAAAGAATACTAGATGTTATTGCCGCGAACGAAAAATCGCTGAACAAAAATAACTCAGTTTAGATACTAAATGTAAAAAACTGCGAAAATTTTGAATTTCCCGCCACGTTGCTATCGCCCAACCTTAAGACGACGTGCATAGTGAATGGCCAGCGCGCAAAGAAAAATGCAAATCGATTCGTGTATCAAATGCACTAAACAAATCGAAAATGTTCACTTATCAAACACTAGAATTAGGTGAGAGCTATCTATAACAGCCAGTTTTGTGTTGATATCCATAACAGATTGCAAGATATTTTGTCTGAAAAAAAGTGCGCCGCCTATTTATTTTCTTCCCTAATATCTTCAAAACGTTTATGAATCTCAACACAAAACTGGCTGTGTTAGACAGGTCTCACCTAATTCTAGTGTTTGATATGTGAACATTTTCGATTTGTTTAGTGTATTTGATACAGGAATCGAATTTGTCCATTTTGCTTTGCGCGCGGGCTATTCACTATGCACGGCGCCTTAAAGAAAATTGATTCAGAAATAAACCCTTGCGGGAAACAGTCCGTTTTTCGTCACCAAGAGGCAACGGTGGAAGGCTCATCACGTTGAGACAGAAATAGCATGTAAAACGTGACCTGTCTGCTTATTTTGTACTAGCTTTTCCTCGTGACTTCCAGCTTTCCGGCCAGCTTTCCACCAGGCGATGCATGGAAAGCGATGGTGGAAGGCTGTCTATCTTCACAGCGTTTATTGTTTTATCTGTAATGTCGCGTAGTACATTGTAGAAGGCGTGTTATGTTGACATGATGCTATAAAGGTTGAAGCCAACCCTGTACACACGACAGCACGTCAGAGTGTACACTTTTGTTGTAAAGTCGCCCGTAACGTAACCGAGTAGAGTTCTAGCGTGTAAGGGTTGACGTGCTGTCGTGTGTACCTGATCTCCTACCACTGGCGACCTAACTACATAGAAAGTCAGTGGTTGAACGGTTTAATACATTATAGTAGGTACACACGACAGCACGTCGACCCTTACACGCTAGTACTCTACTCGGTTACGTTACGGGCGACTTTACAACAAAAGTGATCTCTGACGCGATGTCGTGTGTACCTAATTTTTTTATTTTAATCGGCCTCTCGAACGGAGTCTGATACTTTCCAGTTCAATTTTAATATCAACATGTCAAACGCAAGTACACGCGCGATATTAAAAGTTGAAAGCTCTCGTGCTGCCAGAGATACAGTTGGCCACATCTGGCAAATGTTGCCGTAGAGTCTTTTGTCTACATTTTCATAATGCAATCTATGTATATGTTACCGGCCAAACCCGATTTAAGGATAAACTAGTTTTGCCTAGGCCAAACTAGTTTATCCGAACGTCATATGGATAAACCGGTATGTCCTAGGCCAAACTAGTCTAGCCGAAGCTCGTAAGGAGAAACCAGTTTAGCCTAGGCCAATCTAGTCTGGCCTAGCAAGAATATGTAAGCTTCAGGATAAACTAGTATGGCCTAGTCAGAGCTGATATTGACGAATGATTAGGTATGAATGTTACCATATCTCGTAAACTATGAGGTTTAGCGCAAAAATGACGAAATTTTCGAACCCCTTAATAACCCCGGAACCAAGCCTTTTACTTCTATACGTGTTCTAAAAACCGACATACAGGGTGTTAAACATACAGGGTATTCCTGAAAGTGTGACAGACAGTCGAACAAGATTAAAAACAAAGGATAAGTCAGTAGGTTCGGTTGGCGACACACTGATATACCTCTTTTTGTTTACGAATGGTCCTTCAAACCGGACAAAACCGGAAAAACCGTAGACTTTTTAAATGTAGACTTTTTCAAATTCGGCCTTTAAATGCGTCCCCTACTGTTCAGATAATTACGGTGGGTTGAGGCTAAACTAGCCCTATTTGAGTAGGGGTAATACAGATTCTACTTATTTATGCTAGCATAGTACTTTTTCTTAAAATTAACAAACCCGCCGTAATTATCTGAACAGTAGGGGACGCATTTAGAGGCTGAATTTTAAAAAGTCTACATTAAAAAAGTCTACGGTATGTCCGGTTTAAAGGACCATTCGTAAACAAAAAGAGGTATGTCAGTGTGTCGCCAACCAAACCTACTGACCTAACCAGAGATGGGCACGTACCCGGGTATATACCCACCTGTGGGTATTTACCCGATATGTACCCGGTAAATACCCGTATGCACCCATTTGCTGGGTACATTCAATTTGTGATTTCAAGTATAATGAAAATTATTAAAATGAAAAACAAAGTATGCCAATCAGTTCTAAACCATGTTCCCTACGCAAAGTACGTCTTAGTAATTTTTCGTTGAACGCATATTTACAAAGTTATGCATGTTTTTGTGATTTCTTTGTATGAAAACGAATATTCATAAGGACATTTGTCTTATATTTTTATAGAATTAACAACCGGTATGTTTAAAAAGTACTTTGTCATAATTTGTATGCCTAATATAATAGTTTTAAATATGAATTTAACAATAATTATTATTGATTAGGAACCAAGTGTCAAAAATTGATATTTACATTGAAATCAGGACAATACGCTGATGAAGTCAGGCCATTGCGGTCTAATTAAAATGCGAAGACGGGTTAAGTGTTGCAAATAACAAAAATGTATAATCATAAAGTATGGTTTTATGTTTGTTCTTCCCGAACAAAGAATAACTAAAACTTATTAAATTCGTTTATTTTATTTTGCAAATGGCATTGTGCTCAAAATGCTATACGGTGAAATGTAAGTCGTCCAGCCACCTCATTACGTCCGAGTCGGCCTCATCGACACCGCCGCCTTGGATGGCGAACAGCGGGTAGTCGTAGTTGATGTGGGACATGGTCTGAACCCGCCCGCACACGCAACTAGGGTCCGCCCGACCCACAGTTACATTTTGTGTATTTAGCTCCGCACACTTTCCCCGTAAGACCCGGAATCTATTTATTTGAGTCCAGTGGTTTCTGGAAAGATGGAAACCTGGCACACGGATATCTGGCTCGGACTCGAGATGCTTGTTAGGCAGGTCCACAGATGTCCACTGATCCCGCCATTTCTCCATCAGCGTTCTGTCGTCCTGCAAGAGTTCGTGGGCCTGCATGGCATGGCAAAAGATCTCTCTGATGGTAGGCGAAGATCACTGCGGGTTGCCTGAAGATAAGGTACTAGTGGCAGGTGCGGCATATGGTTGATCTTATCATACTCCATTCTGATCATTAATTCTCTTCACAGACGTGACGGGAATATGTAGGAAATGACGGGAAGCCAATTGGTGTTTGTGGGTCTGACGGTTCCGGATATGTTCCTAATGGCGCTGTTCAGTTCAACGTCAACCAGGTCAGTATGATGGCCGGCCTACACTGGCTCGGGCCGCACTATGGACAAGGGCTAGTGTTGATATGCGCAGTGTATCCGCTTTGCAGCCCCATGTTGTCGCTGCCAGTTTCCGTATCAGGTTGCAGCTGTTTGATACCATTTTCTTTACTTTTTTGAGGGGAGCTTTAAAAGTGGGAGTTCTGTCTAGAGTTACACCAAGCCTGGGTTAGGGTCGTGCTTCATTGCAGAAACTGTGTTTAACACCTTCACTTACTAGCTTGCCTATTGTTGAGGTAAAAGGAGTAGCTCACAGTTTTACATGGGTTAGGTTTAAGTCCCCAGTCGATGGAATAGCTCTCAAACTTTGCAACGGCTTCCTGAACCAGTGTTGTCGCTTTGTCCAGTGTAGAAGCTTGTGCTGTTATGGCAATGTCGTCGCCTCCATAAATAATCGCCCGGAGACTTTTGGTATGTATCTGACGTAGACGTTGATAAGCGTAGGCGCCAGGACTAAGCCCTGCGTAACACTATTTGTTCAGAGTTTGGCGTTTGAAAGGAGGGCGTCATAAAGACGATACGAGCGTTGCATTTAAAAAAAAATACGAGCTCGTTGGGTAGTCCCTGACTGTCCCTGTTTCCAGACATATTCGAGAGAGTTTAAAATGCTGAGCTGAGATCCACGAATATCGCCACTGTTTTGAGTTTCTTTTTTGGAATCCTGCTTCGATGTTAGAAGTTAGTAAAAGCACTTGGTCAAATCAACCCTCAATTTTGGTGGGATTTTGACCGAACCGGGGTTACATCAGAGAATTGCAACCCTCTTGCCATGCCATGCAGGCCCATGAACTCTTGCAGGACGACAGAATGCTGATGGAGAAATGGCGGGATCGGTGGACATCCGTGGACCTGCATAACAAGCATCTCGAGTCCGAGCCAGATATCCGTGTGCCAGGTTTCCATCTTCCCAGAAAGCACTGGACTCAAATAAATAGATTCCGGGTCTTACGGGGAAGGTGTGCGGAGCTAAATACATAAAATGTAACTGTGGGTCGGTGCGGGCGGGTTCAGACGATGTTCCACATCAACTACGACTACCCGCTGTTCGCCATCCAAGGCGGCGGTGTAGATGAGGCCGACTCGGACGTAATGAGGTGGCTGGACGGCTTACATTTCACCATATAGCATTTTGAGCACAATGCCATTTGCTAAATAAAATAAACTAATTTAATAAGTTTTAGTTATTCTTTGTTCGGGGAGAACAAACATAAAACCATACTTTATGATTATAAATTTGATTTGCAACACTTAACCCGTCTTCGCATTTTAATTAGACCGAAATGACCTGACTTCATCAGTGTATTGTCTACCGTTTCAATGTAAATATCAATTTTTGACACTTGGTCCCTAATAAATAATAATTATTGTTAAATTCATATTTAAAACTATTATATTAGGCATACAAAGTATGACAAAGTACTTTTTAAACATACCGGTCGTTAATTAAATAAAAATATAAGACAAATTTCCTTAAGAGTATTCTTTTTCATACAAAGAAATCACAAAAACATGCATAACTTTGTAAATGTGCGTTCAACGAAAAATTACTAAGACGTACTTTGCGTAGGGAACATGGTTTAGAACTGATTGGCATACTTTGTTGTTAATTTTAAGTCACAAATTGTATATACCCAGCAAATGGGTGCATACGGGTATTTACCGGGTATATACCCAATGTACCCGGTAAATACCCAAATGGGTAGATTGGGTATATACCCACCGCCCATCTCTGGACCTAACCTTTGTTTTAAAACTTTTTCGACTGTCTGTAACACTTTCAGGAATACCCTGTATGTTTAACACCCTGTATGTCGGTTTTTAAAACACGTATAGAAGTAAAAGGCTTTGTTCCGGGGTTATTAAGGAGTTCGAAAATTTCGTTATTTTTGCGCTAAACCTCTTAGTTTACGAGATATGGTAACATTCATACCTAATCATTCGTCAATATCAGCCCGGGCTAGGCCATACTAGTTTATCCTGAAGCTTACATATTCTTGTTAGGCCAGACTAGATTGGCCTAGGCTAAACTGGTTTCTCCTTAAGAGCTTCGGCTAGACTAGTTTGGCCTAGGACATACCGGTTTATCCATACGACGTTCGGATAAACTAGTTTGGCCTAGGCGAAACTAGTTTATCCTTAAATCGGGTTTGGCCGGTAACATATATATCGCCAATCGACATTTTGTATTTGTATGGAAGTGTATTATTTTTTCGCGCATTTTGGAATTAAGTTTTGGAATTTGGCTCAGAATAATTTCTTGCTAGTTAGCTCCTTGTAGCTAGTTGTGCCCATGCTCAGTGGCGTAGCTACAAAGGCACAAGGCGGGGCAATGTCCCGGGGCCCCCAAGCGGGTTGTTCCGTATTCATGACACGACTTTTCATGCTATAGGTATATTTTTCCGGATTCATGGTACGAGTTATTATTATTCCTACTCATGATTATTTTCTATTTAAGTTTCCGTTTTCATTTTACATGTGTTCCGTATTCATGCTGCCAATAAAATACCATTTAATATTGGCACGTTAGTATGGTCAGCATAACAATTTCAATTCTAAGATTGGTAAGTCGGAATAGGTACCTACCTCAGTCTCTCCATCAAGGAACCAAATTATAAAACTAAGACATAACACGCACGTACCTTTCGATACACCCGCAGGCACTTTTGGTTATTGAAATTAAAAAACCGTGGGACTCGCGCACCGAGGATTCCGTTCCACCATTCTATGCATTTAAATGGAAGAAAAATAAAAACTAGGTAGGCTGCATACAGCGCCATCTAAGTTAAGGTTTTAAACTAACATAGAGGGCGATATGCTGCATACAGCGCCATCTAGAATTAAGGTTTGGGACTAATATAGAGATATAGAGGGCGCTAGTTTCTATGTCGTGTTAGAAACCTCACCAGCATCATAAGGTTTTTTTTTTTGTTCTTCTAGCATTACTTCCTCCACTCAGCCAACAGATGGCACTCCACAGTCCTACATCGTGGATCGCGGTATGGCTTATTCTATATTCTATATTCTGAGTGTCAAGTTTTATAAATAATGCAGCCATGATAGCTATAGTTTTGTTTATATTAAAGCAAAAACATGTTGATTATATTTCTTGATTTTTAAGAACGTTGGTTATTAACATAATTTTTATACACCGTGGAATTTTAGTGGTTTTAAAGCCGAAGGTATTTAGTTGCACTCGTGATTCTGAGCCAAATTCCAAAATGTTACTTCAAAACGAGCGAAAATAAAAAACACCTCCCAATACAAACGGCTATCGCCAATCGACACCATTTGTATGGAGAAGTGAATTTTTGTTTCGCGCGTTTTGGAATGAAACTTTGTAATTTGGCTCAGAATCACCAGTGCAATTAAATACCTTCGGCTTTAAAACCACTAAAATTTCACGGAGTATAATATACAAGATGATTATTTCTAACTTAATTTGTATGATTTCAATCCTATGATGTCCTATGTCACTTTAACCGATCATCAATTTGCAAGGTACTGTTGACCTACTTGTTTGCAGTGCTGATGTATAACGCATACGTGATTATCCCATTCATCATGGCGATACAAAGAATAATTAATATACCTCGTGCCAGTGTCCGTGGATGTCTTAACGAAATCCGTACCCAGCTTGTCTGCGTATTATTTATTTCTTCCAATATTTTAGATTTTTTTCTGACCGTACTTAAAAGCAAATTATTTTTATTATAATGTATGGTAGCATGAATCCGGAAAGGCTCGCGAGACGAAATGTAAAAATTAATAAAATATTTTCCATAGCATGAATACGGAAGTCAAGTAAAATGAATCCGGAAAAAATATTCGTGACATGAAAACTCGTGTCATGAATACGGAACAACCCCCCAAGCTCAGGGGGCGCTGCCCACGTGTCTTTAAAAAAAACCTAGGCCAGGGATGATAGTATCCTCCTTGCCTTGGCTTTTGACTTGATAAAACCTAAACAGTTTAGTTGGGGCCCCATTTTGTTTTTTGCCACAGGGTTACCCAGCTACGCCACTGCCCATGCACTATTTCTATTGTTGTCTTCTTCTTCTTCAACCTCTAGCCACCCAATGCTGAGTGTAGGTCTCTTCCATTGCACTCCATTCTTTACGGTCTTGGGCTTTTCTCATCCAGTCTTTTCCTGCCACTTTGACCAGGTCGTCGGTCCATCTCATCGGTTGCCTGCCCACATTTCTACGACCTGTTCTGGGTCTCCACTCCAGTACCCTTTTACCCCATCTGTGGTCTTGTCTACGACATATATTATTATGGCCCGCCCACTTCCACTTCTATACTTTTTCTATTGTTGAGGGCAATATTATTGCCCCCTCAAAGATATTGTAATGTAGCGCTGTGGCGAACAGTACGGCGACCAGCTGACGGGAAGGCCTATCGGGGCGCACGATACGCGGCCGTGACTCAGCGCTCACGTGGGCGGTGTCGTGCGCGGTCATCCGACGACGACGGCAAAGAATAAATAGCTAGGAGATAAGCTGGCGAGCTAAATTGCCTACTTGAACCATACTCAGGCTTTTGGATCCACGTAACGAGACGATTTATACAGCGTTCACTCACTCACTCACACTACGGGTGCACTCTAAGTCGATAGCGGAACTTTAAGTAGGTGTCTACTGATCAATACAAACAACTTGTACTAGGTGGCGACAAAAATGGAGCGAAAAAAATATCAGCTGTTTCATATATTTGGCGCAGTACTGAGTCGACCTTTTGTATGGAACAGCTGATATTTTTGTTCACTCCATTTTTTTCGCCACCAAGTACAAGTTGTTGGTAGTGATCAGTAGACAGCCTACTTAAAGTTGCGCTATCGACTTAGAGTGCACCCTGTAGATGGGTAAAGACTACTCGGACGGACTATACCTTATTATGTACAAACGGCACTTCTTTTCTTTTGCAACCTTCAAAGCCGGGGCGGATCGCTAGTGGATAGATACAATTGCGCAAATAACAAACAATGGACTTTAGAATATGGAATCGCATTGCAAGTAGATAAGACATGAAGGCATTGTAAATAGTGATCAATTTCCCATAAAGGGAACAAACCCGAGAAACTAATGGCGCAGTCTTGAAAACAATTTGCCACGTTACTGACGAGATAAGGATTCCTTATTCTTATTAGGGTGATCTTCCTTTCTCGCAAGGCGAAATAGCTGGGCAGCACTTCCGATCCCAGTCCACTCCCGTAGGTTCCTTAGATTTTCCTCCTTCGGCCGACGCGTCCATTGCCAGCGACTTTTCAAGGCTGCTCAACCCCAAGTCTGCGGGCCACGCCGCTGTGACCCGCGAAAGAATTTTAAAAAGCCCGCGCAAGTAAGTTTTGAAATACGCACCATTGCGCAATGCGCATGTCCTGAGAGTAACTGAAATAGGAATTGTCAGTGGTCCATCGTGAACGTCTGAATCCACCGTTTGGCCCGACTTTTAAAAAGGTTGAGCAGCCTTGTTTTACATCATTATAAGTTGCAGGAGGCTGTATCTCTCGGGTCTGTTAGAAACCCTGGATGTAACCAAAACTACCTTACTTTAAGCCTCTGATTTGATTGTCTTCGTAATCATTATCTAAGTAGATATTCTTTGGCTCAAGGCGCCTCGTCATTTCCAAGCCAATCTATTACACCTACTGCGATGCTTTTTGCAAGAAAAACCCTCCCGAATAGCAGAATACAATACAAACGTCGTCGAGCCCAAGGCACCCTTCACACTTTGCCGCATGTCGATGCGGCAGTGCGACTTTTAGCCGGGGAGGATTTGTATGCGTGCCGCATTGTCGCGGCAAGGTGTCTGCTTCTAAGCTCGGTTTCATACAAATCCTTGTTATAGCCTGCGCTAACGACCTATTTGTACAGTAATAAGGTTGCACTTTGTCCGCGCAATACCTCGTCTCGCCTGGCGGTATACGCAGACAAAGTGCAACCTTCTTGCTGTACTTATAAGAGCGCGCGCCGCGGACATTTTGACCGCCACTGTCCGTCGTTTGCGCAGGCCGCACTGCCGCATGCCGTAACGACAGGCCGCACTGCCGCATGCCGTAACGACATGCGGCAAAGTGTGAAGGGAACTTAGAACCCTCCCGAAAAGCTGAATACAGCACAAACGTCGTCGAATCTAATCCGAATTGTTATTATTAACTGTGGGGGTACTGTTAACCTTTGTTGTGGTGCTAAAAAGAATATCTTTGATCTCTATTGTATCGGGGAGTCCGGTAATAGAATAGGATCCAATATAACGTAGCTTCACGGCTGTATTTCGTCCCTGGTTCGTATTGACTGTGGTGTTTTATTTATGAGTAATAAGGAAAATACAAACAAACCCCTTTTCAGTTGTGAACCACACAATAATTAGTAATTGTTTAATACGTAGTTAAGATTGTAGCGTTGACGATATTGTCCACGCTTGTTGACGACACTGTAGGAAAACATTGTGAAATCGAAATGTTGTTTGTTCAGTTGGAGTTTTTACTTAATAACCTACCTGTCTGTGGTATAAATAGGTATCTCGCTTTGAATTCACAGCTGTTCATGGTGTTTTCCACACATGCTGACAGAATTTATTTCCTAAGTAGTGTGGAGCCATTAATAAAATTATCAATGGTAGCTCTGACATTTGGTATTATACAGGGTGTCCCAAAAAATAGTGTCAAGCGGAAGATTGGTTAGGAAGAGATCTGCAAAGATTTAGATTTATTTATTTAGAAAGCAATGTAACATAACAGTGAACTTGCACCATATCATTACATTACCTTACACAAAAAAATTACTGCCTTTACTTTTTCGTTGTAAAGTCGCCCGTAACGTAACTGAACAGAGTGCACGCGTGTAAGGGTTGACATGCTGTCGACTACATTTTGCTTCACTACGACGGCTGTAACTAATTTTCTAATTAATAGCAAAGAAAAATAAAAACGATACAAAGCCCTAGAAAAATTGAATAAAGAATACGTCAAAAAAGAAATACTCCACCTCCACAGGTTTTGTGAGGGAGAGCTTGTCATTATTAAATCTTATAGAAATTTTAAAAATAAATATCGTTGTCAACACACTTCATTTTTTTTCGTCTAGTTAGAGCGGGGCTCCATGGCACACAGCGAATTTCACAGGTAGTTTATACTTAAAAGGGAGTCCCAACAAAAGTAAATTAGAAATAAGTATTATGGCGTAAAATCAATTAATGGTCTATCTATTCTATCATCAGTAACTATCATGCTCACTAGGCAGAACCGTCGCTGCAGTATGGTGCAATGGTCTTTTGGCAATATTGCAGTTATCTGCAGCGCTTGGAGTTAGTTGTAGAATGTAGGGCGATGTCTTAATGCGTATTATTGAACATTGCTCTCCACGTGTCTCTAATTTTGTAGTTTATAAGCGAAGCAAGTCCATTCATAACTCTGAGTCATCACTAAACCCGTGTGCTAGGCTGTGGCATGGCACTAAGCACTTAATTGATGCGTCACTTAACTGATGCACTAAGCACTGAAGGCTGGAAGATAGCAACGTGGCGGGAAATTCAAAATTTTCACAGTTTTTTACATTTTGTAGCTAAACTGAGCTATTTTTGTTCAGCGATTTTTCGTTCGCGGAAATAATAAAGTATTCTTTTAATTATTGTAAACAACAGAACAACAATAATTCAGCCGATTAGGTGTTCTGGTCTACGAAGCAGTGGCACTGCCCAAAAAACTTGTCGTAGACCAGAACACATAATCGGCTGAATTATTGTTGTTCTGTTGTTTACAATAATGAAAATAATGTTATGTTATTGCCGCGAAAGAAAAATCGCTCAACAAAACTAGCTCAATTTAGCTACAAAATGTAAAAAACTGTGAAAATTTTGAATTTCCCGCCACGTTGCTATCGTCTCACCTTAATGTCCAGTGATGGTCCAGGTACACTAGCGCCGCCAAATTAAGATATAAAATTGAAAAACTTTGAAAATTTTACAACTTAAACTTTTGTAAGCACTGCACTGTGAAAATTGTGCAATTCCCGCCACCCTACTTTCATTGATAATTAAAGCCTTTTATGTAGCCTGTATTGTAATGTCCCACTTCAGGGCAAATCTTTATTTATCGAGATGGCATCAGCATCTTCTCATAGCTATAGCAGCTACGGCCATTTTTTTCCGAAACGCTGCTTTTTAAGATGAAAGCAAGCCGCTTTGCACAGTGATAGAAGGGACAAAAATAAGTGATTTGACCCGCAGCAGCACAAGTTTCATCCCTTAGGAACAGAGAGGGCGCCACTTCTAAAAATAAACTTTGAAAATTTCTAACAGCCTAACGGGTGAACCGATTTCAATAAATAATATCTTAATCGAAAGAAAATCACTTATTGTACAACCTTAAAAAATAAGATTAAAAAAAAACTATAATGGCTGCACTAAATCCAACGTTTTGTATTTTATTTTTTTTTATTTCTCAGTTTTTACTCAATTATGCAAATAAATTGTATGATGAGGGTATATTTTTTATAATTCATATCGTTATTAATTTAATAGTGAATTTAATAAAAAAAACTGCATGCCAATATCTTTAGTAGTTTAGGAAATATTAAGGTTTACATGTGCTGGAAAAGCGGGGCATTGCCCTCGCGTCATAGTAACTGTGTAGAGAAAAAAACTTCTATTTGTGATGAAAGCTAGCCATTTTGCACAGTGATAGTGGAGAGTAAAATAAGCAAATTTACCCGCAGCAGCAACATTTTCATCCCTTAGGGACACAGATGGCGCCACTTATTTGACCAAACTTCAAAGTTTTGTATAAAGTAAACAGCTCCACTGATCTTCATGATTTAAACGCCCAATGGTTGGTTTTTATACCATAATACATATAAAATATAAATAAGTCAAAAAAGTATTGGAAATAAAAATAATAAAAAATATTTTGTAAAATAAAAGTGTTTTCATTGAGGATGATGAATCACGTATTTATTCTTTTTAGTTTTTGACAAATACTTACACATCATTTCTCGTTTGCCTTGTCACAGATATGTACAACAACGTTAATGCCTAACGGTTCACGAGTTTCCTTATTTTATTTGGTATACGTAAATTTTTAGTCGCTTATTCTGAGTAAACTGTATTCAATGTATTCAATCTAGTATTCCAAATAAAATAAGGAAACTCGTGAACTGTTAGGCATTAACCTTATTATACACATCTGTGAGAAGGCAAACGAGAAATGATGTGTAAGTATTTGTCAAAAACTAGAAAGAATAAATTCAAGATTCATCATCATCAATGAAAACACTTTTATTTTACAAAATATTTTTTATTTTTTTATTTCCAATATTTTTTTGACTTATTTATATTTTATATGTATTACGGTATAAAAACCAATCATGGGGCGTTTAAATCATAAAAATCGGTTGAGCCGTTTATTTTATACAAAACTTTGAAGTTTTGTTAAATAAGTGGCGCCATCTGTGTTCCTAAGGGATGAAAATGTTGCTGCTGCGGGTAAAATTGCTTATTTTAGTATCCACTATGACTGTGCAAAATGGTTAGATTCCATCACAAAAATAAGTTTATTTCTCTATTTAGTTACTTTGACGCGAGGGCAATACCCCGCTGTTCCAGCACATGTAAACCTAAATATTTCCTAAACTACTAAAGATATTGGCATGCAAATTTTTTCATTAAATTTATTATTAAATTAGTAACGATATTACTTACAAAAAATATACCCTTTTCATACAAGTTTTTTGCATAGTTCAGTAAAAATTGTAAAATAAAAAATTAGAAAACGTAGGATTTACGGCAGCCATCATAGTTTTTTTTTTAATCTTATTTTTTTGGTTGTACAATAAGTGATTTTCTTTCGATTAAGATATTAATCATTGAAATCGGTTCACCCGTTAGGCTGTTAGAAATTTTCAAAGTTTATTTTTAGAAGTGGCGCCCTCTCTGTTCCTAAGGGATGAAACTTGTGCTGCTGCGAGTCAAATCGCTTATTTTTGTCCCTTCTATCACTGTGCAAAGCGGCTTGCTTTCATCATAAAATGCAGCTTTTTTTTCATAGCTGCTAAGACTATCAGTCGGTCTCGTCTGCGGTGTCCTCCGCTGGGCACTGTAAAAAGCCTAACGGTCTTACTAAAAAAAATAAAAAAAATGTTGAGCACGTGTCTACCAATATCTGCCACTGTGACATAGACACGTCTTAGCAGCGTCTTAGACATTGTTTAAAACCGTTAAACACTTGTAAAACCCGTGTTTTGCAGAGTAGACCGTTTTTAAACTCAAACTTTCGTAAGAGTAGACCGTGTTTAGCTAAGCGCATGTTAGACCAGTGTTCACCAAGTGTTTGTAGTAAGGCAATGCGCCTAGCCATGGGTTTTCTATCCATCTAGCCAAGTCTCAGTAGTACGGTGCACAGCACAAATAACAATGAAGCGCCTACATACAACTCATTCATGACGATAACACGCACTTTAGAGCGCCGGCCGTAAAAATAAAACGCGTCGTCGCAGACAAAGTTTCGGACGTACAAAATTGAAATTAAATTGCCACTCCGGTAATTTTGGCTCGTCGCCAGCTCGACTTGTACTATTACTCGCGGAGCTATCACTGGATAGTGTTTACCTAACTTTCGTCAACGTGTTTCTCGTGTTTGGCTCTCGAAATTGCGAAGTTCATGTAAGGCTATGGTGAAAGGGTTCGGCAGTCGTTACAACCTATGTCAAGCCACCAGGGGCCTTAGCCTGTAACGAAACGCAATGGTGCCAAAATGGGCTCCCAGTTCACGGCTCCAATTACGATTTATTAATGCTGTCGGTCCTTTTAATGTTTTTATAGTACAGCAAAGAATATTCTGATTCTAATTCTAGAGGATTAGTTCTCTGGTTGTAGGAGAAAAACGAGGAAACCTCGGTTTTTACTCCTTGCTGGGACACCATCGACACGCCATTACGTTACGGGCTAAAGATCCTGAACTAAACTGATTTTTTTCTTCAACCTGTACGTACAGTCAGCGACACGCTAGGATACCCCTTTTTATACAAAGGGACAAACAAAGGACAAACTAGTTCTGCCTAGGCTACACCAGTTTATCCATACCAGCTTAGGCTAGACTAGTTTGGCTTAGGCTATACCGGTTTCTCTATACGAGCTTAGGCTAGACTGGTTTGGCCTAGGCGAAACTAGTTTGTTTTAAAATCAGGTTTGGCCGGTAACATAAACATTTGGATCTCGATTTTGATCCCCGAAAGTTTCTTCACGCAAACTTCTGAGTTTTACAAAATGGCCTCAAGCGAAATATGAGACCGTAGTCCGGCAAGCGTAGCAGCAAAGCATAGACTATCTCATTCAGGGGCAATTAATGATGAAGACACCAAGTCTCTATTGCAGCGCTCCCTTCCTCGGGGCAAATTATCGGGAATCTCGCATTCGACACATCTCGAAGGAAAAATCTCATGTCATTTCGATCTCGACTGTTCCCGACCACTCGAGTCATGTCGAGTGAAAAGGGCAAACATTTCGCAAAAATCTCGTGCCATTTTTTTATGATTTTATGACTTCGCTAGAATAGGAGATGTGACGTTTGCCGCAAACTGAGATTTTCCCTCGAGATGTGTCGAATGCGAGGTTCCCGAGAATTAGCCCCATGACATGAAATTTTTCCTTCGAGATATGTCGAATGCGAAATTCCCGAAAATAAGGCCCGGTTTCTGAATTGAGAAATTCGCTAAGCAAATGGGTAAGTATCGTCCAGTCTCAGCAGATTTCTCACAAAAGAGCGTGACAGAACGATAGTTAAGTATTTGCTTAGCCAAATTCACAATTCAGAAACCGGGCCTTAGCCCCCTCACCTGACCTTCGACATGAGTCTATTTTGTATGCGTCTTGGCAGTCGGTTTTTCGAAATAACCGCCGCCGTCTAGATCTTTACTTACGTAAGTCCCGATGAATATGAATGATACAAGTACGGAATGCAGCAAGCCAGCGTAGCGTGTGTGTGTATTTTAGTAACAGACTTGAAAAAAAAATAGGAGGTACTCAATTTGACCCGTACCTTATGTTTTTTTTAATGTTTGTTACCGACAAGGACCGACAGCATTAATAAATCGTAATTAGGAAGGCAAAGTTTTTTGTTCGAAAGTCCGTTATTGGCTTAATCTTATCTTAGACAATATTGAGAAACTAATTTCAATATTTTTTATTTTGGTTCAGTAGTTTGGATTTTACAACGTTTCAAAGATACGGTTTTATGACGTCACGCGACGGTCTGCATACTGTTGGCGGTCATAGGAACAAAACATTTTAGCGCATAAAAACAAAACTACTGGACCAAAATAAAAAATATTTGAATTAGTTTCTCAATATTGTCTAAAGATAAGATTAAGCCAATAACGGACTTTCGAACAAAAAACTTTGCCTTCCGAATTGAAGCCGTCCACTGAGAGCCGATTTTGGCACCATTGCGTTACAGGCTAAGGGCAGCCTGGCAGCGACGGAGTGGCGATAACAGGGCCACTCTGTCGCTGCCGGGCTGCCCTTGTCCTCCGGCCATCTTTCCGCTTCGTCAGGTGTTCTGACCATTTCCACTTAAGGGTAGACGATAGCAAGGTGGCGGGAAATTCAAAATTTTCACAGACTTACATTTTGTAGCTAAACTGAACTATTTTTGTTCAGCGATTTTTCGTTCGCGAGAATAAAACCGTATTCTTTTCATTATTGTAAACAACAGAACTACAATAATTCAGCCGATTATGTGTTCTGGTCTACGACAAGTTTTTTGGGCACTACCAGAATGGGCACTACCGGCTGAATTATTGTTGTTCTGTTGTTTACAATAATGAAAAGAATACGGTTTTAGTCTCGCGAACGAAAAATCGCTAAACAAAAATAGCTCAGTTTAGCTACAAAATGTAAAAAACTGAAAATTTTGAATTTCCCGCCACACTACTATCTTCCAGCCTTAAGTCCCGCGATTCGACCACCAACATCGTCAACCTTCGTTCGACGTCGGATGTCGACATAGTCCTCGAATACTCGATCCACGAGTCTGGGGCCCAGCATGGCTCGCTCCATAGCCCTTTGTGCTACTTTCATCCCTTCGGCCACGTGGTCTGACCGGCTTGTTCGATCGGTCGGACGATCATACGGTTTATGCGGCATCCAAGACAGTGACATGTTTTCGCGTCGAAGCGGCTCCCACGCACAGGGGGCTAATTCTCCGAAATCTCGCATTCGACACATCTCGAAGGAAAAATCTCATGTCATTTCGATCTTGACTGCTCCCGAGCACTCGAGTCATGTCGAGCAAAAAAGGCGAAGATCTCGCAGAAATCTCGAAATCGCTTATTTATTTATTTTTGCATAACTTCGTGAGAATAGATGTGACATTTGCCGCAAACTGAGATTTTTCCTTCGAGTTGTGTCGAATGTGAGATTCCAGATGCGATCATTGGTTCGTGTTTTCGCGTCAGGCTCTCAGGACGCTAAAACGCAAAGAAGGAAATACCTACCTGAAATACATTTTAATCATAAATTAATGTTATCTCTTAGCATTAAATGTTGCCAACTTTAAAATAAACTCTGTTTTGTAGCCCAACATGGCGGTAAAGTTAAACATAAAAAAGCTCTCAAATATAAAATGATTTTTACAGGCTCTCATAACGGTTTCGAGCTATAAAGAGGCTTTTATGTACCGCCTACTGTAATATTCTCATTTAATTTTAACGTGTTGTCGGTCACAACCTATAGATGAAAGGAAAAAAGCACAATATTTTGTTATTAGTGCTACGTAGCTTGCCACATTTTCTGTGCAACTTTAATCTCGAATGGACCCTGTAATGAGGGTCAAAAGGAAAAACGGAACCATTATAGGATCATTTTGTAGTCCGTCTGTCTGGTAAGACCTTTTTCTCTAGAACGCGTGGAGGTATCAGGTTGAAAATATCAAAATACCCAGGTCTGCAGTCCCTCGGAGCAAAAAAATCGAGTTTCTAAGTTAAAGGAATTTTTAAATCGCATTTTTACATTATCTGGCTCCGTACATCTTTCATAGAGGTCTAAAACTTCAAAGAGAAATATCTCACTTCAATATTTCTGTAAAATTGGTTATTCGTTCCCTGTACCCTGTTCCCCTGTTCTTTCCCATTTGGCCATAATGGAATATTCCATTTTAAAAGGTATCACCCTAATATAAATTGGCTCATATCATACGCAAAACAAATCATGAGCGAGCTTCATTCAATTTGTTGAAAGTTAAATAAATCGTACACGTGGCAGAGCAATCAGGGGGGTTACCCTTGACGCTATTGCGATCAAATTGAGAAAGTTTTAAAATTAATTTCTCTTTGAATTCGCATAGTAATGCTTTAATTTTAAATACTTTGTAATGTTTATTCAAATGTAAGGCTGTTTTATTCAATAAAAACACAAAATGTGTCTTAATTTGTAAAATATAAAATTTTGTAAATTGCGCCATATTGCGGCCGTATTGGAAAAATGCGTCAAGGGTATAGGGGCTGATCGGCCCCATCGATTGGGTCCTCGTTTGACTGTAGTATTCCAGAGTATATCTAATAAAATGTACAGCGCTTCTTCTTTGCGTGCCGTCTCCTATCGGAGGTTGGCGATCAGTTTGGATATCTCGTCCTTCGAAGCCGCCATACGAAATAATGAGCCAGTGCTTTGGCCGAACCCACAGTGGCCGAACCATTCGCGCAGATTACGAAAGTACAGCGCTTATGAAAGCTCAAATATACTTAAAAATTAAACACCCATGGCCGTCTATTCAATATTTCAACCCCTATTCTCATAAACGGCCACCTTTCCTAGACCCCGTTTTAAAGCGCGATCCGGTGGCGCGTTATGAATTCATTCCGTGCACGTGCGCTACCGGAATAGACGCCCTCGGGACTCTACTCTGGCTCTTACTTATTGTTATGAAAACTATGTTATTTTCGTTCGTTTATAAACGGTTTCACACACTTATTGGTGACGAGATAGCAGACTAGTTTCAGTTCTCATTCGGAGATCATAAGCACCGAAGGGAGATGGAGCTTGCGCCGACGCTGCGAGCCTCTCACTGCGTGCAAATACAAAATGCTTACCAAAGTTTAGGTTGTCTCGGCTTTGCCTGGGGGCCTGCTATCATATTGTGCCCAACGAAAATTTCCAACGCCTTTTCTTGGCAGAACATGACAACCGTAAACTCAGATTATATTTTCGTAAAGTCTGTCTTAGCACTCTGTCTTAGCCATTGTCCACCGGCAATCTTCCCGGCTTGCCAGGTGTTCTGCCCATTTCCACATGAGACCCGTGATTCGGTCACCTCCATCGTCAACCTTCGTTCGACGACGGATGACAACATTTGTTACGCGACCCATGTACTCGTAGATACAATTTCAATTTTGATAAGTTTCAATGACAAAAACTTCGATCAAGGATAAAACTAGATGCAACATAGAACTCTGAAATGTGTCTGGAAAAATAGATGCCCAAACTGCCTTTGGGAGCTTATTTGCTCATAGTCTATGCAATTAAAGTAAAACTGTACACTAATGCAATAAGGTTGACATTCGAATATTAGACGTATGGTCGAAATGATGTTTCGTATTGTTCTATTGCTGATATCATTTGTTTCTGTGGGGACAAGTTTTTATTGTGATTTTATAATAATGCGAATTCTATGTGATTTAGTTCGGTGGACAAAAATGAAAACGTGTCGATGCAAAGTCAACCTCATTGATATTCGTCACGGACGATGGGGCGCCATCTAGTGTGATAGTTTTTCTTTGCAGACGAAATGCTCATTGGTAGATGGCCTGCACGGTAGGTACGCAAGAGGTTGCGGGTTCAAGTCCTGGGCCCTTAGCCTGTAACACAATGGTGCCAAAATGGGCTTCCGGTTGACGGTTTTAATTACGATTTATTGATGCTGTCGGTCCAGTGTCGGTCCTTTTAATGTTATTGTAGTACAGCAAAGAATATTATGAGTCTAATCCTAGAGGATTAGTTCGCTGGTTGTAGGAGAACAACGAAAAAATCCCGGTTTTGTCCTTCTACCTAGGACGCCATTGATACGCCATTGTGTTACAGGCTAAGGCCCCTGTCCTAAGCAATTTTTTAACCTTATAAAAATCTTTATAATCTTCCCTAGCAAGGGTTAGTGCTTTAGAAAATACAAAAGGAAATGAAACGTTCTGTTTTAAAGTTCCGGAGTATCCCTCCTCCCCTGGAACGACTCCAGGCGGCTGCGGCTGGCCAATATTGAGCCCTTTATGCCGTTATTAAAGCCGAAATTACCGAAATAGTTGGCTTTGGCTTGGAAAAAATTGGGCTCTAGGCTGGGTGGTTCAATCGCTTTTTTAACCAATTCGACTCGTTTTTAGGGTTTCGTACCCAAAGGATACCTAACGGGACCCTATTACTCCGCTGTCGGTCCGTCTGTCACCAGGCTGTATCTCATGAACCGTGATAGTTAGACAGTTCGTCTGTCAGTTTGAGTTGAAATTTTGAAGTATTTCTGTTGCCGCTATAACAACAAATACTAAAAAACGGAATAAAATGAATATTTAAGGGGGCTCTCATACAACAAACGTGATTTTTTATAGATAAAATGGTACGGAACCCTTCGTGCGCGAGTCCGAACTTTTTTCTAGGTGATCCGATTTTGATGATTCTTTGTTTGTCTAAAAGAGATACTTCCTATGTGGTCCCATGATCAAACCACAATGGTTAAATCATTCGGAATCAATGGAATGGCTTAATAACAGTGTACCTTTTCACCAGTATTTTGTTAATTTTGTATTATTATAAGGATTGCGTAGTACGTTTTGCACGATAGAACTACATAGATATTTTTCCGAAAAAAACCGACTTACCCGTCTTTGTTTGATTGATGCACTTATTCCGCTCGCAGTATTGGCTATCCTGATAACCTACCGTATCGCTGACAGTACATTTATAACCAAAAGCCTACCACGCGAACGTATCGATTCGACAATCCGTAGACAGAGATATATTAGTAAAACTTCTGGCTGAAAGAAAATTTACTGTCTGAAGGTCTACCCACGCTGGCGCCCTGTTATGTATTCAGACTCAAGAGATTTCTTGTTTTACATTATGTGTTATTTATTAGTTAGATGAACGTTGCCTCTGGCTATCACTCATACACGTGCCATATTACCTCCTGAAGGAAGTACTGAAGGAATAATACAAGGCCGCCAAAGACCTAGGGCCTGAGTCTGTAACGCACTGATGGAAAGGCTTAAGTTATTTATTTTATTTGTATTCACTCGCTAACAGCCCCTCAACCCCTGACGCATTTTTCCAATACGGCCGCAATACGGCGCATTTACAAAATTTTATATTTTACAAATTATTGAGACGCATTTTGTGTTTTTGTTGAATAAAACAGAATAAACCTTTGAATAAACATTACAGAGTATTTAAAATCAAAGCATTACTATGCGAATTGAAAGAGAAATTAAATTTTAAACTTTTTCAATTTGATCGCAATAGCGTCAAGGTCTGTAAAGGGAAACATTGTGAGGAACCCGCGGCTTAGGCTGAGCGTATGATGAGACGCAGGCGACGCCGTTCAACGCAGCCTAAAGCAGATATCAGAGAAGGACCTTGGACCTGTAGAGAACATAAAAATGTCAACGGTTCACGTAGTAACAATTAAGAGCAGAAGAGGCTGGAGGGGTGGTAGAGAGTGGAGGGGCACGAAAGCGCGCCGCGCAGGCAGGCAGAATAAGAAACGTTAAATAAATAAAAAGTATAGAGCTATTCGAAAAGTCAATAGTTGTTGGAAAACACATTTATTAGTTGACGTGTTTCATGAATTTACAAATTACCCTGTAGTCTGTAGGTACGTACACCTTGCCCTTTCCTTGGACTAATGTCGAGTAAACTGAGAAGTTAGGGGAAGCATATCTTAACCAAACACGTTATATGTACTACCGATTACTAGGTGGATGGGCCACTAGACGGTGTTACGCAATTTAAAGCATCTTTCGTTTTCATAGTTTTTTTTAATTATTTTAAACGGTTTTATTTAGCTCACCCCGTTTGTTTTATTTATTCTTTATTCTTTCTTGGGTCAAATTTAGTAATTCAAATTTCACCCTCTTCCTGTCAACCGATTAATCTGAAATTTTGTATACACTTTGGATTTTGGTGACAATACAATTATGTTTATTCATTATCATTATAAATTCAAGATGGCCGCCGCTACAAAATGGCGGATAATTTATGTTTTATTAATCCCATCAATATGGGTATCAAATGAAAGGGCTCAACAAGCAGAATACAATATACTATAAAAAAAATAAATCCAAGATGGCGGCCGCTACAAAATGGCGGATAACGTAGGTTTTATCAATCCCATCAATATGGGTATCAAATGAAAGGGCTCAACAAGTAGAATACAATATACTATAAAAAATTGAAATACAAGATGGCGGCCGCTACAAAATGGCGGATAACGTAGGTTTTATCGATCCCATCAATATGGGTATCAAATGAAAGTGCTCTACCAGTATAATACAATGTACTATATGAATTAAACAGAATGCGAAATAAAAACTAAAAACTAGAAAATAAAAATAGGTAAAAAAACTTTTTATGTTAAACATACATTGCAATGTTTAAGATAAATGTACTAAAAACCAAAAAATAATAAAATAGATACAGTCGTGGGAATTATAAACATATGCATAGACTAGACTAAAATAAAACCGTGGGGCACGTCAATTGTCTACAATCGTTGATTAAAATGTTTGTTTTGTAATGTTACACTATAATTCGGCGGTTGACGTGCCCCACGGTTTTATTTTAGTTTAGTCTATGCATATGTTTATATTTCCCACGACTGTATCTATTTTATTATTTTTTGGTTTTTAGTACATTTATCTTAAACATTGCAATGTATGTTTAACATAAAACCGTTTAACTAAAAAAGTTTTTTTACCTATTTTTTTTTCTGTTTGATATAGATCAGGCTAGACCAGCCTGTTAAACCAGTTTTTGTAGGATGAAAGAATTTCGTCTTATTTCTAGAGCTAGAGTTTTATAAGGACGTCGACCGTCAAAACATCCATTCCATAACATCTCTCGGCCCACGCTCTCATCTGCATTCTCTGCAGAAATAAGGATCTTTCAAGGCTTCCCGCGATTGGACCTTTTCTGGTATTCAAGAAAAACTTTGTAATTCACCAAAATAAAAGTTCTTGAATTACATGCTCAAAGCCCAAATATTATGCTATTTATACGGAATTTCCGCTTTATAATATTAGTGTAGATTATCTGACGTTATCGACAAAACATTCTTTCATACGAATATGGTGGGAAAGAGGCGCATTTTAGAACAGCTCTATTCTCGTTGAATGAGCTGGTGCACTGGTATGCTACTCCCCCACCTGCGCGTTGGCGCGTCAATGAGTCGTTTTCACGGCTGTCAAATTTGGCTTTTTCTGAAGATATTATTAACCTGTGTTAGTGAAATTTGACAGTCACGTCCCGGCCATAGCCACGCATATGAGCGAGCGCGCCTATAGGCTTTGAATTCAGCTTTAACTGTCAGTTGAAAACGAGCCATTAGCGCGCCAAGTCGGGTATCACGCAGATGTGATCTAACAAATTACCACCAAGCATTACCAACACGAAGTTAGTCTTCATCCGGCTCAAATAAGCAGCGATTATTCGCCTCATGTGACCAAAGCTTGATAACTGATAATCTTCTCTGGCCCGGTTTCTGAGTTGAGAATTTTACAAAGCACATACGTACGTATCGCTCTGTCACGCTCTTTTGTGAGAAACCTGCAGAGACAGGACGATACTTACCCATTTGCTTAGCAAAATTCTCAACTCAGAAACCGGGCCTCTGTAATTTATAAAGACATATCTCCGTGGCATAAGGCAGTCCGCCGAAAAAAGCCCTCTTTCTTATCTTCCCATCGATTTCGGCCCACGGTTTTATCTTTAGACATCCCTCTCCGCAAGTCAGGCGAACACGCGACTCACAAATATTTATACACATCAGGGAGCTAATTCTCGGGAATCTCGCATTCGACACATCTCGAAAGATAAATCTCAGTTTGCTGCAAATGTCACATCTCCTGGGGGCTTATTCTCGGGAATCTCGCATTCACATCGCGACACATCACGAAGGAAAAGTTTCATTTTCCGGCAAATGTCACATCTATTGTCACGAAATCATAAATAAATAAATAAATTAGGGACGATATTTTGCCGAGGTCTTTCGCTCGACATGACTTGAGTGGTCGGGAGCAGTCAAGATAGAAATTACGTGAGATTCTTCCTTCGAGATGTGTCGAATGCGAGGTTCCCGAAAATTAGCCCCCAGGAGACCTATGAGACCAACATAAATATAATAATGTACAATAATGTACAACTTTCAACACCGTTAAAGCCCTTTCTAGTGACTTCTTCCTTAGCTTAAAGATTTCGCTAGAGGCAGAGCCTGTATCTTAGGAGTTGGGGCTCCTTCATATACATATGTATTGTGCTTTATAATAGATGTGCTTAATTTTTCTTTTGTAAATACATATTTTTCTGAAGCGCTAAACCAGCGATCAGTAGCTGGATGAATAAAGGTTTCTAATATGTAGAGAAGATATAGAGCAGCGAATTAAACAGCAAAACAGCGCTCGCTAGATACCGTATGGTGTTTGACCCAGTCGTATATTCACATTCTGCGTGAGGCATACCAATTCGTCGCCGTAGGTATTAATATATTAAAAGAAAAGACCAACGTCTGAATTCAAGGTCGCCCGGCAAAACCGCTCTATGGTGTTTTTGACCAGTCGTTAAACATAGTACGATACGAGACGCCTAGCCAACTCACGGCATCGAAATAAAGCTTCAAGGGAGGCTAGATGACGACCATAGATAAATAGATATAATACTCTTTATTGTACACACGACATCACGTCGAGGCTTACACGTTAGCACTCTACTCGGTTACGTTACGGGTGACTATGCAGCAAAAGTGTACATAAAAATCAGGTATTTAAATAGACAATAAGTGATAAGTGAATCCCATTTGACTAATCAATGTCAACTTCACCCACCACCTGTTTACCACTATTCGAACAGTGAACACTATTAACTACTGTGAAGTATGAACAGCAACAGCTGTAGATTCCGGTCCACTGTAGGGCTGGCTATTCATTATCATAGTAACCTTGATTAGGAAGAACGAACTTAGCAAGCAGTTTTACAGTGGTAGTTAAAGGCGCTGATCTCACACCATCCTTACAAGGTTTTTTTTTATGTAGCCTGCCTATTTCATGTCCAACTGCAGGGCAAAGGCCTTCCCCCTCTCACGGGCTCTCAACTCAGATTTTTCGGTCCTGAGCCACCTCCGACCACTCCGGCAAATATTTGTCGAGGTCGTCTCCCGATATCTATCCGCTGTTGGGCACCCATCTCGGTGGCAAGTCTAGCCCACCTATCCGGGTGCATTCGGCTAACGTGACGAGGTTACAAAATAACTAGTGCTTTCGCCCCGAACTGTGAACTCGCGACCCCAGTTATAGATGTGTAACTTTGCTAACCATTCGCGCAGGCGCGCGCGCGCAGAGCATAATAACTGTACACCCCCATATCTCGGCCACCCCTAGATCGATTTGGCTCATTTTCGAACTTAAAAATTCTTTTAATTTCAAGCGATCCGACCAAATTTACTCAAGTTATCGTCGTCTCGCTTCGCTCGCTCGTTCAATTATGTCGTCGGTATGAACCGAACAACTCAATGCCCTAAACGGAAATCATACTCTGTTGTGGCGTGGTGATTGGATTATAAATTTAAAACAACATCAAACTGAATCATCTCGAAATGCAGGCATCGTGCGCAAAACCACTGACATCATATACGGGGCGACCCGGATCGTATTCGCGCCTTTCCACGCACCTCGCGTCCAGGGGCCTTAGCCTGTAACGCAATGGTGCCAAAATGGGCTCCCAGTTGACGGCTTCAATTGCCATTTATTAATGCTCTCGATCCTTTTAATGGTTTTGTAGTGTAGCAAAGAATATTCTGATTAAAATTCTAGAGATTAGTTTTTTCTGGTTGTAGAAGAAAAACGAGGAAACCCCGGTTTTGACCTTCTGCTGGGACGCCATCGACACGCCATTGCGTTACAGGCTAAGGCCCGAGTCCACACGGCTGCCCCATTTGTCTCGGCTTACTTGATAACCTCATCACATTCTTTTATACTCTGTTTCTAGTTTATTTTTAAGGCCTTCGCAGACGAGGGACAATTTTTTTAACCGCCGACTCAAAAAGAGGAGTGTTATAAGTTTGACCGCTTTGTGTGTGTGTGTGTGTATCTATGGCACCGTAGTAGGCAAACGGGTGAACCGATTTGGATGTGTTTTTTTTATTTGAAAGCCGGTTTTCTAGCGAGTGTTCATAAATATGTTTCTTGGCGCGAGCTCTACGTTACTTTTACTCCTTCGACTCGATGCAAAGTGATGCGAATACTACTAAGTTTCTACAAACCTAACAATCATAGCTGTGACGAGTCAAAGACTGTTTCTGACGGCCGCACAATAATGCGGACAGACCATTGAATTTGATGCATGTTATTGTGTGCTACATCGTTAGTAACCTCACTTTATTGCCTTGTCACATTAGCGTTCAATGTGACAGCGACAGCAACAAGTACAGTCGGCCACACGCTAGGATACACCTTTTTGTTCGATTGGCGCCCTTGTGCCGCGCGCAGTAACAGCTGCCATGGGGTATATGTGACCGTGGCCGACCGTACCAAGTGAATGCGTCTGTGCGTTAACGCGACACAGTCCTAAGGATGTTGACGTCATCTTCTACCACTAGCACTAACTAAACCTCAATAGTAAAGTACAGCAGCACGGCCTATATGGCCACTTTTGGCGATAAAAGATTTTATTCGTAGGTTCTAGGATCTGGAATCTAAAGCTTAGGTCCTAAAAATAGTTAAGCCTCGCGTTGATAACCTAATGAAGAGATTTAGCAAAAAACGCCTTGTGCCTAGGTTTTCACCATAAAGCAAGTTGTAAGCACCGTAAAACCCATTCGCCGAGGCGCCATTATATACCCAACGGTCATGTCCTCTCAAACTCGCGTCACGGAACAAAACATTGCTATACGCAGAGGGTTCTCTTCGTTTAGCGCTAGGCCATCAAAAGATAAAATAATTTGTATTCAGCATTCTTGTTGTACACACGACACCACGTAGACGCTTACACATTCGTTGCATAGTCGCCCGTAAAGTAAGTGAATAGAGTGCACGTGTGTAAGCGTCTACGTGCTGTCGTGTGTACATTTGGTGTTACGTTAATAAGGGAATCAAACAGGGACCCTGCTAGGGCGTTGCTAATTTAGCTTAAAACTACAATAACTTACGACTAATTTACTTATTTACTACATACACTCTGCTTAGACAAAACAAAAATATATAATTTTGTAGGAACTTGACAACCTTTTGTTTTTTTTTTATCCAAACCGATTTTATACGTACAATAAAAAATACATTAGTGGCCATTTGTGACGTATTCAAAGCAAAAATAAACCCGTGAAAATGCTATATTATGCGTTATGCTCCAGAAAACAACTTTTCTCGGTCATGCATGCTAAAGGGCTACTGTAGACTAGACATTCTAAGCTTATTTGAAAGTGTAAACAAAAGTGGAGGAAAAATCGGAGTCTACGTCTGCCTGCCAGAATAGATAGACCCAAGTTTCGACTTTGAGCAGATCTTTCAAGCGTTGCATTTCTGTGACCACGGGTCTCGCTAGCGTCGGGCCAACGACCTTGCGTCAGTTACGCAACTGGCCAAAAAATTAAGGTGGGACTTTGGGAGTCTGACGGTCGACACCAGAAGGGCAACTCAGGGGCCTAATTCTCGGGCATCTCGCGTTCGACACATATCGAAAAAAAATCTCATGTCATGGGGCAAATTCTAGGGAATCTTGCATCTCGAAGGAAAAATCTCAGTTTGCTGCAAATGTCACATCTATGATCACAAATTCTAATAAATAAATAAAAATAAAAATAATACAATCAATCAATCAAGAAAAAATATTAAACAAACCAATAAACATATTAAATAATAATTAATTTAATAAATAAATAAACCAATAATACATTAATTAATTAATTACTAATTAAGTAAACAAAGAAGGAAATAAAGAAATAAACAAGGCACGTCATTTCTGCGAGATTTTTCACCCGATATGGAAATGACATGACATTTTTCGTGACATGACATGAATCTCGCAGTTCCCGAGAATTAGGCCCCAGGCCCGTGATATCAATCATTGTATACTAGTGGTTCGCCCCGAACTGCGAACTCGCAACCCCATACTCAGCAACCCCTCGACCGATTTGGCTAATGTTCGAACTTAAAATTATTTTTGCGTCATTAACCTGCTTACCAAATTTCATGACGATCCGACTAAGTTTACTCAAGTTATCATCGAACGAGCATTAATACATACATACAAGCTCGGGATGTTCAAGTAGACTCGGAGAACTTCTCTCGCTTCGCTCGCTCGTTCATCTAAAATCTTCAGTTATTGAGGATGAAGAAGGTTTGACAGCGTTTTTTATGTCTGTGGCACGTCAAATTTCATATATTTCTTCTATATTTTAGTTAATATGAAAGAGAAGATTGTCTCGCTTGTATAGTCAGGCTATATTATGCCCGAGCCTGCAGAAAATACCCGGGGGTAAAGTACTGAGGGTATCTTGCGTCTATCCATCTCTAGGTACCTATGAGCTTGTATTTTAACCCCGGGAGCGCTGTCGGTTGTCGTTGGCAACGGACGCCCTTGGGGGATCGTGACGAGAGCTATGTCTGATTACTGATAGAGTGGGACTCCATTTAAGGATTTTAGTTGAGTTGCTAACACCGCCTTCAGTCATGTTGAAAGACCGCCATTTTTACTTATTAAGTTGTGTATATTAGATGCAGTATACTGTCCCCACTAGCATGAAACAGCTGATTGTCTTGGCCTACGAATTCACTCTGTAATAGTAGGCTATTAGGCCCGAGCCTGAAGGAAAAAAACTGGGTACTAAACTAAGGGTCCCGTGCGTGTCTATTAATCTCAAGGTACTACGAAAGCGCGCTAGAGTGTACACTTTTGCAGTTGGACATGAAAACAGGCAGGCTACATAAAAAAAACCTTGTAAGGATGGTGTGAGATCGGCGCCTTGAACTACCACTATAAAACTGCTTACTGAGTTCGTTCTTCCTAATCAAGGTTACTATGATAATGAATAGCCAGCCCTACAGTGGACAGGAATCTACAGCTGTTGCTGTTCTTACTTCACAGAAGTTAGTAGTGTTCACTGTTCGAATAGTGGTAAACAGGTGGTGAAGTTGACATTGATTAGTCAAATGGGATTCACTTATCACTTATGGTCTATCTAAATACCTGATTTGTATGTACACACGACAGCACGTCAGAGTGTACACTTTTGCTGCAAAGTCTTCCGTAACGTAACCGAGTAGAATGCTAGCGTGTTAAGGTCGGCGTGTTGTCGTGTGTAACAATGAGCTTAATGCTTTTTGTATCAGTAGTCGAAGGCAAAGTACTGAGGGTCTCTTCTCTGCCGTCTATCCATCTCTAGGTACCTATGAGCTTGTATTTTGGCCCCGGGGGCTCTGTCGGTTGTCGTTGGCAACGGACGCCCTTGGAGGATCGCGTCGAGAGCCATGTCTGATTGCTGATAGAGTGGGATTCTATTTAAGGATTTTAGTTGAGTTGCTAAATAATACCGCCTTCAGTCATGTTGAAAGACCGCCATTTTTACTTATTTCATTTCATTTTATTGTCATAAGTTATATGTAGGGACAATGGTGTTCTTATGTATAAGTATCAATATAATTTTACCAATTACCTTGTGTATGATGTACGAGATGCAGTAATGCCTGTATGTTACACCCTGTAAAAATTGTTAGGATGTTTTGTAACATGTTGTATGTCTACTGGTTAAAGTATGATAGGTAGCACGTTTCATCACCACTTTTTGTGTAATGGAAAAAACACATCACACAGTGCACAGTTTATATTTAATAAAAAAATATTCTAGTTCTTAGCTTTGTCCGTCGTATGATTCATACTTTTTATCGCGCGACTGATGTGTAAAAATATAGAGCATACAAACAACATTTCAGCACTAAATTGGCTTATCAGCGTTGAAATGCAGATATGTGTTGTGAAATTTGGTTTGTCACTGATGCTGGCAGTTCTTTAGTAGGTATAGGTACAGTCAGTTATATGCTTGGATACCTTGTATAGGCTCCTCTTTCTTTTTCCGCATTATGACGTCATAAGCTGCTTGAGAAGCTATAAATACTTACTTACCTTATTGTATTTTTCCCACGCGCTGTTATCGTGGTTATACTTAAGATTAGATAGAAATTCCAAATGATAGAAGATAGAACTATCACATGGAATTATCGGCTATAGATGGACTGATAGGATAATAATGACTTCATGTATCCGGTCTCATACTAAGGCCCGGTTTCTGAGTTGAGAATATTGCTAAGCAAATACTTAACTATCGTTCTATCACGCTCTTTTGTGAGATATCTGCAGAGACAGGACGATACTTACCCATTTGCTTAGCGAATTTCTCAATTCAGAAATCGGCAGTAAGGCTTTTGGGTCTATTGTAGACTAGATTGAGCAGAGTAAATTATGTTTGGAGGTATGAATAAACGGTATGGAACGATAAATGATGCCATATGTTTTACTGAAGACAAAAACTGCCGCTTTTTGCGGTAAAAAGTTTTATTTATAGGATTGTGATCTAGGTCTAACTTAGGTCCTAATAATCCAAAATTTTACATTTTCACTAAGCTATTGCATTGATTCCGAGTGATTTGCTGCCGTTCGTTGAAAGTTCAGTTCTCCATCTCCGAAGTTCTTCATCAGATGTTCACCACTTTTTATGGAACCAAATGGATATATCCTTTCAAACAAAAAAATAATCATACAAATCGGTTCACCTAGAAAAAACTTCTGATGTAAAACACATAAAAAAATACAGGTCGAATTGAGTACACACCTCCTCCTTTTTTACAAACCCATACAGAGCGGTGCGACGCCGACGCAGCAGTCGGTCGCGACTGCCTGGATCGGAAACTTTATCCTTTTTCATGTATGCCATCAAGTACAAGTAATAACCAGCCTCTCTCTCTCTCTCTCTCCCAACAGGAGCACCATCTCCAGAGGGCGATATGCACGGGCCTGATTATACCGACGCCGGAGGTCTGCTCCGTCGACGACATCGAGTTCTACGAGCGATGCTACCCGCCCGACTACAAGATGCCGAAGCAGCACATACACATGCAGCGTGAGTGGGCACATTCTTGATTTATGCGTCCGTAATATACACCGTGCTATTTTAGTGGTTTTAAAGCCTCCATTGGCTCCTTAGAGACTTTTGATCCCTACACGAAAGAGGATCGAATGGCAATAAGAAAAAAAGTTTTTTTCCATAGAAAATGTATGAGAAAAGTTTTTGTAAATTTCTGACATTTCTAGTACTCAAACCTTAGTTGGCTCCTCAGAGTATTTTGATCTCTACATGAAAGAGGATCGATTGGCATAAAACTTTTTATTTTAGCATCTGTGAATGCAGTTCATAATATCTCAAAAAGTTATGGAAGATCTCCTAAAAACGTTTTCCTGTCACTATAACGGTTAGGGTACTTGCCCTTACTGCCCCGTCTCAAAAATCCACCCTGTATAGCTTACGGTCTGCGGTGGTGGCCTAGTGGGTAGTGTTACGTTCTATACCCGGGTTGTGTAATAAAACGTAATATTTAATAATCTATATATTTATTTCGTATAATTTAAACTTAGTAACTTTTAGTACTTTTTTTAGAATAAGGTTTAGACTAAGTAATTTAGGTTGGTTTAAGGTAGTATTTAGTTCTATCAACCTTCTGATATAATAATATCAATTATAAAACTTAGTAACTTTTAGTACTTTCTAGAATAAGGTTTAGATTAAGTAGTTTAGGTTAATTTAAGGTAGTAGTTAGTGCTATTAACCTTCCGATATAATAATAGCTATTATTAAACTTAGTAACTACACCTTATCTAAGCTAATAAAGTCTGTATTAGAGGTAGAATAGATCTCAGGTAGGGGTTCTTTGTCTGTCCGGTCAATTCTAATTGCACTGAGGTAAATTATCAGAATGGGTACCGCACAGCACAAAACTCTCCTGAGCTTTGTAGTTCCGCCGGGGAGCGGGAGGTAGACCCGATGCACGTAGAGGAGCGGGAAGACCCGTAGTAGTTGACAGCACCCGTATACTGTAGGTTATATGGTGACCACTCGCAGCTGATGATAGCACAGCGGTAGGCGGAGCGTGCTCACAGCAGTAGATGGGTCGGACCTGTAACGTAAAACCCTGGAATTGGCCAAGATGGGCGATCACAATTTGTTCACAAGCCACACCTTGATTGCCACAGGTTTACCAAGCGTAAGCGAGGCAGAGTAGAAGTGCGTATGAAGCATGATAATTACAATAGACTCTGAAGCGAGAGACCCAGGTTCGAATCCCGGTGCGGGCATGTACATGTATTTCAAACTTACGTATATTTGTGAATTTTTAGTAGCAATACCACTCGCTGTGAGGAATCCTGAGCGTATGAGGCATTATACCCTCAACGCAAAAATCGCCAACCCGCATTGAGCACGCGTGGTGATTAAGCTCGAACTCTCTCTCTGAGAGAAGGCCTTTGCCCAGCTAGTGGGACCTGTACAATTGTACAGGCTACATCTTACTTACTTATACATAGGTTATACACCCTGATAGTTAGGCGGGAATCCGCTGGAAGAAGATGGAAAGATCGGAGTGGTCTGATGTGGCTCAGAAAATCGGAACCAAATGTGAACTAAAGCCGCGCATACGGTCTTAGCTTCATGGTAGCTCTTATTGCGCGCGGCATAAGGGCGTCTAGCGAAAAAAGAGGTATCCTAGCGTGTGGCGTGTACCTAGTAAGTATTTTAAACCCTCTTCCTCCGTCTTAAAAACGTTCAAGAAGTGAAGATACGTATGAAATACTGCGTTAGGTTTCTGATTGTTATTCCCCTACAAATTAAAAGTTCTGCTTGTTTATACTTCCAACGCTATAAGATTTCAGAACTAAGGAAAGGAGTCCAAGTTTATTTCTAAACTTGGTCGAACACGCTCTGAGGAAAATTCCTCTCTGAACGCTCTACTTAAAGTTATCGTTTATAACACTTACCAAGAATCAGGGAAGGAAAAAGGAAAGAAGTCAAATTCATAATTCATAAAGTTTTATTGCAAAAAAAGGTAACATTTTGTTTCGTGGCTCCCAAACTACAGGGTGCACTTTAAGTCGATAGCGGAATTTTAAGTGGGTTATCTACTGATCGATACAAACAACTTGTACTAGGTGGCGACAAAAACGGAGCGAAGAAAATATCAGCTGTTTCATACATTTGGCGCAGTACTGAGTCGACCTTTTGTATAGAACAGCAGACATTTTTTTCACTCTTTTTTTCGCCACCTAGTACAGGTTGTTTGTATTGATCAGTAGATAGCCCACTTAAAGTTCCGCTATCGACTTAGAGTGCACCCTGTAGGATATCCTGTGCTATGGGTAGCCAGGCTTCTTCCAGTGTATCTTATTGGTATAAAGTAGTTGATATGGTACAAATAGCAAACTTAAATTAAAGAAATTAATAAATCAAGTCAGTGAGCGTGTGTGTATGTGTGTGGCCCTTTCCACGCTGGAAACGGCGGGATGCATTCGGATGTAATTTGGAATGGAGTTAAGTAACGGCATGGGATCAAAAGGGGATAATTCCACTTTTACAAAATGTTGGGAAACTGAAACATAAGCTGGAATATCAATGAATTTGACCCTTTTTGGTCGAAAATGCTACTTTGAAGTAAAAAAAACAAAGGGGATATGACCACTTTTTGCATTTTTGATAGTCTGGATTACATCCAGCATTTAGAGCGATTTGTAAAAAAAAAGCGTTTTATTTCAAAAGTGGAAATGTCCTCTTTTGTTTTTCACTTATTCAAGAGCCAAGAAAATAAAAAATACGGATGGAAACTTCCCAGTAACGTTTTCTCAATTTTCTCGTTCACGATCGCCATCCTGACTCTTTAGATTTCTGATATGCCTTCACTAATTAATTTCTCAGAACCCGCAATTTCATGAATAGGTAGGCCTTTCATAAATGCACTGCTGTTCGATCGTCAGAACTCCGTGAGCGTTTAAAGCTTTATGCCTTATTTCTATTGTAGTAAAGACGATTGTAGAGCTTCTGTGTCAGTAGAGTCACAGAGTATTTAAGGACAGAAATAAAGGTTCGATCGAACGATAACTTTCTCAAAAGCACCAATTTCCAAATTACCGGAGATTCCAAATCTTAAAAAAGTGAAATCTCGATCCCGAATCGGTGAAATTGGTAGGACTAATAGCTGTTGAACTGAAATTCAGTATGTCTATGAAACTCTATGCCATCCTCTCTTCAACAAACCTATATCGCAGTAGGTCTAACTAACTATAAGTTAAGTTCACACTATGAGTTAGTCATAACTCATAACGCGACTTAGTCCATCTACGCATAATGTATATCGTTCTTAAAGGTTAATAAATTGATTGAGAGATTAAACGTTTCCTTTCGCCACCGCAAGATACAGATGGGGAACAAATTCCTGAGAGTCGTGCTAGACTAATATTATGTCTTTTCTAAGCATCCATCAATAAAACACGGACGCACTCGGTGCCTGTTCATAATCTGTCACAAATTCTTCTTCATCGATTCCTAATGGCCGAGGAAAGCGACCATGTCGTACTCGCTTCCATTGGAAACGGTCGTCCGTCATATGAACTGACCGGTGGATGCTTCCTCCAGCCGCTGCGTTTATCCAATCAGACCATCTGGTCGGTGCCCTTCCCCTGGCGCGTTTACCATACACCTGGCCCAAGATTATGAGCTTCTCTTGACTATGGCCCGGTTTCTGAATTGGGAATTTTACTAAGAAAAAACTTAACTATCGTTCTGTCACGCTCTTTTGTAAGAAATCTGCAGAGACAAAAGGATGCTTACCCATTATTAGCTTAGCGAATTTCTCAATACAGAAATCGGCAGATTGCCTGCTATAGAGCCTCGTATAACGCGGCGGCCCAGTGTATTTTGGCAACTATTGGTCGATTCTTTCACTTAGTTAGATTTATGTATCTAGGTACGAACAGATTTTAAAATTCAAACGCACCAAGACAGACAGCCGACGCTGACCTTTTGCATATTATTCTCAATGGGCGGGCGGCAGTTGCGATGCCATGTGTTGCATAAACCATCTGTCGGACTGTCTCGTCTTTCTCGGAAATATATTACGAACAGGGGCCTTAGCCTGTAACGCAATGACTGACAACATTAATAAATCGTAATTGAAGCCGTCAACGGGAGCCAATTTTGGCACCATTGCGTTACAGGCTAAGGCCCCTGTTCACTGGAAGAAGGTCGAACTCAGTGATGATCATGCATGGCTACCATAAAAGTTGATAGGGTAAACACACCATAAAAATATGTTTCTAGTCACCTAAACACTGACTGCAAGACAAAAGCAAAGTAAATATATAAACGCTAATAACACTGACTGACAGACAGTTATAAACTAAATGCTGGGGGTTAATTTTCGGGAATCTCGCATTCGACACATCTCGAAAGAAAAATCTAATTTTGCGGCAAATGTCACATCTCCTATTCCCACCAAGTCATCCTCGACAGACATAAGGCACGAGATTTCTGCGAGATGTTTGCCTTTTTCGGTCGACATGACTCGAGTGGTCGGGAGCAGTTGAGATCGAAATGACATGCGATTTTTCCGTCGAGATGTGTCGAATGCGAAATTCCCGAGAGTTATGCCCGATTTCACCAACAATACTTAATTTTTAAGAAGTCCTTAGCGTAATTTCTGGGAACAAAATTACGCTAAGGACTTCTTAAAAAAGTTAAAGAAGTTCTTAAAAATTAAGTATAGTTGGTGAAATCGGGCATTAGCCCCCTGATTTATACAGGGTTACTTACAGACTCTCATTCAATTTTACAGTCTAGCGCTGACCCAACATCTATTTGTATATTGTCGATCGATAGGAGATAGATAGATAGATAGATAGAATATTCTTTATTGGACACAAAAACAAATTATTTACAGAGAATTTTCTTAAAACTAATTATTAGTATACAATGGGCGGTCTTATTGCTACGAATACGAATCTATTACTCGAACAATCCATAGTGACAATCCAAAATAGAACCCAATTGAGACTAAAATTAGGTTCAGTATGTTACGACGACCACGACTATAGTTTCGAGGTGACGTTTGACATTGAATGACGTCACGAAATTAGAAAGGCGGGTTAGATCGGGCGGGGTCTCCTGTTGTCAAGTGTGCATGAACTTGTGTTTGTGAGTTGTGTTGTGTATCTTTTGCTCGCGATTTCGTCCGTGCAGGCAGACTTAGATCAAAAACTGCGTAATATGTATACAGGGTGTTTCAAAAAGGTGACACTGAAAGGGGTCGCGCGCGATACAATATACTTTTACTACGGGGCCAAGTGCGATATCTCCCAAAAAATATCAGCTATTCCATACTAAAATTCAATACCTAGTACACCAAATGTATTGATATTTTTTTCGAGATTTCGCACTTGGACCCATAATAAAAATTGCTTGTATTGGTGAGCTAAGCGACCCCTTTCGCCCTTTATTCTTCCCCGTTATCGATGCCAGCGTGGGCGAAGCCTATGTGTTGTTTTGGTGTAAAACTGGCCAGCCGTTTCAGCGTGAAAGAGTAAAAAACGTGCGGAAAATTCATTCCATACAGTTTGTAGTTGGTTAAACCTGCGACCGAGCATACAAGTCTCGGCTGTTTGTAGTTATGTAGATACCTGTATTATGTCTTACACCAAAAGTGACGCGGACAAAGACGTCAATAGACTGGTCTAGTTTCCGCTGCCGGGATTTAGGGCAGTTTTTTGTTCCCAACTGCGCATCACAAAAAGAAGGGTCAGTACCTATACGTTATTTTGGGAGTAGGGTTCACTGGTGTTCAAAACAACAGTCCCTTTTGTTAACCTTACTCTGTATTAGCCGCGTTTTCATGGTATTACTATATTTGGTTAGTACATACTTTTTTAGGGAATATTAGGGCGGCTTGCAGAATCTGCTTAAATCGAGATTTAGTACAACTTGAACTCGATTTAGTAATATTTTGACAGATTTCTCTGTGGAGAATCCGGTTAAAATTGTTTCAAATCTAGATTTACGAGACTGCAATAGTGGCCTCGTACGAGTCTACTAAAATGAATACTAAAATGAATTCTGACTGGTCGTTTTAATCCGAGTGCACTAAAATCGTGAACACAATCCAACTAGCATCTTAGGAGTCACTCGGACTAGGTCCAAGTACAGCACGTAGAAAAAAGTTCTGAGGTTACACACATAAAAAATAAAAATACGGGTCGAAGTACCTCCTCCTTTTGGAAGTTGGTTAAAAACTCTCTCATTTTTTATCTGCAAAGGCCACCGAACTAAATCCCATAGAATCCGCATTACGTATAAAATCACAATAAAAACTTTTCCCCACAGAAACAAGTTTTACTTTAATTGCATGGACTACGAGCAAATAAGCTCCCAAAGGCAATTTGGGCATATATTTTTCCAGACACATTTCAGAGTTCTATGTTGTATCTAGTTTTATCCTTGATCGAAGTCAAAGGCCTAAGTTTTCTTTTTCTGGAACGTGTAAATGCACCATCAAGATACGTAATCGGGGCGCCGTAGAGCGTTTAAAATGCTACCAACGTCCGTCACTTGGTTCGTTACCCTCCTAATTTAACATTCTCTGGGGTTTTCCGGCCGGGTTTTAAAATTGTTTTGTGGTAAGCTTGCGTCCTGGGGCCTTAGCCTGTAACGCAATGGTGCCAAAATGGACTGAATCCCAGTTGACGGCTTCAATTGCTGTCGGTCCTTTTAATGTTTTTGTAGTACAGCAAATAATATTCTGATTCTAAGTCTAGAGGATTAGTTCTCTGGTTGTAGGAAAAAGACGAGGAAACCCCGGTTTTGTCCTTCTGCTGGGACGCCATCGACACGACATTGCGTTACAGGCTAAGGTCCCTGGTTAGCTGCAGTGTAGTAAGCAGTGAAGCGGTTTCGATTATTTCAATACTTCGCTTCGTTATATTTTATTCTTCTTATGGTGCTCTTGTCTTATGGAAAAACTCTCGTTTATTGTTTTGTAACGATAAGAACCCCTGTGTAATCCTCTGAGATCAGTCTCAGCTTAGTGATTCTGTGAATTTAAACAATACGCCAGTTTTATTTAAAGGTGTTGTTTCTCAATAGTATGGGGCTCAGGCTAAGACTGAAATTAAACAAGGACCAGAAAAGATAGACTATTATTTAAATTATAAACCATATTTTAACAACCACTCCTCAATATCTTTATCTGGTTCCATGTATAAAATGTTTTGATTTGATTGCAATGCAACACACACTCCACACTGACAAAATGGCGAACTCTGTGGTGAGCCGTGTGCACAGAATAGTGGAGCTGTCAGGTGTCTAAGTCACAGACTCATCAACACACAACAACATGCACCCCACGCCACGAACGAAACACCACAGATAAAATTCGCAACGGAGGGAAACATTCCAAAACCAGAACTTACAGGTGGCGCGTTAGTTAAAAAATAAACTTCTGTCAATAACTTACGCAAATAAATAATGAGGGTCTATGTCTCGAATGGCAAGTATTACGCTATATTTGAATGATGTTATGTTTGTATTTTGGGTACAAAATATTGTTTTAAAATCAAAAGCATTTACCTCGCTCGTGTAAAGCAGTATCTGAACGCCTATAATGGAACTTTCATGAAAACAAAAACTGTTCGTACACGAAAATAACACTGAAATAAAATCTTTTAGGCAGCAGATACTGGTCAGGGGATTTTTCTCTTTGATATTGGGGGGTCATCGGAAACTTTAAATAGATTGCAAAATTTAAAAAAAAAATGGCCTACAAAGAAACGAAACCTTTTGTATTATGATTATGACGTAAAAAAGACCTAACGGAACAAAATTTTAAGAAAGTAACCCTCCTTTTGGGTAGTTGGATAAAAAGAGAGAGTGCACCCTACGGCACCTCAATATTGTGTACTTTGGACCGTTCTTATTGTAGCGACATAGAGTTCAATTCAAATCTCTTAAAGAGTCAAGGCTGATGTGCCATTGTTTGTACTGTACTGTGAAGTGCAAATTGAGTTGTTTCTAACGGCCCCAACTAGGCTGTTTACGTTTTATCAAGTCAAAAAATAGATAGGTATACAGGGTGGTCCAATAGTACATTACTGCCGCGATCTGTAATGAGTGCGTTTCTGGCGCGCTTTTGATGGCCGACAGAGCGCAGCGTAGCGCAGCTCAAGGCCCTCACAGTGCGGTCAGCATTGCAGCCCTTGATGGACAAGCTGAAATGAAGGCCGAGACCGAAGGTCGAGGCCTTTATAGCGTGGCCAGCAAGGGCTGCAATGATGACCAAACTTGAGGGCCGAGAGCGTAGCTAAGCTAAGCTCGAGGCAATCATAGCGTGGCCAGAAGCGCACTCATTGCAGACCAAGGCTTGTATAGTGCTTTACTCAAACAATGCGAGTAATTAAAATATTAATTAGAATAGTAATTAACATAGTAATTTAATTAGCTTACCATTTGTCGTAGATTAAGTACTTTTTGTCGATTTTCCATTCCGCAAACTTTTTGTTGGTAAGCTTGCTTGTATTTTTCTTTTGACTTCGGTGGCAATAAATTTCCAATTACTAATTTCGCTTGATTTTGAATGTCCGGCGGTGTTAAACACATTAAATGCGAGGATTCGTCGCTTTGAGAGTTCACTTTTTCAACAAAAACACAGAAAAAAATCACTTCGAACAACGCGCGAAAAGTCGAAAACAATATGGCCGCGCTTTTTTTTTCTGTGCAATGTGTCGACTGCCAGTACCCATACAGCCTAATTCTAAATAAATACTTTTTGCACCTGATGTTTGAGTTCTATTTATGAAACAAAACTCGACATTAATGTTTTTCTGGCCGCAAAAAACAAGACATTAATGAAATTCCATACAACTTTTCTGGCGCCTAATCCAAGTAGCCCGCAAGTCCGACTTTGCTCAAAGAAGGTTGTCGAATTAATGTCCACATTACGAGCTTTTTTGAGTAAAAATGTTTTTTATACCTCTCAGTTTGGGCTATTTAACCTGGAAGATTTTTTTTGCTATTTCAATACGGTTTGGTGTCAGGGCCCGAGGGAGCCCCCTGAGCTTGGGGTTTTGAAGTCCATCCTAAATCACGCTAGCACTCTACACGGTTACGTTACGGGCGACTTTACAACAAAAGTGTTCACTCTGACGTGCTGTCGTGTGTACAAATAGGGTAGTTAGACGTTTAAAGGTTGATATCAAAAAAGTAATTTCACTTCGGCCTGGCATTTGCAGCTTCCAACGTTACCGATTTTTTGTTTTTACTGTCCTTCATCCCACTTAAACAAATTACTTTTGGCAATCGTATTTGGCGCATCGATTTTCGCCACTCGCTGTCCATAAAGTAAAGTGCCTAGATTGGACTTGTTATCTTTCCATACGCCCCCCTCTTTCCGCACCGGTGACGCGAATTGAGCCCTATTCACACCCTATTAGAGCGGAAAATGGTGTGTGAAACGATACCATTTCTGAAAACACAGCTGCAATATAAACATTTCAAGCGGAAGGGTCTTTTCTCACTGTTTGGTGGAAATTGTGCCTCTCTGTTATATTTTCGGGTTACGTGAAAACTTGGGAGCCTTTTTGCTTTGTGTAACACCCTATAATACAGGGCAATTTTTAAATAGCTCTATTCCTGAAACAACTCTTCGTCGAAATGTGATTGCAAACAACTTTTGTCGAGCTATTCGAAAAGTCGTAGAACAAAAGTAGTTGGAAATCATATTTAGAAGTTCAAGTGTTTCAGGAATAAAGCTATTTAAGAATTTATTACCCTGTAGTGTGATGAAAATTGCGATACCTCTGAACACTATTTAACTAGTGGTTCGCCCCGAACTATGAACTCGCGACCCCATATCTCAGCAACCCCTCGACAGATTTGGCTCATCTTCGAACTTAAAAATTCTCTTGGCCTCATTTACCTGCCTACCAAATTTCATGACGATCCGACTAAATTTACTCAAGTTATCGTCGAACGAACATTCATACATACATACATACATACATACATACATACATACATACATACATACAAACGCCGGATTGTTCCAGTAGACACGGAGAACTTCGCTCGCTTCGCTCGCTCGTTCAAAAATGTCCCAGGCATTGCAGCGTCCGAGTGGTCATTTCACTCATCTAGTGAGTGAAGTATGAGTGAGTGAAGGTAGCACTGAACGCTGTATAAATCATCTAATTACGTAGATGTAAAGTTGTGACTTTGACGACGCGCGCGCTTTGATTGTAAATACGCGGTTTTCCCATGAGTTTATTTTGGTTTACAAGAAAGATTATTTTATCTTTATACTCAACGATCCAATGCAACGAACAAATGTTGCACGTGTGATGGGTGTGATGACTTGGCTCCAATGGGAATCAATGTCGGCTCCCTGTTTCACGTCGACCCACAATGTTATTGATGTTCTGACGTAATCCCTGCGGATTTGGCACAATCCGATTGAAATTGCAAAATAATCCCGACGTTGAACTCTAGTGTCTATAATAATTATTTATTTATTTAACAGACAACAATGGCCCAACACAGTTGGTATGCTTATCCTGTATTAGTAAGTTACTTAAAAGTTAGATTTGTTTTCAGCACGAAGTCACGGGAAAAGTTAGTAATTACTGGGGCTTAAGTCTATAACGCAATGGTGTCGAAAGGTTCCCAGTGGAAGGACAAGACCGGGTTTTCCTTGTTTTCTCATACAACCAGCGAACTAATCCTCTAGAATTCGAATCAGAAGATTCTTTACTGTACTCCAAAAACATTAAAAGGACAGACAGCATTAATAAATCGCAATTGAAGCCTACAACTGCGAGCCTATCGAGGCACCATGGCGTTACAGACTCGGGCCCCTGTTCCAAGCCTACCAAGCGCGTCCGAACAAGGAAAACCGCTTGAGGATAATTCTAATGGTGCACATACCTCACATGCCTTATCTCCTGCCTTGCCCTGTGGAATGCCAAGCGTTTGTTTGTAAGAAGGACCTAAGTACGGTCAGCGAAACGGTGGGATACAATTTTTAGTTTGATTTACGCACTTGTGCTTCTTTTTATTTTCTTGTTGAATAAAAATCATATGTCTGTCTACTGATGGACGTACCTTTCGCCCGTTCATGTTTTTTTCTCGGTCTGTGGCTAGTAGTCCAGCTAAAGGTGCACAATATCAACAATGTAGCGATGGCCGATATTGGGATTTATCCCACTATCGGGCATCGCTACATTGATCTAACTATTTCATTCCCGAAAGCGAGATGCCGCTACCCGACAGCAGGATAAAAAAACGAACTTGACGTTGTGCTCGCCTGGGGCTTAAGGCTGGAAGATAGTAGTGTGGCGGGAAATACAAAATTTTCACAGTTTTTTACATTTTGTAGCTAAACTGAGCTATTTTTGTTCAGCGATTTTTCGTTCGCGAGAATAAAACCGTATTCTTTTCATTATTGTTAACAACAGAACAACAATAATTCAGCCGATTATGTGTTCTGGTCTACGACAAGTTTTTTGGGCAATACCACTGCTTCGTAGACCAGAACACATAATCGGCTGAATTATTGTTGTTCTGTTGTTAACAATAATGAAAAGAATACTATGTTATTGCCGCGAAAGAAAAATCGCTGAACAAAAATAGCTCAGTTTAGCTACGAAATGTAAAAAACTGTGAAAATTTTGTATTTCCCGCCACGTTGCTATCGTCGACCCTTAAGTCAGTAAAGCAATGGCGTGTCGATGGCGCCCCAAAAGGACAAAAACCGGGGTTTCCTAGTTTTTCTCCTACAACCAGCGAACTAATCCTCTAGAATTAGAATCAGAACATTCTGTGCTGTACTACAAAAACATTAATAGGACTGACAGCATTAATAAATAGTAATTGAAGCCGTCAACGGGGAGTTCATTTTGACACCATTGCGTTACAGACTCAGGCCCCTGGTTAAGTCTGCTGCGGTACTGATGTCACCTCCAAGATAGGGCTCTTTGTCATTACGACATTGACAGGGCAATCTCTTTAGGTTTGTACTACAAAACTACATAATATTTCTAAGCCGGAAGAAAGGAAGAAACAATAAAAAGACAGACAAAGTTGGCCTCAATATAAATGGTCTCTGCGTCAGGCTTTACGTAAAGCGAAGCGCGCCGCACAACCTGCAGATATAGATAGATAGAGCCGGGTCTACACTCTCATACAAGCCAGCAAGCCATCTCAGTTACCCGCGCACAAATAACGCGCAAATTCGCGGTTGTGCATACGTTCGGGTAAAAGTGTGCTGTTTACAAAAACCAGCCAAGTGCGAGTGGGACTCGCGCACCGAGGGTTCCGTACCACCATTCTGTGCATTCATTTGGAAGAAAACTAAAAACAGCTCCATCTAGAGTGAGGTCTGGAACTAATACACATAGAGGGCGCTAGTTTCTGTCATGTTATTATTTTCTTATCTTTTGATTCCGCTAACATAGAAGCTAGATTTTTTTAAGCTCTAAGCGACTGCAGTCCCGAGTATTTTGATATAAATTTCAACCTGATACATCCACGCGTTCATGAGAAAAGATCTACGATATAATGGTGCCGTTTTTCCTCTTGAGGTCCGGAACTCCAAAAATCATTTACATCAACATTGCCTGTGCACGCATGCAGAGTCCTGGTACTTTGAAGGCTTTCTAAAATATGTTAACAAACAAATTGTGATGAGACCATATTATGTAAAAATTCCACTCAACCTCCGAGCGTCAATACATTCTAAAATAGCTCTTATTGAAATAAACAATATTTTTTTTTACATTTAAAGACCGTTATTTTTACGGTGGATATTTTATTTTAGACTAGCTTTTTCCCGCGACTTCGTCCGCGTGAACTATAGAAAAAAGATATGTGGTTTACATTGCCCCTAAGTGTAATAGCGTGATAATATGTAGCCTATGGGTTATTCTGATGTCTAAGCTATCTCCATTACAAATTTCATCCAAATCGGTCAAGCCGTTTCGGCGTGAAAGAGTAACAAACATCCATCCATCAATCCATCCATCCATCCACACTTACAAACTTTCGAGTTTATAATAGTAGTAGGATAATACAGGGGCAGGGAGTAATCGTAATGCCGGCTAGAGCCGGCATCACAAAAGTGTAGACACTAGCGCGACCGGGTATAATCATGAAGCAGCAATATCATCCAGACTCGAGTATGTTCCCGGCGTTACAATCTCACCATTTGTAGCAAAAGACACTTGAGCGATGTCGCGGATCCGTCGCGCCGGCTCGCCCGCTGTTTTATTTACGTCGCCCGGCGACAAATGGTGACGTTTGTTTATGCTATTCAATGCTTTTCTCGCACCCTATTAGGGGTTGGTTCGGCATGAATCCACTGTGAAGTATGGTCCACTTTAAAAGTTCGAGAGCGAGGGATTTTATTTAGCTTATTTTTTATGTTCTGAGGGCTTCTTTGCCTAAAAGTGAACGTTGGGTCGGGTTAAGATGCCTGGGGTAGACTCAGTTTTTGTCGACGCTTGCTTATGATTGTGTCTTCTTCGCATCCTAAGTGCGCGAGTCTTTAAATTTTCATTGTTTGTTGAGGTATACGCCTCTTCAAAAACATTCAGTTAAAATTTCAATGGGCTACCTATTACGGTTCCAATCCAAAGATAGATAGGGATCTTCTTCTTCGGCGTTACGCTCATGTCAGAGCGGTCGTGGTCCACATGTAGTACTATCAGTGGCTGATGTTGCGCGCCTTACAATGCCACGCAATTTATCTCGGTCAGAGGTTGCCCGGGTGCATTCATACAGTGTTTTCTCCACAGTGGTCTTTATTTGGTCAGTCCATCTCATTCGTGGCTTTCCCCGTGTCTAGTGCCTTCCACCCTTCCCTGCATTACAATACGCTCCATCGAGTTGTTGTATCAATAGATAGGGATAGATTGATAGAAAACCCTTGTAGCCCTAACGAACAAAAAGACAGCGTACGGAACTCTAATTAAAACAAACAATTCTCCCGTTGTTACAGCGCTATGGCAGGAGCAAGAGGCGCCAGAGTACGACATCGATTCGGAGGACGAGCGGTGGCTCAAGCAGCAGAGGCATCCGGAGCTCACAGGTATTGCCACCACAATAAGGTACATATTTCCTTGATCTGTCTATCCAGCCCATATAAGACTTTCCCACCGGACATTGAGCAGTTCTAGACAACCACTCTATCTTCCGTTCCCCCCCCTAACTTAAACAAATCACGTGGTGTGATGTATGAACGCTTTGAACGCTCTCTTAAGCCTGGCGTCCACTAGGCGGATCGGGCCGGGCGCATCGCAACGCAAAAATCTGCCTGCCTGTATTTATATGAAACCGCGTCTACTAGCTCGGCGATAACGTAGCTTCCCATTAGTGAAAGATTTTTTTAAATCGCATGTGTAGTTTTGGAGATTTCCCTATATACATACATACTTACAAACTTTTCCTCTTTATATTATTAGTGTAGATAGTGTAGATTACTTTCGAGAGTCATGATAATTATCACGTTAAGTATCAAGACTTGTTATTATCTTGATACTTTTGAGCCCTGCTTTTACAGGCTCCATCTCACTTTTGACGTCTAACCAACTCCTCCTTCGTCTTCCAGAGCTAAAGTTCGAGCAGATGATGGACAAGCTGGAGCGGAGCTCCGGCCAGACCGTCGTGACGCTGAGCGAGGCCAAACTGCTGCTCGAGAGGCACGACGACCTCGTCATAGCGGTGTACGACTACTGGCTCAACAAGCGGCTCAAAACGGTACGCATGTTGCGTCCTTGTAGGTAGGTAAACGTATGAGTTAGTGGCCACCCCTGGTGGAGTTTTAGGCCGCCCGAAGGACCTCTGATTAATCAACAACAACTGGCACTAAGCCGGGAAGCGCTCAGATATTATTAAAACTGTTACTTACTACTTTTGAATTTTCTGCCACACTGCTATCGTCCAACCTTAAGCCTTTACAGTTAGGTCAGACGATTTATGCAGCGTCCAATGGCATTACCACTCATAGTTAGGGAGGCGAATAGGGGAATTTTCGGCAATACTCGAGCGTGGCAGTTTAAGATATGAGAGATACCTTAGACCTAATACAACAACCTTGTAAAGTATTTAGCTCTATATGTAGTGACGCGCGCCTAGGATAGACGATCAGATTGTAAAAAAAATGGATAGTCTGAAAAAAAAAATGGTCTAAAATCAACCCCCAATATCTTAATCTGACGCGCTCGAGTATTTCAAAAAAACTTTTTTTTTTGCATTTTCAAAAATTCATCGTAACTTATCGTCACGCCGAAATCGTCATTTTTTTTAAAGGGAGCTTCCTTGGGGCCTACTTAACACCCCTTCCGAAAATCTGACGCGCTCGAGTAATTTTTTTTTTTTGCATTTTGACTACTTTACGCCTACCCCCACCACGCAAACCGGCAGATTAGTATACCGTTGTTATCAGAGGCACTCGGGGCATACGTAGTATGAATATCTGACGCGCTCGAGAATGCCCAAGTAACTGTTTTTTTTTTAATATTTTTGAAAAACCGTACACGCCAAACCCACCGCTAAAATGGTTTTTGCCATACGAGCTTTTCTTTTCGAAATTATTTTATCTTTCGATTTTGATAGGTCTCGACGGCGCCGTTGAATTACGCCATTTAGCTACCTCGCCTCCCTAACTATCACACTACATAGATGGATGAAACTATCACTCTGAAGTCTGAACTGCAGTGCCTGGGACAAAAAAATACAGCTACTTTTTGTATTTTCTAAAGCACTTTTTTGAGCCCTATGTCCCTCCTGAGAAGAGCATTCGATCCCGGACCCTTTCGCCAATCCCGGGATTTCGGGATTTTTTAAACAGAATCCCGGCATCCCGGGATTGAGAATGATTTTTAAAAGCCAGAATAAATACATTTTTTTATAGGAATTCAGTCTTTTATTGATTAGTACTTAATCAAATGAACCACCAAATAAATGTCTTAGACAAACTAAAAACACTTCCTTAAACTAAATAAATCAACAGTATTAAAGAAAACAGATAATGGAAATCAAGGATTATAAAATAATTAATCTCACACAAACTTGAGCACTTATTGAATCAGCTGATAAAGTAAAATGGCTGACAGCTTCTTTTTATTTTGACCTGATCACGCTCCGTTTCAGCCAAACGATTGCGTTTTGTTTCTTTATTTAATATTATAAAAAATCTTTACGTCATTAACAAGAGAAGCGAGTGCGTTTCGTTGTTAATTAAAATAATTTCATCCCTACTTACTAATCCCGAAAATCCCGGGATTGACGATTTCAACCCCGAAAAATTCAGGACTGAAAAAGGGCCGGGATCCCGGGATCCGGGATCCCGGGATCGAATGCTCTACTCCTGAGGGATAACAGGATTTAACTAAGTAAGTAAAGCACTTACCCGTGCTAGGGAACATTACTAAGATTTTTGCTAGAGGTTGCGGGTTCAAGTCCTGACCCGAGCGACCTTATTTAACCTTATAATCTTGTAAAAAACTTTATAAAAAAATACAGCGTTTAATTTTATCTGCCTTTAAACTTGACTTGGGGGCCCTCTGTGTCCTCGACCGACCACAGACATTCCAGAGGTGAATAAAGTATTGTCTTTCTTCCGTCCGCAGCAACATCCCCTCATACTGTCGGTGAAGACGGACAGCCGGCCCGGCCACTCGACCAACAACCCCTACCTCGCGTTCCGGAGACGCACCGAAAAGATGCAGACCCGGAAAAACAGGTGAGGAGGGATGGGACATTTTCTCTTGTAAGGCCCCTGTTTCCTAAGGTTCAATCAACCTAAGGTTGTCTGGAAGAGATAGCTTTTAGCTATAAGACCGCCGTCTGTACTTTTAGGTTAACAAAATTCTTGTAAATTAATTTCTGGTGTACAATAAAGTGTTCTCTCTCTCTCTCTCTCTCTCTCTCTCTCTCACGCTCTCTCTCTCTGTATCTCTGGGACTTTGTAAAGAGTGACCTCGCCAAAAAAACTGACTCAACGCAACACTGAAGATGAAAACAATACCAAAATCGACAGCGCTGAGATACTCTAGCAGAAAATGGAACCATGGTTGGAAGTTGTATATGTACTCAGCCTATTTTGCTGGAGCGATGCAGTATTAGTAGCGAGTAGAGTAGTTGCCTGTATGTAGCAGTTTCCTGTACGACCGATAGGATAGGGGTCGCTACAAGACCATGAGCTCTGCCAGAAAATGTTACTCTCTTTTATCACTCACTGTGTTTTCAATTGGTTTTCTTTAACCCTCCCGGTCGGGGAGGCTTTAATGTAAGGTTTCTTTTACTCCCGCGCACCTCCCGCGACGCGGAAAAACGCGGAAAATGGAGATTCCACCGTTGACAAAATCTCTTATATCTCCGCACCTACTCAACCAAATGTTGTGAAATAAGGAGTAATCTTTTCTTTAGAAATGACATTATTTGAGGTAGGTACGGAAATACATGGTTTTACGTTAAAAAAAACGTTATTTTCTGTGCAAAATGAAAATGTAGACAAAAATTCCAGATTTGTGGAATAAACTGTCTATTGAGGAAAAAATACAAACCTTTAGGAACTGAAATTGTATCTAGGCCAATGTTGAATAAATGCCTAGTAAACATAAGTGGTTTCTTTCATTCTACAACATTCAAAAACCTAAGAAAAAAATACACAACACTTGATGCAAATTCCAGCGGCCGAACGAAGTTCACGCGTGACTTGTCAGTGTCAAAATCTTTTGTTTTTTTCTTCGATGTTACTAGTATTTGGTATCAAATCACAGATAATTTTATGCTCCGTGATTCGTCTATACATGATCAGACATTCAGTTTACGACGTGACGCAATATCCGGTAGAAACCATAGAGCGGGCGAACGTTCAGAAATCGCTACTGACTTCTGTAACATGATGAATTTATACTGTAAAATGCAAGTTTTTCTTGTGAAATAAGGACATTCATAGACCTAAAGAACCAAAGAATAACGGAAATCAACGTAAATTTACTTACCTTTCGAAGAAATTTTAGAAAAATACACTGTGTGTGTCAGCTCCGCGCGACGGCTCTTTATGATTTCTGAATGTTTTAGAATATCAAAATCTTTTGTTTTTTTCTTACAGTGTGACCAGTGTTTGGTATCAATGAATAGATAATTTCATGCTCTGTAATTCGTCTATACACGATCAATCCATTAGATTATCAGCTGACGCAGTATTCCGTAGGCGGCCGAACATTGTCGAGCGGAGTACACATGTGTACGTATTCCGAGCGAGCGTATAAATGCAAATTTTTCTTATGAAATAAGGCTGTGAATAAGGACATTCATAGATGCAAAGAACCAATTAATAACGTAAATCAATAATTTACTTACCTTTCAAACAATTTTCGGCAAAATACACAGCTCCGCGCGACGGCTCGAACGAAAAAATCGAAATTATTTCTAAATGTTTTGAATATCAATATCTTTTCTTTTTTTCTTCCAGTGTGATGTGTTTGGTATCAATAAACAGATAATTTTATGCTCTGTATTTCGTCTATAGACGGTCACGCTCTAAGGTTTATGCCTGACTCAATAACCGGCAGAAACTAAAAGCGCGCGTAAACATGGCGGGAACGTACACATGTGTACGTTTCTCGAGCGGGCCGGCGAACTGAGTTAAACGTACACATGTGTACGATAATCGAGCGGGAGGGTTAACTTCATGTAATTGGAAAACTTTTTTGTCCACAGAAAAAACGACGAGAGCTCGTACGAGAAGATGCTGAAGCTGCGGCGAGACCTCGCGCGTGCCCTCATGCTGTTAGAACTGGTGGCTAAGCGGGAGCGCGCGAAAAGGGACCTGGTCCGTTTGACCGCGCTACTGTCGGAGCGGCGGTACCACGCCGGCGACTTCGCGGGACAGCTCATGGCGGATCTGCCTCCAAGGTAATAAAGAAAAGCGGGGACGACTCTTCCCAGCTGATCCCACTTCTGATAATGCTACTAGGCATTTTATCCCACTTCTGATGACTGACGCTTCTTATCCATCGTGTCGTGAGCTTAGAAAAGTATTCTATTGATAGATTCTTTTAGACAATATTGGTCCAATGCTGGCTCCGGATATCAGCAAACTAGCTCCAAATTCATTGGCCAATATTGGACCAATGTTGGCTGTAGATATAAGCAGTTATGTAGCCCCAAATTCGTTGGCCAATATTGGACCAACTGACGACGCGGGAGGACAATGGACGAGAATGGCATTAGACGAAGAGGCCTATGCTCAGCAGTGGGCTTAACATATACCTAAAACTAATAATAATAAAATGTACCTAGTTTTAGTTATTGTTTTAATTATATGTTTTGATGTTGTGTTTTGAGTATTGTGCCGTTAATAAATGTCTATTCTTTCTTTCTTTCTTATGGACTGGATAGATACCCATTACCCATTCAATCTCCAAACACCTAACCGCCCTCTTCTTCTATTCCAGCCGGCCCACCTACTCGGCCGCGTCGCTCGCGGCCCAGACGGCCTCCTTCCGTCGCGAGGCGTACGCTCCGCGGTACCCGGCGCACGCGCCGCCGCCGCGACACCAGCCGCCCGTCGTCGACCAACCACGGCAGGTGTGTACTCTCATGTACCGGTTAATGCCTACTACTGTGTGTATACTGCGGCCTCGATGTTTGTGTCCCACTGGTGGTCAAAAGCCTACTGATCCAAGGGCAAAAAAAGAGGCTTTGCCCTACTAAAGGTGGAGTAGAACATGTTTTGATTCGTGTTACTTAGGTTCTTATGTTTCGAGTTTTAATCATAATAATAACTGGAAAACGGGTACATCTCACTTCCCAGAGTGATGTTAGCGAGGTCAACGTTTTATATATTTTTGTAAATTTATCTTTCTATCGCTTGTGACTTTTTATCGATACGACGACGTACAGAATAAATACAAATACAAAAAATATTGAAATTTTGTTATTTTTATACTTTTCATAGAAATGTTTGTCGTTAAGTCAGTGGTTGAAGCATTAAGTAAAAAAATACAAATTTCGGCCCCTTTAATCCAAGATCGCGGCTAACGCTGTCACCCCTCTAGGTCGAAAACTTATATTTTTCATGGGTAGCCTATAGGTACCTAAGCAATATCAATCAAAACATTTTCTACTCCACCTTTTGTAGGGTAAAAATACCTGTTGATTGGGCTATACCCCCGCTCCAGACTTTTCTACCCTGAGCCACCTCAGATCGTCTATCTATGGTATGACACCCAAACATCGAGGCTACGTTAAAACTATGAACAAATAGTCGGGCCATTTTAAAAAGGGATTTAAAAGATACAAACATGTATTGTGTTGTGAGACTAAATGTTTGTATAACCTAAACAAACAAACTAAAGTAAAGTATAATTATTGTAAGTAAACGGGATTTCTGCCACGATTTATTTTGATTTTGTTTGTTTGAATTCCGTTTTCTTACAATAATTGTAGCCGCGTTTTCACAGTCTTATCACTAAAACCAAAAGCGCCATCCAAGAAAATAGACGCTTCTGATTGGTCGATCCCATCCGAGTTTTTACATTTTAGCGAGCTTGTCTCTGGCTCGGATGGGATCGACCAATCAGAAGCTTCTATTTTCTTGGATGGCGCTCTTCGTTGTAGTGTTATAAGACTGTGAAAACGCGGCTTTAGTCTCAAAACCACGAACGTTCAAAAAAGCATAAAGCAAAGTAGTCGTAAAGAACCTACCGGCCGTTATTACGCCCGTCTCCCTTGCACTTGCAGCGAGAGAAGCGACCGTACAAGAGACGGAAGCACCGGCACCACGGCGCCGTCTCCGCGCAGGGCCACAGAGGTGAGTGTGATGAACCCACCCACAGGGCTGCCGGACTGACACACACGGTTTGATTCCCGCACCAGACTTGTACGGGCACTAATAGACAGGGCTCGAGCCAAATAGTGTATGGTGGTCAGAGCTTCGATTGACTTGCTTACACGTATAATATACAGTCACGTATAATTAACTCCTGCATCGAAAATATGTGGCAGTGCCTTTTATATGAGTATGCAATGATGTATGATGCGGGTGAGAGGTGTCACCACACTACAATAGGTTAGATCGCAAGGGGTGCTTAAAAAGTAAATAAAAAATGGCTTCATAACTTTTTAAGACCATATACGATCGCTAATTAAAGCCACCAGTGAAAAATAACGTAATAAAAAAGTGTTGATAATAAAAAAATGGTTTGTTCGCAAGAAGGACATGAAAAGTAAAAAAAAAAAAATAAGCCATTCTTTGGCAAGTAATGAAAAAATCGTATCTCTATCGTTTTGTACACTAAAATTGTGTTTGGAGGTCGTTGCAGAGTCTCTAAAAGTTCTAAAACGTAATATAAAGTAAAGGAAGATTTTTGTTGAAAACGTGGCCGAATGGATATAGATTTTTAAAAAATTAATATGGGGCCGATAAAGTCTTTTAAAACTTCGTAAGTCATAAAGAAATCAGGCTAGCAAAGCAAGGTTCATTTCGAGAAAATTTTATAATTATACTATTCAAATTTTCTTTAAAAGTTACATCCATCACGGAGAAATCTCGTACTTTCGGTTTATTTAATAAAGTCAATAAAATAGTCCACTTTACTACAATGTACACGCTTTCGTTGCATAGTCGCCCGTAACGTAAGTGAATAGAGTGCACGCGTGTAAGCGTCTACGTGCTGTCTTGTGTGCGGGAATCCTCATACGTCTGGCAACCCTGTTACTCTCTGTTACTGGCTATAATATCACCATACCCTGGAGATATGGGGACATACAAATATTATGAATAATAATCAACTAAAACAATTATTCGCTTCAGTTCTGGTGACAAATCGAGAGACAATCAAAACAACTCAAATGCTATACGAGAGCTAAATATTCATTCTGTAACAATAATTTCTCTTGTATAGACTACAAAGTACAGGGGGATAATTCTCGTGAATCTCGCAATCGACACATCTCGAAGGAAAAATCTCATTTTGCGGCAACTGTCACATCTCCTATTCGCACGAAGTCATCCTCGACATAAGGCGCGAGATTTCTGCGAGATGTTTGCCTTTTTAGCTCGACAGGACTCGAGTGGTCGGGAGCAGTCGTGATCGAAATGACATGAGATTTTTCCGACGAGATGTGTCGAATGCGAGATTCCCGAAAATTTTCCCACAGATTGTTCCAATCTCTATGGCGGTTGAGAAGATAGTCACATTGCAATAACATATTTTGGGTATTGATGAATTGCCCAGCCTAAGAGCTTACTATAATCGTGGCAAGAATAATTTCAATAAAGTCTGAAAATAACCATATCACTTTCGAAAAATTTTTACGGAACTCCTCTCGTAGCTCACTTCACAGCCGCCAAAAGGGTTGAATCGAACTGTACAAAATAAAGTCATAATAATTATGACTTTATTTAATTATTAAGGTCTTAAAAATACTTCTGGATACTTTCCATGGGCATTTGGCCTTCTATCTCACTTTATGCCTCTACTAACCTCTACGCACCTTCACCTCGTCACTCAACCTCCACTGACCGAACCTCCACCCACCAATGATTGCAGATTCGGGCGTGTACACATCGTCGGAAGAAGAAGCGGCCGCGACGCAAGACGACGGACCTTACGCGTTTCGACGCAAAGCCGGGTGTTATTACGAAATGGTAAGTGAAATTTAAATTTAAATATTGTTAACTAGCTTTTTCCCGCGACTTCGTCAGCGCAGACTCAGTTTTTTTTTTCGTTATCACAATCGAAAATAACCTATAGCACTCAGCGATAACGTAGCTTCCCATTAGTGAAATATTTTTTTAATTCGGATGAGTAGTTTTGGAGATTACCCCCTACAAACATACATTAACATACTTACAAACTTTTCCCCTTTATAATATTAGAGCAACACTATAGGACCTAAGTCTTACATCTGGCAGGTTGTTAGTAGAACTTGCACTTAATCTGTGTGTAAAAGAGTGCCCTTTCGCTTGTTTCCAGCCTACGTCAACTCTGTACGGCGATCCAGTGGATCCGGACAACACTTCCAAAGATGGTCTGTTCCAGCACGAGTTGGATAACAGGTTGAGGTGAGTGTCTTTGTGTTACTTTTTATTTTATGAACTGCATCCTCATCATTAAGATCAACATCAATAAATGGGAATGAATGAGATCCCCTAACGGTTTGACAGGCGAAAACGATTTGGTCGCCTGTCAAAACTTTGGTCGCGATGTCGAAAATAGACCAAAGTCTATTTTTTATTCAGGAGAGTAAACTGACAGATGCTAATTGTCACTTTGCAAAATAATGTTGCCATCTTTATTGTCAAAGTGATGCATTCCGTTCGTTGTGTGATTCAGCTCAGTCACAAATAAACCTTACCGTTTCTGTATGTACGCTTAGATCTTTTAAACTAAACGCAATGGATCTTGATGCCAGCCTCTGTTTACAGAGTTTTAAAATAATACACTATTTTAGTTTCACCAGAGACTGGTCACACCGTTAACGTCAGTTTACTCTCCTGAATAAAAAAATAGACTAGGCTCCATGATAAAATTTACAAGCTTTTCGGTTTTAATTATACTTAATGCCAAACATTTTTACTTCACCCACAGACGTTGTATGAATCATGTAAGACAGTTTTATTGTTATAATTGCAGGTTCACGCTAACATCGATCAGGGAACCATACGAGCATTGTATCGGGTTCGCGCGACGGAGGGTGTGCCGCGGCGGTCGCATCGCTCTTGACCGTATAGCGACACCGCTCGACGGGCTGTGGCGGGAACTGCCCTTCCAGTTCCCACGATCTTCTAGGTAAGAGAGAGAGGGAAGGCTTTGGTGAGAGAGAAAGGGAGAGTCGAGGCTTTCGAGGTAGGAAAAACAATGATACACACAGTTTATTGCAATCAAGGGAAGTGACTCTACGTTCTTCGCAAACATACACACGAGGTAAGAAAGAAGCAACAAGAAAACCTGACTGGTCGAACATCAGCTGGGTCAAGATGGCACTGCCAGCTATAGGTTCTGATTTTGTCTACATTTAGAGGGGGAAAGACAGGTGGAGACAAGTCAACTCATAGCTGTCATGCTAGGGTATCTGGTAAAACCCACTAACAAACTTAGCATACGGGCTTGAGAACGGCGCTATCACTAATTTTCACACAACATTTCTGCATCTACTAAAAAGCTCCATTCTCCATGACTTCTAAAGAAGACATCTTCGCATACCTAACACAACAGCTAGAGTCTGTCCTGCAACTCTAGGTTTGGATTTAATGCTGTTTTGATTGCCTCCTTCACAGTTCGTTGTTAAGGCACGTTTTCATGTTGTTCTTTGAATCTTTAGCTCCTGGCACTGGGTTTCGATCGTTTGCTAGATTTAGTGTGCCCTTTTTACGACCGAAGCCGTCGATAAAAGGGCCACTATAATAAATCTAAAGTAGTGTTGGAGGGAGGTGTTCTTTGAATCTAAAAACTAACCCCCCAACCTTCTACCCACAGATACAAAGCGGAGAGAGCGGAGGAGGTCGAGCTCGAAACCGAACAGCATCGCAACCCGAAGACTCTCTCACGGGACTACCACTCGCGCGGCGCCTACCCCTGGCGGCACACCTTCAGGAAACACCTGGCGAGGCACCCTCACTTGTGGACCGAGAGAAACGAGGAGCAAGTGGAAGGAAGACTGGAGGAGAAAGTTGACTACAGCTCGTTGGCACTGGACTTGCCGACGACACCGACGATAAAGCAAGGTAAGAATAAAGAAGTATGGAGCCTAAAAGTGCGACATAATGAACTGCGTCTCACTCGTTTGAACAACTGAAAGACTGCACTTTTGTTGCGCTTTTCCGGACACTAAGACACTACTACCTTAGAGGCACGCCTTCAGGAAACACCTGGCGAGGCACCCTTACTTGTAGACCGAGAGAAATGAGGAGAGACTTGAGGAGAAAGTTGACTACAATGCGTTGGCACTGGACCTGCCGACGATACCGACGATAAAGCAAGGTAAGGCGTTCTCTGCCCTCAATACAAGATTAGAGGCACTATAGGAGCCAGCATCCTGACTTTTATGGAGCTCAAAAAATTAGCCGCATCTCAACCTAAACGTGTACAGGTAGCGTCACGAGTTATGAGCGCTGACCTTGAATGCGCAGAAGTCATTTTTTGGGTCTGTTTGGCGGGGGGCGAGAGGTGCGACGGAGAGGCGCGATCGTCTCTCCGACAGAGAGGCGAGTGCAGGCGCGTGATTGGTAGATCAGTCGCTCTAGCCTCTGGGTACAGTCGCGCACATCGTTTTTTAGTTTCGTCCCAGAAAGAATGCCCAAACAAAAATTATTTTACCATTGGAAGCAGACATTATCTCTGATGAACATAGGCTACTTTTTAACGCGGGAAAATGCTTCATTCCCACGGGAAAACTTTTATCTTAGTCACCGCGGACGAAGTAGCGGGCGAAAAGCTATTATAAATAAAAAAAAGTAAGATGCAGCTTTTACAGTCAAACAGCACGTAGACGCTTACACTTTCGTTGCTAAGTCGCCCGTAACTGAATAGAGTGCATGCGTCTAAGGGTCTACGTGCTGTCTTATGTACATTGTACAAGTGTAAATGTTCCACTAGCTGAACAAAGGCCTTAGTGAGAGAGTTCGTGTTCGTTGTTATAAATATTATACTTTATTGCCTTCGATCAAGGATAAAACTAGATACAACATAGAACTCTGAAATGAGTCTGGAAAAATAGATGTCCAAACTGCCTTTGGGAGCTTATTTGCTCGTAGTCTATACAATTAAAGTAAAACTGTACACTAATGCAATAAGGTTGACATTCCAATATTAGACGTATGGTCGAAATGATGTTTCGTATTGTTCTATTGCTGATATCATTTGTTTCTGTGGGGACAAGTTTTTATTGTGATTTTATACGTAATGCTGATTCTATGGGATTTAGTTCGGTGTTTATTGCACACATGAAAAATGTGTATACTTATTATTTCACTGTTCCATCGTGAACTAAACCCCCTCTCCTCCCGCAGAAATCGACATGGACATCGACCTACCCTCCGACTTCCCCTCCACGGACGCTCCAACCATCAAAACGGACTTGGACGATCGTGATAGTGATAGAGTGATAAGTGATATTAGTGTAAGTAGGACATTAGACGGCTCGGCGCGCAAGCGGTCCTGGTCGGGCTCGGATAGCAGCTACGACTCGGACGATAAGCTGGAGCCGGTTGAGCAAGAGTTTGAGCGATTCATCGAGGAGGTCAATAAGAAATGGTGAGTTTATTTAGTACGGTCAGCCACAGTCTAGGATACCCCATGGTAGCTCTTACCGCGCGTGACATAAGGGCGCCAATTGAACAAAAAGGGGTATCCTAGCGTGTGGCTGACTGTACCTAGGTACTTACGTGATACAAAATTCATAATTATTTTTAAGCACTACAGGGTGCACTCTAAGTCGATAGCGGAACTTTAAGTGGGCTATCTACCGATCAATACAAACAACTTGTACTAGGTGGCGAATAAAATGGAGTGAAAAAAAATCAGCTGTTCCATACAAAAGGTCGACTCAGTACTGCGCCAAATGTATGAAACAGCTGAGATTTTTTTAGCTCCATTTTTGTCGCCACCTAGTACAGTATTGATAGTTAAGTTGTTTGTATTGATCAGTAGACAGCCTACTTAAAGTTCCGCTATCGACTTAGAGTGCACCCTGTATATTGAAAAGAGGTCCTTATTTACTATGCTTCTCCAAGGAAATGAGCCATAACTAACAAGTGAAGTTTGCTAAAAATTTTAGCTGGGTTACTATCTAGGTAGCTAAAACTAAGAAATTCACGTTTACTGTTAATTATTTTTTGAGTAAAAATATTGAGTTTGTGACCTTGGGTAACCTTGGGATCGTAACACTCGCTGACTTTAAGGGAATTCCCTGCAAATTTTGTTTTAAATGATGCAACAGACTCTCTATGATTATTTTCCCACCTGCAAGCGTAGCATAAGGCTGGGTTAGGCAGTATATAAGGGGGTTATATAGCTATATATATCTCACTCTTGTTTGACGCAGATCGGGATAGCTAGAGTTATAAACACAAGCATACGCTTAACCTAACCTTATGCTACGCTTGCTGGTAAAAAAAAAATACAAGGTGTTACAAAAGTACCTAACTCTTTTACAGGGTAATATCACCCGGTGATAGGGATCACAACCTAATTATTTTTTTTTGCTCTATGAAGTTCCATTGAACGCTGTGGCGGGATAAAAGTATTTTTTAAATATTAATTTCATTTACTTTCATAATGTTTTAACAACTCAAAGCTATGTGAATGCACCTACACAAAAACAAAAAAGTTATGATTTTTTTTAATTTTGAGTTTATATAATAATTTTTTTTTTTAGAGATTAGACATCTTGTTGACGACTAGGTTACACCCTGTAAAAAGAGTTAGGATGTTTTATAACACGTTGTATAAAGCCCATATTACGGAACCTAAGCAATAAGGAGTTTGAGCTAGGCTAGGTTGGATAGGTTTCAGTCACCACTTGGTCATGCGCTTGTACCTAAGCAAACACTGAAATGGCGGACTCATTTATATGGAAACTTGTTGTTTCGTTTGTTCTACAGGACTTGTTGCGTACGAGATTTACTTTAGCCAAAATTCTTGTCATGGTGTTTATTATAAATCTTTAGGTAGATAGTACGGCGCTTAGTAGACAAGTTGCAATCAAATCTAGTTTTTAAGTTCAAATAAAAACAAACAATCTCCCCCCAGGTTACACTTCCGGCCGAAAACGCCGCCGCCCGCGCCGCCCTCGCCGCCCCCCGCCGACGACTACCAGACGGTGTCACTGGACACTCCCCTCACGGCGGAGGTGCGGGGTGGGGAGCTCCCCTCCGCCTCCTTGGGCGAGTTCACCACCGGCGAGTTTACCCTGGCGGAGCTTTACGGAGACGCGCTGCTGAGTCAGGAGGCGGACAACAGCGGAAGCAGCCTGGACGTCAATGGGGACGACTTGCGAGACGAGAATCTAGGTGAGACTTAATGCCTTCGAACGTTAACCTTGTGTGGAAAGCCGCAGTTCGTTGGCTGGCTGTAGATATCTATTTTAAGGACCTATAAACCAGGGCCAACCTAGTTAGGGCTAGATAAATGCAAAAAAAAAAACCGGACTCTGTCGAAAATGCTTCTTATACTCCAAGCAGTAAATTAGAAACTAATTTTTGACAGTAATTTTGCACTTTACATTCGTGGAATCCGCTAAATGTATGAAGTATGACACGCCACAGATGAAAATCGCTGTGAAAATGTCTCTAAATACTGCTGGAAGTTTAGTCCTGGGTGTTCAGAGCGTGTCTCTAGACACTTCTCTTCAGTGGATTAGGCCAACTAAGCTCATGGATTAGTATTATCGGTATTGGGCAATACATCCCAGGTTCTAGCGTGGGTGGAAGCCCTATAAAAGGTCTATAAAGGGGTATTATAAGGCGGGGATCTCCCCTCCGCCTCCTTCGGCGAGTTTACCCTGGCGGAGCTTTACGAAGACGCGCTGCTGAGTCAAGACGCGGACAACAGCGGAAGCAGCCTGGACGTCAATGGAGACGACTTGCGAGACGAGAATCTAGGTAAGGTTTCATTATTTTCAGCCCACATTTGTCCACTGCTGGGTATAGGCGAGTTGTGAGCAGACTTGCTGCTCCGGCACCTTCCTGGAGAGTAGGTAGTGGAAAGTGGAAACATGCATCCACGAGCCACTCGCAGAGTACCGAAGCACAAGCTAAGGCGGCAAGACCTATCGCACATAGGTCCCGGCACTCGGTTTCGATCGTTTGTTGGACTTAGTGTGCCCTTTTCATGACCTAGGCTGTCGGTAAAAGGGCCACTATAATAAAAAAGAGGTAGTCTGGAGAGGGGGGTGCTGGGTATAGGCATTTTCCCCCTCACGCCATCACCCTCGGTCTAAGGTTTACAGATTTTTTAAGGTTAACCTTGTGTGGAACGCCGCAGCTTCGTTGCCTGACTGGTGGTTGCGATTTTTAGGACCTAGTACCTAGAATATACAGCCAAGAAACCTAGCTAATAACTGCTCTAGAAAATGCTACCTATATTCCAAGCACTAATTGGAAACTAAATTGTTGTAACTTTGCACTTTTAATCTGTGAAATCAAGTGAAATGCACGCAAAATGTCACTACACAGATAAATAAACACGCTGTCAAAATTTCGTCTCTAACTTCTTCTTGGAGTATAGTCCAGAGTGTTCAGAGCGTGTCTCTAGAAGTCTAGACACTTCTATCATTCTATCATACACTTTACAATTCTATCTTCATTTTTTTATTTCGTCGTTATCGACCCTCGGACCTCGACCCTCGAACCGCGGCTGGAAGAACTTTCTATAGAAATAAGGCCGCCCCTGTACATAATTTCTCACATCTCTGTTATTTAAGTATATCTTTTTAGTTTTTGTGCAATAAAGGCCCGGTTTCTGAATAGAGAATTTTACTAAGTAAATACTTAAGTATCGTTCAGTCACGCTCTTTTGTGAGAAATCTGCAGAGACAGGTCGATACTTACCTATTTGCTTAGCGAATTTCTCAATTCAGAAATCGGCAGTAAGTCTCGGGCAAAAGCTATGTTTTATAAAAATCGGTTCAGATGTTTAGGAGATATGCTTATTTGAAGCTAAAATGTCGGGGGTATTTAATTTTTTTTTTATTTGACAGTTATCTCCCCTCAGTTAAGTTTTTAATAAAATAGTCCCTGCCCGATTTTCCCTTCACATAATTTATGACAGAAAAATTAATTGGAATTTAAATCCCTTCCGCAGGTCTGACGGAGGCGCAGGTGGAGTCCATACTATCGGAGGCTGACCTCAAGGCGCTGTCGGACGTGGATCTCGCGCGCGGCGACAAGAACCAAGACCAGATACTGGACGAGCTAGTCAGCAGTGTCGACGACAGGGAGACTTTTTTATGGCAAGGCCAGGTGAGGTTGCTGTGAAAGTGTTGCTTGGCTTTGAAAGAAAGAAAATACATTTATTATTAACCAAAGCACACAGTTAGAGGCTTACGGACTAGACAAAAACTGATTACCTCTGATTATTAACCCACTGATTTGTATATGGAAAGTCATTGTTTATAGCAAGCAAGCATGAACTCTTTTTGTGAGTAGGCGACATCTCGGACAAAATATATTCGGACACTTTGTCCGAAATGTCGCTTTGTATTTTTAATATTTTTGAGGCGACATCTCGGACACTTAAAATATTGAACCTGTATCGTACAGTCAGATTCAAATATAATACACAGAGAAAGAGCGTTACCCCGCTGCCTATTTTAGGATAGCTAAAGCAGCTTAAATGAGCCGTTTTCCTTGTCAGTTAAAGCCTGAATTTAAGCACTCAGATCGCGTTCGGCTCATTTTTGATGAAAAAGTACTAGGCTTACATAAGGTGCTAGGACTATAATCACCTCAGTTCTGACATCATTTTGTTCCTAACTAACTCCGCGTAATGATGTGAGAACTGAGGTGGTGATCCTCCTAACACCTTATGTAAGCCTAGTACTTCTCATCAAAAAGGGGAAAGCAAATGTTGAAGACTGCATGAGTACACAAGATATTATTTGCATGTGGGTATGTAACATTTTTATTAGTCTCCTCATAAATAAGATCATAGGGAGTTTTTTATCCGACTGTACAAAACAGCTTTATTTGTTAGTGTCCGAGATGTCACCTCATACATATTAAAATAATAAAACGACATTTCGGACAAAGTGTCCGAAAATATTTTGTCCGAGATGTCGCCTACTCATTTTTGTCAAGCTCAAAGAAGGACCAAAGAGCTTTATTTAACTTTTTTACGAGTAAAATATGTGCAGTCGACAGGAAATCGATCCTTACCTAAGTCAGCATCGCTCCTAGGACGCGCCAACTTGGGGACGCTTCCAAAAGATCCTGACAGCTGTATTGTAGTTGAAATGTTTATACTGAAGTTCATTGTTTTTTTTTCGCTGTGCAGGGTCGGAGCGGGCCCAACTCTGGCCCGGGCGCTCGCCGGCCGCGCGCGCCGCTCGGCTCGACCACCGTGCGCGTGCGCAGCGTGACCGCACCGCTGACCCTGCCGGCCGCCCCGCCGCCGCCCCTAGAGGTAACTAGCCGCCCCGCCGCCGCTCGGCTCGACCACCGTGCGCGTGCGCAGCGTGACCGCGCCGCTGACCCTGCCGGCCGCCCCGCCGCCGCCCCTAGAGGTAACTAGCCGCCCCGCCGCCGCTCGGCTCGACCACCGTGCGCGTGCGCAGCGTGACCGCGCCGCTGACCCTGCCGGCCGCCCCGCCGCCGCCCCTAGAGGTAACTAGCCGCCCCGCCGCCGCTCGGCTCGACCACCGTGCGCGTGCGCAGCGTGACCGCGCCGCTGACCCTGCCGGCCGCCCCGCCGCCGCCCCTAGAGGTAACTAGCCGACCCCGCTCGCCGCTCGGCTCGACCACCGTGCGCGTGCGCAGCGTGACCGCGCCGCTGACCCTGCCGGGCCGCCGCCCGCCGCC